>JAMXKT010000045.1:0-1200000 GCA_024211575.1 Phytophthora melonis
ACGGGAGTCGGTCATCGGGACTATCGTGAAGCGCCTAGGCGGTAAAGCAAATCATGTCGGTGGGGCAGGCAGAAGTTCGACTGATCGAGTGCGCAACGCGACAATTTGTGGACTGGTACGTGTTGCTCTATATGCTTTGTTTGTCTCGTGCTGCTGCTGGTCGCCGCGTAACCCTTTCAGGGAAGAAGAAGCTGGTAACATTTGGTTGATCTTCCACTGGGGTCTAATTTATAAACTCTTTTATAAACTCACGAGTGCGAGCAAAGTATTGTAGTTCTTGCTCAACTGCATTACATAGTCGGAGGCTCTTTCACGCCATACTTCTCCAACGCGGCTAGCCGTCTCTCAACCTCAGCTAGTCGTACGTCCGCTTGAGCCAATCCTCTCCCACACCCGCATCCAGCGCTAATCTCCACTTTAATCACTCTCTCTCCGCACTTTATCATCGAGCACTCTTGCTCTGTTCCAGCTAGCCGCCTTTCCCGACTTCAGCAAGCCCCCTTCCCTGCCTTTGGCTAGTTCTGCACTTTGACTGTTAGTATTTGTGTTGCTGTCGTCGTCTTATTAGCAATAGTTTCCGCTGATGATGCTAGAAGCAGACGCTCCACGGAGGGGGTTCGTCTTCTTTTAAAATCTTGCTCTGGCTCCAACTCTTCGACAGCGCCTCGACTGCCGCATGCCTGCCAGCAGGAATTATGAATTGTGTTCAACCTAGCAACGAACCTTAGCGAGTCGCGACTCGACTGACTGGGAAGTCGAACCACATACGGCTCTCGACCAGCAACTTTGAGCGCACCCGTCCATCATTATCTACTGTTGCTGCTTGGATCGATTACCACTTCATCTTGCCACTTCAACTTACCCATACGAATCCAAAGTGACTCCGGTAAAAAGGGCTAAACTCGCCCAGTTTTTCACCAGTCCAACCTCCCAAAACGCCTATTCGCAGCTGAACACGTCACATCGCAGCACTTAGCAGCACCTCATAACCACCTAGTAGCACCATGCAGGCGCGCTGCGCCTGGCCTTCTGGCGGAAGCCGCTGCACCTCGAGACGTCGGCGTCACACTCGCTGTAGCATGACGACGCGCCCGAGATGGCGCGCACCAGCTGGGGCTGTTCGACCTCGTGGGATGATCGGAATTGGGGGCACCCGTGGGCTCGGGCGTCTTCGCCACCGGGCGGGGGGCTCATCGCCAGCAGCGTACTGCGGGGCCCGCAGCCACGCTGTCGTATGCTGGCGGGCGCCGGCTGCCCGCTGAGCGGACTGAGCTTCATGGAGCTGGCCTGCTCTCATCCCGAGCGCCGGCAGCAGCGTATTACGCGTACGCGTACTCACGCAGCTGGGCGAGCTGCCGGCGTTGGTCGTGCGGGCTTCCTGCTCACGCTCGGAGTAGCCGGCGTGTCCAGCGCGGCGGCGCGCGCAGCTGGAGCGACAAGCTCACGCAGTGGATGGAGTCGCAGCTGCCAGCGTGCAGGGCTCCCGAGTGGATGAAGAAGCCATGGACTCGGTCGTGGACCTGTACGCGGGGCTGCTCAGCGGGCTGGCAGCACCGCGACATCGTGCTCTGCGGCATGCAGGCAGGGCAAGCTCGTGGTGTAACGTCGTGACCATGACCAAGATCACGGTCGTGGCGTTCATCATCATCGTGGGCTGGCCAGCTTCGACGCCGATAAAATCTCCCCTTCGTGCCCGACCAGAGCGTCGTGGAAGTGAACGGCAAAGAAACCTGGTGGCCTTCGGCTGGCCCGGGGTCTTACTGGGGCTAGCGCCAGCTTCTACGGGTACATTGGCTGGGTACGACGAGGTGTGCTGCTGGGCTTCGGGAGGCCAAGGTAACCCGGGCGAGGAATATCCTCGGAGCAGTGGTGGGGACGATCCTCGAGCCGCGACGCGTTGAAAGTATCTTGGCCACTTTTGCCCTCGTGGGCATGCAGAAGCATACACGGACATTGACGCGGAGGAGTCTTACGGCAACGCCTTCACTCAGCATCGGGATGGACTGGGCGGCGTCCTTCGTGGCGTCCGGGGAGGCGTAAAGCTGGATCATGCCGATCACGTCGTTCATCGGCTTTATGGCGCAAATCCGCGCGTGCAGTAGCGCCGCGATGGCCGGGCGACGGTTTGCTTCCCGGCCACGTGCCTCGCGGAGGTGGACGCTGGCGGCAACTTGTCTCCGTGGCACGCTGCCAGCGTGCAGGGCATCGGAGTCACTGGCACCCTCGCGGTATGTTTGTGCCGTTCCACGCTGTGGAACTTCATCCTCGCTCGGTATTCCTAGTGGCGTTCAACCTCACCAACAGCTTCGCTGCTCTTTGTCCGTGCTCTCGAACAGTACCCTTTGAGCCGATAGGAAGGAGAAGCTGAAGCACACCACTGTGGAAGAGGTCGCCATGGCGCGATGGATCGCTGGGTACCTGGTTTCCCCATCTTTCTTAGCAGCTTTCCACTGGCAGAAGGGGGTAGTCGCCAGCGTCTCCCGCTCTCCGCGACGACGGACATCTCGCTCTTCGATAGCTACATGCGGACGGTGGGGTTCTTTGTCGCTGCGCTCTTCACGGTGGTGGCGATTGCTCTGATGTTCGTGCATTGAGCGATCGCTGAAAAGAAGCAGACTGTCGCCTCAGCCACTGCTGCGGCCAAGGCGAAGGCCCGGGCGCAGGGGAGGACCCGTGGAGATCGTGTTGTCTTCAAAGAAACAGGAGAAATCGTCCGACGAGGGGCCAAAGGAGCTTGTCACCACAGAAAACCGCTCGCAGGTTAGATCGGGACGACGATGAAAATGGCCTTCTCGAGAGTGAAGACGATTAGAGGCCCGCGAAGCTCTCCGACTCGAACTCTTTGGAGAAGGGTCGGCCGTCATCGAATGGAGCGGAACCGTGGTGGAGCAGTGACAGCGGACGACGATTTATAGCGCAGTGAGGCCTCCAGTACTAAAGCGTCGATGAAGACGATACCGACGTCGAGACGTCTACATTCCGAGCCCATTCGTAAATTTCGTTCGCCCTTCTGTGTGTGGCCATCTTCTTTAACTGGTTCCCTGTTCGCCCAAATGGACGGTGTACGAGCGTGCTGCTCATTCTTCTGCTGTGGCTGCCTCGCTGTGGCTGTCTACTTCGGCTACAGCCGCCAATTTCACAGCCTCGCCTTCCAGCAGACCAAGTACCAGCAACTCGCCCAGAACTAGAAAGGCCGGGCTTAATGACAAGATTAACAATCAAGATACTGCGTAATGATACAAGTAAGTAGCTCTTGTTCAAGCCTCCAGAAGCTGCTTCCAAGAGCCTAGCAAGTGTATAAGCTTATAATAATTTTCGAACCCTGATCGTGTAGCGTGGTTAGAGTCCGCCTGCAATGCCGAGGTTGAGCTGTTGGGCTGGACGCTGTTGCTGTGCGACGTGGAGCGTGTTGAGGTCCTGCAGCGCGCGGAAGCAGTCCTGCTTGAGGTGCTCGTAAGTCGACCTCTCGGAGACCTGGAGTCGATGTACTCCTTCAGGTGGAAGAGATGTTCCTGCCTGTGGTGCCGCAGCTTCTGGCTCCAGCGCGTCCAAGTTCTTGGTCGTTCATCCTGCGACGCGGTCTCCTGCACCGTTCGCCTCCAGCTGCGTGGTGAGCGCTGTGACCTGCTGGCGCATGGCGTCGCGGGACGGCCGGATGATCGAAAGCTTCTTGAGGCGCAAAGCGGCAGGTGCTGCAGTTGGTCTGGCGCGTGGATCTCCTGCAGCTGGTCCAGCTTGCCGAATCCTCTTCGGCCATGTCGGCCGTCATGGTGTCCATCTTCTTCAGCAGACTGTTGAGCTCCAGCGCGATCTTGGCGTCCAGCGTGTTGACCTTTGTCCAGCTCGGGCTCGACGCTTCTGCAGCTCCATGGTCAGCCGCTGCCGTTGGTGGTGACGGACGACTTCCGAGCTGTCGCCTCCTTGAAGCTTCAAGGTCGCGTCGCATCTCCTCGAGGTTGGCGGCGTTCGTGCCCGGCAGTTTGTCCTCCTTGGCCATGCTCTGCTGAAAGCGTGCTCCAGCAGCTGGACGATCACGCCTTGGGCTGCGCGTTGGGCCTGCATCTCCGCCTCCTTCTTGGCCGGGAACTGCTCGAGAAAGCGCTGTCATCTCCTTGTCCTTGGCGAAGAGCGCCTCCGTACTTGTGGGCCGGGTCACCAGCCGCTCGCGCGCTCGTCCAGATCGTCTCTGGAAGCTCAGCCAGTTGCTTTGGTCAGCTCGGCCTTCTCGGCCGCTGTGGACTGCAGCACGCCTTCGAGCGCCTCCGCATCTTGCTCTTCCCGTCCTCTTTGGACTTTGGCGAGTTGCAGCGTACTGGCGCGCGTGCCTTCGTTCGGGTCCATCTGCGCCGTTCTTGGCGGCTCTCTCTCCTCGGCCGCGTCGCGCTCCTCCTTCTGCAGATCGACGGACTCCTGACGCTCGAGTGCCTCGCAGTACTCGTCTCTTCTGATAGCGGTCGGAGCTCAGCCCGGCCTCCTTCTGGTGGATGGGCGTGCATGACGAGCCTCCAGGCTCCTGGGACCGCGCGCCTCGATCTCGACCTCCGTCTGAGGTGGTGCTCCTCGGAGCAGCTCCCTTGCAGCGCTGCAGTCAAAGCTAAATCTGGGGCGCCAACTGGTTGATCTTGTCCTGGTGCTTGCCGTGGATCTCCGTCAATCTCGGCCTCCATGTTGCGCAACGCTCTTCTCCTGCCTCCTTGTTCATGAGGAAGACGCGGTCGATCGCTCTCGGCCTCTTTGGCGTTGCGTGTTTGGGTGCAGCTGCTCCTTGCACCTGGGCGGATCCTCGGTCAACCGGGTCCGCCGTGGCGCCGCGCATCTTTGGTCCATGGCGGCAGTGTTGTAGTCCGCGAGCTGGCTCCTCCAGGTCGTGCGGCACCTCGAGCGCCATGGTCTCGTACTTGCGCCCTCGAGCTGCGCGCACTGCGCCTTGTCTCTGAGATGTCCTGCTCGATCCTCGCGCCGCAGCTTCTCAGATCTCGCTCAGATCTCCGCCGTCTTGCTGTGCAGGTTTGCCCTTGAAGAAGCCGACGCGTCCTGCACCTGTCGGGCCGGGGGCCGGCGCTCCCCGTGCCAATGCGCATGCCCATCATGCCCTGCTGCGTCACGGGCCGGTCCTGAGACGTTCACCTCCGTGTTGAGGCTGGATGCCGAAGCTCCGCCGTCTGGCCGGAGTAAAGTGGGGGCCTGCTTTCGGCCCGTCCCCAGTCTCTCCGGTCAGCGGCCGTCCGCCCGAAGCAGAAGCTGAGCATTCCACGCTGGCCCGTTCCCAGGACGAACCCCCGTGATCGGATTTCTGAGACTTGCCCCGTGCCAGGTCGGGCCCGGATGGGAGACCTCCCACCGGGGGCAGCACCATTAGGGGCCACCGCCGCCGCCACGGTGCCGGGGCGCTGGGGCCAGAGCTCCGTTCCAGGACGTCCAGACATCAATTGGATGGCAAAGCGGTGTGCTTTGGATCCCGACGCTGATTAAATGAGTGAGTGACTGCTTGGAGAGGCGCACGCTGCAAATTGGCGACGAGTGAATACTCTTCATGCCGATAGCTGGAATTAGCTCGAGTAGCACTGGCGTAAGTGCGCATGACGGAGCAATGCTTCGGGCCAAGCTGCGTAGCGTCTCGCGCTGAGTTAGTTGACTCGGCACTGCTGGAGCGAGAATTACGTGCACGAGCGAGCTGCATTTTCATCTTGAGCTTCGAGCCTTTGGGGGTCTCTGACTGCGTTTTCGTCGGACTGGCCGGCATCTACGGATACAGCGGCGGGTGGAGACTTGGCAGCTTCCGGTAATCGGTGTTCGTCGTCTGGAAGACTGAAGGCGTGCAAGGCGGCGCAGATTCCTATCGCTCGGCATCGCTCATGCAGTATTGGCGCGTTCGGCTGGGCGTGGCCGTGTTCGTAGTCGAAAACACGCACACGTAGACTCCTCGCAGAATGTGCGCGAGCAGCTCGAGTGAAAGCCAGTGTCGTTGCAGTCACCCCTGGTCCTGCACTGCCCGCGAGAAGTTTCTTGCTGAGGACGGCGGTATGCGTTGCAACGTCGATCTTGTACTCTCGATCCTCGGGAGGTAGGCGCATAATTTCGTGCCTTTGACGAGACACAGAAAAATCAACGTTAGCCGGCCGTGATCTCGATCCGGAGGATAAGGAAAAATTACATTATCCGTTCGCCAGCACCAGCGCGATCAGCTTCTGCTAGCACGGCAGCAACGTTGACGAGCTCTGTTCCGCATGCCTTTCACCCCAACTACCGCCTCAGCCTCAGTTTCCGGCAGAAGTTGTACGAGGAAATCCAAGACGAAGGAAGCGGTGGGCAGCCAGCTGCCCGCCGTCACTGTTGTATCTGCACAGCCAGATATCCTCCACGAGCTCAAGCTTTCACACAGTGATAATGCTTTTGTAGAAACGGCAGTGTCGCCGTCTTCCTCCGGTTTGGCCCTGGGCGAATGGCAGAGTGTCGCGCCCATCGCGAACAGGTCGAAATTCTCTCGCGAGTTCGAAAGCCACGTACGGAGCTGCATTGTAACGCCGTCCTCTCTGCTTTGCTGAGTATACGGCTGCGCAGAAGTTTGATCGTCCAGAAGCGTGCAAAGCTCCGGTGTGTCGAATTCAACGCAACCATCGCTTAAACCCATCGATAGCCAGCGGCCGAATTGAGATCCCGAGAAGCTGACTTCCAAATCCTCCACAAGACCATGAGACTGGGAGATCGGACCGGGAGGACTCGTCAGTCTTTCTACTTGGTGACAACGTGACTGTGCATCAGCGCCAGACCTCCCAGGAGGTACCCTGAGCGTTGACACTCTGGTTTCTGCTGAGATGTCGTCTGTGCTGAGTGAACTCCTGGTTAGCTGAAAGATGAGGCGGCGAACGAGTGGAAGAGCGCTATCCGTGCATCCAGCGCTTTCCTGGCATTGTATTTAGTCAGCGTGGAACACAGAAGGAAGGAGGTGTGAAGACGCGCAGATGAAATTGCAGCGGTGAAGGTGGAAATGCTGCTGAGACTTGGAGCATCTCTTGGTATAAGAGCAGCTTTCGTGCAGACGAAGAACGTGGAAGCGGTAGCCGGTGGCTGAGGCGATTCTGGCAGAAATGCAGACAATGCGACCTAAGCTTTCGCCCTTTCGGAACTGCAGCAAATAAATACAGCAGTTCGACCACCAAGTGGGCGGATCTCCACATCTTCGTCAAAACCAACCGGAACAGAACGTCTCGGCTGGTCGCCACAACGTTGGCCTCCTGATGAGAGCTTTTCGTCGGGTGCCGAATCTGTGAGTGCGTGAGCCTTGAGGTGTTGTCATGCAGTGGCGGACAAGTCGCACAGAAGCATTGAGAGCGCTGAACTGGAGGTCTCCTGCACCGCGGAAAGCGCAAGAGCACGTTGCGAATCACTGCGATGAACTCTTTACGCACTAAAAGGTGGTCGATGTCTGTCGTCACCAGCTCCCCGTGGGGATTTACAGCAACACGTCCCCGGATTCAGCTTCATCAATCATGGCGATTATTGTGCACAACACCCATTGCTGTACGTCTTCGTCATTCGGGAACTCCTGCGCTGCTTCGATGAGCCCGGCATTGGTCCCATAGCTCCTGCTGCTCCCTGCACCCAGTGCTGGTGCGTCTCCTCCGTCAGCATCAACATTCGCTCAGCCTCTTCTCGAGCACACTGTTGCCGATACCAGCGCGTCGCGGAAGATATTTTTCCCACATGAGCGCGATTTGGCTCTGCTCCTTCTGCAGCAAAACCTGCTGGTCCGTGTACATCGCGCGCTTGATCTCCAGCGTGTCTTTGGACTTGTGCACCTGCTCACTCCAGTCGCGATCCACTTTGTTCGTGGCTTGCAGCACCAGCCACTTTCCCCACGCGCGACTTTCCCAGTCACTGTGAAGCATGGACGCGTGGGCTTTCGCTAGCGTCGCTTCCTCGAAATGACTCACTGCGTCTCGATCAATGGCCAGCAGCCGAGCTTCTTCTTCGCGTTCAGCTGCGAGCTTCTCCCGCTGTGGAGACAGTAGACACTTATCCAAGAGCATGTACGGAGCCACGTCGAACGCCACATTGTTTCTCTAAAATCTCAACACGAACAACAAAACAAGGTTAGTACATTCCATCCATTCAGTGTAACGTTTTGGGAGAAACGTACCATATCGGGGATGTCCACGCGAGCTCCCGTTTGCAGGAGGAACATGACCATTTCTTCCTGGTTGAACTTGCAGGCCACATGCAGCGCAGTGGAGCCAACTTTGTTCTGGAGGTCAATTCTTACGCCGACGTCGAGCAGCAATTTGGCACAGGAGATGAACCCGTGCTGCGAGCAAAGGTGCAACCCGGTGCCATCGGCACACGGGGTGTATCGCGCAGCATTGAAGTCAATCTTTGAGCGGTTTTCGCGAAGGAACTTCTTGACGCTCTTGAGGTTGTTCTGCAGTAAATCCCCCCAGAACGGCCTCAACAACTCCGCGAGCTGCATGGCGTTGAGCTTGGGTGCGACGACGGAGTGTCTTGGACCACCGCCAACACGGGCAGTGGGCGGAGTTGCGACCTGCTTTCGTGCTGCCGCATCCTGTGAAGTTAAGGACGACTCGTTTCGTGGTCGATTGGGCATTGGAGATGCAGTTGAGCAAGTGGTGTCTGGTATATCCTGGGCGTCAATGAGATAAAAGTAGAGGGCCCAGGAATAGGGAAAGTGGGCTTTCAAGTTCCTCTTCACTGAGGCATATCATTGCGAAGATTAAAGGTTAAGCTATAGTCACAAAGCACGGTTCAGTTAGACCTCAACAACGATAAAAATGTAAAAGCTTACTTACCTGATGAATAGGATTGTTTTTTTCTTCTCATGGCACACCCTTCGTGGGTTGTGAGCATTTCAGTTAGCGGCCAGCTTGTCCGCCAGAGCTTGCGCGGTCTCTGCGTGGGCCCGCGCCCACTGCGCAAGGCGTTCAGCTGCTTCCGCTCGAGCTCGCGCTCCCTCTGCTTGGGCATGAGCTGCCTCCACGAGACCTTTAGCTGCTCTCGCCTGAGCGTGGACAACCAGCGCTTCGGCTTCAAGCGCTTCCGCCTGGGCTTTCGCTGTATCCGCCAGCGTTTGAGCAGCCTTGGCTGGGGCCATGGCACCCGACGCAATCGCCGCCTGCTGCATGGCCTTTGACACGGCGTCGAGGGTTCTTCTCGTTCGGAGGTGGAAAAACGAGACTGAGCTTTCCTCTTTTCTCCTTTTTCTTCACTTCAAACCCTGTCCCATATGCAGCAAAATGCTGTAACAACATCAACACTTGCCGTATGCTACCGTAGTACATCCACCAGGGCGTCAGCAAAGTCACCACCAAGTTGGTGGCAAGCTTCAGCTGGTGGCACCAACTGAAGCTTGCCATGTCTTATCCTTCCCAGATGTGCTTACGTACCGATCGCTACGCACTTCAAGCAGGTCAGCATTGCGTATCTTTATCTGTATGCATTTTGATAGGTACAAATCCGTTGGTGCGTCCACTCTTCAACTTTCCACCATACAAACTGCCGTTATTAGAGCCTAAATTTGCGCGTGGTCTCTCTCTTCAAAAGTGCACGTTCGATCCGGTCCGTCACTCGCAGTTTGGCGCCGCAGGACGCAAGCGACGCACTCAGACTCCAGACCTCTCCAGCAACAACGTAGGGCGCCGCTCTACCCTCGCTCTACCCCCGTTCTACCACCCGACTAACCCCCTCTCCCCTACTCAATACTCTGCAGCATGACCAAGAAGGTGCTGTGCATGAACCCGGCCCCATCGAGTTCGAGCCGCGCGTGCTCAAGCCCTTCGCCATGGAGGGCATCTCCCACGTGGACAAGACGGTCATCGACGTGTTCGGCCAGTGCCTCGAGAAGATGCGCAAGGTCTTCCTGGCCCCGGACGGCCAGCCCCTCATCGTACGGCTCGGGCACGCTCGGATGGGACATGGTGGGCGCCAACCTCGTCAACAAGGGCGACGACGTGCTCATCGTCAATAACGGTGCGCTCTATCAACAGCTACAGGACTATAAAGAATGATACAATATTGACAATAGCGGGTACTGTGTGCAGGTTACTTCGGTGACAACCTGGCCGAGTGCCTGGAGCGCTACGGCGCCAAGACGACCCACATCCGCGGCAAGGTGAGACGGACGCTATAGACTGATGCTGTATGTAGAAGGGAGAGTGTGCGTTCTGACTGGCGACTGTGGTGAACGAGTGCAGATCGGCTCGCAGCCGTCGGTGGCGGAGCTGGAGAAGGCGCTGCAGGCCGGAGTGAGCTTCAAGCTGGTGACGATCACCCACGTGGACACGTCCACGGGCGTGCGTGCCCACGTGAAGGGAGTTTGCGGCTGCGATCCGTCGCATCCAGCCTGACGCCGTCATTGTCGTGGACGGCGTGCGCCACTGGCGGCGAGGAGACGCGCATGAAGCAGTGGGATCTTCGATGTGGTGCTCACGGGCTCGCAGAAGTGCATTGGCGTGCCCGCTGGTCTGAGTCTGATGGTCATCCGCCCGCGCGCGCTGCAGCTCTTTGAGAAGAACACGTCCACGGTCAAGTACTACGTGGACTGGCGCAACTGGCTGCCGATTATGAAGAACTACGAGGCCCGTCAGCCGAGCTACTTCGCCACGCCGTCGGTGAACCACCTCTTTGCTCTGAACGCGGCCCTGGACATCCTGCTCGAGAACGGAGGCATGGAGCAGCGCTTCAAGGCGAGCACAAGCTCATCGGCGACGCCGTCAAGGACGCCATGAAGTCGCTAGGCTGCTCACTGGTGACCGCGGACGACTGCGGCGCCAACACGCTGACCTGCGTGCGCTACCCCGCCGGCGTGGGTGCGGCCGACTTCCTGCCGAAGGTCGTGAAGCGCGGTGTCTCGCTCGCTGGCGGCCTGCACAAGGCCATCAAGACGGAGTACTTCCGCATCGGCCACATGGGCCCGAGCACGCGTCGTCTGGACCACATCCTGAAGACGGTGGAGGCCATTGAGGGCGCGTTCATCGAGTGCGGCCACAGCCGTGGCGCAGCTCCGGCAAGGCGGCCAAGGACCTCAAGAAGAAGCTGCAGGCCATCATCCCCGTGCGTCCGGCTTGCGGCTACGCCTCGGTCTACCACGGCTGCCCTGTGCCGCCCAAGTGCCAGGTGTACTCGATTGGCACGGTGGTCATCGCGTTCGCTGCCGGCCTCCTCCTCTCGCAGCTCAAGAGCAAGATCTAGACGAACACTGGGTAGGCAAGGCAGCACCGGCTAGTTATGAAGCGAGGTTGCATGGGACTCTGGATGAATGGATTTCGTTTTAAAGCACTTCACGCGCTGTTGCCGAGATGCACTCACATTTTGAAGTGTGCAGATCTAAAATGTACTGAAAATCATACTGCCTGCTCACTCACTACTTGTACATGTACTTCAGCCCGCGCTTTCTTTCTTTCTCCATCTTCGACGTTATCATCGTACCCCCACGGGAACCTGGGCGTACACGTCACTGTGGACCTCAGCTGAATAGTTTGCGGGTTTCACGCAGCGCGACGCAATCGAGGACGAACCCTGGCCACGAGTCAAATGCCATCGGCACCAACGAATCACGACGTGGTTCCTCGCCCTTCTTGTAGATCCACACTTGCTCGCCCATCGAGTCAATGATGGCTCCGTCGCGGGTACCAGCGTCGATAAATCTGGATAGCTTTGTCTGCAAGTGTTCGAACTTGCCCGTCTCCTCCAGGAACAGCACGACCACCGCCGGCACGCACGGTTTCATGTCCTTGTCTTTCTCCGCAGTAGATAAGCGAGACCAAGTAGAGTCGTCAATGTACGAGAGGTCAGGGATGAACTGGTGCGCGAACCCGCCCCCCTTCGGAGCAAGGTGTTGGGCCGTTGAACTGGTAGCCGTACGTATCGGTCAGCACCATGCCAAGCCTTGGGTTCTTGTCCGTCCAGCGACAGATCATCTCGACCACACAGAGTATTTGGTGCGCGGAGTCTTCGCTTTGCCAACGAGTCCGCACAAGAACGTCGGGGTAGTCGTACTCGAGAAAGAATCGTGGCTCTCTTGACTTGCTCAGATCGGGCGGAGGGACGACCGTGTATTTGCCGGCTTTTGTTGGAACGAGCGCCCCACCGTGGGAGTTTAATGTGGTCCGGGCCGCCCAGCTCGAAAATCCATGGTGAATTGTAGTCAGCCCCGGAAGCGGCCTGCTCTGCAGCCTCCTCGATTTTCTCCTCGCGTGCGCACGTCTGCTTGGCCATGTCGTTCTCGCAAGTGGCCAGATGGATTGTGTCGTCGAAACTTGCCGAAAGCCTTCAATCTGGCCAACACACTCGCATCTTTTTCTTGATTTTCTTCGCGCTTTCACTCACACTAACGATCAGAATGAGCAGTTGAATATTTCTACTATAGTGGGCTTGGCATTATGCGACTCTGAACTAGTCGCTCGTGCCGACTTCTGCTTTCTACAACATTTTGAAGGAAGAACGAGGGTATCGGCAAGAGTGGCGTGTCGGGCGAGGTGGTCAAGAGCGAGCAGGAGCTGGAGAAGGCAGCCCAGTGAGGGAGACGATACGCGCGCGGATGCGCGTGGACCAAGGGCAACAAGGGCAGGTTGATCAGCAGGTGATCGGTGGTGGTGGCGGCCTACGACGAGGTCGTCGCGGGCGCAGCGTCCCAGAATCCATCTCCGTCCGAGGCTGCTCTCCCATGATGTCGGTAAGGTCTGCTGCTCGTGCTGGAGCAAGTCGTGCATCGTCCCCTCAGGATCGTCGTCAACTGCAAGGTGACCTCGTGACTGTGAGCAAGATCGACGGCGAGCCGACTCCGCCGGTGACGCTCCGCTTTTGAGCTTGAACGACGTGGATTCTTGCGACCACATGCACCTGTGCTTCATCTTGCCCTTGGCCTGCGGGTGAGGGTGGCGGACCCGTGTAATTGTGCTGGGTTTCCACATGCGCCTTACTCCCAGGGATGAGATGCAGCCCAAGACCGCTAGCAACGCCGCAATGACCACGCTGGTGAGCCCGCGTTCGAGTCTGGTAAAGTCGAATGAGACGAACAGGAGTGGCAGGACGTTAGCGTACACCAGCAAGACTGCCGGACGGCACTTCCTTCAGATCTGCGCACTTTAGGTTTGATGTCAATGTTACCATTCGCCAGCAACAGCGCGTGAAGTGCTTTGAAACAAGATTCAATCGCCCAGTTATATCAATCTCGCCTTGTTCTTCTGTATGCGGTTCTGTCTGCCCAGTGTTCATCGACATGTAATACTGTAGATCTTGCTCTTTAAGCACTTCAAGTGCTGGGATGTTGATGGCAAGGTACAGTAGGTACTGCCGAGATCAAAGCTGAAGTGCGCATTTTTATGTCAGCTTATCCTCCGGAAACGCGATTGTCCTTAGCATGCGACGTGAACACCTTCTATTTGTAAGACTCGCAGAATCGCTCGACCGTTAAGCGCTCAGCGCTACGTCGTCCTCAGCGTCACCACTCGCGGAATCGACTCGTGTCCGATGGAGAAGAAGGACGTGCAGAACCTCGTCTGCGGCGGCAGTACGTGGCAGTCTACAGTAAATCATGCCCTTGCATCGTATGCCGTGTCTGATCTAAGCTCATTGCATTAACCTCCAGTCGCTGGCTGCGCGTCCCGCACGGCGGTGGCTCCGCTGGAGCGGCTGAAGATCCTGCTGCAGGTGCAGGACTACATCAAGAAGGACGGCGCGGCGGCGGGCGGCTCCTCTCCAGCCAAGTACCGCACTATCGGGCAGTCTCTGCGGCAGATCCACGCGGAGGAGGGTCTGCGGGGCTTCTTGAAGGGCAACGGCGCCAACTGCGTGCGCGTATTCCCCTACGTGGCCATCCAGTTCGCCGCCTTCGAGCGTCTCAAGCCGCTCCTGATCTCCGACGGCGCTGAAACGCTCAGCCCGCTGCAGAAGCTTAGGTGGCGCTGTTGCTGGCGTCGTGTCGGTCTGCATCACGTACCTGCTGGACGCTGCGCGTGCCCGCCTGACCGTGCAGGGAGGTCTGGCCAACACGGCGCACACCGGCATCCTCAACACCTTGTCGACTGTCGTGCGAACGGAAGGACTGCGCGGTGTCTACCGTGGTGTTCTGCCTACCATTTGGGGCATCGCGCCTTACGTAGGACTGAACTTTACCGTGTTCGAGACGCTCCGTAACACGGTGCCTCGCAACGAGAATGGTGAGCCGGATGCCATGTATCTGCTGGCATGCGGAGCTCTAGCTGGAGCATGTGGGCAGACTGCGGCCTACCCCATGGATATCCTCCGTCGTCGCTTCCAGCTGAGTGCCATGCGCGGAGACGCGACGGAGTACACGAGTACGCTGGGAGGTCTGCGCACGATCGTCCGTGAGGAAGGCGTCCGCTGGCTTTACAAGGGCCTCGCCCCGAATTTCATCAAGGTGGTGCCATCGATCGCCATCATGTTCACTACGAATGAGCTGCTGAAGCGCGGAATCAAGAAATACGACCTGTGACCAAGGAAGTCTCGTGAAAATAGAGCAAAAGTGCACTTTAGAATACGGACATGAGAGTTATAAGAGTCAACGGAGCTTACTGACAGCTCCTCGTCCTCGACAACCAGCGAGAAGCTGACGACACCAGGCATCGTGTAAATGTCAATGGCGGGGCAGCGCCGCCCACCGCAATGACATCCGTAGCGTTGTCCACGACGCAAAAGTGACAGGAGGGCAGCGTCGACCGAGCAGCCGCAAGGAGTTGACCTGAGCTGCGGTTCCACTTCTTCAAGCTCGCGTCGTTCCCGACACTCAGCAGCTCCATGTGGTGGAAGACGACGTCGTGAACATCGCTCGTCGTCTGCGTGTAGTGCACAGGCACACGGGAGGGCAGATGCCACATACCAAGAAAGCCGCCAGGACGAGATCCGCCTCCAGGAGATCGTTTACTGCCACCACCGCACGCCAGCCACATCTCAGACTCGTCGTGCGCAACCGCTCCAACCCATAGGGAGGGTGAAGCCGACGGCGTCGAGGATGACGACTGAGTTGCCGGCTGAGGCCGCAGGAACTCCACCTTCTTCTCCTGACGTACATCCCAGATGCCAAGCGTTCCGTCCTCCGACCCCGTCACCAGTTCCTGCGAATGGTGCAGGTGGCGCACAGCGTGCAAATAGTCTTCGTGCCCTCACACCGGCGCGTGAACTGCTGCGTCGCGACGTCCCACTCGTGCGCGACGCTGTCTCCGCCAGCCAAGAACAAGTGCCCAGAGGTCTTGCTCACAGCCACGTCGTTCACCTCGGAAGCTGGCAGCAGAGCTCCTCGGAAGCCCAGCGTCCGCCGCTTCAAGTGGTCCACATGCACCGGTTGCAGCTTCTTGGCGCTCGCCGGGTGCTCCACCGCCGCCAGAATGTCCTTCCACCTCCACACCCGGAAGTCCTGGTCTCCTCCACTGACAACAAGTAAGAAACAAGTATCTTGTCATTATAGGACGCAATGAGCCATCGCTTGATCGCAGTTGCTGTACCTAATTAGCAACGGGTCCGTGTCATCTCCAGCAAAACGGAGCGAGTAAATCTGCGTCGGATGCGCCTGGAACGAGAGGGTTGGCCCGGGAAATGCGGTCGCTCTGAAGCACAATAATCGGGTAGATGCATCAACGTCTTAGTATAGTACGCAACCTGAATGATGTGGGTACATCGTTTTCCAACGCCTTACTCGCCACGCCCCACTTGATCCCAGTACGTGGGCGTCATGACTCGGCCGAGCTGGTAGACGTGGAGCAGCCCCGAGCTCGTCGCCGCCACGAGGACGGTCTGGCCACCCGAGACCTTCGCGGGGGCGAAGACCGCCTGGTACACGATCGTCTCGCTCGCGCGCATCTTGCGCTGCAGCTCGGCGCGGTAGGCGCCCTCGTCGTACGCCGCCGGGTCCATCGTCTTCTTCGAATTTGGGTATGAAGTTTGGGATCACATAGTAGATATTGGGTCCGTGTAAGGCCATTTGGGTATTTTATTTGGGCTCGACGCCGAAAGTACATGCACGTCACCACCGCTCATGGTGCTGCATCGCATGGGGAAGCGATGGGAGCTGTAAATAGTGGCTTTCCAGTGAGGTTTAACTGCCACTCCACGTACATTCAATTAGGTGTAGAAGAAGAAAAAAGCATGCAGGCCGCAGGAATTGGAGCGTCGTCCCCGCCGACGTCGGCCAGGAAGAGCATGAGCCGAAGCATGTCACGCCGCGGCTCGCAGATGGACAACTTCGCCTCGGAAGTGCCTCAAAACGTACGCACCTCTTACCATCGGTCGCAATCAGTTGTCTCTTGCAGGCCGCTAATAACGATTGATGCTGCAATTGCTACGATTAGGAGTTTGGCGGGGTCTTGGTTTCGCCCGAGCAGATCCGCATGGCGTTCCAGTTCCTCGACGTCGAGAAGAAGGGCCGCGTGACACTCGAGAACCTGCGCTCGCGACTGGGCATCTTCTACGACAACATGAGTCTCAAGGACGTGCGTCTGCTGCTGAGCGAAGAAGCGGAGCTCACGGAGGAGTACCTGAACGCCCTGCTGCTGCCGAACGAGGTCAAGAACTTTGATCCGGTGGCGGAGGCCTTCAAGGCCTACGACCCGGAAGAAACGGGCTTCATCTCGCGCGAGATGCTGCGCTACGTGTTCGAGCGCCTGGGCTACGGCGCGTTGACGGAGGAAGACCTGGACGTGCTCATCTCGTGCGCGGACGCTGACCGCGACGGCCGCATCAACCTCGCGGACTTTCGAGCCATGCTTGAGTAAAAATACGCTTCATTCTCTTCTCTCTCTCTCTGCTCCCTACAACAGCTTTGCCATCACTCTCTCGGACAGAGTTATCAGCTCTGATACTGCCAGACAGACCCACACTTGACGTGGTAGAAATACAAATCCGATCGACCAGTCAGTTCCTCGACTTCCGAGAGTGTCGACGCGTCCGTCCGCAGAGAATCCTCTCTAATCTCCTGCCGGTCCCTATCGCCTTCCCCTGCCTTGATCCTTAATCTGACCAATAGACAGGGCCATCTGAAGCCGCCGCGAGTGTCTATTTCTTCTTCTGCTGCTGCTTGCCGTTCTTGTTGTTCTTGCCGTTGGCGTTGGCGTCGCCGCCCTCCGCCTTCATGGCCGCCTTGCGCGCGATCTTCTCCTGCAGCGCCTTGGCGTCGGCCTCGCGCTTGGCCAGCGGGTTGCCCTGGCTAGCGTTCTTGGCGTGCTTGGCCTGATTGCGCCTGCGCGCGCTGTATCAACCGATCGATCAATGGGCAAACGCCACGGGCCAGACGCAACCAGTGAGTTCCTGAGAGCTTTCAATGGCTTAAAAAGGCGACGGCAAAGCTGCCTCTTTCTGTCGGGTACGTACCGCGCGGTCCACGTCTCGCTGGTTGCCACGGGTCATCGCGTCTTCACCTTGGCCTGAAGCTTCTCGAAGAAATTTGTGAAATGAACCGACGGCTCGCAGTCGCGGCGGTAACTTGCATCACACATCCATTCTCGACGAATCACCGAGCCGATGTATTTATAGAGCCTATTTGAGTGGATGGATTTTATAGAATAGGTCTAATCTACTGGTCTATAGATTAGGTCGGTCCTATTCATGTCGCACGTGTCGGGTCTCGAAAACGCATAACGGCCGATCAGCAATGCTGAGCTTCCCAAGTGCGACCTCGGGCGGCAGCAGGCGACGGCGTCGGGCCCCGCCACCGAGCAGAGGAGACGCCTGGCGTCGCCGCACCCCGTCCGCCTTCGCCCCAATGTCGCTGGATCTCAAGCAGCAGCAGCAGCAGCAGCAGCAGCAGCTGGTTGCAGCGCCACACCAGCAGCAGGTCCCGTCGGACCCGAGCGCGATTGACACAGAGCCGAAAGAAGCCTCAATTCTGTTGTTAGCTGAGGCTCCGGCGCCGCGCAAGCGAGCTAGCGTTTCCACGGCATTCCGCCTCATGGCGTTCCCCGACTCGGACGAAGAATCGGAAAGTGACTACGTGCCGTCAGAGGAGGAGGAGGAGGAGGAGGAGGAGGAGGAGGAACGAGAGTGTGAGGAGGAGGAGGCAGACGATGACAGTGCCGAGGAGCTATTCGAGAGCTACCAGCGCACGGACTCGAGCGAGGAAGTGGATCTGGACGAGGACTTGCGCTGGTGGAAGAGCAGCGAGGACAAGCGCAGGTGGGCGAAGAGGTACAGGCAGGCTGATGCCGCCTTCCGCAAGAGGTTCGGCTGCGCCATTGACACCCCCGCCCAGCCCGAGACAAGGAGAAGGCTGCGAAGAGAGAAGGGCAGGCATCGAGCGTACAAGTTGGTGCTGGCAGGCTTGGTGGTTGCGTACTTGGTGCAGCTCGCGGTCGTGTACTCGGCGTCGTCGTGGGCGTTTTCGATGGTTGCGTGGCGATCGTCGATCACCGAGGAAAGTGACGACGCCAGTGATGAAGACGCTATTCAGGAGATTCCGGCTCGGGCAGTGCTACCGTCAGAGCAGCAGGTACCGGAGCATGTGCGGACGGGGCTGCACCTCTGCGCAACGCTCTCTCGACGTGTGGTCAAGTCCGAACACGATGTGACAGCCACGCAGCATGCGCTGCGGGCGTGTGATATTGCCGTGAAGTTTGCGCCTCAAGTCACGAGAGGGGATCGAGGCGCATGTGCTGCGTGGCGATCTGCGCAGCCTGCTCACGCGTTTTGACGGCGCTGACGAAGACTACAAAGACGCCCTGACGTTGGTGGTGGAGGTTGAAAGCGGCAGCATCGACTCGAAGCTCGCGCCAGCGTTGTCTCAAGAGCTGGACCTCAAGCTTGTTGCCAACCGCTGGACGCAACTGTACAAGACAAAGAGCTTCAAGGAGCTGCGACGCGAGGCCAAAGCTCGAGCTGCAGACGACAACGATGCGAGCGCAATACGGGAACTGGCGGCCGACTGGTTGAAAGCGTTCAAGCAAAAGAAACCTGTGCTGGAAGTGCTCACACTTCAGCGCAGTTGGACACTGCGTCGCCTCAAGTACGAAGCCTTGGGCGACGAGAATAAGGCCAACCGTGGAGAGGTCTAGCCCGACTACAGTGTGGGTCGCTTCGTATTGTTTTTCTAATCTATTCTGTTCACACATTGACTACCTAGTCTTCTTCATCTCCCTCCTCCTCACCGCCATCTTCTTCCTCCTCGTCCTCGTCCTCCTGCTCTTCATCCTCACTGGCATCTTCCTTCTCCTCTTCGCTCGCTCCTTCCTTTTCCTCTGCCGCCTCGGCAGATTTCAGCTCCTCAGCCTTTGCCTTGAGCTCGCGCACTCGATCCGGCTGCTGGTTATGCTGCTCCAAGTACGCCGCCAGATCTTCAACAAAGTCGCGGGTGTCAGGGCTTAGCTGAATCGCCGTTTCCAAGCTCTTGGCCACTTCCGCATCAAAAGCGTCGTCCCCGGCGCTCCCACTCCTGGCCATGCGCATGTTGGCCAGGTTGTAGTGCAGGTTCGCATTCTCCGGGAACTTTTTCGCGGCGTCTTCGAACACCTTCACAGCCGCGTTCAGATCCCCCATCTCTCCATAGGCTTCCGCCAATGCCGCCAGCGTGACGCCGTAAGCCTTCCTAAGCTCTACAGCTTCCTCATCCTCCTCTGCAGCTTCCAGCACCTCCGCGTTGATCTTCATCGATCGCTTGTAGGCCTTCGTGGCCTCCCGCTGCTGATCCATCGCTGCGTGTGCCAGCCCCAGTCGGAACCAGACCGACGCGTCCCTCTTGCCGTCCTCCAGCTCGCTCGCCTGCTTGTAGCACTCTGAGCGCGTCATCGGGCTGCCCAGCCGCCGAATGGACGTCTGCGAGGTGAGTGAGCGCCCCCAAGTGGCTCGGCTTGCACTTGACCGCCTGCTGGAATGCCGCGAGCGCCCCGTCGTACGACTCCAGCTGCTCAAAGGCCAGGCCGGCCGAGAACGCGTCGTCGAAGCCCAAAGTGTCAATCTCCACCTCCGTCTCGTTCTCGCCAGTGGATTTCTCCGTCTTCTGCTTCTTCTTCGAGCGCGAGCTTTCGGCCGCAGCACCTGTGGACGCGCCAGTGGATGCAGCCGCCAACACGTCGCGCTGCTGGCGCTTCAGCTGCTGCTTGAGCTTGTTCTTGCCCATGGACCGGTATCTCTGGCGTAGCTCTTCTGTCGTGCAATGGTTGACACGCACGGGGATATTTCCGCCAATCACAACACCAAAACAACATACTTTCAGCCAACCAGCTAAAATATTGAATCTGATAACGAGAATTGAACAGAGACCTTGAGGTGTATCATACCAAGACGTTCCTGCTGCGTCTGACGCTGTTGCTGGCCATGGCGTGGCGCTGTAGTGCCCTATCAAATGACGGACTGGTGGACAACTTGGCGCGCGCTGGCATCGTGCAGTCGCAGCGCGTGGCTCGCGCCATGAAGGCCACGGACCGGGCGCAGTACGTGGCGCCGGCGACCGAGAGCGATGTGGTCGCTCCTCGCCCCGTGTCCCCGCCCAGGCGTACCAGGACGCGCCTCAGCGACTCGGCTTCGAGCAGACCATCTCGGCCCCTCATATGCACGCGTACGCACTGGAACTGGCCGATGTAGCCATCCATGGCATTGAACACCCGCGAGTGCTGGACGTGGGCGCTGGATCGGGATATCTGACCGCGTGTCTGGGACACCTCGTGGACCAAGACGGAGGCCGCGTGTTCGGTATCGAACGCATCCCGCAGCTCGCACAGTTGGCGAAGAAAAACATTCAAAGAGCGGACGGAGACTTGGTGCGCAGGGCGTCGTCTCGGTCGAGCGTAAGAGTTGAGTTGTCCGGCCTTTTGACGAGGTTGTGGAGACTGATTGCATGCTGCTGATGTGCTGGCTGAAGGTGCTGATGGGTGGACGGGTTTGCCGAACCAAGCTCCGTTCCACTTTATCCACGTTGGGGCTGCTGCGGTGGAGCCACCGCGAGCGCTGATGGAGCAGCTCGCGGAAGGCGGACGGCTGGTGGTGCCTGTGGGCGAGCAAGGCGCGAGTCAAGTGCTGCTGGAGATTCAAAGGACGGACAAGGAGACCTTCACGAAGCGCGAGCTGATGGGAGTGTCCTACGTCCCGCTTGTGCGACAGCGTACGGAGCTGTAGCGTTGCCGATCGAACGTGAGTGGGGGCGAGATGAAGGTCGTATTATTCATTCAGTGCATAGTTTCTCGCTAAAAACAATCAAATGTGGGTGTATTTTATTAGAAAAGGAGCGGAGGTGCATCTTCGTCTTTTTCTTCGAGCTCGCCTTCGGGGCCGACAGCGTGACTTGCGGTCGTTTTCGTCACCAACGGTGTCATCTGCAGCCACCCGCCCGGGGCATTGTTGTCGCCGTCATTCTCATTCTTGACCAGCCCGCGGATGTTAACCGCACGGTGTTTGTCGGTTGAAACCTCGGTGACGGCCTCCAGCAGCTAGCCAAGCACGTTAAAACAAATGAGAGATATTCCACACCTATTGCGAGTCCCAACAATGTTCTCTTACCTCGTCCGATATCTTGGACTGTCGTGAGGTCGTCCTGGTTGTCTTGCTTGCTTGCTTCTGGTTACTGGGTTTCTTCTTCTTGAGCTTCTTTTCTAGCTCTTCGCGATACAACTGCGCTCGGAGCTGTTGCGTCGGGGTGACATGCGCCTTTGGGAGCGTCAAACGCAACGTGCCTGTAACCTTTGATCTCTCAGCCTTTCCTGCGTCGGAATGCACGAGTTCGGGGAACTTGAGTCGCAAAACCTTATTCTTGGCCACGATGGAGACGTAGGACGGATGCACGTCCACATCCACCAGAGACGTGTCCAGGAACCGAGGCAAATCCACTTCTAGAATGATGTCGAGGATTTCGTCTGTGAGTCGGAACTCCCACTTGCCTTCGTTGCACTGGCGAATGGATCCGTCCCCTCGCTCTTCTAGCAGCCGAGTCTTCCGCAGCGCCTCCTCGTGCTCCGCTTCAGTGTTCCGCTCCTTCGGCTGGTTCTCACGTCTTCGCGCCTCCTCTTCTTCCTTCTGCTCCGCCATCTCCAGATACATCTCGCGCCGCGTGTGCGGCGTGTACGGCACCTTTTCCGTCGACGCCATCACGGACTTCTTCTTCTCCTTCTTCGCTTGCTCTTCTGAAATGTCTGTAGCTTCTCCTCCCATAACTTCAATCACTTCGTCTTCCTCTTCTGGAGTCTCTTTCTTCCGCTCTAAGTCCTTCTTGGCACGCACCTTCTCGGCCTCCCTCCGAACGTACTTTTGTCTCTCTGGAAACACCTGCAGCGCCTTAATCCGGTCACTACGGTGGATCTCCTTGCCGTCCAGGATCTCCAGTTGAGGCAGCGACGCGACGACGTACTCCCTGAAACCCGTCTCCCAGTTGGACTGACATGGATTGCCGAGCATGTAGAGCTCTCGCAGGTGCTGCAGCGGCTTCAGGTGGTCGATGCTCTCCTCCAGAGTGTCAAAGTCCACGAAGTTGACGGTGAGGTCCAGCTTGTTGAGAAACTCGCAGCTCTGCAGGCCCTCGATCTTGCTGATGTTGTTGAGCGCCACGTTGAGGTACCGCAGCTCCTTCCATGTGCGTCAGGTCCTCGATCTTTTCAATGATGTTGTTCTGCAGGTAGAGGATGCGCAGCTTGCGGCACAAAGTGCCGATCACCTCGATCTTCTCCAGCTCCTCCTGGTGCAGCGAGATCTCCTCCAGCGTCGAGATGATGCCCTCGTTGTGCTCCGCCCGCTTGCGCAGCAGCTCCACCGTGATGCGAGGCATGTTCTAGCGCTCTCGATGGCTAAATGGGAAATGGGTATTTTGTGGATCGCGTCCTTTCGAGGAAAATAGGGTTTCGATTTTCCATTTTGACCGAAACTGGAAAAATGAAACCTTGTAAAAACTTTCAACGTTTGGTCAACTGTCACCTGGCGACTGTGCTTGTACCTTGCAATGTGTTGCAATTAGTATTCACAGTGGTTAGCAGTTTGCCAACATGATTTGGTTAGATATTAATCGGGTCGTCTGCGGGTCTGGTAAGGCCGAGGGTCGGGCATGTATATGTCGCTGGTCTTTCTCTGGTCAGTCTGATCAGCAGCCCAACCCGTAAAGTACTCGTAAATTACTGCGCATAGTAAACTGCAGTAAAGGGACCCGCTAGCAATATTATACAGCAAGTTCACCAGAGAAGGAGATCGAGTACTAGTAGGACACTCGCCCGTTGGCTCTCGCCTGCGGACTTAGCGACGGCACTTCGGGGGGCCCACCCCTCTCTCGCTTCGCTCGGGGAGCGCCGCTCCGCGGCCTGCCCCACCCCCTCGTGCCTTACGCTAAGTCCTCGGCTCGGCCAGGCGCGGTGTCTAGGAAAAAATATCGGGTTGTAGCGCTCGCCTTCGCTCGCTCGCGCAGACACGCCCCGCCTGATCGGCGGGTGTTGGTGACCGGTGAGCGCATTGAGTGAGCCTCGCGCTCGCCTTCGCTCGCTCTCGGCCATATTTCTCCCATTTTGGTCTCTAAATGAGTGCGCATTTGCCTAAGCTACGCCCACTGGGATAGTTGATACACTACAGTTCATGTACTGCTAGATCAATGTAGTAAGTCACCAAGGCTGACTAATTCATATTTCCCTGCTATGGGTACATATGTATGTATGGGTCGGGCATGAAAGAAATAATATATTCGCTGTAAGATATTCACGGATCTGGATATGGGTCACACTGACCCTCGGCCTTACCAGACCCGCAGACGACCCGATTAATAATCTACCCTTGATTTTTGTCGATGCGAGACTCGCAGCTACATGTAGTACACTGTACACTGATGAAGAGGTGGAGTGACGTTTGCTTTGAAGCACGAGTAAAATAGGCCAAATGCTTTATTGTCCTCAGTGCCTGCCTCAGTATCGGGGAATCGAAACTTAATCTCGTGTTAACCCCACTTATCCCGGTCCGTTGGACAGATAGATGGACCAAAAGTTAGGCGCCTCGCTCCGCATAACTATAAATAAATAGGGTCATGCGAATATATTGGCCCAATCCCCCGTCCTAGCTGTCTTGGTGCTCTCCTCGGCTTAGCGTCCTCCATTTCCCCTCTCGAGATAATATAAGCCGTTGAAAACGTAACATCGAATTTTGCTGATTTGGCCTAGCCTAGGACAATTTTAACTTGATCTCAGTATGGTCTCAGCTGAAGCTATCTTTAGCGCCGCCGGATGCACCTTATATTTGGTCCTATCTCCTAGGACAAATCTAAGGGGTTAATAACGGCAGCTACGCTCCTTGTGGTCAGCAACATTTTCCACTAGCTTACGACGCAACTATTAATTCAACAGGTCTTCGTTTGACGTAGACCTGTCGATCGAGACGATCATACATACCTGAAGCTACGGCAGTTCAGCAGCGTAGCGAGAGTCCCGTGCAACTGGGGCTAGAAACCAAATATCCGCATATTGTAGCCTTCGTTATAGGATACCTACGTTTCTGACCGACTGGATCTCCGACCTGACGTGTGCTCCATAAAAATGCCGACACAGCTCGATAGAATTCTAGCTTACCTAGTTCTTTTTTCTCAAATCCTATTTTGCTACTGGTAGTAAGAACTTCTGACCGCGTTCAACAGCAGCAAATTCTGTCGGCCGAGCCTCACAAATCCCATTGAGGGCAGCGGAAGCTTCGATCTGCGCTACCTGCTGCACGATCTGGTGTCGGACATTGAAGTAGAGCAGCAGGCGGGCCGGACACGTGATGCTCAGGCCGACCATTTTACTCACAGTTAGGGCCAAGTTGGTTTCCTGTGCGTGAGGAAACGTCGAGAGGATGGCTTCGTACGAGAACCTCCCTACCAAGCCCCCAAGAGCCTCCACTACACAGCCACCGGGGTCTCCACATATCCGACGCAGCTCTGCGGCCTCGTTCGTGTCATTACCCAAATCTTCCTCGACGAATGCTAGCACTTGAGTAGTACCAGACACTTTGTGTCTGAGACTAATGCCAGGTTGGTCGAGCTGGAGGACGAACTCAAAGATTCCGCTGGGAGGTGCGGATCCCCACCGACCCACGAGCGAACCTGAAAAGTTGTGGCATTCCACAGTTGGGGCAAAGCTGATCTCGCTTCCGGTACCGTACAGTACGGAGTTCGCTGCATTGAGCATGTTGATCTCCCTTCGTTCCCGATCCAGCAGCAAGCGCGTTATCTGTAGATCCCGATGGCCCATCAGGCACAGCACTTCTTGTCGGAGCTGGTTGATATCCAGCGTGAGGTTGAGCACACGAGACTCGACGGCTTCGTTCTCTCGGCGGGACTGCTTCTGCGTGGCACTCAAGCGGTTGGGCTTCTTCCGCTTCTTGTCCGGTACAACCGTGTACGTTGCCATGCTGGATGATGTGCGCTTCATGGACTTGGGCGCTCGGGACTTGGGAGGCTTCGCTGGTTGAGACTGCTTCTGCTTGCGAGCTTGAAGTGAGCGTATCTGGTGTTGTTGTCCTCACACTACCGGGCCGGCTCTCAGTCGAGAAAAACTATTTCAACGGCTCACCGACGGTTCAGGGCGGCGCAATGCCATGCGCATCGTAAGGGAAATGGCCAATCTCGGGCCGATGGCCAATTAAGGGCCGATTTATATTTCGACCAGTCCTAGTCAAGATAGATATATTAGGATCTTTGATTGGACAAATTAAGTTAAGTACGAAACCTGCATAGACTTATCTAAAGCGAAACGGCGGGAACTCCACTCGTTTTGGCGCCACTATTGGTTTGGCCGCCATGGCCAAATACCCCACCAAGCTCAAGGCCGACGTCGTCGCGCAAGTACAAGCCGGCGCCAGCGCAGCCGCAGTGTCCAGGTCTTCGGGGGTCCTCTCTCGCACGATCCTCAAGTGGGTAGCGTCGACCAAGCAAGGGAAGTCGTTTGTCACGAGCTTCTGCAGGAGCTCGTGAGCATACTGATGAGGAACACTGCGAGAAATTATTAAGTTATCAGTGTAGCCGTTGAGGGTAATGGGTGCATGTTTAAGATAGGCTAGCAGAAGATAGTTAGCAGGAATGACCGCTGGGCATTCCGGAATCTGAAAAGAAGGAATAAAGTCGACTTCTGCTCCGGCCAAGCAGACGTGGGCACCCCACACCGGTGACCTCGGGAGGGGATCTCGGGCACCTCGACAGCTCTACAAGTACCGTAACTCTACAAATACAGATTGCGTGTACCTCAACAATCAGCTTCCTTTGCCTAAGTGCTACCAACTCTCATCTTCCAGCTCGCACGTGAGCAGGAAGATTGCGACATAGTAGCACTTGGTGCGGATGCAAGACAGAAACACAGCGCGGAGGATGCTGAGGAGCGACACCGCGCCGGTGCGGCAGCAGCTGGATGGGAATCGCCACAGCGCCGACTACCAACGGATCGAGAGGCTGGAAACCATACTTGACCAGATGCATGATGACCTTAGGGCTTTCAGCACTAACATCAATGCGACAATCAACAACATAAGCACCGGACTTTGTGCCGATATCGCCGCTTTGAATGACACGGTGGCCAATCTGGTCCAAGGAATGACTAACCTAACGCAAGGGCTGGCTCAAGTGAAGCAAGTCGCTCTTGACGCGCAGCGCTTAGCCCAAGCAGCAAGCCAGGCACCTCGTGGTGTGCAGAGTGCTCAGTACACGCCAAATGTGGCTTCGGTATTGGACCTGACTGGTGCTGCGAGGAGCGTAGCAGCACGAGCAGCTGGGAGTGGCTTTGGAGCAGCCCAGGGACCGTCTTTGCGGAAAATGGACGTGAAGCCTCCCTTTTTCGTCGGCGAGATCGACGACATCAAGCTGAATAGCTTTGTATTCTAATCTGAGTCGTATTTTCGCCAGAAGGGATACTATTTAGTGCGGAATGATGACAAATTAGCAGATGAGCTGAACCAATGTGTGCAGAAGAACACGCCAGTTTGGTATGAGCGATATATGACGGACGAGACGTCGGACAAGCGGTGGAGCGCGATGAAGCTGGCGATGTCTTTCGAGTTCATGGAGCCGAACTTTCAGGAGAAGATTAGAAATCAGCTGCTTACCATCAAGCAAACTGGTGGCTACACTGGATATGTGGGCAAATTTTGAGAGCTCAACCGCATCGCACAGGTCGATTCGCTAACAGCAATGCATTTGTTTCTCAACGGATTGTCGGATGTGACTATGAAGCGCGCAATTCTGAGAAAGAAATCCCGAGACTTGAATGCTGCGATCGAAGAGGGATTTCTCGAGTGGGAGCTAAAAGAGAAGACAAGCTACAAATCCACCGAGACGAAACCAAAAGGCAAGCGAAGTGGTGGGAACTACTCATCGGCTCAACCAACAGACTCGGCCCCGCCTGCCGCTCGAAGATCGGGGAATAGCGTTCGAGGAGGCAACAAGGCGGCGAAGCCAGACAAGAACTGCAGTTTCTGTGGCCGTGGGCCCCATCGCGTGGAGGATTGCTGGTTCAAGCACCCCGAAAAGCGCCCTGGCACCAATAACAATCTGAACAAGAAAATATTTGCGATGTTGGAGCGAATGGTGGTCACGCAAAATCAGCCCCACCATGAACATGAGTCTTTAAACGAGTAAGTCCGCTCGATGTTGAGCGATTGAGTGGACATACTCGCAAGCTCAGCCGCCTTAAGTATCAGTGTGTGACAGCACCCACGTAATCTACCTAATACGCGCCATTGTGGCTTCTTTCTGATTCCTGCTTGAATTCACAGTATTTCGAATTCAGCCAGTACAGAACAGGCTTAGTGCTCGCCGTAGCTAGTTGTAAGCGCGCGTGCGCGCCCTCAATTCATTCTTAAACTTGCCATCTAAGGATCACCGAGCTCCTCTTTCGGCGGAGTCCGTGACAGTTAATTAACTATTAAGCAAACAAGGCCGGCAGCTATGGATTCGGAAACGCACGACGGACCCCCGCACCAGCGCCCGCGCACAAACGCCGAGGGACGCGATGGGATGTGCCACCGAGTGGCCACGTTCCGCCCCAGGCCACTGCAGCGGCAGCGCAACCCGCACCAGGCACTCCTGGCCCCGCGGCGCAGGCTTCGTCTGCGCAAGAAACCGTGACACCAGACATGCTGGCGCAGATGCTGCAATTCGTGCTTCAGACAACGCAGCAGCAGCAGACGGCACAAATGAGCCAACTGCTGGCTCAGACGGCGCAGATCCAGCAGCAGATACTCCAGGCCCAGTCGCGCCCCAAGCCAACGCGCAAGAAATCTGACCCACCGCGCTTCGAGGGCAGCGACAGCGACGACCTAGAGTTGTGGATCTTCAGCACCGAGCAGTATTACTCTGAGTTCCAGACCGAGATGCACGAGCTCTCGTCGTCATTCTCAGGCATGGTGTTCGCCAATCTAGGCGTTGACGCCCAAGCATGGTACAGAGACGTAAAAATCTCGCTAGGGACGAACCCGCTCACCTGGCAGATCTTCAAGGAACGCATCCGCGCTCGCTTCTGCGATAAGGACTTCAAGTTCAAGACGCTCACTAAAATGTACGAGCTGAAGCCCGGCAAGTCACAGCAGGAATACACGTCCAAGTTCCTGCACTTGCTGTCGCAAGTCGACACGGAACTTCCGGAGGAGGTCAAGAGGTGGTTCTTTCAACAGAACTTACGGTCGGACACGAGTGGGTACATTTCCCGCAATGTTCCCGAGACACTGGAGCAAGCAATCGAGCGCGCACAGCGTTTCGAAGACGCCAAGCTCACACAATCGCGGCCTCCTAGCAAGGAGCAACCTAAACCGACAGCCAGATCCAACAACAGCGGCGGCAAGCCCGCGCACCACACGAGCAGTGGTGATTCGGCACAGGTCTGCAGCTACTGCAAGAAGAAGAACCACACCGAAGATGTTTGCCGCAAGAAAGTCCATGACATGGCGGCACCGGATTCTGGCTCGTCAAAAACGGCCAAGCTCGCTAGGTTGGCAACCTACCGAGCCGACAACTGCAGGAGACTCTGGCAGTAAGTCTTCTGCAGCGCCAACGTCTGGTGGTACCGAAAGCCAGGCCCGGGTGAACGGCTGGCTTACCAGAAAGACAAACTTTACTGCTATGTTGCCCAAACGGCACGAATTGGCACCAAACCGGTTCAGTGCTTCGTGGATAGTGGCTCTTCCTTCAACGCTATTTCTCCATACATCGCACAAAAGCTGGACGTGAAGGTGAAGCTGTGCAGCAAGCCTCTGTCTGTGAAGATTGGCAACAACCAGCGCGTGAAGATCCCTCGTCGCGAAGCAACAGTGATTGTGGATATGGAAGAATTCCCTGCTTACGAAACCCCTGTCTACGTCATGCCCATCCGAGAAGGAAAGGATGTGCTACTCGGATGGCCGTGGCTGGTGGATATGAATCCAGACATAACCTGGGCCGAGCGAACAATCGCATATCGCGGTAGTTCTCACTCGCAAATTACTTTCCGGCAGTGCGTGCGCCACGCTCCTGCTCAGCGCACAGGTAGACGGCGACACTCGCGCACTACTCGCACCACCATTGCCAGCGACGATGCCCTACAGCGGTTCTACATGCACCAGGACTACGATTCTTCCTGTGGCCCGACTCGAGTTGTGTCTACCAAGTGGCTCAAGAAGCTGCTGCGAGCACCGGACAACGAGTTTTGCTTCATGATCCAGTTCGAGGACTCTGCAAAAGCCGACCACCAGAAATCTCAAGATTGGGACGCCCTAAAAGGCCATCCGGCGGAGCAACTACTGCTGAAGTACAAGAATGCTGTTTTCCGGGCCCAACCCCCTGCTGTTCCACCAACTCGAGAAAATGACATCAAAGCAGAAATCGAGCTCAATGACGATGCGCCCGTAGCCCGTAAGCAGTTTCGGCTGAGCGAGAGTATGAAAGCGGCAATTCGCGAATGGACGCAAGAGATGCTACAGGCTGGAATTATTCGCCGCTCCAAGTCTCCGTACTCAGCTCCGACATTCTGCGTCAAGAAGGCAGTCGGATGGCGAATCGTTCATGACTTCCGCGGCATTAACGCCAAGATCAGGCTACCAGCGACTCCAGTTCCCCGCAAGGAAGATATTTTTGACGCGATGCGCAATGGCAAGATGTTTTCGGCCATGGATTTACTCTGGGGTTTCTTTCAGGTTCGCCTGCGAGAGCAAGACGTGCCTTACACAGCATTTTCGATGCCGGACGGACTTTTTGAATATTTGGTGACGCCTATGGGCTTGTCGTGCAGTCCCGCTGCGTTCAACCGTCTCATCCAGAGCGTCTTTGCGGACCAGAGCAGCTTTTGCAAGGCTTACTTTGATGATTTGTTCGTGTTCACGCCGACAGCTGACGTGGAGGATCACTTGGTCGCATTGGAGAAAGTTTTAGAGCGATGCAAACAAGAGCAGCTTTACGTCAAGCTGTCAAAATGTACATTCTGCGCGAGCGAGATTCCCTGTCTGGGCGATTTTATTGGCGCTGACGGCATTCGCATGGATCCCGACAAAGTCCGCATTATCGAGCATTGGCCGCTCCCCAAAACGAAGCACGAGCTCCAGTCATTTTTAGGCACCTGCGTGTACGTACTCAAGTACTGCCCAGGTTTCGCAGAGCTCACGGCCCCATTGGCAGAGATGCTGAAGGGGAAAAGTCGCAACGAGCAACTGGTATTCACTTACGAGCTGCGCCGCTGCTTCGATGAGCTCAAGCGTCGACTCTCAGACCCGCCAGTGCTAGCACATCCAGACTTCAACCGAATTTTCTGTGTGAAAATGGACGCTTCGGATTATGCAGTAGGCGGCTACCTATAGCAACTGGACGACGCGGGGCATGAGCACATTATCGCGTATGGAGGGCGGAAGTTGTCGTCGGCGGAGATCAAATACCCAACCAGAGAGAAGGAGCTTCTTGCTGCACTCTATGCGATGCGGACGTGGAAGGTCTACCTCATCGACAAGCCTATCGAGATCAGCACAGATCACCGCACGCTCGAATCGATCCTTAAGCAGAAAACGTGTTCTCAACGGTTCGCACGGTGGCTTAACGAGCTGGGTATGTACCAGCCTCGCTTTCGCTGGATCGAAGGAGCAGCTAATACCGTTGCTGATTTCATTTCCAGAAACCCAAGCTGGTGGCAGGACACGGCGAGTATTTCCTAGCTGAACTGCTGACGAAAGTCGGTGACGACAACGCAGAAGACGGTGTATCGACGCATCTGTATGCCCAGCGACGCCAAATCAGCACATTCACTCATGGACTTCGGACCCATTTGGCAGCACCTCGTCGCAGCATCAGCAGCCACGCCGACGGCGACCCTACCAGAGCTGCCTAAAACTGCACGGCTTGCGAATTACCAGCTTCAGGATGGCCTGCTCTACTATCGGTCCCAGACGGCGCAGGAGCTACGACTTTGCGTGCCCGATAATCAGCTTCAGCGCGAGCAAATCCTGTTTGGAGAACACGACACGGCTAGCCGTGGCCATCCCGGTGTGCACAAGACGCTCCGCTTTATGCAGCTTAAGTACTATTGGCCCTCAATGTCTGCTACGGTCCGGTCGTATTGCAGCACGTGTGAGATGTGTATGCGTACGAAGTCGTCGCGAAGAAAGGATCCCGGGTTATTACACCCGCTAGATGTTCCGGAAGGTCGATGGAAGCACATCACGATGGACTTCGTTGTGAGTTGACCGGAGACGGCGCCGCAGCAATTTGACGCTGTGATGGTTATCGTCGATCGCCTAACGAAACGGGCTCACTTCGTAGCAACGAAAATGACGGCAACAGCTCAAGACACTGCCAAGCTTTTCCGCGACCATTACCAGCGCCTTCATGGACTTCCAGTCTCAATTGTTTGCGACCGGGACAGCAAGTTTACTTCGAAGCTCTGGAAGAAGCTTCTCGAGCTTCAAGACACGAAGCTGGCTCCGAGCAGTGCGTTCAAACCGTCGACGGACGGCCAAACGGAAATTACGAACCGATACCTCGACGATTATCTCCGCGTGTATGTGAACCCACATCAGAACGACTGGCACGAGTTTTTGGCCCTGGCAGAATTCGCCTACAACGCTCGTGTTCACGAAAGTATCGGAATGGCACCTTTTGTTGCGGACCTGGGCTATTTGCCACGCTCGATCAGTGACTTGCACGAGATGGGCTGCGCTCAGCATCCCGATTCATCGACACGCAGCAAGCTATCATGGTGGAGTGCCAAGACGTGAAGTCCTACTTTGATCGCAATCGACCCTCCATCACATTTGGAGTTGGTGATGAGGTGCTGTTGGACACGACAAACCTCGCACTCCACCATGTCGGCAGTGAAGGCAAGCGATCATTGGCCACTAAGTACGTCGGACCTTACCCCGTACTGGCCACGACTACGCCGGACACCTATCGGATCGGGTTACCACCAGGTCTTCAACTGCACGACGAGTTCCATGTTTCTCGACTCTGACCCTACACACCTGACAACTCGGACACTCGTGATGATCGCGTTCCTGATTTGATAACTCGTGACGGCACCGTTGGTCTGCAAGTCAAGCGCATTATTGGTCATCGTGTTCGCCGTGGCTGTCCCGAGTATCGAGTTCAATGGTATGGCGCTGCTAATAAAGATTCCGGGGAGCCTGTGGGCTCTCTGGTTCAAGCCCGCGGACTCATCGACGCTTTTCATGCCCGCTCAGCACTTTCACGGCCTACAACACGCGCTCAAGCAGCTCGCGCCAACGCTACGTCGCTTCCTAAGGAGGGGAGTGTGACAGCACCCACGGAATCTACCTAATACGCGCCACTGTGGCTTCTTTCTGATTCCTGCTTGAATTCACAGTATTTCGCATTCAGCCAGTACAGAACAGGCTTAGTGCTCGCCGTAGCTAGTTGTAAGCGCGCGTGCGCGCCCTCAATTCATTCTTAAACTTGCCATCTAAGGATCACCGAGCTCCTCTTTCGGCGGAGTCCGTGACACAGTGTGATCGCTGCGGATCTTTGCAGGAGAACCAGACGACGCAGCATCCTGATTGTGATAATAACGACGCAAACAAGCAGAAAAATGATGACGTTCAACAACAAAAATAAAAAACCCAGGAAAATAAATTCACGTTGTACTCGAGTGTGACTAATGGAGCGAAGTCTCTTGGAGATCTGAACTGGATAAGTCACGAACTTGTTTGAAGACTTCGAAGCCTCTGTCTCGCGAGTACTGCTGTCTATGGTATACCACGAGTACGGTGCAGAGCGAACTAGACGATCTGATTCTCACCAACTCCAACTTTATTGATAGCGGCGCTACAATTAATGCTGTGAGCCCAGAGCTCTGCTGTAAGGCGAAGCTGGAGGACAAAATCGTGGCTCATGGTATGACGATTCCGATTACTTTGGCAAACAAGCAGAAACTGGAGGTCCCGCAGAAAACTGTGCGTCTGCATCTCTTCATTGATGAGTTTGAACCGTACGAGGCAGAGTTTCTCGTGCTCCCGGTGCCCGAAGAGCAGGATATTCTGCTCGGCATGCCCTGGCTGAAGACGGTGAACCCCGACATCGACTGGATCGAGGAAAAGATTAAGCCACGGGGCGTTGCTGATCCCAAGCCGCGCGCAACTAAATCAAAGAAAAAGATGAGAGTGAAACCCCGCACGACAGTGATACCCTCGCGACCGGCTCTACAAGGTGGTGGTGGACGCGTGTCAGTGTGCGGAAGTAGCGCCACGTCATGTAGCCGATACTTAGTCCATGGCTGCTTCTCAGTCACAAGTGGCGAAACAAAATATATTACCAGCAAGCCGTTCAAGCTGACTGCTGCGCAAACCTCAGGACATCGAGTGCGTCTTTGTACTTCGACCTGTTACTGAGAAGGAGCAAACTGATAAAAGCAAACCAGTCGTGGACGTTGAAGACTTTCATGGTCAGCCTGTGTACCCTGTTTTAAAGTGCCACAAAGCCGTCTTCAGACAGAAGCTACGGAGTGAACTTCGACCGGGAAGTCATGGAGTTCACGGAATGGAAGTGGATACGAACCAACCTATATTCCGGCAACAGTAGCATCAATCCCCAGCTCAAGAACATGAAATCAGAGCTTGGGTTGAGGAAATGCTACGCGCAGGGCTGATACGACCGTCGTCATCGCCGCATGGAGCGCCCACGTTCTGTGTGAAAAATCCCGTGGGGTGGCGAATCGTGCATGACTATCGCGCGATGAATAACCACACAGTTCGACGGACGCTACCGATACCAAGGAAAGACATTATCTTCGAGCAAATGCAGGGTGCATACTGGTACATCTACATGGATCTACTCAGCGGCTACTAGTAGTTCCGTATGCGAGATCCGGATATCAAGTACACAGCATTTCAAACTGCGGATGGTTCATTCGAATATCTTGTGATTCCGATGGGCTTAACGAACGCACCTGACTTTTAACGATGGAATTCGTAAGTTGTTGAAATACTTGGTTGACTTCTGTCTCTCCTACTTCGACGACATTTACGTGTTCACACGTGGTAAGGATCTCGATTCGCATCTCGCCGCGCTTGATCGCGTGCTGACTCAGCTAGAATAGAACAAGTTTTATGTGAAGCTAAGCAAGTGTGTCTTTTGCTCTGCCAAGATACCCTGTTTGGGCGATTATATTGGGCGTGATGGAGGGCGAATTTACCCCAAGAAGGTGGCCGTGCTTCGCGACTGGCCAAGACCCAAGACGAAGGGCGAGTTGCAGTCGTTCTTGGAAACGGCGACTTACGTGCAGCGTTTCTGCGACGGTTTTGCGCAGGACGCTGGGCCTCTCTTTGAAATGCTGAAAACAAAGGATAAACAACAACGAAAGGGTCAGTTCGAATGGACTGATGAGCTTGTGAAGCACTTCAAGCAGCTCAAAGACCGAATTTCGGCTACTCCTGTTCTAGCGATTACTGATTTCAACAAACCCTTCTTCATGCGAATGGATGCCAGTGACTTTGCTATTGGTGGAGTTCTCTTCCAGCTGGAGGAGCAAGATGGTCAACAGAGCCACAGGAGCTGAACGGCAACGTCGGGCTCTGGGGAAGACGTTCCTCGAGCACCAAGCAGACCGATTGGCTACAGTTCGGCGCGAGTTGCAACTGGCGTCTGCGTACTATGATGAAAACCGACCGGTGCAATCTTTTGCAGTCGGGAGGAGGTACTGAAAATCTCGCAAACTACCATGCAGGGACCACCAAATCAAAACTTGGAGCGCGTTGGATTGGTCCGTATCGTGTTGAGCAGCCACTCATCCACGACTACTACGAGTTGAAGTTACCGAAAGGTGTCAAGTTCCACCCTGTGTTTCACGCAAGCTATCTCAAACCATATGTGTGTGACCCATCACGAGAGCAAGAGCCTTTCAAGGTGCTGCTACGAGATGGATCCAAGGGTGCGTTGGTCGATGACATTGTGGGGCACAAGCGCATCCGAGGCAAGGACTACTACCAGGTCAACTGGACCGGAAAACTCAAGAGTACATGGGAACCTCTCGCAAATCTGCGATTCGTGGGCGACCTGATCACTCGCTTCCACGAGCCTGCAAACACTCTCTTCGGGGACGGAATGTCTCGAGCTTCTGCAGGAGCTCGTGAGCATACTGATGAGCCTGTCACTGTTCAAAGGAACACTGCGAGAAATTATTAAGTTACCAGTGTAGCCGTTGAGGGTAATGGGTGCATGTTTAAGATAGGCTAGCAGAAGATAGATAACAGGAATGACCGCTGGGCATTCCGGAATCTGAAAAGAAGGAATAAAGTCGACTTCTGCTCCAACCAAGCAGAAGTGAGCACCCCACACCGGTGACCTCGGGAGGGATCTCAGGCACCTCGACAGCTCTACAAGTACCGTAACTCTACAAATACAGATTGCGTGTACCTCAACAATCAGCTTCCTTTGCGTAAGTGCTACCAACTCTCATCTTCCAGCTCGCACGTGAGCAGGAAGATTGCGACATCGTTGGACGGGGCCGAAGACTTTCCTTCCCCTCAAGGCACAAAGCCACATCTATTCCTGGGTGGTTGGGCGGCAGCTAACTGGTTTCCCTGCAGACCGACGGCAGATTTTGCGCAAGTCCAAGGAGGTGTCGTTGCTGGTTTGTAGCCAGAGCGTAGGTGACGGTTGGTATCGGCGCTTCGTGGAGCGCCACCCGATGCTAGCAAAGCGTTCTTCAATCGCTCTCGCTTAAGCGTAATAACGTTACAAGTGAAGATTTGAATACCCTGTTTAATACTCTGGCTAAACTTGTTGTTCAACTAAACCTTGACAGCTCCAGAGTGTTTAACATGGACGAAGCCGCCTTCCAGACGAAGAAGAAGTCTAAGAAGGTGATAGCCGTTCGCGGGTCCACGAACGTTTGGTGCACAGACCCTACCGTCAACTCCCACCTGTCTATCGTTGCGTGTGGGAGCGGTTCAGACTTTGTGGTCCCTCCGGCATTCATTCTGCCTGGCAAGACAGTTGAATGGGATATACTCGAGAAAAAATACGAGGTTCCGGGAGCGGCAATTACGACGTCGCCGTCGGGGTTCATCAATACGCACCTATTCGAGAGATGGTTACACTTCTTCGCAGTCGCAGTACCAAGCAGCGTTAAGCGGCCGATTCTGCTGGTGCTGGACGGGTGTGACTCACACTACTCCGAGGGTGTGATCGACACGGGGAGCAGTCTGGACATTCTGCTTGTGCAGCTTCCACCAAATGCCACCCACCTGCTGCATCCCCTAGATGTAGCCGTATTCGCCACGTTGAAGGACAAGCTGTGCACTTTGATCAACGAGGTGCTCGAGGATGATGACGAAAGCCGCTACTCGATAAACAAGATGCCGGCGATCCCGCTAGCCAGTACGACATATGGTAGCAGCAAGATCGGGCGTAACATCAAGATCGGTTTCCGAACCTGTGGCAGATATAGAGCTTTCCGAACCTGTAATCCTTTGTAGTGTCGGATAAGTAGAACCGAAGTTCGATGCATTTGACGCAAGCGCTTCAAAATCGACCCGAGATTGGCCATTTCCCTTAGTACTGCACGGCATAATTTTGCCCTTAGGTTGAAGCTACAGAGCGCGTCAAATGATAAGTATTAGCCTAGAAACGCATCCGAAACCTGAAATGCCTCGACTCTAAGGACCTGCTGACAAGGACCCCCCCCCACTCGTCATACATAGGTTCGCCAAACCATGCGTAGAAAGCGTGACCTCGCCGGGGTTGCAGCAGCTCAGCTATATCGTTCTACGTTAGCCGATGGTTTGGTTTGATAACCCAATGAAATGGACGTTTCATTTGTTATTTCACTAACATCATTTTGTAGTTTAAAATGATGGTATTACTGACGGAAAGGACCAACTGAGTGCGCGGTTTTGGACCAGTTCGCAAAATACTATGTACCACCGTCAAAACGCAAACATGTTGAACGGGACTGATACCAATACAAAGTGAAGATACTGATCTATCTGGTCATCTTTTCTATAAAGCACAGTAAGCGTGACAACTAGATGAGCATTTTTTAGGGGTTCCCTAAGGGCACCCGAAGAAATTCAAGGGCACTCAGCTGGGAACACCATACTTCGTATGCAGACAGGACAATACCGCACATGTAAAGTACAACGCGACTCCAAGCGGAGCGCCTAGGCCACATGCCACCACGCAGACAGTCTTTAGATCAGTCTAGGTCCCAATTTAACAGACATTGAACATGATATGTCACCACACGTCCACCGGGAGGTCATCGCTCCCTGAGGATTTCAAACTGGGATTGTAAAGTCATTGTTTGAAAGACCAGGTCGCTCTTTAGAGATCGATTAGCGATAGGTTAAGATATTGTGGCTTTCATTCGTTTTGGCAAATCGGGTGGTCCGAGATCCGATATATCGGGCCCGATTTGCTCGAGGGCTCCGATTTTGCAGGAAGGGCTGAGGGAAGCTCACTATATCTGACCCGATTTGCGGCCGGGGGCTCCGAGTTGTGAAGCAGGTGCTAGCAATGCCGCTTTTCACCGGCAAAAGGGACCGCTGCTAAAGTATTCTCGGGTCCTATCAGATTGGCGTGGCACATAGTTGTAGCTGCCGTAGAGGATGGTATAAGTGGTTTAGATGACCATAGTGAAATGAAATGGATATATACAGGGTACTGTCGCCCTCAATGCATTCTTGCTTCTTAGAGGTGAGGAGGTATGGCCGGCTTGGAATGCCTCCCCTCTAGGCCTTATTATAACTCAGGTCAGATATAGCTAAATCGGATTCACCGATCATGCTGGAGCTCCATTTTATATAAATCGGACTCCAAAATAACGCGTCAAATCGGGCGGCAAAATTGTTGAAACTCACAATACATGTTAATTTCACTACGTGTATTCAATTTTCCTTGGGTGCCCTTAGGGAACCTCTTTTACTGGGAGATAGGTAGGGTATTGGGAAGCCCCAACAAGGTTTAAATTGAGGACAACTGGGCCAACGTTCGTGCAACATGATTTAGTGTTGTCCACATGATGAGAACGTCACCGAACTTGAGTGAACAGTAATTGGCAGATACCGGACCGGAATCCGGAAACCTGTCAAACCTGGAATAGAAACACACTGGCACCACATAAAAACCTCGTTCCGATATGGCTTAGCGCTCACCTACAAACACGCACAAAACACAATCAACAGAGAGAGCATGATTTCCCCCCGGCTAGATTCGAACCAGCAACCTGGAGGCATAGCCTCCCGCTCTGCCGCTGAGCTACGGGGGCGTGGAGAGTAAGACGACCTACCTCAGGTGATCCACAGCTGTCCGTGTCGCCACTGTCCGCCACACTGGCGTTGTCCGCTACTGCCACCGCCACCACACCGATGCCCACCCCATGTCGACAGCACTCTTGCCTCCGTCGATCTTCTGCTGTGTTGTTGTCCGCCGTGCTACCGCGCGCGCTCCGAGTCCGCCGCGCCGCTGTCCGCCGTGCCGACGCAAGCGCCGTGGCTGTCATGCCTCCGCCTGCGCATGCATGACTACTGTCCGTTGTTCTGCGTGCGCCGCGCCGTGTGCTGCCTCCAAGAATGCCGGATGAGTGGAGAGGATTTACATATTTCATATAACTACGAATTTTACGAAGCCCCCCATTGGTGCGATGCAGGCGTACAAGCGTCGACAACAGCACCGCTGGGATTGAGCGCTAAGTATTGGGCACCCAGCGTGCGGAATGCATCGGGATGCGAGTTACGCAGCTGACACCAGCGCTTGTGTAACGGAGGCGCTTTGCGTGTAGGTTTCTTTTGGTCGAGGGAGCGCAGCCGTGCGTTGACGGTGGAGTCCATGGCCAAGGTGTAACGGGGTTACACGCACAAGTGGCTACAGTCACTTGTAACTTTAAGGGGCTGGTTTGGCTGGCCGGTTCTGGTAGTGGATCAGGTTCTCGTTGCGCTGTTAGGTTTTACCTAGCCGTTGATTGGCCATAAATATAGGTTTAGGTTTATAGCGAGAAAATCCGAGAACCACGTCGGGCAGGTTCTCTTGTGCATTTTGCAACGAGCACTTTTGACAATGCCACCACCAATCGCTTTGGTGCGCTTAGTCATGCAGACTTGCGCCACTGCCGTAGCTTTAGCTTGTGGAATTCTGATGCACCGTGATGTACGTATGAATGTGTACACCCTAGAGGCTTTGATTGACTTTGAATGGATGCTTGACGACCCTTCTTACAATGCGTGGTTTTGTCGTCACTTACGCTGCTCACAAACAAGTTGTATGCTGCTGTGTAAGATGTTGCGTGTTCACTTTGCGGCTGTTCCTTACAAAAAGTACAGCTTTGAGAGGGGGGTTGCGTGCATGTTGTTTCACTTAGGATCTTCGGATGGCTACCGTGAGACCGCCCAGGCGCTTGGTGTATCAAACGCATGGTGTATGGTGCATGCCAATGCTTTATTGCGTGTTCTAAACTCGTTACGTGCTAAACACATAAAGCTACCTACGCATCAAGATGAATGAAAAACCATTACCGCCGCTTTTTTCAAGAAACGTGGATTCCATTCTGCGGTGGCGCTATCGATGGCACTCTCATCGCGATCAAGCGCCCAAACGACTTCGACGGGTGGTATAACCATAAAGGTACAACGTTTTTTGCATTTATTAGAAGGACATCAAAAACATAACGATATTTCTGTTTTATTTTTTTGCGATCATCTCAAGCGTTTTTATCTCTTTCGACATCCACCCGGGCTCCAGGAATGGCTCTAATTTTTTTTCAGCACTCAAGTTTTGGGAAGAATATCGACTACAGAGGTTAGGATAATCCAAAGTATTGTATTACTAAGTAATACAATTTCGGTATTAATACTTATACTCGTTTTTTGGGCGAATGTATAAGGATAACTGAAGTAATACTACTCCTCAGAACTGGTAATACCAGTAATATTTGCGGTTATACTTCCAGAAGCCGGGCCAACTTAACTCCAAATTAGCTATTATTCGTAGATAGTAAGAGCACATTAGCAATCTTTAAATATTTTATAAGTATTCGGTAGTTTAATTCCCTCTTTCAGCATCGCAATAGCAAAATATAAAACATCGGCGAAAGTATACGCCACGAACGAATATGCTATTCGACACCCGTCGGACGGCGGGACCTGCACAGAAGCGGGTAAAATCCACGAGGAAGACCGCGGACGTGGTAAAGCGTGCTTCGGGGCCGGTCGTTGTGCTGTCTGAATGTGCTCGTAGCACTGGTAAAGCTGTGCTGAAGTCCATCCCCGTTGGTTGGCGTGAGGCCGCCCAGGTTCAAGCCCTTGGCGTTCAGCACCGTCACGATCATCGTGTGATGCAGGTGGAAGGCCGGCCGGAAGAGGTGCGACCAGGCTCCGCCCGCCGTGTGGATCGGACTGAAGCGCTTGCACGAGGTGCACGCGCGTCTTGGTCGGCAGGCCCGCGAAGCTAAACTAATGTGGGTCACATAGATTTGTACTAGTATAGTATTACCCGAAGTATTAATACAATCTGTATTAATACTGATACTTGTTTTCCATACGAAAGTATTGTATAACCGATATTTATACTAGACCTCCAGTAGGGCCAGTAATACTAATACCGTGATTTGGTCGATTATCCTAACCTCTGATCGACTAGCTTCTTCAGCGTGGATTCCACGTACTCGCCGACTCAGGATACGGTATTACGCCGGCTGTCATGACGCCATTTTTGGCAAAAGATGAGGGAGGTGTTTTGAACCACCGCCAAACTCGCTACAATTTTTATCATTCTTCTACAAATGGTTATTGAAGGAGCTTTCGGCTCGTTGAAGGAGCGTTTTCGGATTTTGAAGAAGACCATGGAAGCGCAGACACCAACTGCATCTGTTAGAATTATTGTTGCATGTTTAGTATTGCACAATATGTTTATCAACTTCCACGACAACACTAAGTTTTTAGACGACGTAGAGTTTTCAAGCGACGACCCAGTTGGACTAGCAACTCAAGTACGCACGCATAAAAAGCACCGTTCCAAGATTGGTAAGCAGAAGAGAGATGATATTGCAGCGCTATTTAGTTAAAACTAGATCTTGCTGTCAATAACATGACGATGCACCTCAAATCCTATTGCTTATCGTTGTTACCATCCAACTTTGCAATAAGTTCCACCGTGTAATGCGATTGCATCTGCTTTTGAGCTAGCTGCGCTTCTTGGCGCTTCATCAATTCTTCGAAGCGGCGGTCGATGACATCGGAATATCCTCGCCACTGTTCGGGACGCTGGGGGACCCATGACTGCGGCCATGGCTTGGAAGCTGTCGGCCATGGACTTGAAACTATCGGCTATAGTTTTGCGTCGATTTGACGGGGTGGGCATATTCGACACCAATTCATCACGTACTTCAGTGTCAGCTAGCGTCTGCCCATTCATTCCCGAAGAGCTGAAATAAATAACATAGTACAGTTACTACAGATATTTAAACAATCAATCACATACGCATACTATACCGTGACCAGTACTCCATCATCAGATCAAGCCCAGCTGGATCGGACAATGGAGTCTTCAAGTTGCCGGTAGCACGCATGTCTGAGTTGTACTCGGCCCACTTGCGCTTCAGCCACTTGATCTACAAAACACAACCTAGATTGTTAGTATTACAGTGTTTCGATGTCATGTAGTAGCTGTAAAATATATCACCTTGTTCTTGCACTACTCCATGGAGATGGCTTTGTTCTAAAGATGGCTTATCTCACAAGTCAACAACAGCCAAGCTTCTCCAATCGCAGCATTGTTTTTTTTTTGCGTTTCCAAACCGGGCAGAGAATGTATCGTAGCGAAGTCCATCAGGTCTTCCACCATGCCTGTAGACCATTCGAGCACGCTGCTCTCTTTTCCTTTGCCCTTCTTCGGCTTAAGTGGAGTCGCCGTTGCCGCTACTGGATGCTCCGACGCCGCACACGCCGCAACGGCGGTACACGGCGCAGGGGGGCGGAAGATGGCTCGGCCATTATGTCTTGAGGGTTCTGGTGGGGACTCGTCTGCTTAACCCTTTCGCGAGTATCCTTGATAAACTATAGTATACAACTCATTGATATTTCCTTATAAAAGGGCACTCTAGGCGTCCTTTTACAGAGTTACGGAGTCTTTTCGGTTTGTCTCATGGGACATGACAGCTACGGTGATTTGCAGGTTACATAGTATGGTGCATATGACTTAGTGTTTGTATAGACAATGAATACATGATGATTACTCCATGTACCGATTATGATTTGTTTTAAGAGATGGTTGATAACTTGCTTGAACTTGCGCAAAAGGGCACAGGAAGCGCCCTTTAAGAGGGGGTACACTCTAGCGTGTTGTGAATCATCAAAAGGACGCTTTCTGTATCCTTTTACCGCGAAAGGGTTAACAAGTGAGAGAGTCAATTCGTGTGATCGAGTACTAGTAGCGGCCCCTGTGAACCAGTTATGCTTGAGCCCTACCCTAGGGTTTTTACAACTTGGCGACAAAACGAAACCCAGAACCAGAACCGGCCAGCCAAACCAGCCCCTAACAGTTACGTTGGCTGTTAGAGAATGGTTACTTCCTCGGCTTTGATGTAAGTAACATCAAATGTCACCTTCATTTACGATCACCACAACGGGTAGCCTATAGACAATTAGGATTCCTTTTGGTTGAAAGCAGCATCTTTTAACCAATGAGCGACATGCATAGCATAGGAATTCTGCCAACCAGCCGTTGGCAGATTCCCAACTTAGAATATTACATTTAGAGGAAGTCAGAAACATAAAAATAGCAGTTCTCATTTTAACGCAAAAGCATTATTTGGATCGTTTATTTAGATTAATCTATACTCGGATGCCGGACTATAATTAACTCTTGTTTAAACTAAGCTACGCTTTCTCATACACGTGCGCATACGTGTAAGCGGTTGTAGTGAGCCAAGTTAGGCCCATTACACAAGGTAAGCACCCAAATTTCATCTCTCCAGTGCTGGCAAGCCGCGCTGTCGGATAGAATGGGCTACTTCGGTATCTGGAATGGCGCTTGGTAAAGTATGGCCATATTGTTGATCGCAGCCTTTGCCTCTGTTCGTTTGTTCTGCCCTTTCTTATCCTTAACGGTTTCCCAGATGTGGTTAGTATACCAGTTGAGCAGCGATCCCGCGTGCGTCGACGCTGTTGCAGGCGCTGGAGCTGAGATTTCGACGGCAGTGGCGGATGAAGCGCTGGCGGCAGGAGGTGGAGCGTCGACAGAACCAAGAGGCAGCCAGGCGTGCGCATCTTCAAGCCGACCGAGCCGCTCGTTGATGTGCACCAATTGCGTGAGCATGTTCCCCAGCGTCGAGGACAGCAGCGAGTCGCCGCCAGTAGCAGCGTTACCGAGCTGCGCGTGGTTCGTAGTTTGCCAGTGATCTTGCAGATGCTTACCCCACTCACAACATGTGCGCGTTGTTATACAGGAGCCTAAGCGCGTGTTTACAGCTCGTCGCACAGTGTCATGAGCCGCCCATAGTCAGCTTCAGAGATTCGCTGGTCTGGTCATAAATAGACGGCGTTGTCGCGGGTAAGTCTGAAAATTGGAACACTGCCAGGACTTTGGCCACAATCGGATCTTCTTTTGAAGTTGTCCCAATGTTGCCAAATGCTTTCGTCAAAGATTCCAGCAGCCACGCATCTCGACTTGATATTCACTGGATAGCCAGCTTCGGCGACGCGTTGGCGTAAGCAGCAGCACCGCGGCGAAGAGAATGACTGGTCATCCCCGAAGTAATACGTTGGCTCCCCAAAGGTGCCATCGCCTTCAAGGTATCCCTAATGGTCTCGGTAATGTAACTTGCTACGTTTGGCCGCTTTCTCTCTCGTTTCTGCGGGGGCTCGGCGCCCCCTTCGTCCTCTTTCTGCAATCGTTCTCAGTACATGAAGGCTTCTTCTTGAGAATAAGGCTGGCCTCCAGGAAAGTCCGATTCAGCAAAGCGTGGGGCTAAGGAGAAGAGGTGCTCAGAGGGTTCATCCTAGCATATGAACAACAGTCCAAATCCGTGAAGCATGCACTGCTACCAGCACTCTGGCGACTTACAAATGGCCACACCCTGTACAACCAAGGTCTTAATCCGGGCGATATTCAGAAAACGTTCTCCAGAGGCGGCAATTAAAAGTTGTTGCTTGCGTGCGAAGCACGTATCGATAGCCCGCCCAATTGTATGCCACATCATTGTCAAAAGCGCAGAATCGTGCAGAGACTTGAGACCAGTTGTCACATCGGCATCGAGTCACGCGAAATTCCACTAGTCCACACAAATCATCAACTGCACACCCTGGTGCGTCATTCGTTTGAACGTTGGCGCGAAGATTACGTTCCTCAATGTGACTTGCCATCTTGTCTCTAATTTTTGCGATCCTCTTGTAGTCGGTTAGCGACGTAGTGTAGCGCTCTCGTAGGAGATTGACGACTTGTGAGAAGTAGCCAAGAGCTGTGGCCTTCGCCAGCAATCCGTCGGCAGCACGGGCTCTGTTACTTTTTATAGTCTGTAGAAGATTGAAAAAGCTGTTAGCAATGAATAAAAGTTTTGAGTAGGTAGCCTAGCATCATCGCATGCGCTCTGTGTATATCATCGAGCGAAGCCTTCACCAGTCTCGTGGAGTTAAGAAATTCGTCGAAAAGCTTCTCGGCAGCTAGCTCCTGGCTGATCGTGCCAGCAGAGTGTCAAGCCCGCGTGAAGCCCTCCGCATCGTGGCTGTTGCGGGAGATCGAGAATGAGCACGAGCTTAGCTATTATCTCTTTAAAAAGCATCGCAAGCTATCGAACCTTTAAATTGCCTGTCTTTTATGGCAAGCAGTGTTATTATCGGTGAAGTTACAGTTTGTATAAAGTTTGTATACCCTCTTATTAGATAATTCATCGCGATTCCGAGCGATTCCGGAAATAAGCTGGGACACACGTAACCTACTCCTATTACTCTCTGATTGGGTATAATTTACTGTTGTTCTTGCGTACGCGTTGCGGATTGGGCCGCGCCCCTGTAATCTCTGTATGATGAGTGGGGCGTCCAGCCAAAAGACTCTTATCCTACATTAATGTAAAATTTGTACGTTAGACGAACTGCTCCAAGTTTTTTACTGGACTGCTTGTCATTAATTAGGTTTTTGCTACTGTGACCCCGTTTCTAGAAATATTAACTGTACTAAATGCAAGCTGAGAATTACGATATGGATTTGCTCGTTACACGAGTGCACTCAGAACAACAAATAGTGCGCTGAAATGGCTGTTTTGTTGGTAGAAGATTTTGGAGCAGGTAATTGAATGACGGCAGATCACAGACCGATATCGAGGTTCGATATAGGTAATGCTAAAATAATCGATATTTGGACCAAGTTCTATTTAACCACTCTCCGCTTTAAGGCCAATCTATCATGTGATACGTTGAAGATATATCTACGTATAACAAACTATCACAGCAAGGATCACAATTGATAAGTCTGTCTGCAAAGCCGTGAATACGGTATTGTCTAGGTTAGGAGTGGTATCAAATAATAGATGCAATTTGTATCTTGCATTATCTCTTGCAGCACGGGGCCCATGGATCCACGATGCCGGGCATGGTTGAAGCCGTCACCTACACCAAGGTACGTGTACCCTTCGTTTAATGTGAGCGACGGAATCACGTCGCTGTCCAGCGTCGGACGCACTCGGTCTTCCTTCGCGAAGGTGTCCATGAGAGTCCGTCTTCACTGACAGTATCGCACACTTGGACGTGTATGATTGCATAGTCGCCCAGTCAAGGAAGCGCACGACCACTTCGTGTGCTTTGTTGGTGCCCGCCGCCGATGTGCTGTACGTCTTCAAGTCGTCAGCGTACGCCGTCACGGACAGCTTCCGCTCCTTGGTCATCAGGACGCCGATCTCCGGTGCAAGCGCGTGTAGCGCGCGCACGAGCGGCATGGATGCCGACCAGGAACATATATGGCGACAGGGGACACCCTGAAACACGTCCATGCGTAGCTCAATGGGGTCCGTCGCGCCATCCGCTGCGTTCGCCACAGTGAACACGGCGCCGCTGTAGATGCCACGCAAGCGCGCGACAAACGAGGCGTCCGCATCGAGTAGCAGCAACACGCTCCAGATGTGCTTGGACAGCACCGAGCCGAAGGCGTTCTTCACATCATACCAAACGAGGCGAAGAGGTTTGGGTCGACAACGTGTCTGGTCAAGCATCACCATGCTCATAAAGTTGTGCTCTGGGCATCCATTGGCGCTACGAAAGCCCTTCTGTGCGTCGGCGAGCCGGTTGTTCGCTTCGAGCCACGTCACGAGGCGTCTCGCCAGAATATCGGAGTAGAGTTAGTTGATGCACGCCTGTAGACAAATAGATCTTCTGTTGCCGGGGCTCTCTGGGTCGCTCTACTTGTAAATGAGCTGCACCGTGCCAACCTTCCACAGATCCAGCACTTTGTCGTGCTCCCAACATACAGTGGATGCAGCGGGCAGCGCAGACAGCAGTTCCGGAAAGAAGGTCTTGTAAATGTCGTGACCGATGCCATTGATGCCGGGGTTAGAGCGTGCCTGCCCGCGATGCACTGCGTCTTCCACTTCATCGGCCGCAATCACCGATGTGAGCGCATCCATTGTGCAGAGAGCGGCGGCAACGCCACCAGCAATTGACGGAGGCCTCGTCGTCAAAGTGAACCGGTGCTGCGGCATGTTCAGACCCTGGAATAACTCGTGCGCCGTCGCCTTGGGTTTCGGGCAGCGCGTCGGGGCCGCAAGTTCACCGGTATGCTCCGGGTCAGCCTCCACGTTGGCCAATATCTGCGGCATACATGCCTTTTCATACGTGCGGAAATTCTTACGCGCATCGCCGAGTGGATGCGACCCATATGGCGCCGAGCTTTCCTGATAGCGGGTTGCGATGGGCAAGGCGCAGTCTGCAGACTCTCCAACTGGTCCAAGGCCGCGTTGAGTCGTTCATTGGGTGGTGTCCGTGGGGGTCTGCGGCGACCACGCTGGTGAGCTGGGTCCACGGCAGGTCGCCGAGGTCGGGTTGGTGGTCGTTGACGCTGCACGAAAGGAGGTAGTGTGTTGTTGATACAAATTGGCCCTTGCGATAGACGGGAGAGGAAGGGCAGGTCCTTGGGGCTGGCGGGGAGATTGGAAAGTGCTGGTCATTCCCCGACCAACTGCCCTACAGTCCAACACGTGGCTGAGGGAGCCCCTCTATTTATGAATACCCTTGTTAAGTAGTTGTACCACAAAGCTGGTACAGTAACCATTTTTGATACACTCACCCCTCCGCATTTGGATAGCCCTTCAGGATCGTTTGGCGGGGTGTTGAAGCTTGGTTCTCGTCTTCCAGTCTTGGTATTTCTCGTCCTCGCGTCCATTTCGACCTATATGTGAAGCGGCAGCACTTGTGAAGTCTCCAGCCTGCGGTGCCTCCATGAGGCGAGATCGATGAATGCTTGGTCGCCCAGGGGGGTTCGTATAGCGCAACCCAAGTAGCTCCTCAGGGTGTAGACCCAGATTATCGACTTAAGAGTCAGTAACAAGGAGATAGACCCAGAGCTTTGCAGCCGCAAAGCTTTCAACCTTGAGGATCACACTCCTTGGTTTTCGTGGGACCTTGTGTAATCCTTGTTGGCTCGTTTGTCTTCGACGGAGCGGCACTCCACCAAACTTGAATGTAGCCTTGAAGAAGCGCCGACGGGCACGTCTAATCCAGAACGCACCTCGACACTAGAGGCAAAACCCAGAGAATCAGATCACCCGAAACCTAGAATATCACGAATTCAGGATCCAGGATTTCAGTTAACTCTGGGGTGAGGAACTCAGTAGACACCTTACCCAAATGTCTTCCTAGCTCGATAAAACCAACAAATACATAGTATACAAACACTACAACTAGCCCTCACTTAATCTTTTGGACCCGTGGACGGTGCGTCACTCACACACTAGGCTCACTCAAGTCTGAAATTCAGGTGCCTAGCTCCCCAGAGACTGACACAAACGCGCACCACCTCCAGTACAGGAGGAACATACAATCACTATCAGTTACCTTCCCTTCACACAAGCAGTGAATACAAAATCCTGGAGACGACTACCTAGTACCCCAGAATACCCTCCGGAATAATATGAAATGGGCTACCACGAGCACAACAAGTGAGGATATGAAATAGGTGGATCACTCCTAGAAGTTCGAGGCCGTCCTTGATCCCCACCTAACTGGACTTCATTTTGATGGAGTCCACACAGACGGCTGTCCTTCGCCGTTGATGTGCCCTTAGCGTCCCGCGGTCGTAGTCTCGGGTCCTCCGGATTTCCGTCGGCAGGCTTGGCCGAAGTCACTTGCGTAGTACGGGAAAATTGAACTCTGTTTGTCTTTTATGAGCTACTTCTCTCTCACACACACTTATTTCTCTCTTCTGCATTCTTTACGGGCAAATATATTCATTTCACTATGTTTGGGGTCCAATCTCTTGTCTTCAGTATACCTTGGGTTCAGCGGTCTAAACTTGCGATCGGCTTGGGATTCCATTGTCGAAAGGCGTCGAAAGTGCCAAATGCGGCTCCTTGGACTTGGTCTTGTATGGTGCAAGACTCCCTCTCGACTCCTCGAAAGTATCCAGTTAGCATATCGGCAGTCGTATCTTCAAGGTCACGCATCACTTTGATTGCAGACTGATTCCGGACTGACTCGAAAACTCAGGGATTCATGATACTCTGGGTCGATCTCTGAAATTCACTGGAACTCAGGGGAGTCTCAGAAAATCTTGGGGGTCCTTGGGTGTTGGCTTGGGAAACACTTGAATTCGATATAGAGAGTCTGGATTCACGGTCAAACACATGATTCTACCTTGAAATCTTGAGTCGCCTGTTCATCGGGGGTGATTCTCAGGGTTTCCGTGTGGCACTCTGGATGTCAAGTCGTATTCTTCACAGACTCTTGGGTATCTCACAAATCCAAACACTTAGTGGGTATAGCGGCCTCCAGCGCATGTTCACGGTGGTAGTGGGTTGAGTTTTCAGGGTATTCTGGTCCTTTGTGGTACTCTGGACGCAGCAAGATGAGGTGTACTCTGGGATGCATTCTCCAAAGACACTCCGTCAGACCTTAGGTACTCATCGTAAGGGAAAGTCCGCGGCTGGACTGAGTGTTCTTCTGAAATCCTGGGCGCGCACTCCCATGATTCACACTTCCAGCCAATTGGGTCCATCTGCGGTCAGGCACTGGATTCATTTCCTGAAATCACTTCTCTCCCGCAGTCGTCATCCGTGTCACACGGGTACAGTCGCGCCGTACCCAAGTAATTCAACATTCACAATCCATTACAAACTCCAAGTCGGGGGAGTGACGGCACGCTGTCGGCAAATTCCTAAAATCCCCTCGTGTCATCCAACTCGATAGTAACAACTCGTCGCGACCCGAGTCGCTCTGCTCCAGCTTCCGACGACCTGGCGTGCTTTGTGTGGGCTTGTTGCACGCAACGCCTCGCCCCATCGAGAGCTCCAGCATAGTTCGCACACAGCAGAGTGCTGTCCGCTCTACGGGGGGATACTCCTCGCCGGTCTCTCGCTCGCCTTGTGTTAGTGCCGCCACTGAATAGTGCTGGCATGTCTGGCTCATCACGGACCGACTAGGTACGTATGCCACCGATTACTCACGATACTCAGTACAATACATAGTGACCCCAGGCAAAACCCAGAGCTCCTATGAGCCGCGCTGGGTGTTGGAAGAAGGCGGCTTCTGAGAATATCTGGAGCGTGAAAGGCGCTTGGCAGTCCCGTGACCTTCGCGGAGGTCGCTCTCTCTCTCGTCCCGATGAATTCGCACAAGCCATTGGCGCCGCGAACGATGGTCGCTGTGCTTTCCACACGCTGTCGCGTGCCACGGATGCGGTTGATCTGCTTGGCTGGTTTCGGGGCTGTCGTCGACGAATTCTACGATGCCCAAGCTGCCACGGTTAATCCCATTCCAGGTGCGGGTGTCCTGTGGTCCGCATTGTCGATATTTTTCCGGCAACAGAATCGCTCTTCGCGTGCTGCTGGCAAGCCGGAAATCTGTGAGGACATACTGCGAGTTAACGATGTGCAAGAGCGGCTTACCGGTGTCTCGTCGTGCCATGGTTTGGACAACCTTCGTCTTGCCCCGGGTGTGTACCTCTGCGCGGGTTCTTCGCCAGGCCCACAGCGCAAGTCTCATGGATGATCGTGACGACCACCGGGCACTTCGCATCGGATGATGAGGTTGTCTAAGTCCCATTGCTCGAGTATGCTGCGCCCTGGTTGGCGGAGGTTCACTTCGTGGGCCGAGTGCTGATTCGCTAGATTCGGGTTTCTCGATCATTTTGATAATATTATACCTGCTTTGTCTTGCTTTTGATATATTCAAATCTGTATTGCACAAAATAGAGTTCACACACGCAATATGAAAAATACCGGAAATAGAGAAGTAAAACTCACCAGTTTTGTTCCCCATACTGAATCGTAGCCAATATCCTTGTCATCGATCCTGCAATTACAGTAAAGTGCCTCAATAAAGAATATCGGAAAACGTATCACCTGCTAGAATCTATCTTGCAGCTGTACTGCTTTTGTATGGCAAATAACTCATACAAATCCTTTAATAAATTATTTAACTTGATAATTGTATACAGATCAGGTCTTCTTTATTGAGGCACATTACTGTACTTGCGGCGTCGTTTTCGCGGTCGTTGCTTCTGTTTATCTTCATACGCCCCGAAACTTGATGTAAATTCTCCAGCGGCTCTCACGTAGCATCCGTTTCACCCACCCACTTAATTTGGTATTGTAAGGCTCCAACCTTCTTGCGCTTGCCAATAATTGCTTCAACAATCTGGCTAACACTACCATCGTGTAGAATGACCTCGTGGGGGAGAGAGGCGTGTTGGCAGATCGTACGGCTTGAGTGAGCCGGTGTGCTCAGTCTGCCCGGCACCTTGTGCACAGTACGCAACCGTCATATTTAGCTTGGTTCCAACATTCTCGAACACTCGGCTCCAAAATCCCGAGACAAACTTGGTGTCGCGCTCTGACACGATATCTTCAGGCATGTCGTGAAACTTCAAAATGTTATCGATGAACAACGTTGCGACCTCTTGAGCTAAAACTTTCTTTGTCGTCGCAATGAAGTGTGCTCGTTTGGTGAGCCGGTTAACAACGACCCAAATCGAGTTACGGCCTCGCTTGGTTTCCGGTAGGTCTGTAATGAAGTCCATTGAAATGGATCGCATCGTTCGTCTGGAATTTGTAATGGTTCCAGAAGTCCAGATGTCTTCGTCAACCGTGGTTTGTTCCGCCGACAGTCCTCACAGTCCACAATGTACATTTTAATCATACGCACCATGCGTGGCCAACACCAATCCGAGTGAATCTTCAGGTACGTGGGGTCTGCACCGGAATGTCCAACATACTTGGTATCGTGCACTTCAACAATGATACGTTGCTTGAGTGCCACAATGTTCGGGATCACGATACGAGTTTGCTCGTCGGTTGAGCCTTGGTACCAGATCGGGTTCTTCTCCTCGAAGTAAGGTTTGTACTGCTTTTCTTATACTCCCCGCACTACTGCCGCAGTTCCATGTCTTTTAATCGCGCGCCGAAGGTCTGTGATAACCTTGTCCTTTGGGTATCCAGCTATTATCGCGTTGATCCGATCGTCGCTAGGCAAGATCTCCGTCACACAAAGCTGATAGCTGGTATCGTTGAAGCTCAGAGCAAATCGTGGAAATCCTTCGCCTCCGGTTTTAGGTCAGGTCGTCGACTCAGAGCGTCAGCGATTCCGTTCTTAGCTCCCGGAAGATACGCAAACATAACATGGGTTGGTACTCAGCCAGAATATCATACCATCGCGCGAGGCGCCGGTTCGCCATCTTTTGTTGGGAAAAACTTCAAGCCGCTTGTGATCTGTCTCAACCATTATCGGTCTATCCAAAGAGTAAATCAGGAATGCTGCTAATGCGTTGCCATTCATGATTAAGTCCTGCTATTGTGTTGGGTACTGGAGCTAAACTGATTTCATCTTCCGGTTTGTGTACGCGATGGGGCGCTCCATCGACGACTTGAAAAGAACACCGCCAACAGCACACTGACTCGCGTCCGTTAGCAGATGCATCGGCTGTGTGAAGTCAGGTAGGTGCAGAATTGGAGTCTCCGATAGCCGATGTTTGAATTCCTTGAAGTTCTGCGGCTGCACCGCGTTGAAAGTGATCTTGGAATTCCGTTGGGTTCTTCTTTTTCAACAACGTGAACAGTGGGGCGGTAAGTTCAGCGTACTGCTCACCAAATCGCTGTACGTATCCAGTCAAACCGAGAAAACTGTGAGGGTGCTCTTGGGTTCGTGGGACCGGCCAGTCGCGGATAGTCTACAACTTGTCCGGATCAATGCGAACCCCATTCCGACCGATAAAATCACCCAGATACGGAATTTCTTCAGCACAGAAAACACACTTGGAGTGCATCACGTACAGTTTGTTCTTCTTCAAAATCTCCAGCACGTCAGGAAGGGCTCGGAGGTGCTGGTTGATGTCCTTCGACTTCGTGAACACGAAGATATCATCGTAGAATGAACGTGCGTGTGGCAGACCCTTGAACAATGAAGAAGTTAGCCGATGCATCGTAGCTGGCGCGTTGCTTACTCCCATCGGTAACACCAGATACTCGTACAATCCTGGAATGCTGTGTACTTGACGTGATCCATCTTCATCCTCACTTGGTAGTATGCTGACATCAGGTCCATGCACGAGAGGTAGAAGGCTCCTGCCATACTGTCGAAAACGTCTTCCTTGCGCGTCATCAGTATGCGTTGAAAGATCGTGTTGCTGTTAAAATACCGTAAAATAGTCGTTACGATGCGCCATCTCACGGGCTTACGAATGCAGAATGTCGGAGCTGCATGAGGGCTAATACTCGGCTGAATCAATCCCTTAGTGATCATGTCTCGCACCCACTTGTCGATATCGGCCTTCCGCTCGGGCGAGAGCCTCCACTGTTGTCGGTACATTTCAATGTTGGGGTCCTTCACGTCGATACAGTGCACAATATCACACTCCATCGGTAATCAGTCCGGTAGCTCGGGTGTAAACACAGTGTATTTATACTCGAGAATGTCGGGTAAGCCAGGGTTTTCTTGACTGACTCCCAATCAGTTTGCAGGAACTGTTTTGCCTTCTCCGTTCCAACGTTGTCAGGTTTGTCACTTCGTCTAGTGTCACTCTGAATCTCCTTGACCGTGTCGATTGCCAACACAATCATGAAATCGAGTTCAGGATGTCCTTTCGCCGGTAGCCGCAGATATTTCGCAACTTCTTCCGCGTGATGTACTTCGTTTGGACTCCTTCCGAGTCGACTACTCCAAGAGTAAATATTGCCTCAACCTTGGCATTCTTCTTCTCTCGCCTCGAGATGTTCTCTACGTCACCAGCTGGTCTTTCAGTAGCTTCAGCTTCGTCCTCCAACAGCGTTTCTGGTACGACGGCTCGACAGGAATCACAGCTTATAGTAGACGAGCTTTCGCTGGTCACAACTCGATGCAACCCGGAACCTATAGTTTGACTGCACTTCCAGCTGGGGGCCAAAGTTTCTGCTCCTGAGGCTCCAACTGATACGCTATCCTTGAAGCATCAACATTTCCAGTCGATGTCTGGTTGTACATCCACGAAAACGGCATCCCGAGGACCGTCAAACTCATCCGGAATGTCGAACACGACAGCGACACACTGGTAGTTGGGGGCATCATCGAGGCGAGCTGTTACTTTCGCTAGCTCCAGGGCTGCTTCCCCAATGTTGTTGTCTCCCAGTTTTACTTTGATCATCCGGTCTGAGTACACGTGCGTCTGCAGCTCATGCTTCTTCGCAAACACGCGTGACACATAGACCGTCGTAGCGCCACAGTCCAGCAAAACCTTGGCGCCATCTTTTTCTTGCCTGCTTGATGGCTCCGTTAACGGCGAACAATGGTTCGCGGTCGTACACGAGAGGGTCTTCGCAAAGAAGATTCAACGTAACTTCGTTTACGGTTAAATCTCCCTCGTTAGTGATCTCCACGCCAGGTACCTCATCTACTGGTGTGGTTGTTCGTTTCTCTGTTGGCTCTTCAACTTGCTGCAGTCGCGCTTGAAGTGCCCAGGCTTGTCGCAGTGGTAACACACAGGACCATTCTTGGTTTGTTCCGCAGGCGCGGAGTGACCAGGCTTGTACGAATGTTTGTTGAACGACTTCCTGTTTTGGAACGCGTTCGAGCTCCGCGGCCCACGAAACCGTTGCGCACGCTCTGATTTCTCGCAACCCGGGACGTCTCGTAGTTGGAGGCTTGGTCCATAGCTTCGCTCAACGTTGTCGCGTTCTGTAGCTTGACGTAGGCTTGCATGGCCCGCTTGAGACCGTCGCAGTAATAGCTGACTTCGTCCTCTTCGCTCATGTTCTCAACGCGGGAGATCAGCGACGAGTACTTCCCATTGTACTCTTCAATGTCGCTGGTCTGGCGGAGTTGACGAAGCTTCTACCGGAGCACCGCTTGGTAGTTCGAGGCTTCGAAGTGTGCGAGGCGTCATGGGTAAACTGCCTACACGTCTGCTCCTCCGCTGGCGTTCAAGAGGCGCAGAACAGGAACCATCCTGATGCGGGTTCTTCCATCGCGGTTCCAGCGATTGCAAGCAACGTGTCGTTGTCGTCCGTCGCGTCGCGGCCGTTGATGCGGCACAGTAACTCCACTTGGAAGAGCCACTGGCGTACGTCCTCGTCGCGCTTCCCCTTGAACTTAGGCTGGCCGCTTGAAACTCGTGGTTCGATTCCGGCGGCGGTGGCCGCGGTGGTGGGTTCTTGGTTTGCAGAGACACAATCTCGGCGCGCAGCTGAGCGCGCTGTGCTTCCAGCTCCGCTTGTCTCTCTCCGTCCGCGGCTAGCGTCGCGGGGGGCATGGTCGTCCAGTCTTGACCAACAAGTGCTGCCAGTGATACAAAACAGGCCCTTGTGATAGACGGAAGAGGTGGGACAGATGCTTGGGGCTGGCGGGGAGATTGCAAAGTGCTGATCGCGGCGGACGACGTCGGCCGCGGCAGCAACCACCGCTTCATCGTCGGCATTCTCCATCTTCTCATCGACGGGGTGCTTACGCGGCTCGAGCAATTCACGTCCCGCTTGTGACCCTAAAGCTGGTCGGTCGGCAAGTATGCAGCCACTGGAGCCATCGCCGCCTATTCCGTGCGTAGCGCACTCTGTCCGAGTGCGCCTGCCATAGAGGGCTCGGTTCGCCAGTCTGTCGGCGTCTCGGTTCTCCAGTCGACCTACGTGCACCAGCTCATAGTCGTCAAGGTGGCGTAGGAGGCGACGCGCCTGGTTGCGCAGTTTCCGTAGGCGCATGTTGCTGCAAGCGTAGCGTCCGCGTACCTGCTCCAGTATGAGCGTGCTATTACCTTTCACCGTGAGACGGCGGACACCGTGATGCAAGGCCCCAGTCAGTCCTGATATGAGCGCGATGTATTCAGTCGTCTTGTTAGTGTGTGTCGTGCTATCCAGGTAGCGAGCAATAGTCCACTTATTCACCGTGTCGGCAAACAGCGATGTACTAGCACCGGCTGCGGCTCCAATCGCCGTCGACCGGCGGCGGCACGATCCGTCAAAGTACAATGTCCACAGTCATCAGGTCTCTCCAGGTTGCTATCCGTCTAAGCCATCGCTGTTACAGGCTCACGTAGGCTCGCGATACTCGTCGGCACGGGTGCCATTTCCCCATCCGTGTTTCGTCGAGTCGGCCGGCAAGAGCTGCATCGGTTCATCTCGGTCGGCCGCGTACACGGGTGCACTCGGCGGGTTTTCGGGGCTTGCCGTCGCTAGGTTAGCTGGTAGAACCGTGTCCATCATGTCTGTCGAGATTGCAGTCACTGTGCGGGAAACCGAAGATGCATCGGGCACTGCGACGGGGCTAGTGGGCAGCTCTCCTGCTGCCGAGATCATATGCAGAGGATCGAGAATACGTGGGGTCGTCAACGTGGCCGCCATGGCCGCTGTCGTTATTGCAGGAGGTTCGTTAAATCAGCTGGGGTTGGTGCGCAGGCTGTTGTCCCTGTCTCCGTTGAGGTCGTAGCCACGCTAGTCTCGGGCGAATATGCCCTCATTCGGCGAAGAAAGACGGCCGCGGGGTCGGTGGCATGCCATTCCACGTCAACATCTTGAGTTGGTGTTGACGCTGCTGGAGGATGCAGACGTCGGCGCTTGTTGCCTCAGTGGCGCAGTTGCCTCGGTCGGTGAGGCATTTGTCGTCAGGAAACCTGTGGCGCGAGGAAGCACACGAAGACGAGAATGATGCGCACACCACGGCCGAGAGGGGCTAGTGTTATTGATGGCTGAGTCTGGGGAGGATTACGGCGTGTCGCCGTGGGCCCTCCTCCAGTCGCCTCTGTGTCTGCAGGTGCTGGTTGCTGTGTCGGGCGCGCAGCGCCAAGAGCGCTTGGCGCAGTTCCGCAGCGGAGGCTGTGCCTCGTTGCCGCAACTCACTGGGCGAACGACGCGGCACAGGCGCATCCGCAATGGAACACGTCCGTGAATGTGGTGCCGCGTTGCTACTGGCGGCGGTGAGCATGAAGGTCTGCAAGCTGCGGCGCTGCAAAGGCGCACGCGATGCACCTGAACGAGGTCGCGTTGTGCGCGAAGACCGAGAGTGCTGCCATTGGCGGGGCTTCATCGGCAGCAGGAACTGTTGCGGGGTTGCCACTGACGGCGGCGGCACCGAGCAGGTGTGAGCTCTGGAGCTCGTTCGTCCGGTCGTTGCCGGGCATGGGCACGGCGAGCGTGGAGGCAGCAGCACGGCCACCTCCAGCAGTAGTAGCACGGTCACCGGCAGCTTGGTCGGCAGCAGCGTGGGTCCGCGCGTCAGCGTCTTGACCGGCGGCGGTAACTTGGTCGGTAGCAGCGTGATCGGCATGCGCGGCTGCAGTTGGAGGTACTGCCTCGTCGTGCACGGACAGCCAGTCCGCGGTGGTGGCATCCTCGGCGGCGTCGCCCTGGTTCCCGCTCTCGAAGTCGTTGGTCGCGTCGCCGAAGAAGTCGCTCTCGACGCTAACGGCGTTGTCCTCGCCACGTGCCGTCACCGCGCTCGACGCTGTGCAGCTCACCGGCGACACCGGCGGCTGCAAACCACTGGACAGCCCACGGCCGCGCGCGAACAGCGAGAAGATCGCCATCGACACGCGCAACCCGCACGCAGCAGACACGCAATAGAAGTAGCTACACGAAGTGAGAGGCGTAAGCTCCGAAGAATATAGTGGCGAGGAAGAGGAGGGTGGGGGTGTGGGGTGGGGGGTGGGGGGAGGGGGCGCACGCGCTCAACCCCGTTGACAAAATTTCTACTAATCACTCCTGCAAGACTTGCATTTCCCTTCTGCAAGAGTCAGGTAATTTAGCAATGTCGAGGTTAGCAGGTTGTGCAGGTGGTGCTGATCGCTGGAATGTATTCAAGACAGAACGCGTTTTCCTTCCAGGGACGCAGACGCGCAGGATAGTTGGATCGTTCGAGTGGACATGTCTACTACAACCGACGAGGAGTGAAAGAACAAACTTTATGGAAGGAAGATTGGAGTGCACATGCTTCGCTATTCCAGATCATTCTAGTATCATTATCTCTGTTACTAACACCAATCACCGGTAACCTAAAAAAGGTTCCGCTTACTTTCCATAAACTAACCGGGGTAAGTCACGGTAAGGGTAAGTGCGAACACTACCTGATACCCTAGTTTTTCTATGCTGGTCGTCCATAAGAGATGAAAGACACAATACGTAGATCAACGCAAAGGTTCTAATAAGTAAAATGGGGAGGATGAGGAGGGTGGGGGCGGCGCACGCGCTCACCCCCGCTGACAAAAATTCTACTGTGGAATTACTCAGAAGAGCATTCCTGAACCCTTACAGCACCGGGGTGCAAGGGGCCTGCTCCGGCTCATGTCAACGCCCTCATTTTTATACATGTATTCTTGGCCAATCGGTAGTCACCCTGGGAAGCATGTATGCTGCAGGCTGTGTCTGTCAAATGCTACACTAATGGGTACCCGACTACATTGGGCTGGAGTCGGCGGTGTCCTTGCTGGAGAGTGCCGTTGGGGCCGGTAGGGGCCCAGGTTCACTAGTTCCTATGGGTCGTGGCGGTGCCATGGTGGCGTTGAGATTGTTGCCGCCCGCGATCATGGGTACGTGGTGGGCGGCAGTGAGTCGCTCGTGAAGTTGCTGGCGCTGATCGGGCCGGGTGGAGGCGCGGGCCCCATCTTGTAAATCAACGTCGTGGTCCGCTGGTTGGTGTCGTCGTTGGCAGCGTAGGAGTCTCGGGCACTGGGTCTGCCGATTGTGTTGTCGATGTCGCCGCCGAGGTTGTAGTTGGGTGTCGAGCGGTGTCGGTGCAATTGATCTCACCAGCGTGTATCCGCCAGATGCGGTGGCTGGCCTGCACGCAGGTCACCGAGATGCGTCGGTTGAGCTGGGCGGCCCCACGTTTGGTGAGACGGAGGTTCTCGGTCAGCACCTTGTAGTTCGAGGGCATCACCGCACCCAGTGATCCGTACACCAAGGCTGATACGCGGACTCGCCATCCAAGAGTCTCCAGGTACTCCTTCGCCCGCTGGTACTTGGCCACCTTCTCGTCGTGGCGAGATCGCATGTTGCCCACGGTGGGGTCGTCGATCTTCTGCGCTTCAAAGGCGACGGCGAGGTCGCAGATGTACACAGTCCTCGTAGCCGCGTCAAAGAGCTGGATGTCGGGGCGGAGCGCCCGACCAGGCAGGCCCTCAACATGCGAGTCGAATCGCGCCGTGGAGTCGGCTGCCAGGCTTCGATACGACGGGGTCGATTGCTGCCTTAATCATTGCAAGCGCAGGGTCGTGACGGCCGTCGATGGCACGTGCATTCCCGGACAATGCTGCAGAACGTGAGGCAGCATTTCGTCACTGGTACAATGAGGGTGGCGGCACTGCACGCCGCCGCGCTCATTCCAGCGACGGAGCACCGAGTGTGTCGGCACCAAATCGATGCGCGCCGACAGTGCAAAGCGGTATTCAGCATCGCTGAGGCCGCCGCCGCGCGCCACAAAAGCGCTGCCGGCGCCGCTGATCGCACGCACCACGTCACTCTGTGTTTCGAGTGATTTCCAGCGCGCGAGTTCCGTTAGCTTGATATGCTGGCGGAGCTGGTGTGTGATGTCTTTGTGGGTGAGCGGCTGAGTGCGGTGCGGCAGCTTCAGTTGCAACAGCATGTCGACCTCCATTCCGCCCTCTGTCCGCACCGACTCCGTCGTCAACTTGAGTCCGCGTGCGGCGAGGCGATCCTTGACGTCAGCCCAAAACGAACCGATGTCACCCGACTTGCGCTTCTGACGCGCAAATGGCGACGATCCGATGTCGCCGTTCAGGTAAAGCTGGATGGCGTCCGGAACGCGGCCGCGCCAGTGGTCAGGGTCAATAACGAAGCGCTTCTGGATCATCTGCCACACCTGCTCCTGCGCGACCTCGCGGAAGAACGGATCCGGCGAGTGTAGCATTTGCCACGCGTGGCTAACCTGCAGTACGGCGCGCAGGTCAACTAGCGACACGAAGCCTAGGCCTCCCTTGTCCACCGGGGAGTGGAATAATGCCGTCGTGCTGGACTGGTTGAGCCGGAGTAGGTGGCGCAGGCCGCGCGCCAGCGCCGAGTCCACGCTCTCGAGTTGCGTCTTGTAAGCGCGCACATGGCGCAGCAAGTAGTCAGCCTTAGGGTACACGTACGTCTTGATAGCTTTGATTTTTTGCTCATGAAGTTGTGCTCTGCGCATCCATTGACGCTGCGAAAGCCCTTCTGAGCGTCGGTAAGCCGGTCGTTCGCCTCCAGCCACGTCACAAGGCGTCTCGTCAGAATGCCGGAGTAGAGTTTGTAGATGCACGCCTGTAGACAGATAAGTCTCCAGTTGCCGGGGCTCTCTGGGTCGCCCTTCTTGTAGATTAGTTGTACCGTGCCAACCTTCCACAGAGCCGGCACTTTGCCGTGCCCCCAACACACGGCGAAGGCAGCGTGCAGCGCGGGCAGCAGTTCCGGCAGGAAGGTCTTATAAATGTCATGGCCGATGCCATCGATGCCGGGGCTGGAGCGTGCCTGCGCGCGGTACACTGCGTCTTCCACTTCATCGGCCGCAATCACCGATGTGAGCGCATTCATTGCCGCAGAGACCGGTGGCAACGCCGCCAGCAATTGACGGAAGGGCTCGCCGGCCTCGTCGTCGAAGTTGAACTGGTGCTGCGGCGTATTCACACCCTGGAAGTACTCATGCACCGCCGCCTTGGGTATCGGGCAGCGCGTCGGGGCCGCTGGGGCACCGGCATGCTCCGGGTCAGCCTTCGCGTCAGCGAATATCTGCTGCATGCATGCCTTCTCATGCGTTCGGAATTTCTTACGCAGCGACGTTCGTCGCATCGCCGAGCGGATGCGGCCTGCACGGCGCCGAGCTTTCCTGATGGCAGGCTGCGACGGGCATGGTGCAGTCTGCAGGCTCTCCAACTGGTCCAGGGCCGCGTTGAGTCGTTCATTGGGCGGTGTCCGTGGAGGTCTGCGGCGACCCCGCTGGCGGGCTGGGTCTACGGCAGGTCGCCGAGGTCGGCGGGGTGGGCGTCGACGCTGCGCGAAAGGAAGTAGTGTGCTGTACAGTGTAGGCGTGAGTGCGGAAAGGTAACCTTCGGCTGTTTCCCAGTCCTCCACATCGGTGAGCTTGTCCGCGAACTCGTGGCCGAGTCGCTGCACCGCTACATGGGCTTCCTCGAGTTCACGCTCGGTCAAGTTGTTCCGCAGCTTCAACCGTGGCTGGCGGCTCGGCGTACTGTCAGCAGTGACTGGCAGAACTGGGAACGTTTGTCCTCGATCGCGGTGGACGACGTCAGCAGCAGCAGCAGCCGCCGCTTCATCGTCGGCATCCTCTATCTCCACATCGACGGGGTGCTCACGCGGCTCAGAGTCACGTCCTGTTCGGGATCCTGAAGCTGGTCGGTCGGAAGTTAAGCGGCCACTGCAGCCATCGCCGTCCGTTCCGTGCGTGGCGCACTCTGTCTGAGTGCGTCTGCCATCGAGAGCTCGGTTAGCCAGTCTGTCGGCGTCTTGGTTCTCTAGTCGGTCTACATGGATGTCACGTGTGTGCTTGAAACCCAATAGCCTTGAGTTGTAGCTGAGCTTGAGAAAAGCTGGAGCTTGAGTTGTAGGCGTGAAAATTGAGAATGAGATTGAAATGAAAGCAGTGAGAGCTCCTATCCTATGATAGCTAGCTACATGTGTACTATCCGCGAGATTCCTTTGTTTGTGGCGTCTTGGAGGCTGATCCACGAATGGGTAGTTGCAGCTGCGTATCGCGAGCGTGTGCTCACGCTAAGAGTCGAGGTTCTGGTTGAACCATGACAATCTTTCCCCCGAAGAGGAGCATACCTCGAAGCGACATCAAGGCGTTTGGCGCCGCGAGCGCGAAGGTGGCGTACGGCGACTTGGGCGTTGCAGGTTTGTGTCGTCCCCAGATTTTGATCGCTCGAAGATGTTGATGAGACCTTGGGCCTGGAGTCAAGTTATGGGCGGGTTCCCACGAGTCGGCGATATCCCGTCCATACCATCGCACCTTGTAGTACGTAGTTCCGCGGCGTACTCGGCGGCCGATAATGGTTTGTACTTGGTGTCCGTCGGTGCCGTCGCGCGTAATAAGCCGAGGAACGTCGTTGAGTCGGCGGGGATTGCTATCAAACTGGTACGGCCGTAGATAAGAGATGTGAAACTCGTCATGAAGCCGAATGCCGGGAGGAAGACCGATTTTGTAGGTGTCAGGTGTCGTAGCTTGAAGCACGGGGTATGGTCCGATAAATCTAGGAGCAAGTTTACGCTTTCCCGACACACCAACGTGAGGAAGATCCAAATTTGAAGTGTCCAGCAGAACTTGGTCACCAGGTTCGAGGAGTTGATGCGTCGGCCGATTGCGATCGTGGTAATACTTCATTGTTGCTTGCGTCGTCTCCAGTGCATCTTGGCATTGTCGGAGGATAACCTGCTGGTGCTCGACAAACTTGAGCGTGGATCGTGGCTGGCTGCGGCGTGTTGGGAGTTCCAAATCGACGACGGAACGCGGATTGTAGCCCAGGTCCGCGACGAACGGAGACATTCCAGTACTTGAATGAACACGGGAGTTGTACGCAAACTCTGCCAAAGCAAGAAGGTCGCTCCAGTCGTCCTGGCGTGGCGAGACAAATGCCCGCAGGTAGTCTGCGATGAAATGGTTCGTCCGCTCTGACTGTCCGTCCGTTTCGGGCCGAAATGCTGTGCTCAGCTGAAGCTGGGTCTGCTGAAATTCCATTAGTTTGGACCAGAACTTGGACGTGAATTTGCTGTCACGGTCGGATGTAATCGTTTCCGGCAAGCCATGCAAACGCTGGTATTGATCACGAAAGAGAACCGCTGCTTCTTCTGCTGTGCAGGTTGTAGTTGTCGGAAGGAAGTGGGCGCGTTTAGTAAGGCGGTCCACAATGACCCATACCGCGTCGTAGCGCCCTCGGCGTGAACAGGGAGTCCGGTGATAAAGTCCATCGTGATGTGAGTCCATCGCTGACTGGGAATCTCGAGCGGATGCAATAATCCGGCTGGCTTCCGCTGGGAGACCTTGATCCGCTGGCACATTTCGCAGGTACCGACGTAGCGTTTAACAGATTTCTCCATGTGCAACCAGTAAAACTTCTCCTGGAGAGCAAGCAATGTCTTCAAGCAACCCGGGTGGCCACTAGACGTCACGTTGTGGTGCTCGTACAGAATAGCATCCCTCAAATCACAGTTGTCGGGCACGCACACGCGTTTCGGCGAATCACTTCGTGGTTGAAAGTAAAGAACGTCGTCTTCCACGAAGAAATGGTCGACGTTGGCTCGAATACGCCGATGAAGCTCGAGAGGAGGCTTGTCTGCTGGACTGCGCGGAGTTCGTAAGTACTGATAAAGCGTACCAAAAACCAGATCGTCGTCGTAAAGTCGAGTGCATTGTTCTAGTAGCGAGGGACGCTTGCGCATGTACTGGAGATACAATTCGTCTTCGTCCACCGTTGAGGTTGCTGACGTGAGTTGCTGCAGTAGGCTGGCTAGCGAGACGTAGGAGGCGGAGTCAGCAGTCTGAAACGAGGCATTGCGGGAAATTGCGTCCGCAACGATGTTTGTGTCGCCAGGAAGCCATCGAAACTTGGGCTGATACAGGCCCAGCTCGTTTAACCACCGAGCGAGCCTCTGAGAGCAAGTCTTCTGCACCAAAATGGACTGCAACGTCTGGTGGTCGGTGCTCACGAAAAACGGCTTGTCGATAAGATACACTCTCCAAATACGCATCGCATGTAAGGCTGCCAAGAGCTCCTTCTCACGTGTCGGGTACATGAGCTCGGCTCTGCTGAGCTTCCGGCCACCGTATGCGATCACCTGCTCCCGTCCATTGTCGTCGAGTTGATACAGGTAGCCGCCCACTGCGTAATCCGACGCATCCATTCGCACGTAAAAATCTTTTTGAGAGTCCGGGTGCGCCAGCACGGGTGGCGACGTCAGAGCCGCTTTCAACTTGGCGAAGCTTTCTTGTTGCTCTGGGGTTAGGACGATGCGCTCATGCGCGGACTTGCCCTTCGTGGCCTCGACGAGCGGTGCCGAAAGCTCGGCGTAGTTGCTGCAAAACTTGAGCACGTATACACAGGTCCCCAGAAACGATTGAAGCTCCCGCTTAGTCTTCGGCGTCGGCCACTCCCGAATGACTCGGACCTTGTCTGGGTCCATGCGTACACCATCTCTTCCGAAGTAGTCACCCAGACACGGGATTTCTGCCGAGCAAAAGGTGCACTTTGACAGCTTCACATAGAGCTCCTGCTCCTGGCAACGCGCAAGGACGGCGTCCAGTGCACGGAGATGCTCCTCAATATCCGGTGATTTCGTGAAGATGAACAAATCGTCGAAGTATGCTTGACAGAATGCCTTCTGGTCGCTAAAGACGCGTTGCATGAGTCGATTGAAGGCTGCAGGACTGCAGGACAGTCCCATTGGCGTGACCAAATACTCAAATTGTCCGTCCGGCGTGGAAAAGGCTGTGTAGGGAATATCGGATTCACGAAGACGTACTTGGAAAAATCCCCACAGGAGATCAAGAGCAGAGAACCAGTATCCATTCGCCATCGCATCAAAAATGTCTTCCTTCCGAGGAATTGGCGTCGCTGGAATTCGAATCTTGCTGTTGATGGCACGGAAATCGTGCACTATGCGCCAGCCAACGGCTTTCTTAACACAAAACGTCGGGGATGAGTATGGCGACTTGGACGGCCGGATGATGCCAGCATCGAGCATCTCACGCGTCCACTCTCGGATAGTTCTCTTCATCTCCTCACTTAGGCGGTACTGCTTCCTTGCGACCGGAACGTCGTCCACGAGCTCCACTTCGGCTTCAATGTCAGTTGAGCGTTGGGGTGGAGTGCTAGGTAGCTGCATGCGAAATACCGTGTCCTTGTACTTTAAGACCACAGGCTCGACAGGACTCCCTCGGATCTTGTCCCAATCCTGTCCAAGTTGACGGGCGGCCTTCACCGATTGTTCTGGCGGCTCGGCTAGCTGGATCATGAAGCAAAATTCTCCGTCTTGTCGCTGCATCCTCCGGAACTGCTTCGGGGTAATTACCTTCGTGTTGCCATGGCGAGACAAATAGCTGTGCCGGGCGTAAAATAACGCCGTATCATCCTGCGATGATCGATGCCGCCGCGGAAGCGACCGTCGACCACCACCGGTATGTCGACAAGCGGCATTTCGCACACATTGTCGAAACAACAGTGAAGCATCCGATCCTCGCGGTCGCACGGTGCGCTCTGTCCAGTTAATATCGGGATTCATCTCGGTTAACCACGGCACACCCAGTAGGACATGCTTGTTCTCCGGAACGTCCATGACGAACACCCTGGTTGAGTACGACGGAAACTGAGGCATGTCGACAGTAATTATCGCTGTACGACGAGGAACGCTGATGTGTCGCTTTGCACCCAGCTTAATCTTCAACGGTGTGCTCGACTCGGTAATGTCCAGAGCGAGCCGTGACGCAACCGCTGGTGAAATGGCGTTGAAAGAAGCGCCACTGTCAATGAAGACATCAACGGACGTGTCGTGAACGCGAGCTTTCTTCGCCAAATAGCCATAAATATTCTGCTTCTTGCCAGAACTGCCCTGGCCACCGGAGTGGAGGTGTAATGAGAGAGAATGTAGGCTTTCCAGACTGCGTATGGCCACCGCCGCCTGAATGGTTCGGCTCGATGGGTTGCCAACCCACCGAGCCTAAGCGTTTTTTGAGGCCGCCGCCCCACCTGCCTCTCGCTTCTTCTTTCGGCAGAAGTTCTCTGTGTGCCCCTCTTTGGAGCAGTAAGTGCACGAGAAAGCTGCACGATCGGTGGTGGGTGCAGACGCCGTATTGGAGATGGACGAGGCTTGTCCTCTTGGTGTTGCTGAGTAACCACCGCCTGACGTACTGCTGTGACCACCACCGCGGCTCCTGTTCCTGTCCTCCTTAGGGTCTTTCTTGCCCGTGTTTGGACGAGCATCTTCGAAGCGCTGGGCCAGATCCATCACATCCTTGAACGTTCTCGGGACATTTTGGGAGACAAATGCGCTAGTCTCGGCGCGCAGATTTTGCTGAAAGAACCATCGCTTAACACTCTCAGGTAGCTCTTCGTCCAGCTGCGAGAGTAAGTGAAGAAACTTGGTTGTGTAGGCCTGTTGCGACCCCGTCCAGCGTAGATTATACAACGGAGAGCAACTTGAACTGGAAGTCAGAGTCGCGAAACCGTTCGCGAATTCGCTGCTTAAAGAGCGCCCATGTTGCGGGTTGTTCGCCGAGCGAGACCTTAAAATCTCTGTACCATGTTTGAGCCGCTGGTCCCAAGTTCGCGAAAATCAAATTTACGAAGTCAGACGTCTCGCGGGCCATGTCCTCGTGGCTGTCGGCATAGTACTGTTCGGTGCTGAATATCCACAGCTCCAAATCGTCACTTGTTTCGCCGTTGAATACAGGAGGATTGCCTTTTTTCTTTTGCTGTCGCTGAGCCACGGTATGATGCTGCAGCATTTGCTGCTGAAACATCGCTTGCTGCTGCATCAGCTGCGCGAACTGCTGCTGTTGTTGCTGCTGCGTGGTCGCTAGGAACTCAAACATCTGACGAAGCATTGCCGTGTCAGAGGTCGTGGACCCGCTGGTCTCTTGAGGCTGTCTCTGCGGACCAGAGTTGTTCCCAGAGCCTTGTTCAGCTTGCTGGGGCGAGCCGGCAGACTGCGAAGGCGTGTTGCCTGGCGCGTCCTCGTCTCTCATCCGACGCGTTTGCCGGGGACGTGGGTTAGGACTGTGACCGCGTACCATTCGTGTAGGGGCTGATCCAGTCGACTTGTCTTGAAACGATGCCACGCTTCAATAGTTAATTAACTGTCACGTGTGTGCTTGAAACCCAATAGCCTTGAGTTGTAGCTGAGCTTGAGAAAAGCTGGAGCTTGAGTTGTAGGCGTGAAAATTGAGAATGAGATTGAAATGAAAGCAGTGAGAGCTCCTATCCTATGATAGCTAGCTACATGTGTACTATCCGCGAGATTCCTTTGTTTGTGGCGTCTTGGAGGCTGATCCACGAATGGGTAGTTGCAGCTGCGTATCGCGAGCGTGTGCTCACGCTAAGAGTCGAGGTTCTGGTTGAACCATGACAATGGACCAGCTCATAGTAGTCAAGGTGGCGGAGGAGGCGACGCGTCTGGTTGCGCAGCTTGCGTAGGCGTGCGTTGTTGCAGGCGTAGCGTCCGCGCACCTGCTCCAGTATGAGCGTGCTATCACCTTTCACCGTGAGACGGCGGACACCGTGATGCAAGGCCCCAGTCAGTCCTGATATGAGCGCGATGTATTCCGCCGTGTTGTTAGTGTGCGTCGTGCTATCCAGGTAGCGAGCAACAGTCCACTTATTCACTGTGCCAGCAAACAGTGTGGCACCAGCACCGGCCGCGGCTCCAATCGCCGTGGACCGGCGGCGGCACGCTCCATCAAAGTATAATGTCCACAGCAAGTCATCAGGCCTCTCCAGGTTGCTGTCCTTCGAAGTCGTCGTTGTTGCAGGCTCGGGTAAACTCGCGATGCACGTCGGCACGGGCACCATCTCCTCATCCGTGCTGCGTGAGGCCGTCGAGTCGGCCGGTGAGAGCTGCATCGGTTCGTCTCGGTCGGCCGCATACACGGGCGCAGACGGCGGGTTCTCGGTGCTTTCCGCCGCTGGGTTACCAAGTGGACCCGTGTCCATCAGGTCTGTCGAGGTTACAGTCACTGGGCAGGAAACCGAAGTCGCATCCGGCGCCGTCCCGGGTCTAGAGGTCAGTTCGCCCGCTGCCGAGGTCATAGGCCGGTGCTCGAGGGTACGTGGGGTCGTCGACGTGGGCGCCATAGCTGCTGTCGTTGTTGCAGGCAGAGTAGTTAGTGCAGCTGGGGTCGGTGCACAGGTAGTTGTCCCTGTTTCCGTTGAGGTCGTAGCCACGCTAGTCTCGGGCGAATATGCCCTCATTCGGCGAAGAAAGACGTCCACGGGGTCCGTTGCACGCAATTCCACGTCACCATCTTGAGTTGAAGTCGATGTTGCCGGAGGGTGCAGACGTCTGCGCTTGTTGCCACTCAGCGGCGCAGTTGTCTCGATCGGCGGGGTACTCGCCGTCAGAGAATTTGTGGCGCGAGGAAGCACACGAAGACGAGAACGATGTGCACGCCACGACCGAGAGGAACTAGTGTTAGTGGTGGCTGAGTCTGGGGAGGATTACGGCGTGTCACCGTGGGCCCTCTTCCAGCCGCCTCTGTGTCTGCAGGTGCTTGTTGCTGCGTCGGGCGCGCGGTACCAAGAGCGCTTGGCGCAGTCCCGCAGTGGAGGCTGTGTCTGGTTGCCGCTGCCCGTTGGGCGAACGACGCGGCACAGGCGCATCCGCCGTGGAACACGTCCATGAATGTGGTGCCGCGGTGCTGCCGACGGCGGTGAGCATGGAGGTCTGCCAGCTGCGGCGCTGCGAAGGCGCACGCGATGCACCTGAATAAGGTCGCGTTGTGCGCGAAGACCGAAAGCGTGGCCAGTGGCGGGGTGTCATCGGCCGCGGGAGCTCCAGTGTAGTTGCCGCTGGTGGTGTCAGCAAGGAGCGCACGTGAGCCATGGGGCTCGTTCGTCTGGTCGTTGCTGGGCATGGGCATCGCGAACGTGGAGGCAGCAGCACGGCCACCTCCATCAGCAGCGGCATGGTCATCGGCGGGTTGGTCGACAGCAGCGTGGGTCCGAGCGGCAGCATCGTGATCGCCGGCAGCAGCTTGGTCAGCATGGGCGGCAGCAGTTGGAGGTGACATATCGTCGAGCACGGTCAGCCAGTCCACAGCGGCGGCTCTCGGCGACGTCGCCTTCGTCCGCACTCTCGAAGTCGCTGGTTGCATCGCTGAAGAAGTGGCTCTCGACGGTCACGGCGTCGTCCTCGTCACGCGCCGTCACCGCGCTCGACGCTGTGCTGCTCACCGGCGACGCCGGCGGCTGCGAACCACTGGAAAACGCGCGGCCGCGCGCGAACAGCGAGAAGATCGCCATCGACACGCGCAACCCGCACGCAGCAGACACGCAGTAGAAGCAGCTACACGAAGCGAGAAGCGTAGGCTCCGAAGAAGTGTATTGGCAAGGAAGGGGAGGGTGGGGGCGGCGCACGCGCTCACCCCCGCTGACAAAAATTCTACTGTGGAATTACTCAGAAGAGCATTCCTGAACCCTTACAGCACCGGGGTGCAAGGGGCCTGCTCCGGCTCATGTCAACGCCCTCATTGAGCAGCGTCAAGCACCAGTCAGGTAAGTATGAGTTGAACGTGAGAGGGCAAGCTTACATCTATACTAAAAATATGTCCCTCGCGAACATGTGGGATTTAGCAGATTACTTAATTAAGGTGGGATAACATGTTTCAGTGCTTTTGCTTGCGTCCAGTGCTGCAGCCGACAGCGTGCAACATAATGAAGGCCTCCATTGATATCTCGAATCACTAGTCATGTCAGATTCACAAACCTATCTTCTTCTTCTTATAATGTTGAGTGGAGCAGTCACTCCTCGCAGCAAGGCGGTCGGCAGAAGAGCCGACCTGCCGGCTACAGAAAAGAATAGACGAATGAGAGACAAAAGTCTGAACACCTGTTGAATCTGTTAGCAAGTTCTAGGGAAGTTCAGCTCTCAACTTTTCTTGGGCAGAGAGAGAGCCTGCCCACGAACTGTTAGTGCGATGAGGATAAGAAGCACGGGAATGGTAGCCGCCCGAGGACGAAGTCCGAGGACGAGCTCACTTCCCTTTTTGCTTCAGACTGAGCACATCTTGAGAAAAAGCATAGGAATAGAGGAATAAAGGAATAATCGAATTACTGTGTGGTACTCCAGTGGTTTTAAGAGTTCATTCAAACATTTCAAGTAAGATGAACAAGCAAAACTTGAGTGTTTCCGGCAAGCTGGTCTACTCGGGCGAGAAGACCACGTTCGCGGGGTGGAAGGACAAGCTCAAGGCTCACCTGGTGGCAAAGAGCGATGCACTGGTTGTCACCGAGTTGCAAGACGGCAGACAGGAGCCAAGAGAAGATGTTACAATCACCGGTTAGGATCTGAAAAACACCTTGCCTTCGGGCATTACCCAGCACTATGACACAAAGACGAGGTTGGCGCGGTGCACAAGCGTGTATAAGAAGTTCCTGGTGGACGGCTTGTTGTGAGGACCGTGGTGGAGGGGACTTGTTATGAGGATTGTGGTGGGGACGACTTGTCATGAGGAGCCATGAAAACTGACCGGGCAAAACTCCACTCTTGCTCTATAATACTATGCAAACAATGACATAAGCTATGATAAGCTTTCTTTTAGGGGGGATCGTGGTTTGCCAGCTTCTGTTTTAGCACATTGACCTGACTAATGCGAGTGCGTCATCGTCATCATTAGATACTTATGCAGCCGTTCCAAGTAGCAGAATTATTAGCTCCTGTAGTTACAGACTTATGCTGTGTTCGAACGTGTTCTACAGTGCTTCGTTTAGGACGGCTTTGTAGCGTGCAAGAACTCCACATAGCTACTATTGGGGCTCAGTCCGGCAATTTTGCTGCGCTGAGAATCGAAATACTCTCGAAGTATCTTGAGAACGCGATGTGACGCGTGGTACTTCGGGAGCGAGTTGATATGGTAAAAAATCCTGGAGCCTGCCGTTCGATCATCAATCGAAACTCCAATGATCCTCGCCGGAAATCGGCACAAGCACGAACATGTAGGATGGACAATCCAGATCACCAGCCCCGCTGCTTTTCTCCCCAGCTTGCTCGACCATGGCCTCGACTGTAAATCGTCGTTCCGAGAGACAAAATGAAATTCGGGATCGCCGGAAGCTCCTTGCAGATGAAATAGTCGATAATTGACCCACTCACCCAGCAAAAAGGCTCCAAACTGTCCAAATCATCTTGGAAAACTGGAATTGAAATTGTCAACGGCTTTGACACCTGGTGCATTAGGGGAATAAGAGGCACGTTTTCATTCCGCACTTTGCGCTTCCGCAAGTTGGGTCGTGACCCCTCTGTCGTGGCGCCCACGTATCCGACAATTTCCCAGCTTTCGTCCGAGTCATCTTCATCAACCACGTTGTCGTTTTCCTCGTGACGCATCGGTACTGGGCTCCCGTCACTTTGATATAAAGTAGATTCTTCATCGTTGTCCTCCGATTTTTCATCTGACTCCCCGTGTTCACTTGTAGCCACAGGGGTTGCACCGGTACAAATATCGTCAGACCTGGTGTCATCATTCGATTTGCTTTGTTCACCTCCACCGCCTGCTTTTGGATTGTATCGATCGATAAATCGGTACACCCAAGTCCACTGCGATTTCTCCTCCTTTTTTTGCAAATTCAGGGATTTGGAGGCAGTACTTCCGTAGCTCAGGTGGTTGGATGGAGCCGTCCTCGCGAAGACATCTGTCGTAGTAGGTCAGCACTCGTTCTTCAAATGGTACCATCCGATGCTTGCGGCCGCCCCTGTCTGCACGATACCAATTTGCCTCTTCAGGATCATCCTCTGCGTCCAATTCATCCCAGTAGCGTTTTTTCCAGTCGCTAAGAGTAGTCCTCGGAGTATCAAGCTCCTTGGCAGCTCTAGCAAGCCTCAAACCGGGGTTCGCCTTCCATTTCCGGAGCTTGGCCTTGATCTCAGCGACGGACGTCTGTACACACACGCGCTTTGACATGGCGGATACTAAGGGAATGAATGAATGGATACGAGGCGTGTGATTGGTTACGTAATAAACGCCAGATTTGTTTCGATTATTACAGAGCTAAGCTAGCAATGCCCAAACATATTGAGGAAGAACGGGTTATACGGGTTATACTGAGGAAGGACGGGTTGTATTAAAATAGAGCGAACTCACTGTGGTGACATTTGAGCTTATAGATTCCGAAGGAGCCAACTTGCATCTTTGGCGAATGCGTTAAGCTTTGGTCGCGACGACTGACTTGGGACCTCACATACAGAGGTTAGGATAATCGACCAAATCACGGTATTAGTATTACTGGCCCTACTGGAGGTCTAGTATAAATATCGGTTATACAATACTTTCGTATGGAAAACAAGTATCAGTATTAATACAGATTGTATTAATACTTCGGGTAATACTATACTAGTACAAATCTATGTGACCCACATTAGTTTAGCTTCGCGGGCCTGCCGACCAAGACGCGCGTGCACCTCGTGCAAGCGCTTCAGTCCGATCCACACGGCGGGCGGAGCCTGGTCGCACCTCTTCCGGCCGGCCTTCCACCTGCATCACACGATGATCGTGACGGTGCTGAACGCCAAGGGCTTGAACCTGGGCGGCCTCACGCCAACCAACGGGGATGGACTTCAGCACAGCTTTACCATTGCTACGAGCACATTCAGACAGCACAACGACCGGCCCCGAAGCACGCTTTACCACGTCCGCGGTCTTCCTCGTTGATTTTACCCGCTTCTGTGCAGGTCCCGCCGTCCGACGGGTGTCGAATAGCATATTCGTTGGTGGCGTATACTTTCGCCGATGTTTTATATTTTGCTATTGCGATGCTGAAAGAGGGAATTAAACTACCGAATACTTATAAAATATTTAAAGATTGCTAATGTGCTCTTACTATCTACGAATAATAGCTAATTTGGAGTTAAGTTGGCCCGGCTTCTGGAAGTATAACCGCAAATATTACTGGTATTACCAGTTCTGAGGAGTAGTATTACTTCAGTTATCCTTATACATTCGCCCAAAAAACGAGTATAAGTATTAATACAATCTGTATTAATACCGAAATTGTATTACTTAGTAATACAATACTTTGGATTATCCTAACCTCTGCTCACATACAATGGATTGGGTGCACGTGGCCTCATAACAGGTCAAGTGATTTAGTTCGCGTCCTTTGAGTAGTGTAATATTGCGAGCCTCATGCTACGCAGCGGATCACACGGTTTCGTGAGTGTTACCGGTCGTGTCTGATAGGTCTCGTCAACGCACGCTATTACGTCGCGACAAGGTATTCAAGGATTGACCGCTTCTTACTGAAGCTAAAACGGTCAGGTTTGAGTGGGCTGAGATAAATACCAATAAGATATTACTCAGAGTTTTAAAGAGATGGCAATTGAAGTACGTACTAGGTAATAACCTGGTTGTCTACACAACCGCGCACTACATGTGTGTGTTATCTGGCTTTCAGCAGCAGGGGCTATGGATACGGCGTGCATACAACGGGAGCTCTAGCCATAATGTTACCTTTCGTACCATGAAATGTAGAATCCGTTTGTATGACACAGTCATACCTCTATAAATGACATCCAGTTCGCTCGGTCCAATACGCTGTTTCAGTTAAAGAATTGATCAGATAACGAAATGGCTACACTTCTATTGACTACATTTTCATATGTTAGGTACAGAATACAAGGGCTTTCTTTATCTGGTACCCCTCCAGCTTTTGCGTCTTGTTTAACGGTAGCGCGGTATTGTCTATCCTTACTCCTTCTTTTTGGTATTAGCAAAGTCGCATCCCCTCAGGTTGTACGTGAGTTTCAATACAGTGAGATTATGGAAATATTTGTTGTCCGATATCCTGTCACCATGCCTGCAGTGTTTGCTTGGTATCTACTGCATAGCCCTTAGTTGTCTCGACATCATTGTTTTTAGTTTTTTGTAAAAAAAAATTAAATATGTCTACGCTGCGCTGATTGTAAAGTACTGTGGGTAGCGTATTTTTCAGTATTTACAAGCTTGCAGTTACTGCAAACTCTTTGTTCCAACTTAGCACCCCAAATACAATTTCTCTCTTCGCTCGATTTGCTGTGGCGCTAGTAGTGGTAGCAATGGCATACGTGGGAGGAGGTAGGCAAGTGATTGAGAAATATATATGACTTTGGATCTATTACTACGGCGTCCATTTAGAGAGTAAGTCGCCAGCAAGAGCGGCCATTTAGAGAATAAAGAGGTTTTTGATCAGTAATAGAGCATCTATAGTGAAATCCATATAATCCCATTTGCTGTCGAGGAATCCTAACCAGATAGAGAACACATAGTCACTTAGAGGGGTTCATTTAGGGGGGTGCCACTGTAATGATATATTCACAACCTGTACCAGACAAATGTGCCCCAAGAAGTGAAAAAGGGAACCAACGCGATATGTGAGTACGCAGATCTACATTAAGGACGATAGGCTGGGTGTGTCTAGGAGTTAGTACGCCATACTCCTAGTAAGGTCACAAGCCACGGCGAGTAATTGAGAATAGCACACAGATAAATGACGTGTCGTTAAGAAAAACGCAAGAACGATGATACTAGTACTAGTGTTATCCACGACGACATAGTTAGATAGGGGATAGTACGCCATCTACTAACCAAACAAGCACAGTTCCGAGAGCTACCCCTTAAAACAGCTTAACTTAAGCCAGGTCCGTCCTACAATTTTCTTGTCCTCAAATTTCTTGACAGGACGGCGGGGTGAAGAAATCGCAGTGGTTCAGTAGCATCACTGCAACTATTCATGACAAACGCGAGATTCGCTCGACCTACGAATTCTCCAACACAAAGCAGCATCTAACTAACGTCATTTAACAGTAGCCGAGCCCTCCTGAAAGCCTCTCATGTCGGATGCTGGAAGCCAAATTCTTACTCGGTTGGGATCGTTCTCGATATTCACGTATGTTGTACAATCGAGCTCAAAAAGCAACATACATGTATTAAAGCTTTTGTGTTAACAACGACTCTAGGTTGGAATGAAAAGTATATGCAGTGTTCCGATCTTACTCATCTTTGAGACCATCAGAATGTCAGCGCTGGGCCTACCGACATGACTCACCCACTTGATTTTGTGTCGACGTCGCGCTTGGGGCGTCCTTCTTCCGTTTGCGACTTACACGCAATTCGCATCCTGACGAGTCGACACTGTTAGTGACTCGTAATGCGAGAAGTACGTGAACACAGGTTCCAAACACATGCCAGTAACCACACGGACACCTACGCTGCTGTGGAGTAGCGGCCTCGCAGAAATCTCGCGGAGCCGGTCTCGCACAAACTCGGCGCGTCTGGATCGCGGTCGCGCCGAGCAATTAATTTCCCGGTTGTTGGAGTAGCGTATCTTCGAATATAGAGCCCAAGTCTTCGCAGGCTTCGGAGTGGGGGGTTCTTGGTTGACGCTTGTTCCTTGTCGTAGGGTGTCGAGCCTTGGACGTGCGGCGTTATCGGGCCGGCGTTTCCTTGGCGTTCCGTCGGGCGTGCGGCGTTATCAGGCCGGCGTTTCATGGGGCTTGTGTGGCGTTATCGGGCCTACACGGGGGTCTTGTGCACGGCGGTTATCAGGCCAGTGCGGTCCTTCGCCTAGGCAGCGCGTTATCGGGCGCCCACCTAAACGGTATACGTTTAACGTGCCTTTATCTCAGCACGGGTCTGTGGGGGTTGAGCACCCGAACCAACAAACGACGGGGGCCGCGATATCGGGGCGGCTCTGCTTGCCGGCGCTTGGTGGTTCCCCTGGAACCGGAGGGAAGACGGGAGGTCTTTGTGGTTCAGAGAAATTTCGGGACTGAGTCCTTACCCTATCCTATGTCCTGGTCACTGGCTACTCCTCGCTAGGCCTATCCTTCTGTGCCTATCCCTACTTCTGTCGTGCTTGCACTACCGTTCTTCAACCTGATTTGCGTAACGTAATCAAGATCTCACCTTGACGCGTTTTGCTCGACGCGTTTTGGCTCGGCGGGTTTTGCTCGGCGCGTTTCGGCTCGGCGGGTTTTGCTCGGCGGGGTTTAGGGTCGACGCGTTCTGAAGAGACGGGGCTCTGGTCGACCCGTCGAGTGATTACGCCTCGCACTGGATTCTGGCGCCGTGTCTCACAGCCCATCACTTTCGTTGACTTTCCCGTCCATCTCCATGGCGCGTCGCGCCCCATCAACCGCGTCGAGTTCCATCCGTCGCGTCGAGCTCTATCACCGCGGCGCTCTTCCCGCCGCCCGTCGCGCTTTCTCCGCGGGGTGCTACACCACATTCGTCCCGCTGCCACGCACGCGCACTCCCAGGTGGGTGTAACCCGCCCTGCGCTTCCGCGTTCACCGTCATCATCCGCTATCATGGCTCGCCGCCACGACGTTGACGCCAACGACATCGACATGGAGGAAGAAGAGCTCGACACCGGCGACCTCGAGGCTGCCGGGTGCGTGATCTGCGCCCTCGGCGCGCGTTAGCCTTGCCTGCCTGCTCCATCTCAAGTCCAGCTTCCGCCTCCAGGTGCCCCCGTCCACTCCGTGCCAGCTCTCGTCGCCGACACGCACACTCTCCGGCGCGAGAATAGGGCGTTGCGCGCTCAGTGCGAGTTCGTCTCCGTGTACAACGCTGGTCTGGCTGTTCACGCGTCTGTGCTGCACGAGCGGAACCTCGCGCTCCGCCGTTGGCCTACGAGGGTTACCGTGCCGGCATGATTCGGCTCGAGCAGGCGCTCCTCGCTCAGGAGCGTGCCGAACAAGACTACGTCGCCATGGAGGACTGGGTGGCCAACTTCCGTGAGCGCGCCGAGCGCACAGACGCCGCTGAGTAGAGGCTCCGGGCCCAGGAGGCTGCCTCGATAGAGCAATACCGGGATCTTCAGGCCGAGCTTTAGACGGCGCGGGGCCAAGTCGCCGACCTGACTGCCCGGCTCGCGCAGGCCCCCTGCTACTTCGCCAGCCTCTGCGGTCCCGTTAGCGCAACTTTTCGCTGCGCAGGGTGAACGTGACGACGCGCGCGACGAGCGCGACGACTTGCGCACCGAGCGCGACGGCTTGCGTGCCGAGCTCGCAGCCGCCCAAGCTGCCATTACCCCCGTCCAAACGCGTGCGAATACCGCCGAAGCTGAGCGGGATCAAGCTCGAGGACAGGTGGCTGCCCTCGAGCGGCAGCGCGACGCGGCTCTTCATGGACGCGGTCGTCGAGCAGGAGCGTGATGGGGCTCGCGACATGCGAGACCAGGCGCTTCGAACCTCGGCGGCCCTGAAGCGGACCCGAGACTCGGCCATCGCCGAGAAGGATCAAGCCCGTCAGGCTCTGACCACTCTCGAGCATCAGCGCGCTCCAGTCGACGAAGAGCTTCGGGCAGCCCGTGCGTCGCTCTCCCAGAGCCGCTCGGAGGCTGAGGCGGCCCAGAGTCTGAACGCCCCGCTGCAAGACGACCTTCGGTGCATCAACGCTCTCCTGGTGGCCCACGCTGAGGAGCTCCAACGAGGAGCGACGCGCATCCGTGAGCTGGAGGAGTCGGTAAGCAACGCTAAGACTCTCCGGGTGGCGACCGAGTCCGAGCTGGCACGTGCCCAGGCGGGCGAGCTTCGAGCCACGTCCCGCGCGGCGTTATACCGAGCGGGGTGTTTGTCCCTACGACACTCTTCTCAGCGGCGCCAGGGGACCGTCGACGCCCAGACAAGCGTCCGGGTCGTCGAGCTGGAGGAAGAGCGCGAACTGGCCTCCGGGAGCGCGACGAGCGTGCTGTAGCCTGGCGTCGGATGATCCGAGACGCGCGTCGGGGTCGAGAAGTGGCCCAGCGGGTCGCGACGAGCTTGCCAGTCGACTTGCCGGGATCGTCGCGTCGGCCGGCGGGCAGATCGACACTGCTGACTTGGTTCGCCGGTTGGAGGCAACGTTTACCGCGGAGGTGAACGCTGCCATTCCCTTCCTCCCGCTGTCCCCAGCCCAGTGACGCATCCGGGCGGTCCCTCTGCTTCCGTCCCCGCCGTGCCAGCCTCGGGTACTGGAACGCGTGCGACGGCTTCCGGGGCTTCTGCAAGTCCCTCGTCTTCGGCGGGGACCGCTCCAGCTCCGGCGTCTGGCTCTCCTCTTCGGCGGCGAAGTCAACGGCCGTCCACTGTGGCGGCCACAGCCGCCACGGTCAGCGCGGTTGCCCAGGCGTCGTCGGCCACTACCTCTGCAGCGCGGGCGCCTTCGGACGCGTCGCTATTCGGGTCGGAGTCATCGGACTGCGATGTCCAGACACGACAGCCGAGGCCCAAGCGGCGGCGACTTCAGCAACATGGATCGCGTTCTCGTTCGCCTGCGCGTTCTCCTCGGCGTTCCCGTTCGCTCTTCCTCTATGGCGTCGACGCGTTCGTCGGGGTCGGCGCATTCGGCGGGGCCGGCGGCTTCGCGTCGCTCGTCTTCTTCGCGTCCGACGCGTTCGTCGCGGGTGGACATGCTGCGGCCAGCACTGGGTCCGGCCTCAGACCCGGAGATTCGGGCGACTCCAGCGGCGACGACTCTTCTGCCTCCTCGTCGTCCCGTGCCTCGTCCTCGAGCACTGCCTCCAGTGGTCCGGCGGGGAATGCCACAGTGGTGCCCTTTTTCGTCCCCGTGATCCCGCCTGCCGGAACTCCGTCTGGCTGGGGGCAATCGTGTGGAGTAGCGGCCTCGCAGAAATCTCGCGGAGCCGGTCTCGCACAAACTCGGCGCGTCTGGATCGCGGTCGCGCCGAGCAATTAATTTCCCGGTTGTTGGAGTAGCGTATCTTCGAATATAGAGCCCAAGTCTTCGCAGGCTTCGGAGTGGGGTTCTTGGTTGACGCTTGTTCCTTGTCGTAGGGTGTCGAGCCTTGGACGTGCGGCGTTATCGGGCCGGCGTTTCCTTGGCGTTCCCGTCGGGCGTGCGGCGTTATCAGGCCGGCGTTTCATGGGGCTTGTGTGGCGTTATCGGGCCTACACGGGGGTCTTGTGCACGGCGGTTATCAGGCCAGTGCGGTCCTTCGCCTAGGCAGCGCGTTATCGGGCGCCCACCTAAACGGTATACGTTTAACGTGCCTTTATCTCAGCACGGGTCTGTGGGGGTTGAGCACCCGAACCAACAAACGACGGGGGCCGCGATATCGGGGCGGCTCTGCTTGCCGGCGCTTGGTGGTTCCCTGGAACCGGAGGGAAGACGGGAGGTCTTTGTGGTTCAGAGAAATTTCGGGACTGAGTCCTTACCCTATCCTATGTCCTGGTCACTGGCTACTCCTCGCTAGGCCTATCCTTCTGTGCCTATCCCTACTTCTGTCGTGCTTGCACTACCGTTCTTCAACCTGATTTGCGTAACGTAATCAAGATCTCACCTTGACGCGTTTTGCTCGACGCGTTTTGGCTCGGCGGGTTTTGCTCGGCGCGTTTCGGCTCGGCGGGTTTTGCTCGGCGGGGTTTAGGGTCGACGCGTTCTGAAGAGACGGGGCTCTGGTCGACCCGTCGAGTGATTACGCCTCGCACTGGATTCTGGCGCCGTGTCTCACAGCCCATCACTTTCGTTGACTTTCCCGTCCATCTCCATGGCGCGTCGCGCCCCATCAACCGCGTCGAGTTCCATCCGTCGCGTCGAGCTCTATCACCGTGGCGCTCTTCCCGCCGCCCGTCGCGCTTTCTCCGCGGGGTGCTACACCACAATCGCGTTATGCTCCCTGGCCGAAGCGAGTGCGACGCCTCCGCCTCCACCTGATCACCATGCAGGAACTGCGGACGCTCGTCTTGCCGCCACTCGGCTGGAATATTCAGCGCCGTGCTCCTACCCCGCTGGCGAACTTGAACCGGGCCCTCGTGACTCCGGCCAACGTCGAGGCGCTGTATGCAACTCGGCCTTGGTGGTACCTCGCCCAGACGGCTGAGGCGCTCCTCTTCGCGTCCGGCGACGCTGCGTTCCGCCCGTTCCTGCGTCGTCTTCGGCACCACGTCGAGCATGGGGCTCAAGCCTACGGGAGTCCACCCACGAGCTGCCTGTGCAGGGCGCGGCGTGGAAGAGGTGGCGCACGGCCCGCAACTCGCGTCGCTCGCACGCGGGCAACCACCTCAACAGCCTGCTGCAGCTGGTGGTCGAGTTGTTCCGCCAGGGACTCGCCGACATGGATCTCTTGCTGGACCCGATGATGCTCCACTTCCCGGCCGCGTAAACGTCGATCGGGAGGTGGTATCCGTGCCTTCAGCATGCGACGTTGTAATCCGCGCTCGACGACATCGACGCGCAGGAACCCTGGCGTCGGTTCTACCGGACGCCGCTCACCGTGGCGGAGATGGACGCCCACGTGCGCTGCCAGGTGACACGCGATCACCCTGCTTTCCATGCGCCACGCCTTGTAGGTAAGTTCGTCCAGCAGATTTAAAGTTAGACGGTCGTCGTAGCCCGCCGCGTCCGTAGCGCCTAGTTGTTGTAGCCGTAACGTCAACGCGTCGCCTTGACCCTCCTCCTTCGTTTCTTTCCACTTTTTCACATCTTTATGAGACGGCCCTCCGCCGTCCCATCTTCAGCAACAGGCTGGGGCTCTATCGAAAGCGCTTCGGACTGAACACAGCATCCGGGGTGGTAGAGCTGGTCCAGAAGGTTGATGCTATCATCAACTCGGGCTTCAAGACCCTGGGGCTCTGATTTTAGGAGTTGAAGACGGCCAGAGACATGGACAACCGGAACAGCCGTGACGCGTTGGGCACCGGGAGGATCTCTCAGCAGTTCATGTTCATCAAGCTGCTGGCTGTTCTGCCCAATCACTTGTGGGGATCGTCCATCAAGTTCACAGCTGACGAGTTTACGACAGAGAAGGTCGAGTCGAGCCTCTGTGCTATCTTTGGGACGAAGAGCCGGGCCGAGATTGTGGCACTAGGCAAGGGTGTGCACGTCAATCGCGTTGACGCGGGGACCGCCACGCCAACAGCCATCGCCCTGGGAAAAAGAAAAGCCAGTACTGACTTGGGTCGCGACGACCACCACAACTTGGGGTGGCGCAGGTGCTACTACTGCATCGGCGAGTTCAACCACATGGACAACATTGGCTCGCACAATAAGGTTGATTGCCCCAAGCGGAAGCTCGACCAGAGTGGCAAGATGCCTGTGTTTCGCAGGAACATCCTGAAACCAGGCTTCAAGACCGAGCGTGGTATGAACGGTGTGACACAGAAGGGGCAAGCTAAGGTCAAGGCGCAGGGAAAAGCGAAGACCTAGGCCAAGGCAAAGAAGGAAAGGCCGTCAGCGGTTGCTCAGCTGAATGTACCGGCTGATGCTGTGCACGCAAACACACCGGCGAGTCCGGCTGTCTCTCTGAGCCCGTTGCAGACGCCGCTGACGCCTGGCTCTAGCGACCTGCTGGATGTCGAGTCTATGGACACAGACGAGCCCATGAGTGAGTTTGACATCGGCGCAAACGCGGGACGCATGGAGATTGGTTGAGAGATATCGACACAGCTGAATCAGCTGCATATGAGCTTCGAGGAGAAGGTACGCTCTGACTATCCTTCCTTGCTTGATTGTGACATTCATGGGTACTGGACTCGGGATGCGGATACGGCCTGACCAGTTACGATTCCAAGTTCGTAGAGAAACGACCCGACTATGGATACATGTTTACTTGTGCACAAGGGTCTAAACATACGAATACTCGATAACCTTTTTTATGGGTCAACCGCTGCGCAGGTCAAAATTGGGTCAACGCTTTTTTTGGGTCAAAAATGGAACAACAGAGATCAAACCGCTTTTTTGGTCAACTTTGGATCAAAACATATCACACCTAAGAGGTTAGAAGATAATTAACACATGAAAGAGAAGGAGCCCAATAGTTTTGAACATGTCATATTGTATCGGAGTTAATGTGAGCTCTAGAGTGTTGTGTAATCGCTAGTGTTGCTGGATACTTGTATTCGGTTGTCGTCGTGTTTAGTTGACGTTTTGGTGTTGTTGTGGAGTTGCTGGTCAATTGTGCGCGTGTGTGCGTGCGGTTGAAGTTCTGGCATTGCGGGTAGTTGTACGTTTGGCATTGTTGTGTATTTGTTACTAAGTGGTGGGTTATTACGCTGTTGTCGTGTGTTTCGAACGATGTTGCTAGTTTGTTACATCGTAATATCGTGTATCGCTATCTCGTCAGTGACACAATTAATCGAAAATGTGTTGTTGCGACCCGGGTGCTGTGTCGTCAATAGTAGCGGTTCCTCCAACCAGATCGTAACGGTCATTTTGAAATCTCCCAAGTTCAAAGCACCCCCCTCCTCACCTCCCCCACGACACCAACGCACCATGGCCTCAGGCTACATCTCCGACGATTCGATGTCCAACTCGTCCCTGTCCGATGGATCTGAGTTTAGCGACGCTGAGACGGTCCTACTTCTCAGCCAACCTTCCGGCTCGGAACAGGAAGAGAGTGATGGTACCCAAGTTGAAGTCGCGCCGCCAGCCGAAGATACGCACTCTACTGGCCTCCCGCCGCCAATTCTGGATCTGGGACTATCCATTATGGCGGCTACTCGTACGCGCAATACCACTTCAACCCTCGAACCGAGACCAGGCACTATCGATGCAGCGCCTACCGCCGTACGGACTGCAAGGCGAAGCTCTACGTGAGTGACCGTGGTGCCGTGGAAGATGGGGAGCACAAGACCGCATGTGTTCCTGGTTTCCGTCGAACCCCGGCCGGACCTGCCCCTGCTGTTACCGACCGAAAAGAGGAGATGCTGCTGATGACGGACACAATTTGTGTCCGAGACGTCACGCTGACTCCAACGGAGGTGTGGCGAATGATCCGCGACCATTTTTACGACAACGACAACGAAATAGTCCGGGGCGCGACTAAAAAACAAGTGTTGGGTCGACTCTATCGTACCCGATCGAAGCTGTTCGGGCGGGAGATTTTTGGTCGACTGGAGCGCGAGCCACTTTGTGATGTCAAGGAGAGCGCTGGGTTGAAGTTTTTCCAGTTCCACGTTACCTACTACGAAGACGAAGTGCAGCACCGACTGATTGGCTGGGCCCACCCGAAACTTGTGGACCGTATGAAGCAGCGGCAAAGTTCAGTCTTTATCGACGCAACCTACCGTTGTGTGCCCGCTCCCTTCTATCAGTTGGTAATTGTGATGCTCTACGACCCGATTTCGGAGCTCTACTTGCCAATTTGGTATGTTCTTACGACCGGGAAAACGGCTCAGGTGTACGACCGCCTGTTTCACAACATTTATGTCGGGGCCAGGCAGAAAATCTTTCCAGCGCATGTTGTGTGCGACTTCGAGTTTGCCATGATTAAGTCTGTCCAGAACCAGTTTCCTGAATCTAGAATTGTTGGCTGCCTATTCCACTTCAAGCAAGCGCTGCGTCGGAAGATGTTGAAGTTGAAGATAACGGAAGACGAAGTGGACTTGGCCATGCGGGAGGGCTGCATTGACCGCTTGACGGTTATCCGACGCATGGATATTACCCTCCGAGGTGTCCACGATGTCCGATCCATAAAGAAACGGTCGGATCCCAGTTTAATGGTTCCAACGTGAGTATTCGGAGCGATTCTTTATGGGTCAACCGCTGCGCAGGTCAAATTTGGGTCAACGCCTTTTTTGGGTCAAAATTGTTCCATTTTTGACCATGTTTGACCAATAGCTGTGGGACATGTTTATATAGTAATTATACCTTCCATAATTTATATATGTTAAAATTATAATAATAATTGTTTATACAGATGTCTGTATAAATATCAACTGTTTTACAGTAAAAAATTAGTATGCCTATAGGGCGTGCGCCTAGATAGGCAGGTGTCTATCAGGTGGCGTGGGTTCAAATCCCACACCTGTAGAGGAGCTCGATGCTTGAGGTAAGTGTCGTGTGGAAATCCTCCGTCAGATCTGAGACATAATCAAGGATTTGGGTCGTCCGCCACACTCTCACTTAGTGAGAGTGAGTCTCCTATAGATCAGGCTGACTGGATTCTCTCGAGTAATAACCCACCGTGAGAATCTGGTCATTAAGTCGTTTGGCGGATGGTAAAAGGGATCATTCCTGGCCACAAACGTTCTCGGTTGGCAAGAGCGATCTACTTTATTAAAAGTCTAGGACATTATGATACTATACTGAAATCAAGTCAAATTTTGTATCAATACAAAATTAGTCATTAAGTTTTGAATGAGTGTATTATCTCAATTTAGTCGCTACAGAATATGTGGAGTATACTAACTTGAAATATGTAGCAACTGCGATTTCTAATATTCGGGTGACATAGACCTGATTGAATCGTTATCCGAGTCAGAGTCATCAGAGTCCGGTTGGTTGACTTCCAAGTCAGAGTCAGAGTCAACTTCAAACTCCGAGTCAGACTCAAACCTGGGCGCGCTGCGAGCCAGCATGATTGGGGGCACGGGCTCGGCGGTTCGAAATGTCATCCAAGAGGCGCACGTTCTCCCGACTTTGCTCCTCGATGACGCTGATGAAGCGAGTGATGTCTGGATGCGCACCGGAGAACGCCGAATTAAGGGTGCGGTTGTAGCGTTCAAGCGGGTTGTTCGTCCTGTTAACAATGTCTTCACTCACACTGTTAATGTTCCACCACTCCGGCTTGAACTTGTTGACCCAGATTTTCTTGAAGTACTTCCAGAACTTCTTCCAGTTGGGCCTGGAGTAGCCAATACCTCTCGCTTGGCAGTCGAACATAGCACTTGTACCACATGCAAAGTCCAACATTCTGAGTGAATATTGGCTTAAAAGGGGAGGGTACCAAATGTTGGGATCTCAGACTGGGGAGTACAAATTTGTACTCTATGAGAACAGTTTAGTGTTTGTAGCCCGTGCAATCAATGGAGCATACTATTTACAACACAAAACTATGAAAGACAGGCAGTTGTTGTGCAATGCTGTCAAGCAAAGGCCTTGCAAGCCTCTAGCCTTACCTGGGACCGGCAGGCTAGAGAGCGCACTCCAGGAATGGCATGTAAAACTAGGGCACATCAATAAAGAGAACGTTATTACCATGTTGAGTAAGAAGTTGGTAGCTGGGATGCCTACACTACCATCTGAGCTGCGAAAAATCCCCTTCTTCTGTGCTATGTGCGCTGAGATGAAGAAGAGAAGGATGTCATATCGTAACACCACAGGATCGAGAGATATTTAGCCGATCAGTACGATACACATGGATACAAATGGCCCCATGAAAACCATGGGTGTGTATGGGAGCATAGGAATGATTCAGTACTTCCTGAGCATCATTGATGACAACACATCTTGGCGTTGGACATACGTCCTACGTACCAAGACAGAAGTGTTTGAGAAAGTCAAAGAACTGTTACTACAGTTGGAACGTGAAGGAAAGTTTAAGATCCGTAGGATTCGGTCTGATGGGGGCACTAAGTGTGTCAATTCTGCCTTCAAGAGCTTCTGTAAAGGCATAAACATGGTCTTTCAGACATCCAATTCCTACAGCCCGGAAGAGAATGGAGCTGCAGAGAGGTGACACGAGGCGGTTTCAGAATTTGCCGACGACGTGCCGTCACTCCTACGACTTGGAGTTTGTATCGAATTGTGATTGGTGAATACCTTGGATGCGGCGCGGCTGTACCCGTGTGACACGGATGGCGACTGTGGGAGAGAAGTGATCCCAGGGGATGAATCCAGTACCTGACCGCAGATGGGCCCAACTGGCTGGAAGTGTGAATCCTGGGAGTGCACGCCCAAGATTTCAGAAGAACACTCAGTCCAGCCGCGGACTTTCCCTTACGATGAGTGCCTAAAGCCTGGCGGAAAGTGTCTTTGGAGAATGTATCCCAGAGTACACCTCATCTTGCTGTGGTCCAGAGTACTACAAAGGACCAGAATACCCGGAAAACTCAACCCACTACCACCGTGAACATGCGCCGGAGGCCACTACACCCGCTAAGTGTTTGGATTTGTGGAGATACCCAAGAGTCTGTGAAGAATACGACTTGGCACCCAGAGTGCCACATGGAAACCCTGAGAATCACCCCCGATGAACAGGTGACCCAGGATTTCAAGAGTTGAACCCTGAGTGTGACCATGAATCCAGACTCCCCACATTGAATCCAAGTGTCTCCCAAACCAACACCCAAGAATCACCAAGATTCCCAGAAGACTCCCTGAGTTCCAGTGAATTTCAGAGACCGACCCAGAGTATCATGAATCTCTGAGTTTTCGAGTCAGTCCGGAATCGGTCTGCAATCAAAGTGATGCGTGACCTTGAAGATACGACTATGGATCTGCTGACTGGATACTTTCGAGGAGTCGAGAGGGAACCGAGGACCATACAAACCCAAGTCCAAGGACCCACATTTGGCACTTTGGACGCCTTGCGACGATGGAATCTCAAGCCGATCGCAAGTCTGGACCGCTGAACCCAAGGTATACTGAAGACAAGATATTTGACCCCAAGCATAGTGAAACGAAGATATTTGCCCGTAGAAGAATGCAGAAGAAAGAAAGAAGTAAGAGAGAGAAGTAGCTGATAACAGACAAACAGAGTTCAATTTTCCTGTACTGCGCAAGTGACTTCGGCCAAGCCTGCCGACGGAAATCCGGAGGACCCGAGACTACGACCGCGGGACGCTAAGGGCACATCAACGGCGAAGGACAGCCGTCTGTGTGGACTCCATCAAACTCAAGTCCAGTTAGGTGGGGACCAGCGACGGCCTCGTGCTTCCTGGAGTGATCCACCTATTTCATATCCTAGTTGGGTCACTTGCTGTGCTCGTGGTAGCCCATTTCATATTATTCCAGAGGGTATTCTGGGGTGCTAGGTAGTCGCCTCCAGGATTGTGTATTGACTGCTTGTGTGAAGGGAAAGGTAACTGATAGTGATTGTATTTTCCTCCTGTACGGGAGGTGGTGCGCGTTTGTGTGAGTCTCAGGGGAGCTAGGCCCCTGAATTTCAGACTCGAGTGAGCCTAGTGTGTGAGTGACCCACCGTCCAAGGGTCCAAAAGAATAAGTGACGGCTAGTTGTAGTGTTTGTATACTCTGTATTTGTTGGATTTATCGAGCTACGAAGGCATTTGGGTAAGGTGTCTTCTGAGTTCCTCACCCCAGAGTTGACTGAAATCCTGGATCCTGAATTCGTGATATTCTGGATTTCGGGTGATCTGATTCTCTTGGTTTTGCCTCTAGTGTCGAGGTGCGTTCTGGATTAGACGTGCACCTCAGCGCTTCTTCGAGGCTACATTCGAGTTTGGTGAAGTGCCGTTCCGTCAAAGACAAACGAGCCGACAGGGATTACACAAGGTACCCACGCCAACCAAGGAGAGTGATCCTCAGGGTTTAAAGCTTCGCGGCTGCGAACCTCTGGATTTATCTTCTTGCTGTTGACTCTCGAGTCGGTTCTCTGGGTTTACACCCTGAGAACCTTCTTGGGCTGCGCTATACGAACCCCCCTGGGCGATAAAGGTTTCATCGGCCTCGCCTCAGCTGGTGCGCGTGCCCGGATTTGATTGTCGAGGATTTCACCGAACTCAAGAGTCGAAGAACTGCTGAGTGCCCGTCAACTTCAAGCGAACAAGATGGCTGGAGGACGAGGGGCGAAGAAGAGTGGACGCGGGGATGGAGGACGTGGTGAGGCGTCACGTCAGTCGCGTCGTGTTCAAGGTTTGGGGCCTGAGGAGCAGAAGGATCTGGATACCGTGGTCCGTGACGCTCGGAAGGCGAAGAAGGCTGCTCGCGAGAGCGAGGCAGCACAAGGTGGGGACGCTAAGGCGTCTGCCGATCAAGATCAGTCCGCTGCTGGACCTCCGACGCAGGATGAACAAGCTTCGTCCAGAGATCAAGGTTCATCGGAGGCGGTTTCTGGGTCGCAGACCCCTGGAGTCCCAGAGGAGCACACCCGCGAGGGTGGTGCTCAGGCGTCTGAGGGAGGCGCCAATGCGGCTGAGCCCCCGGAGGTGATCGACTTGGTGTCATCTTCGGACGAGTCTGTGGTGGAAGTGAAGCCGGAGCCCGTGCGAGCGAAGGAGGAGGCGAAGACTCAGAGTTCCAAGGCGAACTCTGGGTTCGCACCACCCGAACCCAGGGTTTCTGCGTCGAGTTCACAGGTGGAACCCAGGACTGCTTCTGAGAACCAAGTCCGGGATGCTACTGTCTCCGCTCCAGACTCCGAGAACATGGTGTTGTACGTCCGACGTGAAGTTCGACGCTGGGAAGAAGTGAACCCTGGAAAGGTGACGCCCCCGAGTGTCGTCTACGAGTGGCCAACTCCGAAACCGGATGCCAACTCGTACTTCGCGGCCGCGTACGCAACGGGAGACTATATCAAGTGGCGGTTGTCTCTGGCGAACCCAGAAGAAGCCTGGATTTCTGAGTTTCACCTCGCCCGGTGGGGCGTCGGAACTGCCCAGGATCTCATGGCGACTACGATTCCCCAGAGTATCATGACCGCACGCGAGTGCGTCGCCATTCTGCAGACTCTGTTCTTTGAAGCTGGTTTCGAGTTTGTCAACCTGATTCCCGACTGGTCTTCGACACGTGCATCCAGGATTCCGGAAAGCTTGGTACGCTCTGTCATGGAAGAAACTCAGAATTTCATCGCCGTGGAACTCGTCGAGTGGAGGCTGGTGATCGCTGGTGTACCTTTCAAGATGAACTCTGAGGAGCAACCGGTAACAAGTGTCCCGGAGCAAGCACCAAGACTGGACTACCACAAGGAAGATGGAGACGGTGATTTATTGATGACGGACTACGATGCGGATCTACTGGGACGACAGTTTGTCCTGAGATTCAGAGTCACGGGACTCAGGATTTCACGGAGCCCGCGAGGGTCAAGTGAAGGCGAGCCGCAGCGTAAGCGCACCCAGCACGGACCGCCGCGCCCGCAAGTCCCGTCGACGCCGTCAGCGTTGTCCACACCATCGCTGTCTTCTCTTCCAGCGTACAAGTCCTCGACCGGTGCTTCGCTTCAGAATTCCACTCCCCTGAATTCCACGTCCAATGGACGTGATCCTCTGGAGTCGGAAACCAAGGACGCCGCTCCAGACTCTGTGCCAAGCGTGATCGGTACCTCGCGAGCTTCAGATGAGAGTACGGCCTCAGGCGTGCAAACGTCCTATGGCAGCTCTTCGTCTTCGTCGATGCAGTCGCTGGGACAACGGGTCGGAGCTTTGGCGCTGGTAGCTCAGAGTGCAGGTGGCTTCACGGCTGCCGGAGATCTGGGGTTCCAGGTCACGCGCACGGTCATTCCTCCGCGTCTTGTGTCAGTCGACCAAGATGACGTTGAGATGGCGTCGTCCGTGCATTCTGATCCAGAGATTGCTCCCAAGAAGGCAACTCTCTCCAGAGTTCCAGCGACAGCGGCCGGGCCGAAACTCAGGGAACCATCCCCGATTTCTGGATTTGGCGGTCCCAAGGATGTCAGAGCAGATGAGCGGAGTCAAAACCACGACTCTAGGAGTGAGGCACGCTCGCGACGCTCGACGAAATCCAGAGGATCGGCTGTGTCGAGCCGCTCGAGTGGATCCAGAGGTCTTGGGTCAGCTTCGTCCGTGTCCGCAAGGTCTGGGCCCGCCCAAATCGAGCTGAATGTCTTGCGACAGCAGCAGGAGTGGCAGGCCCGCATGGAGCAGGAGCAACGTGAGTTCCTCGCCAGAGAACGCCTTGATGCTCTGGAGCGCGAGCGACTCAGGGAACAACGTGACTTGGACGCGCGTCGCCAGATCCAGGAGCTCACCGATCGCCTGGTTCACGCGGAGATCGCCCGAGGAGAAGCTGAACGGCGTGCGCAAGAGGCAGAAGTCCGCCGAACTCAGGATTCCGCGAGGATCCAGAGTGCGACTCAGGATTTCTCTGAGAATGTACGCCTGGAACGCGAGCGCCTGGAGGCCGCATACGCTGAGCGCTGGAAAAAGCGTGAAGCCGAAGCAGACGCTGAGCGTGCGCGCTGGGCCTCGGAAACGTACGAGAACTGGAAAGCACAAGTGGCGTCTCTGGAGCAGAAAGTTCAGGAAACCGAAGCCGCAAGGGAGCAGGAGCGTGAGTCTTCCCAGAATATCCAGCGCTTTCACGCCAGTCAAGTGCGCGACCTTCGAGCAGCATTGGCCCAGGTTCAAGCGCGACGTGCAACCGCTGCCCCTGATTTGGCAACCAATGTGAGGTCGACAGTGGCTCAAAACCCTGAAATCGCAACCCGACCCCAGGAGTTCAGTGGCGTAATCAATGAGAACGCAAGTGTCGCAGGGCAGAGACGGGAGACAGCTGATTCGAAGAACACTTCCGAAGTCGCCGCCTCCCAGCTAAAAGCGACTCTCGCACAGCATTCCGCCGACACTTCCGGCAGGACGAAGCATGTCAAGCGAGGACATGGCGCTACGGAGACCAAGGTGACGCAGGATATCAAGCAGGAGCCTGTGCCTCTGGAGAAGACTTCGGATTCCAGGAAGACGTCGGCCTCAAAGGCCTCGCAGGACTCTAGGACCGACTCCAAGCGCTCTACGTCCAAGAAGAACCAGCGAAAGAAGAAGAAGCGCCAGGATTTCAATCCGCCTTCAGACTCGGACCCAAGTTCTGACTCTAGTGACGACAGCTCGTCCTCTGAAAGTGATGACAGTTCGGATGAGAACTCTGGAGTTAACCTGGCGGCGACCTCTGCGGCTCAAGCTGGCACCACGCTTCTGACGTTCCGGCCGTACATCAACTCGAATACTCTGGGCGAGTTCGATACCAAGGCGTCACTCAGAGAACGTGTTCATTGGTGGGAGCGTTTCGCGAACATGGCTGCTCAAGGAGGTTGGTCCACGAAGATGCGAATTCAGGAGCTCAAGTTGAAACTCTCTGGAGCTGCGCGTGACTGGTTCAATCAGTTGCCCAAGCACACTCAACGTGACTGGAAGGAGTTAGCGTCTGCCTTCAGGAAGAAGTACTGCAAAGCGCGCTCGTCGTACTCAGAGCGTTACTTCACGATGGAGATGAGGAACTCAGAGAGCGCTCTGGATTTCTTCTATCGTCTGAATTCTGCCGCAGGTAAAGCGGACATTGACTTTCGCAAGTCATCGAAGCGCCTGGAGAAGCACATCCGGAGGTTCATCACGAAACTCAGGGATACGCGCCTCAAGACATCGCTGCAGGGCCAGAGATTCAGAAGCATCGCCGATCTGGAGTATGCTCTGGAGCAAGATGAAGAAGTCTGGAGTCGCAGTGACCAGGATGCGCCGCCACCCAGAGTTCGCGACTTCCGTGCCGACAACATTCCCCAGGGGCGTTTCAAACCGAAGCGTGCTGGACGCGCGTATGTGACTAGGGGCGATGTCTCTGACTCTGAGTCGGAAGAAGACCCTGAGACTCACGCTCGTTTTCAGGAAATCCCGGATGAACCCAGAGTGACAACCCGAACTTCAAGCGCGAACTCAGGGTCAACTCGAGAAATCTCTGGAGAAGACACTACCATGACCAACACTGGCGGTTCGACGAGCATGAAGGATACGGAATGGACTCAGACGCTGACGAATGAGGTGTATCGTGTGATGGATAACATGGGATGGCGTCCACCGAGTGCCCAACCAGGATCAAACATGAACTCTGGATTTCGCTCGCCTCGCCGCGAGAATCCGAATTGGGACAAGCTCTGTGAGAAATGCGGCAAGTGGGGACACCCAGAAGAGAACTGCTGGAAGGACATGAAGTGCGACCGCTGTCTCGAAACGGGTCACCCGACACACATGTGCCGTGCGCAGCCATGCGAAAATTGTGGCAAGTTGCATCTCGGAAAACCCTGTGAAGACTGGAAGACGCTGGAAGCTGTGAAGAGACTCGCCCGCCAAGGTGCACTGAAGGACATGCCGAGCCAAATTCTGGATAAACTTCTGGATGGCGAAGCAAATTCTGGGAGGCCGTCAAACCAATAAGCCCGCTGGGTGGGGACCCAGTACGCGCCGGGCTGAGGAAGGCCCCAGAGTTATGTGTTCTAGTGTATGTAGGCCCGGAGCTGAGAACAAGAACCCAAGATAACCAACAATGCATGACTACTTTGATTCAGGATTTCACGACTTCCCCTGAATTTCAACGTCCTGAGCAAGTGAACCCTGGAGAAGTGAACTCTGGAGAAATTACGGAGTACAAGCTGAACCTTGGGGAACGCTATGGATGGTGGGAAAACAACGATCCTGATCCGAAGAAACGTGATGTGGTGATGGTGCATGGTGCCGTGAACGATTGTCGGACGAAAGTCCTCCTGGATACCGGTGCGACTGTGAATATTGTGAGTTTCGACTTAGCGCGTAAGCTCGGACTCAGACTTAAGTCGCACAAACAAACCAAGGTGTCTGGGATGGGAGGCGTTCCGACGTACATCGGCGCCAGCGCCCAGGTGAAGATCACTCTCGGCCCGAGAGTGGTGTATCTCCTGGATGTCTGGGTGGCTAACATCGGCGAAGGAATCGAAGTACTTCTGGGTATGAGTTTCATGTTTGCAGCTGGAGTGCGGATCAGCATTCGGGAAGGTCTCGTGACGCTCCCGGATGAAGAATCGATCATGATGTGTGGTAGGAATCCAGAGGATCGTCTGGGTGTCGACATGCCTGTGGAAACTACAGGAAGCTGGTACCTGGGCCCTGGGGAATCCAAGGTGGTGAAGATTTCGTATGGAGCGACGAACCCACAGCGTGAAGTTGTGTGGGCAGGACGCGGTGACCGCTGGGTAACGCACCTGATCTACGCATCAAGGTCTTGGCCGGTCGCTGTGAAGGTGGTCAACATCTCCGACAAGGATGTCTGGATTCACAACCGGACTCCGGTCGCCCGAATTGTGGAATACGGTTTCTTCCCGCGGGCTGGGCGCTTTGTACGCCCCGGTTCCTTTGCGTATCGTGAGTGGCAGACTCTCATTCTGGAGAGCGTTCAATCGCGCGAAGGACGACTGCGTGCAGAGCGCTTAGCTGCGTTGGAGCCATCGTGTGTGGAGACCCCAGAGTATCAGTGGCCTAAGAAGATTCTGTCGCGACCTGCGAAGGGACCCGACATGGCACTGCTGGCCTCGATTCTCAGAAAACCAGAGACTCGTCGTGTGCGGTTCGCTGAAGATGCATCAACTCAAACCGATGAGGTACCTCCGGAGGATTCCCCTGAATCCCGAGAAGTTGCTGTCGACACGAGCGACCTAGGTGAGGTTCTCAAGGACACTGTGATTACTGCGACCTCGCAAGCCGATGAAACTCCAGAGCGCACGAGTCCCGAAGGGGATACGGCCGCTGAAACTCTGAGTTCACAAGTCGATGTGGGCAGTGATTCTCAGGGTCAGCGAAGTGAAGGCAGTGATTCTCTGGATTTCGAAGTGAATGATGATGATTCTCAGGGTGCGGTTGAAGATTACTGGGATGTCTCAACCTCAGGGATGCCTGGGACTCCGCTGGAGAAGCTAAAGCAAGAGTATGAACGTTGCATGAGGATTTCCACGGAGGATCTCGACTATGAGCCTGCAGTTTACATGCGTGAAGGCAGCGAGTTGCTCTCACAGTTGCGTGATCAGTTGGTGATGCTCCCTGAGATACAGGACCTGACGCCTGAGTGTAAGATCGAGGAAGCTGACGTTGGGGTCCCTGGGAAGACGACCCCTGAGATGGACAACCAAGTGAGACGAATTCTGGAGTATCATCGGAAGATTTTCTTGGGAGATGGTAATGCTGCACCCCGCCTGCCCGTGGAGTGGTCTGTGACTTAGATGTAGGCGACGCCAAGCCAGTTGCCCAGCGTCCAAGGTCTATTGCACCACATCTGTGGACCAAGGTGTATGAACTTCTGAAGAAGCTCCTGGAGAACGGGTTGATTGAGACTTCTACATCACCCTGGGCGTCTCCGATTGTCATCGTCCTGAAGAAGAACGGCGTCGACATCCGCATGTGCATTGATTATCGTGTGGTGAATGGCTTCATCAAGCTCTCGCACTACCCGTTGCCGCTCATTGACGACCTTCTGATCGGATTTGAGTCGGCAATGTGGTTCATGAGCTTGGACATGGCGAGCGGTTTCTGGGCCATCAGGATGACTGAGAGAGCCAAGTTGATCTCTGCGTTTGTCTGCCCCTACGGACACTACCAGTGGGTCAGAATGCCCTTCGGTCTCAAGAATGCGCCGCTGATCTACCAGGCAGTCCTCAATAATTGCCTGTGGGGATTCTTGCGACTCTCCCTGAGGAAGAAGCTGAGGTGGACCAAGATGTCTTGGATTTTCTGGGGCTAAACCCTGAGGAACCCAGGATTTCAGGGGACGCTGAGCCTCGGCTCTCAGTGTTGACAGACGAGATGACGGTTTTCCAGCGTAACATCCCGGCACCCTCTCAGATGGGCCCTGTTCTGGGACGAAGCTCGTACATTGACGACATCGCTCACGGTGCACCGACCTGGGATCAGCTGTGTCAAGACCTGAACGCGCTGCTTTTCCGTCTGCGTTACTGGAATATCTCTGTGAGTCTCCCCAAGAGCGAATTCGGAAAGTTGTCGATCCCGTACCTCTCGCACGAGATCAGTGCCGAGGGCATCAGGGCGACTCCAAAGATCGCGAAGGGCGTCCAGGACTTGCCGTTCCCGACAACGCTGAAGGGTGTTCAGAGTTTCATGGGAAGTCTGAATTACTACAACAAGTTTATTGAGGACCTCCCTGTAATTGCGGCTGTTTTGTACGAACTAACTGAGGAGCAAGTGAAACTCAGGAGAGACTTGTCCAGAGCTCAGGAAGCCTTTGAGATTCTGAAGCGCAAGATCGTCTCGACTCCGCTGCTGCGGCATCCTGACCGCTCCAGGCCTTTTGTGATTATTCCCCACGCGAACCCGTGGGCGGCATCTGCGGTATTGGGCCAGAGTATGACGGAATTGTGCATCCAGTGCGCTTCACAGGACGAGTTCTGAATGACGCAGAGCTGAGGTACCACATTGCTGAGAAGGAGGTGGTCGCGATCCTGAGAGTCCTGGAAGTGTTTCGCACTCTGGTTGAAGGCAGTCCTAAGATCGTCGTTTACACGAGATACTCTGTATTGAAGTGGTTGCTGACGTCCCAGTCGGCAGACGGCCGGACTGTCAAGTGGGGCCTGAAGTTGTCGCACTGGAACTTGGAGATACGCAGAGTTCAACGCGATGAAGACGGACTGGCTGCGATCCTGGGTGCTGGTATCACTCCCAGGGAACACTTGGATGAGGTCGCTGAGAATTTGATCCCAGCCAAGGGGCGTGTCAAACCGCCGGTGCCTATCAGTATGGAGATGCTAGAGGCAGACTACGAAGGTTGCATTCTGAGTTTCGACGGCGCTGCCAAGACTTCCACAAGACAAGGGAGCTGTGGATGCATCCTGTGGCATGTCCCTGGATGGGAGATCCTGGATGCCCAGGGTTTCATTCTGGAGGATGTGACTGTCAATGACGCAGAGTACCATGGACTTCTGAAGGGACTCAACCTAGCGATCGAACGTGGAATTCAGGATATCGTCGTGGTGGGAGACTCTAGGATTGCCATTCAGCAGGCCCAGGGTCTCATCAACTGCAATCAGCCCAACCTCCAGAGGAAATTGGCTGAGTACGGGTGCTGAAGACGAAGTTCAAGTCAGTCCGCTTAGTGCATGTCAAACGAGAGTTCAACCAGGCCGCAGACTACTTGACATCGAAGACTCTGGCGCTTGGTGAATCCTGGAAAGTCGAAGACGCTGACGAGCGAATGCATCTGCAGTTGGTGTCCAAGATTCATGAGAAGTTGGTGAAACCGAAGGTGTTGTTAAACGTTGGAACTCAGAAGAGCGGTTCCCGGAGGGATGATACTCTGAGTTTCCCTGGACCAGAGTGCGCGCCATTGACCGTGGCAGCCAAGGTTTTCGCTGTCATGACCCGAGCACAAACTCAGGAGGCAGAGGACCAAGGCGAACCCATGGGTCCTCTGGAATACCAGGCCGAACGCTGGAGACGGATTAAGGTACACCAAGACAAGGATGATCACCTGCTGCAGCTCAAAGACTTTCTGAAGGGCGACGTGAGCAAGTTGTCACACGCTCAAGCGAGGAAGCTTGCGAAGGTAGCCGATGACTTTGTGCTGGATTCCAGAGAAGTCCTGTATCGCCTGAGTCGTTCTACACGGGATCGTCCCAGAGACATGGTCGATGAACTCAGGCTTGTGGTTCCAAAGGCGCTACAGCCGGACATCTTGCACTACGCTCATGAAGATTTTCAGGGTGGTCACCAGGGGATCACCAGGACGTATGAGAGATTGCGCTCTGAGTTCTATTGGCATGGGATGTACGCGGACGTCGAAGTTTTCGTCAAGGAGTGCGTGGACTGCGCTAGCGGCAAGGGGCGTCCTCAGAATGCAGGACCGTCCCCTGGGAACATCGAACCCAGAAGGCCGTTTGAAGTTGTATCCATGGATTTCGTAACGCATCTGCCCAAGTCTGACCGTGGGAACACCTTCCTGTTACTCTTTCAGGACTCGTTCTCAGGATTCGTCATGTGCAAACCCATGAGCTCAACGACAGCTCAAGATGTCGCTGAAGTGTACGAGGAGCAGGTTTTCAGGAGGTTTGGAGCGAGCTCAATGCTGCGACACGATCAGGACCCAAGGTTCATGAGCGAAGTGTTCACACGCTTCCGTGAGCTCCTGGGAAGCAAGCAGCGAGCCACCCTGGCCTATCGCCCCCAGGCGAACGGACAGCAAGAGCGGTCGGTGCAGACAGTGGTGCGCAGCATTCGCGCATACATCGCTGAAGCGGACCAGAGTGACTGGGACGACCATGCTGAGCGCTTAATGTTCGCCCTGAATACCTCCTTCGACGCTACACGTCTGGATACCCCCTTCTTCTTGGTGCACGGTTGGGATGCACACGGCACTGTGTCCGCCATGCTGGGACCCAGACCATCAAGTGTCCAGGAACGCACGGCGTATGAGTGGCGCAGGAAACTGCAACGCGACTACAGCTATGCACAAGCCTGCGCGGAAGATCTTCAGAAGAAGGCCAAGTGAGCGCGCTCTGCCGAGCAGACCCAGAAGTGGAAGGAGCTCTCGGAACGACTGAAGTCAGGGTTCGCTGCCGGTGATGCTGTCTGGCTGTACATACCCAAAGTGCAACCTGGCCTGAGCCGCAAGCTAGCTCATATGTGGCATGGCCCCTTCAGAATTCAGGAAATCCATGATAATTTCCGCGTGAAACTCAGGGTCGAGAACTCTGGATATCGTGTGAATCCCTGGGTACATGTGAGCCGTTTGAAACCCAGAGCGCTGTTCCCAAAACGGCCCACCGTGGAGATCGACGTGAATGAAGATGATGACTTCGACGCGGCTCTGCTACCTGAGGATAGCTGGGAACCTGACGCAGCAAACGACGAGTATGAAGTCGAGCGAATTCTGGATTTGCGGTGGACTAAGCGAACTCGGACATCAAGGCGAATCCGTGAATATCTTGTGAAGTGGAAGGGCTATGATGAGACCGAGTGGCTGCCCGTGTCGAAGCTCAATTGCGGCGCCTTACTCTATGAATTCAATCAAGGCGCGAGAGCGCGAGCCCGTTTCCAGGCTATGCAAGCCGGAGATGATCACCCAGGAGTTTAGCACTCAGGGAGTGACATTGACCCAGAGTTACATGTGGAATTCAGGGGAAACCCTGAGTAACACGGTGGAACTCTGGGGAAGATCGACGGAATGTATGAAGATTGGAGATGGAAATGTGAACGTGAATTGATATGATTATGGAGAAGGTAACAGTGCTGAGGCTTCGGCGTGGCGCTGTGTGGTGAGCTTTTCGAAGGACATGGAATTAGTGAAGTGAAGTGGAATGACAACTCAGAAGGCAGTGAAACTCTGGTGAAAAGAAGAAGACAGTGAGATGAATACCCTGGGTATTCTTAGAAGTTACGCTACGACATATGAAAAGATTAAGCGGATCCCAGGGTTCGACTAACTCAGGAGTGGGTTAGCGGCAACGGGTTGCGCTTGCGGATGGCGGGGGACCTGAGGTTGAGCTGGACGTTGCTGGGGACGTACTGGAGCCACTCTTCGTCGTTCGCGGTGTTCCACTGCACGCGAGCTGGCTCGCGCATGTCCAGTGACGCAAGCTGGATGTCGAGATCGTTGCACTCTGGGCCTCCGAGAGTTTCAACTCTGGGATCCTCCCAGATCCAGGGGCAGCACTTGTCAGGAACTTCCAGAGACCAGGCTCATGCAGTAGCGAAGGAATGAATCCAGGGTATCACGCGAACGTTCCATGAGTGTCTTGAATGCCCTGCGTAGCGCGTTCCGACGCGCTTTGCGCTGAGACTCCATGGCGATGTCCCTCTTGGACTCGGTCGGAATAGGCACCCAGTGTCCTCGCTCCCAAATGGCCTGCGCATGCTTGTGCATGGCATCCACGATGTCGTCAACCAACTTGAGCGCCTTCGCTGCCAGCATGTCCCGCTCGTGGAAGTAAAACACCCGCACGCGGCCCTGAAGCATGGTCTTCCAGGGCTTCGAGTCCAGGATCTCTTGGTAAGCCTTGCGATCCCAGCGTTCATGAGCAATGTCGTACGAGTACTTGTGAATCTCGTACTCTGGGAACCCAGGAGTCTGGCACGACGCGCTCTTGGTCACACTCGGATACTGCACCAGAACGCCAAAGATTCGCCAAGAAGTCTCATCGTCCTCAGGGACTTCGGCCTTCGCGAGCTCCTCCGCAGTGAGCTCTGAGTACGACTTGCGCGCAAGTGCCGAGGGTTTCTTGGGGCGCGAATGGGCCTTGGTCTCCTGAGCAGCCTTGGAACCCTGAGTGCGGGAGCTGGTTTTCTGGGGACCCTTGAGGCGCTGCTTCTTCGTCTTGGGACTGGAGTCCTGGGACTGTTCGCTGGACTCGGAACGCGGACGCTTGGCGGGAGGCTTACACTCCAGAGACTCGTCGGTTTCGTCGCCGTCGACCTCCTCGACCTCGTCATCATCCTCTTCCAGAATCTCAGGGGCGAGGTACTCCACTTCTTCCTCCGAGCTGCTGGAAGGGCTTTCCCTGGGCTTTGGGCCGGAGGCTGATAGTCTGGGTCGTTCTCGAGGTCGTCAACTGTGGAGTCAGCATCCTCGTCAGGGTACACCACGTGATCATCGAGGTTGACCCAGGGTGCCGGGACTTCTTTACGCCGAAGACGCCGATCCAGACGCTCGTCGGCCATCTCGTAATAGGCCTCTGGGACGTACTTGGCCCAGGGAGTCTTGTCCAGCCGACGCCAATACATCATGCTGACCAGCATCTTGATCAGCTGGGGCTGCCTGGAAGTGACCGTGAGCAGCACGATCGCTGCCAATCCACTCCATCGCAGTGTCGTACTTGAGCCCCGCGAGAATGGCCTGACGCACATCCGGACGGATCTCCTTCCAGACGACACCCCAGGGAGCATCGAACGTGCAGCCTCCTTGGAAACCACGGTCTTGTCGCCGGCACGACGCACAGAGTCGCGGCCAGGCTGATGATCCTTGGGGCGACGTTGAACCTTGTGCGCCTTGGAGTCCGTAGCTCGCGCTTGAGTCTCTGGAGCGCCAGAAGGCCGCGATGTTTTGGAACCTTGATTTTCTTGGAGCCTTGACCCTTCTTGGAACTCTGGGTGTTCTTGGAACTCTGGGAACCGCCGCGAGGCTTGCTGCCAGGACCCGTGAGATCCAGGATTTCAGGTCGACCCGAAGATCCCGACCCTGCAGATGGAGGCATGCGCTTGCTTTTCTCTGGGTATGCGGTCACCACAGCCTTGCGCTTGTCCATCGCAGTGACGCTCACAACCGTGTCCCAGGACTCGGGAGGCTTGGTCTCCTTGATGCAGTGACTGAACAAGTCGTGAAGACGCTCCCAATTTCCCGTGAAATCTGTGTGTTCTTGCAGGAAGTCAGAGAACTTCCAGGGATCCACTGTGGCCGACGCCAGACGCGACTTCAGGATCTGCACTTGAGTCTCAGAGTCAGCCAGACGCGCCTTGAGCTGCGCCTTCTCGGCCTCCAGAGAATCAATCTCATCCTGGTACCGTGCCTTCTGCTCCTGGAGCGCGACCTTCTGCTCGTCTCCCGCGGCTTCCACCTTGCCCAGAGCCTCCTTCAGTTCCGAGAACCAGAAGTCACGCGCAAATTTCCAGGTGCGCTTCAGCTCCGCGTGTCTACGCCGTACGTCGGCCAGTTCCTCGACAGCAGCAGAATTTTGCTTGGACTCCGCCAGAGATCGCATGTGTCGATAAGCCCCGAGAACGCGACGCAGGTAGCCGGTTGTCTTGAACACGCGCTCTGCGAACCGGGTGCTGTTGAAGTGACACAGCAGCGAAGCCACTTCGCGCCGGATGCCGATGGAATTCAGAGTGTTATCCAGATCGTACGCCGCGAGAGGTGAACCGCGGGGACGCAAAACGTCAACCCCAGCGTTTGAACCACAGATTTCTTTCAACACCTGAAGGTCGTCGTCGGAGAGCTCCTCAAAACCTACCAGGGTGGTCACACCGCCGTAGCCCTCTGTGGCGAACGCACCCGAGCGAACGTCGCTGGTGACCCCAGGAACTCCCACGAGATACGCGTTGGTCTTGAGATCCGGCGGACCCGGAAGCTGCCAGTGCGGCGGGCGCTCAGGGATCATGAACTCTGGGAGTTCAACCTCATTTTCCTTCAGCATGCCCGCGCAGATGAGCCCCTGGATGTCCGTCACCGTCGCGTGGCGGGGCGTCTTGAACTCAGGGGCGGTCACTGTAGCCGTGCTTGATGACGTTTTCTCCACGGCTGGGGCCTTGGACGCCGAGTTCCCATCCCCAGCACCTGAGGTTGCTGCGTCAGCTGAGGCACCGCCATCAGCCTCGCGCATGTCCGTGCTGGGGGCCTTGTCCTCTGAGTCGGCGAAGGAAACTTGTTTGCCTTTCCCTTGGAGGCGCCCGTCGAAGCGTCCCTGCTGTCGCCCACTTGCGCGTTGTCGCCGCCCGCTGGCGCGTTGCCATCATTCGCCGGGGCCTTGCCTGCGGAGGTGTCGCCCGCGCGCCACTCCGCCGGAGGAGGCGTGCTGCCCGGAGGCGCTGTCGGCGTCGTGCCTTGAGCCGGCGTCGCCGCCTGCTCGCTGCCGGAAGGTGCGCTCTCTGCCATGTTGACGAGCTGTGAAATTGAGATATGACCTCGAATCGCCCGTTGGAGATTTTGTGTCCGAGAAGAGAACCTTGAAGATTGGCCCCGACCAACCGTTGGGAGACAGGGGGCCGTCGAAGTGAGTGAAATCCTGGGAGTCGACAGAGTGCAACGGCCGTGTCGATTTCAACGTTGCCTCGGAGTCGGTGTTTGTGTGGCCTGGCCATGGTTCACCAGTTCGGAGCAATTTCCTCTTTGATGGACCCGGACCAGGAGGGGCGGTTGACACGAGGCGGTTTCAGAATTTGCCGACGACGTGCCGTCACTCCTACGACTTGGAGTTTGTATCGAATTGTGATTGGTGAATACCTTGGATGCGGCGCGGCTGTACCCGTGTGACACGGATGGCGACTGTGGGAGAGAAGTGATCCCAGGGGATGAATCCAGTACCTGACCGCAGATGGGCCCAACTGGCTGGAAGTGTGAATCCTGGGAGTGCACGCCCAAGATTTCAGAAGAACACTCAGTCCAGCCGCGGACTTTCCCTTACGATGAGTGCCTAAAGTCTGGCGGAAAGTGTCTTTGGAGAATGTATCCCAGAGTACACCTCATCTTGCTGTGGTCCAGAGTACTACAAAGGACCAGAATACCCGGAAAACTCAACCCACTACCACCGTGAACATGCGCCGGAGGCCACTACACCCGCTAAGTGTTTGGATTTGTGGAGATACCCAAGAGTCTGTGAAGAATACGACTTGGCACCCAGAGTGCCACATGGAAACCCTGAGAATCACCCCGATGAACAGGTGACCCAGGATTTCAAGAGTTGAACCCTGAGTGTGACCATGAATCCAGACTCCCCACATTGAATCCAAGTGTCTCCCAAACCAACACCCAAGAATCACCAAGATTCCCAGAAGACTCCCCTGAGTTCCAGTGAATTTCAGAGACCGACCCAGAGTATCATGAATCTCTGAGTTTTCGAGTCAGTCCGAATCGGTCTGCAATCAAAGTGATGCGTGACCTTGAAGATACGACTATGGATCTGCTGACTGGATACTTTCGAGGAGTCGAGAGGGAACCGAGGACCATACAAACCCAAGTCCAAGGACCCACATTTGGCACTTTGGACGCCTTGCGACGATGGAATCTCAAGTCGATCGCAAGTCTGGACCGCTGAACCCAAGGTATACTGAAGACAAGATATTTGACCCCAAGCATAGTGAAACGAAGATATTTGCCCGTAGAAGAATGCAGAAGAAAGAAGGAAGTAAGAGAGAGAAGTAGCTGATAACAGACAAACAGAGTTCTTTTCCCTGTACTGCGCAAGTGACTTCGGCCAAGCCTGCCGACGGAAATCCGGAGGACCCGAGACTACGACCGCGGGACGCTAAGGGCACATCAACGGCGAGGGACAGCCGTCTGTGTAGACTCCATCAAACTCAAGTCCAGTTAGGTGGGGACCAGCGACGGCCTCGTGCTTCCTGGAGTGATCCACCTATTTCATATCCTAGTTGGGTCACTTGCTGTGCTCGTGGTAGCCCATTTCATATTATTCCAGAGGGTATTCTGGGGTGCTAGGTAGTCGCCTCCAGGATTGTGTATTGACTGCTTGTGTGAAGGGAAAGGTAACTGATAGTGATTGTATTTTCCTCCTGTACGGGAGGTGGTGCGCGTTTGTGTGAGTCTCAGGGGAGCTAGGCCCCTGAATTTCAGACTCGAGTGAGCCTAGTGTGTGAGTGACCCACCGTCCAAGGGTCCAAAAGAATAAGTGACGGCTAGTTGTAGTGTTTGTATACTCTGTATTTGTTGGTTTTATCGAGCTACGAAGGCATTTGGGTAAGGTGTCTTCTGAGTTCCTCACCCCAGAGTTAACTGAAATCCTGAATCCTGAATTCGTGATATTCTGGATTTCGGGAGATCTGATTCTCTGGGTTTTGCCTCTAGTGTCGAGGTGCGTTCTGGATTAGACGTGCACCTCAGCGCTTCTTCGAGGCTACATTCAAGTTTGGTGAAGTGCCGTTCCGTCAAAGACAAACGAGCCGACAGGGATTACACAAGGTACCCACGCCAACCAAGGAGAGTGATCCTCAGGGTTTAAAGCTTCGCGGCTGCGAACCTCTGGATTTATTTCCTTGCTGTTGACTCTCAAGTCGGTTCTCTGGGTCTACACCCTGAGGACCTTCTTGGGCTGCGCTATACGAACCCCCCTGGGCGATAAAGGTTTCATCGGCCTCGCCTCAATGAAGTCACGCTTCTTCTGCATTGGTTTCGTGTTACCCATTTTTTTAAACAGAGACGAGGGAAGTCAATGCAATGTCACACCATACTGAAGCAGAAACTCAAGCGGCTTACCATCTCGGATGACGGCGTTCCATTCCGTGAACTCTTCGATAGCTTTCTCGGTTACCGCGCTATGCTTGAACTGTAATGGGCCTACCTTGGCTCACTACAACAGCTTACACGTGTGCGGTCGTGTAGAAGGAAGCGTAGCTTAGTTTAAACTAGAGTTAATTATAGTCGGGCCTCCGAGTATAGATTAATCTAAATAAACGATCCAAATAATGTTTTTGGGTTAAAATGAGAACTGCTATTTTGTTTTATGTTTCTGACTTCCTCTAAATGTAATATTCGAAGTTGGGAATCTGCCAACGGCTGGTTGGCAGAATTCCTTTGCTGTGCATGTCGCTCATTGGTTAAAAGATGCTGCTTTCAACCAATAGTAATCCTAAATGTGTATCGACCACCCGTCGTGGTGATCGTAAATGAATGTGACACTTGATGTAACGTACATCAAGGCCGAGGAAGTAACCATTCTCTAACAGCCAACGTAACTGTTACGAGTTGCAAGTGACTGTAGAAACTTGTGCGTGTAACCCCGTTACACCATTCCCCCCCTTAAGGTTAGACGCGCCGATCACAGCACGTCAATCAGGCAATTGACCATTCGTCAAATCCTTCACGTTGGGAGAAAGAAAACTCGAGCTCATTCCGCAATGAGCTCGCCGAAGAAGACCGCCGCCGAGAAGAAGCCCGCCGCCGGGACAGAGAACTTCTCTGTTCCCGAGTACTTTGAGCGGCAGCAGGCGAAGCAAGACGCTCGCGCTGCCAAAGCCGTAGCTGGGCCGAAGATTGTCCTTCAGGGCTCTTCGATAGTCAACGACTTTGTTGACTATAGCGAGGACGACGTGGACATGGAGGAGGGCGAAGCCTCCCCAGCAGACGCAAGGAGTCGATCGACAGTGACAGTCTCGACCCGCACGCCGGGTCGAGACGCCCTCGTGAAGAAGGCGATTCGGACGCTTCGAGTTCGAAGCGTTCGCGTAGCGCAAAGGAGACTCCGCTCTCTGCTTGCAGCGGGGCTGCCGTAGCTTTAGCGTCAGAGGAAGACGTAACAGACTCACAGAGTCGCGGCTAAAGATAGCCCGTTCTAATACCAGAACGCACGAGTCCGTACTCCCTACGGACTCCAAGAGTCAACCCTTAACTCTTAGCTGTGAATCTTTAAACTGAATATATTTCTCTTTATCGCGGCAGCGCCGCCTTCGGTGTAAATGTATCTGGTTCACTATCTAGCATAGTGAACCCTAGTCATATGCATAATCTGTGGCTCTGAAGCCATGCACTGATTCTCCTACTGAAATAGGTTAGACAGTGTACACCACACAAGCCTGTGTGTGCCACACTTCGTAACCCTTCGGGCAACATTCGTGTAACCCCGTTACACCCTCCCCCACCAAACCGTGGACACGGGTGTTCACGCTTAACGGTCAACGACCGGGTCTTGTTCCGTCAAGCCTCCTTCTCGAACGAGTCAATCCACATCGTGTGGACGTCTCTGAGAACTTCTCGGCGCAACGCGCCCTCACATGACTTCAATTCATAACGCCTTTTGGTCTTTCGACCGCAGAAACCCTCTCGCGAGGTCCGCCTCGGAGCCTCGCTCCTCTCGCGCTTCGGCACCTCGTGCCTGCGAACTCTCAAGCCCCCGGCGCAGGTGCGCCACACCGACCGCGCCTCCCAGGCTCTTGGTCTCCCAGTACTTCGCGGCGCAACGCCTCAAGCAACGCTCGCGGCGAGCACGCCCCAGCTCCCTCGAGCACTAGCCCATCAGACCATGGACCTCAAAGATCTCTTCGGAGATGAGGAGGAGGGCGAGGTGGACTACAGCGAGTCCGATGTCGGCTCTCCGAGCCACGAGGGTGAAGCAGCGTCCCCACAACGCTCCCCGAACCGCCGCGACGCTTCGCCCACGTCGCCGGCACAACGCGGAGGTGGCACGTCGACCACAGTTGGCTCGTCGAGCTCCGCGACCCAGAGCGCCGCGCGCGAACGTCTCCTGCGCGCTCGTCGAGCCATCTCTCTACTGAGCGCACTGCGCCGTCGAGGGAGGAGCCGCGGCCACCGCTGCGCACTCCAAATCCGTTCCTGAACGCTCTTCCGGGCTCCGCGAGCTGCGCGAGCTCACTGAGTCACGGTACTCGCTGCCTCGTGCGGAGGAAGCGCCCTTGGGCCCTGTCATCTCCAACCCTTTGGACGAGGCTCAATCCGAGCAGGTTGCGGCGCAGCTGGCCTCCATGCGCTCCCAGCGCCCCGAGTTGCGGCCCCTGCTGAACCCCAGCACCGCCGAGTACGACTTTCGGCCTCGTGACCCCGCGGAGGCATGCCGTCAGGCATTCCAGCCGACGCTGGCTCAGCATGTCATTGGGCCTGCGGCCCGTACTCCGGAGGAGATCGCTCTTCGAACGTCTCTACGACAGCGACTCTTGACTCCACAGTCTACGACTGTCTCCGAGTACCGCGAGCGGTTGCGCCTGCAAGGCAAGGGTTTGTCCGTGCCCGCAATACGGACGTACCCTGTGGTGCTCAGCCCGGGCGAAAGCCTGACCGAACACGAGGCTCAGTTCGAGCTCTGGGCTGAGAAGAAGAAGAAGAAGCTTAGCTCCATGGATGCTCTTCGAGCTAGCTTCAGCGAAGTGGATGTTCGTATCGAACGCAAGCTCCGCTTCGACTTTGCGAAGGTCCGAGCCAAACGCAGCCTCTCGGCCAACGCTCAGCCGCAGACCCATTCTAGCGCTGCGCGCTTCGCTCCTTTGAGCCCTCCAGTCGCTCCCTACCCGTGAGGGCGTGAGCGCTGTGGCTCAGGGCCAACCCCGGAGCAATGTGGCTGACCCAACAGCTCCCCAGCCTATTGCCGGGAAGCGCGGGACGGCCGGCATGCCGGCCTCGAGCCCACGGGGCGCTGGTGATCAAGCCGATCAAAGCGTCCACGACGTCTGGGCAGTCTTGGCGAAGGGACACCTCAAACTCCCATGAGTTCTCTGAGTGTGGGTACCCTCACCACTTCACCAGATACTGGTTTTGACCCCGGCACCGCCGCTTCGCCAGCAGGCGCTCCACATGGTAGTGAAGGTTCCCTGGCTCATCGAGCAGCGCCGGTGGAGGACGCGCCAAGCCGCCTCGCGACGTATGATGAGTTGTTCGAGGTTCGGCAACAAACGACTCGTCTTCGGGACCATGTCCAGGATGTCGATGCGCGTCTCGCGCGTACTGCCACGGAGCTCGACGAGCTTGCTCGAGACTTGAACTGGGTTCAAGTGCCTCGCGAGGTCTGGGACCGGCTCCGACACTTGGAGAGCTGGGTGCAGTACTATGGCGATCGCGACGACCGTCGTAGCCAGGAGCTCTCCGAGCTTCGACGTCAGCAGGCTGCATTGCAGGGTCAGATTGACCTTCTGGCCCGCATGCAGGGCCCGCCCGCAGCGCTTCCTGCGCCGGGGGCCCCCTGTGCCTGCGGCACTTCCGACTCCGACTCTGCCCTCAGGGCTCGCGGCACCGCCGATGCCGAGCCTTCCGCCTGTGCCTGCAGCGCCTGCGATGATGGTCGCGTCTGCGACGCCTGCGACTGCGTCCTCGACGCTCGCGACCTCCGCGCCTGCGACCTCGTCGCCCTCGGTGCCTCCATCTGCACCTGCGTCGGGTCATGGTACGGCTTGAGCAAGCCCACGTAGAAGACGGGGTGCGTCCGCATCTTCTTCGGAAGATTGAGCGTGTACGCAAGGCCCTTCCTGGCCACGACCTTGAAAGGTCCAATGAAGCGCAGGCGCAACTTCGTCTTGAAGACAGCGGACACTGCATGTGTAGGTAGGTTTTTAGCATTTAGCAATACCAGGTCCCCGACCTCATAACTGTCAACATTGCCTCTGCCTCTAGCATCTGCATGTTCCTTTTGCTTGTCTTGGCTCTCAGCCATTGCGTCACGCACGTGTCGTAAGACACTCAAGCGCGTCGATAAGAAAGTGTCAACCTGTTTACGAACAGTAGCCGGGCTGACATCAGCTAGCCGATCCGCTAAATAAATAAAAAAAAATCGGCTTCCTCTCCCCCACCAAGCCCGAGGCCACCACGTGACGGCGTCAGCGGGACGCGGAGATGAGACAAGCTGTTCACGTAGAACGGCGTGTAGCCGGTCGAGGCATGCACGGCGTTATTCAACGCAAACTCAACGAGTGGCAGCATAGCGCTCCAACGCTTCGGCGTCTCAGCGCAAATGCTGCGGAGCACGTCCTCGACGACGCGATTCACTCGCTCCGTCTGACCATCGGTCTGCGGGTGATCCGCCGTGGACATGCCCAGCTTGGTGCCAAGCACCGCAAAGACCGCGCTCCAGAAGTTGCCCGTGAAGCGGGGTCTCGGTCCGAGACAATCGACTCAGGAGTCCGTGTTGTCGAAACACTCGGTCCAAGAACAGCGTTGCTGTACCCTTACCATCGATGGTATCCGGCACAGCCGCAATGTGAGCCATCTTCCTCAGTCGGTCTACAAAGACCACGACTCCAGTGTTGCCCGCCGCATCCGCCGGCAGGCCAAACACAAAGTCCATACTCATGGATTGCCAACAGCCCGAAGGGACAGGCAAGCTTGCCAACGGGGCTGCAGCATGGGGTGACGACTTCACTCGCTGACACGTCTCGCACGTGCGCACATAAGTGCTCGTCCACTTGTACATCTTCGGCCACCAGTAGTGGGTGCTCACCGAGCTGTAGGTCTTCTCACGGCCAAGATGGCCAGCCACCGGCGTGTCGTGGGCCTCATAGAGGATACGATACTTCAGGTCCTCATCATGAGGAATGACCACGCGTGGCGTGTCCTCGGAGCCAGTGCTGTAGAACAGCAGGCCACCATCGAGGGTGTAGCGATGCAAACGCGCGCGCACTCGCGCCGACAATTCAATGTCCGAGTCTTGAAACTCCTTGCTCCCGAGAGCCTTCAGCAACGCGACACAAGTGGCATCCTTGGCATAAGCCGTTCGGATCAGATCCGGTAATGACGAAGTCACGGTCGTTACATGAGCCAGCTCATAATCCGGCCTGCGCGACAGCGCGTCCGCGAGGACATTCTGCCTGCCAGGCTTGTACTTCACCTCGAAGTTGTACTCCGCGAAGAAGGACAGCCAACGGGCCATCCTTTGCGAGAGATGAGGCGACTGAGTCGCAGTGCGTAACGACGCGTGATCCGTGTAAATCACGAACGGCTGAGAGCCCAACAGGTGAACCCTGAACTTGACGAGCGCATACTTCATCGCAAGTAGCTCTTTGTCATGGACAGGATAGTTCTTCTCAGCAGCCTTCAGCTGACGAGATTCGAACGCCACCACGCGCTCGCGCCCCTCGGCGTCTGCTTGTAGCAGGGCACAGCCGATGGCAAAGTCCGAGGCGTCACAGACGACACTAAACGGACGAGCGGGGTCTGGCAAAGCCAGAATAGGCGCATGAAGGAGACTATCCTTAATTGCCGCAAACGCATCTTGATGCTCGGTGTTCCAACACCACTCCGCGTCCTTCTTCAGGAGATTGGAGAGTGGCCGAGCCATCTCAGCGTAGTTCTCGCTGTACTTGTGCAAGTAATTGGCCAAGCCAAGCCACTTGCGAAGATCCTTCTGGTTCTGGGGAACCGGCCAGTCAACAATGGCCTTGACCTTGACCGGGTCGGCCCTCAGGCCACGCTTCCCGATGAAGCACCCTAAGAAGGGAATCTCTTCTGCTCCGAAGATGCATTTGTCAATGTTGGCATACAACTTGTTTTGACGCATGCACTCGAGCACAGCACGCAGGTGCTCGACATGGTTCTCCATATCAGTCTTCCTGTGCTCCGCACGACTGTGGACAAAGATGTCATCGAAGTACGTCTGCGCGTACGCCCGATGGGGCTGGAAGAGCTGCGTCACAAGACGATTGAACGTCGCTGGCGCGTTCGAAAGCCCTTGGGGCATCACCAACCACTCCCAGAGCATGTCGCTCGGAGTACTCACCGCAGTGAGAGGAATGTCGCTCGCCCTCACGAGCAATTGGTAGTAGCCATCGACCAAGTCATGCGTACTGTACATCGTACATCCAGCCATGTTGTTCTGAAGAACATCCTTCCAAGGAATCGGCGTCTGCGCCGGAATGGTGGTGGCATTCAGCTTGTTGAAAGCATGTACGATACGCCACTTGTCGTTCGGCTTTCTGACACAGAACGTCGGCGTAGAGTGTGGAGACTTACTCTCACGCACCATGCCCGCCTCGTGCTTCGCACGGAAGAACGCGTGAATGACGTCACACTGCTCCTTCGGCAGGGCCACTGCCTCGTCACGCAGTACTTCGTTCCTGGAACGAGATCAATCTCATGTCGAACACCTCGATCCGGAGGTAGCCCCGAGGGCGGTTCCTTCAAGACCACGTCTTGATAATCCTTCACCACGTGGTACAAGGGGTCCGACGGATCCTTCAGGATCTCCGATCCGCTTCGCGCATTCAGCGCCTTCTTAGTGTCCTCCAGGACAGCTTCATCCAGAAGCGAGGACGAGTTCAACTCTTCTTCAGGTCGTATGACCACCACCTCCGCCAAGTCTCCAGCCTTCAAGGCTTCGCCCAACTCGGACAAGGACATCTCGTCCAGCTCCAGGAGAGCAGATAGTGAGGGCAAGTCGGTGAAACTGACGCCTCCGTCGACGTCGCCCGTCACTCCATTCACGAGTGTGTAGAGCTGCTCGCTCTTGTGTGGAGCCTCACCGCTCGACACACCCTTCTCGACTCGTGAGACCGCAGACGCCTTGCGTCGCGCAGCCAGCGCTTTGCGGCGCTGCCGCCTCTTCATGGACACTGTCCGCCCAGAAGAGCTCCGTGATTTCGCGTGCTTCTTGACGCCAGGTGTCACCACCTCATTCAGCTCCAGAGGAGCACCAGTGTCTTGATCGACACTCAGCGAAGGGCTGCACGACCCGCAGCCTCCACTCAGTGGATTACGTGCCACTCCACGATCTTCATCCGGGCAGAGCCCGTTGTCCCTCGGCATTGTGCCGACCGCGCCGTCGCTGGCACGCAGCAGGGCGTCGCCCTCAGACGCACACCCGCTCAGCGGAATTAGTGCCGCTCCACATCCTTCATCAGCCGGGCCTCGCCCATGGCTACTCGGCTCCATGCCGACCTTGTCCTCACTTGGGTACAGCGGGGCGTTGCCCTCAGGCGCACACCCGCTCAGCGGAATTCGTGCCGCTCCACCTGCCGTCCACGAGCCACGCTCGGAACGCTCGTTCTCGACACACGCAGTGTCCACCAACTCGGAAACTCCGATGTCTAGCACATTGACCGACTCGGTCCAGTGCTCGCGCCAGAAGCGCTTCTGCTTCCTAGCAGAGGTGGGTTCATGACTCGCCAATGCTCCGCCAGGAGAGAAGTGCGTAGCACCAAGGGTCTTCGACCTCCAATCTATCCAAGGCTCATGGCGTTCCAGCCACGCCATACCAAGGATGAGATCATATCTCGAATCGAGGTCTAAGACCAGACAGCGTTCCACGCTATCAAAATCCAAAACTTCACGCCCAAGTCCACAGGGACTTTAGGCACCGTGACACGAGTGCCCGTCGCGAGACGAACAGTGACGATGTCACTCCACGCGCTCCCAGCGCCTCAGCATAAAGCTGACTTCCGTCCATCGTAGAACGCCGGGCATAATTACCCGACGCTCCTGAATCGATCAAAATCGTCCATGGCTTTGTGAAGCCCTTCACCCAAGCCTGGACAACTAGCAAGCCCGGCTTGCACACACGTTCCGTGTTATAGAGTACAGCTCTCTTCGGGGCTAAGTCCTGTCGACCTCCACCTCGCTGAGGTTCAATAGAACTTAGTTCCTCCCCAGTAGGCCGCCCCGCGCCTACTGGGTTTTCTCGTTTCCCCGAGACGAACCAGAGCCCTGGCTCGAACCCGAAGAGCGGCTTGCCGAAGCCTGGCGCTGGCACCGCAGCGGACATCCGGCGCACAAGTGACGCATGTCACCACAAATGAAGCATCGGCGGATGCCGCGCCGCTGCTCAGCGGCCCGAAGCTCGGCTTCTTCGTCTTCAGCATAGCTGAGGTCCATAGGCTCCAGACCGTTCGACGAACCGGTGTGAGGAGCGTTCTACCCAAGGCTAGACGACTTGAAGTTGTGCTCTGCGTTCAAGATGCTCACAGCCTCTTCAAAAGATCTTGGGTGAGTGCGGAAGACTTCCGTCCTGGCCACGCCAGTGCGAAGCCCCTCCTTAAACACCGTGACGATGACTACCTCAGCCAGAGACTCGGCAGACATGCCCGCAATGAGAGTTCTCAACTCCTGGACGTAGTCCACCAGATCCTTCTTGCCTTGCCGGGTAGCCAGGAAGCGTGAGCGCACGCGATACGCCTCGTTAGGCGGAGCGAACACCCGGGAGAGTTGCTGCTTCAGCTGGTCCCACGTCGGGAAGCCCGTGTCGACCGATGTCCCTGACGTTAGTGCCCACTCTCTCGCTCGCCCACCAAGCTTCGAGATAGCTAGCGCCACGCGCTGCGACTCCGTCCGGAATAGAGCTGAGCTCATAGCCATCTCGACTTCACGGGTCCAAAGCATTAAGCTTTCCCCTTCCTTGCCTTCGAAGGTCTTCACGCTCAACATGAGCGGCTTGGGTCTTGTTCCCGCGTCGGATGACGTAGCGGGCGCTTGCGGCGCCACGGCCGTCGCCATCCTCTGCTGGAGGTGCTCCAACAGAGCATTCTCGTAGCTGGAGAACGCCTCGAGACGCTCATTCACCGCGTCGGGGCCTTGTTGCGCCAGTTGCGTCACTTGTTGCGCCAGTTGCGTCACGCCCTCCGGGCCCAGCAAGGACATAAGCTTTTTAAGCGCATCCTGCTGGTTCGGGGGCAAGTGAGCGAACTGCTCCATTCTCCACAGAGGATCCGTCTATCCAGACTCAGGTGTCGGATTGACTACAAGTGCTACCAAGTGCAGCGGGGCTGCCGTAGCTTTAGCGTCAAAGGAAGACGTAACAGACTCACAGAGTCGCGGCTAAAGATAGCCCGTTCTAATACCAGAACGCACGAGTCCGTACTCCCTACGGACTCCAAGAGTCAACCCTTAACTCTTAGCTGTGAATCTTCAAAACAGAATGTATTTCTCTTTATCGCGGCAGAGCCGCCATCGGTGTAAATGTATCTGGTTCACTATCTAGCATAGTGAACCCTAGTCATATGCATAATCTGTGGCTCTGAAGCCATGTACTGATTCTCCTACTGAAATAGGTTAGACAGTGTGCACCACACAAGTCTGTATGTGCCACACTTCGTAACCCTTCGGGTAACATTCGTGTAACCCCGTTACAGAAACCCTCTCCAACGGATACGATAACGAACCGGGTGACGGTTCGTTTTCGGGATACTATGGTCGACAATACGCTCAACAATCGAACGTGTTGAGCCTTGGGCGTCACGGATCGGAGGCGGCGGTGGTGGGAACACGCCCCGGGTTCGGTCAACCTGGGGTTGACCTTGGGCCTCCGTATCTCGAAGACCGGGTTGCCGCTGTGGAGCGGCTTCAGAGCAATGACTTCGCTGCTCTGAAGCAAGAGATGGTGAACCTGAGGGCTCAGGTCGCTCAGGCCGCGCGGACCGCGTCAGACGTCTCCGTCGACGTCGGGGGTCGCGTCGTGCGCTTGGTCCAGCGCGTTGACGCGCTGGAGAAAGGTTCGGCTTCCGCTTCGCGTCGGCCGAGCTAGCTGGCTCGTGCGGCTGGTATGGCTTCAGCCGCCCGACGTAAAAGGTCGGGTGGAGGCGCATGCTGACGGGATGTCTAGCGTGTAAGCGTTGCCATGCCGTGCCAACACCTGTGAACGGCCCAATGAAGCGCGGAGCGAGCTTACTCGCTCCGAAGTCGGAAACTGCATGTTTAGGCAGGTTTTGAGTAGCTAACAAGACCAATGAACCCTTCTTGAATTCATTTGTGTTGCCCCTGCCAACATTGTCTGCGTTCAGCTTCTGTCGATCGACAGAAGCTGCAATAGCGTCCTGGACAAACCGAATGACGGCTTGTCTACGCTGCACGAAGTTCATTGCGTCCGAGCTGAACTCGTTCAGCTCGCTTCTAGCAGTAGGCCCGGCCTCTGCGTTCGTAGATGTGGTGTCTGTGCCTCGCACAGACGCGGCCATCTTCTTCTTGGTTGCGTCTGTGCCCTGCACAGACGCGATCTTCGTCTTCTTGTTTGCATCTGTGCTCTGCACAGACGCGATCTTCGTCTTCTTGTTTGCATCTGTGCTCTGCACAGACGCGGTCTTCTTCTGCTTGGTTGCGTCTGTGCCCTGCACAGACGCGGTCTTCGTCTTCTTTCGCGTTGTTGCGGCTGACACCGTGCAGGTGTCAGCGGCATTCTGCGGCTGCTGTGTTGCAGTCGTAGATCCTCCCCCACTTAAGGAAGGAGCCAGCATCCCGAGTAAGCTCGGGAGGCGTGGGTGCCTCAAGGCATTCACGTAGAACGGTGTATGCCCGGTCGAGGCATGCACCGAGTTGTTGATGGCGAACTCCGCCATCGGCAGACACTCGCTCCAGTGTTGGAACGAGTGGGCGTAGCTCTTGAGCACATCCACGAGCACGCGATTCACGCGCTCGGTCTGTCCGTCCGTCTGCGGATGATCCGCAGTCGACATCGAGAGCTGACTGCCAAGAAGTGTGAACACTTCTTGCCACAGGTGCGCGGTGAAGCGCGGGTCTCGATCGGACACGATGTCCATCGGCATGCCATGGTGTCTGAACACCATGTCAACGAACAGACGTGCCGTCTGTTTCGCAGTCACTTCGGCGGGTACTGCAGCAAGATGCACCATCTTGCTGAAGCGGTCAACAAAGACCACAACGCCCGTGTTCCCCTGGCTATCCGGGGGAAGACCGAACACGAAGTCCAAAGACATGGACTGCCAGCACTCCGACGGAGTCGGTAGTGATTGCAAGGGAGCCTGCGCGAAAGGCGCAGGCTTCACGCGTTGACAAACCTCGCAAGCACGGACGTACTTGCGCACCCATTTATACTGGTGGGCCCAGTAGAAGTATCGCGTGAGAAGAAGGTATGTCTTCTCACGGCCCGGATGCCCCGCAGTCGGAGCATCGTGATACTCATACATGATCCTGAGTCGCAGGTCATGGTCATTGGGCACGACAACACGGTCCGCGTTATCGTCGACTGCACTGTAGAGTAATAACCCGTCGTGCACCCGATAACGGTGTGCACGAGCGCGAAGATGTCTTGGCAACTTCTGACGAGCTTTGTCAGAAGGCGCTGAGCCGTAGGCCAGCAAGAGCTTCGCGTCCGCGTCGTGCGCGTACGCGGCCTTCACGTCGTCCAACAGCGACGACGTGGTATTGCTCGATTGCATGGCGTCAATGGCATTGACGTCGGCATCAGTCGAAGCGTAGTCAGGTCGACGCGATAACGCGTCGGCCACCACATTGAGTCCTTCGGGTTTGTACTCAACCCAGAGGTTGTATTCCGCAAAGAACGAAAGCCATCTCGCCATACGTTGCGAGATGTGTGGCGACTTGACAGCCGTACGCAATGATGCGTGGTCTGTGTAGACCACGAAGGGTTTGCTTCCGAGTAAGTACACTCGGAACTTCGCGAGTGCATACTTCATGGCAAGGAGCTCCTTGTCATGTACAGGGTAGTTGCGCTCAGAGGTTAGGATAATTCAAAGTATTGTATTACTGAGTAATACAATTTCGGTATTAATACAGATTGTATTAATAGTTATACTCGTTTTTTGGGCGAATGTATAAGGATAACTGAAGTAATACTACTCCTCAGAATTGGTAATACCAGTAATACTTTTGCGGTTATACTCCCAGAAGCCTTGACTCCAAATTAGCTATTGGACGACCCAATTTGGGCCATTCCTTCATATGTTTTTTACGGCGCGCCTCACTGTCATTTGCCTCAATTACCTCACTAAACCGGAGTTCAGCCACCCCTTGAAAAGGGTTCCACGGTTCATGTACATAAATCCTCGGTCGTCAACTCTTACCTTAAACTTCAACGATTAACGCAATCGTTTGTTTGCTGATACAAACGGGGCGACCTCCTGTTCGATAAAAAGTTGACCTCAGTTTAAGAACTTGTTATACCTTCGAACAAGGTAACATTTGAAAGGTAGCGTTTAAACGCCGTGCTACGCGACATCTTCTGTTCTTAAATAGAGGTAAAATTCAATCGAAATCGCCCCCGGGTAGGCTATGATAGCTCATTTCCCCTACCCCATTCTCAAATGTAATACAGGGATTCATAAATAGGAGTAAAAAGTACTTGTAAAAAGGGTAATAAGTCTGTATGCACATTTCATTATAAGGGGGGCTACGCCCCCAATCACGTCGCAAAAGCATCAGAAACTGGACAAATGCGCGTCACAAATGTAAAATATGTTTTCAGGAATGGCCCATTATTCGTAGATAGTAGCAGCACACATTAGCAATCTTTAAATATTTTATACCCAGTAGTTGAAGTCCCTCTTTCAGCATCACAATAGCAAAATATAAAACATCGGCGAAAGTATACGCCATCAACAAATATGCTATTCGACACCCGTCGGACCGCGGGACCTGCACAGAAGCCCGGACCAACGCCACCCACGACTCTGGTCGAAGTAGTCCGTGGCCTTGTAGAACACTGTGCAGGCCACGCCCACGACGCCGAAGATGAGCACATGGTGCTTGTCCTGCGGCGGACCGTAGTGGGATGTTGTCGCGCTTCAACAGCGCCCGAAGTCGTTAAAGCAACGGCGGGATGAGCAACTTCAGCAACGACAGGACTAGCAACTTCAGCAACGGCGGGATGAGCAACTTCAGCAACGACAGGACTAGCAACTTCAGCAACGGCAGGACTACATGTAGCAACTTCACAGCCGTCAGGATGTAATAGGATTAGGTGCAAAACATGGTACTGTACGGTATCCAATAGTCCCTTTGAACATTTATCTGACAGAAAAACATTTGTCATACAAGAGACAAATATTTTATTGCATAATACACCAAATGCAAAGTGGAGCGTTTGATTTTTTTTATTTGTGAGTTTCACTTTTGACTTTGCTAATAACGCGGTGCAATGGTATACTGCATGTTTAGACGAGAAGCTCGAGTCACGGATTTCGCTCGCCGCTCAATTCTATCGCTCAGGCCGCCGCAGTAAAAGCGTTAGCCATCAAGAACGGTGTTTCGAATAAGCAGCTCAAGTCCCAAACCCGCGAGGCTTGATGAAGGTATCGCTCATGCCAACCTGGACGTGTAAGCTTGCTGACCGTCCGAAGTGATGTAAGCTGCGAGGATATAGGATGGTCGAGGATCCTTCTAAAGAATGCTGACTACGCCAACCTGTTTGGTGGAGTTAGAAGAATGAACTCCGTGTCGCTCACACATACATCGTAGGACTTGTTACATGAAGGTGCTGAACAAAATCCTTTCCTCTGGTGTAGACTTTAAAAATAATAGATTGCGAGAGTCCTTGACTAAATGAGCTCTGCGTAACAAGATATCGGAAGGATTGTTTATTTAACTAACCAACCTAAGCTATGTGGGGCAACAGCAGCTCATTTTCTAATTGCAATTATCACAAGTCCCCCTTGTCGTTCGCCAATGTATGATGGCAGAACTTGCATATGCAGGTGGAAGGCCAGCCGAAAGAGGTGCGACCAGGCCCGCCGTGCGGCTCGGACTGAAGCGCTTGAACTCGTAGCGAAACGCCACGAGGTGCGCGCGTGTCTTGGTCGACAGGCCCGCGAAGCCAAACTAATGTGGGCCACATAGATTTGTACTAGTATAAAGTATAACCCGAAGTATTAATACAATCTGTATTAATACTGATACTTGTTTTCCATACGAAAGTATTGTATAACCGATATTTATACTAGACCTCCAGTAGGGCCAGTAATACTAATACCGTGATTTGGTCGATTATCCTAACCTCTGGTTGCGCTCAGCTGGCTTCAGCTGACGCGATTGATAGTAGACGACACGATCACGGCCCTCGTGATCGTTCTGCATCAACGCACATCCGATCGCAAAGTCGGATGCGTCGCACACTACGTGGAATGGGCGAACTTGGTCGGCCACCACCAAGATCGGCGCCTCAGTCAAGCCCCGCTTGACTGCAACGAAGGCCTGCTGACAGTCAGCAGTCCAATTCCACTCAGCGTCCTTCTTCAGGACTTGGGACAGCGGGCGTATCGTGCCCGCGTAGTCCTTCACGTACTTGCACATGTACGTGGCCAAGCCAAGGAACTGCCGCAGTTCCTTGACGTTCGACGGAGTCGGCCACTCGTTGATCACTCTGATCTTTTCAGGGTCAGGGCGGACACCATGCTTCCCAACGAGACACCCGAGTACGGTTATCTCGCTCGCCCCGAAGATGCACTTCTTCAGGTTCGCGTAGAGCTTGTGCTTGCGCATGAGCGCAAGCAGCTTCCGGAGATGCACCCTGTGCATCTCAACATCGCTCATCCCGTCCGCAGCACGGCTGTGGACGAACACGTCATCGAAGTAGCTCGGCGCAAAGTCGCGCACCGAGCGCAACAAGTGCGTCACGCACCTGTTGAAGGTTGCAGGGGCGTTCTTCAGACCCTGTGGCATCACTAGCCACTACCAGAGCATGCCACTCGGCGTCCTCACAGCCGTGAGAGGGATATCGCTCTCACGCATTAGGATCTGATAGAACCCATCGCGCAGATCAAGAGCATGCTCCTTGCCATCGAATCGATGATAACATCTTTTCGCGGTATCGGTGTCTGCGCCGGTATCGTCGCATCGTTCAGCTTATTGTACGCATGAACGATGCGCCAGCCGCCCTGTGGCTTCTTGACACAGAACGTCGGAGCACTGTGCGGGGATTTCGATTCCCGCACTTGTCCAGCTTTGCGACGACTTTCGAAGAAGTCGTCGATCGCCTTGACCTGCTCTCGCGGCAGTGGCCACTGCCGCGTGACACAGTATTTCGTGCCCGGCACGAGATCAATCTCGTGCTGAATGCCCTTGTCCTGCGGAAGCTCTGCAGGGATCTCTTCCGGAAGAACATCCGCGTACTCCCGTAGAATCTCGTAGTAGGGGCTCGTCTTCAGCGAGTCCCAGCTCTGCTCCTCAAAGCGTCCCTTCTTCGTCTTGGCGCTGAGAGTGTCTTCACTCTCAGTGGTGCTCTCCATGAAGAACTGCCTCAATTCCTCATTCTCGCTCTTCGTTCTCTCGGCGTCCGAGAGAATGCATATTTGCTCGATGCGTCCATCGTGCAAGTCACGCGCAAAGCGCTTCCAGCTCATGACTGGAAGCGAAGTCAGCGTCGGAGGATTAGCGAGAGTCATCTCCCTGTACCGGAACCCGGCACATGTACGCGTCAAGACGTTCAACGTCTCCACGTCCGGCTTCTCAGCCTTCGTCTGCCCGGCAGACATCTCTTGTGTAACGGGGTTACACGCACAAGTGGCTACAGCCACTTGTAACTCTAACAGACACGATGTCTGTTAAAGGTTCAAACACTTCCTCGGTCTTGATGTATGTTACATCAAGTGCCACATTCATTTACGACCACCACGACGGGTGGTCCATAGACATTTAGGATTCCTATTGGTTGAAAGCAGCATCTTTTAACCAATGAGCGACATGCATAGCAAAGGAATTCTGCCAACCAGCCGTTGGCAGATTCCCAACTTAGAATATTACATTTAGAGGAAGTCAGAAACATAAAACAAAAATAACAGTTCTCATCTTTACCAACATCAGCTATTTAGAGTCTTTATCTTGTTTAAAGTATACTCGTGGACCTCGAGTATACTTAACTCAAGTAAAAGAAACCTACGCTTCCTCATACACGTGCGCACACGTGTAAGCTGTTTTAGTGAGCCAAGGTAGGCCCACTACACCTGGTAGCACTTTGTAGTCCGTCCAACGACCGACTAAGTTGAGTTCGTACGTCACCGCACGAACACGGAGCCGAGAACCTTCCCATGGATACCGAAGTGTCTATGGAAAGCTCCACGACGCCTGCAACCCATGTTGCACGCGCTGACTGTCCCCACCTGTCAGACCCAGAGTGGAAGCCCTCCAACGACTGTCAACAGTCATTGGTGAAGCGGCTGTAGCTACGATGCTGCGTACGCTAACGCCGACAGAGCAACACGGTGTTGCTCTGGGCTTCATCATGAGGGAGCAGCAAGATGCTGCTGCCAATACCGCGGTGCCGTCGGGGACGACACCTCGCCCACAGTCGCTGAAGCTCAATGTGAGCAACTACGTCGGAAGAGAGGGTGAACCTCTCCTCCGTTGGCTTGTCGAACTCGACACTGCCATCGCGGCTCGACGTATCGTCGACCCGTTGTCGAAGGTCGCGTTCGCCATGTCATGTCTTGGCGGACGTGCAAGGAGCTGGGCGTATGGACGCCGGCTCTCCGACCCTACGTGCTTCAGCACGTACGAAGGCTTCAAGGAGGATCTCAGACAGGCGTTTGAGCCCCGCAGAATGAGTTCCGGTCGAGGGCAGAGTTCCTCGACCTGCAGCAGGGTAAGCATGATGTTCATGCTTACGCCCAGAGAGCGCGGTACTTGGTCTCGAACATCGTGACCAACCCGATCGACGAGGCGACTAAGGTCGTCACGTTCATGAAGGGACTGAGAGATGGGCCTGTGAAGACCTATCTCTTCCGTGAGTACCCGAGTACTCTCGAAGCTGCCATCACGCTTGCGATGCAGGAAGAGTTTAGCCTGCGACAGGCTAAACTGCACGCGCATGTACCGAGGCCGCAACCGCGCCCGGTAGTGAGGACGGGAGGTCCAGAACCGATGGACCTCTCGAGCGCTGCCACTGCTGGCTCCCAGCAGCGGCAAGGAAGTAATGTGCGGTGCTACCGATGCGGTAGGATCGGTCACTTTGCTAGAGTGCACGGCACCCGTGCACCAGCAAGGTGGCTATCGCGGCGATGCTGGGCATCGTCGCAGCCGAACAAAAACGCTGGACGCCAGTAGGCGCGGGGCGCCCTACTGGTAACGCAGTTCCGCGTGTCAACCTAGGACACGCGACACTGAGGACTGCAGCCCCCAGTGAGGACCACTCTCACTGCAAGAAACAAGATGACAAGGCTGATCTTGTCATCCTGAAGGTGAAGTCGATGAGAGCAAGCGGCTCTCGTCGTGCGTTGGTAGATTCTGGCGCGTCGAAGAACTTTATTCGACTGCGAAGTCTATCAATGCTTGACTTCGAGGATTTAAAGATACCTCGAAGTATGTTGGAAGTACGCTTGGCGACAGGTGTCGTCGTGAAGACCGAGAAGCGCATGGTACGCGTGCGCTTCACGTACAAGGGTCGAGTGTTCGTCGAAACCTTCATCGTCCTGGATCTGGACGATAAGTTCGACATGGTATTGGGCATGCCGTGGCTTGCACGGCATGATCCGGTAATCGATTGGGAGAAGCGCACTTTAGTGCGCTTCGGTCGCGACGGTGGAACAGAGAGCGATGGCCCTGTTTCCACCACACACGCACCAGTAGGTGCGCGCGAATCTCTAGTCGAGACAGCGCCTAATGCCGCTGTCCCGGAACGCCCTGGACGCGCACGGGCGCGCGCGCGAGAACAGATAGCGTCGGCGTCACCGCCGACGGCTAGTGAAGAAAATGTGTTGACTTCGGAAGTCAACACCCGCTTTAGCGAATCAAAGAAGTCTCCGGCCTCGAGCGGCGCGGATGACACAAGCGAGTCACGCGCGTCAGCCGTGGAGACTGACGCGAACCTGATTGGATCGGTTTTGGCCCGTAATGGGAGCCAAGGTGACGTGACGCCGTCGACTCCGGGAGTCGATGGCTTGGATGAATTCTATTCGTCGGCTCAGGAGCCGACGCACCCTCCGTAATGGGGGTCTCCGCAAATAGAAGGCGTCGAGGTATTGAAGTCGCGTCGGTTCCGGGAACCGACGCTGCGAAAAGACATTTCGCGTCGACTCCGGGAGTCGACGTACCCTTTATAATGAAGGACTCCGCCAATGATAGGCGTCGAGGTGATGATGGCGTGTCGGTTCCGGAAACTGACGCTGCAGGCGGTGCGGACGGTTGCAAACGTCCCGCACCGGAAAAACTTGCATGCTGTCGTGCAGCCGGGCTGCACGACGAAGCGCCGCGCGACCAAGCCGGGCTTGAAGTCGCTCGCCCGCGGGAGGTACCCGCCGGCGAAATTAAGAAAGAACACCCGTCCATGGCTGGGCCTGGACGAGGTCAGAGACCATGCGGAGCCGGGCTCCGCAAGTCAAGAAGACGGCGCATGCGAAGGTCGCTGCGCAAGTCTCGGCCCGGGGCCGAGACGCTACAAGAGATGTCTGCCGGGCAGACGAAGGCTGAAAAGCCGAACGTCGAGACGGTGAACGTCTTGACGCGTACCTGTGCCGGGTTCCGGCACAGGAGATGACTCTCGCTAATCCTCCGACGCAAGCGTCAGAGTTGACTTCGCTTCCAGTCGCGGGCTGGAAGCGCTTCGCGCGTGACTTGCACGATGGACGCATCGAGCAAATATGCATTCTCTCGGACGCCGAGAGAACGAAGAGCGAGAATGAGGAACTGAGGCAGTTCTTCATGGAGAGCACCACTGAGAGTGAAGACACTCTCAGTGCCAAGACGAAGAAAGAACGCTTTGAAGAACAGAGCTGGGACTCGCTGAAGGCGAGTCCCTACTATGAGATTCTACGGGAGTACGCGGACGTACTTCCGGAAGAGATCCCTGCGGAGCTTCCGCAGGACAAGGGCATTCAGCACGAGATTGATCTCGTGCCGGGCACGAAATACTGTGTCACGCGGCAGTGGCCACTGCCGCGAGATCAGGTCAAGGCGATCGACGACTTCTTCGAAAGTCGTCGCAAAGCTGGACAAGTGCGGGAATCGAAATCCCGCACAGTGCTCCAACGTTCTGTGTCAAGAAGCCACAGGGCGGCTGGCGCATCGTTCATGCGTACAACAAGCTGAACGATGCGACGATACCGGCGCAGACACCGATACCGCGAAAAGATGTTATCATCGATTCGATGGCCAGGAGCACTGTCTACAGTGCTCTTGATCTGCGCGATGGGTTCTATCAGATCCTAATGCGTGAGAGCGATATCCCTCTCACGGCTGTGAGCACGCCGAGTGGCATGCTCTGGGAGTGGCTAGTGATGCCGCAGGGTCTGAAGAACGCCCCTGCGACCTTCAACAGGTGCGTGACGCACTTGTTGCGCTCGGTGCGCGACTTCGCACCGAGCTACTTCGATGACGTGTTCGTCCACAGTCGTGCTGCGGACGGGATGAGCGACGTTGAGATGCACAAGGTGCATCTCCGGAAACTGCTTGCGCTCATGCGCAAGCACAAGCTCTACGCGAACCTGAAGAAGTGCATCTTCGGGGCGAGCGAGATACCCGTGCTCAGGTGTCTCGTTGGGAAGAACGGTGTCCGCCCTGACCCTGAAAGGTCAGAGTGATCAATGAGTGGCCGACGCCGACGAGCGTCAAGGAACTGCGGCAGTTCGCTTGGCAGCCACGTACTTGTGCAAGTACGTGAAGGACTACGCGGGCGTGATACGCCCGCTGTCACAACTCCTGAAGAAGGACGCCGAGTGGATTTGGTCTGCTGAATGTCAGCGGGCCTTCGATGCAGTCAAGCAAGGCTTGACTGAGGCTCCGATCTTGGCGGTGGCCGACCAAGATCACCCATTCCACGTTGTGTGTGACGCATCCGATTTCGCGATCGGATGTGCGTTGATGCAGCACGATCACGAGGGCCGTGATCGTGTCGTCTACTATCAGTCGCGTCAGCTGAAGCCAGCTGAGCGCAATTACCAGTGCATGACAAGGAGCTCCTTGCCATGAAGTATGCACTTGCGAAGTTCCGAGTGTATCTCCTCGGAAGTAAACCGTTCGTGGTCTATACAGACCACGCGTCGCTACGGACGGCTGTCAAGTCGCCACACATCTCGCAACGTATGGCGAGATGGCTTTCGTTCTTTGCGGAATACAACTTCCGGGTTGAGTACAAACCCGGAAGGCTCAATGTGGTGGCCGACGCGTTATCGCGTCGACCTGACTACGCTACGAATGAAGTCGACGTCAATGCCATTGACGCCATGCGATCGAGCACTCCCACGTCGTCGCTCCTCGACGACGTGAAGGCCGCGTACGCGCACGCCGCGGACGCGAAGCTCTTGCTGGCCTATGGCTCAGTGCCTTCTGACGAAGCTCGTCAGAAGTTGCCAAGACATCTTCGTGCTTGTGCACACCGTTACCGGGTGCACGAGGGGTTGCTACTCTACAGCGCAGTCAACGACAACGCGGACCGCGTTGTCGTTCCCAATGATCATGACCTGCGACTCAGGATCATGTACGAGTATCATGATGCACCGACTGCGGGGCATCCGGGCCGTGAGAAGACGTATCTTCTTCTCACGAGGGACTTCTACTGGGCCCACCAGTACAGAGTGGGTGCGCAAGTACGTCCGTGCTTGCGAGGTGTGTCAACGCGTGAAGCCTGCGCCGTTCGCGCAGGCTCCTTTGCAGTCACTGCCGACTCCGTCGGAGTGTTGGCAGTCCATGTCCTTGGACTTTGTGTTTGGTCTTCCCCCGGATAGCCAGGGGAACACGGGCGTTGTGGTCTTTGTTGACCGCTTCAGCAAGATGGTACATCTTGCTGCAGTACCCGCCGAAGTGACTGCGAAACAGACGGCACGTCTGTTCGTTGACATGGTGTTCAGACACCATGGCATGCCGATGGACATCGTGTCCGATCGAGACCCGCGCTTCACCGCGCACCTGTGGCAAGAAGTGTTCACACTTCTTGGCAGTCAACTCTCGATGTCGACTGCGGATCATCCGCAGACGGACGGACAGACCGAGCGCGTGAATCGCGTGCTCGTGGATGTACTCAAGAGCTACGCCCACTCGTTCCAACACTGGAGCGAGTGTCTGCCGATGGCGGAGTTCGCCATCAACAACTCGGTGCATGCCTCGACCGGGCATACACCGTTCTACGTGAATGCCTTGAGGCACCCACGCCTCCCGAGCTTACTCGGGATGCTGGCTCCTTCCTTAAATGGGGGAGGATCTACGACTGCAACACAACAGCCGCAGAATGCCGCTGACACGGTGTCAGCCGCAACAACGCGAAAGAAGACGAAGACCGCGTCTGTGCAGGGCACAGACGCAACCAAGCAGAAGAAGACCGCGTCTGTGCAGGGCACAGATGCCAACAAGAAGACGAAGACCGCGTCTGTGCACGGCACAGACGCAACCAAGAAGAAGAAGACCGCGTCTGTGCAGGGCACAGACGCACACAAGCAGAAGAAAAACGTGTCTGTGCGAGGCACAGACACCACATCGACGAACGCAGAGGCCGGGCCTACTGCTGGAAGCGAGCTGAACGAGTTCAGCTCGGACGCAATGAACTTCGTGCAGCGTAGACAAGCCGTCATTCGGTTTGTCCAGGACGCTATTGCAGCTTCTGTCGATCGACAGAAGCTGAACGCAGACAATGTTGGCAGGGGCAACACAAATGAATTCAAGAAGGGTTCATTGGTCTTGTTAGCTACTCAAAACCTGCCTAAACATGCAGTTTCCGACTTCCGGAGCGAGTAAGCTCGCTCCGCGCTTCATTGGGCCGTTCACAGTGTTGGCACGGCATGGCAACGCTTACACGCTAGACATCCCGTCTGGCATGCGCCTCCACCCGACCTTTTACGTCGGGCGGCTGAAGCCATACCAGCCGCACGAGCCAGCTAGCTCGGCCGACGCGAAGCGGAAGCCGAACCTTTCTCCAGCGCGTCAACGCGCTGGGCCAAGCGCACGACGCGACCCCAACGTCGACGGAGACGTCCGACGCGGTCTGCGCGGCCTGAGCGACTTGAGCCCTCAGGTTCGCCATCTCTTGCCTCAGAGCAGCGAAGTCACTGCTCTGAAGCCGCTCCACAGCGGCGACCCGGTCTTCGAGGGACGGAGGCCCAAGGTCAACCCCAGGTTGACCATACACGGGCGTGTTCCCACCACCGCCGCCTCCGATCCGTGACGCCCACGGCTCAACACGTTGGATTGTTGAGCGTATTGTCGACCATAGTATCCCGAAAACGAACCGTCATCCGGTTCGTTATCGTATTCGTTGGAGAGGGTTTCCGCCCCACCAAGATACATGGGAGCCGCGGAACGTCCTGCTGCAGGACGTTCCGGAAATGGTGAGGGCGTACGAAGCCCACCACGCACTGCCGGCGCGAAGGTAGTGCGAGCGCTGTGGTCACCCCCAGCGCTCGAAGCACCACGCTCGTCGCGTTCCTCACGTGCCATGAACTTGGCACGGAGATCCTTGAGGCTCGCAGGTACACGGATCGACGTGTACCCGTTTAGGTCGCGGTCGCTCAAGCGCGCCGCACCCGGAAGACACAACATGCACTGCTGGCCTTCGGGCACAGCGCACGGAACTCCAGCATCCACAGAAGATCTGTGGAGCTGCTCCAATCTCCACGCGTCGAGAACGTCTCGAAGCGCTCACGGGCATGCTTAACCCGCTCGCGGTAAGCTGCCGGATTCTTGTTGAAGTTATCAACAAAGGCATTCCAACTTTGACAAAGTGCCTGCCATTCGGGCACTTTGCTGCGAGAAGAGGTCTTCTTGCTGGAGTAATATCGGAGCTCATGGAAGAGTCCGATATAGTAGTCGCGCCTTTGATCCGTCATCGGATCAAAGTGCTGGCCCTCCGCCACCTCATCGTCCTCGATCGCGCTGCATACGTACAGCGGGATAGTGTTCGGGGCACCGAGTTGCCCACCCGCGCCGCGATGTCTGCCGCGGACGGCATCCATGGATCACGCGCTGCATGAGCAGCGCGTGGAGAGCTGAAGGCGCCGCATCGCGCGGCGAGCTCAAGGCTCCAGCAGCAGAGAGCGGAGTCTCCTTTGCGCTACGCGAACGCTTCGAACTCGAAGCGTCCGAGTCGTCTTCTTCACGAGGGCGTCTAGAACCCGCGTGCGGGTCGAGACAGTAGCTGTAGATTGACACCGTTCGCCAGCTGGGGGGGGCCTCGCCCACCACCCAGTCCACCTCGTCCCCGCAATAATCAACCACATAGTTGACAATCGAAGAGCCCTGAAGGACGATCTTCGGCTCCGCCGCGGCCTTAGCAGCGCGAGCGTCCTGCTTCGCCTGCTGCCGCTCGTGGTACTCGGGGACAGAGAGATTCTCTGTCCCAGCGGCGGTCTTCTTCGGCGAGCTCATTGCGGAATGAGCTCGAGTTTTCCTTCTCCCAACGTGAAGAATTGACGAGTGGTCAATTGCCTGATTGACGTGCCGTGACCGGCGCGTCTAACCTTAAGGGGGGGATGGTGTAACGGGGTTACACGCACAAGTGGCTACAGCCACTTGTAACTCTAACAGACACGATGTCTGTTAAAGGTTCAAACACTTCCTCGGTCTTGATGTATGTTACATCAAGTGCCACATTCATTTACGACCACCACGACGGGTGGTCCATAGACATTTAGGATTCCTATTGGTTGAAAGCAGCATCTTTTAACCAATGAGCGACATGCATAGCAAAGGAATTCTGCCAACCAGCCGTTGGCAGATTCCCAACTTAGAATATTACATTTAGAGGAAGTCAGAAACATAAAACAAAAATAACAGTTCTCATCTTTACCAACATCAGCTATTTAGAGTCTTTATCTTGTTTAAAGTATACTCGTGGACCTCGAGTATACTTAACTCAAGTAAAAGAAACCTACGCTTCCTCATACACGTGCGCACACGTGTAAGCTGTTTTAGTGAGCCAAGGTAGGCCCACTACATCTTGTAGCGTCTTGGCCCCGGGCCGAGACTTACACAGCGACCTTCGCATGCGCCGTCTTCTTGTCTTGCGGAGCCCGGCTCCGCTTGGTTCTTGACCTCGTCCAGGCCCAGCCGTGGACGGGTGTTCTTCTTTATTCCGCCGGCGGGTACTTCCCGCGGGCGAGCGACTTCAAGCCCGGCTTGGCCGCGCGGCGCTTCGTCGTGCAGCCCGGCTGCACGACAGCATGCAAGTTTTCCGGTGCGGGACGTTTGCAACCGTCCGCACCGCCTGCAGCGTCAGTTTCCGGAACCGACACGCCATCATCACCTCGACGCCTATCATTGGCGGAGTCCTTCATTATAAAGGGTACGTCGACTCCCGGAGTCGACGCGAAATTTCTTTTCGCAGCGTCGGTTCCCAGAACCGACGCAACCTTAATACCTCGACGCCCTCTATTGGCGGAGACCCCCGTTACGGAGGGTGCGTCGGCTCCCCGAGCCGACGAATCGAATTCATCCAAGCCATCGACTCCCTGAGTCGACGGCGTTACGTCACCTTGGCTCCCATTACGGGCCAAAACTGATCCAATCAGGTTCGCGTCAGCCCCCACAGCTGAGGCGTGTGACTCGCTTGTGTCATCCGCGCCACTCGAGGCCGGAGAATTCTTCTGATTCGCTGAAAAGTGGGTGTTGACTTCCGAAGTCAACACGTTCTCTTCACTAGCCGTCGGCGGCGACGCCGACGCTACCTGTTCCCGCGCACGCGCTCGTGCGCGTCCAGGGTGTTCCGGGACAGCGGCATTAGGCGCTGTTTCGACTGGAGATTCGCGCGCACCTGCTGGTGCGTGTGCGGTGGTAACAGGGCCATCGCTCTCTGTTCTACCGTCGCGACCGAAGCACACTTTAGTGCGCTTCTCCCAATCGATTACCGGATCATGCCGTGCGAGCCACGGCATGCCCAATACCATGTCGAACTTATCGTCCAGATCCAGGACGATGAAGGTTTCGACAAACACTCGAACGTTTTACGTGAAGCGCACGCGTACCATGCGCTTCTCGGTCTTTACGACGACACCTGCCGCCAGACGTACTTCCAACATACTTCGAGGTATCTTTAAATCCTCGAAGTCAAGCATTGATAGACTTCGCAGTCAAACAAAGTTCTTCGACGCGCCAGAATCTACCAGAGCACGACGAGAGTCTCTTGCTCTCATCAACGTCACATTCAGGATGACAAGGTCAGGCCTGTCATCTTAGTTCTTGCAGTGAGAGTCAACCTCACTGGGGGCTGCAGTCCTCAGTGTCGCGTGTCCAAGGTTGACACACGGAACCGCATTACCAGTAGGGCGCCCCGCGCCTACTGGCGTCCAGCGTTTTTGTTTGGTTGCGACGGTGCCCGGCACCGCCGCGATAGCCACCGTGCTGGTGCACGGGGGCCGTGCACTCTCGAGCAAAGTGACCGATCCTACCGCAACGGTAGCATCGCACATTGTTTCCCTGCGAGTGCTAGTGGCAGCGCTCGAGAGGTCCATTGGTTCTGGTCCTCCCGTCCTCACTACCGGGCGTGGCTGCGGCCTCGGTACGTGTGCATGCAGCTTAGCCTGTCGCAGGCTAAACTCCTCCTGCATCGCAAGAGTGATTGCAGCTTCGAGAGTATTCGGATACTCACGGAAGAGATAGGTCTTCATAGGCCCATCTCTCAATCCCTTCATGAACGTGACGACCTTGGTCGCCTCGTCAATCGGGTTGGTCACGATGTTCGAGACCAAGTACCGCGCTCTCTGGGCGTAAGCATGGACATCATGCTTGCCCTGCTGCAGGTCGAGGAACTCGGCCCTCGACCGGAACTCATTCTGCGGGGGCTCAAACGCCTGTCTGAGCTCCTTCTTGAAGCCTTCGTACGTGCTGAAGCACGTAGGATCAGAGAGCCGGCGTCCATACGCCCAGCTCCTCGCATGTCCGCCAAGACATGACAAGGCGAACGCGACCTTAGACAGCGGATCGACAATTTGTCGAGCCACAATGGCAGTGTCGAGTTCGACAAGCCAACGGAGGAGAGGTTCACCCTCTCTTCCGACGTAGTTGCTCACATTGAGCTTCAGCGACTGTGGGCGAGGTGTCGTCCCCGACGACACCGCGGTAGAGGCAGCAGCATCTCGCTGCTCCTTCAAGATGAAGCCCAGAGCAACACCGTGTTGCTCTGTCGGCGTTAGCGTACGCAGCGTCGTAGCTACAGCCGCCTCACTAAATACTGTCGACAGTCGTTGTAGGGCTTCCCACTCTGGGTCTGACAGGTGGGGGCAGTCAGCGCGTGCATCATGGGTTGCAGGCGTCGTGGAGCTTTCCATGGGCACCTCGGTATCCATGGGAAGGTTCTCGGCTCCGTGTTCGTACGAACTCAACTTAGTCGGTCGTTGGACGGACTACAAAGTGCTACCAGGTGTAGTGGGCCTACCTTGGCTCACTACAACAGCTTACACGTGTGCGCTCGTGTATGAGGAAGCGTAGCTTAGTTTAAACTAGAGTTAATTATACTCGGGCCTCCGAGTATAGATTAATCTAAATAAACGATCCAAATAATGTTTTTGGGTTAAAATGAGAACTGTTATTTTTGTTTTATGTTTCTGACTTCCTCTAAATGTAATATTCTAAGTTGGGAATCTGCCAACGGCTGGTTGGCAGAATCCCTTTGCTATGCATGTCGCTCATTGGTTAAAAGATGATGCTTTCAACCAATAGGTATCCTAACTGTGTATGGACCACCCGTCGTGGTGGATCGTAAATGAATGTGGCACTTGATGTAACGTACATCAAGGCCGAGGAAGTAACCATTCTCTAACAGTTAACGTAACTGTTAGAGTTACAAGTGACTGTATGTAACGGGGTTACACGCACAAGTGGCTACAGCCACTTGTAACTCTAACAGACACGATGTCTGTTAAAGGTTCAAACACTTCCTCGGTCTTGATGTATGTTACATCAAGTGCCACATTCATTTACGACCACCACGACGGGTGGTCCATAGACATTTAGGATTCCTATTGGTTGAAAGCAGCATCTTTTAACCAATGAGCGACATGCATAGCAAAGGAATTCTGCCAACCAGCCGTTGGCAGATTCCCAACTTAGAATATTACATTTAGAGGAAGTCAGAAACATAAAACACAAATAACAGTTCTCATCTTTACCAAAATCAGCTATTTAGAGTCTTTATCTTGTTTAAAGTATACTCGTGGACCTCGAGTATACTTAACTCAAGTAAAAGAAACCTACGCTTCCTCATACACGTGCGCACACGTGTAAGCTGTTGTAGTGAGCCAAGGTAGGCCCATTACACCTGGTAGCACTTTGTAGTCCGTCCAACGACCGACTACCTGAACGTTCGTACGGGACTGTACGGACGGGGAGCTGAGAACCTTTCATGAACACGGAGGTGCTCATGGAAAGCTCCGCTACGCCTGCAACTCATGTTGCACGCGCTGACTGCCTCCACCTGTCGGATCCAGAGTGGGAGGCACTCCAACGACTGTCAACAGTCATTGGGGAGGCGGCAGTTGCTACGATGCTGCGTACGTTATCGCCGACAGAGCAACATGGTGTTGCTCTGGGTTTCATCCTGAAGGAGCAGCGCGACGCTGCTGCTTCTACCGCGGTGCCGTCGGGGACGACACCACGCATGCAATCGTTGAAACTCAACGTGAGCAACTATGTAGGAAGAGAGGGCGAGCCTCTCCTCCGTTGGCTTGTCGAACTCGACACTGCCATTGCGGCTCGACGTATCGTCGACCCGTTGTCGAAGGTCGCGTTCGCCATGTCCTGTCTTGGCGGACGAGCGAGGAGTTGGGCGTACGGACGCCGACTCTCAGATCCTACGTGCTTCATCACGTACGAAGCGTTCAAGGAGGAGCTCAGACAAGCGTTTGAGCCCCCACAAATGAGTTCCGGTCGAGGGCGGAGTTCCTCGACCTGCAGCAAGGTAAGCATGATGTCCATGCTTACGCCCAGAGAGCACGGTACTTGGTCTCGAACATCGTGACCAACCCGATTGACGAGGCGACCAAGGTCGTCACGTTCATGAAGGGATTGAGAGATGGGCCTGTGAAGACCTATCTCTTCCGTGAGTATCCGAATACTCTCGAAGCTGCGATCACTCTTGCGATGCAGGAGGAGTTTAGTCTGAGGCAGGCTAAACTGCATGTGAATGCGCCTAGGCTGCAACCACCTCCGGTCGCGATGGCGGGAGGTCCGGAACCAATGGACCTCTCGAATGCAACGGGTGTTGACTATCAACGCCAACAAGGAAGCAATGTACGATGCTTCCGTTGCGGAAGGATCGGTCACTATGCCCGAGAGTGCACGGCACCCGTGCACCGAGATGGTGGTCGACGCGGCGATGCTGGGCATCGTCGCGGAGAAACAAAAACGCTGGAACCCAGTAGGCGCGGGGCGCCCTACTGGTGAAGCAGTCACGCGTGTCCAACTCGGACATGCGACACTGAGGACTGCAGCCCCAGTGAGGACCCTTCTCACTGTGAAATGCATGATGACAAACCAAGTCTTGTCATCTTGAACGTGTCGTCGAAAAGAGAGAGCAACTCTTTTCGTGCTTTGTTGATTCGGGCGCGTCGAATAACTTTGTTCGACTGCGAAGTCTATCAAGGCTTGACTTCGAGGATTTAAAGATACCTCGAAGTATGTTGGAGGTACGACTGGCGACGGGTGTCGTCGTCAGGACCGAGAAGCGCATGGTACGCGTGCGCTTCATGTATAAAGGTCAAGAGTTTGTCGAAACCTTTATCGTCCTGGACCTGGACGATAAGTTTGACATTGTGTTGGGCATGCCGTGGCTTGCACGGCATGATCCGGTAATCGATTGGGAGAAGCGCACTTTAGTGCGCTTCGGTCGCGACGGTGGAACAGAGAGCGATGGCCCTGTTACCACCACACACGCACCAGCAGGTGCGCGCGAATCTCTAGTCGAGACAGCGCCTAATGCCGCTGTCCCGGAACGCCCTGGACGCGCGCGAGCGCGCGCGCGAGACAAGTAGCGTCGGCGTCGCCGCCGACGGCTGAAGGAGAAAATGTATCGATTTCGGAAATCGACACAAACATTTCAGCGAATCAGAATGAGTCTCCGGCCTCAAGAGGCCCGGATGACGAACATAGTCACACGCCTCAGCCGTGGAGGCTGACGCGAATCTGATTGTGGACGTGTCTCCGGTCCGAAGGGACGCGGATGACGTCATCATGTCACACGCCTCAGCCGTGGAGGCTGACGCGACTGTGATTGGATCAGTCTTGGCCAATAATAAGGGCCAAGGTGATGGAACGTCGTCGACTCCGGGAGTCGATGACTTTGATGGATTTGATTCGTCGGCTCGGGGAGCCGACGCACCCTCCGTAATGGGGTCTCCGCCAATGGAAGGCGTCGAGGTATTGAAGTCACGTCGGTTCCGGGAACCGACGCTGCGAAAGACATTTCGCGTCGACTCCGGGAGTCGACGCACCCTTTGCAACGAAGGGCTCCGCCAATAACAGGCGTCGAGGTGAAGATGGCGTGTCGGTTCCGGGAACCGACGCTGCAGGCGGTGCGGACGGTTGCAAACGTTCCGCACCGGAAAACTTAGATGCTGTCGTGCAGCCGGGCTGCACGACGAAGCGCCGCGCGACCAAGCCGGGCTTGAAGTCGCTCGCCCGCGGGATGCACCCGCCGGCGGTATTAAGAAAGAACACCCGTCCACGGCTGGGCCTGGACGAGGTCAAGGACCATGCGGAGCCGGGCTCCGCAAGTCAAGAAGACGGCGCATGCGACGGTCGCTGCGCAAGTCTCGGCCCGGGGCCGAGCCGCTACAAGAGATGTCTGCCGGGCAGACGAAGGCTGAAAAGCCGAACGTCGAGACGTTGAACGTCTTGACGCGTACCTGTGCCGGGTTCCGGCACAGGGAGATGACCCTCGCTAATCCTCCGACGCAAGCGTCAGAGTTGACTTCGCTTCCAGTCATGAGCTGGAAGCGCTTCGCGCGTGACTTGCACGATGGACGCATCGAGCAAATATGCATTCTCTCGGACGCCGAGAGAACGAAGAGCGAGAATGAGGAACTGAGGCAGTTCTTCATGGAGAGCACCACTGAGAGTGAAGACACTCTCAGTGCCAAGACAAAGAAGGAGCGCTTTGAAGAGCAAGGCTGGGACTCGCTTAAGGCGAGCCCCTTCTACGAGATTCTGCGGGAGCACGCGGACGTGCTTCCGGAAGAGATTCCTGCGGAGCTTCCGCAGGACAAGGGCATCCAGCACGAGATTGATCTCGTGCCAGGCACGAAGTACTGTGTCACGCGGCAGTGGCCACTGCCGCGGGAACAAGTCAAGGCGATCGACGACTTCTTTGACAGTCGTCGCAAGGCAGGACAAGTGCGGGAATCGAAGTCCCCGCACAGTGCCCCGACGTTCTGTGTCAAGAAGCCACAGGGCGGTTGGCGCATCGTTCATGCGTACAACAAGCTGAACGATGCGACGATACCGGCGCAGACACCGATACCGCGAAAAGATGTTATCATCGATTCGATGGCCAAGAGCACCATCTACGGTGCTCTTGATCTGCGCGACGGGTTCTATCAGATCCTAATGCGTGAGAGTGATATCCCTCTCACGGCAGTGAGCACGCCAAGCGGCATGCTCTGGGAGTGGCTAGTGATGCCGCAGGGTCTGAAGAACGCCCCTGCGACCTTCAACAGGTGCGTGACGCACTTGTTGCGCTCGGTGCGCGACTTCGCACCGAGCTACTTCGACGATGTGTTCGTCCACAGCCGGGCTGCGGACGGGATGAGTGACGTTGAGATGCACAAGGTGCATCTCCGGAAGCTGCTTGCGCTCATGCGCAAGCACAAGCTCTACGCGAACCTGAAGAAGTGCATCTTCGGGGCGAGCGAGATACCCGTGCTCGGGTGTCTCGTTGGGAAGAACGGTGTCCGCCCTGACCCTGAAAAGGTCAGAGTGATCAATGAGTGGCCGACGCCGACGAGCGTCAAGGAACTGCGGCAGTTCCTTGGCGGCCACGTACTTGTGCAAGTACGTGAAGGACTACGCGGGCGTGATACGCCCGCTGTCACAGCTCCTGAAGAAGGACGCCGAGTGGATTTGGTCTGCTGAATGTCAGCAGGCATTCGATGCAGTCAAGCAGGGCTTGACTGAGGCTCCGATCTTGGCGGTGGCCGACCAAGATCACCCATTCCACGTTGTGTGTGACGCATCCGATTTCGCGATCGGATGTGCGTTGATGCAGCACGATCACGAGGGCCGTGATCGTGTCGTCTACTATCAGTCGCGTCAGCTGAAGCCAGCTGAGCGCAATTACCCAGTGCATGACAAGGAGCTCCTTGCCATGAAGTATGCACTTGCGAAGTTCCGAGTGTATCTACTCGGAAGTAAACCGTTCGTGGTCTATACAGACCACGCGTCGCTGCGGACGGCTATCAAGTCGCCGCACATCTCGCAAAGGATGGCGAGATGGCTATCCTTCTTCGCGGAGTATAACTTCCGGGTTGAGTACAAACCCGGAAGACTCAATGTGGTGGCCGACGCGTTATCGCGTCGACCTGACTACGCTACGAATGAAGTCGACGTCAATGCCATTGACGCCATGCGATCGAGCACTCCCACGTCGTCGATCCTCGACGACGTGAAGGCCGCGTACGCGCACGACGCGGACGCGAAGCTCTTGCTGGCCTATGGCTCAGTGCCTTCTGACGAAGCTCGTCAGAAGTTGCCAAGACATCTTCGTGCTTGTGCACACCGTTACCGGGTGCACGAGGGGTTGCTACTCTACAGCGCAGTCAACGACAACGCGGACCGCGTTGTCGTTCCCAATGATCATGACCTGCGACTCAGGATCATGTACGAGTATCATGATGCACCGGCTGCGGGCATCCGGGCCGTGAGAAGACGTATCTTCTTCTCACGAGGGACTTCTACTGGGCCCACCAGTACAAGTGGGTGCGCAAGTACGTCCGTGCTTGCGAGGTGTGTCAACGTGTGAAGCCTGCGCCGTTCGCGCAGGCTCCTTTGCAGTCACTACCGACTCCGTCGGAGTGTTGGCAGTCCATGTCTTTGGACTTTGTGTTTGGTCTTCCCCGGATAGCCAGGGAACACGGGCGTTGTGGTCTTTGTTGACCGCTTCCAGCAAGATGGTGCATCTTGCTGCAGTACCCGCCGAAGTGACTGCGAAACAGACGGCACGTCTGTTCGTTGACATGGTGTTCAGACACCATGGCATGCCGATGGACATCGTGTCCGATCGAGACCCGCGCTTCACCGCGCACCTGTGGCAAGAAGTGTTCACACTTCTTGGCAGTCAGCTCTCGATGTCGACTGCGGATCATCCGCAGACGGACGGACAGACCGAGCGCGTGAATCGCGTGCTCGTGGATGTGCTCAAGAGCTACGCCCACTCGTTCCAACACTGGAGCGAGTGTCTGCCGATGGCGGAGTTCGCCATCAACAACTCGGTGCATGCCTCGACCGGGCATACACCGTTCTACGTGAATGCCTTGAGGCACCCACGCCTCCCGAGCTTACTCGGGATGCTGGCTCCTTCCTTAAGTGGGGGAGGATCTACGACTGCAACACAGCAGCCGCAGAATGCCGCTGACACCTGCACGGTGTCAGCCGCAACAACGCGAAAGAAGACGAAGACCGCGTCTGTGCAGGGCACAGACGCAACCAAGCAGAAGAAGACCGCGTCTGTGCAGAGCACAGATGCAAACAAGAAGACGAAGATCGCGTCTGTGCAGAGCACAGATGCAAACAAGAAGACGAAGATCGCGTCTGTGCAGGGCACAGACGCAACCAAGAAGAAGATGGCCGCGTCTGTGCGAGGCACAGACACCACATCTACGAACGCAGAGGCCGGGCCTACTGCTAGAAGCGAGCTGAACGAGTTCAGCTCGGACGCAATGAACTTCGTGCAGCGCAGACAAGCCGTCATTCGGTTTGTCCAGGACGCTATTGCAGCTTCTGTCGATCGACAGAAGCTGAACGCAGACAATGTTGGCAGGGGCAACACAAATGAATTCAAGAAGGGTTCATTGGTTTTGTTAGCTACTCAAAACCTGCCTAAACATGCAGTTTCCGACTTCGGAGCGAGTAAGCTCGCTCCGCGCTTCATCGGGCCGTTCACAGTGTTGGAACGGCATGGCAACGCTTACACGCTAGACATCCCGTCTAGCATGCGCCTCCATCCGACGTTCTACGTCGGACGGTTGAACCATACCTGCAGCACGAGCTACCTAGCTCGGCTGAACCGAAGCAGAAGACTCGGCGGAAGCCATCATCTTCTCCAGCGCGAAGTCGCGCTGGAGATCCAGCCCGACCGGGACGATCGAGGCGGTCTAGGAGACCGTCGCAAAGTAAGGATACTCAAGAGCACCGAGCGCAGCGCTCTGTAGCTACTCCACGACCGGAACTCGGTCGTGGGGAGAAGCGAGATCAGGGTCAACACCAAGTTGACCACACACGGGGCGTGTTCCCACCACCGCCGCCACCAATTCGTGACGCACACGGCTCAACTCGATGGATAGTTGAGCGGATTGTTGACCACAGTATCCCGAGAACGAACTTAGAACCAGCTCGTTTTCGTATTCGTTGGAGAGGATTTCCTCCCAACCAAGATACATAGGAGCCGCGGAACGTCTTGCTCGAAGACGTTCCGGACATGGTGGAGGCTTACGAAGCCCACCATGCACTACACACTGGACAGTAATGCGAACGCTGTTGTTAACAACAGCGCCCGAAGACACTTCGAGGGCAGGCCGTGGTGCCTGCCCCGCGGCAGCGAAGCGCTTCGCACACTGCCGCGCATGATACTCAGCAGCAGAGAGGTCCTCCGCTGCTGCGCCAAAGGTCTTCAACTTCAACGTGCTCGTTCTATCACGAGCACGCTCTCTTCTAAACGTCATGCATTGACCAAACAGTCAATGGTGGTTGACGTGCCGAGACCGGCACGTCTAACCTTGACGGGGGGATGGTGTAACGGGGTTACACGCACAAGTGGCTACAGCCACTTGTAACTCTAACAGACACGATGTCTGTTAAAGGTTCAAACACTTCCTCGGTCTTGATGTATGTTACATCAAGTGCCACATTCATTTACGACCACCACGACGGGTGGTCCATAGACATTTAGGATTCCTATTGGTTGAAAGCAGCATCTTTTAACCAATGAGCGACATGCATAGCAAAGGAATTCTGCCAACCAGCCGTTGGCAGATTCCCAACTTAGAATATTACATTTAGAGGAAGTCAGAAACATAAGACACAAATAACAGTTCTCATCTTTACCAAAATCAGCTATTTAGAGTCTTTATCTTGTTTAAAGTATACTCGTGGACCTCGAGTATACTTAACTCAAGTAAAAGAAACCTACGCTTCCTCATACACGTGCGCACACGTGTAAGCTGTTGTAGTGAGCCAAGGTAGGCCCATTACACTGTAGCCACTTGTGCGTGTAACCCCGTTACAGCGAGCGGTTGCGGCTGCAAGCCAATGGGTTGTCTGTGCCCGCAATGCGGACGTACCCTGTGGTGCTCAGCCCGGGCGAAAGCCTGACCGAGCACGAGGCTCAGTTCGAGCTCTGGGCTGAGAAGAAGAAGAAGCTTAGCTCCATGGAGGCTCTTCGAGCTAGCTTCAGCGAAGTGGATGTTCGTATCGAACGCAAGCTCCGCTTCGACTTTGCGAAGATCCGAGCTAAACGCAGCCTTTCGGCTAACGCTCAGCCGCAGGCCCACTCTAGCCCTGCGCGCTTCGCTCCTTTGAGCACTCCAGTCGCTCGAACCCGCGAGGGCGTGAGCGCTGTGGCTCAGGGCCAACCCCGGAGCAATGTGGCTGACCCAGCAGCTCCCCAGCCTATTGCTGGGAAGCGCGGGACGGCCGGCATGCCGGCCTTGATCCCACGGGGCGCTGGTGATCAAGCCGATCAAAAGCGTCCACGACGTCTGGGCAGTCTTGGCGAAGGGGCACTTCAAACTCCCATGAGTTCTCTGAGTGTGGGTACCCTCGCCACTTCACCAGATACTGGTTTTGACCCCGGCACCGCCGCTTCGCCAGCAGGCGTTCCACATGGTAGTGAAGGTTTCCTTGCTCATCGATCAGCGCCGGTGGAGGCCGCAGTGGAGCCCGTTGCGACTCAGAGTGAACTCCTCCAGGTGCAGCAGCAGTCGGACCGCATCCGGGACCATGTCCTTGACGTTGATGCGCGTCTTGCGCGTCTGGCCACGGAGCTCGATGAGCTTGGTCGGGACTTGGGTTGGGTTGAAGTGCCTCGTGAGGTCTGGGACCGGCTCCGACACTTGGAGAGCTGGGTACAGTATTACCGCGATCGCGACGACCGTCGCGGACAGGAGCTCTCCGAGCTTCGCCGTCAACAGGTCGCGTTGCAGGGTCAGATTGACCTTCTGGCCCGCATGCATGGCCCGCCCGCTGCGCCTCCTGCGCCGGTGGCTCCTGTGCCGACGGCACTTCCAACTCCGACTCTGCCGCCAGGGCTCGCGGCACCGCCGATGTCGAGCCTTCCGTTGGTACCTGCAGTACCTGCGTTGATGGTCGCGTCTGCGACGCCTGCGACTGCGACCGCGCCCTCGACGCTCGCGACCTCTGCGCCTGCGACCTCGTCGCCCTCTGTGCCTCCAGCTGCACCTGCGTCGGGTCATGGTACGGCTTGAGCAAGCCCACGTAGAAGACGGGGTGCGTCCGCATCTTCTTCGGAAGATTGAGCGTGTACGCAAGGCCCTTCCTGGCCACGACCTTGAAAGGTCCGATGAAGCGCGGGCGCAACTTCGTCTTGAAGACTGCTGACACTGCATGTGTAGGTAGGTTTTTAGCATTTAGCAATACCAGGTCCCCGACCTCATAACTGTCAACATTGCCTCTGCCTCTAGCATCTGCATGTTCCTTTTGCTTGTCTTGGCTCTCAGCCATTGCGTCACGCACGTGTCGTAAGACACTCAAGCGCGTCGATAAGAAAGTGTCAACCTGTTTACGAACAGTAGCCGGGCTGACATCAGCTAGCCGATCCGCTAAATCGGCTTCCTCTCCCCCACCAAGCCCGAGGCCACCACGTGACGGCGTCAGCGGGACGCGGAGATGAGACAAGCTGTTCACGTAGAACGGCGTGTAGCCGGTCGAGGCATGCACGCCGTTGTTCAACGCAAACTCAACGAGTGACAGCATAGCGCTCCAACGCTTCGGCGTCTCAGCGCAAATGCTGCGGAGCACGTCCTCGACGACGTGATTCACTCGCTCTGTCTGACCATCGGTCTGCTGGTGATCCGCCGTGGGCATGTCCAGCTTGGTGCCAAGCACCGCAAAGACCGCGCTCCAGAAGTTGCCCGTGAAGCAGGGGTCTCGGTCCGAGACAATCGACTCAGGGAGTCCGTGTTGTCGAAACACTCGGTCCAAGAACAGCGTTGCTGTACCTTCACCATCGATGGTATCCGGCACAGCCGCAAGGTGAGCCATCTTGCTCAGTCGGTCTACAAAGACTACGACGCCAGTATTGCCCGCCGCATCCGCCAGCAGGCCAAACACAAAGTCCATACTCATGGATTGCCAACAGCCCGAAGGGACAGGCAAGCTTGCCAACGGGGCTGCAGCATGGGGTGACGACTTCACTCGCTGACACATCTCGCACGTGCGCACATAGGTGCTCGTCCACTTGTACATCTTCGGCCACCAGTAGTGGGTGCTCACCGAGCTGTAGGTCTTCTCACGGCCGAGATGGCCAGCCAGTGGCGTGCGGTGGGCCTCATAGAGGATACGATACTTCAGATCCTCGTCATGAGGGTTGACCACGCGTGGCGTGTCCTCGGAGCCAGTGCTGTAGAACAGCAGACCACCATCGAGGGTGTAGCGATGCAAACGCGCGCGCACACGCGCCGACAATTCAATGTCCCGAGTCTTGTAACTCCTTGCTCCCGAGAGCCTTCAGCAGCGCGACACAAGTGTCATCCTTGGCATAAGCCGTTCGGATCAGATCCGGTAATGACGAAGTCACGGTCGTTAAATGAGCCAGCTCATAATCCGGCCTGCGCGACAGCGCGTCCGCGAGGACATTCTGCCTGCCAGGCTTGTACTTCACCTCGAAGTTGTACTCCGCGAAGTAGGACAGCCAACGGGCCATCCTTTGTGAGAGATGAGACGACTGAGTCGCAGTGCATAACGACGCATGATCCGTGTAAATCACGAACGGCTGAGAGCCCAACAGGTGAACCCTGAACTTGACGAGCGCATACTTCATCGCAAGTAGCTCTTTGTCATGGACAGGATAGTTCTTCTCAGCAGCCTTAAGCTGGCGAGATTCGAACGCCACCACGCGCTCGCGCCCCTCGGCGTCTGCTTGTAGCAGGGCACAGCCGATGGCAAAGTCCGAGGCGTCACAGACGACACTAAACGGACGAGCGGGGTCTCGCAAAGCCAGAATAGGCGCATGAAGGAGACTATCCTTAATTGCCGCAAACGCATCTTGATGCTCGGTGTTCCAACACCACTCCGCGTCCTTCTTCAGGAGATTGGAGAGTGGCCGAGCCATCTCAGCGTAGTTCTCGCTGTACTTGTGCCAGTAATTGGCCAAGCCAAGCCACTTGCGAAGATCCTTTTGGTTCTGGGGAACCGGCCAGTCAACAATGGCCTTGACCTTGACCGGGTCGGCCCTCAGGCCACGCTTCCCGATGAAGCACCCTAAGAAGGGAATCTCTTCTGCTCCGAAGATGCATTTGTCAATGTTGGCATACAACTTGTTTTGACGCATGCACTCGAGCACAGCACGCAGGTGCTCGACATGGTTCTCCATATCAGTCTTCCCGTGCTCCGCACGACTGTGGACAAAGATGTCATCGAAGTACGTCTGCGCGTACGCCCGATGGGGCCGGAAGAGCTGCGTCACAAGACGATTGAACGTCGCTGGCGCGTTCGAAAGCCCTTGGGGCATCACCAACCACTCCCAGAGCATGCCGCTCGGAGTACTCACCGCAGTGAGGGGAATGTCGCTCGTCCTCATGAGCAATTGGTAGTAGCCATCGACCAAGTCGAGCGCACTGTACATCGTACATCCTCCCATGTTATTCTGCAGAACGTCCTTCCGAGGAATCGGCGTCTGCGCCGGAATGGTAGCGGCATTCAGCTTGTCGAAAGCATGCACAATATGCCACTTGCCATTCGGCTTTCTGACGCAGAATGTCGGCGTAGAGTGTGGAGACTTACTCTCACGCACCATGCCCGCCTCGTGCTTCGCACGGAAGAACGCGTCAATGACGTCACACTGCTCGTTCGGCAAAGGCCACTGCCTCGTCACGCAGTACTTTGTTCCCGGAACGAGATCAATCTCATGTCGAACACCTCGATCCGGAGGTAGCCCCGAGGGCGGTTCCTTCGAGACCACGTCTTGATAATCCTTCACCACGTGATACAAGGGGTCCGACGGATCCTTCAGGATCGCCGATCCGCTTCGCGCATTCAGCGCCTTCTTAGTGTCCTCTCGGACAGCTTCATCCAGAAGCGAGGACGAGTTCAATTCTTCTTCAGGTCGTATGACCACCACCTCCGCCAAGTCTCCAGCCTTCAAGGCTTCGCCCAACTCGGCCAAGGACATCTCGTCCAGCTCCAGGAGAGCAGATAGTGAGGGCAAGTCGTTGAGACTGACGTCTCCGTCGATGTCGCCCGTCACTCCATTCACGAGTGTGTAGAGCTGCTCGCTCTCGTGTGGAGCCTCACCGCTCGACACGCCATTCTCGACTCGTGAGACCGCAGACGCCTTGCGTCGCGCAGCCAGCGCTTTGCGGCGCTGACGCCTCTTCATGGACATTGTCCGCCCAGAAGAGCTCCGTGATTTCGCGTGCTTCTTGACGCCAGGTGTCACCACCTTATTCAGCTCCAACGGAGCACTAGTGTCTTGATCGACACTCAGCGAAGGGCTGCACGACCCGCAGCCTCCACTCAGTGGATTACGTGCCACTCCACGATCTTCATCCGGGCAGAGCCCCTTGTCCCTCGGCATTGTGCCGACCGCGCCGTCGCTGGCACGCAGCAGGGCGTCGCCCTCAGACGCACACCCGCTCAGCGGAATTAGTGCTGCTCCACAGCCTTGATCCGGTCAACGCCCATCTTCACTCGACTTCTCGTCAACCGCGCCTTCACTGGCACGCAGCAGGGCGTCGCCCTCAGACGCACACCCGCTCAGCGGAATTAGTGCCGCTCCACATCCTTCATCAGCCGGGCTTCGCCCATGGCTCCTCGGCTCCATGCCGACCTTGTCCTCACTTGGGTACAGCGGGGCGTTGCCCTCAGGCGCACACCTGCTCAGCGGAATTCGTGCCGCTCCACCTGCCGTCCACGAGCCACGCTCGGAACGCTCCTTCTCGACACACGCAGTGTCCACCAACTCGGAAACTCCGATGTCTAGCACATTGACAGACTTTGTCCAGTGCTCGCGCTAGAAGCGCTTCTGCTTCCTAGAAGAGGTGGGTTCATGACTCGCCAATGCTCCGCCAGGAGAGAAGTGCGTAGTACCAAGGGTCTTCGACCGCCAATCGATCCAAGGCTCATGGCGTTCCAGCCACGCCATGCCAAGGATGAGATCATATCTCGAATCGAGGTCTAAGACCAGACAGCGTTCCACGCTATCAAAATCCAAAAACTTCACGCCCAAGTCCACAGGGACTTTAGGCACCGTGACACGAGTGCCCGTCGCGAGACGAACAGTGACGATGTCACTCCCACGCGCTACCAGCGCCTCAGCATAAAGCTGACTTCCGTCCATCGTAGAACGCCGGGCGTAGTTACCCGACGCTCCTGAATCGATCAAAATCGTCTATGGCTTTGTGAAGCCCTTCACCCAAGCCTGGACGACTAGCAAGCCCGGCTTGCATACACGTTCCGTGTTATAGAGTACAGCTCTCTTCGGGGCTAAGTCCTGTCGACCTCCACCTCGCCGAGGTTCAATAGAACTTAGTTCCTCCCCAGTAGGCCGCCCCGCGCCTACTGGGTTTTCTCGTTTCCCCGAGACGAACCAGAGCCCTGGCTCGAACCCGAAGAGCGGCTTGCCGAAGCCTGGCGCTGCAAGCGCAGCGGACATCCGGCGCGCAAGTGACGCGTGTCACCACAAATGAAGCATCGGCGGATGCCGCGCCGCTGCTCAGCGGCCCGAAGCTCGGCTTCTTCGTCTTCAGCATAGCTGAGGTCCATAGGCTCCGGACCGTTCGACGAACTGGTGTGAGGAGCGTTCTACCCAAGTCTTGACGACTTGAAGTTGTGTTCTGCGTTCAACACGATGCTCACAGCCTCTTCAAAAGAGCTTGGGTGAGTGCGGAAGACTTCCGTCCTGGCCACGCCAGTGCGAAGCCCTTCCATAAACACCGTGACGATGACTACCTCAGCCAGAGGCTCGGCAGACATGCCCACAATGAGAGTTCTCAACTCCTGGACGTAGTCCACCAGATCCTTCTTGCCTGCCGGGTAGCCAGGAAGCGTGAGCGCACGCGATACGCCTCGTTAGGCGGAGCGAACACCCGGGACAGTTGCTGCTTCAGCTGGTCCCACGTCGGGAAGGCCGTGTCGACCGACGTCCCTGACGTTAGTGCCCACTCTCTCGCTCGCCCACCAAGCTTCGAGATAGCTAGCGCCACGCGCTGCGACTCCGTCCGGAGTAGAGCTGAGCTCATAGCCATCTCGACTTCACGGGTCCAAAGCATTAAGCTTTCCCCTTCCTTGCCTTCGAAGGTCTTCACGCTCAACATGAGCGGCTTGGGTCTTGTTCCCGCGTCGGATGACGTAGCGGGCGCTTGCGGCGCCGCGGCCGTCGCCATCCTCTGCTGGAGGTGCTCCAACAGAGCATTCTCGTAGCTGGAGAACGCCTCGAGACGCGCATTCACCGCGTCGGGGCCTTGTTGCGCCAGTTGCGTCACGCCCTCCGGGCCCAGCAAGGACATAAGCTTTTTAAGCGCATCCTGCTGGTTCGGGGGCAAGTGAGCGAACTGCTCCATTCTCCACAGAGGATCAGTCTATGCAGACTCAGGTGTCGGATTGACTACAAGTGCTACCAAGTGCAGCGGGGCTGCCGTAGCTTTAGCGTCAGAGGAAGACGTAACAGACTCACAGAGTCGCGGCTAAAGATAGCCCGTTCTAATACCAGAACGTACGAGTCCGTACTCCCTACGGACTCCAAGATTCACCCCTTAACTCTTAGCTGTAATCTTCAAAACTGAATGTATTTCTCTTTATCGCGGCAAAGCCGCCTTTGGTGTAAATATATCTGGTTCACTATCTAGCATAGTGAACCCTAGTCATATGCATACTCTGTGGCTCTGAAGCCATGTACTGATTCTCCTACTGAAATAGGTTAGACAGTGTGCCCCACACAAGCCCGTGTGTGTCACACTTCGTAACCCTTCGGGTAACATTCGTTACAGAAACTGTGCACGGACAGCGTGTCCTACCTGGGGTACCGCATCAGTACCAGCGGTATTCAGCCACTCCAGGACAAGGTGGCCGCCATCCAGTCTATCGCTGCACCACGTACGCGACGTCAGCTCCATCGCTTTATCGGCATGGTGAACTACTACCGCGACATGTGGTCTCGGCGGGCACACATCTCGCGCCGCTGACGGCTCTGATGCCCCCGCAGGACAAGTACCTGTGGACGGACACGCAGCAAAAGGCCTTCGACCAGATGAAAGCAGTGATGGCGCATACGGTGGAGCTCGCGTTTCCTACCTACGGCGACCCGTTCCACATTTACACCGATGCTTCCGGTTATCAGCTTGGTGCGGTCATTACCTGTAACGGGGTTACACGAATGTTACCCGAAGGGTTACGAAGTGTGGCACACACGGGCTTGTGTGGGGCACACTGTCTAACCTATTTCAGTAGGAGAATCAGTACATGGCTTCAGAGCCACAGATTATGCATATGACTAGGGTTCACTATGCTAGATAGTGAACCAGATATGTTTACACCAAAGGCGGCTTTGCCGCGATAAAGAGAAATACATTCAGTTTTGAAGATTACAGCTAAGAGTTAAGGGGTGAATCTTGGAGTCCATAAAAATACACACTCGTGCGTTCTGGTATTAAAACGGGCTATCTTTAGCCGCGACTCTGTGAGTCTATTACGTCTTCCTCTGACGCTAAAGCTACGACAGCCCCGCTGCAGTTTCAACTTGCGGGGTGGATCGTGAGACCACGTTCACGAAGCCGCTCAAAGACCACCCGTACGTGCTGGAGGTGCTCCTCGAAGGACGCGGACATCACAATAAAATCATCCAGGTAGGCCCATACAAACTCCAAATCGCCCAAAGTCTCATTCATCGCCGCTTGAAATTCATCCGGAGCTGTGGAGACCCCCATCGGCAGCCGGTTGAAGACAAACTTGCCCCAGGGAAAGACAATAGCTGTTGAATATGCGGTACTGGGAATGGGCGACATGCAAATGGTTTCGCATCCGAGGGCAGCGGCAGCTCATACGGCTCACCCTTGATCTCGCCGAGTCGGCCAGATGCCACATCGTGAAATTCGTTCAAGAGCACCAGTACCAGCAGCACCTCGTCATGCGTCAGGTTTCTCGCGTTAATCATGTAGTCGTAGTCCACAGGTCCGCAGTCCTCCGCCACAGATATCTCCACTCGGCACGACGTGTCTTCCTGGTAGGTCATGAGGACCGGTCTCGACCCACGCACTCGCGGCTTTGGCATTGGCACGCGCACGCCGTCCCACTCGAGCTCCTTGCTCGAGAACAGGAGGTCGAATCCTTGTTCCGAGATGAAGTCCTTCCCCAGCATCACAGGATACAGTAACTGCGGGGCCACTCGGAACTCATGCGTGCACACACGCGTGCTGGAGAAGATAAGCAAGCTGAGCGGGGTCGTCGCCACGTGCGTCGTTTTCCCCATCGACTTGTCTGCTTGTTTGAATGTTGCTTCCTCTTCTCTCAGCCCTAATTCCCCCGATACTTGGTCCACCACACTTTATTCGATGGCAGAGCGAGAGCAGCCTGTGTCGATCACAGCCGGAAAGGTTTTGTCGCCAATGGGCACCTCAGTGACCATTACGGGCTCATCACTCGACGGCTTGGCTGCAGCTCGGGTTTTAGAAAGCAAGGGGGCCAACGCCTCTCCCTCGTCGCAGGTGGCGCTCAAAGTACTGCCGAATTCCTCGTCGCAGCTGGCACTCTCGTTGCGGGCGATACTCGATCCTCGGGTGGAGCTGTTGCCGCAGATAGCACCCAGGGCAGGCTCGCTGTTCTCCTCAAATGTCATCGCGTTAAACTCGTCTGCCTGGTAGAACCGCAAGGCGTTCATCTCGTCCTCGTGACGTTTCTGCATTGTCTCCATCATTGCTGACAGTTGGTTGATTTTCTCCTGCATGGCAGCAAACAGGTCACGGCCCTGCCGGCCTTGCTGCTGCTGCCCATTCCGCGGGCGGTACGCTGGCGAGGACGGGTCGTGAAAGCACTGCTCCTTCGAGTGATTGTTCTTCTTACAAAAGGTGCAGTACTTCCCTTGGTTTTGTTGCAGCTGGTGCCGCTGACCACGCCTCTGCCCGCGTCCGGCGCGCGCAGTGCCTCCGCGTTGCCGTTGTTGCTGGTGTCCGCCACCATTCTCACGAGACCGCTCTGCGTTGCTGGTCTTATTGTCATGTGGGGGTCGGCGTCTATTCCGTAGGGCTTCACCTTCTTGTTCTACTCGTTCGATGAGTTCAAGTCCGGCGAGATCCCAGGAGCGCGAGAGTCGCGACACCTCAATCTGCCACTCGATGGGCATTCCGCTTTTGTACATGCGGACGCAGTCGGCCTCAGGAATGGGTTCATTCTCGTCGATGAAGGTAATGTATCGATTCAGCTTCCTGAACACTCGGCTGTATTCTCTAATGGACATTGACTGCGTCTTCCGCAGGTCCATCAGCTCGTCGATGATTATCGTCCGAGTTCCGGGTGGACAGTGAACCATCGTCAGCCTTCGAAGAGCGTAGATGGCTACGTCGACGTGGTCGAGTTGCTCCTCAGCAACCACGTCGTTGAACATCAGGAGTTCGTCGTCGAAGAGAAGAACCTGCAGGTCCTCCACGAACGCAAACTGGTCCTCCTCTGTGCTCTGATACCCCATGAAGACGTAGTATTCCGACAGCCTTAACAGCCACTCCAGCCAGTCCTTCCAGGTATCATCGCGGAAGACTGGCACGCGCTTCTTGATCGTCGCACCGTTGCTCTTCACCTTCTCGAAGATTACTGTCTCCTCCATCTTGGTGTGGCTCACGGGCGAAGCGCTGTCGACTTGTCGGTAGCAAACTAGGCTGTAGTTCTGCTATAGCAAAATGTCACCAGTTGCTGTGGTGATTGCTGTACTTGTTGTTGAAATTGGAATTGAGTGTATTGATGCAGTTTAAGCAAGCCAGGAGCTGTCTTCAAGCTTTAGTCCTAGGCTTGTAGCATGACTGGCTAGCGTAAGCTAGCTCCTGTTAACCAGTCATGTCCTTGTTGTAGTCCTTCCACTTTGGCGCGCGTCACAGATCGCTCTGCTGACAGTGAGGGTTCGTGGGCACGCGATCATGGCGAAGCACTCTGGGGCGGCGTACTCAAACGCTACGGTCGCGTCTACGATCAAGCAAGAGAGGACGACTTGATTTACATTGCGATCAAGCAGCCGCGCAGGAGTTTTTCGACCGTGGTGTCACAGTTACAGGACAGATGCCAAAATCGATAAGCTACGGCAAAAAAAAGAGATGGTTTGTACTCTATTATTATCAGGATTACCCCTTCACTTACAGTTAATGTACTTCTGCTGAACTTAACCTTTCCGGCGTCGTTTTCACACGAGCTCTGTGGACTTTATATGAATTTGTACATGTAAGCTAAATGGAAAGCCCTCAGGAGGGAAATAGTTGCCGCACTGACGGCGAAGAAGGACCCGACGTATGCGGACACTACCTAATGCCGTCGACTAGCAAAGCTGAGCCAAGCGGCAGCATAGTGTGGCAACGCAAAAACGTAATACATTACATTACATGTACGCACGCAGCAATGGTTATAAACCCAAAATATTGAGCAGAAATTATTTCATGCATTGCTCCTATACGTGTACTTCGACGCGAAAAGCAGCTTTGTCGTTTCAGAAAAGCAATCTCACGGCATAGTTTTGCACAAGAACAGCTTACTTAGTATAAAAATAAAGAAATTATTTTAAAAATAAAGAAATTATTTTTATACATAAGTAAGCTGTTCTTGTGCAAAACTATCGCACAGGTTTTGATGTTATTCGTTTGTGTGAAAGGCTGCAAACCGAGTATGCTGACCTGTTTTTAGGTCGCCCCTAGGCGACCACGGCATCGTGTATCAAAAAGTGGTTGCTGCGATTGTTTCTCGACAGCAATTGATTTTTTTACGCGTTTAGGGGCATGACAGTTGATGAACTTCTTGGCGTTGGCTTGGTCCGTTTGAGTCGAGAACCCATGGCGCATCAATCAACTGATGGATTACTCTGTGTGTACATTGCTCTGGTTATCAAAATTCTAAGCTTAGCAAAAGAGGAACGTGGGCTTGGCCGCCTTGGGCTGGCACATCCGCTCTGCGCGCTTGTTGCCCACGATTCGCTGCATCCGCAGCAGGTCCAGACGCGTGAACAAGGCGATCGAGGACTTGCCGTCCGTGCTGTCGGCGAATCCGTCGTCGTTGTGTCCTGCCGTGTCGCTGCTCGGCAGCATGTTCATCATCTCGGCGTAGAAGTCCCCCATCACGGGCAGGCCGTACCAGATGAGCTGGTGCACGCCGCGGATCTGGTACTGGTGGTAGAAGTGGAAGCGCTCCGTGTACAGCATTACGTGGCAGTGGCCGTGGAAGAAGGTCGTGCGCGCTCGAGAGACCTGCTTGCTCGTCGTGTACTCGCAGCACTGCACGCTGCGGATCAGCTTCTTGTTCATGGTGTCGTTGAACAGGTTGCGCACGCGCACGTAGTCGAAGTAGGACGGGATGAAGATCAGCACGTGCTTGCGAGGGTGGTCCAGCAGCGGCTCGAACACGTGCTTCTTGAAGTAGGCGAAGCGCAGCTCCACCTCGTCCTTGGCGGTGAGACGTCCAGAGTGGTCCAGGTCCACGCGCTGGAAGATCTGCTTGACCTGCGGCACCACGCGCGAGATTGAGGCCGAGCCATCGGCAGCGTCGTAGCGGCGAACGTACTTGACAACCCCAGAAATGTTCCTGCATGTCTTGTTCACAAGCGCGTTGAGCGCGGGCTCCACGCCATGCGCAAACACGACCGTCTGTCGGAAGTACGAGGCCAAGAAGGCCAAGTTCCACTCGCGCACACGGGCAAAGTCTGCGTGCGGGGCCTCCTTCGGCTGCAGGTTCGTAGCACGCAACACCGTACGCAAGTGCTCCAGGTTCTGCATGGCCATGAGACTGGCCGAGTCCACGATGCACACCTCGATCGTCGACAGGAAGTCACTCGACAGCTTCACGTCGTCGCTGGCTTCAGCCTCGTCAAGCAGCGCGACCTCATCACCGAGCTGTTGACGGAGTCCAAGCGGCGACGCGATGATGATGTCTGCGTGGTGATACTCGCTGTAGAACCGCACGGCTTTACGGGAGAAGGACAGGCCCAACTGGAAGCAATCGTCGTTGTTGCCCTCGTCGAACACGCGCTGCCACTCCTTCTTGCCATCGTCATTGGACGGTTCGTCTTCCTCGTCGTCCTCGTCCTTGGCGCTGCCGAACTCACCGAAGAACCGGTCCTTGTTGTGGAACGTGTCCACAGTCGCAGGCAGCAGCTCCAGCAGCTGCTTCACGAAGGCCATAGCGGCACTGCGCAACGGAAGCAGCACGAGCACGCTCGCACGACAGAAACCTTGGTCACGGTACTCCTTCTCCTCGTCATCATCCTCCTTGCCAGCATCGCGCTTCTTGATGCGCTCGTTGTTACGCGTGACGGTGTCGCGCGCCTTCAGCACGTGGTTCAGCACGTGCATCGCGCTCAACTGACGCAGCGTCGCCGTGTTCTCGTATGTCTGGCCAGCGAAGAAGACGTCCGTGTACGCCGACATCTGCTGCGACAGCGTGCGCTCCACGGATCCCTTTGGGAACGCCGTCTCCGCATCGAGTCCGCGCTGCTTCCAGGCAGCGAACAGCCTCGAACGCACATACGCCTTCTTGCTCTGCGCCTGCTCCGGCGTCGTGACGACTCCAGCCACGCCGCTAACGTCCGCGTCCACTCCACTGCGGTACGTCACGTCATACGCCTCGTCCTCCGACAGCGCCGGCAGCTTCACCTTCGCAAACTTGCGCGTCTGGACGTCAAATTTACGCGCGTCCTCCTCGGTGAAGGAACTCAGCAAGTATCGTCGACGGTACGGGTCCTCCTCCTCCTGCTCCTGCTCCTCCTCTTCGTTCTCCAGCTGCACTTCATCGTCCTTCTCCATCGCTGCAACCTGCTCTTCGTCCTCCTGTTCCTCGTCAACCTGCTCTTCAGCCTCCTTCTCCTCATCCTCCTCGTCCTTCTCCTCTTCTTCCTCCACAATCTCCTCTCCATTTTCATCCACCAGCACCTCCTCATACTCCTCCTCTTCTTCCTCCTCCTCGTCATCTTCTTCAACCTCCGCGGGCTTGAACGTATTGACAAACTCGTCAAACAGCGAGTTCTTCTTCTTGCCGCCCAGTGCGTCCTCTCCGTCACTGTCGCTGTCACTGTCACTGGTCATCACATCCTTGCCGTCATCTCCTTCCTCGTCTTGAGCCTCTTCGTCCCAACTTCCGTCCTTGTAAATGGCGTTGGCCGTCTTCTCCCACGTCTCGTGGTACTTCTCGCGCTGCCAGCGCTTCTTGTCGTCCACGGAGGCGAAGAACTTGCGCTCCTTCGTGCGCTGCGCGATCTTCTGGGCCTTCCACTGGCCCATCATGGAGCCTTTGGAGCTGCTGCGGCGCGGCTTGGGCTCATTCTCGCTCGAGACAGCGCTGCGCTTGGTCTTGGGCTCAGCGTCGTCCCAGACGTTGGCCTTGCGCTTGCGGCTGCCCTTCTTCTTGCCTCCTCCCTTGCGCGCGCCCATGCTGGTCAATAACGGGATCGGAGCTCAACGGCTAAATGGCTGGCCGGAAGCTTTGCGGCGCGCGGATTGGCTGAAATGGACTTTCAGCCAATGAGCGTGGGTTGTGTATGACACATAAGCGACTTATTTTGGGGGGGATGAGCCGTCAACTCCCCTTGGTGGAAGATGGCTACATTGGTGACACATTGGGAGCGGGAGTGCGTTGAGGCCGTTTGGGCGATGGGAACCATGGACGCCGCCGAAGCGAGGGAGATTGCGCAGTGCATGAGCGACGAGGAGGACCAGCAGAGGCAGGCGGCGAGGTTCCAAGCCCCCAAGGGCGAAGACGCCGAGGCCTGGGCCCTGCAGTCGGTCGCAGGCGTGCTTCAACGAGTTCAAGAGGCTCCGGGAGACGAGTGCGTTGAATGAGCGCTGTTTGGTGGTGTGGTGGTACTAATGCAAGCGTAATATTTTCGACAGAGTGAGTGTGGAGGCGCTCGTGCGGCAGTTGGAGCGGCTGCCGAGAGAGGCGCGAGCTCACCAACTTGTGCGCTTGCTGCTCGAGACTCGAGAGGAGTCGATCCCTAAAGAGGCGGTGTTGGGGATTTGGGGCAAGCTGGTCGCGGGAAATAAGGGTTCAGGCGGGTCGTCGGGTGGGCAGAAGTCGAGAGCCAAAAGCGCAGCTAGTATCCCCATCATTCGCAGTCGGTTGCTCGAGGTACAGCGCCAATTCCTTTTGCTATCTCTTAGCACCGGATGACACAAGCACTGATGCTTTATTTGCTTGTCTGGCGCAGTCCAAGCGGAAACAAGCCGAATGCGATCTCAAGTTACTACAGAATAGGATATCGCTGCTTCAGGTGAGACTCTGATCCGTTCCTTCGAGTCAAACGGACCACCATCTAACAATGTTGTTGGTATTTTCCAGCACGAAGAATCGAAGGCATGGAAGAAGATCGCGCAGACGAAGGATCGAGCGCAGGAAATCCTCGAAATGCGACTGGCAACCATGCAACGCCAAGAAGAGAAGTCGATGCACGCAGTCGAGCGCGAGCGGCAGTCTCGTACGGCGCAAAAGAAGCAGCACTGCCTCAAAAAGGAGTCGGTGATCAAGAAAAAGCACGCTGCAATTCAAGTGATCTCAAAGAAGTATCAGGATGTCGAGCAGGTGAAGACTGAGAGCAAGCGGCTGAAGGCGGAGCGTGAACGACTGCAATTGTTGCAAGTGGAGCGCGCACGCGCTAAGCGGCAAGCAATTCGAAGACAAGAAGACGCGCTGAAGAAGAAAAAGCTGCTGGATCGGCAGCAAGTGGACGAGGAAGCAGCGTTGCGGCTGATGAAGAAGGCCATCGCCGAGGAGCGACAGATCCGAGAGCACCGTAAAAAGGTGCAAGAGATGGAGGAGGCAGAACGAGCATTGATCCAGCGGTTGCAAGGCACCCAACTTATTCAGAGAGAAGCGTATTCAGTTCTAGAGCAGGCTCTACTGCGAACAGATCTTAAGCGTGCACACTCCGTTGCCCCGTTGGGTGAAAGGTAGGAACTGATAATCGAACTTCACAGACGCATAATATTATGACAGTAGATCCATCAATGTCTGTATTGTGAATTATCGGTCTGTATGTTTCGTTTCGCATTGAGGTACATTGGTGTCTGTTAACTTCTTTGGCTATTGACATCCTACGACCTTGTCGACGATCGTCTCGTTCCGATCATCCTGTAACTAAGCGATCCCAGCACCCCTACAGTGTGCCGGCTACGAGCTCCGAGGAGCTCTCAGTATCGGTCTGTATGTCCTGTCCAACCTAAAACTCAATGCTATCAGCTCCATCTCACGCTTTGTTCTCCACCATTCATCGTTCGACCACGTTCTAATCTACCCGTTGCTTTGGTTGGACTTTCATTCTTCAATTTTCTTCACACTCCAAGTCCTGAATGTATTCCAGATCGTATCCCGCTCTAGCGCCTCGCTGACCCTGCAGCCCGAGAAAGGATGCAGGGCTATTCCGCTCCTGCTATAGCTGCTGGAACGCCAATCAACGACGATGACTTGATCATCTAACGCCAACAACGACAGAATTATAATCGGTGAGGACCTGGGGAGTCACGCTCGCTGAAGCGGTTGCTGCGAGGGTTCGCGAGCACGCTATCATGATGGATCATATTGAGGCAGAGTATCCGAAGGAAGCGGCCCCGCCTATCGTCAAGCCAGAGAAGATCAAGTGACCGGGTACTGGAATATTGAATCCCGTACAAATGTTCTAAATGTTCTACCCCGAGGTACAGGATTTAGTAGGTTTTTGATGCGATCTCCGTCATCAGCTTGTGGCCAGGCATAGCGACACCGAGCTCCTTTAGTGTAAATGCTCGTCAACTATCTTGATTTAATTCATGCATGAGCCCTACAAGTACATAGTCTAGCTAGGTCACTTCCAGTCCACCATATTCCGCCAGTATTCTAAGCCCTTCGTCACTCATCGTCATCGTCATCTAATCGGGTATCGTCTTCGCTTTGTGACTGGGATGACGAATCGTCCGAGCTTGAAGATACAGAAGCTCGCCGACGACGTGACGACGTTTTGCTTTTGCCATTAGTCGCGGTTGCAACGCTCTCTGGGTACACACGACAGCCCTGGTGCAAACACTCTTTCTGTAGACTCTCCAGGTCCTTCATGAACGCTTCCAGGGCGGATACTCGCGGTGGTCTCTTAGCGGAATCCTCGCTCACAAGTAACAAGCTGTTCAGCTGGTCAGCGACCGACTCGCGGAACTCAGCCGTCAGGAATTTCCGTGCACGACTCGACTCTGGTATGCTCTCGCGCTGATCGTACAGCAACAGACTCATGGCAAGTGCGACGTCGTCACGCTGTTTGTGCACTCCACTACTGACACGCTGTCGCTTGCGCTTCCCATTTACTGCGATCTCGGAAGAAAGTCCAAATATTTGTCGTGCGAACTCAATTGCCGACTCAGGATTCCACCCGCTTGGCGCCGGAAATGCACCGTTGGCTGCCAGCGTAGAACCAGACTTTACGTCGTCACGGTCTTGGGTCAAAATATCAATGACGCAGAGGATTCGACAGTACAGCATAAGCTTTCGAAAGCGCCGGGACCGAGAATCTGCTACATTAGCTGGGCGTGTAGCTGCATGTTGTTCCAGTGCAACCAGCGCCTGTGCCGTCCTGAAGCAGCGAATGTGCTCACGCACCTCGTGGCGTAAGCTTAAAGACTCGCGCATCTGCTGTTTCTGCGGAGGATGCAAACTTAGCTGCACTTCGCCAAAATCCACGTCGTCGCTCTTAGTCTCGTCCTCCATATCATCGACACTGCTCACACCCAGGGCCACAGTACTAGCTTCCGCTTCCTCACCATCGTCCATATCCATCGCGTCCGATGACAGTCGTGGCCACTTTGTTGGCGTCAGAGTCGACTCAAAGGCCCTGTACGCACTCTCATAGCCGTAGTGCAAGAAGAAATCTTGAACCAGCTCGTTCATTGCAGCCTCGTCCTTGCAGTCGGACTGTTCCATATCAGTAGTAGTCAGGTTATCACTGCGCTTCGCGCGCTCAACAATCAGCGAGCACTGTCGGTCCTTCTGGATCTGCAGCTCGAACTCCGCCAAATCGAACTGGAACTCGTCAGGCTCAAATACTGCATGCACACATTCGCCTTCACCGTGAAGGCTCACAGACGCATACAGCGCCTTGTCATCTTCGTGGCGGCCATCAGTATCTTCCATCTCAACGTCGTCAACCCTATCTAGCTGGACGCCATTTTCCTCTACTGACACACCATCTTCACCGTCTTCTTCTCCACTTTCGTCTTCATTCTCCTCGTCATCGCTGTCTTCTTCATCGGACACTTCAACTTCCCCAAAATCGTCCAGGTCGTACACATCTCTAGCCGCCAGCATGCCCATCAGCTTCCCATTCAACGTGAAAAAGAACGTATTGCTGTCCAGCAACACACCACACCCGACCACATCCCCCGCTCCGTACCGCTCACACTGCAAGAACACTCTCCCATGAGAGACCACGCGCCCAGTTTTGCCCACATAAGCCAGCGAGTTGACAGCTTCCCCCAGATCTGTGTGCAAAGTTGCAGGGTACGTCTTGCTACTCTTCTGCTCTCCCTCATTTTCCTCGTCCTCCTCCTCTGACGACGAACCGGACTCCCCACCAGCCGCTACATCTGGCAGAATCCTCTGCATCAACTCCTTCACCGCCCGACGCGACATCCTGGCCTCCATGAAGCCGCTAGATCTCGAAAATAACGAAAAAGACGTGGAAACCTTGTCCAAAGCCGCGAATTTCTGCTCAGCGCCGTCCACCAGGAACCCTACTGCAATTTTGTGGTTGAACTTCTTCCTCTCGTTGCTGCGTCGGATGCGGCGGCGGTCGATGCGATAGCGCATCTGCTGCACGGCCCGGGAGTTTAGCGAAAAATTAAAATTCACAGGTACCCCACCGGATCCATTGACCGAGAGACTCGGGATCTGCACGTCTTCCAGGTCCATGGCCTGCAGCTCAGCACGTCGCCTCCAGTCTCTGGCTGTGGTAGCCGCGGCGTCGCGATCTTGCGCTGCGTGGCGACGGACTGCAGCCGACGAAGTCGCAGTATTAGTTCTCGAAGGTTGTGAATTAGCTGCTAATTCGTCGGTCGCCGTCGCTAAAATCTGCGTCTCGAAGTAGAAGACGCGCAGCTTCTGCGCGCGCGCTCCGGCGGCCGCCGCGCGACTGGAGCGGAAGCACGCGGCGTCTTTGTCGTGGCTGGCGCGCCCCACGTACTCGGCGGTGCGGCGGTCGGCGTGCAGGCGGCCCTCGAAGGCCACGCAGCGCGGATCGAGACTCATGAGACTCTGAGTCTGCGGCTCTTCTTCAATGACGAGTTGGATTGTCTCTATTCTTGAACAGAGAGGCTGTTCTACTAGAGGGTCTGTTGGATTTGAAAACATACCGATATGTAACAGACTTGGGTCTGTTAAGTGCCAGTTTATACTTATCAGGTGTTCTCTGAAATTTATTTCAGAGCTAAGGGAGGATCCAGTTCCGATTTTCCAACCGATAAACATCCGGTAATTTATATGAATGAAAAAAAATATATTGGTATATTTTAAGTAGATGATATTGGTACAGTGTCACTTTCCATAATTAATACCCGAGAAACTTCATAAATTATTGAATGTTGCCTGTGGCGTTGCCCCCCTCCGCTTATGGTCGTGATGTTGCGTGAAAGTACATGTATGTTGAAGCCATCGTGGCACCATCAGACAAAGGCTACGTTAAAAATATGGATGGCAGCTAGTCCACACCAGCAAGAATGTTATGCCATGTTGTCGATGACTAGTGAGATGCTCGCAACACACCCGGTCATCTTGTCGCTCTTAACCTTTATCCCCCAGGTCGAAAGCATACGGGTATCCAGGATGCAAGTATACCCGTATGCTTTGACAAAAGTTAATTGGGCGAAGCCCCAATACTGTGAGTTTGCATGCCGAGTTTCCGGCGTCCTTCTCTTTACTTGCTTTGCGTACACCAACCTGAAGTTTTTACTTTTCTTTTGTTCCATAACACTGGCATGGGACTAGGTCAGGCCGCTAACCAGAGGGGGCTGGGACAGGTGTCGGCCGTGGTGTCCCTCATGGGGGTGACTTTAGGAACATTCGCAAGTAAGGTGTTAGCTTGGCAAAACGGTATTTCATACGTGTCCTTACTCGCGTTGCTCTTAAATACCCCCCCCCCCCCAATCTGGGATGGGAATTATATTTAGGGCTAGCTTGGATTGAAGCTACAGGATACGCTGATAATGGCGGCAGTGGAGTTTCTCGAATACCAGCGACTTATAAGTCACGGCGCTATATAGTTTTTTTGAAAAATTTACTACGCTCTACTTGGCCGTTGAAGTCCACGAAGCGGGTAGCACGAGGCTAGCAGCGACAGGTAGCTCGAGACCCAGCAGCGGCGGGTAGCTCGTGGCCGAGCAGAAGTATCTCCACGCAGCCTGCCGAGCAACGAGCATACTTGACTCGACAACTTTTCTTTGCATGGTATTGTGTCATTTGCTGTTCGTCTCGATTTAGTTAAGCGGAAGCGTTAATCGTATTATTACATTATCGTACGAATCCGGGGCAGGGGAGGAGTCCTACACTCCTGGCCACAATAATACGGCCACCCCCAAAAATCCCCATAACTCTATCAATTTTGCTTATTATGCGGTGCGGTTTTGACGCAAGTAGCAGAACAGGGTGTAAATGGCCTGACATGTGTTAACGCTCGCGTTTTTGCAATCTAACGTGAGGCTCACATACAAAAAACTGTTTTGGCAAGGTGGTCACAACTTACGGCCACCCATCCCCATACAAAATCCTATACTAATGGAATGCTTGTACAGAGTGATTGTCGTGCAAATGACTTGAGATTTGTATGGGTCATGTTAGTGAACCTGAAAAACCCTTCTTCTTGAAGAGCTAAAGGGACGTGGATGACTGCAGTGGCAGCAAGTAAGACATATAATGCTATAACCGAAGTTAGAACAAGCATTTAGGCTTCAATTGACATACACGAGTACGATTCGACTCGTCACTCTTTGATCAAATCTTCCCATACAAATCATATGGACGTTGTGACGACGCTACTTTAGTTTTACGTTGGCATCTAGATCTCCCTCAAAATTACCCGAAAGCCCGCGCAATTTGCTGGAGCTGTAGTTTATACTTATGCTAAGACGAGCAATGAACTCATTTTTCTCTACAACGCGATTTAGTCCAACCACGGCGTACACTAACATGACCCATACAAATCTCAAGTCATTTGCACGACAATCACTCTGTACAAGCATTCCATTAGTATAGGATTTTGTATGGGGATGGGTGGCCGTAAGTTGTGACCACCTTGCCAAAACAGTTTTGTATGTGAGCCTCACGTTAGATTGCAAAAACGCGAGTGTTAACACATGTCAGGCCATTTACACCCTGTTCTGCTACTTGCGTCAAAACCGCACCGCATAATAAGCAAAATTGATAGAGTTATGGGGATTTTTGGGGGTGGCCGTATTATTGTGGCCAGGAGTGTATTGTGGCCAGGAGTGTATACTGTGCCTTGCTCAATTTATCTCGGGAAAAACTACGTATTTTTAACCCCCCCCCCCCCTCTGCGCACATCCGGCCGCCCGAAAAATGTCCACGCTTTTCACTAAAAAAAATACTCAGCGCCTTGAATTGAAAAAAAATGACACAACAAGAAGCAATAGGCGGTGAAGTCGTGAAGCAAATAGTAGAGCAGATTGTTCCGTGGGCTGAAGTTGATCGTAGAGGGTAATGCTCAAAGAAACTGACATTTTACTAAGTTCCAAGTTAACTTGGCAGATGCTGCGGCTGCGATGCAGGCGCAGCAGATGTGCTGTAGTGAGCAACTGGGCTTTACACACACTGCATAACTACATGTCTGCTCTTAATTTCTTCGCGCAACGCGCGACTTTGTTTTTGTTTTCTGTAGAAAACCCAACTTGTATTGGGTTATTTGGCTATCATTGGTGTCGTCAGTTTTACCGTGTGTATGGATTCGGAGTTTTGAGTATTGCGTCCATGTCGAACTTGAAGGTGACATCGATCCCTTGATGCAGCGTGGACGAGTTCAAGAGCGTGATGAAGCAGCCGATCAGTTTGCCCTGCAGTGTCATCGCGTACGTCTCCAATAGAAACGCGAGTTGATACAGCGCCGAGATTCCGTAGCGCTTCTTGATGAAGAAGTAGACGGACGTGAACGACACGAGCTCCAACATGGCGTACAGCGCGGACGTGCCGACCTCCAGCACCATAGCGTTGTACGACATGTTCATAAGCACGACGCTGTACTTCGCGTTCGGGAGGTGCCACAGCCCACCGATACACGCAGCGTACAGCAGCGGAAGAAAGACCTCCATATACTCGACGAACAGCAGCACTTCGGCGGAGAACAACAGCTGCAGAGTCTGCTCCAGGATTCGAGCCTGGTCCTTGCGCTTGATCACGATGTCATCGATCGCGACTCCGTCCACGCCGCGCACTTCAATCCCGCGGTGGCCGAAGAAGACGTCCTCGTCGTCAGTAGTAGCACGTCGGGTGGTGCGTGGGGTTAACGCGTCGGAGATCGCGGTGCTACCGGTTTGGCTCGTTCGTCGGCTTAATAGGCCCAGTCCAGGAACAATCGTTCGGCTTGATTTCCTCTGCAACTGCGAGTTGGTCGAGCTCTTGCGACGGATCATGGGCCTAGCGCTCAGCCCTCGCCAACGTCAACGAACTGCGTGTCGGTGACCGATCCGCGGTGCTGTTGGGAGATGGAACCGCGCTGGCTTTGAGATTCGGTCGGGTAGTTGGAGTCTACAGCCGAGACGCGGTGGGTCTCCCCAAGGGACCCGCGGTGTGTGAGTGTAATGGATCCGCGATGCGTTAACGTAATGGACCCGCGGTGCGTCAAGCTAGGTGTTGCGTCCCGCTGCGTCTGAGGCGCAAATGTCGTAGGAGGAGCCATTGGAAGCTCAGACTGGAGCTCAGCATTCGCGAGAATCTGCTGATCGGCAAAGACGCGACTGCTCTCTCCGATAGATCCGCGGTGCGTCAAGCCAGGAGCTACGTCACGCTGGGTATGAGGAGTATAGATTGCAGCTGAAGCCTTGGGAAGCTCGCGCTGGATGGTGGCATTAGCAAAGGTCTGCTGGTCAGCGCTTACTTGACCAAAGTCGAGGAGACGGTGGGCTCTAGCTTTATCCCTGCGGATCACCCTCGCGTTGATGTACACGGACGCCGCCGCCTCTCGCGAAATGTTCACGCCACCAGGTGCCATTCCTTTGGCACTCTCAGCGCTCTTACGACGCGTAACCTTGCGTCGAGGTGTAACTTTGGCCTTGTGATCTGAACCTGACCGTCTTGGCTTGATTTTGTCCTTGTTCTTCGTCTTCTCCTTTTCCTTCGCTGTTTGCTCCTCGTTCTCGTCACTGGTCGAGTACTTCCGCTCCCGGCGACGGCGTCTCTTACGGGTCGAGGACCTCCCTTTCCTCAGCAGCCTGGCCAAGACGTCCTTGAACGACTCGTCCACCTCGAAAGACATATCTCGTTTTGCCGACTTCGCCTTGTTGATAACCGGACGGATTTTTGGAGGACCAGTGCTGCCTGTCTTGACAGTGTTAGATGGAGCTGCTGACGTGCTGTGCAAACTGCGAGCGGAGGTGTTTTCACCCCGCTCTTGGCATACAGAGGAGTCCGTGGTTTTATCCACCGTGCCGGTAAACAGCGCGCTCTCGACGATTTTGACGGCGGTCTGTAGCGTATTCTTGGAGTCGCCCATGTAGTCCTGGCTCATGTAGGTTCTGGCCTCGAACGCCGCTTGCAAGAAGTCCATGAGCATAATGACCAGCGCCAAGATGTTGTTCTGCACGTACTGCATACACACAGTCTGGTAGAGCGAGCCTGAAATCTCCACCATACAAATGGTGACGTCGGCACTGATGTCGTCCAAATTCCGTGCGTATTTCCACAGCGCCCGCTTGATCGTGAGCTTGATCGCTGGGAAGATGAGGATCATCGCGATCTGCCCATACAGCGGCATAGCAGCGAACCCCACGGAGAGGAACAGCAGGAAGTAGAACAGCGTCAACTGCGTTCCTACGACCGGAATGTACCGCTTGAGTCGACCAACGACGCGGCTGAGGTCCTTCTTGGCGAATAAATAGTTGAAAATGACCGTCAAAATCCCCCAGGGCGTCACACCCGTGAACTCCCTAAACGGGGTCGGAAAGCGCCATGCGAACGCCCAAATGACGCAGTAGATCTCGAGCGTAAACGCCACGCACACCGCGATCATAGCCGCCTTCTTGTGCGTGTAGTTGGAGTTCTTGTTGTTGAGCCCCAGCGCTTGTTTCCCGGCCATGAGGAACATATATGTCATGACTGTGTGAGACAGCATCGAGCGGAGGAAGGTCGTGGCGTGGTGCTTGGCCCCGCCGCGCGGGTCTCTTAACGGCAGACAGTCGAGACCCCATAGCGTCAGAATAGTGGGCAACGGAGTGAAGACGATGACGGCGATCACGCGGTAGACGCTCGTCTTCTGCTGATACTCGTGGAACGCGCAGAGCTTCTCGATGGAGTAGCGGCCGAGGTATTGGTGCTCTGTCTTGATGTCGTGCAGACGCTCGAACCACTCCTTAACGCGCGTCAACGCAGACCACTTCATCCTGCAGGAGGATGCTGACGAAGCAAGTGATCCTCGCTGCGTGGACTGACCCGGTTCTATTTTAATGTGGGAAGTGCTCCATGGCTGTAGGTCCTCTGTCGGACCAGAACCGGCAACTGCTGCCTGTGGCCGACCGCCTAACTAAAGCTTACTCGGAAATAGACCATGGTTATTGTCAACTCCAGCTCAGATCTTCAATCTGCTTGCCCCGCACTATCGATCCAAAGTTAGCACAGCACGTCCCTCATTGCGTTCGACGGTAACGCGTGTCCACCAGGGCCGAGAATGCAATTCTTGGATTAATACTTTCCTATTTCGAGCAGAAATTAATAATTATATCTTTTGTGAATCCAGAATAATGTTTATGCAATTAGCAAAAGCTTCTGGGCCAAGTAAATGGGTAATGCTCCAACTGCAAACTCTGTTAGTCTCTCGTTCTTATGCCTTCGGTGAGCTAGAAGACTCAGAAGGCTAGCTAAACCAACATTTCGTAGACTTAAGTTGCGAGGAACTGATAACATTATTTTCCCAAAAAATCAGCACTTTCAAGAAATTAATTATTCAATTATAAAATTCGATTTATATGAAAATTATTTTTCGGGTGCCCTGACGCATGACCAAAGCTCGTTGTTCTGAGTCTGTAGAGCAGCTTTGTCTAATTTAAGCGTGCACCTCGCGGCGATAATCCTTGAACGCGCTTAGCCTAACAGCTACAGCCACATAGTGTACTCGCAAACGCTTAGGGTAGGCTGTTTGGCGAAACAGTGCCAACACAGTCACTAGCAACACCGTGGAGACCCCAGTGATTATTTTTGTAGCAACTTCGGACTTGGCGGAAGTTGCTACAAAAATGATCACTGGGCTCTCAAAAAGTCCGCTATAATACGAGCAAATAAGTATCTCAGGCCGTGCGTGGGCTGCCCCAGCCTGTATATGCAGCTCATCCGATGCAAAGGATACGCACAATCTTTCCACAAACACGTTGATGCCTCTCGCTCAACGTAGCGGGCTGTTCCGATGGGGGACAGCAACAGCCTGCCACACTTCCGGTGATGAAAGTCACTTAGCTCTTCCCCTTCCAACGCCTCAGCAGGGGATCTCAGGCGGAACTCTGTTCGCGTTAGCGTTCAACGTAAATGTCCTTCCTCCAACACGGACTCTTCGGGACACCTCACCTCTCGGTGGATACGGTGTTACACGAAGATCTTCCATAGGTGCGTTGAATGCACGACGAGTCACTCTTCAAGTCTCCGTCGAGCGCGCACGTCGTCTCCTCCACTTCAGCAACGATTCATGGCCATGGCGCAGCAAGACACCGAGCTGGCGCCTCGTACTTGTAGCTCGCAGAACCGGAGAAGCGCCTCGATGAGCGCACTCAAGCCCGAACGATTCGCCCGAATGGGGTCAGGCGTCGTCTTCCAGGACGAAGAATTCCAGCGCCGCACGCGAGAGAAGATCTTGCTGCTGGTCAAGGAGGTGTCCGAACCCAACACCGCCAACAACGCGCTGATCGCCAGGAAAGTCATCAAGTACCGCAAGCTGACCAACCATCGAGCGACGCAGTGCGTCTGAATCAAGTAAAATGGGCTCGGGAATAATGGAGTTTGTCGTAGTTGTGGTAGTGTGTTCCTTGACCGATAATATGAGTATCGAGTGGCATCTACTACTGTAGTTGTGAAAATAGTATGCATTCAGCAGATCATCCGACAGCGCACAAACTTTTCACCTAGATCTGCATCTTCGAACACGGAGCAGAATCGTTGAGGAGTTGGTCTTCGTGGTCTTTCCCACTCCAAGGAGATCGGATGCGATCGGTTTTATCGTCACGGCGGCTGCTTTGAGATGTTTAACATTTAAAGTGTTGCACGCTTGGGTCGTACATGCTGGTTGTTGTTACTGATGTTGGACGGCGATGGAGTGCGATGCTGATGGATCGTGCTTTCTGTTCTGATTGTTTGTTTGTTTTGACATTGAGGTACATTGATGCCGCTTTTCTTCTTGATCAACGACTGTGATGGCTTTTAAGGCGGCGATTGTATCCGACCGAGATTGAATTCATGCCTTCTAGCTGTGCAGCAACAAGATATCTGGTGAGCATGACGAGTGGTTCGCTGCGAAGCGAGATGAACCTTAAATATACTTTGTAACCTGAATCCACGCACCAAGTAGCACCAGGCCGGCTTCAAATTAATTAATTAAGTGACGATGGCCCGCTAAGAGCTAAAAGCGGACACCTATTCGCCTCTAACGCTAAGCAATTTTAAGCTTCGCAGGATAAAGTTCGACTGGTGCACTGCCGCTGCTCGTTTATCAGCAACATGACTATCTTGCGCGAACGAAGGGCCAAAGCTTTGATTCAATCACAGTGACTCAACGAACGGCGCTGTAGAACTGCAGAAGAAATGGAGCCAGATTCAAGTCGGCCATCCGAGTCCTGAGTGGCTTGGACTCCTGCACTAATACTGCCATACAACCTCTTTCACGCAAGATATCCTGGGTTGTCTGCTTACTCCTATACCTGCGCTGTTAGCAGCTGTATTGCTCGAATATCTACCGTTGAGGTCTCTATCGGAAGGGTGGGCCATGAATTATTGCCCCTGGCATACCAAGGTGTAGTCACTATTGTGCTGTCGATCTGTAAACTCGGAGCAAAGCGCTTCAGAGTGCGAATGATTTATCAGGTGAAGGACTACATGTATACTTCGGCTCGTGGCCTTTTCGGTTGATTTTTCGTCTCACTTTTTCATTTTGGTATACATACCTTGCGCTCAGTTCACTGGAGTAGGGTGGATTTCCGTGAGACATCATCAAACGATAAAATCTTCACGGACAACAAAATGTATCTTATGAAACTCAGTCCGGAGAGGCTGCTGTAGCTCCTTTTCTTACGTCGAGTACCTGGTGCTGGTTGAAAATGTCAAATGTGTCGTGCCATTCGTCTACTTAGTGTACAAACCAGCGCTCGAGACGGTGCCGAATGTGAGTGTGTGTAGTCGGTCCACGAAACACGTATTAGGGAAGCTGGTGGCTTCCTTGGATCCCTTGTTTGTATTGTTGCTGATTCAGAAGTGAGAGGTAATTCTAGTCTCTAGGATCGTTCTACAGGAGGGCACTCGTAGCCTCGTCCTCTACTCGTCCTCCTCGATACCCTACCACCAGCTTGACCTCGGCTTCTTAGCAGAGGCCCAGTGAGTGAGTCACGTCTTGCACGTCCTCGACCCACTTCACCGCCCTTCCAAGACTTGGCTCACGAACGTCGGTGTGTTGTGAATGAACCACTTGGTTACACATTGTACCCCGGTTACAATTTCCGTAACCTAGTTACACATAGGTAACACACGGTGTGCCGATATGCTGCGGTTACACTCTGGGATACGCACGGGTTACTTGGTTATCCCAGCGCTGCCACGGCTTTCTTGAGCTCCATGTCGCCTTTCACACTCGTGTACGCCTTCACCATAGCAGGTATGTCCTTGTAGAGTTCGGGAAGTGATTCCCACGAATCCTCGATAGGCTCCAAGCCTCTCCACGACACTAGTATCTCGTGCATGTGCTTATCACTGTTCCATCGGTGCTCGACGAGCTCAGCTACTGTGAGAAGAATGCCTTGAGCAGCCACGTGCTCTCGGATTTCCTCAGTAACCTCGAAGCTCTTGTCTGCGTAGAACTTCAGTCTAGAGCTGTGCACATCTTGTTCTTCACCCGTCACGAGATGTCGAACTCTAAACGAGTGCTCGTCCGCTCCCACCACTTGGTACGGACCAATCCATGTCACCAACAACTTGTCGTTATGCTTCTGGTCTACCCTTGACCGAAGCACAAAGTCTCCGACATCGAAGTTGGGTTTCGCTGCACGTTTCTGGTTACGCTGGTTGCGTGATGTCTGTTTAGCCCGTACACTAATCACTTTCCTGTGCATGAGCTGGGCGCTTTCACGTAGCTCTTGCAGTTTCGCTTCGATGTGCTGTGGGTACTCGCCAAGATGCACCAACTTTCTTTGCTTGGCATCCAGATAGAAATCCATAGGCGACATGGCCGGAAGTACACAGAATAACTCGACCGGAGCATGGTTACCCAATGAGGGTACAGGGGTATGGTTGAGATTTGCCTGTAGAGCTGACACGAAATAGGTCCAGTCCTTGATGTTGACCTTGTACTCTAGGCACAATGCCCTCAGCACTTGTATGATGTCTTTGTTTAGTCGCTCCACCGATCCGTTTATCCACGGTGAGTACGCTAGCGTGAAGTTCTGGTTTGCATGTAGCCGCTGACTCACCTCCTTCATCACTTCATTCTTGAAATAAGTCCCGTTATCACTAATCCACACTCGCGGTGCACCAAATCTACTGCACCAGTCCATGATTGCTTGAGCTGTTACTGCACTTGTCGGCACGACGCAGGGTACAAGCTCACAATAGTGCGTGGCGTCGTCTTTCATTACCAGTAGGTAGGCGTACTCTCCATAAGACTCGCCCAAGTGCAAGTAATCCCAATGCAAAGCCTCGTTTCGTTCTTGGCTTCTAAAAGTTTCAGCCCAAGGTCGACGCACAATCCTTCTCCCCTTAACATGGTGGCAAAGTAGGCAGCCACGCATGAAAAGGTCAACTCGTTCACGGAGTTGCGTGATGTGGAACCGCCGACGCAGTATCTCCATCAGTGCATCTCGTCCACGGTGCCCCTGCCGGCCACAGTGTGCAACCACCAATAGTCGATACAGGAGCTCACTGTCCTCCGCTGGTATCCACACACAGTCATTATTGACCCACACTCCTTCATTATTTTTGGTCATGACGCTCGGCCTTGTGGCGGAGTGCTGCCGTTGACTTGTCATAATAGCTTTCAGGTCAGGCCACTCAAAACCGTCACCGCTGAACGGGCGAATAGTTGCCACTCTCGGTTCACGCGCTTCGTTATTTGCGGCGGCATCCTCTTCATTTGCATCGCCATATTCCGCCCTTCCACGCTTTCGACGCAGTCTTTTGATGGTCGTGCCTGATGAGCGCTTGCAACCGGCCCACCTCGATATCATGTCCGCCCAAACGTTTTTGACGCCCTCGATGTGCTCGATCGTAAACCTGTACTCCATGAGTTTCATCGACCAGCGCAATAGCTTGCCTCTGACATGCTTCTTAATTTCTTGCGCAGGCGCGAATACATGGATGAGATTCCGGTGGTCACAGTACATTCGAAAACCTTTTGGTCGCATCAACAGGTACGATAGCTTATCGCATGCCGTCACGATCGGATATGCTTCCTTCTCGATAACGCTCCAATTTCGCTGGGCACCCGTGAACGTTCCCCCCATACATACTAACAGTTCATGCTCTTGCTCGTGAATAGGAGTTCGAGCCTGCCAATTTGCCACTTGGGTCACAATAACTGACCACCCCATGTCACTGGCATCCGTGATCAGAATTGTCTCCGCTTCGGGCTTCGGGAACGCCAGCGTCGCTGCACGAGACAATGCCTCCTTCATCTGGTCGAAGGCTTTTAGCTCCACAGAGCTCAGCGTGATAGGTATCCCTCTTGCTACACGCTTGGTGCGTCTAGATGTGTTCGCCATCACTGAGTCGAACTTCTCCTGCAGGGGTCTGACTAGCCGCCCGTAGTCAATGATCGATGTGCGCATCCAGTTAGTCGAGCAGATAAACTGTTGCAGCTCCCCAGCCGTCGACGGGTAAGGAAGACTGCTGAGCGCCTCTATTCTTGCTGGGTCGTGACGCACACCGTCCCCATCAATTACTGTTCCACACCACTGAACTAGTTTTTTGTAGACACAAGTCTTGGTCGCACTCAACTTGAACCCAAACACATCGACCAGAGTGAAAAGCTCCTCCAGCTTGTCCAAGTATTCGTCCACAGTCTTCGCATAGAGCAGGAGATCGTCGATCCAGACCAGTAGGTGTTTGTATAGAAGGGATGCGAAGCAACGCTCCATTGTCGCTTGAAAATGCAATGCTGCATCCGAACATCCTTGTAGCAGATCCAAGGATGCTCGAGCAGCGCAGAGCTTTGGCGGTCGCCCGGTTGCCGGGCCGGACTCGCTACTTGCTTACAGCCGTCGGAGAAGCTCTCGTCGGAGAAGCGAATGCGCAACCTGCCGTTTGCGCATCGACCAACAAGCACTGGCCAGGAGGACCCGGAGGTAGAGCAGGTTTTGTCTTAAGGAATCAATCTCACTTTTGCTTTCGCTCTCTAGTGCGGAATTGACTACAAAGTTAACTTTAGCAGCCCAAGACCGCAATGTCTGGCACGACGCAACGCGACGCGGACGGCGACGTCGTCATGGCCGTCAGCCAACCCGTGTTCGAGTTCATCCAGGCCCCGAAGCTCGAGGACTGGAGCCAAGCGGCAATCGTCAAGTGGCGCAAGGCGAGATCGCAGTACGAGTCCCGCATGCGCCAGCGCTGTGCGGACAGCGGCGAGTCGCTCGCGAAAGCGCTCGCCAAGGTGAAGGATTCGTTTGAGCCGAAGTTGCTGGAGGTGGTGAGCCTCTACGAACTGCAGACGACGGTGGAAGAGGTGACGGAAGAGCAGCTGGTCAAGCTGATCTACGATCGCACCAACAATGTGATGAACGAGTTTGTCCCGGACCTGGATGGGTTCTTTCGCAAGAACCTCAGGATGGACTTGAGGGAGGTCGACATCGACGCTCGGGTCCTGAAGTACTACCGCGACTTCTCGGAGCTGATTGAGCAGCACGGCTTTGGTCGGCTGCTCGCTGTTGGACTACCGGGTGACAGCATGTTCGAGGACCGCATGAAGTTGCGGTGCAAGATCCTGTTGGACAATCTAGAGCCGCAGGTCCTACGCGATGATGTGCAGCGGTATGTCAAGTACGAGCTCCGCTCCGCTGAGAAGAACGACCTTGAGTTGTTTCGAATCATCAAGGAGCGCGCACGGGCACAGCACAAGTACCACGTGCTGAACCTCGAGTACAAGCAGAAGGTGGACAAGAGCAGTGACAGAAAGCCTTTGGTCAAGGACGTCAAGCCCCGCAAGGATCGCGAGCAGCGTGGCGGTGGCGACCACGAGAAACCGAAGGCGAGTCCCAGCATGCCAACCGCGCGGGGCAAGGGAGCCAGTCCGCCGTCGGAAGGCTGCCTTCACTGTGGAGGTGCCCACTGGTTGCGTGAATGCCCCACAGCTTCTGAAGAGGATCGACGCCGGGCGCTGGAGAAGCTCCGCTCCCAGCGCGATGGAGGCAGGCTACGGTCCAAGGCAGTGCGGAACGACAAGCGCCAGGGCCCGAAGACCGGCGAGGTGCTCGTCAACGGGATGGTGACCGCTCCATACTGTGCCGATTCAGGGTCTGACCGTAGCATCATCCCCCAGGATCTGGTCGATGAGTTGGTGGAGTTGGGTAATGACGTCCAGCTCACTTTCCTCTCCAACCCAATTGTGGCAACTGTGGCCGGTGGTGGCCAGGTGGAGTGCACGCATGAGGTGGTGGTCGATTTGCAACCGCAGACTGCCGCGGGTATGGTGCGTGTCGCAAGTGTCGCATGCCTGGTCATGGGTGGCGGCGAGACGGAGTTCTTACTCGGCGACGAAACGCTCAAGTCGTTGGGGATCGATGTGCACCGACAACTCGAGCAGCTCGCTGGTGGGGACGCAGTGATCGACGACGACCCTTTCGAGCCTGAAGTGCCCCGGCGGACACCGATGTGGTGGCGCGTCTGGATGACATGCTAGTTGCTGTGCTACGTGAAGGCTTCGACCCGAGCTTGTACGAGGAGCTGCGGCAACTGGTGTTTGAGTATCAAGACATCTTCGCCATCGACGTCGGCGAGGACCCGCCCGCCAGTGTGGAGCCCCTTACTGTGACACTGAAGCCAGACGCCGTTCCGTTCCGCGCGAAGCCGCGCAAGTATGCGCCGGCACAGCGTGAGTTCTTGCGCAAAGAGCTACAGCGACTGGAGGACATCGGGTATATCCGCAAGAACAACCACAGCCGCTGGGCATGTGCAGTGGTTCCAGTGGCCAAGCCTGGCCGCAAGATGGAGTTCCGTATGACTATTGATTATCGACCGGTGAACAAGCAAACGGTGCCGATTGCTGGCGCCGCGCCCAACATGGACACCATCACGCATGCCGTCGCAGGAGCCTATGGGTTCTCGATCTTCGATTTGCCGAAAGGTTTTTTCCAGTTCACGCTGGCCGAGGCTAGCCAGGAGCTGATGAGCTTCATCTCTGAGGACACGGTGTACTCACCCACGAGGGTGCCGCAAGGAGGCATGGACTCGTCGGTCCACTTCCAGAACCAGATGCAGAAGATCTTCGCCGACATGCTGTACACTAGTCTTCTGTTGTGGATCGACGACATCCTAGTGCATGCCAAGTCTGCACGTGCTCTGCTTGGTGTGCTGCAGAGTTTCTTTGAGCGCGTTCGCTCGTACGGCCTGCGGTTGAGCGCTATCAAGAGCTGCCTGTTCAAGAAGGAAGCTAAGTGGTGTGGTCGTATGATTAGCGGTGACGGTATCTCGCATGATCCTGCGCGGCTGCACGCGCTCGCGACGCTGCCGCTTCCCGTGACTGGCGCGGATCTACAGCAGTTTCTGTGCGCTGCGGGATGGCTGCGCGACACGCTTATTGACTACGCCCGTGTGGCCCAACCGCTGCATGAGAAGCTGGAGTCGGTGCTGTCCACGGTGGGCCGCACCCGTCGACTCGCAGCTGGCGTCAACCTGGAGTGGACCGAGGCGGAGATCGCGGCGTTCGAGGCGATCAAGGCGCTCATCTCATCCTCGCAGCCTCTCGCGTTCCCCAGTGATGACAGTGAAGTCTGTGTCTTCTCGGATGCTTCCGAGGCTGGATGGGGTCTGATCGTCACGCAGGTCACTCATTGGGACGATGCCCTGGAGCCGTGGGAGCAAGCCCACCAACTTTTGGTGTGCAAGAGCGGCATCTTCTCGGGTGCCTCCAAGAATTGGGCCATCATCGATAAGGAGGCATTTCCGATAATGTGGGCCTGCGTGCACCTGGAGTATCTACTGCTTCGCAGCCGCGGGTTCCGCCTCTATTGTGACCACAAGAACCTCATTTACATCTTTGACCCGTCAATGGAGCTGAAGCGCCACATTCGGGGGCGACTACAGCGCTGGGCTCTCGCGCTGGCTGGACTACCGTATGTGATCGAGCACCTCGACGGCGACCGGAACGACTGGCCGGACCTACTCTCAAGATGGGGGTGTTCTCCCTCTGGAGCGGGTGGGTCGGTTACGCGCTGCAAGGCCATCACTCGCAGCAGCACTCGGGCAGGAACAGCAGCCTCACCTGAGGAGAACAACCGCCTGAGGCCTCGGTTTGATGGATTCGTGTTCCCAACGCTGGACGAGATCAAGCATGCGCAGACTGAGCACCAGCGTGTCAAGCCGACAGGCGCTAAGCTCAACGGTGAACACGTTCTGGTAGTGAACGAAAAGCTGTGGCTTCCAGAGCGAGCGAAGGACCTGGTGCGCCGAGTAATGATTGTGGCCCATTGCGGCACCCAAGGTCATCGTGGCCTGGAGCCAATGATGTACACGATCCAGCAAGTCTTCTTCGTTCGCGAGCTGTCGAAGCTGTGTCGCCAATTTTTGAGTCAGTGTCTGCTCTGCAAGCACACGAAGGGCGGCAACATCATCCCACGCCCATGGGGTCCGACGTGTCAAGCGACAAGGTGCAACGAGATCCTGCACTACGACTTCCTGTACATGGGGACAGCATGGGCCCCACGCTGTATGTGCTCGTGCTCAAGGATGGCCTCACACACTACTGCGAGTTGATTGCGTGCGACTCTCCTACCAGCGATGTTGCCGTGCAAGCGCTGCTGGACTGGAGCAAACGGTTTGGCACGCCGGAGATGCTGATGTCTGACACGGGTTCGCACTTCAAGAATCTCCTCGTCAACGAGCTCTGCCAACGGCTGTCCATTGAGCAGCATTTCGTGGTTGCCTACTCGCCCTGGATCAATGGCTCGGTGGAACGGATCAACCGAGACATTCTCAAGTGATGCGCGTGATGCTGATGGAGTTCCAGCTGGACACGCGCGAGTGGGTGTACCTGTTACCTTTGGTACAATCCAATTTGAACCACACGGCGGTGCCCAGCCTGAACAATCACACGCCGAGCGAGCTGTTCACCCTACTACCTGCGCGAAGCCCACTTGCGTCCATCGTGGTGCCGCGCCCTAAGAAGAACCTGATCCTGGATGCGGCGACTCAGCGTGACAACCTCGAGGAGCTACGGGAGGCGTTGCACGCCATGCATCGCGAGGTTGTTGAGACCAAGGACGCACGCAGGCGCCGGAACAAGGACAAGTCGGCTGGTACTCAGTGCAACTTCACCGAAGGTGACTTCGTGCTCTGGTCGCGAATTGACAGCCGTCTGTCGAACAACAAGCTGCTGGTCCGCTGGGTTGGGCCATTTGAAGTGACGGAGGCGCTGCCGCACTCGTTCATGGTGCGCCACCTCGTCACCAACAAGACTTACAACGTCCACGGCTCTCGACTCAAGTTCTTTGCTGACTCAAGCCTGGATGTCACCGAGGAGCTCATCGCGCATGTCGGCAATCAAGGCATGGTGTTAGAGATCGAGCAGTTCAAGGATCACCGTTTCGCCAAGTCGCGCAACGAGTGGCAGCTACTGGTGTCGTGGGTCGGTCTCCAAGATGAAGAAGACTCGTGGGAATCACTGAGTGCAATGGCCGCTGAGGTACCCGTCAAGGTCAACGAGTATGTCGGAAGCAGCGGCAGCGCGGCACTGAAAACGGCGCTAGCGACCTTCCTCACCCACCGTCGTTCGGCCGGCCAAGCCTAACAGACCAGGGCGTCACGTGCGGCAAGGCTGCCAACCTGGCGACGCACTGCAGCTCTTGGAGGGCGGTGTAGCAGATCCAAGGATGCTCGAGCAGCGCAGAGCTTTGGCGGTCGCCCGGTTGCCGGGCCGGACTCGCTACTTGCTTACAGCCGTCGGAGAAGCTCTCGTCGGAGAAGCGAATGCGCAACCTGCCGTTTGCGCATCGACCAACAAGCACTGGCCAGGAGGACCCGGAGGTAGAGCAGGTTTTGTCTTAAGGAATCAATCTCACTTTTGCTTTCGCTCTCTAGTGCGGAATTGACTACAATCCTTGCGGTACTCGTCGCGGGGTGTAAATTTTCCTGTGTGTCATGTACGACAGGATTTCTTGCGAGGCTTCATCTAAAGGTAATTGTCAGTACCCTTTGATGAAATCAAACAGCCCGAAGAACAAGCACCCTGCCACTCGCTCCAAGTCTACATCCAGATTCGGTATCGTACCAGCAATCGGCTCCACTTGGGCATTCATCGGTTTGTAATCAGTAGTTTGACGATACTCACTCGCACTTCCTGCCTTCTTCACAGGCAGCGCTGGGCACGCCCACCGTGCCTCTGGATTCTCATAAACCCAGCCTAGACTGACCAACATGTCGTTAAACTCTTCTAGGAAGTGCTGAAGTTGCGGTGGATACTTCCTCGCTTTGGCCTTGTACGGCTTGGCACCCGGTTTAAGACGCAGATTCAACGGTGGCACCTTTGCCGGTAGGTCATCTCCCAACTTGACACGCCAAATGTCATACATGTAGATCACAGTGCGCAATCTCTCCATACGATCGCTTGGGAATCCTTTATCCAAGGCTCGTGCTATCATTGCCTCCACTGCTTCTCTGATCTCATCTTCATCTTTCCTGCTGATAGCAGGATCATCCTCAATATCGTCATCATCCGCTCCATCGGACCACACAAGCAGCTCAATCTGCCTGTCAACGTCAATTCCCAACATGCTCAGCACATCTCGGCCAAGCAGAAACTCATCATGACCCTCCACAATCAAACACTCCACAGGTGAATGAATATTGACTGGTCCTGCTGCAGTTCGCAGCGACAGTGTCAAGTACACCGTCTCCTTCACTTCCAACGACTGTCCACCAACCAAGTCACACGTAATTGGTTGACGCAGGCGAAAGGTTTCAACCTCCGTTCCATTCAACTTCTCCAAATCTTCACGCGATATGCACGACTTGTACGCCCCACTGTCTGCACAATAGGGTAGCTCGAGTAAGTCGTTCACCCGAACTGTTGGTTTGCCCTCAGGCAGGCACTGCCTAATTCTTTGGAGGCGTGCGGTGCCTCCCTTGCTGACTGAACGGTGGGCGTCGTGCACTGAAGCTTCGGCTCGAGCTGGAATCAGACCTCTCAACACGAGGACAATCACGAACTTGGTGTCCCCCACCACAGTTGAAGCAGCCACGTTGGCTGCTGCTTCGGTTTTGTCTCCACTCATCGCGATTCACCACCACTTTGCGGTCGGAGCCACGCCACGACCCCTGGTCATTACGATTTCCTTGGTAGTTTGACTTGCGAGAGGGAAAATCGCCTGCCTTCGACGACTTCCTCTCTCGATTCGAGTTGCCGCCGTTCTTCCGATCACTGCGACAGCGTTGTCCCTCCGAACAACGCATTGCCCCGTCGATCTTGTCTTGGTCAAGAGCCTGCTCCAGGATGAGCTTGAACAAGTCAGGTACACTCGATTTCGGGTTGGGCGCACGGAAGTCGATCTCGTTTTTCACCTTCTTCTTTAATTTAGCAGGCAACGCGTTGACCAAGATCTTACACTTCTTTTTGATCCCGTCTTCTGTCTTGAACAGGCCCACGAGTCCGTTCGTACGGATCAAAGTATTGCACGCATGAAAGTAGTTGGTCACCTGAGCTTCAACATCCCCCTGACTCTCGTCCATGGACAGTTTGCGCTGGAACAAGTCCTCGATGTTTGGCAGAGTGCGGTTCTTGAAGCTCTCCACCGTCTTCATCACCCAGTCCCACAAAAACTCCTCGGTGAGCTCGCTCTTGTTCTTCACCCAAGTCACTTCACACAGGGTGTCCAGCAACGATTCGTCAATCGAGTTGTGGACATTCGTCATCACCGCCTCGATCTCCTCCCCAGTAATTTTGCATCTCGCCTTGATCGCCTCTTCATACTCCAGACGAAGGTCCAGCCATCTCGTCATTCCATCATGCGAAATGTCCGTCACTTTTGGTGCCGTGATGAACGTGAAGATCGGCTGCGGCACCGTGGGGTGATTGCCAATAGCAACTCCGTTCGTTGCTTCCCCAGTCTGCCTCGCTGCTTGTCTACCAGACGAATCATCGCCACCAAGCATGGTCGCCATGTTGGCACCACCCCCATGCTGGCCCCGTCCCGCTCTATCGCGAGGCCCACCTCGGCCTCGACCTAGGCCTCGGCCTCGGCCCCGACCTCGAGCCGTGCCTCTGGTCCTCGTCACACCCACTGGTGCGGTGGTACCAGCCGAGCTGCCTTGGACGGTCTCACTGCTTGCGCTGGTGACCGCTTGATCACCTGACTCCGAACGCGACATTCGCCTCGAGCGCAACGATCGCTCCGTCGATGTTGAACTCGCAGCCGTTGCCGTATTGCTGCTCTCAGAGCCCGTGTCGACGACATTTGATTCCGCCATTTTCGCTTTCGAACCTTGATTCACTAAAGTTAACTTTGTAGTCGGTCCACGAAACACGTATTAGGGAAGCTGGTGGCTTCCTTGGATCCCTTGTTTGTATTGTTGCTGATTCAGAAGTGAGAGGTAATTCTAGTCTCTAGGATCGTTCTACAGGAGGGCACTCGTAGCCTCGTCCTCTACTCGTCCTCCTCGATACCCTACCACCAGCTTGACCTCGGCTTCTTAGCAGAGGCCCAGTGAGTGAGTCACGTCTTGCACGTCCTCGACCCACTTCAGTGTGTGTGTGTGTGTGTGTGTGCTATCCGGACGACTCGGGCAACAACAGCGGGTAGTCTGCTCATACACATTTGCAATGCTGGAAGTTAGCTTGCGCATTCTCGTAGACGTCAAGCTTGTATTTTGCCGCTGCACTAACTCGCGTTTGTCTTTAGAGACGCAGTATATATCTGTATGGCCTACAAACGACGCTCTTCTCGCTGACAGTGTTCGTGCTTCAATATCAGCTCGCGCATCTTGGCTCTTTCCCCCTGCAAGCCACTGATGTGTGTGCCATTCATATGCTGATTTTACGTTTCTGTTTGACAGGCCGCGGGTCTAGTATCTAGTGAAACTACGCACACAAATGGATATCCTAGCCTTGTCTTGGCGTCATGTCAGTCTTCGACAGCTATGAAGTCTTGAACTATTGTCGATAACACCAACAGAAGTGTATTCAGAGACAATGCCTACTGTTCACCAGGGTGTGTGTGTGCTTCTTAGCGGAAAAAGTAGTAAAAGCTGTCATCGAAGCCACTCAAAGCGAAACGTGAAGTCAATGCCTGCAAAACATGGCGATGGTTAGTTGAAAATTGATGATGATCGAATAGAGGAGCAGGCATACTGTACCTAAGTGCGCGAGTTGGTAATGCAGTGCAAAAAGCATTAGCGAAAATAGCGTAGTTTGCATAGCATAAACTGCGTTTCCAACACGAACGCGAGCTGATGCAGAGGCGAGAACCCAAACTTGTGCCGCAAGAAAGCGTTGACAAGAACGAGCGAACTGACTTCCAGCACCCCATACCCAAGCAGATTGGTCACTGCACTCGGATGCCAATTGCCCGCCCCGGCCGGATAGTACACGACACTCGGCAACTGCTCCAGCACGGATTTGTACGCCAGGTAGAAGAACGGCACGACGCACTCGACCAGGGCTCCTCCAATTCAGTATAATATTGAATTGGTAAAGCTGTTTGTCAGTAATAATAATTTAAATATGACGATCACCATTAATAAATTATTATACTGATTAAATATTTCAATTTCATGTGCCTTGACTGTGTTTTTGTATGCCTTGAAATCATATGAGCCAATAATATAAATTCTAATATGGCGTCTGGCAATAATAAATATTTTCATCATATTTATTGACAATTTTCATATTGAAATTTTTAATTCATACCCCTGCACTCGACGTACTCGAGCAGCACGAGATACTCGCAGTGAAATAGCAGCTGCAGTCCGTGCTGAAGCACCTCGTCAGTTTGGCTACCGGTTGAAGGAACGATATGAATCGGTGGAACCGAAGTGCGTCGGAACATCCAGGATGTTAAGGAACGCCCTGGCGTGTCAGAAGAACCGCCCCACGCTGTATTCCTCGCACTAAACTTGCCGGATGCCTCCAACTTTTTTGCAAGAACTCACTCAGCTGCTCAGGAATAATGTGAGGAGGGTTTGCCCGGAGCCGTACCCGCTTGAATAGCCTCGACAACCGTGGCTATCAGCTCTTTGGAGTGTTTTGACTTGGTTCCAGAGTTCTGCGCTTGGCGGTGGCTTGGATAGTCTTATCCTGGGTTGAAATCTCGCGAAACTTCTCGAGTAAATCCACCAGATCGATCCCTACGTACAGCGCGGTCAGGTAAAAAGACCCTGAAGTCGACATGCAGACCGAGATAAACAGCGACCCTAGGAAATCGACCGAGAACGCGATGAGCTCCGGGATAAAGTCCTTCACCTGGCGACACATGCGCACGGCAAACAGTTTTACCCCAAATTTCCAGATCGGAAGTACGATTACCACTGCGCCTCGATATCCCGGAGGCAGCAGATCGTACAAGCCTCGGCAGTAGGGGAACACTCCGGTCACTATCAAGTTCATGAGCACGGCCTTCTGAAAGTCCGCGAAGCGTTGCTGAAGACTTGAGCCCCGAGTAAACAGCGCTGGGCCGTAAATGAGCCTGGAGAGTGCAGGAATGTAAATGCCCATCGTAAAAATCGCAAACTGCCACGGGGAACCCCACAAGCACTGCTTCCAGAAGGTACGTCTCCATTTGGGCAGCAGATACCAGCAAGGTCGTGCTGAATTGCTGATACATGGAGTAGTTATGGCCTGGAACAAAGAGATTCATTTGCCAAGAGCCGACCCCGATTATACCAAAACCCGTCAGGCCGGGTCGAATCCAGAACATCCAGTTGGCGCTCCACCCTTCCGACGGGGAGCGCAACGGCAGACAGCTATTACCAGAGTAGGAACGGGAGTAAGATGACGCACCAACGTTGCTCTCGTGGCCGACGTGCTTTTGCAGTATTCTTGGAGAAGTTCGAGACGCTCGATGGAGTACGATCCCTGGTGGCCAACTTGAATTTCGCGCCAGAGATATTTGGAATCATTCATTGACGGAGAGCAATCGCTTACGTGTTGGGAAACAATCCCCAAGTTCTTGAGAAAATAGTACACGGATACCCTAATGGAGCGACTAGATATCATAGGCTCACATGTCCAGCACATTTTGTTTGCGTTCTGGTCGGGGTGAGATGCTTCCGGCATATTTTTAAAGTTTGGCAGACGGTTGCCCCCCCCATCAGCGAGTACTATGCCCGTTGGCTGGCAAGAATCCATGGAAGTCCCTCAAGGTCCGTGTGCTGGCACTCACAGCACTTTATACAACGAAAACTTACGTCAACGAAAAATCTCTACAAAGACGCTCGAGAAGGATACGGGTTCTACAGACAAGAAGAAAATTTACATGGTAATTTACCATTGGTAAATGCGGCAATTGTTAGTCTCTGCTACGGCTCGGCTGCCTGCCGTCTTGCAGGCCATCCATAGTTCATCCGAGCTTTTGCTGAATGGGAATCCTGTACTGATGAAGTCTATCGATCCTGTAGGATTGCTCGTTGTCGATTCAATCGATCCAAACGTATCCTATCCGACACGCGCCTCTGATGACTCAACGCCTGACCGACGCAGAGCGTTCTTAGAGCCCTGCTGTTGCAGCCGCAACCACCGTGTTGATGCGTCCTTAGTAAGGAAACTGTAAGGACTCCTTACAGTGCTGTTCTGTAATGATCATCTAGTACTGTACTGCACACTGCTTGCATGCCGATGCCGTCAAGCTTAAAATGGACCACAGAGGCGAAGGTGGAGGAGACTCCAACTTACATGTATGTGAGATGCATGTATTGCGCAGCACGGGCTCTCGTCTCCTGTCTGGATAATGTGCGCTCGAGACGCATGAAATCACCGCGCAGCGTTTTCATGACCAACCTGACCCAATAGCCTCTATTGTAGAGGTGAGCCCAGACTCAAGACTGGGCGTCACGAGACTCGTCGTGAGCAAGGACTCGCGACAGGAGGGCGGCGGGCCTTCAAGGCTCAAGAACTCTTGAATCAAGACAAGACCCGGCCTCAGCGATTTGCCAGGGGGCGCGTGCCGTGAGGTCTATGCGGCACAAGAAAAAAAAGGAGCAAAGTCGAGGACTTCAACTTGGAGAGTCCTCGAAATAACACTTCTGAAGCAGCTTTACGTGGTCCACACCAGAAAATTCTGTCAACTCGGCCAATGGCCCATGACCAATGCGCCACTCAAGGTGACGTCCAGGCTCCGACGCTGACCGCGTGCGTGCGCGGGTTGCCGTCGACCGGGCTTGAATCAATTAACGCCGCCCCCCCCCCCCTTCCCTGTCACATAATGGCCTTCCCGGCACAAATCGCGGTGGTGGTTGCAGTTGAAGCTCCGATCTTGCCGATCAACGACTAAAACCCAAGGCAAAGACGCGCGCCTCACGGGGGGGTCCACGCGGACTCGCCCACGTCGGCTTGGGTGGGGGGGGGGGCACCCCAGAGGTGACTGGATGCGGCCCCCTCACTCAGCTCACTTTCCAATTTACCTCGAACCAAGCCCCCCCCCCCTCCCCAATCCGCCGACCAAGCTCCAAGATGCTCCAGTCGTGGATGTCGGCCGTGTGCTACACGGCCTTGAGCTTCGCGGTGCTCAACAGCGGCGTAGCCACCGCCGACGAATGGGACGCCCGCGTGGACGAGATCATGGCCACCTTCACCAACACGGACCTCGCCGGCCAAATGACGCAGATCCCCGCGTACGGCCTCGTCAACTCGACGTACCAGCTCGACGAGGACAAGCTCCGCAGCTACGCCAAGTACCACGTCGGCTCGTACCTGAGCCCGCCCATGTCGGCGTACGGCGAGGTGGACGGCCGCTGGGGCTGGACGACCGCCGAGATGCGCGACTTCGTGGGCCGCATCCAGGAGATCGCCATGGAGCTGAACGGCGGCCACCCGATGATCTACGGCACGGACGCCGCCCACGGCAACGCGCTCATGATCGACACGGTCTACTTTGGCCAGCAGATCAACGCCGCCGCCACGTTCAACCCGGACCTGGTCTACGAGCAGGGACGCATCACGGCGCGAGACACGCTGGCGTCGGGCATCTCGTGGATCTTCGACCCCGTGCTTGACAACATGCACAACCCGCTGTGGCCGCGCGTGTACGAGACGTTCGGCGAAGACCCGTACCTGACGTCGGTCATGGGCGCGGCTATGGTTCGTGGCATGCAGAGCTACAACGAGTCCGCGGCCTGCATGAAGCACTGGATCGGCTACGGCTGGACCCCCACAGGTTGGTTGGCACTTGAAGTAGTGCATTGTTATTGTTGAATTTTTGCTGACTAACAGCATTTTGCTTTACAGGCCACGACAAGGACGGAGTGACTATGAGCGATTTCGACATGATGAACTCGTACTTCCCGCCGTACAAGGCTGCGGTGGACGCTGGTCTGCTGACGGGCATGGAGAACTACATCTCCGTGAACGGCGTGCCGATGGTGGAGAGCAACAAGTACCTCAAGAAGCTGCTGCGCGACGACCTCAAGTTCGAAGGCTTGATGGTGACCGACTACGCCGAGATCAACCACGTGCCGGACTTCCACAAGACGGCGCGCAACATCAACGAAGCCGTCAAGTTCTCGCTCGAGCGCACGTCTATCGACATGAGCATGGTGCCGGCGGACATGTCGTCCTCGGCCTCGTCGCTGCTGACCTCCAGCTCGTCGAGCATGTCGTTCTTCAACGAGACGCTCGCGCTGCTCGAGGAGGACCCGGAGATTGTCGACCGCATCAAGGAATCGGTGCGTCGTATCATCAAGACCAAGCTCAAACTGGGTCTGTACGACAACCCGCTGCCCGGTGAGGAGTACCTGAGCATGGTGGGCAACGACGACGACGTGGCTGCCGCGTTGGCGTCGGCGCGCGAGTCCATTGTGCTGCTTCAGAACAACGACAGCACGCTGCCGCTGTCCAAGGACGCCTCGGTGTTCCTGACGGGCCACAGCGCTCACAACGTCGGCTACCAGTGCGGTGGCTGGACTCAGCAGGGTACTGGTATGTCGGGCAACGACATGTTCGCGCACGGCGTGAGCGTCAAGGACGGCCTCGAGAAGGTCGCTGGCAACGGCTCCTTCACCTACTTCAACGGCTTGAACGTGACCGGAGACTACACGGAGGCGGACCTTGCGACCGCCAAGGAGTACGCGAGCAAGGCCGACTACACCATCGCGGTCATCGGCGAGCACAGCTACGAGGAGAAGACGGGCGACATCGACGACCTGACGCTGCCTCTGGGCCAGATCGAGTACGTCAACGCGCTCGCTGCCACCGGCACCAAGGTCATCTTGGTGCTGTTCGAGGACGCCCGCGCATCCTGAACGACCTGCCCGAGAACGTGTACGCGGTGATCAACGGCATGCTGGCGTGTGAGCAGGGCGGCCAGGCGGTGGCCGAGATCATCTACGGCGAGACGAACCCCAGCGGCCGCATGCCGATCACGTACCCCAAGTACACCGGCAACGTCATGATCCCGTACCGCCACCGTGTGAGCACCCAGTGCGCTTCGGGCGACTACTGCGTCCCCAGTGGGACTTCGGCCACGGCCTGAGCTACACCAACTTCACGTACTCGGACATGAGCATCAGCACGACCAACGTTACCTCGAGCTTGGACTCGGTCAACGTCTCGGTGACCGTGACCAACTCGGGCAGCGTCGCCGGCAAGGAGACCGTCATGCTGTTCCTCACACAGCCGTACCGCTCCATCTCGGTGCCGGAGGTGAAGCAGCTGAAGAAGTTCTCGAAGATCAGCCTGGAGGCCGGTGCAGCGCAGACGGTGGAATTCGAGTTGACGGCAGCGGACTGGAGCGTGTACTATCCTCAGATCGGGAGGGGGCTTAAGCTTGTAGCGGAGGACGCAGACTACGTGGTCGCCATCAAGCCCGAGACGGACTGCGACGTGTACAATGAGACTGCTGCTGCCAACCCCTTGTGTGCGACGTTCACGCTGGCGACGGGCGAGTACCCGTTCGGCTCGCTCGTGGCGGAGTAAAAGGCAGTTGCACGGTGAAACTCCATCCGGTAGACGGAAACTGAATGTTTAGTGCGAGTGCTGCATCATGCTCTTGTGAAGCAAGAATTTTGGAGACACAAAAATATAAAAAGTGCTTTTCTATTTGTAAAGTGTACATGCCTGCACAGTTTTGTTTTGATTTTGACTTCTCGCAATTTGGCCTCGAAATGGTGTATTAATACTCGATGGTAGTAATACTACGTACAATGCTGCATTTCGCTACATGCATATCAAATGCGGAGTAACGGGTACCATCCTCGACTTGTCCATACATGTAATTGTATTGCTGCTCGTCAACGTACTCGTCAAGTATGCTGACGAGCAGCAATACAATTAAATGTTCAACTTGAACATTTAATATTAAATGAGCAGCTCCTGTGGCTTAAAAGATCCAAGAGATGCTCTTGAACTGTTCAAGAGTTCAAGAGCATCTCTTGGATCTTTAAGCCACAGGAGCTGCTCAATCTCCACTAAGTACGAATTAATCTTACATACACACCTTTGGCTTTTTAAATACTAAGTAGTAGTTACTCCCGTTACACCAGATGTGAAATAATTTGATCTACGAGGTGTACCACGGGCTCATTGCAACACACTGTTTTGAACACAGTCTGTGCTACACAGGGCTTGGTGCAACACCATAAAACTGACCTAATATAAGAGTCCTAGAATGATCACGTTTAGTTTTCGCCCGTACAATCGATCACTTTCCTAGTTAGTTGTTACCACGGCAAATATCCCATCTTCTCCGAATTACATGAAATAGCGGCAAAGAGACCGATAACACATGGAAGATCTGGTATTTAGCAAATGAAAAGGCAATTCGGGAGTATATGCACTTTTTCACGAAGGAGTAACTTATCCGAGAAAGACAACATCACACGGGAAATACTGTGTGTTTCGGGACTAAGTGGGATGTTACCAAACCTATCTCCCCGACGCAGGTCGCCTAAGCTTCTGGACGCCCGTCAGGTCGATCGCGCTCCATACGAAGCCTGGCGGAATGGTGTAGGGCTCCGCGCGGAAGTACCCCACGCTCTTAGACACGTCGATGGCCTCGCGGTCTGGCAGCACCATGGTAGGTACAGCTTCTTGAGCATCGCGCAAGAATTTCTACTGCTTCTCCACGGCCACGAGCTCCACCTGCTTCTCAGCGGTGGACCTGCTTGAGCGGGGAAGGTGGCAAGCCACTCCTGGATCCACCAAAGCCAGACTAGGCATTAAACTCGTGATTTAGTTGCGCTCAAAATTTCTTTGCTGCATCGCCCCCCGCTGCCCAGATCGAGCTAGCGTCAGCAAAATGAGGCGTATCGGTGTTTTCGCCTATAGGATGATTATAAAGGCCTCATCCATTCGTCACATGAAGGGTGCCGAGACATCCTATCCACGGATTGCTTGTTTGACTTGGTCTTGTATGTGAGACCGGAAAAGCTTTAGTTATTCGGGAGGTGAGGGGCCGTAGCGCCGATAGACTTAGTCTTTCCCGGGTTAAGCTGTTATTCGCGTGAAGATTGATATTCCGTGAAAGCCCAGGTGTTTCCCGTGCAAACAAGTTTTTCGCGATGTTGTTCGTTTCTAGCTATCTATTAATAACAAATCTCCCGCCGGGACCACCTGGTGACCCGGCAAATCATCCGATATTTAGGTTAGTGCACACCAACTCGGGAAGCGTTCTAATAACTCAGAATTTTGGGAGGGTCAGAATCGTCTTTTGAGGTCTTTAACCACTAAGATGTTCTGTAAGGTCTCGATCTTCTACCATGACTCGCTCATGTTTTCCGCCTCGCTGTCTCATTCTGCTGGTTCGATACTTCGGGCTTCACGGGGGACGCTCTTCACAGGTGATCGTGAGTCCGTTGACCAAGTCCGGGGTTAGTTGGGCGCGCACTTGCGACCGCATGGCTAGGCTGCTTGATGACACAGAAGCAGTCTGCTTCAGGGGGCAGAGGATGTTTGTGCCAGGAGGCCGAAATGTTACCCCTCTAGTAACCGGACAGTCCCAAACATGCGCATCTTGTGCTGATCCCTGGCCTTTTCCACTTTTCACGGTCAACTTGCTCTGCTCTTCAGGTCGATACACGGGGAAGACGAACTCGCGCAGGCTTGCCTAGACGCACCACTGGACGAAGAGTATCTGGCGTGCGCTTACTGTACATATACAACCGGTACTGGATCTCAACGGGGTCATCACGGTCTTGAGAGAGTTCTCTGCGTGGGACCGGGGTTCGCGCTCAGCGAGCGGGGCGGCGACTTTGGATACGAGAAGAGTAGGAACTTGTAGTGTTTCGCTCGTTAGCACAGGGGTGCCGATCGCATCGACTCGCCCCCGCGCCGCGGGATATCTCTCGGAGTCCGAGTCAGACTGCTTCCGTTGCGGGTCGCACGCTGCGCTGCCTCCCGTAGAGCGCGCAGCTCTCTCGAAATAGCAGTCTTCGTAGTCCGTTCCCGTGTACTCGCCCGCCATCGCCAAGTACCTGTTCACAGCTGGTTCAACCAGTACTCAGTACTCGTCTACCAGCGAGATGTACAGATACGTGTCGATTTGCGAATGTATGAGTGAGGAAGAAGACTGATCGAGTAGTTGCCCACGAGCATGTAGTCGTCTTCTAACGCGTAGCTGACCGCGTAGTTGCCGGTATGCGGGTTTTGTGGATTTGAAACTCAATTACGGTACCGTTTTTTAGATTCCTCGTACAGTATTCCTTACCTGGAGGGGACCGTCTGTACACGTAAGTGTTTTTCGTATGCATTTATTTCAGGGCAGAGCTTATTACCACAATCTGGGGGACGGGTGTCACCTTGCTTCAAATCATAAAATTTGGAGGCGCCAGTAGCAAACTGTTCCCCAGCCTAAACGCAAAAAACCTTCCCTGCAGGGCTTAACCCTAACGGGCCGAGCGAGATGTGACCATGTTTGGTCCTGGGTTTAAGCCCGCGTGCTCCGCACACGGATCTTAAACCGCAGGCGTTGTTTCCGAGCGAGTTTGGTTTCACCCCCTCCCCACTTCAATCTACACTAAGTACGATTTATCCCCCACATACAAAAGCTAAGTCATATCATATTGTGGTAATAGACACTCTCCAGGTTCAAACCACATCTCTACGCCAGCTGATTAGTTAAGGACCACAACTTCTGGTGCTGTATGAACAAATAGCTAGGGCGGGTTCGAAGAGTTAAATAATACTTCGAAATACAAGTAGTAGATTCAGGCTATTTTCAAAATAGCCTGAAAATAGTATTTTTTTGTTGTGGAAGTCGATTGTGGAAGTAGATCAGGCAATCAACACGACGCAACTGAAACGAGCCAACGCCTACGGTTTGTCAGTCCTTGTGCAATGCACGCCGATGGAAACGAGTCTCGTTACAGCACCTTTAATACAACAGCACAATATCTGCTAAAGCGCCTTTAAGCTCTTACGGCGCCTTTAAGCAAAAAAGAGGGGGTGAATCAGCGGTGCTGCAGTGCACTTAGAGAAGAAAACTAACACCGAGTCGCCGCAACGGGTCACCTCGCTGGAATACCTGGTGCTGGGCCTATCTTCGCAAAACGGCGGAGGCCTTCTTTACAGACACTCCGTGCATGTTTGCTCGTGTCCTCACAACCGCTTACTACATGACCATGACGAGCTCATGACACCCGTCCCGATGCTATCCGGCAATACAAACTCCTTATTATTCTGATCTGTGTTAAGATTTGCCTCAGTACACAGATTCTGCACAGACTAAGTGGCGCCTTTATCCTTGCGGCGCCTTTAACGTGTGGACCACATGAGGAGGGATGACCTCCAGGCCTGATAGCTTTGAAAATGGGCACCATCAGGGGGTCCCTGGGGAGACGAAGGTCCTGCGAAGCGGCTACTTAAGCGCCGCCGATGTAACCTAGTGCGTTGGATAACTCTTACTTATCCCCACAGAGTAGGCAGTACTAAAGGTTTGGCCAGGAGCTAGCTTAGGTGCTACGTAGTGTCAAACTTAGCGTCCATTTTGGACTTTGAAAAGCTGAGGCAACAGTCTATATATTCCCCTCCTACCTCAAAACCAGCTGCTAAACTAAAGGCGCCTTAGGCGCCTTTAGTGGTGCTGTTGTGACGTTGACATAAAGGTGCTGTAACGGGTTCGGATGGAAACGTAGGACCCAGCACTGCTCCTGGCAAGCGTAGGTATGCGACGCGTGCCAGCGGCAGGCTGCCTAAGCGAGTGCAGTGAGCCGTTAGGGTCTGGATGACTTTCCCGAGCACGCAGCTGGCGATAGTTAAAACAGACGGTCTCCTCGTCCCCATAATCTACTTGAACAAATTGCCGAGTTTCCTTGTACATATAATTTATTTCCTTGGGCGGGTTCAAGAGTCTGCGAGAAGCACCCCCTTTTCACATACTCAGTATTGTATGCCACGATGTCCTGAGTGACGAATGTGTACCGGAACTACAGTGTATGGCATACTGTACAGTGTACCAACCATAATGAGTATGGTTGGTACTGTACATACCGCATTCCCTATGTCATCGCATACTATATGTCATCGCATACAGCTCTATTCAGCCAATCAGAGACCTTCAGTTTAGCTTCGGGAAGACTTGTGTGCACAAAGGCATTTATATCACAGACCATCTTTACACTTGGAAATTGTATAGACTAGACTTTTTTATGCCAGAATATTGGACAAACTTAGCTAGCCGGGACTCGTTTTGAACCTGGAATCAGGGTGTATGCGATGACATAAGGAATGCGGTACCTATCCTGGTACACGCATATGCGTTACGTAGGTACTACAAACCGTGTAGATGTGTCGCCACAGCGTGTTTAGTCACAACTTGATCAATCACAACGGATTGCGACGCTTCTACGGTGCATATAACTTAGTACATACCAGGTAATACATGTCCTTTCTCGGCCGGTAACGGTTGGGATACCACAGCGTTGGGCCAACGCCGTCGGCAGTGCCGCCGAGTCGGCACGCGCAGCCGATCCCTGTTCTGCTGCGCGTGTGCGATCCCGGATCGCCTATCAGACGGGCTTTCCGGGTAGAGCATGCTCGTACCGTACTGTATACCGACTCTGGGAGTCGCTCTCGTCAACGCCACATTTAGCGTGCTTGAATTATCTCACTGTCCTGCATTCTCGAATTCCTTTTGCCGGCCAGAAGTACAAGGAAGGACAACAACCATGCGCTTTACAACCTTTCTAGTTTTGGTCATCGCCACCTTCGCTGCTTGCATCACCTCCAGCAGCGCTGAGAGGGCTCCTCGTCTGGATCAGGCGCGCAATCTTCGTGCTGAGCAAGCTGGCCTTGTTGCCAAGGCTGACGACATCGTCGCGGCGGCTACCAAGCGTGACGAGTTCGCTGGGAAATTCATCGAGACCTTGCGCAGCAAAGCGCTGCTGACCAAGGCTGACAAGCTGGAGGAAGCTGGCAAGACGGCAAAGGCTGGCATTTTGAGAGAGTGGGCTGAACCGCTGACGAGGCTCAGCAAGGCGCAGAAGGAGAAGCTGTCGACGATGTTTGCTGAAGTGGCCAAGAAAGACCCCAAGAAGTGGTCCACAATGAAGAAGGTTCTCGTGGCTGCTCTCGGTGTCACGGCCGCCGGAGGACTCATCTACGGAGTTAGTAAGTACAAATCCTCGTAAGGGCGAGAACCACGTTTGACCTAAACCGGGCTTTAGTGCGATCTTCTTTCTACGCAAACCCATGGAGATAGATGGATAATAGCTTCGGATAACTGTTCTCGTGAGAAATCTGAATTCTGAACGCTCAGATTTGTCATTACGGACATCAACAGGGTCACCTTTTTCTACTGAAGTATGCATTTCTTCTAATTGATCCGATCACATTTGCAAGCTGCTGATGAAACTATTCGTGCGCGTCATCACTAAGCATGCCAGCCCCCCATGAAGCCGTCAGTTGCACTATGCAACTTGCATATAGCACTTTGTGGAGTATTTGACCAGACGACGGACACAAGCACGACGCACGCCGACGGCGCCGACGACGCCGACGCTGCAGCAGCCCGACCGACAGCTTGACCAGGCCTCGGAAAAAATAATTATTCCATTGCAATTACTGTATTTTTGTACGGAAATATGTATTATTGATGCGGGTCGTATTGAAATTATTATTATTGAAGCAAAGTTATCAGTAAAATGTCTGACTATACAAAAACCAAGTTTAACATGATTCTCCATATAAAAGTAATTGAAATAAATACATATTATTGGTGAATGATATATTGAAATGATTATTATGGAGACCGAACTTTTGCAATCCAATATGATACTGTATTTTCCGAGGTCTGAGCTTGACGCACGGACCGCGTCAACACTACATCTACATAATCGCCACCGCGTCAACGGCGGTACTTTCAGGTTGCAGAGACAACGGGCTAGTTTAGGCTAGATAAGTTGGCGAGGAAGCCATAGTTTCCCGATGCCGCAGTGACTAAAGATAGAACGCGGCAGGAGGCCAGTGGCCGCCTGAGGAAGGGCGCTCACTCTCGAATTTGCCTCGCCGCAGCTAACCCGCCACGCCACGCCCCTGGTGTGGAAGCACAATGAAAAGATCATTTGCCCCAACGCGACATCGCTGGAAATGCATAATCAGCGCCAGTGGTTGGTGCTGCGGAGCTGGAGGGCGCTGCCACAAGGGGCGCCCTCCTGTAAGGCAGAAGTTAGGGAACTTTGTCTAACTGCTTAATGAACTCACTTCGCATTTCACTTTGCAGCGCGCAAACGTCATAAAGAATTCTTTGACAAAACAAGCATCGCTACGACATGCCTGGCATGAACGACGACTACGAGTATGACGCCGAGGGCGACGTCAAGATGGCGATGCCGCAGCCTATCTTCGAGGTGACGAGGGCCCCAAGTCTCAAGGTCTGGAGCCAGTCGGCCATTTCGACGTTCCTCCGAGAGCGGAGGCAGTATGAAGGCAAGGTCGCGGAGCAGTGTCGCGTCACGGGCGAAGTCCAAGGAGCCGTGACGCGGAGTGTGCGATCGACGGTGGAGCCAAGGGTGCTGGAGCACGTGGCCCACTACATCCTGAAGAAGGACCTCGAGAGCGTGTCGGACGACATGCTGCTCGCGGAAATGAAGCGAAAAGTGGGCGCGATGATGAACGACCGCGTCCCCGACGTCACTCTGCTATTCTCGCGTGAATTGAGGATGGATCTTTCGGAGGTTGACGTCGAGGCCAGGATCGCCAACTACTTCATGACTTTTGACCGTTTGGTCGAGGACAATGGGTTGGCTGGCATGTTAGGGCTGTCGGTGAGGAAGGCCGTCAGCGTATGAAGCTACGATGCAAACTGCTGCTGAGTAACGTGACGCCGGAGATGTTGAAGATTGACTTGAGCAGGCTGGTTGAGTTGACTCACCGTGAGGCGAAGGTGAGCGACCTGGCCCTGCACGACTTGATGATTGAGCGAGCGACCAGACAACAGCAGTACCATCTCATGCAGTCGGAGATGAAGCAAAATGCAGCTCCGCGAGTGAAGGACTCGGCCGCACCAGGAGGGAAGGCGCAGCAGCGCCCGGCTAAGCCGCAGTCGAAGCCACCTAGCAGCAACGGTGGCAACCGCAGTTCTGGGGAGCAGCGCAAGCCCCCTCGTGATGGATGCCTGATCTGTAAGGGGCCGCATTGGGCTCGAGACTGCCCAACGGCGTCTGCAGAGCAGAAGGCTGAGGTTGCAAAGAATCTGCGCGAGCGGAAAGGCCGTCAGCCCGATCGTGTCAAGCGGGTCACGGCCGATGACGAACCAGGCTTCAGGACCGCTGTGATAAACAGCGTGTTGACCGTGCCGTTCTGCCCAGACACAGGCTCAGACGCGAACATCATTGGACGGCCAGTGCTTGATGAACTTCGGGAGTTGGTGCCTGATCTGCCGACCGTGAGGGTTGAGCCGCCACTGCAGGTTATGGCCGCAGGTGGCAACGCTATGTACTGCCATGAACGGGTGTACGTCGACCTGCAAATCGTGACGGCTGCGGGGCCTCTTTGTTTGTCGAACATCGAGTGTTTGGTACTTGAGGCACCCGAGGAGAACTTCTCGTTGGTAGAGCTACGCTGCAGTCCATCGGTGTGGACCTTGATGGGATATTCGAGCAGCTGGTGCAGCACAACCTCGGGGAGGCCGAGGCCGAAGCAGATGACATCCCCAGCGACCAAGTCGAGTTGCTTGGTGATGCAGACGGTGACGAAGTGGCGGACATGCTCCATCTCCTAGTGGACGATGCAATTGAGGCAGGATTTGACCAGGAATCGGCAGATCGACTACGAGGCCTGGTCCTGAGCTACTCTGACGTGTTCAGGCTCCGGTTGGGCCGTGATGAAGCAGCTGATGTGGAGCCGCTGGAGGTGCAGCTTGTATCAGACGCTCAGCCCTATCGAAGTGGTGTGCGGCGCTACCCCGAGGTGCAACGGCAATTCTTGCGCGACCATGTGCGCGAGTTGGAGGCTGCTGGCTTGGTCGAACGAGACAACCAAAGTCGGTGGTCCTGCCCTGCGTTGCCTGTTGCCAAGCAGGGCACCGACGAGTTTCGGATCACGATCGATTACCGGCCAGTCAACAAACTGACTGTACCGATAGCTGGAGCTGCGCCAAACCTTGCCGTGGTGGTGGGGGCAGTACGCGGCGCCTACGGCTTCGGGACTTTTGACTTTCACAAGGGATTCTGGCAAATGCCGCTCCACCCCAACAGCCGTGAAATGTTCAGCTTTGTGACTGAGGACGGAGTCTTTACTCCTACCCGTGTGCCCCAGGGGGCCAGCGACTCGGCAGTCCATTTCCAGGCGCAGATGAATGATGTCCTGAAGGAGCTGCTGTTTAAGAGCGTTCTCGTGTGGATTGACGACGTCCTGCTTTACGCTCAGACCCCAGGGGCGTTTTTGGACAACCTCGAGCAGTTCTTCTCCATCCTGCGGCAGCGCAAGTTGAAGTTGAACGGCAAGAAATGCAAGCTGTTCGCTCGCCGCGTCAAGTGGTGTGGCAAGGTGATCGATGGCGAAGGAGTGGCCCATGACCCCGAGCGGCTCGAAGCTCTCGCGAAGATGCCGCTGCCACCAACGGGTGCTGCTTTGCAGCATTTCTTGTGCGCTTTGAACTGGCTGCTAGACAGCATGGTGGACTATGCTAGGACTGTGGCGCCACTACAGGAGAAGCTCGAGCAAGTGATGAGTAGCGGGGTCGCCGCAAGTCTCAGCTTAGCGGAGCCACACTCGACTGGACGAATGATGAAGAAGTTGCATTCAGGAACACGTTGGCTATGGTTGAGCGATCATGCAAGCTCATTTTCCCTGAGCGTGGAGCAACCGTGTGCATGTTCAGCGACGCCTCGTTATCCGGCTATGCTATGGTGGTCACGCAGGTTCGCCGCTGGCAAGAGGGCGTTCCTGTAGAAGAGCAGTCGCATGAGCTCTTGATCTGCCGTGGAGGGATGTTCAAGGGCGCGCAACTGAATTGGTCGATTGTGGAGAAAGAAGGCTACCCAATTGTGAAGGCGTGCGATGAACTCGACTACATGCTTGCGCGGGAGGAAGGGTTCCACATCTACTGTGACCATTCTAACCTGATCCAGCTGTTTCTCGCCTGACAAAGAAGTGAAGCAGCATGTCAAAGGCAAACTACAACGCTGGGTGCTGAAGCTGATCAGCTGCAGATACGTCATTCACCACATCGCCGGGGAGGTCAATCTCTGGGCCGACATCATCTCGCGTTGGGGGCAGTCGGCCTGTAATGATCTGCACGTCCAAGCGCGGAGCAACACGACAACATCCGATGAGTCCGCGCACAGAGAGCAGGAGTAGCCGCATGCATACTTACCGGTTGTGCAAACGCTTGCTCCGGCACGCCTCAGCCAACCACTTCATGTTTAGGACCGAGCGCCATGAGGGCGCCCTCGGGTAGATGGATAGCAGCAAACAGATAAAGACATCAACTCAGTTTCCATTTTACTCGCAACACAACGAGCACAACCAGAACCTTACACTTGGTAGCACTTGCGAAGCCGACGCGCGCTTCAGTCCAGTTCCAGTTCCAGTTCCAGTCCTCGTTCCAGTTTCAGTTCCGCCACGCGTCGCCGGTGTGCACGCCGTTCAGCCTCGTCCGTCCCGCGTTGCCGTTGCGCACGCCGTCTTCCTTCGTTCGTCGGTGCGCTGCACCTGTATCTCTCGCCGTTCAACTTCTCCGGGTACGCCGCGTGCGTGACCTTGTTCGCAGCTTCGGTCCGCTCGTCGCCGACGGGTCCTCCATTTTCGCCCGGCTCGCTCCTTTTTTTCTGGGGGAGGAGTGGCGACGCTCATTGTCACACGTCACTGCGTGTCGACATCTCATTGGTGCAACCAGCCCAATCACTTCCGCGTGTCCGTACGCGGCACCCACCTCGACCTTCCGCTTGTCACCTCGGCTTTCACTGGCAAACAGTGCGCAGCCGAGTGTAACATCTGCGTCGGGGCCGTTACGAGTTTAGTAGTAGGAGTCTTTGTGCTCCGAGGCGGGCTCGAGCTAGCGCCGGACGGAATTGCACCAGTTGCTTCCTTCGGGACACTGGAGCAAGTGGTTGGTACTTGTCGGAAACAGAGCTCCAGGTCGGGCTTCTGTGACTTCGTTGGGGCTTACAGACATTGTCGGAAGCAGCGCTCCAGGGAGTGCCTGCGACTTCAAACTTTGATTGATTTGGCTGAGGAGCTTGCGCGCCCCAGCCATCTATTGACGACGTGGCTATCGTAGGCGCAATCATGGATGAATCGGCGATGCAGCACGCGGACAGCGTGCAGCAGATGTTCGCCTCGCTCGCGGCGATGATGCGCGAGCAGCAGCAGTTCATGGCACAGACAGCCGCGCTTCAGCGCCAGATGGCGGCGACTCTGCAGCAGCAACAACAGCAATCCACCTCGAAGCAGCAACAGTCGGTGCCCGACTCCTCATAGCAAGACACGCGCGTATACAGGGCCGAGGGCATCACCATGCCGAAGTTCTCCGGCACCAAGGACGACGACGTCGCGGACTACCTCTTCAGCGCCAAGCTCTACTTTGAGTCGAAGAACATCAAGTACGGCGCCGACTCGCCGCAGCAGCGCCCCTTGTCGCTCTTGGTCGCAAACTTGAAGGGGCCGGCAGCAGCATGGTACCGCGAGTACGTCTCCCACGACGGGAACTTCCTGCATTCGGTCACGCAGTTCGAGGAGCTGCTGACCAGCGAATTTACGACCCCCGATCGACAAGAGCACCTGCGCGACCCCAAAACAACTTCGCCTGTCTTGAAGATTACGTGTCGGCCTTCCGGCACATCATCTGCAAGGTGGAGGACATGTCAGACATTGACAAGGTCATGCATTTCCAAAAGGGCTTGGTCGTAGAGATCAGGCAAGAGGTGAAGCTGCGCCAGTTCAGGAACACGACAGATGCAATTTCGTTTGCACTCATGTACGACCGCACGCACGCTGTAGGATCGCGTCGAACCAATGCGAACCGCGCAGGCCAAGGTCCACAACGGCTGCAGCAGTCATCCCATCACGTCGAGGAGCCGACCCCAATGGAGATCGGGAGTTCGCGCTTCGTTTCTCGCGACGAGTGTCTGCGCAGTAACCTTTGCTTCTACTGCAAGGAGCCCGGACACCGCCTGGCTACGTGTCCTAAGCGGCCAGCACGTAACAACCCCCGAGGCTCATCTCGTCCTCCACAAGGGCGCAGTTCTTTCCGCGCAAATCAGGGCTCGTTTCGCTGCATTGCTGAAGACGACGACGTATCCGACGACGATGAGGACGACTACGCAGACAACCGCGACGACAATGTCGAGGTCATCGACAGTTTGCAGTTGAACATGGTGTCTCTCGACGCGAAGTTGTCGCCCAATCGTGAACTGTTGAGGTTCGAAGGAACGATGAACGGCCAGACAGTGCGAGTCTTGATCGATAGTGGTGCAGAACGCAACATTGTGCGTCCGGGCCTCGCGCAACACTACGTTGAGGCCACCAAGGTCCCGGCCGAGCGCTTTGACGGCACGACAACCCCGGCGCGTACCGCACAGCAATGCTTGGAGACTGTCTGCTTTGCTGGCAGAGCCTTCAACGATGTTTCTCTCATTGAATGGGAGGTATCTTCGAACCAAGACGTGATTCTCGGTCACCCGTGGTTAGTGCAGTTCAACCCGATCATCAACTGGCAAACCGGAGTGATGCGCTTCCCTACCCAGCGCGTAGTACATGACTTTGGTTCCGTGAACAGCAGTCTTGAAGTGGCGGGACCGACGGTGGCTTCAGTGGAAGTGAAACAGGAATTTCTTCAGCACCCACTTCCTCCGAACGTGCGGCAGCAGCTCGACGACCATGTGAAGGCAGGCTACTTCAGTATGCCGTTGGGACCAAGCTCAATAACAGCGCTGGGGTGTCAGTCATTGCCCAGCATCTTTGACAACGACGGTGACGATGATACAGACGCGTCGTCGCTGTGTGTTCTTGCGGCTGCGGAGTTCGAGAAGAAGGTGAAGGCTGACGAGTACGTCGAACTGTATCATGTCACGGTGAAGACGTCGCCCAAGGTGAAGTCCGTGCCATTGATGCTTCAAGCGGTTCTTGAAGAGTTCGCAGATGTCTTTCCGGCAGAGCTGCCACCTGGATTACCGCCAAGCCGCTCAATCGAGCACGAAGTGGTCTTGAAACCAGGCGCAACACCAAGCAACCGAGCTCCCTTCCGTCTCTCGAAGGTTGAGCAGGAAGCATTGGACATCTTTGTGGCAGAGCTGCTGAAGAAGAACTGGATCGAAGTGTCGGACTCACCCTGGGTATCGAACATCTTCGGCGTGCCGAAAGGATCCCGCGACGGGCAAGTTCCCATCCCGATTGGAGTGGCTGCACTCGGACAACCCGCACATGCCGATTCGATGGGTCATCGACTATCGCTTGGTGAATGCCGCCTCGGATGTGGCTAAGATCCCGCTACCGCACATTGAACAGCTCTTCGATCGCATGGTGGGCGCAGTGGTCTTCTCGATTCTCGACCTCGCGAGTGGATACCACCAGATGCGCATGTCTCCGACGTCAAAGCAGTACACGGCATTCAGGACGAACCATGAGATCTATCATTGGAACGTGGCGCCCATGGGTCTGGCCGGCATGCCAGGCACGTGGACACGCCTGATGCGCAAACTGTTGAGTCATCTACTGTTCGTGGTCGTGTATCTTGACGACATCTGCATCTTCTCGCGATCGATGGCTGACCACGTTGAGCACTTACGGCAAGTCTGCGAAGTCCTTCGCGCTAACAAGCTTTACGCCCGTCCTGACAAGTGCGACTTCGGACAAGCATCGGTTGACTTCCTTGGTCACACCATCTCTGCTGATGGGTTGCATGTGGACGCTCGCAAGACTCGAGCCATCGCAGAGTGGACCGAGCCTTGCAACATCAAGGACCTCCAACGCTTCTTGGGCCTTGCCGGGTACTATCGTCGCTTCATCCACCAGTTTGCAACCTTGGTACTGCCCCTGAGCTCTCTGGCCAAGAAGGATGTCGCTTGGGTATGGAATGAACACCAGCGCCAAGCTTTCAATGCCATTAAGCTCGCACTCCAACACGCACCGGTGCTTCGTCTGCCGGACTTTGACAAAACATTCATCGTGACAACGGATGCCAGCCATGCGTGCATTGGTGGAGTGCTCTCTCAGCTGCATGATGGCAACGATCTCCCGTGGCGTTCTTCAGCAAGAAGCTGGGACCGCACGAGCTGAACTGGCCTGTTCACGAGAAGGAGCTCTTTGCGATCAAGCAGGCGCTTACACGTTGGCGTCATTACCTCCATGGAGTCTCGTTTGAAGTGTACACGGACAACTCGGCGTGCAAGTGGTTTCTGCAACATCCACGCCTATCTGGTCGCCTGGCCCGCTGGCTCGACTTCTTTGCGTCCTTCCAGTTCACTCTGCATCATCGTCCAGGAGCTTTGAATGTCGTTGCGGACGCATTGTCGCGCCCCCCTGGTGCTTCATCGAGTCCGGGGGAGGGTCAGGAGGATTGTGAGTCGAAGCCCGAGCCGATTGCAGTGTGCACGGCGTGTTTGACCTCTACCACATGCACGAACAGTCGAGACGTGGTCTCACGACGTACCATGGCTACGGCGAAGCTCCAAAGCATACCGTCCCGGGATCAAGCTGTGATGCTTGCCATCAAACAGCCAGCCACAAAGGCGCTTGGAGTTGGCACAGCCCAGTTGCGCATGAGGTTGAACGCAGCGTCGATGGAGGACAGCACGGTGATCAGCTCACTTCAGCTGGATAACCAAACGAAGCGGGCGTTTCAGAAGGCATACAGCAGAGATCCAGTCTTCAAGTCGCTGTGGAAGTCCCGACGCTTGTCAGAAGAGTACGAAGTCATTCGCGGCCTGATCTACTTGAAGAGTGAAGACAATCTACGCCGCCTTTGTGTACCAAACAACCGGAAACTTAGGCTCGATGTCATCCACAACGCGCACGATGCTGCCATCATGGCGCACCCTGGGATCCGCCGCACTCAGCTAGCAGCAGCTCAGTGGTACTTCTGGCCGAGCATGGACCTGGATATCAAAGCGTACGTGCAGAGTTGTGAGTCTTGCATGAGGTACAAGTCGAGCACGGGGCGGAAGTCAGGCAAGCTTCAACCCATTCCGTTACCGGCAGCTTGTTGGGATGTTGTCTCGAATGACTTCATCACGCATTTGCCAGTCTCCGACGGCTTTGATGCGATCATGGTTGTGGTGGACAAGTTGTCAAAGCGCCCGGTTTACATACCGACGCACACCACGGCGACCGCGGAAGACACTGCCAAGCTGTTCTTCAACAATGTCATCCGGTACTATGGAATCCCATTGACCATCATCTCCGACCGCGACCCGAAGTTCACGTCGAAGTTCTGGAAAGCACTTGTGCAGCTAATGAAGATCAAGACAGCGATGACAACTGCCCACCGAGCGCAGGCCGACGGCCAAACGGAGCGTCAGAATCGGACTCTCGAGGACTCGTTGCGATGCTCTATCTCGTACCATGGCAACGACTGGAATGAGCACCTGCCCATGATTGAGTATGCGCACGCAACACTGGTGTCCAGCTCGTCAAAGCTATCGCCCTTCTTCGTCGACACCGGTCGGCACCCTAAGAACCCTTTGAGAGCGATCAGCCGGTGGCGAGGTCTCGCGTGGAGTACGCGTCACGATTTGTTCAGCATCGTCAAGAGGTGATCGAACGTGCTCGGAAAAATCTGTTGGATGCGCAAGAGGCTCAAAAGAAGTTCTACGACCGGCGTCGGGCAGCAAACCCATTCAAGGTCGGTGATCTAGCCTTGCTGTCGACGCAGGACCTGAACATCTCGCACGCCACCGCGGAAACGACTCTTCGCTCACGGAAGTTCATCCCGCGCTTCATCGGTCCTTACCCGATCTTGGAACTTCACGGCAACGTCGCGCTGCTGGATCTACCGGCCAACTTGAAGCATATCAGCCCACGATTCAACATCGACAAGCTCAAGGTATACAACAGCAACCCTGACCGCTTCGCCGGCCGTGTGATCCCGAAGTCGACTCCCGTGATTTTCGACGACGATGGCGAGCCACTACACGTTGTCGAAGCTCTGATCAAGAAGCGCATCTTCAACCGCCAACCTGAGTACTTGGTCAAGTGGCACGGGCTGCCTCACCATGAGAACACGTGGGAGCGCGAGCGCGACATCAAACATGTCAGCCATTGGCAAGCGCTGCTCCAAGATCTTCGCCAACGCAATCGAGTGGCACGGGTTTAGTGGAATTCCCTTGCACAGGGGTTTCACGGTACTGTTCCTTACATCAAGGTTCTACGGTACTACCAACTTCAACGTCGGCAACTTCAACGTTCAAGGTGCCGGGACTCGCTCAAGTCGGGGGGAGTGTAATGATCTGCACGTCCAAGCGCGGAGCAACACGACAACATCCGATGAGTCCGCGCACAGAGAGCAGGAGTAGCCGCATGCATACTTACCGGTTGTGCAAACGCTTGCTCCGGCACGCCTCAGCCAACCACTTCATGTTTAGGACCGAGCGCCATGAGGGCGCCCTCGGGTAGATGGATAGCAGCAAACAGATAAAGACATCAACTCAGTTTCCATTTTACTCGCAACACAACGAGCACAACCAGAACCTTACACGGCCGCTGCCGGTGCTGGTGAAGCTCTAGCTGTCAAGCGCGTAACGACGCGATCTGCCCAGACGCTCTCTGAGCTGCGTCCACTGCAGGACGACCATTTCGTCTGGCCCACGCGAGACGATGTGGTGAAGGCGCAGCGGCAGCACCACCGCGACGCACCAGAGGAGGGGAAAGAAGTGGATGGAGCTGTTGAAGTTGAAGGGCGTCTTTGGATCCCCACCAAGGCCAAGAGCTTGGTGAAGCGCATCTTTGTGATCGTGCACTGCGGTACACAAGGACACCGCGGCGTCCACGTGATGGTTGAGCTTTTAAACCGACATTTCTCGCTGGATAACGTCCGACCAGCCGTCGTTCGTTTCATCAACGAGTGCCTCCTTTGTAAGCATGTCAAGGGTGGTACTCTGATCCAACGTGACTGGACGGTTGACCGAGAGGTGGCTGACCGTAACGAGTGCATGCACATGGACTATCTCTACCTTGGTGAAAGCTACGGTGAGGCCAAGTACGTGCTCGTTTTGAAGGACGAGCTGACTCACTACTGCGAGCTTGTGGCCGCGGACTCTGCCGACAGCCAGACTGCTGTAGAGGCTATTCTGGACTGGCACAAGAGGTTTGGGCTGCCAGCGATGTGGATGTCAGACAATGGAGCACACTTTAAGAACTACGTGATGGAGTGGCTAGCTGAGCGGCTCGGCGTGTCCCGGGGCTTTGTGCCAGTGTACTCGCCGTGGATTAACGGCACCGTGGAAAGGGTGAACCGCGATATCCTTCAAGTCCTGAGAGTGATGCTGCTCGAGAACCAGCTCGACACCCGCAATTGGGTGCATCTACTGCCACTTGTCCAGGCCAATCTGAACCACACACCCGTGGTTTCGCTGGGCAACTGTGCCCCTGTCGAGCTGTTCACGGGACTCCCAGCGCCTTCGGCGCTGGACATCGTGATGGTCCCGAAAGACAAGTTGCCGCGCACACTGCCGCTGGACAAGGCTTCGTTCCGCGAGGCTATCGAGGAGTTGCGCCGCAGCCTCCACGGGCTGCACCGTGTTGTGCGAGACCAGCGCGAGCAGCGTCGCACGGCTGCCATGGCTCGTTCCAAGGGGACGGTTTGCAATTTTTCGGAGGGAGACTTCGTGCTGTGGTCGCGTGTGGACCAGCGACTCCAGGGAGGCAAGCTGCTTGTGCGTTGGGTCGGACCTTTCCAGGTGGTCAAGGCCCTCCCGCACTCTTTCCTCGTCCGCCACCTGCTCACTGGGGCTGAGTACGACGTCCACGGGTCGCGCCTTAAGTTTTACCACGACAAGGACCTCGACGTGACCGCCGAGATCCGTGAGCACGTCTCCCTACAAGGAATTGTCCTTGAGGTCCGGGACATTGTTGGACACCGTGTCAACTCTGTCTCCGGCGAGCTGGAGCTGTTTGTCGCTTGGCGTGGGCTCCAAGATATTGAGAATTCCTGGGAGCCCGCCAGCTCGATCCAGCATGATGTTCCAGCTTTGGTGACCAAGTATGCTGACGAGCACGATGTGGCCGAATTGCAGTAAATGTTAGGGGTCCAAGGGTTGCTGGAGGAAAAGTTATGGGTGATCGCACAAGATGGGTACAACTTGACCTCGTTGCCGTTGAAGTTGGGTGCATACGACGGGACATGGCTACATGAGTGCAGAGAACAGAGAACGTCTCAGCCGAATGTGACACGAAAGTGTTCTGAAGGTGTCTCGTCGTCTTGGGGGCAGTGTGGAGTATTTGACCAGACGACGGACACAAGCACGACGCACGCCGACGGCGCCGACGACGCCGACGCTGCAGCAGCCCGACCGACAGCTTGACCGACAGGACGCACGGACCGCGTCAACACTACATCTACATAATCGCCACCGCGTCAACGGCGGTACTGCATAATCAGCGCCAGTGGTTGGTGCTGCGGAGCTGGAGGGCGCTGCCACAAGGGGCGCCCTCCTGTAAGGCAGAAGTTAGGGAACTTTGTCTAACTGCTTAATGAACTCACTTCGCATTTCACTTTGCAGCGCGCAAACGTCATACACTTTGCCATTGCGTCTGACAAACCAAGCACATAAAGCGTGAAGGTGATATATTTGCCCGCCATTGCCAATTTATTTTTCGGCATTCAACAGAGCTGGAGTTATACAAACATGCAATCTGCGTTACCCCCCGGTGATTAGAATTCGAAGAACCCTGTGAAGAACTTATCCCCCCGCCATCGAGACGGATTTGGATTCCCCGTCAATAACTAGCACAACAACTTAGTCCATTTATATTGTGGTTGGCCATCTACAACACTTTCGGCGCTCACTACCGCTGCCTGTTGAGACGTACGGAGAAGCGATCGTTGGCATCAATGCATGGGGTGAACGTCTTCTATATCGGCTCAAACTACGCGGATTGAACCTTTTTGTCAAGACTGCGAATCGGCCCTGTTGTCCCCATCTCGAGTGTGCAGGGGTGTCGGTATCGTTGGCTCATGTTTTTTGGGAGTGCCCGGCGGCAGCTATATTGTGGCAAGATTTCCTCGCTAGGTGGACGCTCCTAGGGCATCATGTTGATATGTCTCGGCCTCATCGGGTTCTGGACTTCGACATGAACTCCGCCCCTGTGGGCTTTCTCACAAGACTGAATGGGGATTTGTGAGATGCTACAGCAGATGAAAATAGTTTTTCTGGAAGGTGCGGGAAGTTTCAAGGTAGTAGTTCCGTAGAAAGTGAAACCACCGCGAAGGTGGTCGGCCAGCCATTCTCCACCGCCCCACGAAGCTCATTCTACAAGTTTCCGCCTCGGTAGCTAGTTTTAAGCCGACCCTTCGCCGTTCAACTGCCATCCTCAGCTCAGGATGGCACCCAAGCTTTCGTCGCGCGCATACATCTTGGCAAGACCAGTCATCATCGGATTCGGCTGGGACCATCCGATTTATTGCAAAGTGAAGAAGGTAGGCCCGCGCGTTGTCCAGGTAGAAGGCCTTCACGATGCCGCAGGCCACACGTGGTCGATTAAGCGTGCCGAGGCGGCTCAATGCGTCGTCACCTCATCTGAAGTTCGGGCGGCCACGACGGGTCCTCTCCTGTTCCAAGCCGTTATGATTAATCACGCTGGAGGCTTCCACCATGGCCAAGTGGTTGCTGCAGCTCAAGACCAGGTCACCGTACGCCTGCTCGACGAAAGTGTGGTTGCCACACCCTCTGAGGTCACGCCCGTTGCGCCCGCAGTGGCTTTGCTACTAAACGCTCTGGTATTTGGTGAGGATTCGTGGAGCCTCGACGGGCTTGTCGAAGTGCATCACACCATTCTAGATCGAATCTGCGGCACGGGTTCAAGGGACGGATCCAATGTCATCAACCACATCCTCGAAGGCATCGTGGAGGACTCATCGATGCCGCGGCCACAGGATAAAATGACCTGGGTCAGTCCGAAACTGGTGAAGAAACGCTCTTTCCTCTCCAGCATGCCGTGGACTACGTGTACTACATCGACGGAGACGTTCAACCAGTTCCCGATTCGGTTGGCAACTCGTTCTGTCAGCCTCCGATGCGGGAATCATCAACACATACGTCAAGCGCCTCCTCCCGACCTTCACGAATCAACGAAACATCGCTATTTGACCCACAAGTAGATGATGACGACGATTCGATATGCGAACCAACCGATCTCCAGTTGACGGCATTGGTTAGGGGGCAGAGCGAGTCCTCACGCAAGCGAAGTTCGAGCGTCCTCCCCGCACCCCGTCCGGCAACTAGACAGCGTGTTGAAGTTCAACCTTCCGACAATGCTGCTATGGATGCTCAAATTGCTCACTTGCTTCTTGGCCGACCCGAGCTAACTGAGCGCTTTCTGCAACTTCGATCCGATGCAGGCCCACGGATATTCCAACCGCCATCTGAGACGCACGAAGTGCTCCAAGGCCAACCGCGCTGCAGTCACGATGCTGCTGGACGTCAGCAAGACAATGCGACCAGAGCACCCCCGGTCACATACGCCGAAGCAACGACAGCGCAGCCCAATCAAGCCCAAAGGGAGGTGGAGCCGCGGTCGAAATACGCATTCGCTCCTTCGGTGACTCAACGGCGAGCTCACGCTTTGGCAACAGCACTGCATCATCAAGGTAAGAGCGCCGCAATTTTTGTCGAGGCTCTGATAAACTCGATCTCCGTGCTCTTCAAGCCGTTCCCAAGTGTCCTTGGAAGAGTTTTTGCCATTGACTTCGGCGTACGTGGACTATCCGTCATGCACTTCGCGCCATTTCACTCCCTCAATGACAAGGCCGTGTGGATAACGACTGGAGGCGCAAACATGCAGAATTTCTCAGCCGCCGTGTCCGTACCGGCGGCGCCACCGGCGAACTGTATAGACGACATTCTAGAGGTGCTGCAATCTCTCGCTATCTACGGCGCTGAATACTTATCGCCAACGCTGTGTGGATTGATCGACACCATGGTCACCTTCACGAAGCAGCAGCTTCGGCGCATGACGTGGCAGAAAGCGAACCTGGTGCTGGTGGTGTACTGGATGAACGCATTACTGGAGAACTTTCGCATGGAGCTGGAGCAGGGTACCAGCGATGGCTCTCAAATCAAAACGCGTTGCTCGGTGGACGACCCGGAATTCCGTCAGATCCTTATCCACATCCAACAGCGACAGATAGCGGATCTGCAAGAGGCCCTGTCAGTCGCACAGTCGAAGCGGTCCCAGAGTACGGTCAAATCTGCGCACGTGGCACAATCACTCGACAACCCACAACGGCGACAAACCCGTGCGGTCAAAGTGGAGCACTCAATTCCGGCTGACGTCTACGCAGCGCTGCCAATCGAAGACGGAAAACGCCTGTGCCTGCGTTTTCTCTCCGCGGCGGGGTGCAAGGCAAACAACGGGAAACAATGTCTGTCTGCCAACCGCGCTCATTTCGTCCCTGATAAACTGGAACCAATTATGCGCGACTTCATCGGCAAACGATTTGGAGGCGTTAAGTCAGAGTACACATCGCTGTGATGCCAGGAGAGGCAGTCTGAGGATCGTCGGACAGATCGAACCGCACGCCTTGGTGTTTCGAAACCCTCGGCTGTCTCAAGGCGTCATACTTCTATTTCATCAACTTCATCTCTCTCCCCGCTGGCTTCGATCGTTGGCAGCGGGACTCGCTCAGACCAGGCAGTCCTCAGTACTGCTCTGGCTCCTATGCTTTCGACCACATTCGTGACCAAAGCTACTCCAAATCCAACCACCCCGAGTCTTTCCACTCCAAATTGCATCGAAGGCAACACGCCCGTCACAACGGACGCTCAACACGAGAAAAGTGCCCCGTTGTATCCAGCAGCACCGGTTCAGCTTTCACTTCACACGGCGGAACTAGTGTGCATTCGGCTAGAACAAGATCTGCTGAGAGACGAAGCCCGGCAGTCTGCTGTACTTCGTCAGATGGGGTGGCAACGTGATCCAGCTGCGTACACATCCCCGTCAGGTCTGGACGAGCTCGCAAAAAGCACGATATCTGCCTTCATTCGAGCTAACAAAGTCAGCATTTCTGAAGCCGTGCGTCGCTTTCGGAACGAGACGAACCACGACGGCCGACCGAACAAGGCCCTCGACCCAGCACGTCTCACGCTTCTATTGAAAGCCTATCCGCATCTCTCGACACTGCTCGAAGATGTCAATGTTGGGATTACACCAGTGTGGACTGAAAACGAACCGCGGAGCAGGAGAACGCAGAAGAATCATGCTTCCTTTCAGCGCTATCTCAAAGCGTCCCTGCGCAGCATTCGCATGGGTCAAGACACCGGCAGATACCTAGTGGTCGATGCAGACATCCTGGACCAATGGCAGTCCGTGCACTGTAGTCCGTTTGGAGCAGTTGAGAAGGGCGACGTCGATCCACTGCTCGAGATCAGGCTCATCCATGATCTTTCGTACCCGGACGGAACTTCAACTAATGATTGCCTGGACAAGTCGTGTTTACCGGAGATTGAATACACATACGTGACAGCACTTGCCATTCGGATCGAATACCTCGCCAGCCACCATCCTGCATACCAAGTTCGAATCCTCAAAGGCGACGTGAAAGGAGCGTACCGTCACCTCATGACAAACGCCAATCACGTGCACCGTATGGCCGGCCTCATCCGAGAGTTCAACACCCTGGTGATCGACCTAGCTGCGCCTTTCGGTTGGTCAGGATCCCCCAAGTTCTACGGAGTCTTCGGTCGTGCGATTTCATGGCTGGTATCAGCCAACGCACCGTCCACTGTCGCAAACTCGGCCGACTCAACCCCACTCTTCGGGTACGAGTGGGTCGACGACCACGTGATGATTGAACCAGATGTGGATGATCGACTCCAATTAGCGGAGGCCACCCTTCGGCACGCCATGCTCGCAATTTTGGGGCCGCGCTCAGTCAACGAGACCACGTTTTCGTCATGGGAAACCCGCCTCACAGTTCTCGGCCTAACGTGGGACACAACGTCACGAACAGTATCAATTCCCCAAGACAAGATCGATAAAGGCATCAATCGGATCGACGCTCTGTTATCCAAAGGTGCAGCTACGCAGACGGAGCTTAACAAGGTGCTTGGCAGCTTACGCTACATATCCACCTAGCTAAACCTTTCTTCCAGCGACTACAGTCAGCTGCAACCCGATGGCCACGTTTCGGACGAAATGCCCTAACCGAAGCGGTCGTCATGGATCTGCGCTGGTTCCTCCATATTTTGCGCGATGGTCACCTCGCCGAACTACCAATGTGCATGTTTGGAGCCTCACCGGTTCCCAACTTTCATCTCTACATGAACGCGTCGGATACGGGGTTGGCTGTACTACATCCAGCTCGAAACGAATTTCTTCAAGTACGATTCGACGCGGAGGAAGTCGACCTCATCGAGCCGGGAGCACTGTCCATCAACGTACGCGAGCACTTGTGTATCGCGCTGGCAGTGTGGACATGGGGTGTTCACATGGCCGCGGACTCGCCATCTATGGTGAACCACATCCGCTGCTGGAGCGACAACACATCCGCAGTTGCGTGGAGCAATCGGCTGGCAAGTCCGTGCAACGAGGCTCAAGAAATCAATCGTGCCATTGGGCTTGGAGAAGCGGTATTCAATATTCGGATGTCGGCCGCTCACCTACCAGGGGCGCGAGCCTCATGCGTCAGTGTGGACTAACTTCTCTGTGCATTGGACGCAGGTTCCAGTAGCACCAACCTGGAGAAAGATCTACAAGACGTTCTCTTCAAACTGCAAGCCGAGTCTCTGTCCCCGACGTCGACTGTCAAGTACGCGAGCACCTGGAAGCAGTGGGAAGCCTGGTGCACGATCATGCAGTTCTCCCCATGGCTATCCGACGACCGAGTCCAACAATCGTTTCAACTCGCGCTGTTCGCTGTATACTGCTGGCGTTACGGCTTCAGCCGATCTGGACAGGGAAACTCGGCATCAACGATCCTCTCCAAAATCAGCCATTTGTCGTGGAATCATCAGATCAATCTCGGATACAGCGTCGGTTTACTCCCAGCGCACAAGCTTGCGATCACCGGAATGCGGCGGCACGATCGCCCATCAGCACGCAAACACCCAATGCCCATCCCGATGCTCAAGGCTCTTCATCGCACCCTCAACTTCAGCATCACCCAAGACCGGGTACTGTGGGGCGCTGCGGTCCTGGGTTTCTTCTATCTGCTTCGGCGATCAGAATACCTCGCCCACGGACGGAAAGTGCAATCGTACGCAATCACGCGCGACGACGCGCAAGTACTCGACGTCAGAGGGAACCCATGTTCCTCCCTGAGCTCAGCATCCAAGGTGGCCGTCCGATTTCGCGGCAGCAAGAACGATCAGTTCGGCGAAGGCACCACAAGAATGCTCGAGCGCTCCGGTTCTGCTTGGTGCTGTCCAGTTCAAGCAGCATGGTATCTCATCCATCATCACGTGTCCATTGGTACGAGAGCGGACTCGCTGCTGTGTCAAATCACCGAGGGGCAAAATCTTCAAGTCAATGTCATGGTGGCGGCCATAAAACAAGCTGCGAGATCCGTTGGAGAAGACCCAAGGCTGTTTGGCTCTCATTCCCTGCGCAGCGGCAGGGCCACCGCGCTTTTCAACGCTGGAGTGGACAGCCTCGCGATCAAGAAGTTTGGGCGCTGGCGGTCCGAAGCGGTGGAGCGATATACAACAATCCAGGACGACATCACCGCCTCGGCCATGGCGGCGACGCTCGTGGCTAGGGCACTCAATGACACCTCCAACTCCACGCCCGCTTCGGTCATTTCGACCAAAGTGCTTCATGTTCTCTTTTTTGATGGCGGCTCCAGGGGGAACCCAGGCCCCGGAGGCAGTGGTTCTGTTCTTTGCGGGTAGATCCTGGCTCGGGCGTAGACACTCCTCTGTGGATCGCGAGCATGGCTTATGGCGACCGGCGAACGACAAACAATACGGCTGAATACTGGGGGGTTTTACATGGACTCACACGCGCAAAGACGGTCGGCATTCGTCAGCTTCACGTCGTCGGCGACAGCAAGATGATCATCACCCAAATGGAGCGCAGGAGGCCTCCAAAGCTCCCGCGTCTGGCTCGCTTATATTGGCGTTGTCGGGTTCTCGCGGACTACTGCGATGTGCGTACCTGGACCCATCATTTTCGCACGGCAAATAAAACAGCGGATGCACTTGCCAATCTAGCGATGAACACAAACTCAAGCCGGCAGGTCGGTTTAGCAGGCGAGCATTTTCCGTCTGGTTGCTGGGATGGTGCGCTCGGCAACATACCTAATGATCTCAGCGAATGGCAATTTGGGCACCCCTATGTGGCTGAACGAAGCGAAAGGACTGGTCAACCTTGAGAAGTGACGGCGATTTACACGGCTAACAACGGAATGGAGGTTAGCTGCGGATATTGATGATCGTTAGGGCTCCCAGCGTTAAATGAACACAATATACCTCACCTGCAAAATGAAAAATGAAAATGACATCACCGCCTCATTAGCCGCCAAGATGCTCAGAAATCCATGACCAGCAGCGTCTACACATTGGGCAACCTCCACGCCACGCCCTTGGCAGCGGGAGGCGCTGCTCAATCAAGTCTTTCTTCATCGCCGCGGTGCGGCGTGATCCCCAAAGCAACTTCAAGAAACACAGCTTTTCACTGGTATCAGGTTAAACGACGCGATGATATCGCATGTCATATCCCCGATGCGATCGCGAAATGCTGGCGACTCGGGATCACTATTGTGCTGCAAGTGATTTGGAAATCGAGAAATGAGTTTCGTGAACAGGAGCCGTTAACTTCATCTCGGCGCTTTAAATCGATTCTAGCTATCCGTTTACGACAGGGCTACCTCACGGTTGAGGCGTCGTATAAGGTGCAGCGGGGCTGCCGTAGCTTTAGCGTCAGAGGAAGACGTAACAGACTCACAGAGTCGCGGCTAAAGATAGCCCGTTCTAATACCCGAACGCACGAGTCCGTACTCCCTACGGACTCGAAGAGTCAACCCTTAACTCTTAGCTGTGAATCTTCAAACTGAATGTATTTCTCTTATCGCGGCAGAGCCGCCTTCGGTGTAAATGTATCTGGTTCACTATCTAGCATAGTGAACCCTAGTCATATGCATAATCTGTGGCTCTGAAGCCATGTACTGATTCTCCTACTGAAATAGGTTAGACAGTGTACACCACACAAGCCTGTATGTGCCACACTTCGTAACCCTTCGGGTAACATTCGTGTAACCCCGTTACACCCTCCCCCACCAAACCGTGGACACGGGTGTTCACGCTTAACGCTCAACGACCGGGTCTTGTTCCGTCAAGCCTCCTTCTCGAACGAGTCAATCCACATCGTGTGGACGTCTCTGAGAACTTTAGGCGCAACGCGCCCGTACATGACTTCAAGTCATAACGTGTTTTGGTCTTACGACCTCTCGCGAGGTCCGCCTCGGAGCCTCGCTCCTCTCGCGCTTCGGCACCTCGTGCCTGCGAACTCCCAAGCTCCCCGGCGCAGGTGCGCACACCGACCGCGCCTCCCAGGCTCTCGGTCTCTCAGTACTTCGCGGCGCAACGCCTCAAGCAACGCTCGCGGCGAGCACGCCCCAGCTCCCTCGAGCACTAGCCCATCCGACCATGGACCTCAAAGATCTCTTCGGAGATGAGGAGGAGGGCGAGGTGGCCTACAGCGAGTCCGATGTCGGCTCTCCGAGCCATGAGGGTGAAGCAGCGTCCCCACAACGCTCCCCGAACCGCCGCGACGCTTCGCCCACGTCGCCGGCACAACGCGGAGGTGGCACGTCGGCCACAGTTGGCTCGTCGAGCTCCCGCGACCAAGAGCGCCGCGCGCGAGTGTCTCCTGCGCGCTCGTCGAGCCATCTCTCTACTGAGCGCACTGCGCCGTCGAGGGAGGAGCCGCGGCCACCGCTGCGCACTCCAAATCCGTTCCCTGAACGCTCTTCCGGGCTCCGCGAGCTGCGCGAGCTCACTGAGTCACGGTACTCGCCGCCTCGTGCGGGGGAAGCGCCCTTGGGCCCCGTCATCTCCAACCCTTTGGACGAGGCTCAATCCGAGCAGGTTGCGGCGCAGCTGGCCTCCATGCGCTCCCAGCGCCCCGAGTTGCGGCCCCTGCTGAACCCCAGCACCGCCGAGTACGGCTTTCGGCCTCGTGACCCCGCGGAGGCATGCCGTCAGGCGTTCCAGCCGACGCTGGCTCAGCATGTCATTGGGCCTGCGGCCCGTACCCCGGAGGAGATCGCTCTTCGAACGTCTCTACGACAGCGACTCTTGACTCCACAGTCTACGACTGTCTCCGAGTACCGCGAGCGGTTGCGCCTGCAAGGCAAGGGTTTGTCCGTGCCCGCAATACGGACGTACCCTGTGGTGCTCAGCCCGGGCGAAAGTCTGACCGAACACGAGGCTCAGTTCGAGCTCTGGGCTGAGAAGAAGAAGAAGCTTAGCTCCATGGATGCTCTTCGAGCTAGCTTCAGCGAAGTGGATGTTCGTATCGAACGCAGGCTCCGCTTCGACTTTGCGAAGATCCGAGCCAAACGCAGCCTCTCGGCTAACGCTCAGCCGCAGACCCATTCTAGCGCTGCGCGCTTCGCTCCTTTGAGCCCTCCAGTCGCTCCTACCCGTGAGGGCGTGAGCGCTGTGGCTCAGGGCCAACCCCGGAGCAATGTGGCTGACCCAGCAGCTCCCAGCCTATTGCCGGGAAGCGCGGGACGGCCGGCATGCCGGCCTCGAGCCCACGGGGCGCTGGTGATCAAGCCGATCAAAAGCGTCCACGACGTCTGGGCAGTCTTGGCGAAGGGGCACCTCAAACTCCCATGAGTTCTCTGAGTGTGGGTACCCTCGCCACTTCACCAGATACTGGTTTTGACCCCGGCACCGCCGCTCCGCCAGCAGGCGCTCCACATGGTAGTGAAGGTTCCCTTGCTCATCGAGCAGCGCCGGTGGAGGACGCACCAAGCCGCCTTGCGACTTATGATGAGTTGTTCGAGGTTCAGCAACAAACGACTCGTCTTCGGGACCATGTCCAGGATGTAGATGCGCGTCTCGCGCGTACTGCCACGGAGCTCGACGAGCTTGCTCGAGACTTGAGCTGGGTTCAAGTGCCTCGCGAGGTCTGGGACCGGCTCCGACACTTAGATAGCTGGGTGCAGTACTATGGCGATCGCGACGACCGTCGTAGCCAGGAGCTCTCCGAGCTTCGACGTCAGCAGGCTGCATTGCATGGTCAGATTGACCTTCTGGCCCGCATGCAGGGTCCGCCCGCTGCGCTTCCTGCGCCGGGGCCCCCTGTGCCTGCGGCACTTCCGACTCCGACTCTGCCCTCAGGGCTCGCGGCACCGCCGATGCCGAGCCTTCCGCCTGTGCCTGCAGCGCCTGCGATGATGGTCGCGTCTGCGACGCCTGCGACCTCGTCGCCCTCGGTGTCTCCATTTGCACCTGCGTCGGGTCATGGTACGGCTTGATCAAGCCCACGTAGAAGACGGGGTGCGTCCGCATCTTCTTCGGAAGATTGAGCGTGTACGCAAGGCCCTTCCTGGCCACGACCTTGAAAGGTCCGATGAAGCGCGGGCGCAACTTTGTCTTGAAGACAGCGGACACTGCATGTGTAGGTAGGTTCTTAGCATTTAGCAATACCAGGTCCCCGACCTCATAACTGTCAACATTGCCTCTGCCTTTAGCATCCGCATGTTCCTTTTGCTTGTCTTGGCTCTCAGCCATTGCGTCACGCACGTGTCGTAAGACACTCAAGCGCGTCGACAAGAAAGTGTCAACCTGTTTACGAACAGTAGCCGGGCTGACATCAGCTAGCCGATCAGCTAAATCGGTTTCCTCTCCCCCACCAAGCCCGAGGCCACCACGTGGCGGCGTCAGCGGGACGCGGGGATGAGACAAGCTGTTCACGTAGAACGGCGTGTAGCCGGTCGAGGCATGCACGGCGTTATTCAACGCAAACTCAACGAGTGGCAGCATAGCGCTCCAACGCTTCGGCGTCTCAGCGCAAATGCTGCTGAGCACGTCTTCGACGACGCGATTCACTCGCTCCGTCTGACCATCGGTCTGCGGGTGATCCGCCGTGGACATGTCCAGCTTGGTGCCAAGCACCGCAAAGACCGCGCTCCAGAAGTTGCCCGTGAAGCGGGGTCTCGGTCCGAGACAATCGACTCCGGGAGTCCGTGTTGTCGAAACACTCGGTCCAAGAACAGCGTTGCTGTACCCTTACCATCGATGGTATCCGGCACAGCCGCAATGTGAGCCATCTTGCTCAGTCGGTCTACAAAGACCACGACTCCAGTGTTGCCCGCCGCATCCGCCGGCAGGCCAAACACAAAGTCCATACTCATGGATTGCCAACAGCCCGAAGGGACAGGCAAGCTTGCCAACGGGGCTGCAGCATGGGGTGACGACTTCACACGCTGACACGTCTCGCACGTGCGCACATAAGTGCTCGTCCACTTGTACATCTTCGGCCACCAGTAGTGGGTGCTCACCGAGCTGTAGGTCTTCTCACGGCCAAGATGGCCAGCCACCGGCGTGTCGTGGGCCTCATAGAGGATACGATACTTCAGGTCCTCATCATGAGGGATGACCACGCGTGGCGTGTCCTCGGAGCCAGTGCTGTAGAACAGCAGGCCACCATCGAGGGTGTAGCGATGCAAACGCGCGCGCACTCGCGCCGACAATTCAATGTCCGAGTCTTGAAACTCCTTGCTCCCGAGAGCCTTCAGCAACGCGACACAAGTGTCATCCTTGGCATAAGCCGTTCGGATCAGATCCGGTAATGAGGAAGTCACGGTCGTTACATGAGCCAGCTCATAATCCGGCCTGCGCGACAGCGCGTCCGCGAGGACATTCTGCCTGCCAGGCTTGTACTTCACCTCGAAGTTGTACTCCGCGAAGAAGGACAGCCAACGGGCCATCCTTTGCGAGAGATGAGGCGACTGAGTCGCAGTGCGTAACGACGCGTGATCCGTGTAAATCACGAACGGCTGAGAGCCCAACAGGTGAACCCTGAACTTGACGAGCGCATACTTCATCGCAAGTAGCTCTTTGTCATGGACAGGATAGTTCTTCTCAGCAGCCTTCAGCTGACGAGATTCGAACGCCACCACGCGCTCGCGCCCCTCGGCGTCTGCTTGTAGCAGGGCACAGCCGATGGCAAAGTCCGAGGCGTCACAGACGACACTAAACGGACGAGCGGGGTCTGCAAAGCCAGAATAGGCGCATGAAGGAGACTATCCTTAATTGCCGCAAACGCATCTTGATGCTCGGTGTTCCAACACCACTCCGCGTCATTCTTCAGGAGATTGGAGAGAGGCCGAGCCATCTCAGCGTAGTTCTCGCTGTACTTGTGCCAGTAATTGGCCAAGCCAAGCCACTTGCGAAGATCCTTCTGGTTCTGGGGAACCGGCCAGTCAACAATGGCCTTGACCTTGACCGGGTCGGCCCTCAGGCCACGCTTCCCGATGAAGCACCCTAAGAAGGGAATCTCTTCTGCTCCGAAGATGCATTTGTCAATGTTGGCATACAACTTGTTTTGACGCATGCACTCGAGCACAGCACGCAGGTGCTCGACATGGTTCTCCATATCAGTCTTCCCGTGCTCCGCACGACTGTGGACAAAGATGTCATCGAAGTACGTCTGCGCGTACGCCCGATGGGGCCGGAAGAGCTGCGTCACAAGACGATTGAACGTCGCTGGCGCGTTCGAAAGCCCTTGGGGCATCACCAACCACTCCCAGAGCATGCCGCTCGGAGTACTCACCGCAGTGAGGGGAATGTCGCTCGTCCTCATGAGCAATTGGTAGTAGCCATCGACCAAGTCGAGCGCACTGTACATCGTACATCCTGCCATGTTGTTCTGCAGAACGTCCTTCCGAGCAAGCCAAGCCACTTGCGAAGATCCTTCTGGTTCTGGGGAACTGGCCAGTCAACAATGGCCTTGACCTTGACCGGGTCGGCCCTCAGGCCACGCTTCCCGATGAAGCACCCTAAGAAGGGAATCTCTTCTGCTCCGAAGATGCATTTGTCAATGTTGGCATACAACTTGTTTTGACGCATGCACTCGAGCACAGCACGCAGGTGCTCGACATGGTTCTCCATATCAGTCTTCCCGTGCTCCGCACGACTGTGGACAAAGATGTCATCGAAGTACGTCTGCGCGTACGCCCGATGGGGCCGGAAGAGCTGCGTCACAAGACGATTGAACGTCGCTGGCGCGTTCGAAAGCCCTTGGGGCATCACCAACCACTCCCAGAGCATGCCGCTCGGAGTACTCACCGCAGTGAGGGGAATGTCGCTCGTCCTCATGAGCAATTGGTAGTAGCCATCGACCAAGTCGAGCGCACTGTACATCGTACATCCTCCCATGTTATTCTGCAGAACGTCCTTCCGAGCAAGCCAAGCCACTTGCGAAGATCCTTCTGGTTCTGGGGAACTGGCCAGTCAACAATGGCCTTGACCTTGACCGGGTCGGCCCTCAGGCCACGCTTCCCGATGAAGCACCCTAAGAAGGGAATCTCTTCTGCTCCGAAGATGCATTTGTCAATGTTGGCATACAACTTGTTTTGACGCATGCACTCGAGCACAGCACGCAGGTGCTCGACATGGTTCTCCATATCAGTCTTCCCGTGCTCCGCACGACTGTGGACAAAGATGTCATCGAAGTACGTCTGCGCGTACGCCCGATGGGGCCGGAAGAGCTGCGTCACAAGACGATTGAACGTCGCTGGCGCGTTCGAAAGCCCTTGGGGCATCACCAACCACTCCCAGAGCATGCCGCTCGGAGTACTCACCGCAGTGAGGGGAATGTCGCTCGTCCTCATGAGCAATTGGTAGTAGCCATCGACCAAGTCGAGCGCACTGTACATCGTACATCCTCCCATGTTATTCTGCAGAACGTCCTTCCGAGCAAGCCAAGCCACTTGCGAAGATCCTTCTGGTTCTGGGGAACTGGCCAGTCAACAATGGCCTTGACCTTGACCGGGTCGGCCCTCAGGCCACGCTTCCCGATGAAGCACCCTAAGAAGGGAATCTCTTCTGCTCCGAAGATGCATTTGTCAATGTTGGCATACAACTTGTTTTGACGCATGCACTCGAGCACAGCACGCAGGTGCTCGACATGGTTCTCCATATCAGTCTTCCCGTGCTCCGCACGACTGTGGACAAAGATGTCATCGAAGTACGTCTGCGCGTACGCCCGATGGGGCCGGAAGAGCTGCGTCACAAGACGATTGAACGTCGCTGGCGCGTTCGAAAGCCCTTGGGGCATTACCAACCACTCCCAGAGCATGCCGCTAGGAGTACCCACCGCAGTGAGGGGAATGTCGCTCGTCCTCATGAGCAATTGGTAGTAGCCATCGACCAAGTCGAGCGCACTGTACATCGTACATCCTGCCATGTGGTTCTGAAGAACGTCCTTTCGAGGAATCGGCGTCTGCGCCGGAATGGTGGCGGCATTCAGCTTGTTGAAAGCATGCACAATACGCCACTTGCCATTCGGATTTCTGACGCAGAACGTCGGCGTGGAGTGAGGAGACTTACTCTCACGCACCATGCCCGCTTCGTGCTTCCCACGGAATAACGCGTTAATGACGTCACACTGCTCCTTCGGCAGAGGCCACTGCCTCGTCACGCAGTACTTCGTTCCCGGAACGAGATCAATCTCATGTCGAACACCTCGATCCGGAGGTAGCCCCGAGGGCGGTTCCTTCGAGACCACGTCTTGATAATCCTTCACCACGTGATGCAAGGGATCCGACGGATCCTTCAGGATCGCCGATCCGCTTCGCGCATTCAGCGCCTTCTTAGTGTCCTCCAGGACAGCTTCATCCAGAAGCGAGGACGAGTTCAACTCTTCTTCAGGTCGTATGACCACCACCTCCGCCAAGTCTCCAGCCTTCAAGGCGTCGCCCAACTCGGCCAAGGACATCTCGTCCAGCTCCAGGAGAGCAGATAGTGAGGGCAAGTCGGTGAGACTGACGTCTCCGTCGACGTCGCCCGTCACTCCATTCACGAGTGTGTAGAGCTGCTCGCTCTTGTGTAGAGCCCCACCGCTCGGCACACCCTTCTCGACTCGTGAGACCGCAGACGCCTTGCGTCGCGCCGCCAGCACTTTGCGGCGCTGCCGCCTCTTCATGGACACTGTCCGCCCAGAAGAGCTCCGTGATTTCGCGTGCTTCTTGACGCCAGGTGTCACCACCTCATTCAGCTCCAGAGGAGCACCAGTGTCTTGATCGACACTCAGCGAAGGACTGCACGACCCGCAGCCTCCACTCAGTGGATTACGTGCCACTCCACGATCTTCATCCGGGCAGAGCCCCTTGTCCCTCGGCATCGTGCCGACCGCGCCGTCGCTGGCACGCAGCAGGGCGTCGCCCTCAGACGCACACCCGCTCAGCGGAATTAGTGCCGCTCCACATCCTTGATCCGGGCAACGCCCACCTTCACTCGACTTCTCGTCGACCGCTCCTTCACTGGCACGCAGCAGGGCGTCGCCCTCAGACGCACACCCGCTCAGCGGAATTAGTGCCGCTCCACATCCTTCATCAGCCGGGCCTCGCCCATGGCTCCTCGGCTCCATGCCGACCTTGTCCTCACTTGGGTACAGCGGGGCGTTGCCCTCAGGCGTACACCCGCTCAGCGGAATTCGTACCGCTCCACCTGCCGTCCACGAGCCACGCTCGGAACGCTCGTTCTCGACACACGCAGTGTCCACCAACTCGGAAACTCCGATGTCTAGCACATTGACCGACTCGGTCCAGTGCTCGCGCCAGAAGCGCTTCTGCTTCCTAGCAGAGGTGGGTTCATGACTCGCCAATGCTCCGCCAGGAGAGAAGTGCGTAGCACCAAGGGTCTTCGACCTCCAATCTATCCAAGGCTCATGGCGTTCCAGCCACGCCATACCAAGGATGAGATCATATCTCGAATCGAGGTCTAAGACCAGACAGCGTTCCACGCTATCAAAATCCAAAAACTTCACGCCCAAGTCCACAGGGACTTTAGGCACCGTGACACGAGTGCCCGTCGCGAGACGAACAGTGACGATGTCACTCCCACGCGCTACCAGCGCCTCAGCATAAAGCTGACTTCCGTCCATCGTGGAACGCCGGGCGTAATTACCCGACGCTCCCGAATCGATCAAAATCGTCCATGGCTTTGTGAAGCCCTTCACCCAAGCCTGGACAACTAGCAAGCCCGGCTTGCACACACGTTCCGTGTTATAGAGTACAGCTCTCTTCGGGGCTAAGTCCTGTCGACCTCCACCTCGCCGAGGTTCAATAGAACTTAGTTCCTCCCCAGTAGGCCGCCCCGCGTCTACTGGGTTTTCTCATTCCCCGAGACGAACCAGAGCCCTGGCTCGAACCCGAAGAGCGGCTTGACGAAGCCTGGCGCTGCAAGCGCAGCGGACATCCGGCGCGCAAGTGACGCGTGTCACCGCAGATGAAGCATCGGCGGATGCCGCGCCGCTGCTCAGCAGCCCGAAGCTCGGCTTCTTCGTCTTCAGCATAGCTGAGGTCCATACGCTCCGGACCGTTCGACGAACCGGTGTGAGGAGCGTTCCACCCAAGTCTGGACGACTTAAAGTTGTGCTCCGCGTTCAACGCGATGCTCACAGCCTCTTCAAAAGAGCTTGGGTGAGTGCGGAAGACTTCCGTCCTGGCCACGCCAGTGCGAAGTCCTTCCATAAACACCGTGACGATGACTACCTCAGCCAGAGGCTCGGCAGACATGCCCGCAATGAGAGTTCTCAACTCCTGGACATAGTCCACCAAATCCTTCTTGCCTTGCCGGGTAGCCAGGAAGCGTGAGCGCACGCGATACGCCTCGTTAGGCGGAGCGAACACTCGGGACAGTTGCTGCTTCAGCTGGTCCCACGTCGGGAAGGCCGTGTCGACCGACGTCCCTGACGTTAGTGCCCACTCTCTCGCTCGCCCACCAAGCTTCGAGATAGCTAGCGCCACGCGCTGCGACTCCGTCCGGAGTAGAGCTGAGCTCATAGCCATCTCGACTTCACGGGTCCAAAGCATTAAGCTTTCCCCTTCCTTGCCTTCGAAGGTCTTCACGCTCAACATGAGCGGCAGGTCTTGTTCCCGCGTCGGATGACGTAGCGGGCGCTTGCGGCGCCACGGCCGTCGCCATCCTCTGCTGGAGGTGCTCCAACAGAGCATTCTCGTAGCTGGAGAACGCCTCGAGGCGCGCATTCACCGCGTCGGGGCCTTGTTGCGCCAGTTGCGTCACGCCCTCCGGACCCAGCAAGGACATAAGCTTTTTAAGCGCATCCTGCTGGTTCGGGGGCAAGTGAGCGAACTGCTCCATTCTCCACAGAGGGTCAGTCTATCCAGACTCAGGTGTCGGATTGACTACAAGTGCTACCAAGTGCAGCGGGGCTGCCGTAGCTTTAGCGTCAGAGGAAGACGTAACAGACTCACAGAGTCGCGGCTAAAGATAGCCCGTTCTAATATTCGAACGCACGAGTCCGTACTCCCTACGGACTCCAAGAGTCAACCCTTAACTCTTAGCTGTGAATCTTCAAACTGAATGTATTTCTCTTATCGCGGCAGAGCCGCCTTCGGTGTAAATGTATCTGGTTCACTATCTAGCATAGTGAACCCTAGTCATATGCATAATCTGTGGCTCTGAAGCCATGTACTGATTCTCCTACTGAAATAGGTTAAACAGTGTGCACCACACAAGCCTGTGTGTACCACACTTCGTAACCCTTCGGGTAACATTCGTGTAACCCCGTTACATAATGAACCTGGGGTCCCGCTGGATGCAAGCATGGCGGCGACGCTCGTGGCTAGGGCACTCAATGACACCTCCAACTCCACGCCCGCTTCGGTCATTTCGACCAATGTGCTTCATGTTCTTTTATTTATGGCGGCTCCAGGGGGAACCCAGGCCCCTTGGTGACGGCAAAACACGGCTGGCAACGTGAATGGGTGCCTGCTGCGGATATTAGTGATCGTTAGGTTTCCTAAATGAACACAATATACCTCACCTGAAAAATGAAAAATGAAATGGAACCCAGGCCCCGGAGGCAGTGGTTCTGTTCTTTTGCGGGTAGATCCTGGCTCGGGCGTAGGCACTCCTCTGTGGATCGCGAGCATGGCTTATGGCGACCGGCGAACGACAAACAATACGGCTGAATACTGGGGGGTTTTACATGGACTTACACGCGCAAAGACGGTCGGCATTCGTCAGCTTCACGTCGTCGGCGACAGCAAGATGATCATCACCCAAATGGAGCGCAGGAGGCCTCCAAAGCTCCCGCGTCTGGCTCGCTTATATTGGCGTTGTCGGGTTCTCGCGGACTACTGCGATGTGCGTACCTGGAGCCATCATTTTCGCACGGCAAATAAAACCGCGAATGCACTTGCCAATCTAGCGATGAACACAAACTCAAGCCGGCAGGTCGGTTTAGCAGGCGAGCATTTTCCGTCTGGTTGCTGGGATGGTGCGCTCGGCAACATACCTAATGATCTCAGCGAATGGCAATTTGGGCACCCCCATGTGGCTGAACGAAGCGGAAGGACTGGTCAACCTTGAGAAGTGACGGCGATTTACACGGCTAACAACGGAATGGAGGTTAGCTGCGGATATTGATGATCGTTAGGGCTCCCAGCGTTAAATGAACGCAATATACCTCACCTGCAAAATGAAAATGACGTACGGAGAAGCCTAAACAACAGCAACTCAGGAAGATCATTACGATGCTGGCTGAAAGCGGTTCTTTAGGAGATTTCTATCGACGCCACCCCGACACATTCCGAATACAACTACATCTGAATCACCGAACAGGTATCGCCTTTCAGACGCTAGTCGATTAGTTCACAGCATATAGTTAGTATCTACCAAGCCAGTTGAGAGGACGGTCATCGAACTTTCTTCTCTTTTTTATATTGTGGTTGTTAGCAAAACGAGACGTCCATTAGGCAGTTAAGCAACTTCTTCTTTGCCATTGCATCGTTACATTCTACGGACTGTTAGCTTCAGCTACCAAGGAGTTCAATGTGAACCTGAAATCGGGAGTGACAAGCGCGGGATCTAACACGTGGTCAACGTCGTCCAAACTACCCAGAACGTGCAGCATTGGTGACAGCATATCCACTTCGCTGTCGATCCACACGACTCGGTTGCTCGGAGCGACGCAGCGCAAGTGTCGAAGGTCGCGCTCCAACTTGTTCATGTACTCGTTTTATGTCCGTTTGTACGATACCTGGAGGTGACGATATCTTTTCTTCAATACGTCCTCCATAGTGACACGTCGTTGCTGCTCACTCATCTGATGGCCTCTGGCTTGCAGTATTGCAATGGACTGGAGCGACTTGTTCCATGAAGACGTGGACTTGCACCGCCGACTTGCAATCAGTGGTAGCCTCGTGGTACGGGGATCGATGGCGGGATCTTGAGCCGCTTGATCGGCTGTCGGTGTGTCTAGAGATACATTCATCGCTGCCTTACTGTAGCTTAACGGGGGCTGTGCATATTGCCCACGCTGCTGCTGTTGACTTACGCGGGATACGCTGGTATCTGGCGAGTCCCGTGGCTCCCATGTAGGACGCATGAGGTTGCCGATCACTTTGTCACTCAGGCCGAAGACGTTGGGAGGAATGGACGTTGGTGGAGTTCATTCTATCGAAGGATTTAGTATCCTTAATACGTATTTGGGCTTGCCCTTACGAAATGTGAAGTGCCTTCGACAGGCGTCCACGGTACAGTACACACAATAATAATACCGTAGGCACAATATATTATATTGTGCTTTTCTCTTATTCTGCCGTGATAATTCTGGCATAACTCTAATCCCTTATTGACCTTAATTATGCCCCGACTTAGTTAATTCCCATGTTAATTCCGGGTCGTCCCTCCGTGATCGAATTAGGAGCGGCGATGGTGAGGCCGAATTAAGGCGGAATAGTGTGTTAGAAGGAAACAGAGCGATTGGCGGTTTCCTACCCGCCAATCCATGCCATTCTGCTCGTATCTCCGTCGATTGGCTCGCAAATGCCGATCGCGGGTGTTAGGGGAAGCACTCACAATCTTAGGCAGAATTAATACTAAATAAGCGTTGCTAGAATCTAATTCCGCCTGAATTAACAACTCACCCGGGAAGATTTTTAAATGGGTCTTAAGCAGAACAGGTCTTGGATTTGATCATAGCGTACTTTTTCTATGATCATCACATTCGCCATGTTTTGACGAGAGAGACCACTTTACCGAAGCCTACGAACGCCCTCGAGCTCACCGCAGTCGCTGCAATAGCGCTGGTGGGTACCGGTATCACCAAGTTGCGAGCGGCTCGGCGTTCCAGCCCTGATCGTCCAACCCGCTATGGACCGAGCCTCCTCTCCACCCATGCTGCCTGGACGTAGAGCTGGGATATGCAACGGCAGGCCGCGGCACGCCGGCGTAAGGCGCCCACAGCGTCCTTGAGCTCGTCGCTAACCAAGTCGCCGCTCACGAGACAACTTCGTCGCTCCAAGAAGAAGGTGGGCGTGGGTGCGACCGTCGTGTGAAGCTCGGCCCGCACCTTGTGATCGAGAGCCGCCGCGGCGGAACCCTCTCGATATATTTGATGTAGCCCAAGCCAGTGGGTGTCGTCAGCGCCAGGAGGGTGCCCATCCTGCAGAAGAAGATGTGAAGCTCAGCGTGGACACCGCGGCGCTCAGGCCCTGCAATGGCACCCGTCTGATTTTCGCTGCGCCGGCGACGATTTCGGCGTGTGTTGCGCCCTAGGCCCGCGTTTCCCGTACGCTACTGCTTCGCCGCCCACGAGCCCTTCGGGCGGAGACAAGGGTTTACGGAGTCGTAGCCTACGACGCCGTTTACGACGACGATAGACGCGTACAAGATGAATGGAGAATGTGGACACCAAGCCCGTGACGGCGGTCGGCCCGCCCACGTCCGCCCTTACCGCAGCATTGACCGCGACAATTACAGACTCAAGTTCGCCCACGCTTCGTGCATGCTCGGCATACTGTGCTGTCCAAGCTTGACGACGAGGATTCGGACAGCGATTCAGTGGTGGGGAAGACGCAGGCGCCGCATTGATGAGTTGTGGGTCAAGTCTCGCCGCACTCCCAAGCTCTACAGCATATTTAAAGGCACCCGTGTGCCACTCCGTGCACGGTGCACGGGACACCCGCTGAGAAGGATCATTCGTGGCATCCAAGCCCGTGACTGCGTGATTACTGCTGAAGCCTTCGCCAAGCACTTCTCGTCGGTTGTCATATTCGCAACGGAGGGGATAAGCTGTAACGAGAGGTTCACTCGTAAATCTGCGCCGTGGAGCACTAGCCGCCAAGAGGACCAATCAGCGGGTAGCCTGGTGATAGAGCCAGCTGACGCAGCGGTCCGGCCAATCAGAACGCGCCGGTGAGCATCGGGAGCGCTCTGATTGGCCACGACTGGACGACGACGCCTCCATCGAGGAGCCAGTCGTTTCTGGCGGGGGCTCCTGCGGACGGCGTGCACCTGGCCGGCGTGCTTGCATGCTACGGCCGGGCAGCTCGGGGTGATACCGCGGACCAAGCTGGATCTCTGCGCTGGTGCATGCGGCAGCGTATAGCGGCGGTCCTAGACCGTCAGCCGGAAGGCGGGACCTGTGGGGGGTCATGCGTGGGGTCATTGCGCCGTTTCCCACTACAAACCAGCCCACGGGTGACGCCGTGGTCCCATCTGGACGTCATCCACGGCTTGGCTGGTCACCAAGTCGTGGCAGCTCACGGTTGACACCGTGGACCAGCTGATTGTCTGCGTCGCTGCGAGCGGCGGCGTATTGCGGTGACTTTGCCGTCAGCCGGAAGGCGGGACCTGTAGGGCCCACGGTGGCTCCATGAGTGGAGTCACTGCGCCGTTTCCCGTTAGAAAGCAGTCCACGGGTGACGCCGTGGTCCCAACTGGTAGTCTTTGCCTCTATAGGCTGCGTGCGATCCTGACAGGTCACCAGATCGACGGGCGTGCTGCACCCCATGTGCGCACGCCCTCCACAGTACTCGTAGTGACGCGCGGGGACATACTGTAAGGCACAGTGGCCTGCGCTACATGAAGCTGGCCGCGACGGGTTGGTCCTCAAATGGTGCACCCACGGCGCGGCGGGGCCAGAACATCGTAGTGGTAGAGATCCAGATACGGCTGACTCGGGGACGGCGACATCACGTTGCCAAACTCAGCGCTGCTGGGGCGCTTATTGGTGGCCTGCAACACATTGGGCATGAAGGAACGCAAGTCGGCCTTGTCAATTGCAGTGAAGAAGCTCGAGCTTCGGAAGACCGGTGCTGCTGATGGAGCAGCGGGACCGCGTATGCTGTCCGCGGGGTCAAGTGGACAGAAGTCGGGTAGACCGTTTCAACTATTCGGCGGGGCTCCAAGAGCTCTGAGCTTGGTGTCTACGGTAGATGCGCTGGTCGTTGCCTTAGATAGGTTCAATGTACTCAATCTTACCTCAACCTTGAAACGATGTAACGCGAGGTTCGTGCAGGCGGAGTCGTTATCCTGTAGAGCGCTGGCACCCCATGGGAGCGCAAAGTATGTCAAGCGGCGTGGGCACTGAGGATTGGCTGCCATACACAGTTGCGTATAAGTCATTGCTAGTAGCAAAAGACCTAGCAATGATTGCCACGTCTAATGCATAGTTTACATATCGAATCAAATACAATTGGGCGCCTTCCAAAACCCATATAAAACCGTTTGGTCAGTTTTATCCGTAATTTATTTTAAATTACGGAAGCGTTTAATGCACCCCAAAACGATTGCTGGAACGCGACCTTCGGGTATAGTGAAGTTCGGTCACTTGTTTAATCACGTTGCTAGTTAAGAGTCGCATTAGAATTGTTTGATGAGACCAAAAAGTGGTCTTACCAAACAGCTCCCCGTGATTAAACTTTTATTCGCAACTTTTGGTGAGGGTTTTGGAAGGCGCCCATTGCCTCACTATATAAAAGCGTCCATCGTGTGAGGTTACCGCCTATGCATCTTGCTACGACTACCATCTCGATAAAGCAACAAAGTCCTGCAAATTGAAATGCAGGCTTTAAGATGTGATTGTAAGGCATCGGGGCATTGCTACTGCATAATGTCTGCTCATTCGACGTAGACAACCTTCATCTACAAGACGACCTGCCATTACTTGGCAGGGCGGAACGTTGAACGGAGCATGGAGAAGAATTGTCGTGTCATGTTCCACTGATGTGGTTGTTTGGTTCAGGTCTTCCGATTCGGTCTCACAATCAGCATGTTAAAATCCTAGACCTGATCTGCATAAGAACCAGAATAAAGGCAACCCTCACCCGCCAAAATAGGTGAAAGGCACAATACATATTATGTACCCACAGGTCACCAAACTACAGTAGGGCTTCTTAAAGCCCTATTTATGATGTACCTGCAGGTGGGAACTACAGTAGGGCTTTTTATAGCCCAACCGTTATTGCCGCTTGCAAATATTGCCGCTTGCAAATACTTTGTCCTCTAAATTAGACCGCTCTATTGTTTTGACAAAGCCACCTCTAATCCTCCCCATAAATCGCACCTAATAACTAGGGCTACGCGGAGGCTGGGATAGGATAGGTTAACACACCTTTGCCCGCCATTGATAAACTCAATGATTGAACGAACGATGCAGCATACGGCTTGTATTGCTATTTGTCTCGAGATGCAATGTCAATGGAGGGTGAGGTTACCGTGTACGCCCAACCTGGGGTGGGCTACAAGAACTGGAAGAAAACTACAAGCAAGGATGGGTTCCGCAAGCATGTGGACCAGAACTGCTCTAAGCACCACTCTGCTGCGTTAGAGTACGCTATCCGTAAAACAATCGTGCAAGATGTGTCTCTCGCCATCGAAGACCAATCAATTAGCGAGCGGCTTTAAAACCATTCGCGACTCAAGTTCATCCTTGACGTCTGCCTCCTCCTAGCAAAGCAAGAAATTGCATTTCGTGGGAACAATGCAAAGGTTCGTGTTCGATATTATTTCTGTAAGCGTGTGAACTCTTCTAACTTCGATACTTCTACATTGCAACAGGATAACTCTGAAAATAAAGGGAACTTCCTCGAGTTTGTGCAGTTCATGGTACAATATGTGCCTAATTTCGCACGAACAATGTCGGAGGCTGGTGGAAACGCCCAATACACTTCGCCTAGTGTGCAACGTGACCTGGTTCACTGTACAGCGAATATTTTACGGCAACACATTGTTTCGGTTGAGGTTGCTGATGGCTTTTATTCAGTGCTGGTGGACGAAGCGAGCCGCATGGCTAAGAAGGAACACATGGCAATTGTTATTCGCTTTGTGTGCACTGTTACCGGTACCATTAAAAAACGATTTTTGGGGACGGTGCATGTGGCTGATACGAACGCCGAAACTCTATACACCAAACTTATAGCTCAGCTGGAGCTATGGGGTCTGCAACCGTCCAAGTGTCGATGGAACTGCCGGATCCGTGCCTTACGAAAAGTGAAAATGTTGTGGATACCAATCACGGCGGTTCTTGATCGCGTTACGTCCGAAGCTGTGAAACCTCAAAAACGAGCAGAAGCATCTGGGGTTCTTGACAAAATGTGGACATTTGATTTTATTTTCCATATTGAGCTTCTCGTTGTAGTATTTTCGAAGACCAACCGGTTATCGCAGTACTTACAGAAAAAAAACAATGTTGACATTGTATCTGCTGTCAACATGGTCCGCCCAATACTCTGTGAACTGATTCAAATGCGTGGATCCACCTCACCCCAGTCCAACCCTGCCAGTTTCGATCCGATTTGGAGCGCATCCATCCAATTTTGTGAGCAGATACAAGAGGATGGAACTCCAGACATTCCGAACAAAACGGATCCTTGGGCTAGACGGGGTGTTAGAAGTCGTGGCCGTGGAAAGAAAGGTTTCCCAGGAGCAGATTCAGCAAGAGGTAAGCATTTCAGAGACAGTGCTTACTTGGCCATCGTGAATGATGTTATTTCGGAGTTAGAGTCGCGGTTTAGTGGAACTGCATTGAGTCTTATGCAGTTGAGTGGATCACTAAGCCCACGATCCAATTTTGAGCGGTGGAATGTTGGTGAAATTACTCAACTAGCATCTAAATTTTACGCGGACGACTTTACCGGCGAGATTGACGAGTTGAGATCTGAAGCTACTCGTCTTTTCGAGCTGACAAGATCGATGTGAGATTGCAAGCGTTGAGCACGACTCATGACCTCTGTACGGTACTTCTCCAGACAGACAATCACCAGATCTTTCCGACTCTGTACAGATTGATTTGTCTAGTCTGCGTGCTTCCTGTGTCGACCGCTACTACGGAGCGCTCTTTTTCAGCTATGAAGCGAATCAAGACGCGACTGCGTACTACAATGGGGGATAGTTGGATGTCCGACTTGATACTGCTAGCTATTGAACGCGATCTCACGAACAAAGTTGACAAAGACGCAGTGATTGACATGTTTAGCGATATCGCACCCAGACGTAAGAGGTTTCAGGTAGCAACTTCCCTGCTTGGAATTTAACTTTTTTAATGCACCTTTATCAGACTTGGATCTTGCCCCCCCCCCCAGATTGTTTAGGCTGTATCCGCCCCTGACTCAATCCGCACGCTCCACGGGCATCTCCTGCGCCTGCTTCGCAGCCGCAGAATCTGCCCGACCATGTATCACCACTATGGTCACGACTTATCAACCGATTTTAGAGCAAAATCAATAAAACGAATCTTGACTCGACGAATTTGCAAATGAACTGGACCAGCTTCCATCATTCTTGAGAATTCTAAACACTCGGTCAATCGTCATCACTTACTGTAAATTAACCTAATACATTTTACGGTGTCGATTGGGTGGGGGCAGCGGCTGGGCTATCAGCACTTCGTCGCTTCCTATCCCAGTAAAATTAATTATGATACGTCGCTCTCCATTCACGGAACACCTCCGCCGAAGAACGGTCTGACGGTAAGACAACCTCCTGCCACTCACGAGGGTCTTTGCACTTCCGCCTTATGCACCTGACGCTATAATACCGCGATCAGTTCGCCAGAGAACGCCCGCAACACCTGCAACATCGCGCGGTGGCCGCCTCCAGCAGGGCCGTTTCGCGAGACCTCATAAGCATTGGGCAGTTTACCCCCTATTTGTGTGACCTCATCACGCTCTAACATTCTCATATTGCGATCGTTTTAACGCATGTAACAGCTGCTGACAGTGTTCTATTACGAAGGAGCCGAGGTCACAGGGGCAAGCTGTTCGTTCTAATAGCGTTGTTACTGGTGGTGGCAACAGTCCTTCATGTTGTGACGTTATCACAGTGGTTTAACGTTTATTGGACTACGTATATTAAAGTCCACATGTATCTAGAACTGCTACGCAATACCGAATAGTACGGGTGTCGAAGGCTGTAGGTGAGATCCCTAAAAAGTTGTGACCTGCCATGAATGCCACTAATATGTGGTGTGCAGTTCCATACAGCACATTTAGGCAGTATGCATGCCGCCAGTCTTTTGAAGTCTTATCAATGATGATCAATAGCTCTGGGTAGGAGTATATGAAGTGAAAATGGCTTAGAAACACCTCGTTTGGAACGCTTTCTCTACCCTCTCGAGTGATAATCTTCCGACTTAACCCCTCCAGACCGGGAGCCCGAAAGAACACCTAAACTGCATATGCAGCGTAATTAGACTTGGAGTTTGTATACTAAAATGGTTAGGGGTTCAAGGGGGCTATCCTGCCGATGACAATAGCGTGTTAATCATGCATAACGACAGTGAGGAATTTCCATAGTCGAGTAGGTATGTACTGAGTTGCCCCCCCACTGATGTGTCAATCGAATATACTGAGCCAGTAAACATTAGGTTCGCTCTTTCCGGTGTATATAGTCCATGTTGCGAACTTAGCTAGTAGGCAACCCTAGATAACGCGGTAATATTAACTTTACACTGATGCCTTCTCAATAGTGGCTCGATTCCCCCGTCGCCGTAGTGTTTGAGACTAGGTTTTAAATGTAGGGAGGTTACCGTGCCTCGAAATCACTACTATCTCTAATATCCGCAGCCGACCTTCCTACAAGTAAACTATGCAAGAGGGCGAGGTTGATTAGGAAGGATATTATATAAAGAAAGATGCAGCTCTCATTTACAGTGGTGGCGGGTGACGCTGCAGCAGCGCGCGGCATTGGTGTAGTTAGCCGTCTTAACCGCAACAAAATCCGTTTCAGTTACAGTGGCGACCACGCCGACTACAAAGTGTATCCAAATACGTGTGCATGCGCAGTAGACCATATAGTTTCCTCGAGCATGCTACTGCATGTAGATTATGAAACGAAAACTGCACGTATGGCTGCTTGTGCTAACGCTTTAAATGCAGAACGGTCATGTCACCGCTTTGTGCTACTATGATGCCGCTGCAGTAGAGAAATTGACCGAGATTGGAGTGATAATACCAGGAAGCTGTGCGTCTCCTCAAGGGCTCAGCAAAATCCAATAGGGTATTGATGGATATTTCTGTCTGCTCATAGTGTTGAGGGATTATTGATTCAGTGATGCTTCTATCGCGTTGACAAGATCAAAACGCTGAAGTGATGATACAAATAAACTATAGTTATTTATTCTGCGTAGTCAGCCTGCATATACCACTTCGTTCTTACTACAGGAATCACGACGCTTTCTAACCGTGCGTACTTATCCGTGTACTGATTCGCTCTACACGCGAACTTACCAAACTTTAGTTTTTCAATGTACTGAGGTAGTACTACAGCGGGTAATTATTTCGCCTTCGGGGAAAACTCAGTATATATGTACTGTGGTATGGAAATTCCTCTAACGACAGTTTAACAGCGACCCAGTTGTTCCCTCAGCCTGAATAATGCAGCTAACACGAGAAATGGACAGGGCACTCACCCAAACCCGCCGAACAGAAACTACGCCGTAGCTACTCCGATTTTCCAAAATTCTGAAATCAAACTTCCTATACTGAAGCACAAGTGAAAAATTGGGGTGTCACCCTCAAACTTAGAGCAAGCTGGTGATTGGTCTGTATAGATCCTATGCACCATACAAAACTCAAGTGGGTTCGATGGCCAACTCACGCAATCAAGTAGCACACTTGATTATGTGCGAAAAGATGTAGCGTATGATGCAGGTTGGGGTGGGGCCTAGGCAAGAGCCAAGATAAAGTGTGCAACGACATTATTCTAACGCTCAGCTTCAACATAATCCGCAAGCACATTGATTACTACATCCTAGACGGACGCACCTTCATTAAATGCTTCCTGCATATATTCACCTTACAGCAGCCTAATATGCAACTTACGGACTACGGGTTTGTGCGACGTCTATTTTTAGATGCAGGGGTTCCTGGTGTTGAAGGTGTTCCCGGAGCAGACGCGTCTACTCTGCGGCGAACTCGGATGGTCTTTGCGACTTCCACTGGGATCAGCTTTCCATTGGCCCACTCCTTGTGCCAGATATCCCAGCACGTCATGGCCACCCCGCGCACCTCCCGTCGAGCCTCATACACAGAAATATCGGCCCCACTTCATTGCAGACGTCGCAGAAGACGTCGTTGTCGAAGCGCGCTGGTTGCCGGAGCGCAGAGCAGAGCAGACCTTGCAGGCGTGCTGTCTGCGCTTCGCCTGCGTGCCTTCATTGCGCCACTCGTCGACTTGGCGTGCTGCGTGGGTCGAGGGTGGGCCAACACCAAGTGGGATAGGTTCGTAGTTTGGGGTGGCTGGCTGCTGCTGCGTTCCGAAGCTGTTTCCTTTGTACATGTCGGTCGCTTGAAGCTGGGTAAGCTGTAAGTGGAGCTTGATCATGAACTTGACATGCGTGAGGGGGCGCGACTCCTTGTTCTTGTGGTAGGCCTTGTGGACGATGTATGCGTTGACAATCGCCAGGTCGATCCGATCCAGCACTAGCGACTTGTAGTACTTCTTGAAGAGGAGCGCGCGTTGCAGCGAGTAGCGCTGCAAGCGCAGCTGATCGTGAACGTCCACACCCCCCACGAAGGCGTGGTAATCTTTGACGACCCGTGGGCACGGCACCTCCACCTGCTCGGCTCCATCCTGGCGCCCAACTCTATCAATTTCAGTGCTCCCACCCGTGCAAAGGAAGTGCACTGGCCGGGAGTCCCACCAACTGCTTGCCGTCATGTTCGGAACAAGCTTCGATTGGGCGATCTGGAATGAACCTCGCGAAATAGTGGCTGGTCGTGTCTTCTTCTTCTCAATGACTTGTTGGCAGTAGCCGAGCCGATTCGTCATGATAGTGCCCACGCAGTAGAACCCCATCAGCAGTAGCTGAATGGTTAGGGCCACTGACGTGTAAAAGCGGTCAACAACAACTAACCGCATCCCTTGCTTCCGTGCCTCAGGTCCGAACCACTCCAGCAAGTTCCTCACGACGGCAGCAGGTCCTGACTTCATATCGGGTTTGTGCGCGTCGCTGGCGTGTTGTTTCTTGCCACAGTAGACTTCGCACCTGCATATATGCAGCATATTGAAAAGAAAACTCGACTCAATAAGCTGCATAATACAGCACAGTCAGATTGATAAGCAAAAAAAAACTTACCGAATGCAGTACGCGGTGACTGCACTGCACAACATGAACAGCTTCGTGCCCCACTTGTGCGGCTTCTCCTTCATGTAGACCCGCATCTTGTTGAAGGACGAGCGACTTGGCAGAACGGCTTCGCCAAAAGCCAAATGGGATGGCGCGATGTACCCCCGTGCGAACGTCCTTTGCAGAACTTCCACTACCTTACTGATCTTCCACGCTCTGTCAGTTTGGGCCCTGGCGTCGCTGTTTGGGTTGAAATGGAGATTGCGTGAGATCTCCATGAAGCGGTCGCGGGAAAGCACCGAGCCAAAGCTGCCACGAGAGATTGCTCCATCATCAGTCGTCTTCCAGTGATTGGCCAACTTCTCACGATTTGGCGCAATGGTTCTCGCAACAAACAGGCCGATGAACCGGCAGAACTCATGAGGCATGATCGGCTTCATCGTTTCCATGTCATGCTGGATGTCACGGCGCGTCTTGCGAGGTAGGTCAGGATTACACCGCTGCTTTTTCCGGTACCGTTGGTATGCTTCGTCAATTCGGCGTGATGGCATCTCGCGGATTCGTTCGAACACGCAGCAATACGCTACAACAGCACCACCAGCATACCTTGTCGCAACCCCGGATAGCTGCCTGCGTCGTCGACAGGCTCCTACGGAGCCATCAGATGCTGATGGATGTCGGGTTCGACCACGCCCTCCCATCCGGTAGCTGTCATGCTACGCAACACAGGGTTCTTCAAGTTTCCAGCAAGCACTTGGTCCTCTCCACCAAAGCTCTCCAGGAAATTCTCCGCGAAAAGAACCTTGGCAGCAATCTCAGTCTCGGTTTCTTCCGGATCATCTGCAACATCTTCAGGTAAGCAATGGGCCTCCACGTCTTCGTCGGTCTCGTACTCGCCAGTTTCAACGTCGTCGTTTTCGGCCTCGTCGCTGGATTCGATAGCCCCATACGGATCTGCTGCTTCCTTTTCGATGCTATTCAGTTTGTCGTTGTTGTCTGCCAACAACTCCGTCCCCCGTGCAGTAACTTCAGCCTCGCCGTCATCGTCGTCTACAACAAACCACAAAAACACACGTTGGTATGCACGATATGATACAGCATAACATGCTGTATAATATTCAGCATACGAGTCAGTGTAACAGTCAGCATAAGATGCAACATACCTTTGTCTGCATCACTCGACTCAGCGGGGGAAGCCGTGTCGACGTTGCTGTCTGCGCAGTGAGGAGACGTCGCGATGAGCTCGGTCGCGATGGCGCGGTGACCACGTGGCGGTGTCGCTTGGCAACGCGTCCGGTGTCGCGTCAAGCGCACGTCTCGCCGAGCGTCGAGCAGGCCGCTTTCCGGGTGCTCCGCGATGAAGAGAGGTTGTCGGCGTCTCCGAAGTAGACGATTGCGTGGGGGCCTCTGCCGCAGACTCGCCGCGGCCAGCAGCAGCTTATGCGACAGGTTGGCGAGAAGCTTCATCGGCTTGAACAACTTGAGCAGCAACTTGAGCATCTTGAACCGAAACGGATACGTCTTCACTGGTGATGGCAGCCGTTTCGACACTAACAGCAGCAACTGGAGGTCGAGTCGTAGCCTCCGCGGTAGTAGCAGCACGTGCTCGAGAAGCGGCAACGTGTTCGCGGGCTACAGCAGCTTCGATCTCCGCGCCATACGTCTGCCGCACGACTTCGGCAGCAGCAGCAAGTTGGGCGTCTCCGGGCTCCATGCGCAGCAGGAACGGGGACGCATGCGCTTTTCCGCAGTACTGCATACAACCACCAAAGATCATTAGTGTGGGCTCAACAGCATAAACTAAATGAACATACCGTTTGCGTAGTATTCCAGTACTGCTTCCTCTCCTCGAAAGAAGTCCACGCCATCCTTTCCGCTTAATTCTAGCCTCTCCAATGGACGCACTTGCGACAAAGACAGCCACAGGACTCCCAGTGGCCCTCATAACTATCGTACCTACTATTAATACCTTCTTGCATCGCGAGACTCCGTTGGAAAATCACTGCACAGGCAGCGAATCCAGGTTGCTTAGATGGCGAATAGTATGTAGCTTGACAATCCTGAGAAGTTAGAAGGTGTAGAAACTAGGCCGAGGGTTTACGCAGAAGTTAGTGTTTTTCTCAGAAGTTAGGCATGGGAGGGCCTTCCTCAGAAGTTAGGAAAATTTCCTCAAAAATAAGTGGCACCCGTTAAACCCTATTAAAGTTGAGAGCGCGTTGTCAGCGAAATATTCTTGACCTCAGAATAGCTTACACACAAAAATCCTGAAGCCCCTCCAGGTAGAAAGTCGGATGTCCTCTAACATACCGACCGACACCGCTAAGACTTCCCACGGCTACCTTGCTGTTTTTGATGGTGGTGTGTCGTCTTCGACTACCCTTCTCTCCAGGAAAAGACGATACCAGCGGAAGATTATCCGTGGCTTCCACTTAAAATCTATCGCTGCACATGCATGAGCGACATTGCTCGCCATTGATAGTTCGCCGCGTAGGTCATCCACGGTTGGGCTGTGAATGAGTGCCGGGAACTGTAGATAAGGTCGAATGGCGTATAGACAAGAAAACTCTGGTGGGAGAGTCGAGAACTCTGAACTGCACAGGGGCTAGACCCTGACATTTGTAATTCTCTCCTATGCCATTAAATACTGTCTATCTGGCCAATATGAGAATCTCAAAACAGAGTTTTACTGTAGCTCAAGCTTGACAATTGCTGCTCAAATCCAAGTTGTAAAAAAATGAGAGATAGACCCCACTTTTGCCAAAACATCTGCAAGGCACGATATTTTTTTAAAAATGCTACCCAATGATACTTTATTAAGTTGGCTTTCTCAAGACACCTCAAGAATTTATTCATTAAGGTGCGCATTTGGCAAAGCCAAGTCATGGGTCGAGCAAACCCGACCATAAACGAGATGCAGGGTTTTTTTCTCGCAAGAAAAAGTGTCATTCCGCTTTTTAACCATTCATCCCCAATGCACATACCCGTATGCTCGTGTACATCCCGGTATGCACACTTTATGAATAGGGTTTGGAGGTAGACCCCGTCTTGAGAAAGCCAACACAATAAAGTAAGATACTAGAAGCTAGCAGCTTCAGTAAGTGACATCGTTGTTTGAGTGTACGTGTAGCAAGCGACCAGGTATTGATAGTGGAGATGCAAGTTGAATACAACCTTTGGTGTCAATACGAAATCGACGTGTACACTATTATTATGTTATTAGTAGTATTAGTATTATAGCGGACAACACTGCAAATCATGGCTGCACTTCGTTTCTCTGCAATGTCTCGTCCGTTTATGAAATGCCAGATTTACATTTCTGGATGTTCGCTAGAGTACCATTCTGGATATTGAGAAGTCCAGTTAACCAACAACACGGTTAATCGTTAACCCCCATTATGAAATGCCAGACGAATCGCGATACAAACACCAGTCCGTACCCCGATGCAAGCATGGCGGTACGCTCTTGCCAAAGTATATCGGTATGCTTCAGACCTGGACAGTAAAGGTTAATTACTACACTATGTGATAAAGAGCAGCAAATCTACCCGTGGTGGTTGAACATCAAGGATTTTGTAATTTGCGTTAAGAATTCTCAGCGATTCTGATGCAATAATGGTATGTTATAAGAGTATTGGGCACCATTCCCCGGTCAAGTTGTAATATTTATTTTACTAAGCAAGTGCTTACTGCGGAGAGAGGGTATGCTCTCAACTTGCCGGAAAAGAATTCGGATCATTTTGCAATTCATAAAATGCGTGGCTTTTGCATATAATTGGCGGCACTAGGAGACACTCACAGAAAATAAGAAGTAAAAAAGTACGTGGGCGCTTCACTTGTACCTTGTTAGCTTGACCGGGAAATGGTGGAGTACTGGTGCACAAACTTAATGTCCATCCAATACCAGTACCATAGTATTAAAAACTAAACGCAGGGTAGTAACTTAAAAGTCTCGATCAAAAAAGACGAGATTATAGGTGAGCACAATTCGATGCTACAGTTTTGATGACAATACGTGTTTAGTCACAGTCACGACTTGCTACACACCCCACAGTGGTAACCCCATATTTGGATTACCGACCAGCTATACATGTCCGTACCGCCGGCACTTGCCACTACTATCATACGCAATTTAGCGCCGTTGGATTCCTTTATTCTCCAATTTCCTCTGCCGACAAGAAGCCAACGAACACACAATATTCGGATCACGACCTTCCTAGGTCTGGTGCTCGCCATCTTGGCTGCTTGCATCAGCTCCACCAGCGCTGAGAGCGCTTTTTTCTTGGCAAATGGCGCAACCTTCGTGCTGAGCAAGGTGAACTTGCTGACAAGGCTGACGACATCATCGGATCGGTTATCAAGCGTAAAAATATCACCGAAAAATTCCTCACGGACGTGCACAAGGATGCACTGCTGACCAGGGCCGCGATCGCCGAGAAATTCGAAAATACAAGGAGGGCTGAAGTCCTGATAATGTGGGCAGAGCCTGTTTCTAGGCTAAACAAGGCGCAGAAGGAAATGCTGGCTAAAATGTTTGCTGGAAATTGAGAGTGGCAAATGAGGCTGGTTGTCGATGTGAGCAGAAGGAAGGAAATCCGAACGTGAGTTTATTTGAGTTAGTCCTCTTTGTCCTGCTTGTTCCTTCCTACTCCTGTAGCTCTCCTAGCGTCTCCCTCGTTTGACCTCATTTCACTATACGCCTGTGCGGCGGCCAACTTGAGTGAGACGGACACACCCGATTGGGACGGACACGGTCCATACTCAAACTGGTCACACCTGATTGGGACGGGCACGGTCTGTCTCGTCAATGCATGTGATTATCCATGCTATTCACAGCTGTTGATCCGACTTCAACTGTCTCGCACAATCATATCCAGTCGACTCCATATGATCCGCCAATCAGGGACCCAGCCGAGTAGACAACGAAGTGAAACCACAACACCCCCACTCAATTCGATGTCTCGAGCTTGGGACCAACGTTGCTGCGCATCATCAAGTAGCGTAGCGTCTTCGACGTCAGATCCTTCGTCATGTAGTCGGCAAGCTGGTTCTTGGTGTCAACGTACTCCAGCTCGACTTCGTTGCTCAGCACCTTCTCGCGAATGAAGTGGTAGCGAATGTCGATGTGCTTGGTGCGAGCTTGGTAACCACCTTTCTTCGCCAGGGCCATCGCACCTTGGTTGTCCTCGTAGATCACGGTAGCCCCCACTGGTTCAGCACCAATATCCTTCAGCAATCGGCGTATCCAGACGCATTCCTTCACGCGTTTGCTTAGCGCCATGTACTCGGCCTTCGTTGAGCTGTGCGCGACAGTCTTCTGAAACGTAGAGCGCCACACCACGGGAGCACCGCACATCATGAGCGTCATGCCACTCACGAGGCGACGGTCGTCACGGTTGCCGACCCAGTCTGCAAGCGCGTAGGCGACGAGTTCCGTCCCTAGTAGTCCGTCGTACGTGATCCCCACGTCCTTGGTCATCAGTAGATAGCGAACAACCCGAAACCCGGCGTCCCAGTGCTTCTGTCCAGGATTTTCCAAGAACCGGCTCGACTTGGAGAGAGTCACCGCTATGTCTGATCCAGTTCCGCATGCTAGGTACATCCGACTGCCAATTAGCGACCGGTAGGGCTTCGACTTCATCTTGGCCTTGTCAGCTTTGGGCTGCGGCTCATCGACCTTGGACAGATGCACACCTGGTTCCACCGGAAACGAGCATGGCTTTGCGTTCTCCTATCCAAACCTCTTGATGATCGACTCGGCGTACGCTTGTTGGCTTATGCGTAGTGTTCTTCCCCCATGTCGTAGTCCATCTCGATCGCGAGAATGAAGTGGGCGCGGCCGAGGTCCTTGATCCGGAACTTCTCCGCGATTCCAGCCTTCGCCGACGCGATAACAGACTTCTGCCGCGAGGCAATCAGCATGTCGTCCACGTAGAGGCACATAATGCACTCGTCATCACCTTGACCACGTGTGTAGATGCACGGGTCAGCGTGGGAAGACTTGAATCCTATCAGCTTTAGATGTGCGTCGATTGTCTCGTTCCGGATACGCGATGCCTGCTTGGCTCCATACAAACTCTGAAGCAGCATGCACACGACGTCGTCTTCAATTTCCAATTCAGATAGAGCCAACAGGTATCGGAGGCCTTGGGACAGCTCCATGTAGATCTCTTCCTCCAGTTTGCCGTACCAGAACGCAGTGTCGACATCACACTGCTCAATCTCGAATTCTTCAGCGGTGCACTTCGCCAACTTGACACGGATCGAGTTCAGGAAAATCACTAGCGCATAATCTCCTCGTAGTACACGCCGTGTCGTTGCGAATACCCCTTGGCTAGGAGACGTGCCTTGTGCCGAATGACTTGCCCTTTCTCGTTGCGCTTCAACGCGAATACCCAACGGCAGCCGATCGGCCGATGGTGTGCTGGTCTCGGTACAAACTTCCACGTCTTGTTGGCGACAAGCGACTTCAACTCGCACTGCATCGCTCGCTTCCATTTCACTTGGTATGCACTTGCCATTGCTTCTTCATACGTCCGTGGGGCCTCCTCCATTGCAGCTATCGCTTGGCCACCTTCAATGGCGAGCTGGTCATCGTGTACCCGAGCTCTGCCTTGATATCATCTTCTGTCGCTTCGTGCCGGTTGTCGACGGCGCCTCGCCTCTTTATGATTCGTCGTCTCTCAATGTGGCGAAGCTCACGACCGAGTAATCATAGGATGGGTCGAGCCGTATGGCAAAATTGCATCGTCTACTCCTGTGTCACGTTGAAGTGGGATCACGTCACCAGCTTCAGTGACGGTTGACATGAGTTGCTTCGACTCCTCTGATTGAAGTTCACCGTGGCTAGGTCCGTAGCTGCGACTTCGTCGTCTTCCAGCTCAGACTTGGGCACCACGTGCTGCAGGCTCGTCGTCTCCATAAACTTGACAGTGCGCACGATTTCCACCTTGCCTGTCGCCACATTGAGAACTCGGTATATCTTGACATCATTCTCGTAGTCCATAAAACGACACTTGAAGGCCTTAGACTCCACCTTGTGGCGCTTCTCGTCGGGGATGTGTGCGTATCCAAGTGTACCAAACGCCTTCATATGCTTGAGCTGCCACTCGGACTCGTGCACAATTTCGTGGGGTGTCTTCACGTTTACCGAATTGGGGATCCGGTTGATGAGCCACGCCGCCGTGTTGACCGATTCAGCCCACCACTTCTTCTCGGTGTCCTCGTGGTAGAGCTTGCAGTGCGCCATTTCCACCAGGCTTCGGTTCATGCGCTCAACCAGTGCATTCTGCTGAGGCGTGTACGGAACCGTCTTTTCGTGCTTGATGCCGCTGCGGTCGAAGTAGGACCTGAATTGTTTGCCGCAGCACCTCCGATTTGGCCTCCCTGAAGTAGACCGTCACGTGGCGTGAGTAGTCGTCAATGACGGTCACAGAGTACGAGCAGCCACCGGGAGTCTTGGTCTGCATCGGACCCATCACGTCCGTATGTACCAAATCCAATACGCCTGCACTATTGACGAGCTTCTCCGGGTGTCGGGGATTGTCGTCGGCGCTTATCTTGCTCATGCAGCAGCCTGCACAGAGTAAGGTCTCCTGATCGAGACCAACTCGACGATTGCTACACTGCCCTACTTACGCTGCACTTCATTCGTTTCGCTAGGCTGCGTAGCGAGGCTCAATGCATCTCATTCAATTTCGTTCACAATCATATTATTTCTTATTTTTTCTTACTTGATTAATTATGGCTTGACACCTATCCTAAATATACTCGCTGGGAATATTTCCCCTGTTTCATTCTGGCCCAAATGCTGTCCCAATCTCGAGTCAATCTTCTACTGTACCGCATTTCAGGTACACCAGCAATGTTAACAGCAATGTTGCATGATTTCAATGCTGTCAAACATGCCAACCTCGAGCAACTTAAAAACACCAAGTGTTATGTTGCAGGATGTCAATCCTTCAAACTTTTCTGAGGCCCCCTAACACAGTTCTTCGAACTGCGAATTGCCTCAATGATCACCGTGAGTGATGGTCTCATCGTCGCAAGCACCGTTGCGGAATCCGCGGCGGATGGCTACGTCCCGCAGCTGAAGTTCTGGTCCACATCGGTGGATGGTGACGTCGAGGTGTCGCGGGGTTTCGCAGCTAAGTCGCACCTGTCTTAGGTTCGCGTACTTACGAGTCTTCGGCGAGCGACCGTTGGTGCTAGAAGATACGTTTAGACTTAGTATTTGTATTGGACTATAGGAAAGACGAGATAGAACAGATAAGCCCTTTGGGCAACAACACAGAACAGCTTTTTCTCTCAAGCGACAAGGCCTCGAACGCACGGTGGACGACCCGTGTCCAAGATAGTCTTGTAGGGAGTGAAATGCCTGTTGGTGAGCGTGCCTACTAGCATAGTGGTGTGCGTTTACCCCGGCAAGGCCAAGAGAGTAGAGGAAGGACCGTGTATACGAAGGGCGAATTGTCGCCGTGTATTGGGTCGCAGCTGAAGTGCTCCCCATTGATATCTTACCGTCGGAGAGTTCTCTGACACCTCGCGTAAGGCCTACCAGAGGCCGGGACCCTTCCTTTGGGGGTACGGCTTTTTCCGCGTGTGACTTTTGGGCCTAGGTTTTCCGCGTGTGCCAGGGTTTCGCGCGTGTATGGTGAGTTTCTCATGTGCAGGTTTTCCGCGTGTGGTTAGGAAATGCTGTATTCCAAGCCATAGTTTCAGCTTTAAGAGGGCCACGATATTTATAAATGGAGGGATTGCAGACTTTCGCATCGCAGTTAATGCGACCTCGTCAAGCTGAAGATCAATCAAGTTCACGTGCCATCGTCTGCTGATGTGCTGGGGTCTACCAGTGATGGTGGGTGTAGTGGGCCTACCTTGGCTCACTACAACAGCTTACACGTGTGCGCTCGTGTATGAGGAAGCGTAGCTTAGTTTAAACTAGAGTTAATTATACTCGGGCCCCCGAGTATAGATTAATCTAAATAAACGATCCAAATAATGTGTTTGGGTTAAAATGAGAACTGTTTTTTGTGTTTTTATGCTTCTGACTTCCTCTAAATGTAATATTCTAAGTTGGGAATCTGCCAACGGCTGGTTGGCAGAATTCCTTTGCTATGCATGTCGCTCATTGGTTAAAAGATGCTGCTTTCAACCAATAGGAATTCAAATGTCTATGAACCACCCGCCGTGGTGGTCGTAAATCAATGTGGCACTTGATGTAACGTACATTAAGGCCGAGGAAGTAACCATTCTCTAACAGCTAACGTAACTGTAAGTGTTACAAGTGACTGTAGCAACTTGTGCGTGTAACCCCGTTACACCATCCCCCCTTAAGGTTAGACGCGCCGGTCACGGCATGTCAATCAGGCAATTGACCACTCGTTAATTCTTCACGTTGGGAAAAAGAAAACTCGAGCTCATTCCGCAATGAGCTCGCCGAAGAAGCCCGCCGTCGAGAAGAAGCCCGCCGCTGGGACAGAGAACTTCTCTGTCCCCGAGTACTTCGAGCGGCAGCAGGCGAAGCAGGACGCTCGCGCTGCCAAAGCCGTAGCCGAGCCGAAGATCGTCCTTCAGGGCTCTTCGATAGTCAACGATGTCGTTGACTATAGCGTGGACGACGTGGACATGGAGGAGGGCGAAGCCTCCCCCAGCAGACGCAAGGAGTCGATCGACAGCGACAGTCTCGACCCGCACGCCAGGCCGAGACACCCTCGAGAAGAAGATGATTCGGACGCTTCGAGTTCGAAGCGTTCGCGTAGCGCAAAGGAGACCCCGCTCTCTGCTGCTGGAGCATTAAGCTCGCCGTGCCTTCAAGCTCTCCACGCGCTGCTCATGCAGCGCGTGATCCATGGATGCCGTCTACGGCAGACATCGCGGCACGGGTGGGCAACTTCGTGCCTCCCAAGGTGGCGGAGGACCAGCACTTTGATCCGATGACGGATCAAAGGCGCGACTACTATATCGGACTCTTCCATGAGCTCCGATATTACTCCAGCAAGAAGACCTCTTCTCGCAGCAAAGTGCCCGAATCGCAGGCACTTTGTCAAAGTTGGAATGCCTTTGTTGATAACTTCAACAAGAATCCGGCAGCCTACCGTGAGCGGGTTAAGCATGCCCGTGACCGCTTCGAGACGTTCTCGACGTGTGGGAGATTGGAGCAGCTCCACAGATATTCTGTGGATGCTGGGGTTCCGTGCACTGTGCCCCAAGGCCTGCAGTGCATGTTGTGTCCTCCGGGTGCGGCACCCTTAAGCGACCGCGACCTAAACGGGTACACGTCGATCCGTGTACCTGCGAATCTCAAGGATCTCCGTGCCAAGTCCATGGCACGTGAGGAACGCGACGAGCGTGGTGCTTCGAGCGCTGGGGGTGACCACAGCGTTCGCACTACCTTCGCCCTGGCAGTGCGTGGTGGGCTTCGTACGCCCTCACCATTTCCGGAACGTCCTGCAGCAGGACGTCCCGCGGCTCCCATGTATCTTGGTGGGGCGGAAACCCTCTCCAACGAATACGATAACGAACCGGGTGACGGTTCGGTTTCGGGATACTATGGTCGACAATACGCTCAAGAATCCAACGTGTTGAGCCGTGGGCGTCACGGATTGGAGGCGGCGGTGGTGGGAACACACCCCGGGGATGGTCAACCTGGGGTTGACCTTGGGCCTCTGTCTCTTGAAGACCGGGTTGCCGCTGTGGAGCGGCTTCAGAGCAGTGACTTCGCTGCTCTGAAACAAGAGGTTGCGAACCTGAGGGCTCAGGTCGCTCAGGTCGCGCAGACCGCATCCGACGTCTCCGTCGACATCGGGGTCGCGTCGTGCGCTTGGTCCAGCGCGTTGACGCGCTGGAGAAAGGTTCGACTTCCGCCTCGGGCCAGCCGAGCTAGCTGGCTTGTGCTGCTGGTATGGTTTCAGCCGCCCGACGTAAAAGGTCGGGTGAAGGCGCATGCTAGACGGAATGTCTAGTGTGTAAGCGTTGCCATGCCGTGCCAACACTGTGAACGGCCCAATGAAGCGCGTAGCGAGCTTGCTCGCCCGAAGTCGGAGACTGCATGTTTAGGCAGGTTTTGAGAAGCTAACAAAACCAATGAACCCTTCTTGAATTCATTTGTGTTGCCCCTGCCAACGTTGTCTCCATTCAGCTTCTGTCGATCGACAGAAGCTGCAGTAGCGTCTTGGACAAACCGAATGACGGCTTGTCTACGAAGTTGATTGCATCCGAGCTGAACTTGTTCAGCTCGTCCTCACCAGTAGTCATAGTGTCTTGTTGTTCTTGTTCTTTGCGGCGTCTGTGCCCTGTACAGACGCGTTCTTCTTCTTCTAGCGCGTTATCGCGGCTGACACTGTGCAAGTGTCAGCGGCATTCTGCGGCTGCTGTGTTGCGGCCGTAGATCCTCCCCCACTTAAGGAAGGAGCCACTATCCCGAGCAGGCTCGGGAGGCGTGGGTGACGCATGGCATTCACGTAGAACAGTGTATGCCCGGTCGGAGCATGCACCTAGTTGTTGATGGCGAACTCGCCATCGACAGACACTCGCTCCAATGTTGGAACGAGTGAGCGTAGCTCTTGAATATGTTGACGAGCACGCGATTCACGCGCTCGGTCTGCCTATCCGTCTGCGGATGGTCCGCAGTCGACATCGAAAGCTGGCTCCCAAGAAGTGTAAACACTTCTTGCCACAGGTGTGCTGTGAAACGTGGGTCCCGATCCGACACAATGTCGGTCGGCATGCCATGGTGTTTGAACACCATGTCAACGAACAGACGTGCAGTCTGCTTCGCAGTGACTTCAGCGGGTACCGCAGCAAGATGTACCATCTTGGTGAAGCGGTCAACAAAGACCACAACGCCCGTGTTCCCCTGGCTGTCCGGGGGAAGACCGAACACGAAGTCCAATGACATGGACTGCCAACACTCCGACGGAGTCGGTAGTGATTGCAAGGGAGCCAGCGCGAAAGGCGCAGGCTTCACGCGTTGACAAACCTCGCAAGCACGGACGTACTTGCGCACCCATTTATACAGGTGGACCCAGTCTCGCGTGAGAAGAAGGTATGTCTTCTCAAGGCCCGGATACCCCGCAGTCGATGCATCATGATACTCATACATGATCCTGAGTCGCAGGTCATGGTCATTGGGCACGACAACACGGTCCGCGTTGTCGTCGACTGAACTGTAGAGCAATAACCCGTCGTGCACCCGATAACGGTGTGCACGAGCGCGAAGATGCTTCGGCAGCTTCTGACGAGCTTTGTCAGAAGGCGCTGAGCCGTAGGCCAGCAAGAGCTTCGTGTCCGCGTCATGCGCGCACGCGGTCTTCACGTCGTCCAACAGCGACGACGTGGGAGTGCTCAATTGCATGGCGTCAATGGCATTGACGTCAGCATCAGCTGAAGCGTAGTCAGGTCGGCGCGATAACGCGTCGGCCACCACATTGAGTCTTCCGGGTTTGTACTCAACCCGGAAGTTGTATTCCGCAAAGAACGAAAGCCATCTCGCCATACGTTGCGAGATGTGTGGCGACTTGACAGCCATACGCAATGATGCGTAGTCTGTGTAGACCACGAAGGGTTTGCTTCCGAGTAAGTACACTCGGAACTTCGCGAGTGCATACTTCATGGCAAGGAGCTCCTTGTCATACACCGGGTAGTTGCGCTCAGCCGGTTTCAGCTGACGCGATTGGTAGTAGACGACACGATCACGACCCTCGTGATCGTGCTGCATCAACGCACATCCGATCGCAAAGTCGGATGCGTCCCACACTACGTGGAATGGGCGATCTTGGTCGGCCACCGCCAAGATCGGCGCCTCAGTCAAGCCCCGCTTGACTGCATCGAAGGCCTGCTGACAGTCAGCAGGCCAATTCCACTCGGCGTCCTTCTTCGGGAGCTGTGACAGCGGGCGTATGGTGCCCGCGTAGCCCTTCACGTACTTGCACAAGTACGTGGCCAAGCCAAGTAACAGCAGTAGTTCCTTGATGTTCGACGGTGTCGGCCACTCGTTGATCACTCTGACCTTTTCAGGGTCAGGGCGGACACCATTCTTCCCAACGAGACACCCGCTCACCCCGAAGATGTACTTCTTCAGGTTCGCGAAGAGCTTGTGCTTGCGTATGAGCGCAAGCAGATTCCGGAGATGCACCCTGTGCATCTCAACGTCGCTCATCCCGTCCGCAGCCTGGCTGTGCGAAGTCGCGCACCGAGTGCTACAAGTGCGTCACGCACCTGTTGAAGGTTGCAGGGGCGTTCTTCAGACCCTGCGGCATCACTAGCCACTCCCAGAGCATGCCACGCGGCGTGCTCACTGCCGTGAGAGGGATATCGCTCTCACGCATTAGGATCTGATAGAACCCATCACGCAGATTGCAGCGGGGCTGCCGTAGCTTTAGCGTCAGAGGAAGACGTAACAGACTCACAGAGTCGCGGCTAAAGATAGCCCGTTCTAATACCAGAACGCACGAGTCCGTACTCCCTACGGACTCCAAGAGTCAACCCTTAACTCTTAGCTGTGAATCTTCAAACTGAATGTATTTCTCTTATCGCGGCAGAGCCGCCTTCGGTGTAAATATATCTGGTTCACTATCTAGCATAGTGAACCCTAGTCATATGCATAATCTGTGGCTCTGAAGCCATGTACTGATTCTCCTACTGAAATAGGTTAGACAGTGTACACCACACAAGCCTGTATGTACCACACTTCGTAACCCTTCGGGTAACATTCGTGTAACCCCGTTACACCCTCCCCCACCAAACCGTGGACACGGGTGTTCACGCTTAACGGTCAACGACCGGGTCTTGTTCCGTCAAGCCTCCTTCTCGAACGAGTCAATCCACATCGTGGGGACGTCTCTGAGAACTTCTCGGCGCAACACGCCCGCACATGACTTCAAGTCATAACACATTTTGGTCTTTAGACCGCAGAAACCCTCTCGCGAGGTTCGCCTCGGAGCCTCGCTCCTCTCGCGCTTTGGCACCTCGTGCCTGCGAACTCCCAAGCCCCCGGCGCAGGTGCGCACACCGACCGCGCCTCCCAGGCTCTCGGCCTCCCAGTACTTCGCGGCGCAACGCCTCAAGCAACGCTCGCGGGGAGCACGGCCCAGATCCCCTCGAGCACTAGCCCATAAGACCATGGACCTCAAAGATCTCTTCGGAGATGAGGAGGAGGGCGAGGTGGACTACAGCGAGTCCGATGCCGGCTCTCCGAGCCATGAGGGTGAGGCAGCGTCCCCACAACGCTCCCCGAACCGCCGCGACGCTTCGCCCACGCCGCCGGCACAACGCGAAGGTGGCACGTCGGCCACAGTTGGCTCGTCGAGCTCCCGCGACCAAGAGCGCCGCGCGCGAACTTCTCCTGCGCGCTCGTCGAGCCATCTCTCTACTGAGCGCACTGCGCCGTCGAGGAAGGAGCCGCGGCCACCGCTGCGCACTCCAAATCCGTTCCCTGAACGCTCCTCCGGGCTCCGCGAGCTGCGCGAGCTCACTGAGTCACGGTACTCGCCGCCTCGTGCGGGGAAGCGCCCTTGGGCCCCGTCATCTCCAACCCTTTGGACGAGGCTCAATCCGAGCAGGTTGCGGCGCAGCTGGCCTCCATGCGCTCCCAGCGCCCCGAGTTGCGGCCCCTGCTGAACCCCAGCACCGCCGAGTACGGCTTCCGGCCTCGTGACCCCGCGGAGGCATGCCGTCAGGCGTTCCAGCCGACGCTGGCTCAGCATGTCATTGGGCCTGCGGCCCGTACTCCGGAGGAGATCGCTCTTCGAACGTCTCTACGACAGCGACTCTTGACTCCACAGTCTACGACTGTCTCCGAGTACCGTGAGCGGTTGCGCCTGCAAGGCAAGGGGTTGTCCGCGCCCGCAATGCGGTCGCGCTTTGGCACCTCGTGCCTGCGAACTCCCAAGCCCCCGGCGCAGGTGCGCACACCGACCGCGCCTCCCAGGCTCTCGGCCTCCCAGTACTTCGCGGCGCAACGCCTCAAGCAACGCTCGCGGGGAGCACGGCCCAGATCCCCTCGAGCACTAGCCCATAAGACCATGGACCTCAAAGATCTCTTCGGAGATGAGGAGGAGGGCGAGGTGGACTACAGCGAGTCCGATGCCGGCTCTCCGAGCCATGAGGGTGAGGCAGCGTCCCCACAACGCTCCCCGAACCGCCGCGACGCTTCGCCCACGCCGCCGGCACAACGCGAAGGTGGCACGTCGGCCACAGTTGGCTCGTCGAGCTCCCGCGACCAAGAGCGCCGCGCGCGAACTTCTCCTGCGCGCTCGTCGAGCCATCTCTCTACTGAGCGCACTGCGCCGTCGAGGAAGGAGCCGCGGCCACCGCTGCGCACTCCAAATCCGTTCCCTGAACGCTCCTCCGGGCTCCGCGAGCTGCGCGAGCTCACTGAGTCACGGTACTCGCCGCCTCGTGCGGGGAAGCGCCCTTGGGCCCCGTCATCTCCAACCCTTTGGACGAGGCTCAATCCGAGCAGGTTGCGGCGCAGCTGGCCTCCATGCGCTCCCAGCGCCCCGAGTTGCGGCCCCTGCTGAACCCCAGCACCGCCGAGTACGGCTTCCGGCCTCGTGACCCCGCGGAGGCATGCCGTCAGGCGTTCCAGCCGACGCTGGCTCAGCATGTCATTGGGCCTGCGGCCCGTACTCCGGAGGAGATCGCTCTTCGAACGTCTCTACGACAGCGACTCTTGACTCCACAGTCTACGACTGTCTCCGAGTACCGTGAGCGGTTGCGCCTGCAAGGCAAGGGGTTGTCCGCGCCCGCAATGCGGACGTACCCTGTGGTGCTCAGCCCGGGCGAAAGCCTGATCGAACACGAGGCTCAGTTCGAGCTCTGGGCTGAGAAGAAGAAGAACCTTAGCTCCATGGATGCTCTTCGAGCTAGCTTCAGCGAAGTGGATGTTCGTATCGAACGCAAGCTCCGCTTCGACTTTGCGAAGATCCGAGCCAAACGCAGCCTCTCGGCTAACGCTCAGCCGCAGACCCATTCTAGCGCTGCGCGCTTCGCTCCTTTGAGCCCTCCAGTCGCTCCTACCCGTGAGGGCGTGAGCGCTGTGGCTCAGGGCCAACCCCGGAGCAATGTGGCTGACCCAGCAGCTCCCCAGCCTATTGCCGGGAAGCGCGGGACGGCCGGCATGCCGGCCTCGAGCCCACGGGACGCTGGTGATCAAGCCGATCAAAAGCGTCCACGACGTCTGGGTAGTCTTGGCGAAGGGGCACCTCAAACTCCCATGAGTTCTCTGAGTGTGGGTACCCTCGCCACTTCACCAGATACTGGTTTTGACCCCGGCACCGCCGCTTCGCCAGCAGGCGCTTCACATGGTAGTGAAGGTTCCCTTGCTCATCGAGCAGCGCCGGTGGAGGACGCACCAAGCCGCCTCGCGACGTTTGATGAGCTGTTCGAGGTTCAGCAACAGACGACTCGCCTTCGGGACCATGTCCAGAATGTCGATGCGCGTCTCGCGCGTACTGCCACGGAGCTCGAAGAGCTTGTTCGGGACTTGAGCTGGGTCCAAGTGCCTCGCGAGGTCTGGGACCGGCTCCGACACTTGGAGAGCTGGGTGCAGTATTATGGCGATCGCGACGATCGTCGTAGCCAGGAGCTCTCCGAGCTTCGACGTCAGCAGGCTGTATTGCAGGGTCAGATTGACCTTCTGGCCCGCATGCAGGGCCCGCCCGCTGCGCCTCCTGCGCCGGTGGCCCCCAGCCTGCGGCACTTCCGACTCCGACTCTGCCCTCAGGGCTCGCGGCACCGCCGATGCCGAGCCTTCCGCCTGTGCCTGCAGGGCCTGCGATGATGGTCGCGTCTGCGACGCCTGCGACTGCGTCCTCGACGCTCGCGACCTCCGCGCCTGCGACCTCGTCGTCCTCAGTGCCTCCATCTGCACCTGCTTCGGATCATGGTGCGGCTTGAGGAAGCCCGCGTAGAAGACGGGGTGCGTCCGCATCTTCTTCGGAAGATTGAGCGTGTACGCAAGGCCCTTCCTGGCCACGACCTTGAAAGGTCCAATGAAGCGGGAGCGCAACTTTGTCGTGAAGACAGCTGACACTGCATGTGTAGGTAGGTTTTTAGCGTTAATCAATACCAGGTTACCGACCTCATAACTGTCAACATTGCCTCTGCCTCTAGCATCTGCATGTTTCTTTTGATTGTCTTGGCTCTCCGCCATTGCGTCACGCACGTGTCGTAAGACACTCAAGCGCGTCGACAAGAAATTGTCAACCTGTTTACGACCAGTAGTCGGGCTGATATCGGCTAGCCGATCAGCTAAATCGGTTTCCTCTCCTCCACCAAGCCCGAGGCCACCACTTGGCGGCGTCAGCGGGACGCGGGGATGATACAAGCTGTTCACGTAGAACGGCGTGTAGCCGGTCGAGGTATGCACGGCGTTGTTCAACGCAAACTCAACGAGTGGCAGTATAGCGCTCCAACGCTTCGGCGTCTCAGCGCAAATGCTGCGGAGCACGTCCTCGACGACGCTTTTCACTCGCTCCGTCTGACCATCGGTCTGCGGGTGATCCGCCGTGGGCATGCCCAGCTTGGTGTCAAGCACCGCGAAGACCGCGCTCCAGAAGTTGCCCGTGAAGCGGGGTCTCGGTCCGAGACAATCGACTTAGGGAGTCCGTGTTGTCGAAACACTCGGTCTAAGAACAGCGTTGCTGTACCTTTACCATCGATGGTATCCGGCACAGCCGCAATGTGAGCCATCTTGCTCAGTCGGTCTACAAAGACCACGACGCCAGTGTTGCCCGCCGCATCCGCCGGCAGGCCAAACACAAAGTCCATACTCATGGATTGCCAACAGCCCGAAGGGACAGGCAAGCTTGCCAACGGGGCTGCAGCATGGGGTGACGACTTCACTCGCTGACACGTCTCGCACGTGCGCACATAAGGGCTCGTCCATTTGTACATCTTCGGCCACCAGTAGTGGGTGCTCACCGAGCTGTAGGTCTTCTCACGGCAGCCACCGGCGTGTCGTGGGCCTCATAGAGGATACGATACTTCAGGTCCTCATCATGAGGAATGACCACGCGTGGCGTGTCCTCGGAGCCAGTGCTGTAGAACAGCAGGCCACCATCGAGGGTGTAGCGATGCAAACGCGCGCGCACTCGCGCCGACAATTCAATGTCCGAGTCTTGAAACTCCTTGCTCCCGAGAGCCTTCAGCAACGCGACACAAGTGTCATCCTTGGCATAAGCCGTTCGGATCAGATCCGGTAATGACGAAGTCACGGTCGTTACATGAGCCAGCTCATAATCCGGTCTGCGCGACAGCGCGTCCGCGAGGACATTCTGCCTGCCAGGCTTGTACTTCACCTCGAAGTTGTACTCCGCGAAGAAGGACAGCCAACGGGCCATCCTTTGCGAGAGATGAGGCGACTGAGTCGCAGTGCGTAACGACGCGTGATCCGTGTAAATCACGAACGCCTGAGAGCCCAACCGGTGAACCCTGAACTTGACCAGCGCATACTTCATCGCAAGTAGCTCTTTGTCATGGACAGGATAGTTCTTCTCAGCAGCCTTCAGCTGACGAGATTCGAACGCCACCACGCGCTCGCGCCCCTCGGCGTCTGCTTGTAGCAGGGCACAGCCGATGGCAAAGTCCGAGGCGTCACAGACGACACTAAACGGACGAGCGGGGTCTGGCAAAGCCGGAATAGGCGTATGAAGGAGCCTATCCTTAATTGGCGCAAACGCATCTTGATGCTCGGTGTTCCAACACCACTCCGCGTCTTTCCTCAGGAGATTGGAGAGTGGCCGAGCCATCTCAGCGTAGTTCTCGCTGTACTTGTGCAAGTAATTGGCCAAGCCAAGCCACTTGCGAAGATCCTTCTGGTTCTGGGGAACCGGCCAGTCAACAATGGCCTTGACCTTGCCCGGGTCGGCCCTCAGGCCACGCTTCCCAATGAAGCACCCTAAGAAGGGAATCTCTTCTGCTCCGAAGATGCATTTGTCAATGTTGGCATACAACTTGTTTTGACTCATGCACTCGAGCATAGCACGCAGGTGTTCGACATGGTTCTCGATATCAGTCTTCCCGTGCTCCGCACGACTGTGGACAAAGATGTCAACGAAGTACGTCTGCGCGTACGCCCGATGGGGCCGGAAGAGCTGCGCCACAAGACGATTGAACGTCGCTGGCGCGTTCGAAAGCCCTTGGGGCATTACCAACCACTCCCAGAGCATGCCGCTAGGAGTACCCACCGCAGTGAGGGGAATGTCGCTCGTCCTCATGAGCAATTGGTAGTAGCCATCGACCAAGTCGAGCGCACTGTACATCGTACATCCTGCCATGTGGTTCTGAAGAACGTCCTTTCGAGGAATCGGCGTCTGCGCCGGAATGGTGGCGGCATTCAGCTTGTTGAAAGCATGCACAATACGCCACTTGCCATTCGGATTTCTGACGCAGAACGTCGGCGTGGAGTGAGGAGACTTACTCTCACGCACCATGCCCGCTTCGTGCTTCCCACGGAATAACGCGTTAATGACGTCACACTGCTCCTTCGGCAGAGGCCACTGCCTCGTCACGCAGTACTTCGTTCCCGGAACGAGATCAATCTCATGTCGAACACCTCGATCCGGAGGTAGCCCCGAGGGCGGTTCCTTCGAGACCACGTCTTGATAATCCTTCACCACGTGATACAAGGGGTCCGACGGATCCTTCAGGATCGCCGATCCGCTTCGCGCATTCAGCGCCTTCTTAGTGTCCTCCAGGACAGCTTCATCCAGAAGCGAGGACGAGTTCAACTCTTCTTCAGGTCGTATGACCACCACCTCCGCCAAGTCTCCAGCCTTCAAGGCTTCGCCCAACTCGGCCAAGGACATCTCGTCCAGCTCCAGGAGAGCAGATAGTGAGGGTAAGTCGTTGAGACTGATGTCTCCGTCGACGTCGCCCGTCACTCCATTCACGAGTGTGTAGAGCTGCTCGCTCTTGTGTGGAGCCTCACCGCTCGACACACCCTTCTCGACTCGTGAGACCGCAGACGCCTTGCGTCGCGCCGCCAGCGCTTTGCGGCGCTGCCGCCTCTTCATGGACACTGTCCGCCCAGAAGAGCTCCGTGATTTTGCGTGCTTCGTGACGCCAGGTGTCACCACCTCATTCAGCTCCAGAGGAGCACCAGTGTCTTGATCGACACTCAGCGAAGGGCTGCACGACCCGCAGCCTCCACTCAGTGGATTACGTACCACTCCACGATCTTCATCCGGGCAGAGCCCCTTGTCCCTCGGCATCGTGCCGACCGCGCCGTCGCTGGCACGCAGCAGGGCGTCGCCCTCAGACGCACACCCGCTCAGCGGAATTAGTGCCGCTCCACATCCTTGATCCGGGCAACGCCCATCTTCACTCGACTTCTCGTCGACCGCGCCTTCACTGGCACGCAGCAGGGTGCCGCCCTTAGACGCACACCCGCTCAGCGGAATTAGTGCCGCTCCACATCCTTCATCAGCCGGGCCTCGCTCATGGCTCCTCGGCTCCATGCCGACCTTGTCCTCACTTGGGTACAGCGGGGCGTTGCCCTCAGGCGTACACCCGCTCAGCGGAATTCGTGCCGCTCCACCTGCCGTCCACGAGCCACGCTCGGAACGCTCGTTCTCGATACACGCAGTGTCCACCAACTCGGAAACTCCGATATCTAGCACATTGACCGACTCGGTCCAGTGCTCGCGCCAGAAGCGCTTCTGCTTCCTAGCAGAGGTGGGTTCATGACTCGCCAATGCTCCGCCAGGAGAGAAGTGCGTAGCACCAACGGTCTTCGACCTCCAATCTATCCAAGGCTCATGGCGTTCCAGCCACGCCATACCAAGGATGAGATCATATCTCGAATCGAGGTCTAAGACCAGACAGCGTTCCACGCTATCAAAATCCAAAAACTTCACGCCCAAGTCCACAGGGACTTTAGGCACCGTGACACGAGTGCCCGTCGCGAGACGAACAGTGACGATGTCACTCCCACGCGCTACCAGCGCCTCAGCATAAAGCTGACTTCCGTTCATCGTGGAACGCCGGGCATAATTACCCGACGCTCCCGAATCGATCAAAATCGTCCATGGCTTTGTGAAGCCCTTCACCCAAGCCTGGACAACTAGCAAGCCCGGCTTGCACACACGTTCCGTGTTATAGAGTACAGCTCCCTTCGGGGCTAAGTCCTGTCGACCTCCACCTCGCCGGGGTTCAATAGAACTTAGTTCCTCCCCAGTAGGGCGCCCCGCGCCTACTGGGTTTTCTCGTTTCCCCGAGACGAACCAGAGCCCTGGCTCGAACCCGAAGAGCGGCTTACCGAAGCCTGGCGCTGGAGGCGCAGCGGAGGCGCAGCGGACATCCGGCGCGCAAGTGACGCGTGTCACCGCAGATAAAGCATCGGTGGATGCCGCGCCGCTGCTCAGCAGCCCGAAGCTCGGCTTCTTCGTCTTCAGCATAGCTGAGGTCCATAGGCTCCGGACCGTTCGACGAACTGGTGTGAGGAGCGTTCCACCCAAGTCTTGACGACTTAAAGTTGTGCTCCGCGTTCCCTCTTCAAAAGAGCTTGGGTAAGTGCGGAAGACTTCCGTCCTGGCCACGCCAGTGCGAAGCCCTTCCATAAACACCGTGACGATGACTACCTCAGAGGCTCGGCGGACATGCCCGCAATGAGAGTTCTCAACTCCTGGACATAGTCCACCAACTCCTTCTTGCCTTGCCAGGTAGCGAGGAAGCGTGAGCGCACGCGATACGCCTCGTTAGGCGGAGCGAACACCCGGGACAGTTGCTGCTTCAGCTGGTCCCACGTCGGGAAGGCCGTGTCGACCGACGTCCCTGACGTTAGTGCCCACTCTCTCGCTCGCCCACCAAGCTTCGAGATAGCTAGCGCCACGCGCTGCGACTCCGTCCGGAGTAGAGCTGAGCTCATAGCCATCTCGACCTCACGGGTCCAAAGCATTAAGCTTTCCCCTTCCTTGCCTTCGAAGGTCTTCACGCTCAACATGAGCGGCTTGGGTCTTGTGAGGCGAGGCGGGTGAACGCCTTTTCCGCCCAGGTGTATAGTGTGCGAATGTTCCGGGAGAACAAAGTCCCTTAGAACTTCTCAGGCGGATACACCAGAAGATGTCCGCCCAAGATGGCGTGTGTTCCTTGTGACAATCCCTCTCGGGTCGTTTGTTTTCGAACCAAGGAGCTCGGCCGAGTTGGTGAGTTGTTGTACACGGTTGGGTCTCCGAGCGGGGTGCGATACGTACTTCCAAACGTAGCCCCTACGACTCCGGACGATAACCACAAATACAGAGTTATACACAAATACAAATAGCCGTCACTTATTCTTTCGGACCCTCGGACGGTGGGTCACTACTCCAGTCAACTAGCGAGCCGTATCCAGGGCACTGGTCAACCCTGGGCGACTTCAAATGCGCACCACTTTCAGATGTACTGAAAGCAAATAACCAATATCAATACCCTACCACACAATAACCTTTCGGCCAAGTCCCCGGCGGCGCTACCAACTCCGCCTGGGATGTAATCGATAATATGAAATGCAGGACCTCGCTCTGGGCGAGAATACAGCTGCAACTAGGAAATGAAATAGGTGGATCACCCTGAGACGCCTGTACGCCCCAGTCCCCTTACCTAACTTGGCGTACTTACTTCAGGGAGAGATCCAACCACGGTCGTACCTAGCCGCGGTGCCCGGTTGTCCTGCGCTTCCTGCTCTTCCTGGCGGCTTGCGGGTTTCAAGGGAAAACAAACTCTGTTTATCTTTTATCTCTGTGGCTAACTTCCTTCAACTAAGACATGCATTCTGCTATCACTTGATTTCACTATATCGCGGTTGACGTCGACGTCCCGGCCGGGTCAAAGTCCAGTGTAGAGTCGTGGGTACGAATCAGTTCCTTGAACCTTCCGCGGAATCCTTGCCCATCCTTGGTCGGTCTGCCCGGTCGGTCGGAAACATCTTGACTTGAGTATACCTTGATCGTATCTCCTAGACTTACACCCGGCCAGAGTCGCTGGTCGATATGCATCCTGGCCGAGTGTCCGCCGGGTCCCAGATCCTCGTACTTGTCTCTCCATCCATGTCGTCCGGTCGTACCCCTTTCAGCCAATCACACTGCGCCCAGACGAGAATCCAATTTTCCATCGTGTCAACCGCCCCTCTGGTCTCGCTTGATCACCGAGGTCATTCACCGAATTGATCGAGCCTGACTAGACCACACGATCCAATGTCTGGGCGGAATGTCGACAACCGTATTGATTCGCCCGGACTTCCAACGATCGCGTCCCTTCTGTGCTCCCTCTCCCAGCCGAATTTTTCTCAGCCAAAACTGGGGTCATCAATCACTCGCTCGGGCTTGCCACGACTTCTCCATTGCTCACAACGCACTTCGCCACCTCGCCGACACTCGATGTCCACGAACACCACCGACGCCGACCTGATCGCCAACGCCTCGCTGCTCCCTCTGGAGCCGCTGCCCATTCCGGGCGGCACGGCGGTCACCGGCACCGACGCTGCGCAGGGCGGTACCAAGGGCTCGTCCGCCAACACGGGCGACGATGAGGCGATGGACGCCGGCGATGAGGATGTCGACAACGACGCCAACCACGACGGCAACACGCAGGAGAGGGAGGAGCGCGACGACGGCGCGGAGGAGGAGGGGGCGACGGCGACACCCGCATGGACGGCGGCGAGCCGCCCGCGAGCATCTCCCTGCCCGACCAGAATACCGGCGCCGCGTCTGGGCGGACGCCTTCGGGCGGACAGCCTTCACCTCTCCACGGCCAAGGGAGCCAGAGTCATTCGCTTCGATCTGTGTCGCTCTTCCAGCTGCTGGACCTTGATCAACTCACCGAGCATGTCCGGGCGGGGACTCTCCTCCGAACGACCACGGCCCGCGCGGAATCCAAGACGCACTGCCGGCGCGCTACTCCGTTCCGCCCGAGCACACTCTGGGCGGGAACTCTTTCATCGTCGGAGTCCCGGCGGGAGCGCACGCGCACGTATGGTGGCCTGGAGGCGATGATGATGTTCAAGGGTCTGTCTGAGGCGGATCTTCAGCACTTGTGCGATCTCGTCGGGGATCCGGTCGAGGTGCGTGAGCTGGTTCTTCGCCCGTATTTCGATCAGGACACCCCCAGCCTGGCTTCGCTAGAGGCGCTGCTAGGATCACTCATCGCTCGTCGGGAGTTCGCGTCTCTCCTCATGCACTTCCCGGTGCACCTGCTCGCCCAGAAGGTCTTCTACACGGTGTCTCTGATACACCACCTTCTCGCCCGGGATCGCCAGCGTCAGGCCATCTTCGACAACATCGACGGGGAGTCCCCTGCGGCTGAGCTTCTGCAGCTCCGGACGAAGTACGATCTGCTCAAGCGCGACGTCGTCTTCTTAGACGAGTACTACCGGCAGCAACTGAAGTCTGCCGAAGATGACTCGGCCGGGGTCCGGGCCACGCTGGACAGCGACTTCAAGCGTCTGGCCAGGGAGAACCTGGAGGAGACTTCGGCTCTTCAAGAGAGAGTGGACGAGCTCGAGGGTCAGCTGGCGCAGGCGAACACGCAGATCGCCCACCTTCAGCGCTCCGCCCAGGAGACACGGTTCGACACGGCCGGGTTGATGGACTTCTTGAACTCCAGAGGGACAGAGGTGCGGGGCAACTGGCCACGTCTTCGCAAGCTCTTTCGGCGCTTCCAGAATGGGACGATCCCGCCCGGGGACTGGCGCACCTGGATCACTGTGGAGGCCGTCGACAAGCCCTACCGGATGTACCCCGTATCCTGGTCCTCTCCTAGACGACAGCGACGACGATGAGGGCGATGCTGGCGACGGTTCTCAGGAGGAGAAGACAGAAGACAGTGCTCCTCCGGCTGGAATCTCAGTCGCGACTCCGCCCAAGCGTACACGGCAGTCTTCGCCCGGGTCGTCCAAGTCAGGGTCCGGCCGGGGTCTTCGACCAAGAAGGCCAAGGCCGTCCAGCGTCGTCCAAGTGTCCACTCCGAGTCGCAAGTCGGTCCTCGTTCGTCCAAGTTCCCGCTCAAGCTCTCGGTGCAAGAGGCCTGTGCACTCCTCCCGGAGTTCGTCGCGTGGCAAGACCTCCGGCCAGACGTGCAGTGGACCATGCGCTCAGGAGTCGAGTATGACGAAGCTGTTGATACCCTGGGGCTGGACCAAATCAACCATCGTCACTTCCACCGGGACTCGCTCCTCAAGATGTTGGCGACGATGATGTTCCATCGCAAGCTGGATGTTACACCCTGGGCGAAGTATGTTCCGGTCTCGTACTACAGGATGGCCGACGTTGTGCTGGACAACTGGCTCGACACGGGGTACGCTCCCCCGGCCTGGCCACTTCTGCGTAATCTGGCCGAGGATCTCGCTGAAAATGCGGAAGGCGCCAGCAGTTCGTCCGAAGATGACAAAGTCACCGATCCCGACTATGACAACGGCAACGCGGCTGATGACGATGGCGATGACGAAGGTGACGAGGTCGAGGTGGTGAAGGTTACACCTGCTCCGGCCGAAACCAAGACCCGGGAGAATGACGACGCTGACAGCAGCAGCAGCAGCACCGATGACGAGCCCGCCCGGAAACCCAAACGGAAGGCGTCCTCCCAGAGTGTGCAGTCTTCATCCGATTCCTCGTCCGAGAGCAGCGGCAGTATCAAGCCCAAGAAGCTCGTGTTCGTGCCTTCGCCCAAGCGTCCCCGGCGGTCTCGCTCAAGTTCCACTTCGGCCAAGAAATCAGGCAGTCTGCGTTCCCGGGCGAGGTCTGAGCTGGAAAAGCGCAAGTCACCTCTCGCCCGGAAGAAGTACGATGAACTGACTCCGGCCGAGTTGGCGATGATCGAGCAGCCGACCAAAGGTGTCCTCTCGTGGCGTCGCCGTGGCGTCCCAGTATACACCCAAGAAGAACGGTCACGAGAACCAGCCGCCAGGCTTCCCGGAGTACTGTCCGTACAAGGGTGAAGGTGGGCTGGAACGTCTGTACGCGCGGTGGCCTGCGGTCGAGGCGCAGTACGCGAGGATCGTGGCCGAGAAACCCTAGGAGCAGATGTTCAAGGATCGAGTCAAGGTCTTCTATATCCACAAGCTCTCGGAGCTCCCGGCCAATTCGTTCATCTGGATCGACGAGTATCTCCGCTACGTCCGGGATCACGCCGAAGTCTTCTGGTACATGCTCCACTGGTTCTGTATCAAGATCAAGGCGGCCAAGGGCGAGAAGGTGGACCCGCTCAAGTATCTCCTGGCGAACGCGCTCTACGAGAGGCGTCGTGAGCCGCACGAGAATATCGGCCGCGGCATGCAGGATCGTGTCAAGCGTTACATCAAGAAGGGGTCCCTGCGTCCGTCTTCGAGGAGCCCGGCATCTGGGTTTACCCGGCCAAGATCTGCTACATGTACCTGACCGACTCGTCCACGCTGAACGCGCAAGGTAACCCGTACAGCTTGGCCGAGCAGATCGAGATGGGGAGCGAGCGGAGCCCGGCCGGACTCAGTGGACGTACTACTGCTCGGACTCCGACCGGATGGCGCACATCTCGCACGACCTTCGTCTTCGCGAACTCTCGCCCGAGGAACGCGCAGCCAACCCAATCTCTTTCACAGTTGAGTAGTTCGGCCGGAGTGGCAGAGGCCATGGGTCTTGAGTAGCGTAACCTCCATTAGTTCAATACCACCATGTCCGTTTGCCTTTGCCATTGCTTGCTTCTCATGTCCTTCTCGTCAGTCCCTTTGTCATTGTTCCATCCAGGGTCTCTTCATCATCATCATACTGGATCCAAGTCAAAATATCATCACTGTCGACACATCTCCAAAATCACTCGGCCAAACCCACTCGGTCTGGCGTCTCACCCAGACCTCCCAACCTTGCCACCGCCCAAAGTCTCCTACATCAGGCCATCCTGGACGGGTCACAGTTTTCACTTCGGTTCACACTCCATTTCCACGAAATCACACAATCGACGATCAAGTCCGGTCAGAAAATTCCGCCCGGGGTTACACACTCGGGTGGTCATGAGGCGAGGCCGATGAAACCTTTATCGCCCAGGGGGGGTTCGTATAGCGCAGCCCAAGAAGGTGCTCAGGGTGTAGACCCAGAGAACCGACTTGAGAGTCAACAGCAAGGAAATAAATCCAGAGGTTCGCAGCCGCGAAGCTTTAAACCCTGAGGATCACTCTCCTTGGTTGGCGTGGGTACCTTGTGTAATCCCTGTCGGCTCGTTTGTCTTTGACGGAACGGCACTTCACCAAACTCGAATGTAGCCTCGAAGAAGCGCTGAGGTGCACGTCTAATCCAGAACGCACCTCGACACTAGAGGCAAAACCCAGAGAATCAGATCCCCCGAAATCCAGAATATCACGAATTCAGGATCCAGGATTTCAGTCAACTCTGGGGTGAGGAACTCAGAAGACACCTTACCCAAATGCCTTCGTAGCTCGATAAAACCAACAAATACAGAGTATACAAACACTACAACTAGCCGTCACTTATTCTTTTGGACCCTTGGACGGTGGGTCACTCACACACTAGGCTCACTCGAGTCTGAAATTCAGGGCCTAGCTCCCTGAGACTCACACAAACGCGCACCACCTCCCGTACAGGAGGAAAATACAATCACTATCAGTTACCTTTCCCTTCACACAAGCAGTCAATACACAATCCTGGAGGCGACTACCTAGCACCCCAGAATACCCTCTGGAATAATATGAAATGGGCTACCACGAGCACAGCAAGTGACCCAACTAGGATATGAAATAGGTGGATCACTCCAGGAAGCACGAGGCCGTCGCTGGTCCCCACCTAACTGGACTTGAGTTTGATGGAGTCTACACAGACGGCTGTCCCTCGCCGTTGATGTGCCCTTAGCGTCCCGCGGTCGTAGTCTCGGGTCCTCCGGATTTCCGTCGGCAGGCTTGGCCGAAGTCACTTGCGCAGTACAGGGTAAAAAGAACTCTGTTTGTCTGTTATCAGCTACTTCTCTCTCTTACTTCCTTCTTTCTTCTGCATTCTTCTACGGGCAAATATCTTCGTTTCACTATGCTTGGGGTCAAATATCTTGTCTTCAGTATACCTTGGGTTCAGCGGTCCAGACTTGCGATCGACTTGAGATTCCATCGTCGCAAGGCGTCCAAAGTGCCAAATGTGGGTCCTTGGACTTGGGTTTGTATGGTCCTCGGTTCCCTCTCGACTCCTCGAAAGTATCCAGTCAGCAGATCCATAGTCGTATCTTCAAGGTCACGCATCACTTTGATTGCAGACCGATTCCGGACTGACTCGAAAACTCAGAGATTCATGATACTCTGGGTCGGTCTCTGAAATTCACTGGAACTCAGGGGAGTCTTCTGGGAATCTTGGTGATTCTTGGGTGTTGGTTTGGGAGACACTTGGATTCAATGTGGGGAGTCTGGATTCATGGTCACACTCAGGGTTCAACTCTTGAAATCCTGGGTCACCTGTTCATCGGGGGTGATTCTCAGGGTTTCCATGTGGCACTCTGGGTGCCAAGTCGTATTCTTCACAGACTCTTGGGGATCTCCACAAATCCAAACACTTAGCGGGTGTAGTGGCCTCCGGCGCATGTTCACGGTGGTAGTGGGTTGAGTTTTCGGGGTATTCTGGTCCTTTGTAGTACTCTGGACCACAGCAAGATGAGGTGTACTCTGGGATACATTCTCCAAAGACACTTTCCGCCAGACTTTAGGCACTCATCGTAAGGGAAAGTCCGCGGCTGGACTGAGTGTTCTTCTGAAATCTTGGGCGTGCACTCCCAGGATTCACACTTCCAGCCAGTTGGGCCCATCTGCGGTCAGGTACTGGATTCATCCCTTGGGATCACTTCTCTCCCACAGTCGCCATCCGTGTCACACGGGTACAGCCGCGCCGCATCCAAGGTATTCACCAATCACAATTCGATACAAACTCCAAGTCGTAGGAGTGACGGCACGTCGTCGGCAAATTCTGAAACCGCCTCGTGTCAACCGCCCCTCCTGGTCCGGGTCCATCAAAGAGGAAATTGCTCCGAACTGGTGAACCATGGCCAGGCCACACAAACACCGACTCCGAGGCAACGTTGAAATCGACACGGCCGTTGCACTCTGTCGACTCCCAGGTTTTCACTCACTTCGACGGCCCCCTGTCTCCCCAACGGTTGGTCGGGGCCAATCTTCAAGGTTCTCTTCTCGGACACAAAATCTCCAACGGGCGATTCGAGGTCATATCTCAATTTCACAGCTCGTCAACATGGCAGAGAGCGCACCTTCCGGCAGCGAGCAGGCGGCGACGCCGGCTCAAGGCACGACGCCGACAGCGCCTCCGGGCAGCACGCCTCCTCCGGCGGAGTGGCGCGCGGGCGACACCTCCGTAGGCAAGGCCCCGGCGAATGATGGCAACGCGCCAGCGGGCGGCGACAACGCGCAAGTGGGCGACAGCAGGGACGCTTCGACGGGCGCCTCCAAGGGGAAAGGCAAACAAGTTTCCTTCGCCGACTCAGAGGACAAGGCCCCAGCACGGACATGCGCGAGGCTGATGGCGGTGCCTCAGCTGACGCAGCAACCTCAGGTGCTGGGGATGGGAACTCGGCATCCAAGGCCCCAGCCGTGGAGAAAACATCTTCAAGCTCGGCTACAGTGACCGCCCCTGAGTTCAAGACGCCCCGCCACGCGACGGTGACGGACATTCAGGGGCTCATCTGCGCGGGCATGCTGAAGGAAAATGAGATTGAACTTCCAGAGTTCATGATCCCTGAGCGCCCGCCGCACTGGCAGCTTCCGGGTCCGCCGGATCTCAAGACCAACGCGTATCTCGTGGGAGTTCCTGGGGTCACCAGCGACGTTCGCTCGGGTGCGTTCGCCACAGAGGGCTACGGCGGTGTGAACAACCTGGTAGGTTTTGAGGAGATCTCCGACGACGACCTTCAGGTGTTGAAAGAAATCTGTGGTTCAAGCGCTGGGATTGACGTTTTGCGTCCCCGCGGTTCACCTCTCGCGGCGTACGATCTGGACAACACTCTGAATTCCATCGGCATCCAGCGCGAAGTGGCTTCGCTGCTGTGTCACTTCAACAGCACCCGGTTCGCAGAGCGCGTGTTCAAGACAACCGGCTACCTGCGTCGCGTTCTCGGGGCTTATCGACACATGCGATCTCTGGCGGAGTCCAAGCAAAATTCTGCTGCTGTCGAGGAACTGGCCGACGTACGGCGCAGACACGCGGAGCTGAAGCGCACCTGGAAATTTGCACGTGACTTCTGGTTCTCGGAACTGAAGGAGGCTCTGGGCAAGGTGGAAACCGCGGGAGACGAGCAGAAGGTCGCGCTCCAGGAGCAGAAGGCACGGTACCAGGATGAGATTGATTCTCTGGAGGCCGAGAAGGCGCAGCTCAAGGCGCGCCTGGCTGACTCTGAGACTCAAGTGCAGATCCTGAAGTCGCGTCTGGCGTCGGCCACAGTGGATCCCTGGAAGTTCTCTGACTTCCTGCAAGAACACACAGATTTCGGGAAATTGGGAGCGTCTTCACGACTTGTTCAGTCACTGTATCAAGGAGACCAAGCCTCCCGAGTCCTGGGACACGGTTGTGAGCGTCACTGCGATGGACAAGCGCAAGGCTGTGGTGACCGCATACCCAGAGAAAAGCAAGCGCATGCCTCCATCTGCGGGGTCGGGATCTTCGGGTCGACCTGAAATCCTGGATCTCACGGGTCCTGGCAGCAAGCCTCGCGGCGGTTCCCAGAGTTCCAAGAACACCCAGAGTTCCAAGAAGGGACAAGGCTCCAAGAAAAATCAAGGTTCCACAACATCGCGGCCCTCTGGCGCTCCAGAGACTCAAGCGCGAGCTACGGACTCCAAGGCGCACAAGGTTCAACGTCGCCCCAAGGATCATCAGCCTGGCCGCGACTCTGTGCGTCGTGCCGGCGACAAGACCGTGGTTTCCAAGGAGGCTGCACGTTCGATGCTCCCTGGGGTGTCGTCTGGAAGGAGATCCGTCCGGATGTGCGTCAGGCCATTCTCGCGGGGCTCAAGTACGACACTGCGATGGAGTGGATTGGCAGCGATCGTGCTGCTCACGGTCACTTCAGGCAGCCCCAGCTGATCAAGATGCTGGTCAGCATGATGTATTGGCGTCGGCTGGACAAGACTCCCTGGGCCAAGTACGTCCCAGAGGCCTATTACGAGATGGCCGACGAGCGTCTGGATCGGCGTCTTCGGCGTAAAGAAGTCCCGGCACCCTGGGGCAACCTCGATGATCACGTGGTGTACCCTGACGAGGATGCTGACTCCACAGTCGACGACCTCGAGAACGACCCAGACTACCAGCCTCCGGCCCAAAGCCCAGGAGAAAGCCCTTCCAGCAGCTCGGAGGAAGAAGTGGAGTACCTCGCCCTGAGATTCTGGAAGAGGATGATGACGAGGTCGAGGAGGTCGACGGCGACGAAACCGACGAGTCTCTGGAGTGTAAGCCTCCCGCCAAGCGTCCGCGTTCCGAGTCCAGCGAGCAGTCCCAGGATTCCGGTCCCAAGACGAAGAAACAGCGCCTCAAGGGGCCCCAGAAAACCATCTCCCGCACTCAGGGTTCCAAGGCTGCTCAGGAGACCAAGGCTCATTCGCGCCCCAAGAAACCCTCGGCACTTGCGCGCAAGTCGTACTCAGAGCTCACTGCGGAGGAGCTCGCGAAGGCCGAAGTCCCTGAGGACGATGAGACTTCTTGGCGAATCTTTGGCGTTCTGGTGCAGTATCCGAGTGTGACCAAGAGCGCGTCGTGCCAGACTCCAGGGTTCCCTGAGTACGAGATTCACAAGTACTCGTACGACATTGCCCATGAACGCTGGGATCGCAAGGCTTACCAAGAGATCCTGGACTCGAAGCCCTGGAAGACCATGCTTCAGGGGCGTGTCCGGGTGTTCTACTTCCACGAGCGAGACATGTTGGCAGCGAAGGCGCTCAAGTTGGTTGACGACATCGTGGATGCCATGCACAAGCATGCGCAGGCAATTTGGGAGCGAGGACACTGGGTGCCCATTCCGACCGAGTCCAAGAGGGACATCGCGATGGAATCTCAGCGCAAAGCGCGTCGGAACGCGCTACGCAGGGCATTCAAGACGCTCATGGAACGTTCGCGCGATACTCCTGGATTCATTCCTTCACTACTGCATGAGCCTGGTCTCTGGAAGTTCCTGACAAGTGCTGCCCTGGATCTGGGAGGATCCCAGAGTCGAAACTCTCGGAGGCCCAGAGTGCAACGATCTCGACGTCCAGCTCGCGTCACTGGACATGCGCGAACCAGCTCGCGTGCAGTGGAACACCGCGAACGACGAAGAGTGGCTCCAGTACGTGCCCAGCAACATCCAGCTCAACCTCAGGTCCCCTGCCGTCCGCAAGCGCAACCCGTTGTCGCTAACCCACTCCTGAATACGTGCGCCTTCGTCGAACCTTGGGATCCGCTTAATCTTTTCATATGTCGTAGCGTAACTTCTAAGAATACCCAGGGTTCTCACCTCACTGTCTTCTTCTTTCGCCAGAGTTTCATTGCCTTCTGAGTTGTCATTCCACTTCACTTCACTAACTCCATGTCCTTCGAAAAGCTCACCACACAGCGCCACGCCGAAGCCTCAGCACTGTTACCTTCTCCATAATCAAATCAATTCGCGTTCACATTTCCATCTCCAATCTTCATACATTCCGTCGATCTTCCCCAGAGTTCCACCGTGTTACTTAGGGTTTCCCTGAATTCCACATGTAACTCTGGGTCAATGTCACTCCCTGAGTGCTAGACTCCTGGGTGATCATCTCCGGCTTGCATAGCCTGGAAACGGGCTCGCGCTCTCGCGCCCTGATTGAATTCATAGAGTAAGGCGCCGCAATTGAGCTTCGACACGGGTAGCCACTCGGTCTCATCATAGCCCTTCCACTTCACCAGATATTCACGGATTCGCCTTGATGTGCGAGTTCGCTTAGTCCACCGCAAGTCCAAAATGCGCTCGACCTCATACTCATCATTCGCTGTGTCAGGTTCCCAGCTATCTTCAGGCAGCAGAGCCGCGTCAAAGTCATCATCTTCGTTCACGTCGATCTCCACGGTGGGCCGTTTTGGGAACAGCGCTCTGGGTTTCAAACGGCTCACATGTACCCAGGGATTCACACGATATCCAGAGTTCTCGACCCTGAGTTTCACGCGGAAATTATCATGGATTTCCTGAATTCTGAAGGGGCCATGCCACATATGAGCCAGTTTACGGCTCAACCCAGGCTGCACTTTGGGTATGTACAACCAGACAGCATCCCCAGCAGCGAACCCTGACTTCAGTCGTTCCGAGAGCTCCTTCCACTTATGGGTCTGCTCGGCAGAGCGCGCTCGCTTGGCCTTCTTCTGAAGATCTTCTGCGCAGGCTTGTGCATAGCTGTAGTCGCGTTGCAGTTTCCTGCGCCACTCATACGCCGTGCGTTCCTGGACACTTGATGGTCTGGGTCCCAGCATGGCGGACACAGTGCCGTGTGGATCCCAACCGTGCACTAAGAAGAAGGGGGTATCCAAACGCGTATCGTCGAAGGAGGTATTCAGGGCGAACATCAAGCGCTCAGCATGGTCGTCCCAGTCACTCTGGTCCGCTTCAGCGATGTATGCGCGAATGCTGCGCACCACGGTCTGCACCGATCGCTCTTGCTGTCCGTTCGCCTGGGGGCGATAGGCCAGAGTGGCTCGCTGCTTGCTTCCCAGGAGCTCACGGAAGCGTGTGAACACCTCGCTCATGAACCTTGGGTCTTGATCGTGTCGCAGCATTGAGCTCGCTCCAAACCTCCTGAAAACCTGTTCCTCGTACACTTCAGCGACATCTTGGGCTGTCGTTGAGCTCATGGGCTTGCACATGACGAACCCTGAGAACGAGTCCTGAAAGAGTAACAGGAAGGTGTTCCCACGGTCAGACTTGGGCAGATGCGTTACGAAATCCATTGATACAACTTCAAACGGCCTTCTGGGTTCGATGTTCCCAGGGGACGGTCCCGCATTCTGAGGACGCCCCTTGCCGCTAGCACAATCCACGCACTCCTTGACGAAAACCTCGACGTCCGCGTACATCCCATGCCAGTAGAACTCAGAGCGCAATCTTTCATATGTCCTGGTGATCCCCTGGTGGCCACCCTGAAAATCTTCATGGGCGTAGTGCAGGATGTCCGGCTGTAGTGCCTTTGGAACCACAAGCCTGAGTTCATCGACCATGTCTCTGGGACGATCCCGTGTAGAACGACTCAGGCGGTACAGGACTTCTCTGGAATCCAGCACAAAGTCATCGGCCACCTTCGCAAGCTTCCTCGCCTGGGCGTGTGACATCTTGCTCACGTCGCCCTTCAGAAAGTCTTTGAGTTGCAGCAGGTGGTCATCCTTGTCTTGGTGCACCTTGATCCGTCTCCAGCGTTCGGCCTGGTATTCCAGGGGACCCATGGGTTCGCCTTGATCCTCTGCCTCCTGAGTTTGCGCTCGGGTCATGACAGCGAAAACCTTGGCTGCCACGGTCAATGGCGCGCACTCTGGTCCAGGGAAACTCAGAGTATCATCCCTCCGGGAACCGCTCTTCTGAGTTCCAACGTTTAACAACACCTTCGGTTTCACCAACTTCTCATGAATCTTGGACACCAACTGCAGATGCATTCGCTCGTCAGCGTCTTCGACTTTCCAGGATTCACCAAGCGCCAGAGTCTTCGATGTCAAGTAGTCTGCGGCCTGGTTGAACTCTCGTCTGACATGCACTAAGCGGACTGACTTGAACTTCGTCTTCAGCACCCCGTACTCAGCCAATTTCCTCTGGAGGTTGGGCTGATTGCAGTTGATGAGACCCTGGGCCTGCTGAATGGCAATCCTAGAGTCTCCCACCACGACGATATCCTGAATTCCACGTTCGATCGCTAGGTTGAGTCCCTTCAGAAGTCCATGGTACTCTGCGTCATTGACAGTCACATCCTCCAGAATGAAACCCTGGGCATCCAGGATCTCCCATCCAGGGACATGCCACAGGATGCATCCACAGCTCCCTTGTCTTGTGGAAGTCTTGGCAGCGCCGTCGAAACTCAGAATGCAACCTTCGTAGTCTGCCTCTAGCATCTCCATACTGATAGGCACCGGCGGTTTGACACGCCCTTGGCTGGGATCAAATTCTCAGCGACCTCATCCAAGTGTTCCCTGGGAGTGATACCAGCACCCAGGATCGCAGCCAGTCCGTCTTCATCGCGTTGAACTCTGCGTATCTCCAAGTTCCAGTGCGACAACTTCAGGCCCCACTTGACAGTCCGGCCGTCTGCCGACTGGGACGTCAGCAACCACTTCAATACAGAGTATCTCGTGTAAACGACGATCTTAGGACTGCCTTCAACCAGAGTGCGAAACACTTCCAGGACTCTCAGGATCGCGACCACCTCCTTCTCAGCAATGTGGTACCTCAGCTCTGCGTCATTCAGAACTCGTCCTGTGAAGCGCACTGGATGCACAATTCCGTCATACTCCTGGCCCAATACCGCCGATGCCGCCCACGGGTTCGCGTGGGAATAATCACAAAGGCCTGGAGCGGTCAGGATGCCGCAGCAGCGGAGTCGAGACGATCTTGCGCTTCAGAATCTCAAAGGCTTCCTGAGCTCTGGACAAGTCTCTCCTGAGTTTCACTTGCTCCTCAGTTAGTTCGTACAAAACAGCCGCAATTACAGGGAGGTCCTCAATAAACTTGTTGTAGTAATTCAGACTTCCCATGAAACTCTGAACACCCTTCAGCGTTGTCGGGAACGGCAAGTCCTGGACGCCCTTCGCGATCTTTGGAGTCGCCCTGATGCCCTCGGCACTGATCTCGTGCGAGAGGTACGGGATCGACAACTTTCCGAATTCGCTCTTGGGGAGACTCACAGAGATATTCCAGTAACGCAGACGGAAAAGCAGCGCGTTCAGGTCTTGACACAGCTGATCCCAGGTCGGTGCACCGTGAGCGATGTCGTCAATGTACGAGCTTCGTCCCAGAACAGGGCCCATCTGAGAGGGTGCCGGGATGTTACGCTGGAAAACCGTCATCTCGTCTGTCAACACTGAGAGCCGAGGCTCAGCGTCCCCTGAAATCCTGGGTTCCTCAGGGTTTAGCCCCAGAAAATCCAAGACATCTTGGTCCACCTCAGCTTCTTCCTCAGGGGAGAGTCGCAAGAATCCCCACAGGCAATTATTGAGGACTGCCTGGTAGATCAGCGGCGCGTTCTTGAGACCGAAGGGCATTCTGACCCACTGGTAGTGTCCGTAGGGGCAGACAAACGCAGAGATCAACTTGGCTCTCTCAGTCATCCTGATGGCCCAGAAACCGCTCGCCATATCCAAGCTCATGAACCACATTGCCGACTCAAATCCGATCAGAAGGTCGTCAATGAGCGGCAACGGGTAGTGCGAGAGCTTGATGAAGCCATTCACCACACGATAATCAATGCACATGCGGATGTCGACGCCGTTCTTCTTCAGGACGATGACAATCGGAGACGCCCAGGGTGATGTAGAAGTCTCAATCAACCCGTTCTCCAGGAGCTTCTTCAGAAGTTCATACACCTTGGTCCACAGATGTGGTGCAATAGACCTTGGACGCTGGGCAACTGGCTTGGCGTCGCCCACATCTAAGTCACAGACCACTCCACGGGCAGGCGGGGGTGCAGCATTACCATCTCCCAAGAAAATCTTCCGATGATACTCCAGAATTCGTCTCACTTGGTTGTCCATCTCAGGGGTCGTCTTCCCAGGGACCCCAACGTCAGCTTCCTCGATCTTACACTCAGGCGGCAGGTCCTGTATCTCAGGGAGCATCACCAACTGATCACGCAACTGTGAGAGCAACTCGCTGCCTTCACGCATGTAAACTGCAGGCTCATAGTCGAGATCCTCCGTGGAAATCCTCATGCAACGTTCATACTCTTGCCTTAGCTTCTCCAGCGGAGTCCCAGGCATCCCTGAGGTTGAGACATCCCAGTAATCTTCAACCGCACCCTGAGAATCATCATCATTCACTTCGAAATCCAGAGATTCACTGCCGTCACTTCGCTGATCCTGAGAATCACTGTCAACTTCGACTTGTAAACTCAGAGTTTCAGCGGCCGTATCCCCTTCGGGACTCGTGCGCTCTGGAGTTTCATCAGCTTGCGAGGTCGCAGTAATCATAGTGTCCCTGAGAACCTCACCCAGGTCGCTCGTGTCGACAGCAACTTCTCGGAATTCAGGGGAATCCTCAGGAGGTACCTCATCGGTTTGAGTTGATGCATCTTCAGCGAACCGCACACGACGAGCCTCTGGTCTTCTGAGAATCGAGGCCAGCAGTGCCATGTCGGGTCCCTTCGCAGGTCGCGACAGAATCTTCTTAGGCCACTGATACTCTGGGGTCTCCACGCACGATGGCTCCAGCGCAGCTAAGCGCTCTGCACGCAGTCGTCCCTCGCGCGATTGGACGCTTTCCAGAATGAGAGTCTGCCACTCACGATACGCAAAGGAACCGGGGCGTACAAAGCGCCCAGCCCGCGGGAAGAAACCGTATTCCACAATTCGGGCGACCGGAGTCCGGTTGTGAATCCAGACATCCTTGTCGGAGATGTTGACCACCTTCACAGCGACTGGCCAAGACCTCGACGCGTAGATCAGGTGCGTTACCCAGCGGTCACTGCGTCCTGCCCACACAACCTCACGTTGTGGGTTCGTCGCTCCGTACGAAATCTTCACCACCTTGGATTCCCCAGGGCCCAGGTACCAGCTTCCTGTAGTTTCCACAGGCATGTCGACACCCAGACGATCCTCTGGATTCCAACCACACATCATGATCGATTCTTCATCCGGGAGCGTCACGAGACCTTCCCGAATGCTGATCCGCACTCCAGCTGCAAACATGAAACTCATACCCAGAAGTACTTCGATTCCTTCGCCGATGTTAGCCACCCAGACATCCAGGAGATACACCACTCTCGGGCCGAGAGTGATCTTCACCTGGGCGCTGGCGCCGATGTACGTCGGAACGCCTCCCATCCCAGACACCTTGGTTTGTTTGTGCGACTTAAGTCTGAGTCCGAGCTTACGCGCTAAGTCGAAACTCACAATATTCACAGTCGCACCGGTATCCAGGAGGACTTTCGTCCGACAATCGTTCACGGCACCATGCACCATCACCACATCACGTTTCTTCGGATCAGGATCGTTGTTTTCCCACCATCCATAGCGTTCCCCAAGGTTCAGCTTGTACTCCGTAATTTCTCCAGAGTTCACTTCTCCATGGTTCACTTGCTCAGGACGTTGAAATTCAGGGGAAGTCGTGAAATCCTGAATCAAAGTAGTCATGCATTGTTGGTTATCTTGGGTTCTTGTTCTCAGCTCCGGGCCTACATACACTAGAACACATAACTCTGGGGCCTTCCTCAGCCCGGCGCGTACTGGGTCCCCACCCAGCGGGCTTATTGGTTTGACGGCCTCCCAGAATTTGCTTCGCCATCCAGAAGTTTATCCAGAATTTGGCTCGGCATGTCCTTCAGTGCACCTTGGCGGGCGAGTCTCTTCACAGCTTCCAGCGTCTTCCAGTCTTCACAGGGTTTTCCGAGATGCAACTTGCCACAATTTTCGCATGGCTGCGCACGGCACATGTGTGTCGGGTGACCCGTTTCGAGACAGCGGTCGCACTTCATGTCCTTCCAGCAGTTCTCTTCTGGGTGTCCCCACTTGCCGCATTTCTCACAGAGCTTGTCCCAATTCGGATTCTCGCGGCGAGGCGAGCGAAATCCAGAGTTCATGTTTGATCCTGGTTGGGCACTCGGTGGACGCCATCCCATGTTATCCATCACACGATACACCTCATTCGTCAGCGTCTGAGTCCATTCCGTATCCTTCATGCTCGTCGAACCGCCAGTGTTGGTCATGGTAGTGTCTTCTCCAGAGATTTCTCGAGTTGACCCTGAGTTCGCGCTTGAAGCTCGGGTTGACACTCTGGGTTCATCCGGGATTTCCTGAAAACGAGCGTGAGTCTCAGGGTCTTCTTCCGACTCAGAGTCAGAGACATCGCCCCTAGTCACATACGCGCGTCCAGCACGCTTCGGTTTGAAACGCCCCTGGGGAATGTTGTCGGCACGGAAGTCGCGAACTCTGGGTGGCGGCGCATCCTGGTCACTGCGACTCCAGACTTCTTCATCTTGCTCCAGAGCATACTCCAGATCGGCGATGCTTCTGAATCTCTGGCCCTGCAGCGATGTCTTGAGGCGCGTATCCCTGAGTTTCGTGATGAACCTCCGGATGTGCTTCTCCAGGCGCTTCGATGACTTGCGAAAGTCAATGTCCGCTTTACCTGCGGCAGAATTCAGACGATAGAAGAAATCCAGAGCGCTCTCTGAGTTCCTCATCTCCATCGTGAAGTAACGCTCTGAGTACGACGAGCGCGCTTTGCAGTACTTCTTCCTGAAGGCAGACGCTAACTCCTTCCAGTCACGTTGAGTGTGCTTGGGCAACTGATTGAACCAGTCACGCGCAGCTCCAGAGAGTTTCAACTTGAGCTCCTGAATTCGCATCTTCGTGGACCAACCTCCTTGAGCAGCCATGTTCGCGAAACGCTCCCACCAATGAACACGTTCTCTGAGTGACGCCTTGGTATCGAACTCGCCCAGAGTATTCGAGTTGATGTACGGCCGGAACGTCAGAAGCGTGGTGCCAGCTTGAGCCGCAGAGGTCGCCGCCAGGTTAACTCCAGAGTTCTCATCCGAACTGTCATCACTCTCAGAGGACGAGCTGTCATCGCTAGAGTCAGAACTCGGATCCGAGTCTGAGGGCGGGTTGAAATCTTGGCGCTTCTTCTTCTTTCGCTGGTTCTTCTTGGACGTAGAGCGCTTGGAGTCGGTCCTAGAGTCCTGCGAGGCCTTCGAGGCCGACGTCTTCCTGGAATCAGAAGTCTTCTCCAGAGGCACAGGCTCCTGCTTGATATCCTGCGTCACCTTGGTCTCCGTAGCGCCATGTCCTCGCTTGACATGTTTCGTCCTGCCGGAAGTGTCGGCGGAATGCTGCGCGAGAGTCGCTTTAGCTGGGAGGCGGCGACTTCGGAAGTGTTCTTCAAATCAGCTGTCTCCCGTCTCTGCCCTGCGACACTTGCGTTCTCATTGATTACGCCACTGAACTCCTGGGGTCGGGTTGCGATTGCAGGGTTTTGAGCCACTGACGACCTCACATTGGTTGCCAAATCAGGGGCAGCGGTTGCACGTCGCGCTTGAACCTGGGCCAATGTTGCTCGAAGGTCGCGCACTTGACTGGCGTGAAAGCGCTGGATATTCTGGGAAGACTCACGCTCCTGCTCCCTTGCGGCTTCGGTTTCCTGAACTTTCTGCTCCAGAGACGCCACTTGTGCTTTCCAGTTCTCGTACGTTTCCGAGGCCCAGCGCGCACGCTCAGCGTCTGCTTCGGCTTCACGCTTCTTCCAGCGTTCAGCGAATGCGGCCTCCAGGCGCTCGCGTTCCAGGCGTGCATTCTCAGTGAAATCCTGAGTCGCATTCTGGATCCTCGCGGAATCCTGAGTTCGGCGGACTTCTGCTTCTTGCGCACGCCGTTCAGCTTCTCCTCGGGCAATCTCCGCGTGAACCAGGCGATCGGTGAGCTCCTGGATCTGGCGACGCGCGTCCAAGTCACGTTGTTCCCTGAGTCGCTCGCGCTCCAGAGCATCAAGGCGTTCTCTGGCGAGGAAGTCACGTTGCTCCTGCTCCATGCGGGCCTGCCACTCCTGCTGCTGTCGCAAGACATTCAGCTCGATTTGGGCGGGCCCAGACCTTGCGGACCCGGACGAAGCTGACCCCAGACCTCTGGATTTCATCGAGCGTCGCGAGCGTGCCTCACTCCTAGAGTCGTGGTTTTGACTCCGCTCATCTGCTCTGACATCCTTGGGACCGCCAAATCCAGAAATCGGGGATGGTTCCCTGAGTTTCGGCCCGGCCGCTGTCGCTGGAACTCTGGAGAGAGTTGCCTTCTTGGGAGCAATCTCTGGATCAGAATGCACGGACGACGCCATCTCAACGTCATCTTGGTCGACTGACACAAGACGCGGAGGAATGACCGTGCGCGTGACCTGGAACCCCAGATCTCCGGCAGCCGTGAAGCCACCTGCACTCTGAGCTACCAGCGCCAAAGCTCCGACCCGTTGTCCCAGCGACTGCATCGACGAAGACGAAGAGCTGCCATAGGACGTTTGCACGCCTGAGGCCGTACTCTCATCTGAAGCTCGCGAGGTACCGATCACGCTTGGCACAGAGTCTGGAGCGGCGTCCTTGGTTTCCGACTCCAGAGGATCACGTCCATTGGACGTGGAATTCAGGGAGTGGAATTCTGAAGCGAAGCACCGGTCGAGGACTTGTACGCTGGAAGAGAAGACAGCGATGGTGTGGACAACGCTGACGGCGTCGACGGGACTTGCGGGCGCGGCGGTCCGTGCTGGGTGCGCTTACGCCGCGGCTCGCCTTCACTTGACCCTCGCGGGCTCCGTGAAATCCTGAGTCCCGTGACTCTGAATCTCAGGACAAACTGTCGTCCCAGTAGATCCGCATCGTAGTCCGTCATCAATAAATCACCGTCTCCATCTTCCTTGTGGTAGTCCAGTCTTGGTGCTTGCTCCGGGACACTTGTTACCGGTTGCTCCTCAGAGTTCATCTTGAAAGGTACACCAGCGATCACCAGCCTCCACTCGACGAGTTCCACGGCGATGAAATTCTGAGTTTCTTCCATGACAGAGCGTACCAAGCTTTCCGGAATCCTGGATACACGCGTCGAAGACCAGTCGGGAATCAGGTTGACAAACTCGAAACCCGCTTCAAAGAACAGAGTCTGCAGAATGGCGACGCACTCGCGTGCGGTCATGATACTCTGGGGAACCGTAGTCGCCATGAGATCCTGGGCAGTTCCGACACCCCACCGGGCGAGGTGAAACTCAGAAATCCAGGCTTCCTCTGAGTTCGCCAGAGACAACCGCCACTTGAAGTAGTCTCCAGTTGCATACGCGGCCGCGAAGTACGAGTTGGCATCCGGTTTCGGAGTCGGCCACTCGTAGACGACACTCGGGGCGTCACCTTTCCAGGGTTCACCTCTTCCCAGCGTCGAACTTCACGTCGGACGTACAACACCATGTTCTCAGAGTCTGGAGCGGAGACAGTAGCATCCCGGACTTGGTTCTCAGAAGCAGTCCTGGGTTCCACCTGTGAACTCGACGCAGAAACCCTGGGTTCGGGTGGTGCGAACCCAGAGTTCGCCTTGGAACTCTGAGTCTTCGCCTCCTCCTTCGCTCGCACGGGCTCCGGCTTGACTTCCACCACAGACTCGTCCGAAGATGACACTAAGTCGATCACCTCCGGGGGCTCAGCCGCATTGGCGCCTCCCTCAGACGCCGGAGCACCACCCTCGCGGGTGTGCTCCTCTGGGACTCCAGGGTCTGCAACCCAGAAACCGCCTCCGATGAACCTTGATCTCTGGACGAAGCTTGTTCATCCTGCGTCGGAGGTCCAGCAGCGGACTGATCTTGATCGGCAGACGCCTTAGCGTCCCCACCTTGTGCTGCCTCGCTCTCGCGAGCAGCCTTCTTCGCCTTCCGAGCGTCACGGACCACGGTATCCAGATCCTTCTGCTCCTCAGACCCCAAACCTTGAACACGACGCGACTGACGTGACGCCTCACCACGTCCTCCATCCCCGCGTCCACTCTTCTTCGCCCCTCGTCCTCCAACCATCTTGTTCGCTTGAAGTTGACGGGCACTCAGCAGTTCTTCGACTCTTGAGTTCGGTGAAATCCTCGACAATCAAATCCGGGCACGCGCACCAGCTGAGGCGAGGCCGATGAAACCTTTATCGCCCAGGGGGGTTCGTATAGCGCAGCCCAAGAAGGTCCTCAGGGTGTAGACCCAGAGAACCGACTTGAGAGTCAACAGCAAGGAAATAAATCCAGAGGTTCGCAGCCGCGAAGCTTTAAACCCTGAGGATCACTCTCCTTGGTTGGCGTGGGTACCTTGTGTAATCCCTGTCGGCTCGTTTGTCTTTGACGGAACGGCACTTCACCAAACTCGAATGTAGCCTCGAAGAAGCGCTGAGGTGCACGTCTAATCCAGAACGCACCTCGACACTAGAGGCAAAACCCAGAGAATCAGATCCCCCGAAATCCAGAATATCACGAATTCAGGATCCAGGATTTCAGTCAACTCTGGGGTGAGGAACTCAGAAGACACCTTACCCAAATGCCTTCGTAGCTCGATAAAACCAACAAATACAGAGTATACAAACACTACAACTAGCCGTCACTTATTCTTTTGGACCCTTGGACGGTGGGTCACTCACACACTAGGCTCACTCGAGTCTGAAATTCAGGGCCTAGCTCCCTGAGACTCACACAAACGCGCACCACCTCCCGTACAGGAGGAAAATACAATCACTATCAGTTACCTTTCCCTTCACACAAGCAGTCAATACACACACAATCCTGGAGGCGACTACCTAGCACCCCAGAATACCCTCTGGAATAATATGAAATGGGCTACCACGAGCACAGCAAGTGACCCAACTAGGATATGAAATAGGTGGATCACTCCAGGAAGCACGAGGCCGTCGCTGGTCCCCACCTAACTGGACTTGAGTTTGATGGAGTCTACACAGACGGCTGTCCCTCGCCGTTGATGTGCCCTTAGCGTCCCGCGGTCGTAGTCTCGGGTCCTCCGGATTTCCGTCGGCAGGCTTGGCCGAAGTCACTTGCGCAGTACAGGGTAAAAGAACTCTGTTTGTCTGTTATCAGCTACTTCTCTCTCTTACTTCCTTCTTTCTTCTGCATTCTTCTACGGGCAAATATCTTCGTTTCACTATGCTTGGGGTCAAATATCTTGTCTTCAGTATACCTTGGGTTCAGCGGTCCAGACTTGCGATCGACTTGAGATTCCATCGTCGCAAGGCGTCCAAAGTGCCAAATGTGGGTCCTTGGACTTGGGTTTGTATGGTCCTCGGTTCCCTCTCGACTCCTCGAAAGTATCCAGTCAGCAGATCCATAGTCGTATCTTCAAGGTCACGCATCACTTTGATTGCAGACCGATTCCGGACTGACTCGAAAACTCAGAGATTCATGATACTCTGGGTCGGTCTCTGAAATTCACTGGAACTCAGGGAGTCTTCTGGGAATCTTGGTGATTCTTGGGTGTTGGTTTGGGAGACACTTGGATTCAATGTGGGAGTCTGGATTCATGGTCACACTCAGGGTTCAACTCTTGAAATCCTGGGTCACCTGTTCATCTGGGGTGATTCTCAGGGTTTCCATGTGGCACTCTGGGTGCCAAGTCGTATTCTTCACAGACTCTTGGGTATCTCCACAAATCCAAACACTTAGCGGGTGTAGTGGCCTCCGGCGCATGTTCACGGTGGTAGTGGGTTGAGTTTTCCGGGTATTCTGGTCCTTTGTAGTACTCTGGACCACAGCAAGATGAGGTGTACTCTGGGATACATTCTCCAAAGACACTTTCCGCCAGACTTTAGGCACTCATCGTAAGGGAAAGTCCGCGGCTGGACTGAGTGTTCTTCTGAAATCTTGGGCGTGCACTCCCAGGATTCACACTTCCAGCCAGTTGGGCCCATCTGCGGTCAGGTACTGGATTCATCCCTTGGGATCACTTCTCTCCCACAGTCGCCATCCGTGTCACACGGGTACAGCCGCGCCGCATCCAAGGTATTCACCAATCACAATTCGATACAAACTCCAAGTCGTAGGAGTGACGGCACGTCGTCGGCAAATTCTGAAACCGCCTCGTGTCAGTCATCTCCGGCCTGCATGGCCTGGAAACGAGCCCGTGCTTTCGCACCCTGGTTGAACTCGTAGAGCAACGCACCACAGTTGAGCTGCGACATTGGGAGCCATTCGGGCTCGTCATACCCTTTCCATTTCACTTGGTACTCCCGACCCCTTTTGGACGTACGAGTCCGCCTGGACCAACGCATGTCCAGGATCTTCTCCACCTCGTACTCGTCGTTTTCATTGTCGGCCTCCCAACTGTCCTCTGGGAGGAGTGCAGCGTCAAAATCATCGTCGTCGTCAACTTCAATCTGGGCGGATGGTCGTCGAGGGTAGAGTGCACGTGGCTTCAGCCGAGAAACATGCACCCACGGGTTGACTCGGTAACCCGTGTCGTCGACCTTGAGCTTCACCCGGAAGTCATCGTGCATCTCGGCGATCCTGAACGGACCATGCCAGAGGTGTGCCAACTTGCGACTCAGGCCGGGCTGCACTTTGGGAATGTACAGCCAGACTGCGTCCCCGACCTCGAAACCGGATTTCACTCGGTCAGACAATTCCTTCCATTTCCGTGTTTGCTCGGCCGAGCGCGCACGCTTGGCCTTCCGCTGGAGATCTTCAGCGCACGCCTGGGCGTAACTGTATCCACGCTGGAGTTTCCGGCGCCACTCATAAGCGGTCCGCTCAGGGACGCTGGAGGGCTTCGGACCTAGCATGGCCGACAGTGTGCTTCGGGCGTCCCAGCCGTGAACCAGGTAGAATGGGGTGTCCAGGCGGGTCGCGTCAAACGAAGTGTTCAGGGCGAACATCAGCCTCTCGGCGTGGTCGTCCCAGTCACTTTGGTCGTCCTCCGCGACATACGCCCGGATACTCCGGACGACAGTCTGGACGGACCTTTCTTGTTGACCATTCGCCTGAGGTCGGTAGGCCAGGGTGGCACGTTGCTTGCTCCCAAGGAGTTCCCGGAACCGAGTGAAAACCTCACTCATGAACCGGGGATCCTGGTCGTGACGCAATAACGAGCTCGCCCCGAACTGCCGGAACACCCTTTCTTCGTATGCCTCCGCGACTTCGTGGGCGGTGGTCGAATCCATCGGTTTGCACATGACGTAGCCGGAGAATGCGTCCTGTATGCCTCCGCGACTTCCTGGGCGGTGGTCGAATCCATCGGTTTGCACATGACGTAGCCGGAGAATGCGTCCTGGAAGAGGAGCAGGAAAGTATTTCCACGCTCGGACTTGGGCAAGTGAGTGACGAAGTCCATTGAGACTACCTCGAATGGTTGTCTCGGCTCAATGTTCCCGGGCGAAGGACCCGGGTTGGGCGGATGCCCCTTGCCACTTGCACAGTCCACGCACTCCTTGACGAACCTCTTCACATCGGCATACATACCGGGCCAATAAAACTCTGCCCGGAGTTTTTCATGTGTCCGAGTGATACCTTGATGTCCGCCCTGGAAATCTTCATGAGCATAGTGGAGAATGTCCGGGCGGAGTGACTCGGGCACGACCAATCTTGGTTCATCAGACATGCCCCTTGGTCGGTCCCGTGTAGCACGACTCAACCGATACAACACGCCCCTGACATCCACGGCGAACAGCTCAGCATGCTTCGACAACTTCCGAATCTGGTGTCGAGAGAAACTGCTCACATCTCCGGCCAGGAACTTCTTCATCTCCGCAATCTGGGCGTCGTTGTCCTGGTGCACCTTGATCCGCCTCCAGCGTTCTGCCTGGAACTCGACCGGGCCCATAGGCTCGGCCTGGTCAGACTCTTCTCGGGCGTGACTTCTGGTCACAGGGCCATGACACGCGCGGCGATCGGCAACGGAGCGGACTCAGGTCCTGTAAAAGCCTCGGCCGGAGTCTCTTGTGCCTTGTCTTCCTGGGCGGAGCCTTCTTCACTCACTTCGCCCGGAGTTTCCGATTTCATCAACTTCTCCCGAATTCGCGAGACTTGTTCGAGGTGCTTGAATTCCTCAGGGTCTTCAACCATCCAGGATTCACCTGCCGCTAACGTCTTGGACGTCAGGTAATCAGCCGCCTGGTTGTACTCACGCTTGACGTGCACCAGCTTGACCGACTTGAACTTCTCTCTCAGACCTTGGTACTCGGACAGACGTCGCTGCAAATTTGGTTGGTTGCAGTTTATGAGTCCTTGCACCTGCTGGATGACAATTCGAGAGTCTCCGACGACGACCAAATCTTGGATGTTCTGGGCGGATGCCAGCTCCATACCCTTGAGCAGACCATGATACTCGGCGTCGTTGACTGTGACGTCTTCCAGAAGGAAACCATGTGCGCTCAGGATCCTCCAACCCGGGAGTCTCCAGATGACGCATCCGCAGCTGCCTTGACGAGTTGAAGTCTTGGCAGCTCCATCGAAGCTCAGGACGTACCCATCGAAATCCTCGCCCAGCATCTCGATGCTGATCACGGGCGGAGTCTTGACGATTCCCTTGGCCGGGATGAGATTTTCCGCGACTTCGTCCAGATACTCGCGAGGCGTGATACCTGCGCCCAGAATGGCCGGCAGACCGTCTTCATCCCGCTTGATTTTGTGCACTTCCAGGTCCCAATGAGAGAGAGTGACGCCCCAGCGGACACATCTTCCGTCCGCAGTCTTGGACTTCAGCAACCAACTCAGGACGGAGTGGCGAGTGAACACTTTGACCAGGCATCCTTGGACGAGAGGTTGGAACACATCCAGAACTCGCATCACGGCCACCACCTCTTTCTCGGCGATGTGATACCGGAGCTCAGCGTCATTCAGCACGCGCCCCGTGAACCTGACCGGGTGGATGACTCCGTCGTATTCCTGGCCGAGAACCGCGCATGCGGCCCACTGGTTCGCGTGGGGTATGATCACAAACGGTCTTGAGCGGTCTGGATGGCGAAGCAGCGGGGTCGAGACAATCTTCCTCTTCAATATCTCGAACGCTTCCTTGGCCCTTGAAAGATCTCGGCCGGACCGAACTTGTTCATCCGTGAGTTCGTAGAGAACTGCGGCCACGACCGGGAAGTCTTCAATAAACTTGTGGTAATAATTGAGACTCCCCAGGAAAGACTGCACCCCTTTCAGGGTCTTCGGGAACGGAAAATCCTGGACGCCCTTCGCGATCTTGGGCGTGGCACGAATACCCTCAGCACTTATCTCATGCGAGAGGTACGGGATGGCCAACTTGCCGAACTCGCTCTTGGGCAGACTGACAGAGATGTTCCAATGTCGAAGTCGAAACAGCAGCACATTCAGGTCCGCGCAGAGCTGGTCCCACGTGGGCGCCCCATAGGCGATTTCGTCAATGTAAGAACTCCGGCCGAGAACTGAGCCGACATGTGATGGCATCGGAATATTCCGCTGGAACACAGTCATCGCATCAGTCAGGGCGGGAACCTTCCGGCCGGACTCTTCTCGGGCAGACACATCTTCCTCAGAGGGATCCAGGCCGAGAAACTCCAACACATCCGGGTCGACAAGCTTTTCTTCCTCCGGTGGGAGTCGCACAAAGCCCCACAAGCAGTTGTCAATCACCGCTTGGTAGACGAGCGGAGCCTTCTTCAGGCCGAATGGCATTCTCACCCACTGGAAATGTCCGAGCGGACAAATGAACGCTGAGATCAACTTCGCACGCTCGGTCATTCGTACCGCCCAGAATCCGCTGGCCATGTCGAGACTCATGAACCACATGGCGTACTCGAATCCGACCAGCAAGTCGTCGATCAGCGGAAGTGGGTATGTCGAGAGCTGGATGAACCCATTCACCACGAGGTAGTCAATACACATGCGGATGTCCACGCCGTTCTTCTTCAAGACGATCACGATGGGGGAAGCCCAGGCGGACTGTGAGTACTCGATCAAACCGGTCTCCAACAACTTCTTGAGCAGATCGTAGACCTTCTTCCAGAGGTGTGGAGCTATAAACCTCGGACGTTGGGCGACAGGTTTGGCATCGCCTACGTCCAGATCACACACCACGCCCCTGCCGGGGCGGGGGCAGCATTCCCGTCTCCCAGGAAAATCTTGCGATGATACTCCAGAATGCCTCGCAGCTTACCCACCTCGGCCGGAGTAGTCCGGCCGGGTTCACCAACATCGGCCTTAGAGATGTCACACTCCGGGCTGAGATCCTTCAACTCGGGCAGCATTGCGAGTTCTTCGCGCAACTGAGACATCAGCTCACTGCCCTCCCGGAGATAAACCGCTGGCTCATAGTCGAGGTCTTCCTGGTTGGCTCTCATGCATCGGATGTACTCTTCTTCGAGCTTCCGGACAGGCATAGACACCATTGCGCAACTTGAAGATCGTCTAGTTCCTCGTCTTCGCCGGGAACATCCTGGCCAGGCAACTCCGGGCGGACTGACTCAGCCTCAGGCTCCGTTTCACTCGCAGTCTCCACTGGGCTGTCCGACTCGGTCACGTCCAGAGTCTCCTTGGTCTCCTCTTCTTGGCCGAGGTCGGTCAGAGCTGTCTGCGTACCAACATCCATCATATCACTCGTCTGGACTGCCACATCGCACATGATCTTCGGCCGAGCTCGGGCAACTCCCGCTCGCAGCGGCTCTGGGCGTGACTGCACTGGTATCTCCTTGAACGTCCGCTTCTCCCGGTCGACCATCACTTGGACCTTACTCGGCCAGGGATACTCGGCGGGCTTCACGGCCGGAGGTTGGCGGGCCCACTCCAAGTCTTCGAGCTCCATCTGCCTCTTTCGCTCTTCCCGAGACGGCGTGCTCTCGTAGACCAGTGTCTGCCACTCCTGGTACTTCCGACTTCCCGGGCGGACAAACCGTCCTGACATGGGATAACACCCAAACTCCACAATCCGTGCAACAGGGGTCCGCGTGTCGATCCACACCATCTGGTTCGAAATGTTGACGACCTTCACCGATCTCGCCCAGGACTTGGCCGCATAGTTGATACAGGTGACCCAGCGGTCTCCTCGGCCTGCCCAGACTACCCCCTTCTGGGGATTGCTGTGGCCGTACTTGATCTCAATAGTGGCATGTTCACCCGGGCGGAGATACAGGTTCCGTTCAGACGTCACCGGGATGTCCAGACCTCGATTCTGACGGAGTGTGGTGTTACACATCAGGACAATCTCTTCGTCCGGAAGTCAGATGTGACCTTCTCGTACGCACAGCCGGACTCCGGCCGCATACATGAAGTTCATTCCCAAGAGGACCTCCACGTCTTCGCCAATGTTCGTCACCCAGACATCCAGAACGTAGACAACACGGAATCCAAGCGTGATCTTGACTCTCGAACTCGCAGTGATATACGTCGGGGCTCCTCCCAGACCGGTCACCTTGACCGGTTCCGGCAACACCCGGAATTTCAGCTTGAGCCTACGCGCAAGGTTCAAACGGATCATACTCCCGGATGCGCCGGTGTCCAGAAGGATTCTCGTCCGGACATCATTCACTGCTCCATGCACCAACGCAACATCGCGACTGTCTTCGTGATCATGATTCGCCCACCATCCGTATCTCTGCCCAGGACCTAACTCCACTTCGGGCGGAACTTCTTGGCCGGACATGTCTGGCCAGGTCCACGCAGGGTCACTTCGCTCGGGATCAGCAGGATCATCTTGTTTCACAGTAGTCATGCATTGTTGGTTATCGTTGTTCTTCTTTCTCAGCTCTGGTCCGACATACACTAAGACGCACAATCGTTGGGGTTTCGGCCCGGCGCGTACTGGATCCCCATCCAGCGGGCTTACTCGTTTAACGACTTCCCTTATTGGCCTCCCCGTCCAGCAATTTCTTGAGGACGTGGGCAGGCAGGTCTTTCAGCATGCCTTGACGAGCGAGAGTCTTCACGGCTTGGAGTGCTTCGGCATCATCACACAGGCCTTCATGGTACTTGCCACAGGTCGAGCACACTCGAACTCTGCATGCATAGTCCGGATGTCCGGTCCGGCCACACTTGTCACACTTGACGTCTTTCCAGCAATTCTTCTCCTTGTGGCAGAACTTGCTGCACTTCTCGCAGAATTCATTCCGGTCGGGATTCTCCGGCCGAGGTGATTGCCATCCCGGCCGAGGTGACTGCCATCCTGGGCGAGAGCCCGGCGGCAACGGTGGGCGCCAGCCTGAGTTCTCAATCGCACGCAGGATCATCTTGTGGACTTCTTGTTCCGTCGGAGGACTTGGCGCAGCAGCGACCTTGGGCATGCCATCAGAGCTTGGCTTTGACGATCCTCGGCCGGAGTCGTGAGGCTCCGGCGGGCCTTCATCCGGACCGTCAGCTTCGTCTTCAAACCTCACGCGCCCCTCGCGTTCACTCCCAGACTCGCCACCACTCACGCCAACGTAAGCTCGGCCGGGACGTCCTGACTTGAAACGTCTGGGCGGGATGTTGTCCGCCCGGAAATCCCGGCGGGGTGGCGGAGTGTCGTAGCCTCCGTCCAGATCCAAATCGTCACCTTGCTCGAGGATGTATTCGAGATCATCGACGCTTCGGATCCGCTGATTGCGCAGATTTGCCCTGAGCTGGTGGTCCTTTAGACGCTTGATGAACCGCTTGATGTGCTGGGCGGACTCCTTCTTGTCCTTCTTGTAGCGAATGTCCGCCTTGATCGCAGCCTCGTTCAGACGGTAGAAGAACTGCATAGCAGTCTCACCGGACTTCTGCTTCATGGTAAAGTACCGCTCCGGTTCGGACGTTCGCGACTTGAGGAACTTCCGCCGGAATTCCTTGGCCAACCTCTTCCAGTTATCCCGGTCGAGATCGTCCAGCTGCGCTCGCCAGCTTCGGACTGGTGTCGACATCTTCATCTTCAGTTCACGCAGCTTGGTCTTCTCGGTCCAGCCACCCTGGACGGACATGTTGAGGAAACGTTCCCACCAGCTCCGACGATCTCCCATCGGGGCCGTCTCGTCGAACTGCTCCAGAGTGCTCGAGTTCACATACGGCCGAAGCGTGAGCAGGGTCTGGCCTTGGCCGGACTTCTTGGGCAGCTCGACCGAGGTCGTATAATCCTCGGCCAGACTGTCATCCGAGTCACTCGAGCTTGAGCTTGAGCTGGAGTCCGAGCTGGAGCTGGAGCTTGAGCTTGGGTTGGAGTCTCTGTCTGGACGTCGGCCTGACTTCTTGGGCGGAGCCCGCTTCTTCTCAGCCTTCTTCTTCTCGGGCGGAGACTCCTGCTTCACCCCGTGCTTGGAGTCCTTGGGCGCGCTCGCCTGGGACCTGCGCGGCGCGGCGGCCTTGGGAGCGGCGACGCTCGCGTTGGTCGGCGGCGGCGGCGCTGAGCTTCCGACATGCCTGGAGTTATTGGCGTCCGGCGGCAGTGTCGCCCGAAGTTGTCTCAAGAGTTCGGCTGTGTTCTTCGGTTCGGCAGACGACCGGTCGCCAGCGCCCTTTCCCATGATTGCGTCATCGATTACGTCATCAGCTCTGGTTGCTCGTTGAGGGTTAGTCCGGCCGGACATTCCGACGGTTGCCGAATCAGGGGCGGATGTCACACGGCCAGATTGCACTTCAGCGACAGTCGCACGAAGGTTGCGTATTTGCTCGTTCTGGAACATCTGCATGTTCTTGGACGTCGCACGCAAGTTCTCGAGCTCCTGCTTCATCGCCGCTTGGCTCTCTTCCAAGTCGCGCTGGGCCTGCGCGGCCCAGGCGGCGCGCTCGGACGCCCGCTCGGCCTCGCGCCTCGCGTCGGCTTCGGCCTGCTGCTGCTGCATCCACTGCACGGCGGCAGCCTCCACGCGCTCACGCTCGGCGCTCGCGGCCTGAAGGCTGGCCGCCTGGACGGCGGCTGCTACCTCAGCGGGCGCCATGGCTGGCGCTTCCCGGGCGGGGGCCTGGGATCGCCTCTCGGCTTCGCGCGCACGTTCTTCGGCTTCGCGGACTTGTTGCGCGGCCTCGGCCAGAGCGCGCTGGACTTCGGCATCCTGGCCGGGCTTCTCCTTGGTGGCCAACATCTCGTACAGCCGTTCCAGCTTCCCGTCCAGCATGTCCACGCGGTGAAGCGTGGCTACCGCTGCTTCCGCGGCTCCGGACGAGATCGACGACCCAGTCCGGCCGGACCTCCGCGAGTAACTCGAGCGGTTTGAGCGACTTGAGCGACGCGATGAAGACCGCCTCCGCGAAGACCGCTTGGACGAACGTCGGCGGCGGCTGCGGCGGCGACTCCAGGTGCTGCCCGAGTCGGGCTCACTGGACGAAGAACTCCGGCCGGAGTCTCGATGCTCCCTCGTTTTCCTGGACGAGGATGTCCGGGCAGACTTCGCATTGGCCGGCACTTCGGCGTCAGCCATGTCGATGTCTTCCTGGTCGGGCAGCACCTTGCGCTCCGGGATCACCTGCCGCGTCAAGTAGAAGCCAAGCTCCCCGCCTGACACGGCAGTCCCAGCAGCCCGGGCGGACAACGCCAGCGGACCGACAAACGGCATGTGCGCCCCTGCGCCAGAGTCCAGCGTTGACGACGAAGACGCCGACGAGCTGTTCCTCGACACGTACGACCCGGACGTCGCGCCTCCGGCGGACTCATCCGTGGTGCCGACCAAGCTCGGGACAGGGTCCGAAGCCGACACCTCGGGCGAATCTTCCTGGGCAGACGTCGAAGATGGCGGCAGCTCGGACGGAAGCGATGCGAGCGGAGTGTCCGGCAGAGATGGCTCTGCGCGGGGTGGCCGGTGTTGACGCCGCTTGGGCGTGGGTTCCCCGGCCGAGGACCCGCTGGAGCTCCTGGTGGAACGAATGCCAGCCACGCGTAGGCGCAGAACGTAGTTCCGGCCGAGCAGGTTGACCTCGTAATTGTCCATCAATAAATCTCCGTCTTGATCCTCCGCATGATAGTCCAGGGCAGGTGTCTGCCCAGACTTCGCTTCGGCTTCCAAGGCTAGAATCACCTTAAGCGACGCCCCGATGGACAGCGTTCGCCACTCGATCAGCTCCACGGCCAGGAGATGTTGGATGTCTCCGGCCAGACTTCGAACGAGGTCCGGCGCGATCTTGGACGCATGCGTCTTGAACCATACCGGGACCAAGTTGTCGAACTGGAAGCCGGCCTCGAAGAGCAGTGTCTGCAGGATCGCGACACACTCTCTCGGCGTGAAGGCGGCGACCGAGATCTCGGCCGCGACGACGTCTTGGGCGTGGCCAGGTCGCGTCGGTCCAGGCGGAGCTCCAGCACGCATGGTTGCACGGCGTCTTCCAGAGTCGCGCGGGCCGCCAGGTACTTGGACGTGGCCAGGGTGGCGTTCAGCCACGGCAGTGAGTCCGGCCGGGAATCCGGCCAGGTGTACTCCACGTTCGGCGGGAGCACACGTTCAGACCGAACTTGCTCCCACCGGGAAACTTGTGCCGCGACGTACGCCTTGGCTGCGTCTTGACTCAGCGGCTCCACCGACGGCTTCGGCGGAGGGTCTTCTCGGGCGGGGACCGTCGACAGTTGAGACTCTGCCGGGGTCTTGTCCTCCGGTGTCGACGACGCATCCGCGTCTTGGCCAGACTTCTCCTCCGGGACCGGCGGCAGCGACTCCTCTCGAGCGGACGCGCGAGCATCCGGCTGCTGGTCCACATCTTGGCCGGGCGGTGAGGAGTCCGAAACTCGACCCTCCGCCCGGGACACATCCACATCGGCGCCTCCCACAGACGCCTCGTCCGGAGTCGCGTCGCGTCTTGGCCAGGCTCGCCGTCCGTCGACACTTGGAGCGCGTCTTCGACAGCTTGCTCGGCCAGACTCGCCGACCTCTCCTTCTCCTCCCGGGCTGCCTTGCGCTTCGCAGCGCCTGCCTTCCGAGCAGCCCGGACGACCTCGTCCAGGCTATCGTGCTCCTCAGGCGGCAGCCCTTCGACCGACGTGACTTCCTCGACGCGTCTCCGCGCCCGCGACTCTCACGTCCAGCGTCGCGCATGTCTTCTCCTTCCGTAGTCATAGAAACTTGGTCAGAAGGTTAGTAGACACCTCACTCTTTAATCCAAGTAATATATACAACAACTCTCGGTGAACTTCCTTCGTTCGAATCCGGGCACGCGCACCAGCTGAGGCGAGGCGGGTGAACGCCTTTTCCGCCCAGGGGTATAGTGTGCGAATGTTCCGGGAGAACAAAGTCCCTTAGAACTTCTCAGGCGGATACACCAGAAGATGTCCGCCCAAGATGGCGTGTGTTCCTTGTGACAATCCCTCTCGGGTCGTTTGTTTTCGAACCAAGGAGCTCGGCCGAGTTGGTGAGTTGTTGTACACGGTTGGGTCTCCGAGCGGGGTGCGATACGTACTTCCAAACGTAGCCCCTACGACTCCGGACGATAACCACAAATACAGAGTTATACACAAATACAAATAGCCGTCACTTATTCTTTCGGACCCTCGGACGGTGGGTCACTACTCCAGTCAACTAGCGAGCCGTATCCAGGGCACTGGTCAACCCTGGGCGACTTCAAATGCGCACCACTTTCAGATGTACTGAAAGAAAATAACCAATATCAATACCCTACCACACAATAACCTTTCGGCCAAGTCCCCGGCGGCGCTACCAACTCCGCCTGGGATGTAATCGATAATATGAAATGCAGGACCTCGCTCTGGGCGAGAATACAGCTGCAACTAGGAAATGAAATAGGTGGATCACCCTGAGACGCCTGTACGCCCCAGTCCCCTTACCTAACTTGGCGTACTTACTTCAGGGAGAGATCCAACCACGGTCGTACCTAGCCGCGGTGCCCGGTTGTCCTGCGCTTCCTGCTCTTCCTGGCGGCTTGCGGGTTTCAAGGGAAAACGAACTCTGTTTATCTTTTATCTCTGTGGCTAACTTCCTTCAACTAAGACATGCATTCTGCTATCACTTGATTTCACTATATCGCGGTTGACGTCGACGTCCCGGCCGGGTCAAAGTCCAGTGTAGAGTCGTGGGTACGAATCAGTTCCTTGAACCTTCCGCGGAATCCTTGCCCATCCTTGGTCGGTCTGCCCGGTCGGTCGGAAACATCTTGACTTGAGTATACCTTGATCGTATCTCCCAGACTTACACTCGGCCAGAGTCGCTGGTCGATATGCATCCTGGCCGAGTGTCCGCCGGGTCCCAGATCCTCGTACTTGTCTCTCCATCCATGTCGTCCGGTCGTACCCCTTTCAGCCAATCACACTGCGCCCAGACGAGAATCCAATTTTCCATCGTGTCACTTGTTCCCGCGTCGGATGACGTAGCGGGCGCTTGCGGCGCCGCGGCCGTCGCCATCCTCTGCTGGAGGTGCTCCAACAGAGCTGGAGAACGCCTCGAGACGCGCATTCACCGCGTCGGGGCCTTATTGCGCCAGTTGCGTCACGCCCTCCGGGCCCAGCAAGGACATAAGCTTTTTAAGCGTATCCTGCTGGTTCGGGGGCAGTGAGCGAACTGCTCCATTCTCCACAGAGGGTCAGTCTATCCAGACTCAGGTGTCGGATTGACTACAAGTGCTACCAAGTGCAGCGGGGCTGCCGTAGCTTTAGCGTCGGAGGAAGACGTAACAGACTCACAAAGTCGCGGCTAAAGATAGCCCGTTCTAATACCAGAACGCACGAGTCCGTACTCCCTACGGACTCCAAGAGTCAACCCTTAACTCTTATCTGTGAATCTTCAAACTGAATGTATTTCTCTTTATCGCGGCCGAGCCGCCTTCGGTGTAAATGTATCTGGTTCACTATCTAGCATAGTGAACCCTAGTCATATGCATAATCTGTGGCTCTGAAGCCGTGTACTGATTCTCCTACTGAAATAGGTTAGACTGTGTGCACCACACAAGCCTGTATGTACCACACTTCGTAACCCTTCGGGTAACATTCGTGTAACCCCGTTACACAGATCAAGAGCATTGTAGATGGTGCTCCTGGCCATCGAATCGATGATAACATCTTTTCGCGGTATCGGTGTCTGCGCCGGTATCGTCGCATCGTTCAGCTTGTTGTACGCATGAACGATGCGCCAGCCGCCCTGTCGCTTCTTGACACAGAACGTCGGAACACTGTGCGGGGACTTCGATTCCCGCACTTGCCTAGCTTTGCGACGATTTTCGAAGAAGTCGTCGATCGCCTTGACCTGCTATCGCGGCAGTGGCCACTGCCGCGTGACACAGTATTTCGTGCCCGGCACGAGATCAATCTCGTGCTGAATGCCCTTGTCCTGCGGAAGCTCCGCAGGGATCTCTTGCGGAAGTACGTCTGCGTACTCCCGTAGAATCTCGTAGTAGGGACTCGTCTTCAGCGAGTCCCAGCTCTGCTCCTCAAAGCGTTCCTTCTTCGTCTTGGCCCTGAGAGTGTCTTCACCCTCAGTGGTGCTCTCCATGAAGAACTGCCTCAGTTCCTCATTCTCACTCTTCGTTCTCTCGGTGTCCGAGAGAATGCATATTTGCTCGATGCGTCCATCGTGCAAGTCAAGCGCGAAGCGCTTCCAGCTCATGACTGGAAGCGAAGTCAACTCTGACGCTTGCGTCGGAGGATTAGCGAGAGTCATCTCCCTGTACCGGAACCCGGCACAGGTACGAGTCAAGACGTTCAACGTCTCGATGTCCGGCTTCTCAGCCTTCGTCTGCCCGGCAGACATCTCTTGTAGCGTCTCGGCCCCGGGCCGAGACTTGCGCTGCGACCTTCGCATGCGCGGTCTTCTTGTCTTGCGGAGCCCGGCTCCGCTTGGTTCTTGACCTCGTCCAGGCCCAGCCGTGGACGGGTGTTCTTCGTTTATTCCGCCGGCGGGTACTTCCCGCGGGCGAGCGACTTCAAGCCCGTCTTGGTCGCGCGGTGCTTCGTCGTGCAGCCCGGCTGCACGACAGCATGCAAGTTTTTCCGGTGCGGGACGTTTGCAACCGTCCGCTCCGCCTGCAGCGTCGGTTCCCGGAACCGACACGCCATCATCACCTCGACGCCTATTATTGGCGGAGTCCTTCATTACAAAGGGTGCGAAATGTCTTTTCGCAGCGTCGGTTCCCGGAACCGACGCGACTCCAATACCCCGACGCCTTCCATTGGCGGAGACCCCCATTACGGAGGGTGCGTCGGCTCCCCGAGCTGACGAATCGAATTCATCCAAGCCATCGACTCCCGGAGTCGACGGCGTTACGTCACCTTGGCTCCCATACGGGCCAAAACTGATCCAATCAGGTTCGCGTCAGCCTCCACGGCTGAGGCGTGTGGCTTGCTTGTGTCATCCGCGCCGCTCGAGGCCGGAGACTCCTTCTCATTCGCTGAAAAGCGCGTGTTGAGTTCCGAAGTCAACACATTCTCTTCACTAGCCGTCGGCGGCGACGTCGACGCTACCTGTTCCCGCGCACGCGCTCGTGCGCGTCCAGGGTGTTCCGGGACAGCGGCATTAGTTGACTGGAGATTCGCGCGCACCTGCTGGTGCGTGTGCGGTGGTAACAGGGCCATCGTTCTCTGTTCCACTGTCGCGCCCGAAGCGCACTAAAGTGCGCTTCTCCCAATCGATTACCGGATCATACCGTGCGAGCCACGGTATGCCCAATACCATGTCGAACTTATGGTCCAGATCCAGGACGATGAAGGTTTCGACAAACACTCGACCTTTGTACGTGAAGCGCAAGCGTACCATGCGCTTCTCGGTCTTCACGACGACACCTGTCGCCAAGCGTACGTCCAACATACTTCGAGGTATCTTTAAATCCTCGAAGTCAAGCATTGATAGACTTCGCAGTCGAACAAAGTTCTTCGACGGGCCAGAATCTATCAGAGCACGATGAGAGTCTCTTGCTCTCATCGACGTCACATTCAGGATGACAAGGCCAGGCCTGTCATCTTGGTTCTTGCAGTGAGAGTCAACCTCACGCAGTCCTCAGTGTCGCGTGTCCAAGGTTGACACGCGGAACCGCATTACCAATAGGGCGCCCCACGCCTACTGGCGCCCAGCGTTTTTTGTTTGGTTGCGACGGTGCCCGGCACCGCCGCGATAGCCACCCTGCTGGTGCACAGGGGCCGTGCACTCTCGAGCAAAGTGACCGATCCTACCGCAACGGTAACATCGCACATTGTTTTCCTGCGACTGCTGGGGTCCAGCCGTGGCAGCGCGCGAGAGGTCCATTGGTTCTGGTCCTCTCGTCCTCACTACCGGGCGTGGCTGAGGCCTCGGTATGTGTGCATACAGCTTAGCCTGTCGCAGGCTAAACTCCTCCTGCATCGCAAGCGTGATTGCAGCTTCGAGAGTATTCGGATACTCACGGAAGAGATAGGTCTTCACAGGCCCATCTCTCAATCCTTTCATGAACGTGACGACCTTGGTCGCCTCGTCAATCGGGTTGGTCAGGATGTTCGAGACCAAGTACCGCGCTCTCTGGGCATAAGCATGGACATCATGCTTGCCCTGCTGCAGGTCGAGGAACTCGGCCCTCGACCGGCACTCATTCTGTGGGGGCTCAAACGCCTGTCTGAGCTCCTCCTTGAAGCCTTCGTACGTGCTGAAGCACGTAGGGTCGGAGAGCCGGCGTCCATACGCCCAGCTCCTTGCACATCCGCCAAGGCATGACATGGCGAACGCGACCTTCGACAACGGGTCGACGATACGTCGAGCCGCAATGGCAGTGTCGAGTTCGACAAGCCAACGGAGGAGAGGTTCACCCTCTCTTCCGACGTAGTTGCTCACATTGAGCTTCAGTGACTGTGGGCGATGTGTCGTCCCCGACGACACCGCAGTAGAGGCAGCAGCATCTCGCTGCTCCTTTAAGATGAAGCCCAGAGCAACACCGTGTTGCTCTGTCGGCGTTAGCGTACGTAGCATCGTAGCTACAGCCGCCTCACCAATGACTGTTGACAGTCGTTGAAGGGCCTCCCAATCTGGGTCTGACAGGTGGGGACAGTCAGCGCGTGCAACATGGGTTGCAGGCGTCGTGAAGCTTTCCATGGGCACCTCGGTATCCATGGGAAGGTTCTCGGCTCCGTCTTCGTGCGGTGACGTACGAACTCAACTTAGTCGGTCGTTGGACGGACTACAAAGTGCTACCAGGTGTAGTGGGCCTACCTTGGCTCACTACAACAGCTTACACGTGTGCGCTCTTGTATGAGGAAGCGTAGCTTAGTTTAAACTAGAGTTACTTATACTCGGGCCTCCGAGTATAGATTAATCTAAATACACGATCCAAATAATGTTTTTGGGTTAAAATGAGAACTGTTATTTTTGTTTTATGTTTCTGACTTCGTTTCAAGGTTGAGGTAAGATTGAGTACATTTAACCTATCTAAGGCAACGACCAGCGCATCTACCGTAGACACCAAGCTCACAGCTCTTGGTGCCCCGCCGCATAGTTGAAACGGTCTACTCGACTTCTGTCCACTTGACCCCGCGGACAGCATACGCGGTCCCGCTGCTCCATCAGCAGCACCGGTCCTCCGAAGCTCGAGCTTCTCCACTGCAATTGACAAGACCGACTTGCGTTCCTTCATGCCCAATGTGTTGCAGGCCACCAATACGCGCCCCAGCAGCGCTGTGTTTGGCGACGTGATGTCGCCGTCCCCGAGTCAGCCGTATCTGGATCTCTACCACTGCGATGTTCTTGGCCCCGCCGCGCCGTGGGTGCACCATTTGAGGACCAACCCGTCGCGGCCAGCTTCATGTAGCGCAGGCCACAGTGACTTACAGTATGTCCCCGCGCATCACTACGAGTACTGTGGAGGGCGTGCGCACATGGGGTGCAGCACGCCCGTCGATCTGGTGACCTGCCAGGATCGCACGCAGCCTAAAGAGGCAAAGACTACCAGTTGGGACCACGGCGTCACCCGTGGACTGCTTTCTGACGGGAAACGGCGCAGTGACTTCACTCATGGAGCCACCGTGGACCCCCCACAGGTCCCGCCTTGCGGCTGACGGCAAAGCCGCCGCAATACGCCGCCGCTCGCAGCGACGCAGACAATCAGCTGGACAATCAGCTGGTCCACGGTGTCACCCGTGAGCTGCCACGACTTGGTGACCAGCCAAGCCGTGGATGACGTCCAGTTGGGACCACGGCGTCACCCGTGGGCTGGTTTGTAGTGGGAAACGGCGCAATGACCCCACGCATGAAGCCACCGTGGACCCCACAGGTCCCGCCTTCGGCTGACAGTCTAGGACCGCCGCTATACGCTGCCGCATGCAGCAGCAGCTTGGTCCGCGGTATCACCCTCGAGCTGCCCGGCCTTGGCATGCAAGCACGCCGGCCAGGTGCACGCCGTCCGCAGGATCCCCGCCAGGAACGACTGGCTCCTCGATGGAGGCGTCGTCGTCCAGACGTGGCCAATCAGAGCGCTCCCGATGTTCACCGGCGCGTTCTGATTGGCCGGACCGCTGGGTCAGCTGGCTCTTTCACCAGGCTGCCCGCTGATTGGTCCTCTTGGCGGCTTGTGCTCCACGGCGCAGATTGACGAGTAATGTTTCTGACTTCCTCTAAATGTAATATTCTAAGTTGGGAATCTGCCAACGGCTGGTTGGCAGAATTCCTTTGCTATGCATGTCGCTCATTGGTTAAAAGATGCTGCTTTCAACCAATAGGAATCCTAAATGTCTATGAACCACCCGTCGTGGTGGTCGTAAATGAATGTGGCACTTGATGTAACGTACATCAAGGCCGAGGAAGTAACCATTCTCTAACAGCTAACGTAACTGTTAGAGTTACAAGTGACTGTAGCCACTTGTGCGTGTAACCCCGTTACAGTGGGGGTGCGCATGCCAGGAGTCCAATACAGCTACGGCTCCATCGTTTGATACAGCATCAACCCACTGAATCACTTGAAAAATGGGAATCACGGGCTTGTGTGGGCTGAAGCGTAGCGACGTAGCCGTGTCGTGTTACTGCACTTCGCTGAGTTCATGATAGTGAATCCCTCGTTGTCACGTTCGTCCCGACTCCAGTTCATGCCTGGAGTGGACGGTGTCGCTGTCTAATAGGCGGCATAGTCAAGGCGTTCGCTGGGTTATTTGTCGTTTTGGTGGAGTAGTTGTCGTGGGACTGTTGTACGTTGAGATTTCATCGTAGCCACAGGGTCTGTTCGTGTTGGACGAGTGAAAGCCCCCTAGAAAGAAGCTCGCGAGTCAAACGTTGTCAGGCGCTGTGCGTGGATTAGAAGTACAACGCGTTGTGGATGTGGTCAAGGCTCGAAGTAGTCGTAGGCGTAGCTAAGCGCATCACTGTAGTAACAGGACATGTTGGAGTAGACGTAGCCGATGTAGTCGTGGATTCCCCTTCACGACGATGATCATCGTCATAACTATCCTTAAGTTATCTCTTGCCTCGTCGTGCTGGCCATCGTTACCGCAGTTGCTATTGTCTTGGATGTGGCTGGGGTAGTAGTATCACCCGTGTGATGCCAGTTTGTGCTTATGCTAGTCAGCGTCGTAGTCGCTGAAGCAGAGTACATGATCACAGATTCGTGGAGGCTGTCATGGCTTTCATGATAGTCTACGAGCTTCCTCGGTGGCAATTTCGCCCGAACGGACGCCCGTACGTGTTCGTATTGCCTTTTAAGCACAGTTACGATTCAAAATTGCTGAAGTCTGAGGTATGTTCTATCACTGTTTTGATTTCAGCTGCGCCACCGCCCCCGCTTTTTCATGCCAATCAATGGAGCTTGCCACGCATTTCGCGCTTACAAACCTTGTCTTAGTAGCACTATAGGATAAGTTTTGGTCTGACAACGATATTTTTGATACTATGTATCAAAAAGGAGTATCGCTGCGACTGTAAGGCGCTCTATGTGTCTCTGGGTGTGCGCTCACATTCCAGCTACACTGCTTAGCCAGGATTTCAACGAACTAGAATGTCTTGTTCCTCTAGTGACCGAGGACAATAGCGCCTCCTCGACTAGAAACTTTGATGGTGTGGTGTGACCTTGGTTTACTAGAGACGACAACTACTACTGGGGGTTGATTTCGTGGCGAAGAGGTGTCAACGGAGCGGTATGACATTCAAGACCTCGCAATAAAACTCTTTTCACCTTTGGTTGACTTGCTGTGGTGGCGCTGTTGTGAATGATAACAAGTGTGTAATAACAAAATATCACACGCTAAAAAATTCATCACACGCGGAAAACCATCAAATCACACGCGGAAAACTCGGTACACTCGCAAAACAGCGGGTACACGCGGCAAACCTGGACACACGCGGAAAACCAGCATTCACTCGCGAAAAATCCGCATTTCACACGCGGAAAAAGCGCCACTCTTCCTTTGGAGGGACCGCGGGGTTATTGCGTGTGAAGAGCATTCCAGTCGTCACTCGTGACTGCAAGTGCTGGGCTTTGCCGGTGGCCTAAGGAAACCACGGTACATGAGGGGAAACGACCAACCCGAGGAACGGGTGTGAAGCAGGGCCTTTAGGTTCAACTTCTAGTACCCGACAAGCCTGCTGAGTTATTGCTACTCATCGTGACTCAGTGGGCGTTGCCTTAGGGATTGTGCCTACATCTATTAGAAAATCGGCGTGTTCCTACACGACAGACCGACTTTGGATACCAGATCAAGAATACCTTCTACGAGGGAGAAGCCATGAACTGGGGCAGTTCCCGATTTGCGCCAAAGGACCGAAGCGAAACCGACGAAGCCGAGGAAGGCCGAGGGGGCCGGGAACTCCCCCAAAGGGAGGCCTCTCGGCCGGCCCCGCGCCAGCCTAGAGTACACGTGCACACGGGGGGACGGCTAGACACGGCAGCTGAGAACACCCCGAAGGAAGGCGTAGCAGAGGAAGACACCGCTGACAATAAGGAGTGCCTGACCCATGCTTCGCTACGAGAAGTTCAACCCAAGAAGAGAGCGACCAGTCCGACGAGTCGCCACATTTGGGCCAAGATATACAGAAACAGCTCGCATGTGAAGAAGAGAAGGATGAACAAGATACAAGGACCAGGACCAACCATGAAGAAGATAACACGAAGAGAACCAACAAGAGACACGGACCAGCTGCAGCTGTGCTGCCGGTGCAGCACGGTGCAAACAGTAACACGAGGAACACCGACCAAGTGACACAGTCCCACGAGTAGACGCTTACGGAAGTGTCGACGCTGGAGACTGGCCCAAGGAAGCCGACGATGACAAGAGCCCCAACGAACATGAGAGGAATCTTGAAGAACAGGAAGGCCGTTGATGGTGCAGCGGCATGGCAGCTGCAACACGAGGGACGCCGGCCCAGTGAATGCAGCGCCCCGATCCAGTGAATACCAACGGCAGTTGGCGAAGCGCACGCAATAGACTGGAACAATGGCAACAACGATGTATGGGACCTCGCAGCAGATCCGACCCGAGATGCATCCATCGCGCTGTAGGCTACCCGACCGATGGAGAAGAACCGTGAATTGACCGATCCGACGGATGCACAGACGTCCATTGGGAGATAGCTATCCTGTAGACCCCTTGCATATTAGGAAAGCCCGAGTAGTAGACGTATAGGCACAGGAATGGCAGCCGTAGCCGCCGGGTACCAAGTGGGCCCGGTAAGCGGGGCTGATGCAGTGCTCGCCCTGAGTGCAACCGGCGTTAACCGCTAAAAATAAAAATAAAGAAGCCATGATTTGGAGGTTGCGACCGGAAGGCCAACGAGAACATGGTGGTCGTACCAATCGCAGGAGGTTGGTCCGTGGAAAGTCATGATGCAACTTAGCCTCACAGTATGGGCTCATGTAGTTCATAATATGAACTTATATTATAAGTGCATTAATCAGGGATTGGCGGTGGGTACAGTACGCGAGTCACTTTTTTACGCTGGAACTGCAGCTTTGCCGACGTGGCCCAGTTGGGTGCCTTCTGCCAGTGCAGTTGCAACGGGCCGCACATGCGTACCACCCCGGTGCAATGCACTACCAGTACCATCCGAGTCAGACCTCTTGACTATGGAGTACTGGAGTGCTCGACTCTCGATACCCTAAGTAAGATGATGCCCTCAAATGTAGTGGCAGGAGTGATCACAGCGTCCTGTAGATTGATGATACATTGTACGTTTCTCCCAGCTGGGGAGGATAGGTGGCAGGACATTTGCGAAAAGTATCTCCAGTCCCCTAAAATCTCAACAGGTTGATCGTGCAAGTGATTTCGTCGCTGACAACGTCGCTGCGCTTTGACGGCTCGCTGAACGTGGACATCACAGAGTTTCAGACGTACCTGGTGCCGTTTAGGCTTTTGTGGCGGTACGGGTCTCCAATGACGAAATGCACGTCCGGGAAGTGGCTAAAGCCGTCATAAATGTCTTCGTCCGGAAGCTTCGCTGTCAGGATCACGATCGGGTGGTACTGCCTTAGTGAACGAGTGCGCAGCGGTCCGATCAAGTCATTGGAAAAGGCCGTCTCGGTAGTCAGACAAATCACGATCGGAGCCACGCCGAAGCCAAGCTCTTCCACATCATAGATAACCGCGTCTTTGGCTGTCTTCGAGGCCTTTGAGACGGGGGCTTGCTCGCGGACCTGATCTCCCTCATACTCTTTTTCAGGCTCTGGGGTCTCGTAGTCTCCACGACCCACAGAAAGCTATATGGGTTGTTTGCTACGACGACTCGGCTGCCCACAGGGCTGTTAAGCACATAGGTGTCGAATGGTATGTACACATCCCTGCTGGTTGTATGCGAATGAGGACAAGACAGTCGGTACGACAAACCATAAACACGGGAAGGCGGGCGATCACAGCACAAAACCCTCGGGAGCTGTGGATAGGCATTGTTACTCAATCTTGTGACCACGAGGAGCATCACCGATGGATTGATGAGTGGTCTGCAGCTCTGAGTCAGGCTCGTTGTGTATCACGTCATAACGGAAACAAAAGCGTATGGAGCACGCTAAGCGCTGATCACCTGACACAGCGCAATGGCGACAACTGGCGTGGACACGGTGCAAAGCACAAATAGGAGCTGATTAGTAAACCGGTTTCCAGAGCTGTATGCAGCACCTATCCGGTGGAAGATTTGGCCTTCAGCAACTGAGACCACCTTGAGGTGGGCACAAGCGCTTATGGTTACGGCTGGGGGAGCGTCAAAACTTCACAGGGGTGTATTACGAAGCTTGTAGGGCGCCAATAGAACGCATTGGAACAGCACGTGCCAAGCAAAGATTAGGGCAATTCAGAGCGCCGGTGAAGGACCCCTCATGAACGAGGTCAACGACAGTATCAGAAGGAGACGCCGCCAGCACGCACGAACAGTGCATCGCCTTGATACGGTGCTTCGAGTGCATGCGGAGACGCTTCAGGCTAAGGCGGAGGAGTGGCAGGCAGAGCGACGCCAAGAGCTAGGCCATGACCGAGAAACAAACACCAACATCGAACAACTACAAGTAGAGGCGAACCCAAACTGATCACGATGAGTTGACCCGACCAACCCACGAGTAAGGAGCGAAAAACTTATCATGCATATCCATATTTGGTAGTCCTCCCGCACTCACGTGCATAGGATGCATAAAGTAGGTAGACCAGGTAGTTTAAAAGTGAGATGACAGGGAAGGACAGCCGTAGCCGCCGGGTACCCTGTGGGCCCGTTCAGCGGGGTTGATGCAGAGCTCATCTTGAGTGCAATCGGCGATAACCGCGTAAAAATAATACTTAAATAATAATAAAAGAAAAATTTCGCTAACGCTCCGCTGTTTAGTTGAGGCAAGAAATCATCGCGTCGCAATTTGCTGTGGCACCACCTGTTCCATTAATCGTCCTGCTGGAGAGATGCGACACTATACTTTTTATTTTATACTTCGTAGTTCTCTTACGAAAGTATTCTATCCGACGGAAAACATCTTCAACCCGGGTTGCCTTTCTAGCCAAGTTTATTGTCCTGGTGCCTGAAAAAAAAAAACTACCTGCTGTGAGCTGCGGCACTCAAAGATTTCAATCGGAACCTGAAATCAGGAGTTATCAGACCTTGGTTCAAGACTTGGTGCATGCTATCCAAGCTGCCCAGAATGCTCATCATTGGTGATAGCATATCCGTTTGGCTGTCGATCCGCACGACTCGGTTGCTCGCACTGTCCAAGTGAAACCGCATCGAACCACGCATCACAAACTTCTTGTGCAGCAACTTGATCGCCGAAGGTGACCATTCACCACCTTCAAGGCCTCCCATCCCGTCGCAATTCAGATGCGGAAATGCCAAGCGAAGCGTGCGAGCGCTGATAGTGACAGACGTGATGGTAGTTCCGACTAGGATGCCTGCAGTGAGAGTCTTCAGGTCGCTGATCTCCAAGTCGACGCCGTCAAAGTGATCCGAAATCAGTCTCCAGTTCTCCAGGATTGCTTCCACACCGTAAATTGGGTCGCTCCATACTTCTGGCGTCAGAATGCAGAGCAGGAAGCCCGTTGCAGATGCCTCTTGTCTCGCCGTCTCTGCTACAAATGCCATAAACTGTTGCTGGTATCTTCTTGCGATAGCTCCATGATTCAGCCGCGGTTGTTTACCGAGCTGTCTAGCATTGATTTGGCTCTGAAGCTCCTCAACCTCGCAGCGCAAGTGTTGAAGGTCGTGCTCCAACGTGTGTATGCACTCGTTTTGTTTCCGTTTGTACGATGCCTGAAGGAATCGGTGGCGATAAATTTTCTTCAAGGCGTCGTACAGAATGGCGCGCTGTTGCTGCTGACCGAGCCTAATACCGCTGCCTTGCAGTATCGCGATTGACTGGACCGCCTTATTCCATGAAGACGTCGATTTTTGCCATGGATCTGTGAATACTATCCCAGTAACTTGATGCGCTTGATTGGCCGACGACAAGCCCGGGGGCGCAGTCGCTGTATCCTTACGGACGCAGGAGTGGCCATCTGCGCACTGCTCGTATGCCTGCAGTCGACTGGTATGTTCCTGGTGGTGTATAACGCGGTTATCTGGCGAGTTGCGTGGCTCCCACGTAGCATGCGTGATTCTGCCGATCACGTTGTCACTCAGCTCGAAGATGTTGGGAGGGTGGAGAATGCTGGAGTCCATTGCAGTCTATAGATTGGAGTGTGCTTGGTATGTGCGCGCGCTTGTTTCGTACAAAGTGGAGAAGTATGAGTGAGTTAGTTGGACAGTAGCTACAGTTTTTCAGGCGGACCCTGGATCCTTGTGGTCACATGTAAAATCTGCGTGACAAGTGCAATTTTATTTACAGATGTCCCTGGCAAACTCGAAAGGGTGGTAAAGGTTGTAGCATTGGTATATTCGGCGTATAGAAGCAAATGTACTTAGTTACTAATTTCTCAAGCATTGACATGGTCCGTGTCCGGTGCATCCCAGGGATCTATGTATTATAATACTTAGTATATGTATGTGTGAAGTAAAGCAGTGCCGAGAAAACAGAAGTGATTTCATCGACAGTGACACTGTTTCCGATCGTCAACATTGCTCGCTTGGTTTTAATATGGTTGAGGAAAGGTGGCTGTTTCCACCCCCACGACCGTACAACAACAATCAATAGAGCAATGTTGACGATCGGATCAGTTAATGACGGTACAATATCGTCTAAGGTATTGTGCTTTGCAATGATTTTGGCAATACGAGGCGAGATTTGCTGTACAGACGACCCCCTCGGTAGTAATCCCTAGGATAGGAATACCCGCTCATCAGGAATATAAAGGTGGGTCCCAACCATTTCTGAATGACCGTCCCATACAAAGCCAAGTAAATATTCCCCCTCACCCCTCAATCTTCATAAGGAATAAAAAATCACGGATTATGAATGTGTTGGGGTGCTCAACTATGGGAAAAGTCCATTCTGTACAGGACGTCTGCAGTAGTCTAACCAGGATACCAGTTCCTATTGTCCATTTTTCGTGCCGGATTTCATATTTAATGCTTGCATTAGCATTCGGAGCTGGCTTTCAGACCTGCTAGTACCGTTCCTTTGAATAGAATGGAGCTTGGGTGCTTGCCAACATTAGTGAAATGGGGCTCAATACTATCGTGGCAACTTATTTTGCACATCAGTATCATTACCTACATCATGCCCCACATGCCTTACGGTATTATATTAAATATACTTTTATCATTTTCGGTGTTACCGAGGTATATATCGATATCTGCACGAATTCCATTCATGTCCGCTCATCGATTTGAGCAGCCTTTTTAGGTCTATGTAACCAAAAGACTGCACCAATACGTACCATATATGTGGTACAGTCCAGTGTACCACCCCATGGTACACCCTACGACAGGAATACCCTCATCTAGGAATAAAAAGTGGGCATGACTAGCGAGGGGGTTGTCTGTATTTATAGCGACCACCTGCTATATTTACGATAAATCAAGGTGCATAAATGGGTGGGGGCCTAGAATTACGCTAAAAGCGCCATAATTGCACTTTTGAAAGTACATTTGCGGCTGTGCTGCTGCAATTCTGGTGGCTGTTTCCACGAGCACCTAGACGCGCGACAATTATGCATAAGAGGATGGATGTGCTAGGGATCATGGACGTTGGTGTACTGGGCCAATGCATGGCCGCTGACAGGTTCTCCCAAGTCGATATATATGAGGGAGTGGATTTATGCCTAATTTTAGCAAGTCGTGTATCTTTTTTCACACATATTTAGGATTAAGCTTTGTCATAATTAGCGTTTAAAATGGTCGGCAAAATCATTGCAAAGCACAATACCAGTGTAGTGATAATGCGTACTTGAGGCGCTTGTATTGCACTCGGTACGCGGTCAAAGCACTCGATAAAAGTAGTTGTAGTGCTGGATATGATATCGTGGTTTTCAACAATTTTGCCGCCCGATTTGACGTGTTATCTCGGAGTCCGATTTATATAAAATGGAGCACCAACATGATCGGTGAGTCCGATTTAGCTATATCTGACCTGAGTTAAGAGCATAAGGCCTAGAGGGGAGGCATTCCAAGCTGGCCATATCTCCCCACCTCTAGGACGCAGCAGAGCAAGAATGCAACAGTACCCTGTATATATCCATTTCACTTCAATATGGTCAGCTAAATCACTTGTACCATCGTCTAACTACGTGTCACGCCAATCTGATAGGGCCCGATGAATACTTTGTCAGCGGTCCCTTTTGCCGGCGAAAAGCGGCATTTCTGGCACCTGCTTCACAACTCGTAGCCCCCAGCCGCAAATCGGGTCAGATATGTAGTGAGCTTCCGTCAACCCTTCCTGCTAAATCGGAGCCCTCTAGCAAATCGGGCCCGATATATCGGATCTCAGACCACCCGATTTGCCAAAACGGATGAAAGCCACAATAATATTTTCTACTTTATGGCGCGAGGCGTGATGATAGCCTAGCCACTATTCAAATGGACCAGGGGGGACTGCACCGACAGTACAACGCGAAATATAGTATGTATAGCGCCCAAGCTGATACGATAAATGCACGTTCCAGAATCACAAACATGCCAAACTTAATACCGGTAATATGTGCGCGAACCCAAAGAATCTGAGTCCACTTATGGTCGCAAGCGACCCATGTTGTGAATTTTTGCCTTACGAAGTAGACATTCCCATAGTTACCGGTCTCTGGATAGTGATAAAACCTAATCTCGTATCACTAAGCACCATCCGGAGGTTCTGACTTGATTTTGTATACCATTGGTCTTCGCGTGAACCTTTATTAGTGCTAACCAGAGGGTATCCCTATTCGGGATATAAAGAGGCTTGTCTGTACTATTACATGAGCAATAGTGCCACAGAATGACTTTCGTGATCCGTCCCCTTCAACCATACAAAACTAAGTGAGCAATGCTGACGATCAAATCGCTGTATGTACAAACAGGAAATTACTAGTATGTGAGCAATACTGTAGTGCCACGGAATGACTGGGGTGATTATTACTAACTTCTGTGCAGCGCAATCTGGATTACGACCGCATGGTACAGTATACAGTACTGTTGTAATAGTCCAGTTTGCACTGTACATAAGACTGTGCAGGCTGGGATCGCCTATCCGATGGGCTTTCCTGGCAAAACATGTCGGGAGCATGTCGTAGCGGTACTGTAGATGGAGTCCATCACCAGTTTTAGCAGCATTTTCAGGCCTTTCATTCTCCAAAATCTGACGGAAGCAACAAGAGCAACAACAATGCGGTTCACGACCTTCCTAGTTCTGGCGATCGCCACCCTCGCTGCTTGCATCAGCTTCAGTACCGCGGAGAGCGCTCCTCTGGTCGACCAGGGACGCAATCTTCGTGCTCAACAAGCTGGTCTTGCTGCAAAGGCTGACGACATCGTCGCGTCGATTACCAAGCGTGACGAAATCGCTGGCAACTTTCTCGAGGTGTTGCGCAAGAAAGCAATGCTGACCAAGGCTGACAAGATGGAGGAAGTTGGGAAGATGGCAAAGGCTGGTATTCTGAGGGAGTGGGCTGGGCCGATCTCCAGGCTCAACAAGGCGCAGAAGGAGAAGCTGGCAACGATGGTTACTGAAGTGGTCAAGAAGGACCCCAAGAAGTGGTCCAAGAAGAGAAAGTTTCTCATGGCTGCTCTCATTGCCGCAGTCGGTGGCGGTCTTTTCTACGCAGCGAAATCGAAGTAGTACGTACTTCAATTAGCTTCCTACGGATGGCTCCGCCTAACGGTGAGATTCGTTGTTGACCAAAGTTGGGTCTTAGTTATCGAACATCTACTCTAACGTATAGTTGAAGATGTTGTGTATACACTGGATCGAAGGTTTGGATAACATTGTTGGGCATAGTCTGAACGGAAAAGAATTCTACCTTTGTGGAGGTTGTCATCAAACGTTGCCGTCTCAGACTCCCCTTGGGAAGCCGCACAACTTGTGAGGCAAAAGTGTCGGTACTTTCATGCAGCGCTAACGTGGCCTTGTTACAGGTGTTGAAACCATCGACAAAGATCAACCAGCCTTCTTTTCGTAAGTAGTAGTAGTAGTAGTAGTAGTAGTAGTAGTAGTAGTAGTAGTAGTAGTAGTAGTAGTAGTAGTAGTAGTAGTAGTAGTGGTGGTGGTGGTCGTCGTAGTCATAGTCATAGCCGTAGCAGTAGTCGTAGTAGCAATAATAATAATAATAATAGTAATAGTAGGTATTCCAATACTACATGAGATCGCTAGTAACGATCCTTTTTTAGTCGTCAGATTTTCGTAGTATGGCGAGGTGGGAGCTCGTTAGCGTAAGTGAACTCGACTAACCTAACTTTCTAGTCAGAGGTGTGCAGCTTTTTTGTTTGTATTGAAGCAATCCAGTTACCTTCACTCTCTGATTCTCGGTCCAGCTCGTTCTAGTTGAGAGTGGAACACGGAATAACCACAAGTAACAAGTCGAGTAGCCCGCTCGAATTCAGTAGCTGTTCCGAGGAGCTACGGCATTCAGGTATAGTCTGGGGAGAAGGCTCCTATGACGCAAAGAATAAATGTTCGCCCTGAAGGAAACTCCGCACACGCAGGCAAGTTAGTTGACGCAAAAAAAATCAAAACGGTGTAAACTATTTGCATTGAATCATCAGATAGAACGTTGGCTTATCCTCCTCAGAAGACGTAGTGTGCCCCATCCTTAAATAAAAGGCTACTCTCGAAGCCAGCGAAAGTGGAAGCTAAAATCCACACCTAAAGGTTCAAACGTACTGTTAGAAGACGCCAAAACGAATAAAATGCCTTGTAGACAAAACTTCCAAGCGCATACCTAAATGCTCAAGCTGATACTGAAGCACGAAAAGAGTCAAGGAAAACAACGTTGCTTGAACAGCGTAAAACTGCGTCTCCAACACGAACGCGAGCTGATACAAGGGTGAAAACGCAAACTTGCGCTGCAGAACGATATGAAGTAGAATAAGGGACCAAATCTCCAACGTTACAAACACGAGCAAGTTTGCCACTGCCGCCGTTCCCCAAGTTCCAGCTCCCTCGGGGTAGTACACAACATTGGGCAGTTGCTCGAGCGCGGATTTGTACACCAGAAAAACCACCGGCACGATGCATTCCACGTACTCAACCAGCACGAGGTACTCGCAGTGAAACAGGAGCTGTAATCCGTGCAGAACCAAGTGACCCGACTGGCTGGCCTGCCGGAAGCTATGTCGTCCTGGCTTGTCTTCCAGAATAGGGCCAGGTCCTAGCCGAATTGGCACAACTGGTGTGCGTTGAAGTGGCCACAACGTAACGTGCCTTCGACGTGGCTTCGAAAAGGCCCAACGTGTGCTTGGCGACTGAGCAATTTGACCGAACATGCCCGATGCCTCTAGTTTCTTCAAGTGTACATACAATTGTTCCGAGATGCGGTGGGGTGGGCTTGCCCATAGCCGTACACCGGCCGATGGGGTCAAACAAAAACTGCTAGGACTACGCAACACCTCCAGAATGACGGACAGTAGATCTGCGGACTCGAGGGACTCGTGAGACGCGCCAGATTTTACGCGAGAGCTTTCAGTACGACGACGCCATTCGATGATTCGTAGAATGACATTCTCACTCGAGTAAATTTCGCGAAACTTCAGTAAAGTGTGCAGAAGATCAACTCCAAAGAAAAGTGCTGTCAGCTGGAATGATCCCGACGTTGTCATACAGACCGAGATAAACAGCGAGCCGAAGAAATCCACCGAAAATGCCACCAGCTCTGGGATAAAATCCTCCACCTGACGCGTCATGCGGACGGCGAAGCGCTTGGCTCCAAATTTCCAGATCGGGAGTATGAATACCACGACTACTCGATAAGCTGGGGGCAGTAGATCGTACGATACTCGGCAAAACGGGTATATTCCAATCAGCGTCAAGTTGACAGCAAAGCTATCTTGAAACTTCTTGTGGTGCTGCTGAAGAATCGAACCTTTGGTAAACAGCGCGGGCCCATAAATTAGACGCGTGAGTACCGGGATGTAAATCCCAATCGTAAAAGCCCCAAGCTGCCACATGAACGGCACCGGGAATCCCAAAGTCGCGGCCACGAGTAGGAAAGTCCCCAGCTGTGCAACACAAATTGCTACAGTCGCAAAGGCTTGCTGGCGAATCGAGATGTTATGGCCAGGAACAAATTGATTAAGCTCCCAAGACCCTGCGGCGACGATAAACATGAGCATCAGCGCGACACGAATCCAGAACATCCAGTTCGCATCCCACCCATCCGCTGGTGAGTTTAGTGGCAGACACTCGATAAGCACAGCCGTTACCAGTGCGGGTACTGGAGTAAATAGGCAGACCGACATTACTCTGGTGAACGAGGTCGTCTGGCAGTATTCGTGGAAGAGCTGGAGCCGCTCGACAGAGTACGATCCCTGATGCCCAACTTGAATCTGACTCCAATTCTTCTCCAGGCGCTTCCATGACGACGTACGTGAGGATGTTGAGGTTGAAGGACGCCGCAAGCTCGCTGCAAGGCTCGATTCATCTAGGTTTTCCATTGTGAATTGTGGAGGGTCTACATGCCCCTAATGTGTTCGAGGTTTAAAATAGCCCAACCAGATGTGCTCGACAAGCATGGAGCAGCATCAGCCGAAACGACAAATATAAACACATCCAATGCCCATGAATGAATGAATGTAAACTTTAGAACCCAAATGGCAAGTACAAGGGAATCCTGACGATGATGTCAACTACTGTGAAAGGGAATGCCAATTCTAACCACTATGTACCTCACTGCGAAACGAAACGAAACCAATAACCATTGGGAGACTTTATATTATTATATCTACTATTTACTTCCTATTGAACTCATTGAGTTCAGCTCAATAATATCAACAAAACTGTTTCATCTCAAACCGAATCCGCTGTGTGTAGCTATTATTTTCTAATTGACTTTCTCCTGGAATGAATTAAGTGGTAAGCGTTGGGGCAGAATCGATGAAATTCGTTCGTGTGAGCTTAAGCACCAACACCGCTTACTATTTCGTTCCGGTGGCAAAAAGCCTCATTTAAACCACAGCAACTCCGCCTTGCCCACCATGTCTCGAGAACAATTGCATCCATGCTGCCAATATCGCCCACTGTGGCGACATCAGAGCTGAAGAACACCCCCCGTCCGGCAATGTAACCCTATGGATCCTCTCAGTTCCGTCCACCAAGCGACCGAGCTCAAGCGCATTCATACGACTCTGGCAACACCTCACTGCGTGTTCTGGAGCGTTAATAGTATACGACATCTATATTATCAAGTTGCACAGGAATACATGTACTACGCAGAGGTCCGAAAATACAGTACTATATTGTATTGAGCACACAATCAGACCGTAATAAAAATTACAATTTAGTGTGAAGCAATAATAAAAATTGCCGCAATTTCAATATATTGGAGTCTAATTCTGAGGCAAAAGTACAGCATAAGTACTATGAGCCTCCCTGACAAACTGGTGAACCTGGCAATGGACACCCGAGCCAGTCGACAGATGCGGAGACTAACCAAAGCCGACTTGGAGCAGCGATTTACAGGCATTTGTTCACTGCTGCACAACAATATTGCTAAGCGCAAACAAGAGTGGTTTGCATGTGTTTAGGTGTCTAGAGTAGTGCTGCTGTTGGGGTACCTGCCCCAACAGCAGCACTACTCTAGACACCTTAACACATGCATTTGCCGAGACTGTCAACTATGTTCTGGCTTGGGTGAATATATTAGAAAAATGTTAATTGTCATTATAGCTTTACTGCAAGTATTCCACTCACACGATCGCCATTGTTGGCCGCGTCATTAGATCTAACCTTCATTGTACCTGCTACTTTTGGCGTGGGCAACCTTTTTTCATATTAATTGTCAATAATTGGTGCAATACTGTATTGTATTGGAGACCAAGATCTCCAATAATAAAAATTAATACGACAAAACCCAATTATTAATTGATTCGCAATTATTATTTCGGACCTCTGGTACTACGCACTGTGAGCTCCGACACTCAAGGAGTTCACTCTGGACCTGAAATCAGGAGTGATGAGTGCGTGACGCAACACTTGGTGCACGCATTCCAAGCTCCCCAGTATTTGCATCATTGGTGACAGCATATCCGCTTCGCTGTCGATCCATACGACTCGGTTGCTCGTGTGGTCCAAGTGGAACAGCAATGAGCCACGCATCACAAGCTTCTTGCCGAGTAACTTGATCGCGGGTGGCGACCATTCGCCACCTTTAAGACCTCCCATGCCGTCGCTATTCAGGTGCGGAAACGCTACGCGAAGCGTGCGCTCACTAATAGTGGCAAACGTAGTCGTACTCCCGACTAGGATACCCGTAGCGAGTGTCTTCAGGTCGTTGAGCTCGAGGTGGACGTCCTCGAAGTGCCCAGCGGTCAGTCTCCAGTTCTCCAGGATTGCTTCCACGCCGTAGATTGGGTCGCTAATGACTGCTGGTGCCAGAATGCAGAGCAGGAAGGCCATTGCCGATGGCTTCTGGCTGGCTGGGTCCGACACGAAGGCGCGAAACTGTTGCTGGTACCTCCGCACAATAGCTCCAACGTTGAGTTTGGGTTGAGTACCGAGTTGTATCGCCATGACTCGCTGTTGAAGCTCCCCAACCGCACAGCGCAAGTGTCGAATATCGTGCTTCGTTTTCTCCATGGATTCGTTTGCTTTCCGTTTGTACGATGCCTGAAGGTGTCGGTGGCGATATCGTTTCTTCAATACATCCTCCATAATGGTGCGCTGTTGCTGCTCACTCATCTCATAGCCGCTAGCTTGCAGTATTGCAATGGACTGAAGCGCCTTGTTCCATGAAGACGTGGGCTTGCGCCGTCGACTTGTAGTCAGTAGTGGCCGCGGCCTCATCATACGGGGAGCGATTGCAGGAGCTTGAGGCTCTTGGCGAGTTACCGACGTGTCCAGTGTTGCACCCGCCATTCCCTTACAGTCGCTTGAGGGGGGCTTTGGATATTGTCCAAGTGGTTGCAGTCGACTTTGGTGTAAGATGCGGTTATCTGGCAAGTCGCGTGGGTCCCACGTAGGGCGCGTGAGATTGCCAATCACTTCGTTACTCAGCTCGTGGTTGTTGGGAGGATAGAGGCTGGTGGAGTTCATTGCTGTCGTCGAATTTGGGGCCTTGGTACGTGTGTACGCTGGTTATTCTTACGAAATGGGATGTGGCTGCAAAATGCGACCATCGGCGCTAAGTTGCACATAGAGCTTTAATCAATGGAGCCAAGTGGACCGAGCAGCCGGAGCCTAAACCAGATGATATTTTTCTTCCTCGCAAGAGAAACGCTATTCCGTTTCTTAATTGCTACAATATGCTATGTGATAAAGAGCTACGCTTTTCAGTAGTTTTCATTTACATAGGTCAAATGCTGTGATCATTATTATATGCTTTACAGTTTTATAAAAGTCTTATAATGTCTTAATGTCAATCCAGTACTACCTAGGTATTGTGCTTTGCAATGGTTTTGGCAATACGAGGTGGGATTTGCTGGATTTCATTGTGGCTTTGCAACTACAGTCCCAAGCACCTACACACACGGAATTTATGCATAAGGTGGTGGGCGTGCTGGGGATCATGACCGGTGATGTACTGGGTCAATGCACGGCTGTTGGCAGGCTCCCCCCAAGGCGAACAATATTGAATAAGAGAGGCAACCCCAGTTTTTCGTTCAAATTGGACAGGGATGCATAGGAAGCACCGTGATCCTGCTACCGCAGACAAGTTCCCGTAACCCCAGTTTGTCCTAGAATCTATGACCAAAACTCACTTAAGTACGCCGTATTAGCAGGGTTTTGTCCTAGAACCAGCAAAAAGGACCAAAAATGATTTGGGGTTGTTAGAAGAAAATAAGATCCAGGTAAGTACGATAGATCCATGTATAACATAACAAAGACAATAACTGTTCGAGCGCATGTAACGGCTGACGCCCCATACTAAACCCAAGTCGTTTTGAGGAATTTATCCTACAAGCCAGGACAAAAACGACATGTGATATGTTATTAATGACACTTTTCAATTGTAGCTGTTGCCATTGTGGACGATGGTGGACACTACGCATAGCGCAGTATTTAAAGAGCGAATCAATGGCTTTCTATCCATATCAGTAAGATGGCTTATCTTTTAAAAACAACGCCAGCGTAAGCTTTAAAATTCTGGTCCTTCTTTTTGTCCTTGATTCGGCGGGTGTTGGGGGCAATACCTTACGGGTGGGATTACGGAAATGTGTAACAAAAGGCTGGCTCGATAACCGTAATCTGTGACGGGTATGAGTACAGATAACTAGCCACAGCTGGCTAGGATAAAAGATCCATTACCATTTTGGCTCAGTGGTAGGTAAATAGCGAACCGAGTACATGTATACTAGAAGAAGAATTGAAATTGATTAACTAGCTTAGACACATCTCGTAAAGTAATCTAACTGACTACGGACGTGGTATCCAAATGTGTTGGCTCGGTGGAGATACATGTACCCTATTATAGTGTACGACGAATTAATAAGGGCATGTGCAGTATAGAAGTGTCGGTTTGTTTAGTCACAGTCACCACTTGCTTGCGTGATAACAGCTAATACTAGTTGTACTGTCCACGGCACCGAAGGCACATGTTATCTTTTAATAATAGCGGTTGGGAATCCAGAAGTGGGATACAAGACCAACGCTAGCACGTGCAGTAGGACCGAGAGCCCCTATCGATGGGCTTCCCCGACAGAGTATGTTCGTACTGGTACTGCCGGCTCTTACCACTGCTATCCTCCGCAGTATAGCGCCGGGCGGTCCTTCATTTTCCTATTTCTTCCGCCGACAAGAAGCACACGAACAGCAACTATGCGGATCACGACCTTCCTATCGCTCGTGCTCGTCATCTTGGCTGTTTGCATCACCTGCAGCGGAGCTGAGAGTGCTCATTTTGTGGACCAAGGACGCAACCTTCGTGCTGAGCAAGGTGGTCTTGCTGGCAAGGCCGACGACATCGTCGGATCGGTTTTCAAGCGTGAAGACATTGCCGCAAAATTCCTCACGGGCGTGCGCAAGGATGCAATGCTAACTAAAGCCGCGACCCTCGAGAAAGCTGGGAAAACAATGAAGGCTAAAATCCTGAGAGCGTGGGCGGAGCCTAATTCCTGGCTCAAAAAGGGGCAGAAGGAGAAGTTGGCACAAATGTTTGCTGAAGTGCCCAAGAAAGACCCTCAGAAGTGGTCCAAGACCAAGAAGGCTCTCGTTGCGCTCGGCGTTTTCGGTGCTGGAACTGCTGCGATCTACGCAGCAGCTAATGCATTCAAGCCGACCCCCACTGAGGCCGCATCGTAAGGGTGGCATTCCGTACTGCTCAAACTTGATCCTTGATCCTTGATCCTCGTGGTGCGAATCTTTTCGCTAACGTTTTGCTGAAGGTTCCGTCTAGGCAAGTAATGCAATACACCGCGTCATCATTCTCTGTGGCGCCGACCTTCCCCATAAAGCGCCTTGCTGATGATAATACTACTGTACGCACTGTAGTCTTGGAAAATCGGGAAATAATAGAGATAGGTGCTGTTACCAAATCATATTGATGGTGCTGTCACTGACAGCCTGTCAGCCTCCATTACCCTGTGTTTAAGTTATCGACAGCGGCTGCTAAAGATGCTACGCAGTACGGATACTATTAATAGGATTGGCTAACCAACAATCACGAGGAATCTAAAATTTGAAACAAAGCAACTTGACTTTGGGGTCAGGGGTAGGACAATACAGTATGAAATTGTATTGCGAGGCCAAAGCTGCAGTAGTAATAACGGCAATATGAAGGCAGCCAATAATAATAATTGGTACAATTTAAGTATATTGTACCATTCGTGACATGAGCTATTCGTTGCCAAAATGTGAGAGCAAGGTTGCAAACTTCACGCGAACTTTACGCAAAGGCCCCAGGGCTGATATCAACTATGCCTGAGGTGTCGAGCGAATCTATACAGTGAGAAAATATGGGTGGAGGCTTATGACGCTGGACGGCAAGGAGCTGAACGGAATGAAGCTACGCGTGTCCTGTGCTCTGCCTCCGAAGTGATAGGACGGAGACCAGCAGCTTAGAGAGAATTGAATTCAGATGCAGACTTACTTGTTCTCGTGGCTGTCTGCTTGTTAGATGGACTAATAGCTGTGAGAAGCCGTGTCCTGGGTCTTCAAAGCAGACAGGGGCTGTAGTCACTTTGTGGTTGCCCTGCATAATAGTGGCCTAACAGAACTGAGTTTGACATTGTTGGCCTAGTGCCTAGCATTCCAGCTCGGGTTCAGCGTTCAGCATCTCGGCTGCAAGACTGCGGTGACCGTGGATGTGGCCATCGAGCGTTCCTGTCTGGCGAGCGCTGCTGCGAGGAGATGGGATTACAATAGCCCCGTATTGTTTCCAGGACGGCTTTGGGAAGTGTCCGCTATTGAGTATACACCGCTTGCTCTACAAAAGCCTCGCCACCCAAGGCTAGAACAATTTGTGTCCTCGACACGCAAAATAGACATTATAAGAGTTTATTGTAGCATTTTCACCATTCTTGAACGCCCAATCCCAGAATTAATACAATTTGGTATTGTATTGCTATTATTGGGGCAATATCATATTGTATTGGTTTCATGAACTTCCAATAATAAATAATTGAAGCGGGACAATACCATAATAATTGTTTTGATATTATTTTTCCGACCCCTGCTTGGGGTTAACAATACTACCTCTCTTAAGCAAAAAACGCACTTCTGTAACCATACATAAAACACATTTTACTTAATATCCTGGTTAATCCGATCGCAGGGGTGTCCCGCCCGTTCAAGAGCCCGAGCTTCGAGCGCACACAAAGGCCACAGAATATGGTAGTGTGTTTCTTGTGAGGAGGAGCCACTGTAGGAAGGCTGGGTGCGATTGAGACCGTGGTGGAGCATGTGGACGACAGCGTGCAGGCGGCTACAACAACAGCTTACGTGAAAAGCAAGTATGAAGCGCGTTCGTGGGTGGACTGCGAGGATACTTCAGGTGCACGTGCAGAGGGTGCAAGCATAAGACAGCCTGGCGTTCCAAGTCAACAGCGCAAGAGCCCTGAGGAGATGTCCGATGATCCCGCAGAGCGTTGAGACTTCTGGTGTCCCCATGGAACGCTGAGGCGCCTGCACGCTATCGTCTTAACGGTATCAACCTATTCTTCGCGAGCTGATCTGGTGCAACAAGCACGCCTGCAGCAATCGTTCTGTACAGCACGTTACACGTACGCGTAGGCAGACTCGCATTATCTCCCTCCGCCATGTCCTTCCTGCTCTTCCCGCCCTTATTTAACCGCGTGTACGTGGGAGCCTGTGCACATCTTATACTCGGACAAATAACGAGGCGGAGCTCTCGAGAATTTTTTTTTTGGAAAAGTGCGTTTTTTGCTTAGCAGGGGTAGTATTGAGGTTCGCTTGACCTTTTAACGCTGACCCCAAGGCGCCTTCGAGCTGGGTGTCGGGACCAGTCGAGGTAACGAAGCGATGAAAGGCAATCAGTAGACGTATTTGGCGTTATCATGTCCTAAAACAGGTCTAGCAAAAGCAATGGCTGCTTGTAGTAAGAACTCGAGTTGGCGTGTGCTCGCTCGTAAACCGAATAAAGGTTCGCAATAGACACGAATCTTCATGAATTTGGCTCAAACCCTGTACTGTATAAATACCAGCCGGGCGTGCAACTTGCTTTGCTACCGATCGTTGATTGGTTAAAATGAGCTGACTTAGAAATAGGAAAGCACAGCAACAACGAGAGCTTAGCAGCAAGTTGCTACTACGTGTATGCTCTGTCCGTAAGTGATACAATACACCGTGAGTGCATGCGGTGTCGTGGATCAGACCATTTGATAAGAAACCTGGTACATTACAAGTTCTTTGTAAATCTTCTGTTTCATTTTATTTTCACGTGTCTTCTCATTTTTCTTGCCGTGAAATATATCTGCAAGCGGAGAGCTGATGGCCACAAAAACCTCAAGTCAACCCGATGAGCGCCGTACAGACGCTCCTAGCTGCAGTGTTGCCTTTATAAGTCGTCGCAGCGACCAAAGTGTTAGGCGTCCCAGTGTTTGAGTCGCCCGGCTATCCGGCGTTGATGTTACCGCGCGGCTGCCGCTTTGTGTCAGCACCACAAGCCACAGAGCTCACGCACCACTTTGTCCTTTACCCTGCAGGCGGTTTTGGTGGCCTGGGTGCAGGGGCCCCATTGCTGCGAATGGAGCCTGCTACGATCCCGGCGGTAGTATTACTATTAGCGCGCAGAGAAACCCAGATTATTGCACCCGGTTCGTACACAAGGGCACGCGTGTAGAAGCTGCTGATGCCGTAAAGTTAGCCATGATACATGCAAGGCTGGTATACTACAGCGTGAATGTCCCGCCCTTCAATTTGTTTTTTGCAACTCATGGTACTACGCCATTTTGCAACCTCATTTGATTTTTGTATGGCGTAGGGTTGCAAAACTGAACAGTGTTCATGAGGCTTCGGGAGCGCCGCCAATAGCTGCACATGGACGAGGAGAACGTGCGGACACATCAGCCGATGACTCAGAGGATCCGACGGCGGCGGGAGAGTCGGCGGCAGCCGGGCTCTGGATACACCAATGGCTGGTCAGGGAGACCCATGCATACTGAGATCAAGTCAAGCGGAAGCCGGGAGTAATCGGGCTGATGAGATGCACCAACGAGCACAAAGAGAACAAGAAGGAAAGCAGGAGGGGAAGACTAGAGAGTAGTTTGCGAGACGATAACATTTAATCTCACTTCGGCATTTGCCCCCTCAACCACAAGCCACTAACCAACAGGTTAACAGCCGCAATAAGCTCAAGCCCTCCCGACGACCGACATGACGACGTCCAGCAAGAAGGCCGAAGTCATCCTGGGAAGCGACAACTACTTCCACTGGGAGTTCGCGATGCGTATGACGCTAGCGAGGAAGGGGCTGCTGGCGCACGTCCAAGTGGTGAAGGACCCGACAGAGATGACCGAGGCCTGGATGCTCAATGACATGAAGGCGCTCGGTCTGATCGCTCAAGGCGTGGCTGTGGAACACCACACGAAGATTCGGTCTGCGACATCTGCCATCCAAGCCTGGAACACTCTGCGAGAGTTCTACAACCGGACGACAATGCACAACCGTGTGACGATGACTCGTCGACTCCACGAGTTCAAGATGGAGGATGGTGCGACGATGGCGAAGCACCTCGACAAGTTCGACGAGCTCATCGTGGGCCTCCAGACGCTGGGAGAGCCGCTCGATGACTCCCGACAACTCGTCATCTTGCTGAGCAGCTTGCCGGCGGAGTACGAGTTGATCGCATCCATCGTCGAGAACTCGAAGGACGTGACCCTCATCGAGGTGAAGGAGAAGTTGCTCAAGGAGTACGAGCGACAGGAGAAGAAGGAGACCACGGAGCGCGCGTTGAAGGCTACCTCGTTCGGAGGTAGGGGCCAGAACGGGAAGTTCGGCAAGGGCGGCAAGGCATTCGGCCGCAAGCGCAACGGCGGAAGGAAACTCAGTGGCTTCAAGGGCAAATGCTTCAATTGTGACCAAGTGGGCCACATGAAGCGGGACTGCCCGGAACAACGGAATGGCGACACCGCCGATGACTCGGTGTTCGCGGTGGCGGAGAATCCATCAGCAGGGTGGCTGATCGACAGTGGTGCAACGGCTCACATGACGCCCCACCGCGACGACTTGTTCGAGTACAACGAGTTGACGGCAGACATGTATGTGACAATCGCGGACGGGAAGAGGATCCGGGTGGCTGGGAAAGGGTCGGTGCGCCTGACGGGCATCGACGGCAAGCGCATCAAGATGGTGGAGGTACTCCACATCCCCGGACTCGACCGGCGACTACTCTCGGTCGGGAAGCTGGCTGACCGCGGCATGAGTGTCGGGTTCCAGCGGAAGTCGTGCGTCATCTGGGACAAGACGAAGGCGATCGCTTCGGGGAAGAAGATCGGCAAGGCGTACATGCTGGACTGCCAGCAGGACATGGCGTACTACACCGAGTACGCGGGAGTCAACGGAGAGTGGGAGCTATGGCATGCCCGGATGGGGCACTTGAACGTAGATGCTATGGCGAAGACTCGCGAGGCGACGGACGGGCTGCCAAAGACTCGGCAGCAGACCAAGACCCTATGCGGAGGATGCATGAAGGGCAAGCAGACGGTTGCGCGTTTTCCGTCTCGGTCGACATCGGCGACGACTCGCCCGCTTGAACTGGTTCATACGGACGTGATGGGTCCTATGAAGACGAAGTCGAAGGGTGGCGCGCGGTATGTGCTCACTTTGTCGACGACTACTCGCGACACGTCGTCGTGTACTTCTTGACCAAGAAGAGCGAGGTCGCGACCAAGTTCAAGTCGTTCCTGAAGCTGTACCAGAATCAGTGGGGACAGCGGATTGGTGCCTGCGCTCGGACAACGGCACTGAGTTCGTGAACAAGCCGATGACTGAGATCTGCCAGAAGTATGGAATCATGCATCAGAAGACCGTCCCGTACAGCCCTCAGCAGAACGGAGTGGCGGAGCGGATGAACCGCACGATCATGGAGAAGGCTCGGAGCATGCTGCATTACAAGGGCGTGTCGACGCTCTGGTGGGCGGAGGCGGTGAACACCGCCGTCTACTTGATCAACCGGTCGACGAACAGTATGAATTCGATCAAGACTCCGTACGAATTGACGTTCAAGTCGAAGCCTCGGCTGGACCACGTTCGAGTCTTCGGATCAATCGGATACGCTCATGTGGACAAGTCGCGGCGCACCAAGTTGGAGCCGAAAAGCTTCAAATGCATGTTTCTTGGGTACGCCGACGACTCAAAGGGCTACCGAGTGTACGACTTGGAGTCGAACAAGGTGAAGGTGTCCAGATCAGTGAAGCTGGATGAGCGCGAGGTGAACGGCATCTACGACACGACGACCAGCGAGAACTCGACGATCATCCATGTGACGGAAGATGTCGAGGATGCGGTGGTGCCCGAGCAGACGCAACGACCTGTCACGGACGAGCCGATGGAACCGGCGCGTGAGACAGTCGAAGACGCGGAGATGCCGGAGGTGGAGACGCAGGAGTCATCACCGCAGGAACTGACAACATACCGACGACTCGCGAGACCGGTATTGAACGATGACATGGTCTTCCATCCGGAGCCAGCTCGGGCCCGGCGTGCACGAGAACCGGTGCTGCTACTTGGAGATGGTTCAGCAGACGGTGAGGAGTCGAAAGAAGATGGTCCCGATGACTCGGATAACGATGACCACTTCTGGCCGCCGTCCCCAAAGCGACCCAGGGTGGACGAAGACAGCCTATTGGCTGAGGCGGTGCTGGCTTACGCTGCAGACGTCGGCGATGCCAACGATGCGCCCACTACGTACCAGCAGGCCATGCAGAGCAACGAGTCGTCGAAGTGGGTGAAGGCAATGAATGCGGAGCTCAAGGCACACGCCGACAACGGATCATGGACTCTGGTTCGTCATACATCGAGTGCTCGGCCGATCGGTTGTCGCTGGGTGTTCGCAAAGAAACGCGACGAGCATGGACGAGTGGTCCGGTACAAGGCCCGACTCGTCGCGAAGGGCTTCAAGCAGAAGTACGGGGTGGACTTCTTCGAAACGTACTCGCCCGTGGCCAACATGAACTCAATTCGAGTTGTGTTGTCGGTGGTGGTCGCGGAGGCGTACATGACCGAACAGTTGGACGCGGACACGGCGTTTCTCAATAGCGACCTGATGGAACTCGTGTACATGGAAGTGCCGTATGGAATCACGAACGTCAAGAACATGATGTGCCGGTTGAACAAGGCTATCTATGGGCTGAAGCAAGCAGCGAGCGCTTGGCACAAGACGATTCACCGAGTCTTCGTGATGATCGGATTTCGAAGCTGCGGTGGTGATCAGTGCGTCTATGTCAAGGGCAAGAAGGGCAAGTTCGTGTACGTCTGCCTGTACGTGGACGACATGATTATCGCAGCCAAGACGAGCAACGAGATCCAGGACGTGAAGTCGGCGCTCAAGAATGCGTTTAAGATGAAGGAGCTGGGCGAGGCCAAGTTCATCCTGGGGATGGAGATCGACCACGACTACTCGGCGACGACTCTCATGATCAAGCAGACTCGATACATTGATGATGTGGTGAAGCGGTTCAACCAGCAGGACGCCAAGGCGGTGGTGAACCCGTGCGAGTCGGGTATGAAGTTGTCGAAGACTCAGTCGCCGACGACTCAGAAGGAGCGTGAAGAAATGCAGGCGAAGCCATACCGAGCACTCATTGGCTGCTTGCTGTACATTACGACATGTACCAGACCTGATGTGGCGTACATCGTGACTCAGTTGTCGCGCTTCCTCGAGAACCCCGGGCAGCAGCACTGGAAGGCTGCCATCCGCGTGCTCAGGTACCTGAAGAGCACCCGGGAGTTGGGCATCGTCTACAACGGAAGCGAGAAGAAGGTCGAGATGACGGCGTATACCGACGCGGACTGGGGCAGCAACCTCGACGACCGACGCTCGGTGTCGGGCATCATGGTGATGATTAGCGGGGCGCCGGTGATCTTCAAGTCGAAGTACCAGCGCACGGTAGCGCTCAGCTCGGCGGAGGCGGAGTACATGGCGCTGAGCCTGTGCACGCAGGAGGTGCTGTGGACCCGCGCCATGCTCAGGACATGGGTCACGAGCAAGTGGGAGCTACCCAAGTATGGGAGGACAACCAGGGTGCGATCGCCCTTGCTACCAACGCTGGCTACAACGCGAGGACCAAGCACGTGGACATCAAGCATCACTTCATCCGCGAGAATGTGTCCCGAGGACTCATCGTCGTCAACTACGTGCCGACGGAGGACCAGCTCGCGGACATGCTCACCAAGGCGTTGGGGACGAAGCGGCCAAGTACCTGATCGACGCAAGTGGAGTCGACGGGACGGCCGTGCAGCATTAGCGGCGAGTGGGAGTGTTCATGAGGCTTCGGGAGCGCCGTCAATAGCTGCACATGGACGAGGAGAACGTGCGGACACATCAGCCGATGACTCAGAGGATCCGACGGCGGCGGGAGAGTCGGCGGCAGCCGGGCTCTGGATACACCAATGGCTGGTCAGGGAGACCCATGCATACTGAGATCAAGTCAAGCGGAAGCCGGGAGTAATCGGGCTGATGAGATGCACCAACGAGCACAAGGAGAACAAGAAGGAAAGCAGGAGGGGAAGACTAGAGAGTAGTTTGCGAGACGATAACATTTAATCTCACTTCGGCATTTGCCCCCTCAACCACAAGCCACTAACCAACAGGTTAACAGCCGCAATAAGCTCAAGCCCTCCCCGACGACCGACATGACGACGTCCAGCAAGAAGGCCGAAGTCATCCTGGGAAGCGACAACTACTTCCACTGGGAGTTCGCGATGCGTATGACGCTAGCGAGGAAGGGGCTGCTGGCGCACGTCCAAGTGGTGAAGGACCCGACAGAGATGACCGAGGCCTGGATGCTCAATGACATGAAGGCGCTCGGTCTGATCGCTCAAGGCGTGGCTGTGGAACACCACACGAAGATTCGGTCTGCGACATCTGCCATCCAAGCCTGGAACACTCTGCGAGAGTTCTACAACCGGACGACAATGCACAACCGTGTGACGATGACTCGTCGACTCCACGAGTTCAAGATGGAGGATGGTGCGACGATGGCGAAGCACCTCGACAAGTTCGACGAGCTCATCGTGGGTCTCCAGACGCTGGGAGAGCCGCTCGATGACTCCCGACAACTCGTCATCTTGCTGAGCAGCTTGCCGGCGGAGTACGAGTTGATCGCATCCATCGTCGAGAACTCGAAGGACGTGACCCTCATCGAGGTGAAGGAGAAGTTGCTCAAGGAGTACGAGCGACAGGAGAAGAAGGAGACCACGGAGCGCGCGTTGAAGGCTACCTCGTTCGGAGGTAGGGGCCAGAACGGGAAGTTCGGCAAGGGCGGCAAGGCATTCGGCCGCAAGCGCAACGGCGGAAGGAAACTCAGTGGCTTCAGGGCAAATGCTTCAATTGTGACCAAGTGGGCCACATGAAGCGGGACTGCCCGGAACAACGGAATGGCGACACCGCCGATGACTCGGTGTTCGCGGTGGCGGAGAATCCATCAGCAGGGTGGCTGATCGACAGTGGTGCAACGGCTCACATGACGCCCCACCGCGACGACTTGTTCGAGTACAACGAGTTGACGGCAGACATGTATGTGACAATCGCGGACGGGAAGAGGATCCGGGTGGCTGGGAAAGGGTCGGTGCGCCTGACGGGCATCGACGGCAAGCGCATCAAGATGGTGGAGGTACTCCACATCCCCGGACTCGACCGGCGACTACTCTCGGTCGGGAAGCTGGCTGACCGCGGCATGAGTGTCGGGTTCCAGCGGAAGTCGTACGTCATCTGGGACAAGACGAAGGCGATCGCTTCGGGGAAGAAGATCGGCAAGGCGTACATGCTGGACTGCCAGCAGGACATGGCGTACTACACCGAGTACGCGGGAGTCAACGGAGAGTGGGAGCTATGGCATGCCCGGATGGGGCACTTGAACGTAGATGCTATGGCGAAGACTCGCGAGGCGACGGACGGGCTGCCAAAGACTCGGCAGCAGACCAAGACCCTATGCGGAGGATGCATGAAGGGCAAGCAGACGGTTGCGCGTTTTCCGTCTCGGTCGACATCGGCGACGACTCGCCCGCTTGAACTGGTTCATACGGACGTGATGGGTCCTATGAAGACGAAGTCGAAGGGTGGCGCGCGGTATGTGCTCACTTTTGTCGACGACTACTCGCGACACGTCGTCGTGTACTTCTTGACCAAGAAGAGCGAGGTCGCGACCAAGTTCAAGTCGTTCCTGAAGCTGTACCAGAATCAGTGGGGACAGCGGATTAAGTGCCTGCGCTCGGACAACGGCACTGAGTTCGTGAACAAGCCGATGACTGAGATCTGCCAGAAGTATGGAATCATGCATCAGAAGACCGTCCCGTACAGCCCTCAGCAGAACGGAGTGGCGGAGCGGATGAACCGCACGATCATGGAGAAGGCTCGGAGCATGCTGCATTACAAGGGCGTGTCGACGCTCTGGTGGGCGGAGGCGGTGAACACCGCCGTCTACTTGATCAACCGGTCGACGAACAGTATGAATTCGATCAAGACTCCGTACGAATTGACGTTCAAGTCGAAGCCTCGGCTGGACCACGTTCGAGTCTTCGGATCAATCGGATACGCTCATGTGGACAAGTCGCGGCGCACCAAGTTGGAGCCGAAAAGCTTCAAATGCATGTTTCTTGGGTACGCCGACGACTCAAAGGGCTACCGAGTGTACGACTTGGAGTCGAACAAGGTGAAGGTGTCCAGATCAGTGAAGCTGGATGAGCGCGAGGTGAACGGCATCTACGACACGACGACCAGCGAGAACTCGACGATCATCCATGTGACGGAAGATGTCGAGGATGTGGTGGTGCCCGAGCAGACGCAACGACCTGTCACGGACGAGCCGATGGAACCGGCGCGTGAGACAGTCGAAGACGCGGAGATGCCGGAGGTGGAGACGCAGGAGTCATCACCGCAGGAACTGACAACATACCGACGACTCGCGAGACCGGTATTGAACGATGACATGGTCTTCCATCCGGAGCCAGCTCGGGCCCGGCGTGCACGAGAACCGGTGCTGCTACTTGGAGATGGTTCAGCAGACGGTGAGGAGTCGAAAGAAGATGGTCCCGATGACTCGGATAACGATGACCACTTCTGGCCGCCGTCCCCAAAGCGACCCAGGGTGGACGAAGACAGCCTATTGGCTGAGGCGGTGCTGGCTTACGCTGCAGACGTCGGCGATGCCAACGATGCGCCCACTACGTACCAGCAGGCCATGCAGAGCAACGAGTCGTCGAAGTGGGTGAAGGCAATGAATGCGGAGCTCAAGGCACACGCCGACAACGGATCATGGACTCTGGTTCGTCATACATCGAGTGCTCGGCCGATCGGTTGTCGCTGGGTGTTCGCAAAGAAACGCGACGAGCATGGACGAGTGGTCCGGTACAAGGCCCGACTCGTCGCGAAGGGCTTCAAGCAGAAGTACGGGGTGGACTTCTTCGAAACGTACTCGCCCGTGGCCAACATGAACTCAATTCGAGTTGTGTTGTCGGTGGTGGTCGCGGAGGCGTAGATGACCGAGCAGTTGGACGCGGACACGGCGTTTCTCAATAGCGACCTGATGGAACTCGTGTACATGGAAGTGCCGTATGGAATCACGAACGTCAAGAACATGATGTGCCGGTTGAACAAGGCTATCTATGGGCTGAAGCAAGCAGCGAGCGCTTGGCACAAGACGATTCACCGAGTCTTCGTGATGATCGGATTTCGAAGCTGCGGTGGTGATCAGTGCGTCTATGTCAAGGGCAAGAAGGGCAAGTTCGTGTACGTCTGCCTGTACGTGGACGACATGATTATCGCAGCCAAGACGAGCAACGAGATCCAGGACGTGAAGTCGGCGCTCAAGAATGCGTTTAAGATGAAGGAGCTGGGCGAGGCCAAGTTCATCCTGGGGATGGAGATCGACCACGACTACTCGGCGACGACTCTCATGATCAAGCAGACTCGATACATTGATGATGTGGTGAAGCGGTTCAACCAGCAGGACGCCAAGGCGGTGGTGAACCCGTGCGAGTCGGGTATGAAGTTGTCGAAGACTCAGTCGCCGACGACTCAGAAGGAGCGTGAAGAAATGCAGGCGAAGCCATACCGAGCACTCATTGGCTGCTTGCTGTACATTACGACATGTACCAGACCTGATGTGGCGTACATCGTGACTCAGTTGTCGCGCTTCCTCGAGAACCCCGGGCAGCAGCACTGGAAGGCTGCCATCCGCGTGCTCAGGTACCTGAAGAGCACCCGGGAGTTGGGCATCGTCTACAACGGAAGCGAGAAGAAGGTCGAGATGACGGCGTATACCGACGCGGACTGGGGCAGCAACCTCGACGACCGACGCTCGGTGTCGGGCATCATGGTGATGATTAGCGGGGCGCCGGTGATCTTCAAGTCGAAGTACCAGCGCACGGTAGCGCTCAGCTCGGCGGAGGCGGAGTACATGGCGCTGAGCCTGTGCACGCAGGAGGTGCTGTGGACCCGCGCCATGCTCAAGGACATGGGTCACGAGCAAGTGGGAGCTACCCAAGTATGGGAGGACAACCAGGGTGCGATCGCCCTTGCTACCAACGCTGGCTACAACGCGAGGACCAAGCACGTGGACATCAAGCATCACTTCATCCGCGAGAATGTGTCCCGAGGACTCATCGTCGTCAACTACGTGCCGACGGAGGACCAGCTCGCGGACATGCTCACCAAGGCGTTGGGGACGAAGCGGCCAAGTACCTGATCGACGCAAGTGGAGTCGACGGGACGGCCGTGCAGCATTAGCGGCGAGTGGGAGTGTTCATGAGGCTTCGGGAGCGCCGCCAATAGCTGCACATGGACGAGGAGAACGTGCGGACACATCAGCCGATGACTCAGAGGATCCGACGGCGGCGGGAGAGTCGGCGGCAGCCGGGCTCTGGATACACCAATGGCTGGTCAGGGAGACCCATGCATACTGAGATCAAGTCAAGCGGAAGCCGGGAGTAATCGGGCTGATGAGATGCACCAACGAGCACAAGGAGAACAAGAAGGAAAGCAGGAGGGGAAGACTAGAGAGTAGTTTGCGAGACGATAACATTTAATCTCACTTCGGCATTTGCCCCCTCAACCACAAGCCACTAACCAACAAACAGTATTTGCTACTCGGTGCGCTACGAAAGTTGCAAACGACACCCAGCTGTTTGGCCACGGTACCAGGCAAAATCCTTGTCGATACCATGCATCTGGCCAATCACAGGCTGCGGATCGCCAGAAATACTACCCGGGTTGCAAATGGCCGGTAATGTACCGGTAGCAGTCGGCAACCCAGGACTGGGTGGTGCAACTCCTATGTAGCTTCATTGAATTGTAGTCGCGCGCGCTGGGCGAGTGCCCTGTCTCTTGATCTCTCTTGTTTTGATTTAGGTTGTTTTTGTTTTGAATTAGACTACTCTCAATTTGGCCTTGAAATGTGTACTCGTATCGAATAGCTATGACTCAACTTCGTAAAAGTGCAGTCTCTGTAGTCGGAGTGATTGTTTAACTGTACAGACGATCCCCTCGGTAGTCATCCCTAGGCCTGGTTATCAGGTGTTCTCAATGACCGTCCAAAAACTGCAAAGCCAAGTAATTATCGTGCACCAAAAGACTGCCCCAAACTGTGCCATATATATGGTACATCACGGAGTACCACCGATGGTACACCCTACAACAGGAATACCCTCACCTAGGAATAAAATATGGGTTCCCAACGCCATGACTACCGAGGGGATTGTCTGTACGTAGCAATCAACAGCTCCTTTAGTGACGCCTCTGTACATACATTACATCTCCACGTCTGGAAGATTGCACAATTTGCTGACCTTGAGACTATAGTCAAACAGGATTGTCGTTGAAACGTTGGCGATATCTCGCACTTTGAATAGACTCGTAGGAAAATCGGCGGTATTTTCGGTTGAGGTAAGATTGAGTACATTTAACCTATCTAAGGCAACGACCAGCGCATCTACCGTAGACACCAAGCTCACAACTCTTGGTACCCCGCCGAATAGTTGAAACGGTCTACTCGACTTCTGTCCACTTGGCCCCGCGGACAGCATACGCGGTCCCTCTGCTCCGTCAGCAGCACCGGTCCTCCGAAGCTCGAGCTTCTCCACTACAATTGACAAGGCCGACTTGCGTTCCTTCATGCCCAATGTGTTGCAGGCCACCGATAAGCGCCCCAGCAGCGCTGCGTTTGGCGACGTGATGTCGCTGTCCCCGAGTCAGCCGTATCTGGATCTCTACCACTGCGATGTTCTGGGCCCCGCCGCGCCGTGGGTGGACCATTTGAGGACCCCCCGTCGCGGCCAGCTTCATGTAGCGCAGGCCACTGTGACTTACAGTATGTCCCCGCGCGTCACTACGAGTACTGTGGAGGGCGTGCGCACATGGGGTGCAGCACGCCCGTCGATCTGGTGATCTGCCAGGATCGCACGCAGCCTAAAGAGGCAAAGACTACCAGTTGGGACCACGGTGTCACCCGTGGACTGCTTTCTAACGGGAAACGGCGCAATGACTCCTCTCATGGAGCCACCGTGGACCCCCACAGGTCCCGCCTTCCGGCTGACGGCAGAGCCGCCGCAATACGCCGCCGCTCGCAGCGACGCAGACAATCAGCTGGTCCACGGTAACACCCGTGAGCTGCCACGACTTGGTGACCAGCCAAGCCGTGGATGACGTCCAGATGGGACCACGGCGTCACCCGTGGGCTGGTTTGTAGTGGGAAACGGCGCAATGACTCCACGCATGAAGCCACCGTGGACCCCACAGGTCCCGCCTTCCGGCTGACGGTCTAGGACCGCCGCTATACGCTGCCGCTTGCAGCAGCGCAGAGATCCAGCTTGGTCCGCGGTATCACCCCCGAGCTGCCCGGCCGTAGCATGCAAGCACGCCGGCCAGGTGCACGCCGTCCGCAGGAGCCCCGCCAGGAACGACTGGCTCCTCAATGGAGGCGTCGTCGTCCAGTCGTGGCCAATCAGAGCGCTCCCGATGCTCACCGGCGCGTTCTGATTGGCCGGACCGCTGGGTCAGCTGGCTCTATCACCAGGCTGCCCGCTGATTGGTCCACTTGGCGGCTTGTGCTCCACGGCGCAGATTGACGAGTGGGGCCCCCGATGTGCTCCAGAAGCAGCAAAGCGAAGGCTCTAGGTATTAATAGAAGCTGCAGCTGCAAAGCTGCAGCTGCAAAGCCGCAGCATCACGATGGCGGCTCGCGGCGTGCGCAGGTGCTAGGCCGTGATGGCGACGACCTCAGTAGCAGCATCACTAGGGTGGTAGTAAAGCTGCAGCATCCTAGTAACCTTGGGGTGAGGCCGTCCTTCCACTTTGATTTCTATACTTACAGAAGCCTACGTGGATTAAACTAACAAGCAAAACCACCGTCTTTCATGCCTCAACTTTGGGGGCGAAGGGTGTGTACCCCGATGGCTGTGCATGCTCCGAGCTCTCGGTCCTGTTTGGGGCTTTGTGGCAGCGTAGTAGCTCACCAGATTCTTATCAATCTTGGTAGGAGTACGTAGTAATAAGTAATTCGTGGTAGCCACTAGCAGAGCAACTCAGTATTAAAGCATTACTTCACAGTCTAATGAGGAGGGGAGTCTCCCCCACAGCGGTAGTACACTACGGCCGTGGCGGTACCAGGTAGGCTCCAGCAAGAGCAGCTTTGAGGGCGCGATGACTGCAGCTCCAGCAAGAGCAGCTTCTGCTGCAGGGTGCGACGACTGCAGCTCCTGCTAGTCAGCCCTGACGTACATGTAAGAGTGTCGAACCGCGCGAGCCATGACAGCTCTCGAGATGAAATCAAAATACTTCTGAAAGGCTGGTCTTGCTTTTCCGTCAGCGGTAGTGGCATCATCAGCGTAGTGCGCTGGCTGATCGTAGCTTGATGATATTGACCAAATAATCCTTATTATTAGCCAATAGTAGCCCGAATTATAATGCTGGACAGCATCTTTAGGTAATTGATTATAGCAGACCTTAGCCACACTTTTTCTTAACCATAAACCATGCCGACTCGGAATTGGCAGTCGTTTACTTTAAATGACTTTGTCACGTGACGTACAATATCGGCGAAATTTTGCTGATTGTCACTATTCTCTGAAATTTATTTCAGAGCTAATGGAGGATCCGGGTGGAGGTCCGATTTTCCCACCCATGAACATCCGGTAATCTATATGACGGGAAATATAACGATATATAGAGGTAGCATATTCTAAGTAGATGATGCTAGTACAGTGTCACTTTCCATAATTAATACCCGAGAAACTTCATAAATTACTTGAATGTTGCGTATGTCGTCGCCCCTCCGCTTATGTACGGTCTTGATGTTGCATGAAAGTATGAAAGTATCTTGGAGAGCTTCAACAACATTGCTTTTGCCTAATTTGACAGCCCACCCAAAAACAAACAAAACGCTGCACACAGCCCTGCACACACAATCACGCGCTCTACGCACAACACACGCACACACCACTCACGACACATCCTCCTCCACCCATACGACGCCCTCCAAACCATCTACGCATCTCCGAGCCAATAGGACGAAGCTTATCGCAAGACGACGCCATTCAACCATGCATCAGTCTCGAAGCATCCTGGCTTATGGCTGAGCGAGAGCTCGGCAACGTGGGTGTTTGGGCGCCCAAACACCGTTACACCTTTGCAGGACGCCCGTCGCGGTCTTCATGGCGACGGAGGTGCTGGGCACGGACGATTTTCAGTGGTCCGACGTACTAGTATATCATCACCCGCGCGTGCACCAACGGAACGTACAGGTGCGCGGGATACGCGACTTCGCGCGCAATATCCACGACCGGCTGCCCCGGCCCGTGCTGGTGGATCTTCCCAAGGACATCACGGAGGCGCAGCTGCTGGAAAACTACGGCGACAAGAAAATCGAGAGCAACCGCCAAGATGATCAACAAGGCCGAGAAGCGGCTGCTTTTGGCCGATGCCAGTGTCCTGCACGTATGTGAGGAGCTGCGCGCCGTTGCGCACCAGGTGACATCCCGGTGACCATGTCGCTGCAGGCCATGGGCGCCTTCGACGAGCGTAACCCGCACACTTCGCTCATGAATCTCGGGTCCCGGTCATGCCGAATCATGGAGGATGCCCCAAAATTTCGGAAAACACGCTCCTCGTAGGCCTCGGCGACATCCTGGGCGGTGGTCGACGACATCGGTTGACACATCACATATCCGGAGAAGGCATCCTGGAACAGCAGCAAAAACGTGTTCCCTCGGGCCGACTTGGGCATATGCGTCACGAAGTCCATGGAAACTACCTCGAACGGACGCCTGGGCTCACCAGGTTCAGGGAGCTCCTAGGCAGCAAGCAGCGTGCCACCCTGGCATACCGGCCCCAGGCCAATGGCCAACAAGAGCGGTCAGTCCAAACGGTGATTCGGAGTGTCAAGGCATACATCGCCGCGGCAGACCAGTCAGATTGGGACGATCACGTCGAGAGGCTCATGTTCGCCCTGAATACCTCGTTCGACGCGACCCGACTCGATACCCCGTTTTACCTGGTGCACGGTTGGGATGCCCAGGGCACGGTAGCCTCAATGTTGGGACCCCGACCCTCCAGCCTTCCTGAGCGGACGGCTTATGAGTGGAGACGAAAGTTTCAGAGGGACTACAGTTACGCTCGAGCGTGCGCCGAGGACCTCCAGAAGAAGGCAAAACGTGCCCGCTCCGAAGAGCAGACCCGGAAGTGGAACGAGTTATCGGAGCGTCTCAAGTCTGGTTTCGAGAAGGGGGATGCTGTGTGGCTTTACATCCCGAAGGTCCAGCCTGGGCTGAGCCGGAAGCTGGCTCACCTATGGCATGGCCCGTTCCGCATTGAGGAAATTCGAGATGACTTTCGGGTGCGCCTCAAGATCGAGGATACTGGTTACCGAGTTAACCCATGGGTTCACGTTAGTCGTCTCAAACCGAGAGCGGTTTTCCCCGAACGGCCCGTGGCTGAGTTGGATATCGATGACGAAGACGATTTTGATGCCGCGTTGCTGCCCGAGGACAGCTGGGAGCCCGATCAAGCCAACGATGAATATGAGGTGGAAAAGATCCTGGATTTGAGGTGGGTCAAGAGGACGCGCACATCCAAGCGTGCCCGAGAATACCTGATCAAGTGGAAGGGGTACGACGACCCCGAATGGATCCCGCTGTCCCAACTCAGCTGCGGGGCGCTATTGTACGAGTTCAACCAAGGTGCGAAGGCCAAGGCCCGTTTTCAGGCTATGCAAGCCGGAGACGACCATCCCAGGCAATAGCCCTCCCGAATGGAGACAAACTCGACCGACCGCACCCGCAGACTGTGAGATGACTGAACGTGTTTTGATTACGATGGAAATTTTGGAGAATATCGGACGGAGGCAGCACACTTTCAGGGTGCTGGCAATGAGATGAGCCCAAATGAGGCGGTGAGTGTGACGAAAGGCGAGTCGCCGAAGTGATGAGAACGAGGAGGTTGGAAGTGACACTGAATTTCGGATTAAGTGGATGCTACGCTACGATATGCAGGAGAGTGGAGTGGGTTTTCGAGTCCGAGATGCCGAGGAGATCCTGAGCGTGTTACGGGAAGTCCGTGGACACCAGGTAGCGGCGACGATCAGGCTCGGGCAGGAGTCGGAGTCCCAAGTGCGCAGGTGCGTGAGCAATGCGCTCTTCATCCGAGGAGCAGGAGTTCCACTGCACCCGAGCAGGCTCCTGCTGATCCACCAGCGTGAGTTGTTCCAGCAGGGTGTACGGCCTGCCTTCAGCATTCGTGTGCGAAGGCACCATCCAGATCCAAGAGCAACACTTGGCCGGAAGAGCCCGGGGTGTTGGCCACACCCCGGGCTCCTCGAGGTACGACTGCTCCAGGCCGTCGTTCACTGCGGCGTCCAGCAGCTTCTGGTAGTGGCTCCGGATGCTGTCACACTCGGCTTTCCGGGAGTCCGCGAGTTCCTCTGAATAGGTGTCGAGCTGATTGTAGATCGAGAACCAGTGGCCAACCAACCAGAAGGTGGAGCGATGCTCGCTCATAAAGGACACGATCTCCTCCAGACGCGCGAGGGCTTTCGTGCCTGCCCTCGGAGGGAGGTGGCAAACCAGGAACTTGGACCGGTTGTCGAACATCTCGTCCCAGGGCTTAGTGCCCCACAGCTCCCTGAATGGCCCCGAGAGCCAACGTGCCCGAACGGCATCTCGCTCCCCCGGTTTGGACAAATTCGGGGTGTAGTCCGGGAATCCACGAGTCTGCTCGACTGCCCTGGCGGTACCAGGCTGGAACTTCACCAATATCCCGTAATGACGCCAGGAAGTAACGCCGCGACCAGGAACTTCGATGATCCGGAGCTCTTCCGGGGACAATTCAGCATACTCCTTCCGGGCGAGAGTAGACTGCGTGCGCCGCTGGGCTGCGCGCGCGCGCTTGGCCGGAGGAGGAGCAACCTCGGAATCGGACTGTTGGACCCCGGCCGCACTTGAAGTGGTGGACGACGTGCTGTTGCGACGTTTTGCCTCCCGAGGAGGTGTGGTACGCAGATCGAGCTTGGCCTTGAATGGCTTGGTCACCCTGAATGTCTCGTCCAGCGTCTCGTCGTCGATGTCGTCGTCCACCTCGGAGTACATTGCTTGCATCACCTCTGCTTCATCATCCAGGCGGATGCTCTTCAGTGCAGGCCATTTGCCCGGGATGTCCGTGAGTTGTTCCAGCCTGGCTTCGGCTTTCTTGTAATACCAGCTCGGGACGTAGCTGGCCCAAGGTGTCTGGTTCAGCTTGCGCCAGTACATCATCCGGATGAGGAGTTCGAGGAGGTCCCGAACGTGGAGCCGAGGGTGAACGACGTTGTCCCCAGAGACCAAGTCAAACGCATCCAGATAGTCCAAGCCTGACCGCATGACCAACTGCACATCCGGACGGAGCTTGTCCCAGATCACGGCGTGCGCCGCGAGAGAAGCCCGAGCATCTTCCACCGAGCGGGCGTAAGGTGTCAGCGGATCCAGAGCATCCGACTCGTTCGGGGTGTACACCTCAGGCCGGAGCTGGAAGCGCCGCTCCGCCGCGCCTCTCGGAGTCCTGGGTGACGAGGTGGGGCGAGACCTGGATGGCGTTGGAGTTGACGGAGCGGACGAGTCCTGGGTGAAGTCGAGAGGCGCGTCCCTGGACCCCTCTTTGCGCCCGGGGCGTCCTCGCCTTCTCCTCCCGGTCGTCATCACCGTCGTCTGCGAACACGTACGCCCCAGGCTGCGCACCGAAGTCGTCGACCGCGTTCACCAAGATCTGTGTGGCCCAACCATCCGGAGGAAGCTTGTTGTCCTTGGCGAGCTCCAGGAGCGCCTTCAGGCGTGGCCAGTTGCCGTCGACCCGGGTGTTGTGTCGGTTCAGGAAATTCATTGTCTTCCCGACATTCATGGACCCGACCTTCAGCCGAGCAGTCAGTGTCTGGACAGCACGGCGGAGATCATCATTTTCTCGGGAGAGCTTGTCGACTTGTAGCTGGAGCGCCTGCTCCTCACGTTCGTGCCCCTGCGCAGCCCGCCTGAAGTCCCGGTCGTGATCCTGGATCTCCTGTTCGCGCTTCATGGTGGCGACGTTCAGGGTCTCCTCCCAGCAGCGGTTCAGGATGGCGATGTCGCGCTTGGCCTGTTGCAGCTCAGTGTCCTTCGACAGGTAATCCAGACTGGCCGTCAGCCCGTTCACACGGAGCTGACGCCGGGCTTCCCGAAGTTGACTCAACGCTGCCTTCAGCAACGACGAAGTTCCGAATACTTTCCGCGCGAGGCCATCCAGACTGTAGCACTGCAGGAGCGAGGCGAGTTCACGCTTGGCGGTGACGCTATTCAGGATCCCGTGGAGCTCCGAGATGGAGGGACTCGCGTCGGCAGGCTGCATGCGCAGCACTGAGCGGTGTAGGTCCATGCCCGGGTCCAGAAGGTCAGCCAGCTCCTGAACCTCCGCGTCTGTGAGACTCTCCACGGGCCAGAGTGCCTCGATCCCTCCAAAGCCGTCGCGCAGGAAGTATTCCTCATAGCTGTCGAAGACCCGCGCCGGAACACCCACGAAGGAGAGCTCAGGGGGCGAATTAACCGCGAAGCGCGCCGGAGGAGCCTGACCCGCCAATTCAGGGTGGGACGCCTGCGCTGCTCGCGAGCGTGAGTCCTGGAGGTCCAGCATGCCCTGAAATTCATTCTTAGCAGCCGAGGAAGAGAGAGGCTCCATCTTCGTCCGGAAATTCATGTGCAGAGGCACCCGAGGTGCGTGCCCGAAGACTCCCTTGCCGCTGACGGGGAGACGCTCGGTGCTGACGCTACGAGACGCGCGCGAGGTGCCCGTGAGAGCCACCGCCTTGTCAGTCAGCGAGGCCGCCAGGCCGGGTCGCCATCGTTGCCGCTGCCGCCTTTGGCGCCGCTGCCGCTCCTGGTTCTGCCGCCGGCCTTGTCGCTGGCCGCGCCCACACCGGCGCTGTTCTTGCCTCCGCCCGCCGCCGCGTTGCCGTCGTCTCGTGGTGGTGTGTCGGCGTCCGGTACCCTGATCACCAGCGCCGTCGTTTCGCTCGCCGCGCCGTCTGGCGCGCCGTCGCCTTCTTGATGGCCATCAGACGAACCCTGGCGCACGTCCTGCGACGTCGCGGGGCCAGAAGTTGCGCCGCGGTCGCCCTGCTCACCACCCGAGCCCGGTACGCCTTCGCCAGTGGGCGGAGCGTCCGGGAGTTGCTCGGTAGGGGGCGCAGGGGCGCCGCCATCAGACGCCTGGCCCGCGTTGCCGTCCGTGTCGCTCATCAGGTGTCGGAGTGAGAAGATTTTGCGTTTTGAACGCGGTTGCCTTTCCCGGAGAAGAGATTTGGATCCGACAGTTGGAGTGGAGATCGTACTTAGCACGCTCGCCAATCCAGGAAGAGCCCTGTGACCGTTCGATTCAGGACGACCGACCGCCCGGGTTGGCTGTGCGCTCGTGGAAGTCTGCCCATGGCCTGACACTTCGATGGTATTTTCCTCAGTGTCAGCCCGTAGCCAGAGGGGCGGTTGACACGAAGTGGTTTGAAATTTTGGAGAGTACCCGCACAGCCGGCCCCGGCACCGATCCAGGGAGAGCAGTATTGGGAGAAAGAAAGTTCGGTTCAGGATGGCGTGCCTGTGGAACGCCCGAGCGGTGGGCAAGATGTGGAGTGTGGATGACTGGTCGCGTTTGACCTCAACTGGCCGGAGGTGCACAGCACCCGGTCCGGCCCCGACTTAGTCTGACGGAGGGAGACTGCGAAGTGCCCCGGTGAACGTATCCCGGAGAGCTACCCTTCTTGGCGAGGCCGAGCATCCCCAAGGTACTCCGAACCCCACCAGCTCCGGCGTGAAGCTATCCAAGCACACCAAGCCACTGATACCCTGAACGACGCTACCATTACGGTGAAGATGAACATCCAGGACACTGCGACTACGAAGACCCCGAGTGTGACCCGACAACGAGTTGAGGACCTCAAGCAGCGAGACCAAGTGGCCACTGAAGCTCGTGGAGTCGACGGCAGCCTGGATGGACAACCGACATCCCGAATGGTGAACGACTATCCCGAATGGACAACGCCCGGAGTGCCCAAGTGCCGACCACCCTGAATGAACCATGACTGCCCTGAATGGAGAAGACCCAAGACACTGCGGATATCTGCCAATGGACCGACGCCCAGGAACGTGCCAAGTCAGCGAAGTCAGCGACCAAGGCGCCAGTTCCGAGCGTGACTTGGGCTCACTATGGAGAGTGACCCAGTCTAAGTCCGTGGCGTAATCAGTGCAGCAGATCCCCAGGTCAGGCACCCGAGTCCCTCCGACACCAAGTGATGCGTGTGCGCCGCGACGCGACGCTCGGGTATACTGAGATCAAGAGAACCCGAACAAGTGTATGAAGATATGAGCAGAGGGGACCGCGTGAAGATCCAGCGGCCCTCAAGGTAACAAGACCATACGAAGAAGAAGAGAAGTATACAACGAAGAAGAGAGAGATACAAAAGAGAAGAGAGATAGCCAAAGAGAGAGAGAGAGAAGAGGATAAAGATCAACAGAGTTTGTTTTGCGTTCTAGTGCACAAGTGCCTGGTTCGTGATTCGCCTAAGGACAGCCGCCGCCCACGGGAGAGTGTACCGCCTAGGAGCCCACGAGAGGGTGTACCATTCGGAGCCCCGCTGCGAGCGTTGAGTAACGCCTGGTCCAAGGCCCTCGAAAACTTCTCACTACATCATCAAGCCAAGTCAGGTACCCAAAAGTATTGCCCATCGGGTTGGTACACCTGTTTCATTTCCCAGTTGTGACGTGCACTCTCAGTGTGCGTTTGCATTTCATATTCCCTGCGTTTTAGGAGGTTGTGGCAATCGCCCCTAGGACCCGATTGTAGATTGCGTGTGGTAGGAAGGTACCTGTATTGTTCTCCTGACATTCAGGAGTGGTGCGCGTGGGGTATCCCGAATTTACCTGTATTCGGGGTGCAACCTAAATTGACAGGCTGCATATTGTGTGTACAAACTCTGTATTGATATTGGTTATTTTGGAGAAGGTCTTTGCTCGTGATCTCACTCCCATTCAGGACTCCCGGAACGAGTAGCGCCCGGAAGTTCTCTGTATTCCTGTATTCTTGATCGATTGCGATTCTCATAGGGTTGAAACTCGGTCCGCCGAAGATAAACGACACCCATAGGGATTGCACAAGGTCACACGCCAACCGGAGCTTACATTCATTGTGGGTTTCGGGTTTCCGTAAGCTAAACCCTCCCGGGTCTAAGCCTACCGGACGTACGCTATACACCCTGGACGATAAAGGCGTTCACCCGCCTCGCCTCATGAGACTATTTTTTGTAAGTGGTTTCTGGAAATATTTACATTAAATACTCTGACTAAGACTAAAAATGAGCAGAGACAAATTACCGTGAACATTGTACTAAATTTCAGAGCTTTTTCGTGCACCACGCGACTTTGTTTTCTACGTCCTGCTGGTCCCGTGAGTGTTTGCCGCAGCAACATTCGTGTCGTTCCGCTCTTTGCTGATTTCATTGAGAAGTATGGCGACTATATCATTCCCGCCGAACAGGTGCTGCTGGGTATCTTACTTTTGTGGTCAGCTGATGTGCTGAGCTTAGTGTAGAACTGCTCTGGGTATTTTTTAATTCTCTGGATTTTATTTCAGAGTCTACCGGTGATTCCACTTTCCGCGCCATTTTGATATATTAGAGTATAGCATCAAACTCTTTGCACGAATGCTCCATTCAACTGACGGGTCACCCATTTCTCAAACTTCATAATAAAAGTTTTTTGTTAAAAAAAACACAAGCTTCGTAATTTAAAGGGTCTGATTGTCCGGAAATCTTATTGATAAGACTACAAAATAGGCAATTCTTGATGCAAAGCAGTGTGTAAAACTTGTTATATCGTATACTTCTTGCCGTTATGAATCACCCACGTGAGTGTTGACCCTGTCGGCGACGCGTCCATCTTCGCGCAACCTGCGTCTGTAAGTAATTTAAACAGTAATTTATGATGTGAGATAAATGCACCTCCGTATTTATACCGTTGGGTCCAAGCCCTGAAAATTCCAGTCGATCATTAACGCGGGGACTCAGGTCAACGGCGGCGCGTTTAACTGTCCTACGACAATCCAAGAGTCAACCCTTAACTCTTAGCTGTGAATCTCCAAACTGAATGTATTTCTCCTTATCGCGGCAAAGCCGCCTTTGGTGTAAATGTATCTGGTTCACTATCTAGCATAGTGAACCCTAGTCATATGCATAATCTGTGGCTCTGAAGCCATGTACTGATTCTCCTACTGAAATAGGTTAGACAGTGTGCACCACACAAGCCTGTGTGCGCCACACTTCGTAACCCTTCGGGTAACATTCGTGTAACCCCGTTACACCCTCCCCCACCAAACCGTGGACACGGGTATTCACGCTTAACGGTCAACGACCGGGTCTTGTTCCGTCAAGCCTCTTTTCTCGAAATAGTCAATCACATCGTGGGGACGTCTCTGAGAACTTCTCGGCGCAACGCGCCCTTACATGACTTCAAGTCATAACGCATTTTGGTCTTTCGACCGCAGAAACCCTCTCGCGAGGTCCGCCTCGGAGCCTCGCTCCTCTCGCGCTTCGGCGCCTCGTGCCCGCGAACTCCCAAGCTCCCCGGCGCAGGTGCGCGCACCGACCGCGCCTCCCAGGCTCTCGGTCTCCCAGTACTTCGCGACACAACGCCTCAAGCAACGCTCGCGGCGAGCACGCCCCAGCTCCCCTCGAGCACTAGCCCATCAGACCATGGACCTCAAAGATCTCTTCGGAGATGAGGAGGAGGGCGAGGTGGACTACAGCGAGTCTGATGTCGGCTCTCCGAGCCATGAGGGTGAGGCAGCGTCCCCACAACGCTCCCCGAACCGCCGCGACGCTTCGCCCACGCCACCGGCACAACGCGAAGGTGGCACGTCGGCCACAGTTGGCTCGTCGAGCTCCCGCGACCAAGAGCGCCGCGCGCGAACATCTCCTGCGCGCTCGTCGAGCCCTGCGCCGTCGAGGGAGGAGCCGCGTCCACCGCTGGGCACTCCAAATCCGTTCCCTGAACGCTCCTCCGGGCTCCGCGAGCTGCGCGAGCTCACTGAGGCACGGTACTCGCCGCCTCGTGCGGAGGAAGCGCCCTTGGGCCCCGTCATCCCCAACCCTTTGGACGAGGCTCAATCCGAGCAGGTTGCGGCGCAGCTGGCCTCCATGCGCTCCCAGCGCCCCGAGCTGCGGCCCCTGCTGAACCCCAGCACCGCCGAGTACGGCTTTCAGCCTCGTGACCCCGCGGAGGCATGCCGTCAGGCGTTCCAGCCGACGCTGACTCAGCATGTCATTGGGCCTGCGGCCCGTACTCCGGAGGAGATCGCTCTTCGAACGTCCCTACGGCAGCGACTCTTGACTCCACAGTCTACGACTGTCTCCGAGTACCGCGAGCGGTTGCGACTGCAAGGCAAGGGGTTGTCTGTGCCCGCAATGCGGACGTACCCTGTGGTGCTCAGCCCGGGCGAACCCTGACCGAACACGAGGCTCAGTTCAAGCTCTGGGCTGAGAAGAAGAAGAAGCTTAGCTCCATGGATGCTCTTCGAGCTAGCTTCAGCGAAGTGGATGTTCGTATCGAACGCAAGCTCCGCTTCAACTTTGCGAAGATCCGAGCCAAACGCAGCCTCTCGGCTAACGCTCAGCCGCAGACCCACTCTAGCGCTGCGCGCTTCGCTCCTTTGAGCTCTCCAGTCGCTCCTACCCGTGAGGGTGTGAGCGCTGTGGCTCAGGGCCAACCCCGGAGCAATGTGGCTGACCCAGCAGCTGCCCAGCCTATTGCCGGGAAGCGCGGGACGGCCGGCATGCCGGCCTCGAGCCCACGGGGCGCTGGTGATCAAGCCGATCAAAAGCGTCCACGACGTCTGGGCAGTCTTGGCGAAGGGGCACCTCAAACTCCCATGAGTTCTCTGAGTGTGGGTACCCTCGCCACTTCACCAGATACTGGTTTTGACCCCGGCACCGCCGCTTCGCCAGCAGGCGCTCCACATGGTAGTGAAGGTTCCCTTGCTCATCGAGCAGCGCCGGTGGAGGACGCGCCAAGCCGCCTCGCGACGTATGATAAGTTATACGAGGTTCGGCAACAGACGACTCGTCTTCGGGACCATGTCGAGGATGTCGATGCGCGTCTCGCACGTACTGCCACGGAGCTCGACGAGCTTGCTCGAGACTTGGGCTGGGTTCAAGTGCCTCGTGAGGTCTGGGACCGGCTCCGACACTTGGAGAGCTGGGTGCAGTACTATGGCGATCGCGACGACCGTCGTAGCCAGGAGCTCTCCGCGCTTCGACGTCAGCAGTCTGCATTGCAGGGTCAGATTGACCTTCTGGCCCGCATGCAGGGCCCGCCCGCTGCGCCTCCTGCGCCGGTGGTCCCTGTGCCTGCGACTTCCGACTCTGCCCTCAGGGCTCGCGGCACCGCCGATGCCGAGCCTTCCGCCTGTGCCTGCAGCGCCTGCGATGATGGTCGCGTCTGCGACGCCTGCGACTGCGTCCTCGACGCTCGCGACCTCCGCGCCTGCGACCTCGTCGCCCTCGGCGCCTCCATCTGCACCTGCGTCGGGTCATGGCACGGCTTGAGCAAGCCCACGTTGAAGACGGGGTGCGTCCGCATCTTCTTCGGAAGATTGAGCGTGTACGCAAGGCCCTTCCTGGCCACGACCTTGAAAGGTCCGATGAAGCGCGGGCGCAACTTCGTCTTGAAGACAGCTGACACTGCATGTGTAGGTAGGATTTTAGCGTTAAGCAATACCAGGTCACCAACCTCATAACTGTCAACATTGCCTCTGCCTCTGGCATCTGCATGTTCCTTTTGCTTGTCTTGGCTCTCAGCCATTGCGTCACGCACGTGTCGTAAGACACTCAAGCGCGTCGACAAGAAAGCGTCAACCTGTTTACGAACAGTAGTCGGGCTGACATCGGCTAGCCGATCAGCTAAATCGGCTTCCTCTCCCCCACCAAGCCCGAGGCCACCACGTGGCGGCGTCAGCGGGACGCGGGGATGATACAAGCTGTTCACGTAGAACGGCGTGTAGCCGGTCGATGCATGCACGGCGTTGTTCAACGTAAACTCAATGAGTGGCGGCATAGCGCTCCAACGCTTCGGTGTCTCAGCGTAAATGCTGCGGAGCACGTCCTTGACGACGCGATTCACGCGTTCGGTCTGACCATCGGTCGGCGGGTGATCCGTCGTGGGCATGTCCAGCTTGGTGCCAAGCACCGCGAAGACCGCGCTCCAGAAGTTGCCCGTGAAGCGGGGGTCTCGGTCCGAGACAATCGACTTAGGGAGTCCGTGTTGTCGAAACACTCGGTCTAAGAACAGCGTTGCTGTACCTTTACCATCGATGGTATTCGGCACAGCCGCAAGGTGAGCCATCTTGCTCAGTCGGTCCACAAAGACCACGACGCCAGTGTTGCCCGCCGCATCCGCCGGCAGGCCAAACACAAAGACCATACTCATGGATTGCCAGCAGCCCGAAGGGACAGGCAAGCTCCCAACATCGCTGCAGCATGAGGTGACGACTTCACTCGCTGACACGTCTCGCACGTGCGCACGTAAGTGCTCGTCAACTTGTACATCTTCGGCCACCAGTAGTGGGTGCTCACCGAGCTGTAGGTCTTCTCTCGGCCGAGATGGCCAGCCAGCGGCGTGTCGTGGGCCTCATAGAGGATACGATACTTCAGACCCTCGTCATGAGGGATGCCCACGCGTGGCGTGTCCTCGGAGCCAGTGCTGTAGAACAACAGGCCGCCATCGAGGGTGTTGCGATGCAAACGCGCGCGCACTCGCGCCGACAATTCAATGTCCGAGTCTTGAAACTCCTTGCTCCCGAGAGCCTTGAGCAACGCGACACAAGTGTCATCCTTGGCGTAAGCCGTTCGGATCAGATCCGGTAGTGACGAAGTCACGGTCGTTACATGAGCCAGCTCATAATCCGGCCTGTGCGACAGCGCGTCCGCGAGGACATTCTGCCTGCCAGGCTTGTACATCACCTCGAAGTTGTACTCCGCGAAGAAGGGCAGCCAACGGGCCATCCTTTGCGAGAGGTGAGGCGACTGAGTCGCAGTGCGTAACGACGCATGATCCGTGTAAATCACGAACGGCTGAGAGCCCAACAGGTGAACCCTGAACTTGACGAGCGCATACTTCATCGCAAGTAGCTCTTTGTCATGGACAGGATAGTTCTTCTCAGCAGCCTTAAGCTGACGAGACTCGAACGCCACCACGCGCTCGCGCCCCTCGGCGTCTGTTTGCAGCAGGGCACAGCCGATGACAAAGTCCGAGGCGTCACAGACGACACTAAACGGACGAGCGGGGTCTGGCAAAGCCAGAATAGGCGCATGAAGGAGACTGTCCTTAATTGCCAAAAACGCATCTTGATGCTCGGTGTTCCAACACCACTCCGCATCCTTCTTCAGGAGATTGGAGAGCGGTCGAGCCATCTCAGCGTAGTTCTCGCTGTACTTGTGCAAGTAATTGGCCAAGCCACTTGCGAAGATCCTTCTGGTTCTTGGGAACCGGCCAGTCAACAATGGCCTTGACCTTGACCGGGTCGGCCCGCAGGCCACGCTTCCCGATGAAGCACCCTAAGAAGGGGATCTCTTCCGCTCCGAAGATGCATTTGTCAATGTTGGCGTACAACTTGTTTTGACGCATGCACTCAAGCACAGCACGTAGGTGCTCGACGTGGTTCTCCATATCCGTCTTCCCGTGCTCCGCACGACTGTGGACAAAGATGTCGTCGAAGTACGTTTGCGCGTACGCCCGATGGGGCCGGAAAAGCTGCGTCACAAGACGATTAAACGTCGCTGGCGCGTTCGAAAGCCCTTGGGGCATCACCAACCACTCCCAGAGCATGCCACTCGGAGTACTCACCGCAGTGAGGGGAATGTCGCTCGTTCTCATGAGCAATTGGTAGTAGCCATCGACCAAGTCGAGCGCACTGTACATCGTACACCCTGCGATGTTGTTCTGAAGAACGTCCTTCCGAGGAATCGGCGTCTGCGCCGGAATGGTGGCGGCATTCAGCTTGTTGAAAGCATGCACAATACGCCACTTGCCATTCGGCTTTCTGACACAGAACGTCGGCGTAGAGTGTGGAGACTTACTCTCACGCACCCTGCCCGCCTCGTGCTTCGCACGGAAGAACGCGTCAATGACGTCACACTGCTCCTTCGGCAAAGGCCACTGCCTCGTCACGCAGTACTTCGTTCCCGGAACGAGATCAATCTCATGTCGAACACCTCGATCCGGAGGTAGCCCCGAGGGCGGTTTCTTCGAGACCACGTCTTGGTAATCCTTCACCACGTGATACAAGGGGTCCGACGGATCCTTCAGGATCGCCGATCCGCTTCGCGCATTCAGCGCCTTCTTGGTGTCCTCCAGGACAGCTTCATCCAGAAGCGAGGACGAGTTCAACTCCTCTTCAGGTCGTATGACCACCACCTCCGCCAAGTCTCCAGCCTTCAAGGCTTCGCCCAACTCGGCCAAGGACATCTCGTCCAGCTCTAGGAGAGCAGATAGTGAGGGCAAGTCGTTGAGACTGATGTCTCCGTCGACGTCGCCCGTCACTCCATTCACGAGTGTGTAGAGCTGCTCGCTCTCGTGTGGCGCCTCACCACTCGACACGCCCTTCTCGACTCGGGAGACCGCAGACGCCTTGCGTCGCACAGCCAGCGCTTTGCGGCGCTGCCGCCTCTTCATGGACACTGTCCGCCCAGAAGAGCTCCGTGATTTCGCGTGCTTCTTGACGCCAGGTGTCACCACCTCATTCAGCTCCAACGGAGCACCAGTGTCTTGATCGACACTCAGCGAAGGGCTGCACGACCCGCAGCCTCCACTCAGTGGATTACGTGCCACTCCACGATCTTCATCCGGGCAGAGCCCCTTGTCCCTCGGCATCGTGCCGACCGCGCCGTCGCTGGCACGCAGCAGGGCGCCGCCCTCAGACGCACACCCGCTCAGTGGAATTAGTGCCGCTCCACATCCTTGATCCGGGCAACGCCCATCTTCACTCGACTTCTCGTCACCCGCGGCTTCACTGGCACGCAGCAGGGCGTCGCCCTCAGACGCACACCCGCTCAGCGGAATTAGTGCCGCTCCACATCCTTCATCAGCCGGGCCTCGCCCATGGCTCCTCGTCTCCATGCCGACCTTGTCCTCACTTGGATACAGCGGGGCGTTGCCCTCAGGCGCACACCCGCTCAGCGGAATTCGTGCCGCTCCACCTGCCGTCCACGAGCCGCGCTCGGAACGCTCGTTCTCGACACACGTAGTGTCCACGACTCTCGACACAAGTAGTGTCCACCAACTCGGAAACTCCGATGTCTAGCACATTGACCGACTCGGTCCAGTGCTCGCGCCAGAAGCGCTTCTGCTTCCTAGCAGAGGTGGGTTCATGACTCGCCAATGCACCGCCAGGAGAGAAGTGCGTAGCACCAAGGGTCTTCTACCTCCAATCTATCCAAGGCTCATGGCGTTCCAGCCACGCCATACCAAGGATGAGATCATATCTCGAACCGAGGTCTAAGACCAGACAGCGTTCCACGCTATCAAAATCCAAAAACTTCACGCCCAAGTCCACAGGGACTTTAGACACCGTGACACGAGTGCCCGTCGCGAGACGAACAGTGACGATGTCACTCCCACGCGCTACCAGCGCCTCAGCATAAAGCTGACTTCCGTCCATCGTGGAACGCCGGGCGCAATTACCCGACGCTCCCGAATCGATCAAAATCGTCCATGGCTTTGTGAAACCCTTCACCCAAGCCTGGACGACTAGCAAGCCCGGCTTGCACACACGTTCCGTGTTATAGAGTACAGCTCTCTTCGGGGCTAAGTCCTGTCGACCTCCACCTCGCCGAGGTTCAATAGAACTTAGTTCTTCCCCAGTAGGCCGCCCCGCGCCTACTGGGTTTTCTCGTTTCCCCGAGATGAACCAGAGCCCTGGCTCGAACCCGAAGAGCGGCTTGCCGAAGCCTGGCGCTGGAAGCGCAGCGGACATCCGGCGCGCAAGTGACGCGTGTCACCACAAATGAAGCATCGGCGGATGCCGCGCCGCTGCTCAGCGGCCCGAAGCTCGGCTTCTTCGTCTTCAGCATAGCTGAGGTCCATAGGTTCCGGGCCGTTCGACGAACTGGTGTGAGGAGCGTTCCACCCAAGTCTTGACGACTTGAAGTTGTGTTCTGCGTTCAACGCGATGCTCACAGCCTCTTCAAAAGAGCTTGGGTGAGTGCGGAAGACTTCCGTCCTGGCCACGCCAGTGCGAAGCCCTTCCGTAAACACCGTGACGATGACTACCTCAGCCAGAGGCTCGGCAGACATGCCCGCAATGAGAGTTCTCAACTCCTGGACGTAGTCCACCAAATCCTACTTGCCCTACCGGGTAGCCAGAAAGCGTGATCGCACGCGATGCGCCTCGTTTGGCGGAGCGAACACCCGGGACAGGTGCTGCTTCAGCTGGTCCCACGTCGGGAAGGCCGTGTCGACCGACGTCCCTGACGTTAGTGCCCACTCTCTCGCTCGCCCACCAAGCTTCGAGATAGCTAGCGCCACGCGCTGCGACTCCGTCCGGAGTAGAGCTGAGCTCATAGTCATCTCGACTTCACGGGTCCAAAGCATTAAGCTTTCCCCTTCCTTGCCTTCGAAGGTCTTCACGCTCAACATGAACGGTTTGGGTCTTGTTCCCGCGTCTGATGACGTAGCGGGCGCTTGCGGCGCCGCGGCCGTTGCCATCCTCTGCTGGTGGTGCTCCAACAGAGCATTCGAGAGCTGCAGAGCTGGAGAACGCCTCGAGACGCGCATTCACCGCGTCGGGGCCTTGTTGTGCCAGTTGCGTCACGCCCTCCGGGCCCAGCAAGGACATAAGCTTTTTAAGCGCATCCTGCTGGTTCGGGGGCAAGTGAGCGAACTGCTCCATTCTCCACAGAGGGTCAGTCTATCCAGACTCAGGTGTCGGAGTGACAACAAGTGCTACCAAGTGCAGTGGGGCTGCCGTAGCTTTAGCGTCAGAGGAAGACGTAACAGACTCACAGAGTCGCGGCTAAAGATAGCCCGTTCTAATACCAGAACGTACGAGTCCGTACTCCCTACGGACTCCAAGAGTCAACCCTTAACTCTTAGCTGTGAATCTCCAAACTGAATGTATTTCTCCTTATCGCGGCAAAGCCGCCTTTGGTGTAAATGTATCTGGTTCACTATCTAGCATAGTGAACCCTAGTCATATGCATAATCTGTGGCTCTGAAGCCATGTACTGATTTTCCTACTGAAATAGGTTAGACAGTGTACACCACACAAGCCTGTGTGCGCCACACTTCGTAACCCTTCGGGTAACATTCGTGTAACCCCGTTACAAAGAGGTAAACAACGGTCTCACAAGACATATACTGGTAGTTTTATAGGTATACCGGATGAATAGAAGCACCCGGGCTTACTGGCAGTTGCTATAGTATGTAGGGAAAATGACTTGCTGTCCCAAACCCATGCTGCAAACAACGGCGGGTCGTTATTGACCTGAAGTACTCCATATTTACCTAGAGCAGTATTGTGGTGCCTTTGCCGCAGATAACTTTATCTGCGCTCGTCGTCCTGTTTTTGTTGTCAATCGGCCATTGACTTTGCCTTTAAAAAATCACTTTTGCAATTTGCACTACCGTTGGAGATGCTCTAAATTGCTTGTTTCGAGCGCTGCTGATGCTGTGCTACCTTCTTCCCCCTTTAAATCGATAAAACAGTATGCTCTATGCTGGAGCATACAATATAAATTACGGCACAATTTATTATTGTTTGCCCACGAATTGTCATATTTATTTGGGCTTGGCAATGACCCCAATACAATTACTTAATTGCGGTATTGGCGGACCTCTGGTGAATACTTCTCTGGGCCACCTGAGAAACAACACTCTCCTTAAAACCTCAATTTGATGTGTCCCTCACATCCGCTTTAATTGGACATAATCATGGTTTAAAATTCTTGATTGGACAAAAGTATTACCAGTGCGCGAGCCATTCGAAAATCGCCTGAAAAATCTCAAATTCCAGCGAGCTATATCAACGTCTCTAGTATGTCTACAAACCCACCAGCTACATATCCGTGAAGAGCACTATTAAGGCTTCATGTACATATAATTTTGTGTAATATCGCTGAAAATTAAAAAAAGTCACGCAAAAAACCTAATCGTACCCAATTTAGCGAATTGAAACAGAGCTCTATTATCTTTATTTTTGCCGTTTAGAAGCAGCCAATAGGAGTGCTGGAACAGGCAAAAACTCAGCTTTATTTTGCACTATTGCTCATTCTAAACAAAAATTTGCTCCTCGAGTTATGCCCTGAAAGCCGAGGTGTTGTTTCTTAGGTGGCCCAGAGAAGTACATTTCAGACTTGTGAAGATACTACTGGAGAAGACCCTGACGAGGAGCGTCTGCGTCCTGCTTGGCCGTGATGCCACACTGGTCCAACTGCGCGCCGTAGATGTACTGAGAAAATCCCGAGCGGCCCGGTTAGCGCTTGAGTGTTATCGGCGTTTATCGCAAAATATATTTAAAAAAGTAAAAAGTCCGACAGATTTTTCGAGTGATGATGCTAAAAATTTTGGACACTAAGCACATAGGGCATGGATCACTTACTTCAATGCCATATTCAAGTAAGCATTCAGTACCCTAGCTACTGTACTAGGATTTGCTTGCAAATGACATTTGAACGAGATAAAACAATTGCTATACAGTAATGTGCCTCGATAAAGAAGACCTGATTTGTATACAATTATCAAGTTAAATCATTTATGAAGGGATTTGTATGAGTTCTTTGTTATACAAAAACAGTACAGCTGTAGGATAGAGTCTAGGAGGTTATACGTTTTCCGATCTTCTTTATTGAGGCACACTATGTAACTACGCGTAGATTGAGACTCAGGTGGGCTTCACAAGTGCACGACAATATTCGTTCATGGTCAACTGCGGTATTTTATCATATTTATTGTCAATAACTGGGTCAATATGATATTGTATTGAAAACGGGTCACCCAGTAATAATGATTTTTATTGGAGAACCCAATATTTACTGTATTGCATTATTGTTTTCCGACCTCTGGTATTCACTATGTAGCTTCTCTCGGCTAAGGGGAGAGTGCATGCTAAGTGACATCTATTACTACAGCTATATCTACGCCACGAAGGGCGAGCGCTCGACGAACAACTTAAAGCTGCAGTAAATCTGAACATCCTCACGATGCTGCTGCCGCTATTTTCTGCAGCGCTGTTGCCCTCCAAAACTCTATTTGCTACCGTTCACAACGTCAATTTCGCACCGGAAATTTCAAAGCTTCCTCGTGCGCAGCACGACTTTGTTTTAAATTAAGCAACCTTACTAATTGAATTGTTTTGCTTGTTGTTCTATTCCAATGTCCTTAGTGCATATACCGTTTGTGAGGACTTCACTTTAAAAACAAACCGAGGGCGGGAAAGTCGTCGATTATAGTGCTTAAGCATCTATCGGTCCTTCGGTGATGTTACCGGCTAGTGAATCAAAGACAATATCAAAATGTTTGCCGATATAATAAACTCGCGGGGGTATCGAGTGAGTTCAAATCCGGGTACTTGGGTAGCTACAACACGAGCATGCAACAGTTCGAAGTAGAAAATCAACCGGGGAGACGTCAGGTATTTGTTGTGTTAAAGCCAGCTGAAGCCAAAGATTAAAAATCGCTCAAAACACGTATGTCAAGGGTAGTATTCTACTCCATTAGAGCAGTTCCACCGGTAGAGGCAAATGTGGACAAAAAGCTATATTTCCCCGCAGAATACAACTAGGTCCTTGCACCGGTCTGAGAAAACGTGGAGTATATTTCCCCACGGTGTAAAATAGGGGGATCGCGGAGCCAAATATGCCACCTCGATCCCCGCGCGGCGTACGACAAAGGTAAACGGTTAGCCGATCAAACTCCGAGGAACAGCAGGCATGGTGAGTTATGGTGCATGCATGGTGAGTTGTGGTGGTCGAAGCACAGGAGCTCATCATGTACCTTCCTCTATGACCTCGATTGAAGCGAGGGCGCTGAATGCAATGTAAAACATGTTTAAAGTTCGTGGGGAGGGGCGGGGTAGCGTATTGGGGACCCGGGTGGTGGACCCGGGGGGTTTCGCAGTTCGAAGCTTGCTTGTACGGATACCCTTACAGGGAGTCGATGGACTCGGGCATCTCCTGCGCCTGCTTCGCAGCCGCAGCATCTGCCGAATCTACCGCTGCATGTACAATCAAGTGTACCAAGTTTGATCGCTCCTTTTCAAAGGCATTGCCAGATGATATACATGTATCGCCGCTCCAACGAACTGGCTTGGGTTTGGCAAACCCACCGTGGTGATTCTACGGAAATAGTTTTAACTTGAGTTCTTTGTAGTTAGTACTTCGAAGTAGAACAGTAATCAACAATGGGCTAATCAACGTAATGTCCTTCCTGCTACTAAAATATGCGCTGATGCCCAGGCAGAATCCTGTATTGCTTAGATTGCAGTGTTGTGCTCGGAAACTTACAGGTGGCGATAAAAAACGTGCATTCGAATATTTAGTGCTACCAGGATAACTGCTCAACCGAACTCGCAGGATAACCGGATGAAGCCAGGAATTTGCTTCACGTTTGATGAGTGAAAACTGAGGTCTAGCAGATTTTGATCGCGTGTAGGAGTAAGGATACGCCGGTTGTTTGTCCTTCGCTTTGCGATGTCCGCCCGGGACTTCCTCTCGCACAGGAATCCGCGGCGTACAGCGACAACATAGGAGCATTCAAACTCTGTTTGATAAAACATGGTGCAGCCGCACACATATTTTGTCCGGGTTGCCTAAAGATCTAACAACAAAAAAACTGTCAGCTTCGACATATATCAAGTATTAAACTGAACGTGCCGTATGCACGTATCATTAGGATGATCTGAACTAATATCGATAATAATTTACTTTAAACTTGCTTTTACAAGAACCGGATCAAGTAGTAGATCATTCTACACCACCCGTTCGGTGGATCTCTGCGGCTCGCAATTTAGTCTGACAAAAGACAAGCTTAAATCATCCGAGTCTTCGTAGACAAATGAAACTATTGGCGGGGACCCGGGTCCCGCAAATGATACCGACCAAATCGCGAATTATTTATTTAACGGATTTTACCGAATAATACCTGGACTACTATTTATTAGAGCCCCCGAAAAATTGATCAGCTTTATCGAGGGGGTTTCTATTTGGGTAAGGGCTTCTATTTTATGGAATGCAGAACGGACTAACCGATTTACGATATCATTGGTGTGCAAATATATTTGGCACGCTTGTTTAATATAGGCAGTAGTTAAATTCATCAATATATTAAACAGAGTGCCTTTTGTTGCTGGTTCTAGTTTAGTAGAACGGTGCAAGTATTGTGCTTTTCAGTTGTTTTGGCAAATCGGACGTGTAAAACAGCTACCTACTAAGATGGGGCTAGGTTATCGGAGCAGATTAGCAGGTCCCTCGTAGAGAATTAGAACCATGAATTACTAGTCCGACGGAAGCAGTTGCGCAGGTCCTACAAACAGCCGAAAGTCCGAATGTCGCCCACTTTCACGGCATTCGGGGTTCGAGGCCTTACGAAGGACTCCTGCCAAGTCTTGTGGCAGGACTTTCATACGAGCTGACTCTAATACGGTGTATGCCAAACGCGGAATAAACTTAGGATGCACGATGCACTCGATATGTTGAAAACTCCAGTCGTTGCCCTTCGCCTTCGCGGGTTCCAGCACGGCTTGCTTCCCCAAACAAAGGTTGCTTGGCTTGGACTCTAACCGGAGACCATTGAGCGGAGAGACTCCGGGAGACCGCTCATCGGACTCGTCCGAGATTTGCATCTCAGATTTAGAGACCACCAACCTCAGATTAACTGACCTCCAAAGTCCTACGTAGGACTCGGCAAAATGACCGAAAGGCACAATAATTGGTCCTCTCCTCTACACTAACATGCATTGCTAGTAGTAGTCTGATCGTCAGGACTAGGTAAATCCCAATATCTGTAAAAGCAAATGTTGAAAGAAATACCAACTATCCAGCATTTTCGATTCTTGACTCTAAATCACAAGTGTAAAATAGCTGCTAGGTCGCCGAGGTAAACAATCCACCTAAGTCCGTTGAATTTGTTTTAGTCGCATTTTTGCTCAATCCAGTAGCTTGAGTGGTGGCTACATGTGAATGGAGATAAGAAAATAAAACCGTTGCAATTGGGGAATATTGTTTTACTTACTACTGTTGTGCAAAATCTTTTTGTTGTTGTTCTCAAGGGACGTATTCCACACATTCTTAGTACAAGAGGTATTTCCTTCGTAAGGTTTTGTTAGCGTTTTTCTGTTTCGTAGCCCGGGTTTGTATTAAAGTATTTAATAATCAGGGCTTCTATTTCTTACAGGGCTTCTATTTCTAGCTATAAAGTCATTCTCTCCACCGGGCTTTTAATAAATACAGAGCTTGTATTCGGTAAAATCCGTTAATTGTTGGCCCCCATATTGGTACCGTCGGAGCAAGTAAAACCATCAAACTCAAGTGCTGTCGACGAAAGCCTACCCACAAAATTTCTCACCGGTTCTGAATAGACCCGAATAACATGTCTTACCATATCCAAGTGCATCGTACATGAGCAGGAGATTAGCGATGAGGCCGGAAAGCACTCTTCCGCTGTACCAGGCAATCGTATAAATGTAGAGCCACAAGACTAGAACTTAGATGAATTGACGTTCCATTTCCCCTTATTTCCCTACGGAGCCTACGCTACGCTCTGCGTAGGCCATAGGCCAACACACAATGCATATGATCATACATGTCTACCGCAGTTTGGGGGACCGATGGGTACCCGGGTACCCGCCACTTGTTTCAAATGCCTAAGTTTGCTTTTTGCCTTTTTGAGAAGACGTATCACGAGCTGCAGCTCTTTTTTAGTCTCCGGTAAATGAGTTCGTTCGCCACCGTAGAGGACGTCACCGCATTGCCGGCGAATAGAGTTGGTTTCGAATAAAAATATATATTGAACAAAATAAAATCGAGTTATACTTCCCATCTTGGATCGCACAACCTAGGACTTTAAGAAGGTTTTAGCAATGTTTTAGTGGAATGTTTTATCTAATCCATCCGGATTAATTCCAGTGAGTGTGGGGATTCACACATTAACAGCCCGCCGACAGTTTACGTCACGGCAAACTCAGCTGACCACACGATTTTCGATAGTTTCTCAGAGAAACTATGCATGCAGAAGAAAATTTGTGTCTGAAGGAGGAGGAGGAGGACATGCCTAAGCTCCAAACAGATCGAATCGATAATTTTTCCGCTAATGGAATGAGTAAGTACTATGTTGAGCTGCATGTATAGTAGTATAATACGATGCAGTGATGTGGCACCAGTTATGCCCAAGGTTAGCATCATTAGTACCGATGCCTCATATTGATCGAGTGAATACAATGCTTGCTACTTCAAGTAATCACAATACTTAAGTACGTTGTTCGTAGTAGTAGTCCGCTTATACACAATATGTTGTTCGTCGTAGTAGTCTCTGATGTTTGTGGTGGAGCTCCACTTCCTCTAATGATGTCTGACATCAATCTACAGTAAGCTCCAAGGCCATCACAACCTGTGTCGATTTGATCGAGTGCTGTATGATGTTGTTTGAATGTTGTTTGATGTCATCCGCGCGGGGGTGAAGTGGAGAATGTAGCGTGAATGTCGTTCGATGTCATCCAAAAACTTTCCCCAATCGACAGTTCTTCGAACTGCGAATAGAAGTCAATTTGGCGCATTTTCGAGTGGCTAGGCTAGCTTACTACTTTTCCTTCCCCCTACGTTTGCTGCTACCGGTGCGAGTCCAAGCCAGAGTAAATTTACCTCGCAACATTGTCGCACGCCAATCGAGGTCATTTTCACTCTTGTTTGACCCCTACCGGTGGAACTGCTCTCAAGTCACACTGAAAAAGGCAATAACGACGTAGATGCATGAGTAAATACAGCAGAAGGAAAATTCTTAGTGACAACAGCGGGCTTCTCGAGCGTAAACTGTATTAATATCTCCAACGCAAAAGCGAGCTGATACAGCAGAGATTTGTTGTGCAATAAAAGTAAAAGCGAGATTGAGAGACCCAAGCTCCAACGCCGCAAGTATGGAGTGAGTCGCACTGACAGCGACGCCAGGAAATAGGTCACGTTCGACATTCATTCGGGCACCGAGATGTACGCCAGATACACGAAGGGCACGACACATTCGGCGTAAGCACCAAAACCTGGGTATTCTCAGTTCAAGAGCAACATTTCAGAACCACTGATACCGCTCTCCGCTCGTTCGCCGGACTGTCACAACTGAAGTGTATCGAGGACGATGACGAGATGTTTGCAGCCCTGTTCCTTGGGCCAAATATTCTGAACGCCTCAGAACCTTGCAACTGTTCATGCGCCTTCTCGAAAGTATGGTGGGTGGGCTTCCCAGAGTCGTCCAAATATTCCACATAATTTGATTTAGAATTGTTAATTGCCTCAAGCATTACCTCCACGAGGCTATCGTAATTCGATTGCAAGGAAGAGCTTGTATTGTGTTCGAGGGCCTCCAGAGTGCTAGTGTCTAGTCATTGGAGTATAAAAATAAAATAGAGCTCGCGAAATTGAATTAGTGAATGGATACTAGCGACTCAATTAAGAAAGCGCGGTGAGCTCGAGGCCACAAAGTCCGAAATCACGTGGCGGGCCATGCGTTCAGCGGATCACTTTGCTACCAATTTTAATGAATCGCGATTGTATAAGCGCCAAACGCATTCGCTTTCTTCCGCCCACAAGTGAAATTATACTTCGAATGTCCGTCCATGATAGGGAGGGCATGGATCGTCGCCTCGCTTAACCTGGCTAAAATCACTGGCCAATACATGTTTAACTCAACCCGATCAATACTAAAGTGCTGCATTGCTCAGTTAACAGCAGCGACTTTGCCCCAGCTTACGCTATCACCACCCAGAAGCTACCCACCCCCTTTCAATGATACTTGGAGGGGTTTTTCAGGTACTCTTCGTAGCGGGCAGCCCATTTCACCGCCTCTACTTCAGACGCTCCCTTCCTGATCATCCGCTTCGTGACATCTAGAGCCTCCCTGTCTTTACCGTCCCACCTCTTGAATCGTCCTGCGTTGACCGTGATCGCCTGGATATCGGCATCGGTCAGCGTGAAAGCCTTGATCAGGTCTGCCCAACTTGGCCCCCTCTCCTCGATGCCCTTGTTCTCATCGATACCTCGTAGCATTCTGTCCCCTCCATGCAGCGCGTTCAAGTGGTGGGATTCCGTCGTCGTTGAAGCATTTCCGCAAGCGATAAGTGCAGCCGCAGCAACCACGAGCCAAGTACTGGAGAGACGCATTCTTGGTGTTCTGGTAGTCTTGGAAACGGGCAGGTGCTGACTGTGGGGTATAATTGAGAATGGCACTCGGTGCGCTTGACGAATGGCATGCGACAATCAGCTGGCTCAAGATCCTACCCATAGATGTGCTTGTCATAGACCGACAACCACATCCATCGGTACATGTACGATCTTGAGCCTACCCTACTGTAATGCTGGTTTTAAAGTTTTTCAGTGTGAATTTCAGTCACCCACACCAGACTCTAAGTGTTCCTTGTTCCTTACTTCTCCGGTCCGGAAAAGAATTAACAGTTAGGTTTTTTTATGAAAAACCTCGATGTTTGATTGGTCGAAGTACCCTGCTATGCCACATTTCATTGGACAAAACTCTAACATCAGAGATTTGTATGAAACACGTTTGGCTGTTTTTCTGGCGTTGTAATACTCATCGGTTTACAGCATTATATCACAGAGATAAGCTGTCTTTCCGCTTTCTGGAGTGTATCTCCAAATTGAAATCTGATCAATTTTGATGGCGCAGCGAATTTAAACCTCACACCTGTGAAAACCGATTGTTTAAACCGGCTGATAACAACCTTAAATGGCGGGAAAATGCATTCATCAAAAATACTACGTGATACCGCGGATCTAGTGCTTTAATCTGAGGGCATCCACAGCTCCATTGGAGCAGTAGAACGCAAGCTACAGTCTGATTACAGAACTGTTAATTCTTTAGCGGACCGGAGAAGTAATCGTGAAATAGAATAAATTTACAGAAAGCTTCATTTGGCACAAACAAACAATACATATACTGTACTTATGAGCAATTATGCTGTCGTAAACATTAGTGTTGTTTATTACATGTACCAAGTTGCATTACACTGTATATATTAATAACAACTCGGTACAGTACAGTACTAGAGTTTGACCCAAGTCAAGTAAACATAGGTACGGATCTCAACGGACGAGCCCGTACAGTATGCATGTACAGTCGATCCCCTCAGTAAGCGCGGTAGGGTTCTGGAAGCGATTTGAGAGGACATTGGAAATAATGAAGAGTAATGGGCTCGTACTATCCCATTTTTGAAGATCTGATTTGACGGGGTATTCGAAGATAGTGATGGCCTTAATGAGGGGATTGACTGTACTGACTATTCATTAGATTTGAGCCGTCCTCCGTTACGTAAAAGGACAATACCGTAACGACTCAAAGTGCGTGTACTGCTGCAGTCAAACATGTGCTTTCCGAGCAGCCAGATGAACACTACAGCGGGTTCATGCACTGTATTGCTATATGTGAAGATATGTACAGCCTTAACAAAGCCCATATGACTATTGTATTGCGCCTTTCAGAAACTTTGGCCAATCTGACCTCAAAAAGGTGGTCTTATGAAGGAGAGGCTAGGGCTAGACCTAGGATTTGCTGCTGGCCTTGCATCGGATTACGGAAGTCCTACGTAGGAGCTCCGTCTTCATCTAAAGGGTACCTTTTGGAAGTAAGGGCCGAATGGCCATGTTAAGCTGGCCATTCGGTCCTTCGTAAGACTAGCGAGTCCTTCGTAGGACTAGATCAGGCCAGTGCGCCTGAAAGCATATGTGGCAAATGGATACCCCCGATATTAATAGTTTGGCCAACATCCGTACAGGGGGAGACTCGGGCAGCATCGCAACCAGCACCGTGCTCAGCCTGTACGTACGTACATGCGCTACAGGTATACAGTAGTGAGCGCGCTCACTTGTTGGCCTACCTTTGCAAGCCATTCGCTCAGTTTACCGGTACATTCAGTTTTTGTTAATGCATGGTTTTACTGGCCTTGGTACTAACTTTTATGAAGTCTTACGTAGGAGCAAAAGTCCTACGTACGACCTCAAATCGGAGGGCGTTTTGCCAGAAAGGCACAACAGAGGTTTTACTGAGATAGCAAGTGTACAGCCGGCAGGGGATTAATTCGGTGTCGCATGAAGCCGTGCGTGTCGTGCTCGAAAAAGTGTCGCTTGATTATGATATTTGTATTGAATACACTTAACTGAGAATCTTGTTTATATATCGTTATCCGCATAAGTAATCTGTATACTTAACCACAGTGAGCCTGGTCGTAGGATAAAAGAAAGGATCAAAAGTTTAGCTTTCGTTACTGAAATGATTGCTGGCAAATTCGAGTATCTAAAGGTAGGCACACAAAGCCTAATCCTTCCTCTATAAGATGCAAGTGTCCACTTGGTGTCTCTCATTGTCCATCAGTTCGAAAATGCCGCCTGAAAAGTGTCTCTAAAAACTTATCGAAAATCCAGATTTATCCTATCCGCTAGGATAAAAATGGGCTTCAGACTTAAGTTGAGTATTGCTCTGAATACCTCTATAAACTTATGCGTTTTGTCAAAAGCGACACGACAGATAAGATTGGAGATGCCTCCTTATACAAACGCCAAGTCACTTTTTATCCTACGGAGCCATCGCTAGGATAAAACGTCCTGTGTATGCCACATCAACAACGGATTTGATCCTTTTTCGTAGGATAAATTTCACTGGGGTTAATGGAAGTGTAAGTGTCGTCTCCGGGCGTCAATCTTCTCAATCCGGATCCGTCATTCCAGAGGAAATCAGCAATGTTGCTTCTGCCGCGATGGTGCTGGATGAAACGCCGGAGCAGCGTCGCCGTCGCCTTGACGCTGCAAATGCGCGCGCGGGCAAGGCGTGCCGCGATAGTGTTGGATGAAACGCCGGCTGTGCCAGCAGGGGATTAATACTGAGATAGCAAGTGTACCGTAAGGTATGCTGCTGGCGCAGCAAACGCATGCGTTAAGTATCCATCATATATGACATATGATGAAAGTAAACTTAATAGGTAGTCTGAATAATTACCTAGTCAGTCTCTGTCAACGAAGAAGCATCAATCGTATCATTAATTCGTTTCATTCGAATCATTTCCAGTTCTCACGTCCACAGACGCAGCAACACCAGGGTGAACTTACAGCGCCAAGGTAAGAATAGACGTTTGCTTGGGAGGGCACTGCTGCAACTTCTAACTTGCTTGTATTTGGTTATTAACAGCGCGAAGGCAAAAAAACAAATTCATATTATCGTGAGTGTGTTTGAATGCAAGCACAGCGCTGGCGACTGGTGCGCCGCAAGTGCGGCGCGCCTAAGTCGTGTGCGCTGTGCGTTTATCTGTTTTGTTTTATATTTGCGATCTCAGCCCCCGCGAAGCCCTAGTACAGTAGTCGTAAAGGACATGTTGCATGCATACTGTAGCCGCGTGTTGTTCGTGTCTAGGCATTTTGCTGCTCTTATCGAGCTTTACATAACATGCCAAACTGACGCAGATTATTGGTTTAGTTCACAAAGGTCGATGCAGAATATCTTCGCCATAGGTGGAATACACGTTATTTTTTAGTAGAAGTAGTTACGTCCGTACCGCTGGGTATCTGTGCAGATCAAATATAAGCCCATTTGTGGCGGTAAACTGTCGGATACTCACTTCAAGTTCCCTAGATGCACTCTCATGACATCCGTTCTTCGAGATACTTCGTAACTAACTACCTGCTGAATATGTTGCGTGTATGGTAAGGTATGTATTAATGAAACCACAGTTGCATGCCCCCTCTACTGTACCCTTTTAGATTCACTCCACTGATACTTCGGTCAAGCGACGACCCCAAGCAGTGGCTTGGCGAGCGTGTCGCCCATTTGAACGTGAATTGTTGTCGGGAACAGACCATAAGTGACTTTGGCAAAAATAAACGGGTTGAAAATATCATTCGGGGCAAGGCAACGCTGATGACTTCCGACGATAATTCATTTGCTGAAAAACTGTCCACATAAGGGTATAGGGCACCAATTTGCCACCCAAATCCACAATTTTTGTTGTTGTGTTACAGTTATGAAGCCGTGTGTACACCATTAGAAAGCTAGGCGCTTCGGCTAGTTATGAAGCCGTGTGTACACCATTAGAAAGCTAGGCGCTTCGGCTTTCTAATGGTGTGTACACGGCTTCATAACTCCCGATTTTCGTAACACAACAACAAAAATTGTGGATTTGGGTGGCAAAATGGTGCCCTGTACCCTTACATGTGCGTGGTTGATACCTAAGTCCCCTATGCTTCGCATTGCTCTCGGCGGATGAAGGATCAAGTTTCTTTGCGTTCGTCAAGACCAGTGTGGAGTAAAGTTGAGAGCTTTTTTATAAAAGCAGCCAATTTTATCAGCCAGCAGCGTCCATTTTAGCTTTGGAGATATGTTTATCGAGCGCTATTCCGGGATCGCCATCACTCTATTGCGCTTGAATCGTGCGTCCAATTCGTGCCAAACATGAGGCCTGGTGGTCCACCGAGGGCGTTTGGCTGGGAAGAGACCGATGTCGAGGTCCGCCGCTTCTCCTCACCGACTAATGCGATCCTCCTCAGCTCTGCTCGACACATTTCAACCTCGAACCCTGGCCCAACATTAGGGAAGGAGCGTCCGGGGCCACCACAATTCTCAGCAATTCTGACCAAAATTCATCCCGAGGCGGTGACTAACCGAAGCGCAAGTCGAAGCGAAAGTCGCCGAGCTTCGGCGTTGATGCGTCTTGCATCCGGGATATCGGCAGGTCTACCCTCGGCGCAGACCAAATCCGCGTACCTCCAAGCTCTGTTCGCGGGTGTCGTGTGTGTTTGCCTGTTATGGACAATATGGCTCATTTTCCTCAATGCCGCGCCCAACTACACCGTCAACCGTATCATGAGTACAGAACACTTCGACAATGGGTCCTTCTGGCTGTTCGTGGACCCTCCTCCTTCGATATTGTACATGGCAATCATTGGGCTCTCCCTCGTCGGTCTCGGATATGTTATCATTCTGCTCAAAATGGTGTATCGCCCGAAGCGCGTGGCTCACTCTTCATCTTCTTCACGATCTACGCGAGGCGGGATAATTAGATCTGCCGACGAGATATCACGAAGAACAACGTCTTCAGCGCTGCGAGTTATCAGCGCATTGGCGAATAGTGAACGATTTCCTAGCCAACTTGCGGTGAGAAACCATCGAGCTCGTTTATGTTATTTCAAAAAGAATCACTAACGTTTGACTGTATCTGCAACCAGAAGCTCTGGATGAAGGTGGGGGACTTGGCGTTTGAAACAGCTCTCCTCGTCCAAGTTTTAGAAACGGGTGCTCCTACAGTCATCGTCGGCATCTTCACTGTAGTTGTCACTTCAAACGCGCTCGCTTGTGCAGTTATCATGTTCCTCCCGTTCAACCGAATCGGACTTGTGGAGACTCTCGTCGATCTTTTGTAAGTATCAACACTACTGACAAATCTACTAAGTGCCAGTATTCTAACATATCCTGTTTTGGTTTACTGCAGGTTCGACCTGCTTGTTGCCGTTGGGTGTCCGATGCTCACGCTTGTCTACTGCCTCAACAATTTCAACTTTCCGCGAGATAAATTCGCCATCAACCTCGAAGTTTTTCCTGCTGGATGGTTCGAAGAGCAAGCGAGTGTCGTCGCTGACTCGGTACAGACCGCCATCATCTACAAGAGCTTGAAATCTCTGCGAGTCGCCTCCGTCTTCGAGTTTTTCGCGCGAATGGGAGTGCACGCTACGCTGTTTCTGCGTCTGCGGCAGCTCGTGATGCTTATCCAAGACCCCAAAAGGCAGCGAGTCCGCGTGTATCCATGTTGTCACCGTCCAGCCGCGGCCTTTTTCGTGGTATTTGCCGTACTTTTGCTCGTTTTTGTCAGCGAGAGCGTTCGCACGTCTACACTTGCCTGTGCCCCACACCCGGAGTGTGCAGTGAATGCTCGTAGGTGGACGATACTGGAGGATGGATCGTTGACTCAGTGCCCGTGCTTGATCATGATCGACCGAGATATTGCACCGAAGACGTACTCAGAGTGGGAGATGCCCTTGAATCTGACAGAGAAAGTCGCGCAATTGGCATCGAGCGGTGACCTACAGACGCTGCAGCTCACGAATCGATTCCTGCCTGCTCTTCCGGAAGAACTGCGTCGATGCAAAGGAATGAGGCATTTGTACGTTGTATGATGCGTCTTACGCTACGGATTTCCACAGAGCTTACCACTGACAAATGTCCTTCTTTTGTGGCTACTGTAGATCGCTCGAGTATACGCACACGCAGACGCTACCCGACTGGATCAAGGAATACAGCAAACTCGAGTACCTGTACGTTCCTAAGTCACGTAGCATACTCGCATCTGCTAGCTTATCTAACAAAAAAATCTGCTCCTATTGACAGCCACCTCGAGAGCAAGTTCACAAGCCCAGTGGTCTCACTGCCCGACGACATGTTCGACGACATGTCGTCTCTGACTTTCATCCACTTCGCTGGATTCATTCTAATGAAGCGGTTGCCATCGTTCCAAGGCCTCATGAACCTGAAATCTCTCACGTTGGCCGTCTTCCTCTCCCTCGAGGAGCTCCCGCCCCTCGACAGCCTCCACCGCCTCGAGAAGCTTCTGGTCACTTGCATCCCGTCCCTCAGTTATCTCCCAGACCTCGCTCCCGTCAAGAACGTCAAGTCGCTCATACTCACGGATCGAGGCACGTGGTGCTGCAATGGGTTCCTGGGCGAGTGCAACCTGGACCACCCCATGTGTCAAGTTCACCCGCTCTGGGGACCCCGCCGCCACGTGCCTGACTGCAAGTGACGCAAGGGCTACCCTGAAACGCTCGCGCTCATCGCAAAGTATCCGGAGAATGTCTGCACTGGGTTGCTGCGGCCTGGATCACTGGAAGGCCCACCCACTCAGGCCTCCATGGACCCGTGCAAGGGCACCTTGTACCGACAGTGTGTGGACCCGACTGGGGTGGAGTCCATGTGCTACAACGCTCGGTTCATGGGCATCGCGTGTGACACGAACCCGTTCCCGATCAAGATGCGGCGGCTGCAGATCGCTCGAGGTGTGGGGGATCCGTGCGACCCGGAGTACGAGGCCTGGCTGGGCTGCAAATAGTTTTCTCACGAGAGACGGAGTGTTGTACCTATTAGTATGTGCTAGTTGTCAAAAGATGAAAGCTTCGAGCATTGAACACAAGGGAACAAATTATGTTGTTCGTGTCCTTACATTTCCAACAACCCAGCGATAAAATTTTAGCAAGCGGCAGTGCGAACAAGTATCATGCTGCAAGTTGCATCCATCGGACTCTTCTGATGCCTACGAGCGTAACCATTGCTCCAACTCATGCCAGAAACCACAGGTACCACCGTCATAGTGTCGGCAACACTTTTATTTCTTGATAGGGGTATTCTAATTTTGTACTGTACCGTTACATTGGTACATATATGTCTCAGACTGAAGTGTGAAGTCCTGGATTTCACACTTCCAGCCTGGAAGTTCCAGGTAGGTTACCGTATCGGCGCTCTAGTCAACACTCCATCCATCACTACAGGCTACGGTCTGCAGTTGCATTGAGCTCCCATGGTCTGGTCAGAACACCGCTCTACACTGTAGTATTTATTCATTACATTTCCACCTAGTTAGCACCCTCCAGGAAAAGAATCTCCTCACATTATAACTGTCTAAGGGTGTTTGCATGTTCGACTTGGATATGTACCACGCACGCCTTCTCCTTGGCGGCATTAAATTGGGGGTCGTCGTTTCTTTGGGGGATGCGTCCAGTTCTGGGTGGCGGTTTCTTCGCCTGTCCTGCTGGATTCCTCCTGCGTCCTCCCGTGACGGGGCCACTCCATGGCATTCCACAATTTATCTCCCCTCTACCAAAGCCCCCCCCCCCCCCCCCCAATGGCGTCCCACGACGTCGTCCCCGTGTGGACCAGACCCACCAAGAAGAACAAGGACGGTCGACCGCGCAAGCCCCGCCAAGGGTGGGGGCGCTTCCGCTCCGTGCTCAACGAGCGGTCCGTGGACTTCAACTTGACGCTGGACGTGCAGAACCTCAAGCAGGAAGTGGGCAATCTGTCCGCTCTCCGGGACATTCTCCACACCAAGACCCTCGTGCAGCAATACTCGCCCGAGGGTTCGCTCGTGCGCGTGGTCAAGGAGTTCTACCGCATCTTTCGAACCGCGGGGATTGTCCACGAGGTTGGACGCAAGCGGAGGGTGTTAACTGAATACGACCAAAAAGCATTCTTGGACAGCGTCATGGACGCCCAGGTGGACGTGGGCAATGGACTGAGCGGCACCGTCGTCATGATGCAGCAGATGACCATGTACTCGACGTTCCTCAAGACCATCAACCTCACCATGCAGTCGTTCGAGGTCGTGGCGGCCGAGGATTCCGTCGTGGTCTCGACCAGGGCGAAGCTCAGGTTCCAGATCCTACGCAGCACGATCGAGGGCATTTTCCCGCACATTATGGGCCACGAGTGGCTGGTCTCGCTGCTTGTGGGTCGGGAAGTGGAGCCCGACATGGGTATCACCTTCTTCTTCAATGGGGACGGCAAGTGCTGCAAGTACTCGGTGGATCTGGACTTTGTGGGCGCCTTTATGAGCATCGTGAAGGACCCGATGCTGGTGGACATGCTGCTGGGACGAGCGCTGATCGCAGACAATTGCATGTTTGGAGTGATTGACGAGCCACTCGAGCCCGAGCAGGAGGACAAGCCTGCAGCGGCTAACTTTGAGTCAGTGAGTGGGTTGGACGAAGAATGTCACCCTTTACTGGACAAGCAGAGCGAGTACCGAGGAGCGTCCACCAGCAGTCCATCGAGGAGGACGGACGATACGGCCTGTCTCCAAGCTGTGCAGGACTATTTCGTGGCGTTTGCGAAAGGATATGAACCTGGAGAGCATCATGCGTTCATTTGGCAGCATTTTACGCGAGATTTGGGCGACTTTAGTCCCGAGGCTATCGCTGAGCACTGGCAGTCGCTGGGCAATTGTTTCTCCGTTCTCAGCTTCCAGCAGAAGGCGGTGGCGTCCGTTGAGTACGGCAACAAGGAAGGCACGCGTGTTATCAAGGCATCGGCAAAGTATATGCTGCGTGTCACGCCAGCCACGATCCAGTTCATCTTCCCGCACCTCAGCAATCGCTTCCAGCTACGCAATACGCTAGTCGGCAACGTGCTGGGCGTTCCATCGCAGATTAAATTCTTCGTTCAGGGGGATACTGCGCGGATTTTCGCCATTGAGGAGCGCATGGACTTCACAATGTCGTTGAAGAAGCTCTTCACGAACCCTCAAGAGCTGCAGCTCGTGATGTCGCATGCAAAGCCGGTTCTGGATGGCTTCAACTTGTCGAACAGCGGAGCCTCCACTCCAGAGACTCGAGTTGAACACGCTTTAGACGTTGGTCTTGTTGGAGAAAGGCAGAAAACTTCAACTTCGGTTTCTCCAAGTCGGACGATACGCATGGCAGATCTCCTTAGCTAGAGTAAGAAACCTGCGCGGTCCCTACTACCGAGTAAATGGAGGTAGATTAAAACCTACTTAAGTATGGTGAATTTTGAAGTAAAAGGTGTCGGAGACCAATGCACCCCAGAGCACGATACTTGGCTGGGCTGCAAGAAATAATCTAATGCAGAATCATAAAAAAAACGAAAACATTTCACGTTACTTGCAGCCCAGCCAGGCCTCGTACTCCGGGTCACACGGATCGCCCACACCTCGAGCGATCTGCAGCCGCCGCATCTTGATCGGGAACGGGTTCGTGTCACACGCGATGCCCATGAACCGAGCGTTGTAGCACATGGACTCCACCCCAGTCGGGTCCACACACTGTCGGTACAAGGTGCCCTTGCACGGGTCCATGGAGGCCTGAGTGGGTGGGCCTTCCAGTGATCCAGGCCGCAGCAACCCAGTGCAGACATTCTCCGGATACTTTGCGATGAGCGCGAGCGTTTCAGGGGTAGCCCTTGCGTCACTTGCAGTCAGGCACGTGGCGGCGGGGGTCCCCCAGAGCGGGTGAACTTGACACATGGGGTGGTCCAGGTTGCACTCGCCCAGGAACCCATTGCAGCACCACGTGCCTCGATCCGTGAGTATGAGCGACTTGACGTTCTTGACGGGAGCGAGGTCTGGGAGATAACTGAGGGACGGGATGCAAGTGACCAGAAGCTTCTCGAGGCGGTGGAGGCTGTCGAGGGGCGGGAGCTCCTCGAGGGAGAGGAAGACGGCCAACGTGAGCGACTTGAGGTTTACAAGTCCGTTGAAGGACGGGAGTCGCTTCATTGGAAGAAACACAGCGAAATGGATGAAAGTCAGAGACGACATGTCGTCGAACATGTCGTCTGGTAGTGCAACCACAGGACTTGAGAATTTGCCCTCGAGGTGGCTGGTTGTATTCATACAGCCAGGTTAGATGATTATATGGGGAATAAAACAATAAAAGTGATGCACGTACAAGTATTCAAGATTGGTGAGCTCCTTGATCCAGCTAGGTAGCGTCTGCGTGTGCGTATATTCCAGTGTTCTGCAGCAAATACGTTGGATCAATACGTTTGCACCTTTCAACCTGGATAAATCACGCAACTGAACGTACAAGTGCCTCATTCCTTTGCAGCGTCGAAGTTCATCAGGGAGAACAGGTAAATATCGGTTCGTGAGGTGCAGCGTCTGTAGATCTCCAGTCGAGGCCAACTCGGCCACTTTCTGTGTCAGATTCAAGGGCATCTCCCACTCCGCGTACGTTCTGGGGGCGATATCTCGGTCAATCATCATCAGACACGGGCAGTAGATTACCTCCCTACTCTCCATGAGAGTCCATCTATGGGCGTTCACAGCACACTCCGGGTGTGGAGCACACGCGAGGGTCGACGTCCGCATGCTCTCTTCCACGAACAAGCACAACAAGCCGGCAAATAGCACGAAGAAAAAGGCTGCAGCGCGATGACACGTCGGGTAGACGCGGATCCTTTGCCACTTTGGCTCTTGGAGGAGTATCACGAGCTGACGAAGCCGCAGGAACAAGGTGACGTGGATGCCCATGCGCGCGAAGAATTCGTACACGGAGGTGATCCGCAGCGACTTCAGACTCTTGTAAATGACAGCGGTCTGGACAGGGTTGGCGACGACGCTGGCCTGCTGCTCGAACCACCCAGGCGGGAAAACCTCGAGGTTGATAGCGAATTTATCCCTTGGGAAGTTAAAGTTGGCGAGGCAATAGACAAGTATCAGCATGGGGCACCCAACAGCGATAAGCAGGTCGAATCTGCAGCAAGAACAGGGAAAGACGCGTTAGATTGAGCGCAGTAGAGAGATGACTTCGAGGACTTACAGCAGGTCGACGAGCGTCTCGACCAGTCCCATTCGGTTGAGCGGGAGCAGCATCAGTACTGCAAACACGAGAGCATTCGAGGCGATAACGACAGTAAAGATGCCGACTATCACAGCAGGAGAACCGGCCTCTAGGATCTGCACGAGGAGGATCGTCTCGAAGGCGAGATCTCCGACCTTCATCCACAGTTTCTATAAAGGAAATCATAATAACAAAACATTTTAGCTAGCGCGCCAACCAGTAGATAAACTTCTACGAGCCACTCACAACAAAGCGTCTCGACGTGCTGTCAGGCTGAGTAAACGAGTTGATGAGCTTCAGAGCGGACGAGGTCGTTCGACTGGCCACTCTGGTAGAGTCGGGCTTTGCCATCCCAGCATTCAAAGTCTGACGAGACGGAGAGGTAGAGTGCGCTACTCGCTTTGGCCGGAATACCATCATTAGCAAGACGACAATGTATCCAAGACTCACGAGCGACAGACCAGTCACTGCCAGGTACAGTGTGGCAGGGGGTGGATCTACGAACAACCAGAAGGAGCCATCGTCGAAGTTCTCGGTGTTCATGACGCGGTTGACCGTGTAGTTGGGCGAGATATTCAGGAAGATGAGCCAGATTGTCCACACAAGACACACGAGCACCACAACGGCGAAAGCCACTTGCAGGTAGATGAGCTTGGAGCGGACACACACGGAACTCCTGAACGCGTCTCGCTTCGCTCTGCTGTCCCGTCGGCTCGTGACTGTCTCGGGGTGAATTTTGGCCAAAACAACGGGTAGCTGTGGCGGTGACCGCGTCTTATTAACGAGTTGCGGCCCAGTGTTGGGCGCTGAAAAGTGCCGAGTAGAGCTGAAGAGGATCGTGTCCGTCGGAGACGAACAGTGCTCGACATCGTCCTCCCCCCACCCAAACTTCCTCGGGGGCCCGCCTGGCTCCATCGAGATGCAGGGACTGGAGGAAAAGAGAGCTGTTGTTGTTGTGGTTGCTGCTGCTGATCCTGGAATAAACTGTGGGCATCAAGTAAAATATAGTACTTGTTTTGTTCTGTTAAACGGTCCCAGAATAGCAATACAACTGAAGCTATTGGCCGGACCCCGGGGTCCCGCATCATGTACCGATGGCGACCGGAATTATTTATTTTTATCGGCGGGGCAGTGCTAATATAGGTTGTGACAATTTTGTGATAATTTTCCGAGTTTAGCTAGAGCTCATTTCACCTTCAAGCATCTAGCATCCGGTATGAAGTCTAGGCGAACTGGAGGTGGAGAGTTTCCTCGGCGCAAACGTGATATTGATATTTTCGTGGCCGCAAAATTGCTGCATTCGTTCGTTCTAATACGTGCTTTGGTGAAGATACGACCAAGCAGATTCAAGCTGACTGCTAGAAGCTAGCGCCTACTACAGCAGCAGCGGCGTCGAACACGCAAAGCTGCGAACTCTGCAGCTCTGTGCAACTCGAGAGTCATTACTACAAGAGATACATAGCATACATAGCACTTGGATCTACCGAATATACCGGTTATTCATGCGGGGGCCCCGGGTTCCGCCAAACGCTTCAACTGATGTACTGTAGCCATGTTAAGTTGAAGTGACCTCAAAGCCATGTGACGCACACCATATACCAAAACATCATTCGTGTATACTTCTCTGTTCCGCGAAACTATGCAGTAAAACTTTAAATTGCCATACCAGGTAAACCGCTCGTCATTTTTGTGTGCAAAAGGTCGCAAATGAAAGCGCGCGGTATGCTCTTTCCGCTCTATTTTTTACAGTTCAGCAGTGTTAGTTCTGCCTTTACCAACGCCGATAGAATGACGCTTATTTTGAAGGCAGTCACAGTTTCCTCCGCATTTCACCAAGTATTAATCGCCCTTCAGTCAGAGCGGTATCATTGGAATCGTGACGATCCGCTGCGTCCAGGAAAATTAATTTGGGATGTGGAGGAGCTGATTTAGGCCCTCTACTGAAGCGTTTTATTTGGTATCAAAACGAGCTTACCAGCAATGAAAATGCCCAATCAGATCTAATCACATTCAAATCTTAAGATTTAAAGATGGGTACACTACACTTTAGGAGTTGGATACATATTTATCCATTTCTGCAAGGACATGGCTCACGATCTCTTCTTCAACGGAGAGCGACGCTGGTAGTGTTCAACCGCCACTGAGGCACTGGTACCCCGCGCTACGAGGTCCACCGGGAAGAGTGCCACGGCTACCTTGGTCTCGATCGTCAGGTCTCCTGTACCGGTGGCTCGCGGCTACGAGACTTCAGCGGCAAGGTGACACACGGGCAAGTAGTTGAAGTTGAAGCCGTTGGAGTTAGTCATTCCAGTTAGATATCGGTAACAAGAAAGAGTGCGAGTTGTGAGTGGTTGTGACCATGAGGGAGAAGGACAGATCTAGGAAAATCTCTGAGGAGTTCTCCAGAATGGATCTGATGTCTCCCTTGTCCACTTAGTGTGGGCCGGAGTGGTCACTGGTAACCGTAAGGGGGTTTTGGCTGAGGCCTTCCCCGATGAAACACAACGAGCATCAATCACTTTTGAACTTTCATTCTCACAGACAAGTCTTCTTCGCTACGCTCGGAAACTAGCTCGGCCTCTGGTGCTGACGAGACTGATACACCAGTTCTCGTAGCGGCATGGCTGAGGTATTGTCTGCTTGAGATTGGATGTAAAAACACGAATGGCGCACTTTAAGCATGTGCCCACCTGCGAAATACGCAATTGACAAAGTCGGTATTTTACCCAATAGAAAAGCGTTGTGTGTACCACATTTGGTTTCGGCTGAGAAGCTACTGCATAGTTTCGCGGAACAGAGAAGTACCACACCAACTCTTGTGGTCGCACACCACGCGACAAATAATTGGGCCCGTCCGCAGTTGTCTATGGCCATGACTGGGTCAATGCTGCAGCGCCGCGTTCTCCGCATCCAGGGCTCCTCCAGGCTTGCCAGTCTCGTGCACAGCCTCCTAGTCGCCCCTCGTACCACGCGCAGTCGGTCGTTCTCGTCCACGGTCAAGGCTCGCGGATTCACCAACTTCCTCACGTTCAGCACCATCCAGCCGGCGGATGGACGTCTGACGCCCGCGGACTTCCGCTTCAAGGCGGCGCTGGTGGTCAACACGGCGTCCAAGTGCAGCCACTCGGCGCAACTTAAGCAGCTGCAGCAGTTGCACGAGAAGTACAGCGAACTGGGTCTTGTTGTGGTGGCCGTGCCGTCCAACGACTTCGCCGGACAGGAACCGGGCGACAACAGCGAGATTCTGGAGCGGTACGCGGCGTTCGGAGCCACGTTCGCCATCGCGCAGAAGACGCCCGTGACGGGGGACAAAGCCCACCCGTTCTTCAAGAAGATCGCGGACAAGTACAGCGCGTCTGTGGCGCCGACGTGGAATTTCGACAAGTTCTTGGTGGACCACCGAGGCGACATGCGCGCCGTGTTCCCGAATGACACGGAGCCGCTCGTGCCCGAGGTGATTGCGGAGATCGAGGAGGTGCTGGAGGACCTCCCGCGCGGACTGGAACCGGGCCAGGAGCTGGTGGAGGAGGACGAGTACGACTATGAGGAGGAAGGGGAGGACAGTGATAGCGATGGCGAAGATAGTGACGATGAGGAGGAGGAGGGGGAAGACGAGAACCGTCGATCCAAGTAGAGAAGGGTAATGAAGAGCCGGTTGTGCCCGGACAATGTGTGAGAACTCAAGCTGCGGGGTTTTGGACTGGTAGTGCTTGCTATATAGTCCAGGCTCCCGACCATCGCGACCATGAATGCTGTCATTTATACTGCTGATGAGCTCAGTATCGGTGCACTGAGCTAACAGTGTGGAACAGGTTTTACTCTACTTTCGGTCGTTTCCGCCACGTCCCGGACGGACAGAGGAAGTTTCAAAACGAACTAGAGAGGCAGCGACTATCGAGTCAAAGCGCCCGCAACACACACACACACACACACTACTTGACGCCATGGAGCAACGTTGGGGCTTCCTTGTGCCGTGGTGCGACGTGTTAAGTGGGCGGATTCTCTATCGCCGCCAGGGATCCCGGAGCTTCAAGTCGGCGACATGCCTCCCTGCAACCTCCAGGTCGGTCTCCCGTCGCGGCCGGAGATGAAGGCCGAGGAGATGACGCTGCACTACGACCCGAAGCGTACAGTGGGCTTGAAGACAGCTCTCCAGTACGTCCAAGAGGCGCTGGCGTTGCTCGTGGCAGTGAAACATGTGGACTACTCCGCGTGGAGGTATCTGCTGCTGAAGCATTGCCAGCTCGACGTGGGCAGGGAAGGAGAAGAGGAGTTTGAAGCCGAATTGCCGGCTCGATTCGAGCTCTACACGGACCTGGACCGAGATAAAGCTTCCAACTCGAACGTGGTCCATTTCTGTGGCGTTTACCAGCGTGAGCACCGCAGTTCGGCGTATCTCAAGACATTGGCAAGAATCGCGGCTTTAGACGGCAGAATGGGGAAGGATCAACCGGGAGTTGATATCAAGATCCCCGTACGCATCGCCTTCTCACCTGGTCTCGCACATATCGCGAGGTGTGCTGGAGGGGACTTGAAAGTCCTCATGGACATCCGAACAGCCGAGCGGACGATCCGAAAACAGTGGAAAGCGTACAGCGACGACGATGCAGTGAGGTCTGGGGCCCTACGCTGCACCTTTGAGCTCAGTCCAATGGTGGCAGACTTCGACGAGTGGGCGGTCACGTCCAAGACGACGGAGGCGATGGAGAGTCTGGCGCTGGGCGACGTCTGGTTCTCCCAGTTGTCGCTTGCGGCCGAGCTAAGTCCTGAACTCGAGAAGGACGAGCTCCAGTCGAGGAAGACGCTAGGGAAGCTCATGCCGCGCGTCTTGAACGCGGGGGATCGCAGTCGAGAGCGAAGTCTCGACGCGTTGGGGCTGTTCATTAATGCGGCACTGAAACCGGGCGACTTTGAGGCCGTGAGCTCGGCAATTGTCCTCAACCAAATGACCAAGAACTTGTCGTTGGGAATGTGGATGGACACTCACAGGTGGAAGTGGCTCGCGTACTCACTCTTCTCCAAACGAGCTCGCGCGTGCTCAACGCTGCAGTCGCTCTCGCTGCTTTCGATCCACAACATGCGCATCGCGGAGATGAAAGAAATTCGCCGCCATTTTGGCCTCCGACCACCCGGAAGAAGAGCTGTTGAACTGTCCTCGCGGTGCAGTGGAGGAAAGGGACGCAACATTGAAACGTGGTGCTCCGATCCGATGGCAGTTTGACGACCAAGGCGAGGCTGTCTTGGCTGCGCGCGAGTTGGTTCTAGAGCACGAAATCCCCTCCGCACGGACGTTCAGCGATGACGGAGAGAGCGCTTGGGTGAATGTGCTGGTCCCTGGCTACGGACGATGCCAAGCCCAGCGCGAGGATCTAGAGTTCAATGAAGACAACCAGGACCAAAGCACTCGAACCACGGAGCTGACGTCGCTCACGCTCGGGTTCAGCGCGTGTTGCGCAGGAACTTCCAGCGGTCTGCCAGTGTTTCTACGCGCTGTCGGGTCCACCTTAAAGCGCTTGACGCTGAACGGGCCCCGAGTGGTCATCGACGAGAACTGGATCCTCGAGAGCTGCCCGAACATCGAAGCGCTGTCGGCCTGTGGGGGCTTGGTGGACGCGCGACTCAATTTCTGCGGGTATCGTGCTGTCAACGAACCATTTCCGGAGTTGAATTGCTATTGGGACGACGTCGCAGCTCTCGCGAGTGACCTTCAAGACCCGAGCAACCCGCTCTCCAACTGCGTCCACCGCTTGTGCGTCCGCCTGAATTTCATCGACGGCGCGCGCCGCTTGAAAGCCGCAGCGAAGGCGCTGCTTCAAATGCTGCAGAGGAACAAGTCGTTGGAGTTCCTCGAGGTCGTCGTGCAGCCCAAGTACGACGGCTACTTCGCAGAATTCAGGAAGCACCACCGACAGCCGATCAACCGCGTGCTGGAGCCGCTTCCAAGAGAAAGCAGAGCGGCGTTCATCAGTGTGCTGTCCAGTCAACAGGCGACCAAGACGAAGGAGAAATCCCGGAAGCCTGCGATGGCGATTGCAGAGCTCAACCACGTCGTGAAAAACATCTTCGCGTTTGCCGCCGATCCTGTGCTGAGAGAAGTGTGGAGGAAGCTGAGAACGAAGTCAGGTGGGATGAAGTGACGATCTAAAGCCTTAAATTCAAGCCTTAACACGATTTCATTGGCGTACTACGCAAAAGGTGAGGTTGGGCGCGTGGCGGATTCATACACAGAGTCTGGGGCTCGAACGTGTGATTTACCGTGAGCTCATCAGACCATGAAGGTCCGGGCCGTCGTACGCATCTTCGGTGCCCAAGTAGTCGTGGCGAAACTTGGCGTGCGTCGTCATGTTGAACGCGGGCATCTCGCTCACGCACGACCTGTCCAGGCGCTCCAAGTCTCCACTATTCTCCACAAACGACGCCAGCAGCTTGAACCCGCACGTATCCGTAGCGTTGACGAGGTCCTCGACGAGATTCGAAGATACAACCGTAGCGTGCACCGCGTGGTCGAAAGTGATGAGCTCCTTCTTGTCTCCGTCCAGCGCTGCCAGCAGACCCTCAGCGTATTTGGGCGGCGTGAAGGGGTCCAATCTACCGTTGAGCAGCAAGACGCTGGCGTGGTCGGGGATCACAGCGCTCTTGTTCCAGTACTGGTCGCGCGTGTACACGATACCGTCGCCCGAGTAGTTGCCGACGTTGAGTTGGTTGCATACACTCGAGTTCTCCTTCGAGAACGCACAATAGAGCGGCAGATCTGGGTACGATGCCCCCCTAGAGATCGAGGCGTTCGTGAACCTCGCTCGCATCGTTTCCGTCGACGGGGTTGGAGACTCCCAGAACTCGGAGAACTTTATCAGGTAGTAGAGCGGCATCGAGAAGAACTCCGACCTTTGGTTGAGCTCGTTGAGGTCTTCGTCCAACTTTTTCATGAAGTGGCTCAGAACCGCAACATCCGCTGGGGAGCAGCGGTTCAGGCGATACACGACGGGCGGGATGAGCTTGCGTACGACTGTTTGCTGTAGCATTGAAGCCAATGTCCGTCGCAGGATCAATGACGGAAGGTCAAACCCAGCCGTTCCGTTGCTCAGCAGCTTGGCACAGCTCGACTCTGGTGCATTGTCGAGCTGGAGGATGAGGCTCTGGAGCGCGGCAGCTAGTCCTTCCGGTTCAAAGTGAGAGCTGCAGGCTTTGTCACGATCACAAAGCTCCAGGAACGCGTCACCCACTTGGCCAAAGTTCGCGTCCGTCATCGAGAAGTACATGAACTTGTCGGCGGGCGCTCCAGAACCGGACGAGATGCTGTCTAGGACGTACCCCGTCACCGTCGGAGGGTTCAGATGGATCAGTCGCTCCACCAACGCGGTCCCGTAGCTCACGCCGTAGACAATGGTGCTCGCCCCATTGGTGAAGTTGGAGATGAAGGTCGCAATGTCGGTCGCAGCGCTGGTCATGGAGAAAGACGCGAGGTCTCCGTACTTGTAGTGGAGATCTTGTGAGCACGCCGGTAGCTTGGACAGATCCCTGATTGTGGTGTCTTGGGCAGCCACGCAGTCGAGGAACGTGCTGCGTCCGGTGCCGCGATGGTCCATCGTGTACACGTTGATCGCTCCACCAAGTTGGTTGTACAAGTTCCCCATCGACGACTCCATCGCAGTGGACGAATCCCCAGGCCCACCTTGTAGAATCCACACGTTGGTCGTAGTTTCGGGATCTCCCACTGTCGCTGGCAGGCGCTTGACGAAGATGTCGACGGCCGATTCAGACGCGTCCGAGCTGTCACAGATCCCCGGGTAGCACAACGGAGCGTTGTACGTGGCGCACTCCGCCGCCAAACCGTCAGCACTGCCCTCGTCCGAGAAGGTGAGCTCCGAGCACGGGTACCAGCCGTTCAGTTGGCTCTTGATGCCGAGTACTGCCGGTAGAGTGAGTATCGTGGCCAATACAGTACGACCAAAGTGCTTCATCGTCAGTAGCTTGTGATGAAGTTGGCGTCGATGTTGTCCGTTGGAGGAGAGTTCGTAAGTGAAGCTTGAGGTCGTTGATACCATTAGCCTCTGGTCCTCAAGGTAGATACACTTTCAGTCCTATCGAAGCGATCAGCTCGATAAAGTGCCCAAAACGACATTCTGTGTACTCGCTGTTTCGATGGGAATGATACGAAAAAGCAACGAAGGTAGCCAACCAAGCTACCGCTACATAGCCATTCTACTGTATGTATACTCAAACAAGAAGTCGCCTTAAGACGCTGATTTGTTTTATTGGAATCGTAGCACACACGCACGGAATCCGATCTCGAACGAGCTACGTATCTATCCATCTACTGTATCTACACTGTACCCGCCTCAAAGCATAAGTATCGCATTTCGAATCACGTTGATGCATTAACCTCACCGGTGTTCGATGATACGTTTTCTTGGACTTTCGAGCATGGGTCGAAGACACACATTGTTCGGTACTAAGTATTTTTCTCTGTAATGTTTTTCACATGCAATCTTGCCCCGTTGCCGACTTTTAAGACGTGCACCATCTAAATCTACCCTCTCCATGCAAGGTGTGTATAGTACTAACAGCTACCGTCGAGCCACTCAGACTGGAGTTGTACACACCATCATACGCATCGCCGGTGCCCAAGTACAGATACTGGTCATCAATCTGCATCGTGAGATCGAACTCTGGCATTTCGTCCACGCACGCCCTGTCCAAAAGCTCCAAGTCTCCGTTATTCTTCACGTACGACGCCAGCAGCTTCAGTCCGCACGTGTTGCTGCTGTCCCCGTCTTGACTCAGCGGGGTCGAGGACACCGTGTCGTGCACCGAGTAGTCGAAGGAGATCAACTCCTTCTTGTCACCAACCAGAGCTTCCAGCAGATACTGCGCGTACTTGTGCGGAGTAAGAGGGTCGAGTTTGCCATTGAGTAGCAGCACGCTGGCGTGCTCAGGGATAACAGCGCTCTTGTTCCAGTACTGGTCGTGCTGGTAGAAGATGCCGTTGCCGGAGTAGTCGCTAACATTGAGCTCGTTGCACACGGTCGAGTTTTCTTTCGAGAACGCGCAGTACAGCGGGGTGTTCCGGTAAACCTCAGGGTCGGAGATCTCGGCGTCCGTGAATCGTGCTCTCATTTCTGCGACTGAAGGGGTTGGCCTCTCCCACATCTCGGAGAAAATGATGAGGTAGTAGAGCAGCGGCGAGTAGAAGGCGTCTTCCTGACTCGACTCTTCTGCATCTGCGTTGAAAGCCGTGACGAAGTGGCTGAGGACGTCCATGTCTTCAACTCCACAGCGACTCAAACGGTAGACGAGAGGAGGAATGAGCTTTCGGAGGGTCAAACGCTCGAGCAGTGAGCTCAACGCACTGCGGAGGATGATTGAGGGCGGTTCGTCCTTCACATCCGTCGTCAAGTTCTTCATCAGAGCCGCACACGTCGAGCTCGGGTCGTTATCAAACTTTGCGATGAGTTCGTGGAGCGTGTTCGCCAATCCTCTTGGTTCAAAACGAGCAGAGCAGTCGTCTTCGTCCTCGCAGAGCGCCAGGAAGGCATCGGCCACCTCGCCAAAGTCAATGTTCCAGGTCGAAAAGTACTCGAATTCGTCTGCTGGGGCTCCGGGAGAAGCGGCAACGCTATCCAGGACGTACCCCGTGACTGTAGCGGGGTTCAAGTGGATCAGCCGCTCCACCAACGCTGTGCCGTAGCTCACCCCATACACCGTCGTGTTGGCTCCATTCGAGAACTTGGCGATGAACGTCGCGAGGTCCGTCGCTGCACTCGTCACGGAGAACGCCGCTAGGTCTCCGTACTTGAATTCCAGATCCTCCGCACAGCCAGGCACCTCCTTTGGGTCGATCTTCTGTCCTCGAGGTGAGCCGGTGGTCATCGCTTGAGCAGCCACAGTCGAGGAACGTACTGCGTCCGGTGCCACGATGATCCATTGTGTAGACGTTGATGGCCCTCCAGTTGGTTGTGCAGATCCACCATCAACGACTCCATCGCAGTGGACGAATCCCCAGGCCCACCTTGTAGCACCCACACGTTGGTTGAAGTCGCTGAATCCCCACCGTCGCCAACATGCGCTTCACGAAGATGTCGACGGTCGATTCAGACGCGTCCGAGCTGTCACAGATCCCCGGGTAGCACAACGGAGCGTTGTACGTGGCGCACTCCGCCACCAAACCTCCAGCACTGCCCTCGTCCGAGAAGGTGAACTCCGAGCACGGGTACCAGCCATTCAGTTGGGATTTCGCCAGTACTGCGTCAGTCAGTATCGCCACTGCAGCGATGAGCTGAGGAGGAGGAGGAAGCTTCATCGAGACTTGGACTGGAGTTGATGTTGTCCGAGGTTAGCTAATCGGGAAGTGAGCGAAGAAAACCGCAGCGCTGGCCGGAGACTGTCGTCGCTGCGGTCGAACGCTTCCTTTTTGTTGGTCGAAGGGGAGAGCGCTGCTGACTCCCAAGTTGACTACTAGTGAATCAAGTGAGCCGGAATGCTCGTGGTTCAGATAACGCTTCACCTCTTCCAGAGCAGTCGCCTTTCCTACCAAGGCGACGACGGAGGACAAGCCTTCCACTGGATACACCACGCCCAAAAGTTCCGATGCACGCGCCCGAGATGACCGTCTCTGAACTTGTGGGCGCGCATTCTTCATGCGTAATGCGTTTCACCAGTAGGAAACGACCCCACTCACTCCCTCGCTCGGGACAACTTTAGACTGCCTTCTACTCGACTCCCACCACCGCCTTCTACCCCACTCTACCCTCTTCTCACCTCAACTCACCTCACGCCATGCTGCTCTCCCCGAAGGGCCTCCTCCGCCTCGTGAGCGCCGTCGTGGGGCTCATGCTCTTCATCGTGGCGTGCGCCGGCTTCAACACGTTGAAGTTGTCCGTCTACTCGGTGGACAGCCAGGCCGAGTTCGGCTGCCTCTGCTTCCTGGGCGTGTGCTTCGGCCTGCTGCTGGCGTTCGGCGAGTCCAAGTGGGAGCTCTTCTTCTTCTTCTTCGGCTTCATGCGCTACCGCCTGGGCCGCGCCTGCATCTTCGCCGTGAGCGGCGTCATGACGGCGCTGCTGGGCAAGACCCGCGGCCAGCAGTGCGACTGCAGCGACAACGTCATCCTCATCATCGAGGGCGTGGCGCTGCTGGCCATGGCCGTCATGCAGACGCTCGCCATCTTCGTCTTTGGCAACAACAGCGCCCCGCGTCGCAACAAGGACTCGATCCCGACGGTGCGCGTGCCTCCAGCCGCGACGGCGCTACCAGTTACAGCACCTCGGAGCACCGCATTGCCCAAGGAGACGGCCCCGTTCCAGGCCATTATCCAGCCAGTCGCGCAGCCAAAGCCTGCGACTCAGCCGACAGCTCTGCCCATGCCCACGTCGCCTTCCAGCCACGCAGACAGCAACTTGCCCTCGTGGATGCACACGCCGTAAGTAAAAAAAAAAATGAAAGGGCGATAGTTGCCTTTTTACCGTCATTCACATTATAAAGCACACACAACTAAGTACGACCACGGCGTACTTAACGAAAAACGACCCAAAAACAATTTGGCGGGAGTCCCGTTTGACGCATTTTACCCATTTTTCAGTTGTGAACATGGCGTCGACTGGCGGCGGGTCTCCTCCGGCTACGCCGGGCTCTAGCTCGCCCTCCAGGGACCCCCAGCGGCCGCACCGACCTCATCTTCTGCGCCTGCGTCTGACGCACCTGCCAGTACCCAGCAGCTCGGCAACGGTCTCGAGGACAGCGAGGAAGAGGACGACGACGCCGACGACTCGCGGGGCCGCAAGCGCCGCCGCCTACGCCGCGGAGACGACGCGCCTGCTGCCAATGGGGATGGCGTGCCCTCATCACCCACGCTAAGCCAGCTGGCAGAGGGTGATGCCGACGACGTGGACGACTTCGTCGTGGGAGACATGGAGCGCGAGGAGGAACAGGGGACGACGACTACGGCGAGCAGGCCGAGGAGCTGGACGAGGAGATCGTGGACGAGCTGGACATCCAGGAGCGGGAGCGGCAGTACTTCTCCGAGGACGAGTTGGACGACGATGTGGACGGAGAGGACCTGAACGAGAACGCAGAGATGTACGTACGAGGGCTGCAGATTGAGACCGTTGTCGGCCTCGAACTCGCTGTGGAGGATGAGGTATTGATGTTTTTTTATAATTTTTTATGATGTTGTAGGGACTACCGCCGCATGGAGACGCTGGATCGGTATGATACGACGATGCTGGACGGCAGGCAGTACGAGGATATGGACCTGGACACCAGACGAGCGGTGGAGGACGAGCTGAACCGACGAGACGCCCGTGAAGGACGCATCGCGCAGGTGTTCCAGGAGGACCAGGAGATGGAGCACGACGACGCCCATAGACGCAGGTTCAGGCGTCCGCAGGAGGGAGAGGACGGATACGACGAGATGGGCGGCAACGTGGACGACGAGGAGGAGCTCATCAATTTGGAGCACTTCGACGTGCCGTTGAGAGAGTGGATCGCCACGGAGCGGCCGCGCAACGAGATCAAGAGGCGGTTCCGGAACTTCCTCAACACTTTTGCAGATGGGAAGGGCAGACTCGTGTACCACGAGAAGATCGTGCAGTTGGCGCAGCGTAACGAGCAGTCGCTGGAGATTGAGATTGGAGACGTGATCCACAGCATGTCGATGGTGGCGGCCTGGCTCGTGGAGGCACCCAAGGATATGCTCTCGATTCTGGACGAGGTGGCGCAGGACGTCGTGCTGGCGCTGTTCCCGTACTACGCCACGATCCACCAGCAGATTTACGTGAGGATTCTGGATCTGCCGGGTACGGAACGACTGCGCGATCTGCGCACAGCTCACTTGAACTTCCTCATCAAGGTTTCGGGTGTGGTGACGAGGCGTACGTCCGTGTTCCCGCAGCTTCTGCTTGTGAAGGTGAACTGTCCTGGATGTGGAGCCGTGCTCGGACCTTTCACGCAGCAGAGCCAACAGGAAGTGAAGCTGAACGCGTGTCCCGAGTGTCAGTACCGGGGCAACTTCCCTGTCAACAGTGAGCAGACGGTGTACCGCAACTTCCAGAAGATTACGCTGCAGGAATCGCCCGGTAGCGTGCCGCCTGGACGTGTGCCACGCTCCAAGGATGTCGTGTTGGTTGGCGACCTCATTGATAAGGCTCGGCCAGGGGATGAGATCGCTGTCACGGGTATTTACACCAACACACCAGACCCGACGCTTAATTTGCGTGATGGATTCCCTGTTTTCCGCACTGTGATCGAGGCGAACCACGTGGAACGCCGTGCTGATGTCCTGGGCAGCCAGCTACTCACTGCGGAAGACAAGAAGCAGATTCTTCGACTTGCGAAGCAGCCGGATATTGCGCAGAGGATTATCAACAGCATCGCGCCGTCCATCTACGGCCATCAGCAGGTGAAGACGGCGTTGGCTCTAGCGCTATTCGGCGGAAAGCCGAAGTTTATCAAGAACTCGCGTGTGCGTGGTGATCTGAACGTGCTGATGGTGGGAGATCCCGGTACGGCCAAGTCTCAGTTCCTGAAGTTCGCGAAGCAGACCGCGCCGCGTGCCGTGTATTCAACGGGTAAAGGTGCTTCTGCGGTGGGTCTTACGGCTGGTGTGTCGCGCGACCCTTTCACGAAGGAGTGGGTGCTGCAAGGTGGTGCGCTGGTGCTGGCAGACAAAGGAGTTTGTCTGATTGACGAGTTCGACAAGATGAACGAGCAGGACCGTACGAGTATTCACGAGGCCATGGAGCAGCAAAGTATTTCCGTGTCCAAGGCCGGTATTGTGACGTCGCTGCAAGCGCGATGCTCCGTCATCGCGGCTGCTAACCCCATCGGTGGACGGTACAACGCCGCGCGGACTTTTGCCGAGAACGTGGAGCTGACAGACCCGATTCTGCAGCGTTTTGACCTTCTCTGCGTCTTGCAGGACAAGGTGGACCCTGTCGATGATGAACGGCTCGCAGACTTCGTCGTGTCCAGCCACATGCGCAGCAACCCCAAGAAGAAAACCGGCGAAGAGGATGAAGAGACCGCCGACGAGGAAGATGAATTGAGCGCCATGACTCAGTCCATGCAGGTCGGTGACGGAGACGCAAGTATGACGCTGGACCAGGAGCTGCTGCGGAAGTACATCCTGTACGCCCGCACCTACGTGAACCCTGTGCTCGCCAGCGGACTCGACACCGGAAAGGTGGAGGCTTTCTACGCGCAGCTCCGACGGGCCTCGCAGCACACGGGCGCTGTTCCTGTGGCTGTTCGGCACCTGGAGTCGCTGTTCCGCATGGCCGAGGCTCACGCCCGAATCCACCTGCGCGACACCGTGGGCGACGAAGACCTGGCGCTGGCCATCCGCGTGCTCACGGAGAGTTTGTGTGACGCGCAGAAGTTCACGTTCAAGCGCCAGTGGCGGCGTCTGTTCCGGCCGTACCTGACGTACCGTCAGGACAACAACGTGCTGCTGCTCCACGTGCTGCACGAGCTGTTCAAGTCGGCGCACGCGTACCAGCAGCTGCGCATGCAGACGAATGCGCAGGCCGGTCACCGCAGCCACAAGGAGACGACGTTGACTGTGCTGCGAGACGATTTGCTGTCCAAGGCCAAGTCGGTCGGCATCTACGACCTCAGCGAGTTCTACGAGTCTGCGGCGTTCACCAAGGCGGGCTTCCGCATCGACGAGGTCACCAACTCCATCATCAAGGACATATAAACACGGACTCAGATCAGACTCGGCATATAACAAACCGGCATGTTATAAATTTCCTAGAGCTTTGCCGTTGTACACGAGTTCCTCCTCTCAGCTGAGTAGCGTCCGCATCTGTGTCGGTGGAGCAGATCCGAACGGCTGATGAGCTTCCAGCAGCACGATAATTTCTTTTTGGACTTGACTGCGTGCACCATCCGACGGAGGCAACAAGTGAGCCAGTTGCAGTGCAGTGAGGCCGTCACGATCTAGGATGCCAAAGACGTTTGGCTGAGCTAGGAGCAATCGCACACAACGCTCATGACCTGCAAAGACTGCAACGTGGAGAGGGGACCGGCTCAAATGGTGTGTGACCAGCGTGGGGTCGGCTCCACACCGCAACAGGAGGTCCAGTATGTCTGCGTGACTGTGCTCCGCTGCAATGTGGAGTGGCGTTCGCGCGTCATCTGAGGCGTCCAGTCGAGCGTCCACGTCCGCGTTGGCTAGTAGCAGCTCTTGGACGGCTGCAATATGACCACCACGAGTTGCGAGATGAAGAGCCCGCCATCCCCCACTTCGAGCTGCTTCGAGGACATCTCCACGCTTAGTACTTGAGTTGTCACTGTCCAGCTGTAGTAGACAACGAACTGCTGTGGCATCGCCGAGCATCGCAGCACAGTGCAGCGCCGTCCAACCCGCCTGAAGCACACACAGTGAGAACAAAGCTAGGTTTTTCTTCTCCAGTTGCTGCTGAACGTACGCTGTCCGTCTCCGTGAGATCCAAGCCAGCTCGCTGTAGTGAGTGCACAAGCGTCGGGTGGAGCTCGTGCTGTGCTGCGGATAGTCCGTGCAGTACCAGCGGCTTGGCTCGGTTCTTGATCATGACGCTTGTCGGGATGAAGTCACGCGGTCGGCCACAGCACTGGCAAAAGCAAGTTGTACCGCCAACATCTTCGACACCCTCGTTCACCTTCCAGCACACGAAGCACTCCCATTTCTTCATCGCTGCAGAAAATAAACGTACAAACCCAAGCGGTAGCAAACGGTAGTAAAGCAAAAATAGTTTGTTTGTTTGTTCACAGGTCGATTGGCCCCGGCAAAAAAATTGTAACTTTCCAAAATCGGGTACCTTTCTATCTGAAATAGAGTACTGATTAACCTAAACAACTACATCTAAAAGCTAGAATGGCTACATGGCTACATGTATTACCCTGCAGCTCAGCGGTTGTTTGCTGAGTTTCACACTAAAACCTAAGGTTACTACTAAAAGCTATGATGATTCATCATAGCTTTTACGACTACACTATGGTGCGAGTCCGCTGAAGCAGACTTTATCGCTGGGCAACGCTTGCCAATATCTCGTGCTATCATGTCTGCCAGCTCAAGCTAAGTAAAGCTGTACGTCTGAAATCTTCTCTCTATATATATGTATCTACCTATATGCTCTGCCCAGAGCATTTAAGCCTTACTTAAGTAAGCAATTTGTGACCACATTGTTACGTTTCCAGGTCGAAATGAGACGCTGGTATCTTTAGTTCTTGGGGAGCTTATTTTTACCCCCAAAATACACAAAAAATATTTGTCTTTCAGCAAACGATTTAATTCATTCTGCCAACAACGTTATATTACTACTTTCTACTGGGGTAATAGTGGCCGATAGGCAAATATCTTGTAACTTATCAAAACCAAACCGGATCTCTCTTTCTTAATTGTAATATTTAAGCTAATATCTGCTGGAGTCGGGTACCCTCGATAAATGCTAAGATTTATGCACATTATTTACCAATTGTTGATACTAATCGTTTATTATTTACCAACACCTGCATTCAAACGCTTACGGACGCTATGAGATCGTCATGGCTTCGATGAAAGCGTGTCAATTTGCGCCATAATCGACCAAGCTTAGCTGAAGATGACCAACATGACTTGTCTAGGTGCAGGCTGCATTGTTTACGTTTGAATTTGCTCAATACCCAATCACTCTTAGCCGAAGACCCCCAACATCGTGTCTGTCGCCAAACCAATCAGCTCAACTCGACAGTGACACGAGCATCGCCCGTTTGAACTAGGGCTCCGCGAAGGCTGGGATAGGAGGTTTTTGCTATAAACGCTTTCTAGTACCATGATTCTTTTTTTACGAACCACGGGCATCTCCTGCGCCTGCTTCGCAGCCGCAGCGTCTGCCCGGTAATTCACCTTACAACTGTAGATGTATGGCATGCCTTGGCGGTGCTTATACACAGTGCTAAAACGAACCTTGCTCGAGATCTGTTTGCTGCTTGTAGAAAATGAAAATGTTTTGCTTTGTTTGCTTCTGCAGCAGTTCGTCCGCTTCTCAATCATTCACTTTACTTCACCCCAACTATTCGATAAATGTTACTGACGCATACCGGTTCAATCTGCCCACGCATATAAACCTTTTGGAGGCCCAGTGCGGCACCGTGGCCATACCGGTGTGATGGGCGACGTACCGGTTCAGGCTGCCCACGCATATAAGCCTTTTGGAGGGCCAAGTGCGCCACCGGAGTCGTACCGGTTTCATAGAGATGTACCAGTTAGATGTCAAGAGGGGTCATCTTTTGACTTGACGTACCACGGATATAATCCTATTTGGTCTGCGATAGCAGCACTAACGTTGCTTCCTATCCCAGTATAAGATTTTTTTCTTGCGTTGAAGAACACACTTCCAAGGAATTGGCCCACTGTCGTATTGCTCATTCCGCAATTTACCCCCCCCCCCCCCAAGGGTAGATTATTAATCGGGTCGTCTGCGGGTCTGGTAAGGCCGAGGGTCAGTGTGACCCATATCCAGATCCGTGGATATCTTACAGCGAATATATTATTTCTTTCATGCCCGACCCATACCCATAGCAGGGAAATATGGATTAGTCAGCCTTGGTGACTTACTACATTGATCTAGCAGTAGATGAACTGTAGTGTATCAACTATCCCAGTGGGTGTAGCTTAGGCAAATGCGCACTCATTTAGAGGCCAACATGGGAGAAATATGGCCGAGAGCGAGCGAAGGCGAGCGCGAGGCTCACTCAATGCGCTCACCGGTCACCAACACCCGCCGATCAGGCGGGGCGTGTCTGCGCGAGCGAGCGAAGGCGAGCGCTGCAACCCGATATTTTTTCCTAGACACCGCGCCTGGCCGAGCCGAGGACTTAGCGTAAGGCACGAGGGGTGGGGCAGGCCGCGGAGCGGCGCTCCCCGAGCGAAGCGAGAGAGGGCGGGCCCCCCGAAGTGCCGTCGCTAAGTCCGCAGGCGAGAGCCAACGGGCGAGTGTCCTACTAGTACTCGATCAATCAATCCGTCTCCTTCTCTGGTGAACTTGCTGTATAATATTGCCAGATGACAGTCGCCGGCACTCGCGGATCCCTTTACTGCAGTTTACTATGCGCAGTAATTTACGAGTACTTTACGGGCTGGGCTGCTGATCAGACTGACCAGAGAAAGACCAGCGAAATATACATGCCCGACCCTCGGCCTTACCAGACCCGCAGACGACCCGATTAATATCTAACCCCCCCAAGCCCTCAGTTAACAGTTTGTTTGTTTGTTTGTTTGTTTTGTTTTTAATGTGAGGATCATTATTGTCACTTAGCTAACATCTCACTCGTTCCTCTACTGTAGCTCTCTCGTCAGACAACATAGTACAAAAATGAGCACAGTATATCTTACCTGCAAAAGGAATGAAATAGCTCTCTCCTTGCTAGCGCCAACGCAGCCATTAGGCGCTGACCAGAGTGTTATGCAACCGATGTCCTCACCAGACCAGGCAACCTCAATTGGTGACTTTCGTTCCCTAGAACCCACCACGATAAAGAAGAGCGGGGCTTGCTGGTTACCAGCATCACAAAGGTTCGGCTGAAACATCATTTCCGTATCGATACACTTCGACTATTTGTTCAATTACGCATTCTCGGGCAGATGCTGCGGCTGCGAAGCAGGCGCAGTAGATGCCCACATTAGAATCAACCAGAGAGTTGGGCTGGTAGTGCTTTTCAGGATTAAACATACAACCACTGTGGGATTTACTCAAGTATTACCCGTTATCATCGTCCATGAAACTATACGTCGACCTGTGTACTCTCCCGGAGCAACGCTCCGAGTTGCCTATTTGTTTGTGAGCTGGTTTCATTCAACTCGTAGCCACGGTTGCTCAAAGCTCAGGCACTTCGAAGATAATGACACAGTGACTCCCCCGATGGCCGATTCTAAACCCCGGCAAGAAAGAAATCCATGTACGTGGAAAACTACGGCAATGGCTTCAGCGAAAACCTCCCACTGGGTACGCGTTCGGCCTGGAGACAAAAGGTTAAGCACTGCCCTCTACGTCCACTTAGCAAAGATTTCTGTATTTTTATGCGCAAACTCGCACGACGGAAAGGGCCAAATAACATTTCGCTCCAGAATTGCGCCCAAGCACGAAGTCATTGTATCTTACCAATCTTCGTCGTCCTCGACGTATCTGTCTCGGTACAACTTCTAGTGCTGCGTCCCAACGTGATGTTCGCCAAAGTGTGTGAGTGTGACAAGCTGGTTGTCTTTGAATCTAGGAATAACGTCAACTAGCGTTATTGAAAAATAAATGTTTCTTGTGCTTTTCCACAACACCCACAACATTTGTGGGCCATAATGAAGGTACTATTACGCCTAGTATTGACGCGGTGCACTAAATAATTGTAGGAAAACAAAAGCAGGTAAAATTGGGGTGTACCATCAACCTTCGGCTTGCTAGAAATAGCAAAACACCTCGCAAACGCTACCCACTGCAAGCGTTCTGAACGGCAACTATGGGCGCCAGTGCATCGACGAAGGCGTTGGGAGAGTTCGATTCTGCGCTCAAGAGCTCGGTTAGCACTGGGAAATTAGTGGTGACGCATTGCGAGCTTCTGGCTCTTCCACCTGAAACTCTCGAGCGTGCCACCCACCTCCGCGATCTGACGCTGGAATGTATACACCTGCAAAAACTGCCAGCCAGCTTCGGCTGCCTCGAGCTTCTCGAGTAAATAATTCATCCAACTTCCAGTTTTCCTGCAAGTTCTAACGTGAATCTAAACTTTTTCATGTCGTTTTAGACGCCTGTCACTTGCTGGCAACCGACTCGAGTCTCTACCGCTGTCTTTTCACCAACTCCAACGCCTTCAAGAGCTCGACCTGAGCAAGAATGCGCTGCGCTCCCTCCTCGGCAATTTCTGCGATCTCAGCGCACTGCGTCGTCTTTTCCTGCATGAAAATGCTCTGGAGAAACTCCCTCGGGAGTTTGGGGCTCTCAGCAACCTGGAAATGCTGGACATTGACAACAACCAGCTTCGCAGACTGCCAAAGTCGTTCTCATGTCTGTCAAAGCTGACTCGACTCGACTTGAGCCGCAACAAGCTCCGTAAATTACCCGACGCCTTCGGGAATCTGAGTGCACTACGCGTCTGCAACCTCGGACGCAACCTGCTGCAGGAGCTGCCGGAGTTTATCGGGATGCTGGAGAGCCTCGAGGTTCTCAATCTGCAGAATAACGCGCTGTTCAAGCTCCCGGCGTCTTTTGCAGAGCTCACGAGTCTCACGAATCTTTCGCTCACTGGGAACAGGATCGAGTGCTTCCCTCGCTCACAACTGGGGGCTCTAAAGGCGCTGGTCACGTTGACGTACGCTGAGAATCGACTGCGCCAGTGGCAACCAGGCGAGAGGAATATCCTTCTGGACGGAGAAGACACGCCCGAAAACGACGAAGCTGTTGATAACGAAGAGGAAGAAGCAGTCGAAGACGTCTGGAACATGGCGATGAACCCCCTCGCAGAGTTGACCACGATGCAGTACCTTGACTTGAGCGATAACGCGCTTGTTGCGCTTCCAACGCGAGGCTGGGAGTGTCTGACGGAGCTTGTCCACTTAAAGCTGGCTCGCAATCGGCTCCAGGCGCTTCCCGCAGGAGTCGGGAAGATACCGAAGCTCCAGCGGCTTGACGTCGCCGGGAACAAATTCAACACGTTGCCTTCCTCGCTTTTCCAAAGCAAAACACTGGCGTACGTCGATCTCCAGCAAAATACGCTGGAAGAAATGCCAGACAATATTGGGGAGTGCGAGGCTCTCGTTCGTCTTGTACTGACAAGAAATCGAGGCTTAAGCGGGCTCCCGGCGAGTATTTGCCGTCTTTCTCGTCTGCAGGAGCTTCGCGTGGACAAATCCTGCTTCTTGGCGCTGGAAGACGAGCAAACGGCCTTTTGTCGTGGTATCGACTTCTTCTCAGCCGAGTAGCTAGCTACCCACTTGGGGGCTGTCGTGCTACGGACGACTCACAGCACATCTCGGCAACACTGTACCTGAAACTAATCAGAAAAAAAGCTTGTTGCATGTACACAATCTGGGGATACCTACAGAGCCTTGCCGTTGTACACGAGCTGGTTGATCTTCTCTGGCAGCAATTCGGTCATCTCCCCGCAGATGGTCAGCTCCGTTTGGAAGCTGCGGCGCAGCTCTTGCCCCTGCTGTCCCGGGTACTTCTGTTCATACTTCCGAACGAGTTCCGTCACGGCCTCGTGGTAGGCGAGACTCTGGCGCCAGTACCCCACGGTCTTGCTCGAGTCCGACGGGAATGAGACTTTGCCACAGGCATGAGCTAGTCCAAAGTAGCCGAGCAGCATCGTTCGGAACTCCTTTGGAGACATGGCTTCACTTGGAAGTGGAACCGACTTGCCTCCGCGTAGCACGCTGACCCTAATGGGGTCCTCCTTGGAGGATCCGTCAGGCTCAGACGGCGGGTAGTAGAGGAGCAGGAACTGCTGGTAACACTGGATCGCCTTGATCGCGTACGCCATGGCCTTCTCCCCCGCTTCTTTGCTGCGCTTGAGCTCGAGCACGTCGGCGTTTATCTCTGCGCACTCAAAGTAGAGCTCCTGCAGTAGGTCACTGAAGGCGCGCTCGTTCAGCGTGTCACCGAGCATGGACGTCAGTAGGGCCAAGCGTCGTCTCTGCATAGCAACCTTCCTCCCGCGAGCGTCTTCAAAAGGAAGCAGTCGCTTATACAGAGCGCTCTCACGTTGCAGAAGACGCACGTGTTGCGTCACAAAGCCGTCCAGCACGAACACTTCCCGAGCTCGAGTGCAAGCTCGAAGACCCATCTTGAATACGTCACGAGCTTGGTCAAACGTCTCCACTTTTGATGCAGGCACAAACTCCATGCCAAATCCTTGTAGTTTGGCCTGATCGCCACCGCTAGGCACCGCAGTCTGGGCCAATTTAGCGAGCGTGGACTCCATACTACTAGGCCGAGGCAGAACGGGCTCAATCTCATCCGCAGCGTACCCGTCCTTCCTCATCCCTGCCAGCTGGAGCGTTATCACGTGAAGCCTGCTCCAGGTCGAGTAGATCTCGGCGGTAAGAATCTTCTGGTCCTCCTCATCCTCACCACCGTCGGTTCCATGATGAAGCAGCATGTACTCGCTGGCTTTCAGACACGTGGCAGCATCCTTGGGGTTGTCCGTATCCAAGTAAAACTCCACCAGCTTCAACGCGTTGCGCACCCACTCGTGCGCTCCTGCAAACCGCGACGTGTCTCCCTTCTCCGCATCGTTCACGCACTGCAACAATTGCAGCTCCAACGTCGACAAGCAAAACCTCGCCGACTCGTCCGCCATCCCCAAGCTGCCGTACACCTGCGCCAAGTAAAAGTGCGTGTGCGTTTGTGCCGCCGCCAGCGCCTCGTCTTGTTTGTCCTTCTTCTCCTCACACAGCGTCTGCGCCGCCGAGAGGTAGCACAGCGCTCTCAACGGCCGCGAGCGGTTCGACCAGAGCACACCCAGCTGGTTCAGCAGCTCCGCCTCGTACACCACGAACTCCTCGTGCTCCGCCTTCACCTGGACCTGCGGTATGTCCTTCAAAAGCTTCGGAGCTGCCTCCTTAGCAGCGTCTTGGCCCGAAGACCCGTCGTCCACCGTAATATCCGCCGTAAACTTCACCAGCTCTGGGAAGAAAAAGTTGCCAGCCTCCTCCAGCGCTGGCTGGGCGTCTAACAGCACACAAAAAGGCATAATTTCGAGTTAGACCAGCCAATATTGGGCTTCTAGAGCCCGAAAAGGGCATCAACATCACGTACGATGGGGCTCTTCCACTGCCAGATACGTGGCGCCTAGCTTCGCGGCTGCAATAGCCATTTCCTGCAGAAAATAAGGCCGCGACCGCATCAGCTAGGTACATTATAGACTAAATATTAAGAGTTTGAGAGATTTACAGAGCACTACGCACAGCTGGAGGCAGCGCCGTGGTCCTGAGCTTCTGTAGAATCTCTAGCACCCGGTAGTGAGACGCGTAGGGCGTCGTCTCAGGGCATTCTTCCTGTTCCAAGTGCACATTGTACAGCAACTTTAGAGACTGCTTACAACGTGCTATTGCGTCGTGAATAGGCGTCGGTAGATGAAGCCATTGTGGCGGGTGATAGAGGAGATTATGGCGCTTGCAACGCACCGCTCCAATGTCGTCGAGGCGTCGTAGAAGAGCGTGGAAGTCCTCCGGAAGATCGCTCATGCTTCGGTATCCTTTTTTATGATATCGCGCGCGTATATTCCAAATGAGGACCGAGCCTTTTTCCCAGAAACTTACACGGGGATTGCCGGGTTTTTAACCCTTTAACTACAGTAGTACCCTCTATTAATAGCTACTAATGGTAGGCTCGCACGATATTACTCATGCGAATCATGGTGCCTGTGAAGGCCATCCCGCCCTTGGCAATGACTGAAGCATTGCATTGCAGTTGTCGTTAATGGCTGCAGGGGCCAGAGCTCGGCACATTCTCCCACGTTGTTGAGGACGGCGGTCAATTTGGTTGCCAGTTCTGGTTCCGTTCGGCGGTTGAAATACAAACCTCGCTCCAGTTTCATCGACGGAGGCGTTCGCGAGGGTCCAGCACAGCGGGACTGTTCAGGGTCCTGGGCCTTGAACTGGCCCGAACGATCTCTACCTTTTGCAGCGCCTGACGAACGAAACGTGCGCGTGCGCGGCTGGTTCCTTCGTCGCCGCCTGCCTTCGCCTTCATTCATTCCGTCAATCCCCGTCAACGCCGTAGGAAGCTCGTAGCTTGACAACTGAAGTGCTCAATGGCGCACGTGGTCATGTGCCGCTTCCTGCGCTTGGGCTGCAGCGAAGACGAGCACCCGCTCTTCCGTCGCGAGTACGCCAGGTAAGATGGCCGCTTTGCTGGCCAATTCACTCGTGAGGGGTGTCTACATGGCCACTCTTTGCTGATCCCGGTGGACGCATCTCGTCTCGTGTCCTCCGCAGGAGCAACCGAGAGAAAGGGGTCAAGGTGCGACTTGGAACATCACTGACTTCCGTTCGCGCAGTGCATTGCAGGCTTTCTAAACTGGTTACTGTTGCTCTTGCAGCTGCTGCGGTGCTTCCCGCACTGCTGTCCGGAGCACGTCAAGCGCAGCTACTGCGGCTGCTCCGTGCACTTGCTCGTGACCTTCTCGACCGACGTGAGCGATGCTAATGCTGCGCTGGACGAAGTGCTGGTGGCGACGCGGTTCGAGCCCTCGCAGGTGGCGCCGCTGTGGCCTGCGAGTTTGGCGAGTCTGTTCCGCGACGTCGGCGCGGCGGGGACGACGACAGATCCAGACACGACAATGAGCGGAAGCTGAGTGCTGGGGAGACGGTTGAGCTTCCTGCGAGCTTGTTCGGAGTCGCGGTGGCAATGCCGTCCAACAACAAAGGGCCCATCTGGGTGCGAGCCGAGAGGGAGAGCGACTCGATGCAGCGCGCTTACCCCAAGGTACGACGCGACTGATGAAGCGAGACTAGTCGCTAGGAGGCTGGCTAACTTGCTCCTTGTGAATCGGATCTGCACTCGATGCTAGAATACGGTTCTGTACGCCATCAACAAGCGCCGGTTCCCCAAGTGGTTCTACAACTACGACAGCAGCACCACGCGCACCCAGCGTGAGATGACCCACCACCTCGTCGCCTACGTGTTCCACCGGAGCACGCCAGGGCATGCCACGAACCAGAATGGTGGGAGTCCTCGGAGTGCAGTCGTGCTGGCCCGGCACGCATCACCTGCGTTCAAGTTGGTGTCGTTTCGACGATCGGGCGCTACTAGCAATGATGCGTGCTGCGAGTTGCCAGCGATGGACACGCCCGCGGACAATTCATCGAGTAAGTCTCCACCAGTATTCGACATTTCTAGAGCTGCGCACCGCAACGAGGAACGGCAGCAGCAACAACGACGACAACAACGTGTCCATGACGATCCGCGATGGCATCAGCATCCCAGCTCGCGTGAAGATGATCCAACATATCCGTCAGACTTGACGGCATCGAATCGAAGTGAACGCTATGCCTACGACAACTACGAAGGGAAGGGGATCCGCGAGGCTTCGCTTGATCGAGGCATTTTGGGTGTCAGCGACGATGGTCCAAGGTCGTGGACGAGAGAGCTTGGATACCGTGAGAAGGGGCAGCATCTTCTCATCCTGTGGCAGTTCGTCAACTGCATTTCACTCAATGGTATCCGGATCCGAGCCGATACCGTGGGCTCGTATTTGATGCGTACAGCAGCGGCCAGATCCGAAGCAGAACTCGAGCACATCGCGGCCTCTAGCTTGAACGATGTCTTCGATCGTGTCCACAGTAACCGTGATCAGTCTCCGTTGCAGGCCTCACCACCATCTCCAGATCCGGAGCGTGCTGTCATCCGAGTGGTTGTCCGTCTCTTCTTGCGTGGATTGTCTTCGTGGACTGTCAAGGAGCTTCTGTGTACAGCAATCGGAATGGGAAGCGAGTCGCCACGTAAAGAGAAGCTCCGTGAGCACTTCACCTCGCTCGTTAGCAGTCTGTACGACGTCCTGGACGATACGCTGCGGGAGTTTGCTTGTGATGACAACGGCTCGACACTCGGCAACCAAGACGTATGCTTGCCAGCTCTTGTCGATGCCATTCTGTCGCTCGTGTCCAGTCGAGGTCGCTTTAGTGTCGTTGCACCGGCGATCTCAGCTCTCCTGGATGGTCGGTCGTTGTCAAACGCTTTGGACGATTTGTTCCAGGCGTACACGGCTCAGGTTCGGGAATTCATGATTGCGGCCGCAACTCCGCCTCCCAACGTGGTGCTGCAGGGGTTGAAGGAAGCGCTGCGCTTCAGAGTCCGTTCTGCGGTCGGTGGACGCTGGATCCCCAGTCGATGCATGTTGTCAACGTCGCGTCCGATCGAGTACACGACGCCCTCGGAAGTTTTCAGGTTACCGATGCCGCTCAATTCATTTGTGAGGTCGGATGCATCGATCTCGAGATAGATACGTCAGCACCGCGGGTGTCGGTCCAATCCGTGCATTCGTTCGCAACTGAAGCGGCCAAGACGGCCTCGTCGCTGTTGCTCCTGGACGGCCGACTGCGGGTCTTCCGCGTGTTGCCCAGCGGTTTGTCGTCCATGATCGCGACGGCCGGTGGGTGGTCCATCGGAGACTACGCTGGCGCATTGTCAGACGACGCGCAGTCGCTCAGCCTCGACTTCTTCGCGTTCGCGGAGGGTTTCATCCTCAATCTGGCGGTGAGATCACGGTGGTGCGTCGATTGAGTCTGACGCTGACGCCGGGGCAGGAACGCGGCGAGGCTGGGTCATTGCCGACTAGAGACGGTGTTGACGAAAGAGAGACGCTCATGCTGGTGCACGGGGTGATCTACGGCTCGGCTCTGAGGCCCGACGTGGGAGCCTTGACTCCTCACGCAGCCGATCCGATCTCGACGCGCAGGTTATCCACCGCATCAAGTGCTGATCGATCTGCCGTGTGGAGCGACTTGAGGTGGACGCCACTCGTGGAGATGCAGGCAGACTACGTTGCTGTGCCGCTCGCACGCGGTTAGAGCTTTTGCAATCGTAAACGTGCTCCTGAGTGGTACTGGGCCAGGAAATAGCCTATCTGTTCGCAATCGATTTAGAGGCGAATGACAGCAAGCACTTTAGGACGAGACTCTAATTCGAGTTCAACTCAGAACGAAGCGCTTCTGGCCCGTGGAATGTCCGTTCGTATTCATCCCGCAAGCATAAACTATTTTTTGCATATATGTGGCGGTTGATCGTCTCCAAATGGAAACGCACTCGCCCTGGAATTCCAATTAGAGTCTCGTCCTAAAGTGCTTGCTGCCATTCGCCTCTAAATCGATTGCGAACAGATAGGCTATTTCCTGGCCCAGTACCACTCAGGAGCACGTTTACGATTGCAAAAGCTCTAACCGCGTGCGAGCGGCACAGCAACGTAGTCTGCCTGCATCTCCACGAGTGGCGTCCACCTCAAGTCGCTCCACACGGCAGATCGATCAGCACTTGATGCGGTGGATAACCTGCGCGTCGAGATCGGATCGGCTGCGTGAGGAGTCAAGGCTCCCACGTCGGGCCTCAGAGCCGAGCCGTAGATCACCCCGTGCACCAGCATGAGCGTCTCTCTTTCGTCAACACCGTCTCTAGTCGGCAATGACCCAGCCTCGCCGCGTTCCTGCCCCGGCGTCAGCGTCAGACTCAATCGACGCACCACCGTGATCTCACCGCCAGATTGAGGATGAAACCCCTCCGCGAACGCGAAGAAGTCGAGGCTGAGCGACTGCGCGTCGTCTGACAATGCGCCAGCGTAGTCTCCGATGGACCACCCACCGGCCGTCGCGATCATGGACGACAAACCGCTGGGCAACACGCGGAAGACCCGCAGTCGGCCGTCCAGGAGCAACAGCGACGAGGCCGTCTTGGCCGCTTCAGTTGCGAACGAATGCACGGATTGGACCGACACCCGCGGTGCTGACGTATCTATCTCGAGATCGATGCATCCGACCTCACAAATGAATTGAGCGGCATCGGTAACCTGAAAACTTCCGAGGGCGTCGTGTACTCGATCGGACGCGACGTTGACAACATGCATCGACTGGGGATCCAGCGTCCACCGACCGCAGAACGGACTCTGAAGCGCAGCGCTTCCTTCAACCCCTGCAGCACCACGTTGGGAGGCGGAGTTGCGGCCGCAATCATGAATTCCCGAACCTGAGCCGTGTACGCCTGGAACAAATCGTCCAAAGCGTTTGACAACGACCGACCATCCAGGAGAGCTGAGATCGCCGGTGCAACGACACTAAAGCGACCTCGACTGGACACGAGCGACAGAATGGCATCGACAAGAGCTGGCAAGCATACGTCTTGGTTGCCGAGTGTCGAGCCGTTGTCATCACAAGCAAACTCCCGCAGCGTATCGTCCAGGACGTCGTACAGACTGCTAACGAGCGAGGTGAAGTGCTCACGGAGCTTCTCTTTACGTGGCGACTCGCTTCCCATTCCGATTGCTGTACACAGAAGCTCCTTGACAGTCCACGAAGACAATCCACGCAAGAAGAGACGGACAACCACTCGGATGACAGCACGCTCCGGATCTGGAGATGGTGGTGAGGCCTGCAACGGAGACTGATCACGGTTACTGTGGACACGATCGAAGACATCGTTCAAGCTAGAGGCCGCGATGTGCTCGAGTTCTGCTTCGGATCTGGCCGCTGCTGTACGCATCAAATACGAGCCCACGGTATCGGCTCGGATCCGGATACCATTGAGTGAAATGCAGTTGACGAACTGCCACAGGATGAGAAGATGCTGCCCCTTCTCACGGTATCCAAGCTCTCTCGTCCACGACCTTGGACCATCGTCGCTGACACCCAAAATGCCTCGATCAAGCGAAGCCTCGCGGATCCCCTTCCCTTCGTAGTTGTCGTAGGCATAGCGTTCACTTCGATTCGATGCCGTCAAGTCTGACGGATATGTTGGATCATCTTCACGCGAGCTGGGATGCTGATGCCATCGCGGATCGTCATGGACACGTTGTTGTCGTCGTTGTTGCTGCTGCCGTTCCTCGTTGCGGTGCGCAGCTCTAGAAATGTCGAATACTGGTGGAGACTTACTCGATGAATTGTCCGCGGGCGTGTCCATCGCTGGCAACTCGCAGCACGCATCATTGCTAGTAGCGCCCGATCGTCGAAACGACACCAACTTGAACGCAGGTGATGCGTGCCGGGCCAGCACGACTGCACTCCGAGGACTCCCACCATTCTGGTTCGTGGCATGCCCTGGCGTGCTCCGGTGGAACACGTAGGCGACGAGGTGGTGGGTCATCTCACGCTGGGTGCGCGTGGTGCTGCTGTCGTAGTTGTAGAACCACTTGGGGAACCGGCGCTTGTTGATGGCGTACAGAACCGTATTCTAGCATCGAGTGCAGATCCGATTCACAAGGAGCAAGTTAGCCAGCCTCCTGCACTCCTGCAGCGACTAGTCTCGCTTCATCAGTCGCGTCGTACCTTGGGGTAAGCGCGCTGCATCGAGTCGCTCTCCCTCTCGGCTCGCACCCAGATGGGCCCTTTGTTGTTGGACGGCATTGCCACCGCGACTCCGAACAAGCTCGCAGGAAGCTCAACCGTCTCCCCAGCACTCAGCTTCCGCTCATTGTCGTGTCTGGATCTGTCGTCGTCCCCGCCGCGCCGACGTCGCGGAACAGACTCGCCAAACTCGCAGGCCACAGCGGCGCCACCTGCGAGGGCTCGAACCGCGTCGCCACCAGCACTTCGTCCAGCGCAGCATTAGCATCGCTCACGTCGGTCGAGAAGGTCACGAGCAAGTGCACGGAGCAGCCGCAGTAGCTGCGCTTGACGTGCTCCGGACAGCAGTGCGGGAAGCACCGCAGCAGCTGCAAGAGCAACAGTAACCAGTTTAGAAAGCCTGCAATGCACTGCGCGAACGGAAGTCATTGATGTTCCAAGGCGCACCTTGACCCCTTTCTCTCGGTTGCTCCTGCGGAGGACACGAGACGAGATGCGTCCACCGGGATCAGCAAAGAGTGGCCATGTAGACACCCCTCACGAGTGAATTGGCCAGCAAAGCCTCCATCATACCTGGCGTACACGCGACGGAAGATCGGGTGCTCGTCATCGCTGCAGCCCAAGCGCATGAAGCGGCACATGACCACGTGCGCCATTGAGCACTTCAGTTGTCAAGCTACGAGCTTCCTACGGCGTTGACGGGGATTGACGGAATGAATGAAGGCGAAGGCAGGCGGCGACGAAGGAACCAGACGCGCACGCGCACGTTTCGTTCGTCAGGCGCTGCAAAAGGTAGAGATCGTTCGGGCCAGTTCAAGGCCCAGGACCCTGAACAGTCCCGCTGTGCTGGACCCTCGCGAACGCCTCCGTCGATGAAACTGGAGCGAGGTTTGTATTTCAACCGCCGAACGGAACCAATATGGCCACAACCATCGCCAGCGTTTCCGGCCTTAGCAGCCACCAAACAACTCTTATCATTGCAGGTCATTGGTATCTCGCCGCTGTACTTACTTAGTACGTCGCTTGAAGGCGCATTATCAAAATGCGATTGGTGGGAAATAATGACGAATCGTTGTGTGAGTTTAGCTGAAGATCGCTGTTACCTGCGTGCGGCAAACTTCAATCCTTAGCTGCCGCTGCTTCCCAGCATCGGGACCTTCAATCCTAATACAGTCCGTCTAATGACACGCAGGCTGGCGGCCATGTTGTGCGGCACTAAAGCTGCCCGAGTTGGCATAAACGAAATACAGGCAGAATCTGTTGCCGCTTGAGTTGTGTCTAGTTAAATTTTGCACCTACTTACACTGTCAGCACACACCACACTATTGTGTTGCTTTATCGGCCAATCCGTTCACAATCCAATTCAAGGATCAAGATGCGCTGGTGCATCCGTTGAGACTGCCAATTCTGGCGTTGAAACTTCCGTTCGTGCTTATTTCGCATTTCTCCGTCGAATCTCCGCCACCCAGAAAACTTAAAGTCGTATCGGATAGCGCACTACACACAATAGCTTTAACGAAGCCGGTGGCAGCCACCGTGGCTCCTCACTTTCCTATCGTCCAAGCCTCAAGTGAGAAAGAAAAGGCTTTCTATGAGGTCTTCTGGGAGGTCAGCTCGTGCTGCATGGAAAGTATTCCCACTAGCAGGTGCGTTCGCAACAACCGCGTTCGTCGCTTTCTCTTCGTGTTCCGCAGTGGTCTTGTAAGTTTTGCAGGAAGTCGGCTCGGGCTAGCAAGGCGATACTAACGATATATGTCATATCATTGCTGTCTTTCACCGCATTGTCTGCAGCTGGTCGATGCATGCTCGCTCATGATCCGGCTTGGTCGGGACAATGGTAATTTCCTGTGAGCGCATCCTCGCGTCGATGTGCTGTGCGCAGTTGGCCACTATCCATGACAAGTCGCGCGCCATGGTGCCATGCCATGCCATAGGGCTAGGTACCGATTTTGCGTGGCACTCCGTTTCCGAATGAAATGCCCTGCGCCATGGCAAGATGAAATAGGGATATACAAGCACAGTTTAGCACCCCGTCGGCCAAAAGCGGGTTACATGGGTTCCTAATAGTTGTATGAACTAGTATATACAGACAACGACTTACAAAGCCGGCATGCTTAATGCCATCCTCCTATATAAAAACAAGGATAATGTACCTCCCGTCAAAACTGTAAAACTGTCATAAAACACACGAGACGTTGCATAAAATACACAACAAAGTATATAAAGTACACAAAACCAGACGGTATACAAAGATGAAGTCATGTGATTGAATCTGATTGGCTGGTTTGCTCATGTTAAGCTTTGCTTGACTTTGTCTGCCAGCTTTTTGTGTCTGCCGGCTTTGTAAGTCGTTGTCTGTACCAGCAGAGCGAAGTCTGATGCCCGCCGCGATCAATTTCCCCATTATGGCACATGGCACGACCAATTGCCATGGCACCAAAGCGTGCCATGCATGGCACTTTCATGGCACAAGTGACCTAACCCGAGGAGCTCTCGGCCAATGAAATATGACATGGCATGGCATGGCACGGATGGCACGCGGTTAGAACTAGGCCTAAGAATCGGGGGTAAAATCGAGTCGCGGGCCCAATTTTTTCACTGGCAGCGGGTTTCAGCCGATGGAAATGTGCGCAGCATCGGCAACACGCATAAGCGCTCGGTAAGGCCAGATGAAGCTGAGGCAGATGCCAAATCTGGCCCTTAAACCTACCTTGCGTACCCGTTCGTGTTTATCCTCCACTTTGTATAGACGTGGAGCTGGGTCGATCTTCCCCCAAAGAGCATCCTTGCTTTATTCCACCGTCAACCGACGTCTCACTAAGCCTGCCAGCCTGCCTCCGCGCGAATGGTGCACGTGGTGTCGTGCCGCTTCCTGCGCATAGCCTGCAGCGAAGACGAGCACCATGACGAACGGGTCGCTGTGACTAAGTTTTTTTTCCTCTTTGATAATCGTGGCACAGGAGCAACCGAGAGAGTGGGGTGAAGGTCCGTGATAGCAAATACGTCGTTTGCGATTGCATTGCATAACATTCTGACGGTCAAGTGGCATTTGTTCTGCTGTAGCTGCTGCGATGCTTCCCGCATTGCTGCCCGGAGCACGCCAAGCGGAGCTACTGCGGCTGCTCCGTGCACTTGCTCGTGACCTTTTCGGCAGAAGTGAGCGCTGCTGAGTCAGAGGGGCTGATCGTGTGTACCCGATTCGAGCCCTCGAGGGTGGCTCCTCTGTGGTCGGAGAGTCTTGCGAATCTGTTCCGCAGTGTTGGCGCCGCGGGGGACGACGACCGAGTCAGGCACGAAAACGAACGAAAGCTTCGCGGTGGCGAGGCGGTTCAACTCCCTGCGAGTCTGTTTGAGTTGGGTGCAAGACCGAACGGCAAAGGCGCTGTCTGGGTGCGTGCGGTCAAAGAGAGCGCTTCGATGCAGTGCGCTTTCCCCAAGGTACGAAGTTGACGACAACCAGATCGCTCTACTCACGACGAAGCTAATGCAAAGATCATTGTGTTTTCTTGTGTGGAGTAGAATACTGTTTTGTACGCCATCAACAAGAGCGGATACCCTAAGTGGTTCTACAACTATGACAGCAGCACCACGCGCACCCAGCGCGAAATGACCCACCACCTGGTCGCCTACGTCTTCCGCCAAGACCAAAGCGAAGCACAAGATGCGGATCGCCATCCCGCCACTGTACTGGCGCGACACCCGTCGCCTGCATTTCACGTGGTATCGTTCCGACGGATTGGCAGTGCTAGCAATGATACTGGCTGTGAGTTGCAAGCGGAAGATACTGATGCAGACGACGCATCAAGTAAGCTGCCAGCTGCGCAGCACCAAGGGCAACAGCAACGTCACGTTGACTACGCTGATCACGAACTGTTACGTGCGGGTGACGTAGCTAGCTTGATGCATCAAGTTGCTCACACTCGAGAGATCGAATACCGTGAGAAGGGGCTGCAACTTCTCATCTTGTGGAAGTTTCTCAGGTCTGTATCCTTGGCAGATGTCGAGATCAACGGCAGTGGTGTTGGTGCGTACTTGATGCGCGCTGCAAGAGCCAGTTCCGGAGCAGAGCTTGAGCGCGTAGCGGCCATCTTCTTGAGCGACGTCTTCGAGCGCACCAGTCCCCAGGGCCTATCTCTGGGAGTACCTCAGCAACACGAAGTGCGCAAGCATCTCCGGCTCACGAGCGAGCTCTCATCCAAGTGGTAGTCCATCTCTTCCTTCGTGCTGCGTCGTCTTGTTCTGTTATAAGGCTTCTGCGCTCGGCCAACACGACAAGTAAAGAGAAGCTCCGCGACCAGTTCACCTCGCTCGTGTCAGCGTTGTACGATGTTCTTGATGAAATGTTACGCGAGTCGGTGCGTAATACCAACGACTTAACAGCAGAGAACCAAGACGCATCCATGTCCGCTCTCGTAGATGCCAATCTGTCGCTCGTGTACACTCGAGATCGCTTTGTTGCCATTCGCCCAGAAGTCTCAGCTCTGCTGGATTATCATCAATCGCCGGAGTCGCTGAAAAACTCTTTGGAGGATTTGTTCCAGTCGTACACGGCTCAGGTTCGGGAGTTCGTGACATCGTCGGCGGCCGAGTCTCCTAAAGTGACGCTAAACCAGCACAGTGCATTCTGCGGTCGCTGGGTTCTGGATCCTCTATCGATACAAGTTGAAGATCTCTCGTTGGACCAAGTACAATGCATTATCCAAAGTTTTCGCTTCACTGACGCCGCTCAGTTCTTCGGAGAGGTCGGCTGCATCGATGTGGACTTCAATACCACTAGTAGCACCACGACGCCAAGGCTGAGTCTCCTCTCCGCTCTTTCGTTCACTGATGACGATGTCGAGACACGGACCTCGATGCTCTTGGATGGCCGACTGCGCGTCTTCCGCGCTCTGCCCAGTGGCGTGTCGTCCATGATCCCGACGACCGGAGGATGGTCTATCGGAGACTACGTCGGGACGTTGGTAGACGATGCGCAGACGTTGGGCATAAACCTCTTCGCGTTCGCGGAGGGGTGTCATCCGAAGACTGGAGGCGAGATAACGGTGGTGCGGCGGGTGAGCATGACGCTGGCGTTGGAGCCCAAACTGAGTGCGACGAGGCCATCGAGTGCCGAAGGTCGTTCGGAAGGCTTATTCCTGATGGTGCATGGGGTGGTCTACGGCTCCGTGTTGAGACCTTCGAATCCTGCTCATGTTCGAATCTCGACGCACCGACTGTCTACCGCAACGAGTGCCGAACAACCCGCTGAGTGGAGTGAGCTGAGGTGGACACCTTTGATTGGGATGCAGGCAGAATATGTAGGCCTAGCGTTTGTTCGCAAGTGACGCCTGTCAGAATGTGTTGCCTATTGTATCCGTTCGCAATGCAGGCAAGCACTTTAGGACGAGAGTGAGTTCGATCTGATACCAATGCATCAACGGAAACGGCAAGAACTTTAGGAAGAGTTGGCGATCAATCCGTCAGGTAAAGGCCTTAGGAGCGATGTAGCTACCGAGAGCAGTGCCAAAGATGGTTCGCGAAACGGGTAGTTCGTGCTGCATTGCTTATCCAGAATCGCTTTCAATTTTAAACCGGGCAACCGAAACCGTATTTTCATGCAACTCTGGAAGGTCATATCCAAAAATCTCGCTGCGCTGAGTGTAGCTTGGTCTGAACTGTACTCTCGACCAGGCCGCATGCATCAGGGATCCCGTTCATACGATCGTCATGTTCTGACAAGCTCGCGTGTTGCGCTCTTCTCAACAGGTCCCTCGAAAAGCGAAGCTCTCCTACCTACATCATGCGCATACGGAGTTTCTGTCGTCATAAATCAACAAGCTTTGTCTGTTTGTGCTTTGAGCAGACCTGGCCTGTATTTATTTTGTGCTGTCTGGCCAAAGGTTTTGAGATCGACACAATGCCGGGTGCCATCTTCGGGAGCCAACGTGGAAGCAGCATATATGAACAACGACTTCCAAACCGCGCTAAACATCGAAAATGGAAGCAACAACAACCGCGAGCGTGTGCGAGGTGAGCGGAGCGCCGTTGTCGATGTGACCATATACATCACATGGTGTGCAGGTCCGCGAGGACGCGCTGGGGCTCATGAGGCGTTCTCCACGGATCACACGACGCTGGTGACTGAAGATGCTGGGGACTCGCCTGTGCAGCACCTCGCCATTGACGCCACCGTCGCGGCGGGCTTGCTTGTCTACATCTCTCAGACTACGTGCTAGTTAGTGTGCGCTGACATGCGAGCTTGATATGGTGCTTGCCCACGCGTGCTGACTCTTTGTGCGAAAGCGGAGTAGGTGCGAGCGGAGGCAGTCGCCCTCATTTAAAGCGGGTCGCGTAGTAAGTGGGCGGCGACAATGCAAGTCGTAACTCAGCGCCGCCCGTCGACAACACCACTGGGACAGTGGCTGCAACGGAGTTGGAGTACGCGCGGCCGCTTTACTAGAGCAAGCCTGGAGGCGAGTCAACATGGCATGGATTTGCAATGGTGGTGCAATACTAACCTACGGTTCGTGTAGGTGGTCTGTACACGACACCATTATGAAGCCGTGTGGCTTAGCGCCTAATGTAAGCTCTACCCCGCGATCTTCCACTTCAACTTGCGCACCACACCACGTTCCCACCACTCTCACCCCATCTGTACACCATTATTTATCACGTGAGCGATTCGTCCAAATCTTGTCTAATATCCAGTATTTTCCACCAATCCCACTGCTCCACTTTATTGACCTCTCCACCGCAGTCCATCATACTGCACCGCCGATATGTGGTCGTCGGCCCCCTCCGCGGACGCAGATCAGCACTTCCCACGGCGTCCTCGCCGCGTCTCGAACGGCACAACACCCGCGTCTACCCGCCGCAGTAGCGCCACGAGTCGTCTGGAGCAGCGTCGGCGCGATCTGCCGCCGCATTCGGTCTCGACCGGCGGACTATGGGCGTTCGACGGGTCAGCGAGCGGTTCCTCGGCCTTTTCCTCTTCTCCAGCCACGAGCGCAGGGTTCAACGCGTCGCCTGAGTCTTCTACTGCGTCTGAGCAGTCGAACGCAGGTCCTCCCGGCTTCCAGAGCGGTGCGAGGCCCACGAACCACGGGGTTATCGGCTCGTACTCAAGCGGAGAGGCCACAGCCAGGATGCTGTGGAACAGACCGGAGAGGGAGGAGGAGGAGAGAGAGGAGGAGGCTCTGCCCTCGTACCTCAGCTACCTGCAGGCTCCGTCCCTCTCGGGGACGCCACAGCTTCAGCTGCTGTGCCAGCTCCGACGGCTTTTGGCGCCATGCTGAGACCGCCCGAGGACGAGATGGAGACCAAGAGCAAGGAGCTGGCGCGAGCACTGCAAGACTTTATCATGGTGCAGGTGCAGGGGCAGTCGAGGGTGACGACATCGACGGCGCCTTCAACATCTTCGGCTTCTCCTTTTAAGCAGGGAGGATGCAGCTGTGAACGCCGCGTGACGGAGCTGGAGAAGCAGGTGCAGACTCTTCTTGCTGCCCAGAAGGAGGGGAGTTCTACGTCGACCACGGAGGAAGCGGGAAGTGCTCTTGGAGACCGAGTGTCGACGCTGGAAGGACGGCAGAGCGCCTTCCAGTCGCAGTTGGCGCAGATTTCCAAGGTGCTGGGGGTTCCTGTAGGCAAACACGGCAAGAGCAGTCAGCTGAAGACGCTGGTGCAGACGCTGCATGAGGAGATTGACTCCAAGTTCCAAGCAGGTACGTAGAGAGAGGTTAAGCTGACGGGACTGTGCGTGTGCTAACGCCTTGTCCTTTTCATGTGTTTGCAGCGGTTGCGGAGGTCGAGGCTTCGTGTGTTGCCAGCGCGGCCAAGCGCGCAGAGGAGCTGATTGCGGAAGCGGCAGCAACAGCTTCGTCGTCATCACCCGCGGGAGAATCCTCGACGCCTTCTGACCCCAACGACGAGAAGAAGAAGCAGGCTTCAAGCGACTACGACACAGTTTCGGCCTCGGGACTCCCGTTCTCGACGGTGTTGAACGCGCTGGCGGAGGAGCACGAGGCTTCGTTGACGAGACTCAGCACGCACTTCGACGAGCGTCTACGCCTCGAAGGCTCGCAGCGTATTGCGCTGGAGGGAAGAGTGCGCGCTCGCCTGGGCGAGTTGGAGGAGTGGCTACAGCAGGTCGAGGGCGAGCTGGGCGGCTCGCACTTTGAACCCACTGCATCTTCCACTTCGTCATCGATCGCGGCCATGACGGGCCAGTTGAGCGAGCTTCAGTCGCACCTGTCGGAGCTGGAGCAGTCCTGGAAGCAGCAGCGCCAGGAGGCCAAGCGATTGTCCGCCAAATTGGAAGAGCTACCGGCCCTCGACGCGTTGCAGGCCCAGCTGGATCGGACGAACGAGGGCGTGAACGCGCTCCGGGAGAGCGTGGCGAGCGTGGAAACGGTCACCTCGTCCACTCGTGAGGAAACTCGCAGCGTGGCGCGCACGTCGCAGGGGCTGAAGCTCATCGTGGAGAAACTTGTTCGTGACACGGGGTCGGCCGAGGAGCTCTTGCAGCAGTACGTCAGCACGATCACACACCAGGTGGCCAGCGTGACGCGGCAGTACGTTTCCGTGCGGATCCGCGACAACAACCGCCTGCTGGATGCCACGCTGCGCGCGCGCGTACCTGACTACGTTGCGAACGAGAGCGAGAGCTTCCTGCTCGTGCGTCCAGAGGGGAAGAAGGAGGGGGGCGACGGACACACTTTGGGCACCGAAGTGATCCACGAGCCAGAGGGCAACGGGAATTTCAGCTTCGTGCTGCGCGAGGACGACGAGGACGGCATCCGACGCCTGCTGGCCACCCAGCGAGGCGCGCCGCCCGGCACCATCGGCACCACCATTGGCTCGGACGCTAGTGCTGCTGCCGCTGCTGCTGCGGGCGCGACCGTGTCGTCGTCGTAAACTATTTGGACGCTTTGGTGGAAAGAGAGAAGAGAGTGCAGTAGTTTAGTGAGCTAATCTATGCCTCCTCTTCCTTTGCTTGCATTAGTATGCTGGTTTTCATCCGGTAGACGTTGGTTGGCCAGTGTGCCAAAGTTGCTACAAGTCCCGTCTTCTCGTCTTCACGGCGGGCCAAAGAGTTTCTCTGCAATCAGCTAGGCAAAAGTGATGGCGCTGCGATAGTCGCCTAGGCCTTGCGTGCCAAAACCACCGCGCTGTCTGCCTGCTTCGGGCCATAGAGCCAAGCGGGGCGAGTTCCCGCAAAGGAATCAGCTCGGCTATCCCAAAGACGCGAATAACGCTCGCCACCCATCGCCGGAAATCGAAACGACGGCGACGTGAGCCGCCCTTTCGTCACGGAGAGTGCCACCTTCCAGGTGCAAACACGTCCCGGAGATCTCACTGAACTCGGAAGTCAAGTCCGAACACAAAGTGACTCACTCGCCTTCGGCCCTTCAACGGCAGTGCGAGTTCTTCTTGCCAGTAGGATAGATAGCCCGCCAACAACACGCAAGCAGCGAGATGCTGACCATGTCGTTCGTGTTGTGCGATGCTCGCTCGACCGGTCGCTGCGGATTTCCCAGCGAGCGACTGAAACCGAAATTGGCCCTAGCTACGCGATCTCACGCCAAGTCCGCGAGTGTGTCACCACCCCCTCTCTCCTGGGCTCTGAGCTGAGTTGAAGTGGAAGAGCGTGCTGTGCTGTGCTGTGCTGTGCTGTGGCTCTGGAACACGCGCACGTGTGAGTACTGTACATGTAGCTCCGTCGCGAAGTGGGATGCCGCATGCGGAAGACAGCGACGGTGTGAAGAGAGGGCGGTTATTTGAACGCTGGAGATGCGATCCCAGGCACGAATGAACAGGAATTCGCGATGATCCTAGCCACACTCAAATAGATCCTTCATCCCGGCAGATACTTACTGCTCAGAAAATGAACAAACGGGACTCTAGCGGCTCGAGGCTCGAGTCTGCGATGAACAACGTACACACTTCGACGCTTCTGAACCCCTGTACGTTTGGCGTTCAGCTTGCTTACAGCCCTGGTTTGACTACTGCCGTTGCCTCGAGCTCCACGCTGTATGCACTATCTCCTGTCGTGCGCTGGGGCCACTGGCGCCTTGAGATCATTCCTCCATTCGATGAACGGCCGTCTCCGACGCGTCCGTGCATGGACTCGCGCAGCCCGAACTGCAACTGACATGAACGGCGCACAAGCCGCCGCGTGCTGCTGACAGGCCGGCGAGATCTATTTCCCCACACACCGACACTGCTTTTCTGCCGTCCAGCCGCCGTCACAACGCGACTGAATCACTCGTGCACGTTCTGCTGGCCCTGGCCCGAACTTGCCTGCTTTCGATCACTGGAAGCACCGCCGCACATAGGTGCAAGCCGCTCTGGGCCAAGAGCATGCCGCGTTGTATTGTGCAGCGCCTGCAGACAAACTGCAGACACAATGGCGAAGGATCTGGGCGTCCATCGGGTGAAGTGAGTCACCCGACCCGAGTTCAGCGCGGCGTGCATGTCGCATAGATAGAAGTCCGTGGGCGAATACTATTTCCGCGCAGAGCGTCGTCAGTGGAAATTTTCGCAGCTGGACCGTTAGATGCGTGGGTTCAAGGAACATTAGCGCGGCGTCTATGCGGTCTCGGGGCTTCGAGCTTTGATATTTGCGGCGCGCAGTATCGGCGGCGAGGTGCACTTGTGACTCGTAAGGCGTGGGCGGGTCACTACGGGAAGGCTGTGTGCGCTGTTTGGAGAATCTCGGGTGTGTCTGGGACGTGCTAAGTGGAAATTCGTGTTAACAGCGTGCTTTTTTGCAGCAATCGTTTTCGACAGGGGCTCCATGCACACAATCATCAAGTGAGTCAACGGGAGCATCCCCCTCGTATCGGTTTGACCAGGGCCAGCTGGCGTCTTGGTGTAAAATTGACGATAAGACAAGGAGTAAACCTGCACTTCAGTCAACGTCCAGCTCGCCTTGCTCCCGAGATCGGCGCGCCCAAGTAGGAATGCAAGTCTACACCACGGCAATCTATGGTCACCGTTGCGCCACGAAGCTCCACCCGTCCAAGGCCAGTCAGGTCAAACTTACATGTACAGTAAGTGCGATCCACGCTGCTAGGACACTTATTTTTTTACAATAAAAACTCCGCTGTGACCCCGCCCTCCAGCCTCGCCAGGAAGGACCGCAGAAAGTGACGGAAACCGCCGCTATCTATCGCCCTTCCCTTCATCAGTGCCGAAAAAATGCCCCAACTTAGCACCTCTGTCAAACCAGAGCAGAGGCCCGCCATGTAACGGGATCGCCGTTGATTGAGTTAGAGACTCCCCTCCCCGTTTCTGCCTCCCGCGTTCCGGAGGGAGTTTCGAGCCCTAGCCGCTGCTGGTCTGGGGGCGGAGATGTGCACTGCGCTACACCCAGCAGCGTCGCCAGCTTCACTTCACTTTGCAAACGTTGCCTTAACGCGCAGGTCCTCCAGCAACAGAACAGCAACACACAACCGAGCCAAACGATGGCCGAGCTGTACGCGCCGACCTATAAGAACCTGCACCCGGGCGCCAAGAGCTACGCCGTGTCCAGCCCGGACGGGGCCAAGCGCCACATGGTGGCCGGCCCGCCGCCGCCGCCTCGGAGCCACAGTCCGTCGCTGCCGGGGCTCTCGTCCATGCTGCAGCTCAAGCGCAGCCCCGAGGACGCCTTCATGCTGTCCCCGCGCTCGCCCGCCGTCAGCTCCAGCAGCAGCAGCAGTGAGAGCAGCGACCTGGAGCAGCGCTCCAAGCTCTACAGTAACAGCAACCACAACCACAGCTCCGTCTTCAAGAACGCTCGGGACCTCCAGGCGCGGCAAGCGGCCGCCAGCGCCGTGGCCCGCGCACTCGCTCCAACGTCCTGCTCCTCCTCTGCGATGTCCAAGCCTTCGCCCTGCTCTTCCACTTCTACTACCTCTTCCACCCTTTCATCGTCTTCTTCAATCTCTAAGGCTATCAGCACAGTGACCGCCGCCCCAGTCGAGAAGTCGTCCCGTTACCTGCGCGAGATCGACCGACGAGCCATCCTGTCCCGGATCGAGCAAGGCGAGAAGCAGTCGGCGCTGGCCAAGGAGTACCAAGTGAGTCGCGCCGCCATCTGCAACCTCAACAAGCACCGCGACGAGGTGCTGTCCCGCAAGAACGGCAACCCATTGGCCAAGCACCCCAAGAAGCCGCGCCCCAAGACCATGAAGGCCAAGCTGGGCAAGAGTGGCTGGGCCGCAGCCATGGCGCTGAGAGAGACCGGGGTGCAAGACAGCAAAGGAGTCCACGAGATCAAGAGCGCGCGGCGGCGCTGCTGCTCACGACGCTGAGGAAGAAACACGCCACGGTGAGCGAGTTCCGCCGCTCCAGCGACCGCCTCATGCGCCTCGTGATGGAGGAGGCGCTGGCCTTCGTGCCAGTCAAGACAGTCGAGATCTTCCTGCCCAACCAAGGCAAGTCGGACGGCGTGGCGCTCGAGCACCCGCCGTGCGCCATCTCCATGGAGCCGGCGGGCTGCCCCATGCTGGATCTGTTCCATTTGATGGAGCCCGACCAACCCTCGGGCTACGTGAGCTTCGGGGACATGACGCTCTCCCCGAGCGACTCGCAGGCCCAGGACGTGCAGGCCAAGATCTGCGGCTCCAGACTGCCGGGCAGCCTCAACTACCACAACGTGTTCATCATGGACCACGTGATCACGTCCGCAGAGGTGGTGATTGCAGTCGTGCGGCGTCTACAAGAGCGCGGCGCGGTGGAGGCCATGATCTCGCTCGTGGCGCTCATCGCAGCGCCCGAAGCGGTGGACAAGATCCACGCGGCGTTCCCGACGCTCAAGATTGTCATCGCCCAGGTGGACAATGGAGGGGACGAGAGCTCGTCTCCGTGCGCGGCGGGGCCGATCGACTCCAGCATGCGCGCCTCAACGACCGACATGATTTTGGACCGACTGGAGCAGGTCTACCACGGCTACACGCCCGCCAACGCGTACTGAGACAGAAGAAGGAGTATGGTCGCTGAGTTACGCGATGCTGAGCGTGAGTACGTATGTTTGAATTCTAGGCTCGTAGGCTTATTAATGGCGTAAAAATGGATGTACACTACTGATGAGAATTCTTCCTACACACTCACACGTGATCTGCCCTGTGCCTGCTCTCGCGTTACACTCGTCACCGTGACAGATCCTAGCATACATAGCACAGAGCATAGAGCGTGTCGAATCGAGACGTAGCAAATCACTCGAGTCGATGAACGCCGTGACACGAGACCAAGCTGATTAAGACGAGCTTGACAGCGATTCTCACCGTCGTTTGCACCATCCGGCGCAATCTCCACCACGAATATCACCCGCTTAGAGCTCCACGTGAGGATTCGACGCCAATGACTCGTAGAGCGACTGCAGCTGCAGCCGAACCCCCGCTTGTTGCTGCTGGAGCTGTTGGCTTCGGCGTTCCAGGTCTACTGGAAGCAGTTGGCTCCTTGGTAGCGGCGCCAGCGGCGATGTTGCGTAGGCTGAGTCACTCACACCGGAAGATGGCGGCGTCGAAGAGCTCGAGCTTGAAGTCACAGACGCAGGAGGCATCGCCGTCCCCGCCTCGAAAGTCTCCCCATTCTGCTGAATCTGCAGCTTCTGTTGCTTCTTGAGCTCGTAGCGCCGCCGACAGCGCTCCCGTTCTCGCATCCGTTGCTCCTCCGACGCGTTCTGTCGTCGCATGCGACTGCGCTGGGCCTCTCGTCGTCGCTGCTGCTCCGTCGCGTTCTGTCGCCGCTCACGCGAGCGCTGCATCTCGCGCTCCTTTGTATCAGGAGACGCCTCGGCCCGACGCGCGCGACTTCGCGCCCGCTCCTCGATCCGCTGTTTCTTCCGCGCCCGTCGCTCTGCATCCACTTGCCGCTGCGCCGGCGTAAGCTGCGCTCGTCGACGTCTGCTACGCTCCGCCTCCGCCTTCTTCGCTTCGGGCGACGCTCGCTTCCGACGGATCCGACTGCGCTCCGCTTCGTGAGACGGGATGGAGGAAGGCTGCGCGCCGTTAACAGCCGCCGGACTCATCGTTGTCGCGACGATATTTCCACCTGCTTGGAGACTCAAAGAGCCTGCAATTCGAGCCGAACGTGCTCCTGCTGACTCAACCTGCAGCCTCTGCGCTTGACTCGGCGCATTCACCGAAGCTCGAGGGCGACCCCGAGAACTGTCCACCGCTGGCAACATCCTCAGAAAGGCGTTGTAGGCTGCTTCATGGTACTGTCGGAGGTGCAGAAGAGCTTGCCGCCGACCCAGTTCGTTCGGCTCGAAGGCGTGAGGCAGGTCGCTGGCCTTCCGGGAACCTTTGCATCTGTAAGAAAAAAAAATAATACAGAAGCATAAAGACACAATGGGGGTTAGACTAACCTCACAGAACTACACATGCAGCATCTAGATACGTACAGACGGCAAGACCAGCACTCGCGTTCGGCGATTTCGCCCCATTTGTTGTCTTGCATGGAGATCTACAAGTGAAGGATAAATAGTTGGAGAGGAGGATAGAGATACCATAACCGAGATGAAAAAAAAAGAAATTATGCCGCACCATGCGCTTCTCAGTGGACTTGAGCTGGCCGAACCAGGCTGTGGCATCTTTCTTGCGTCGTGGACCGAAGCGCACGCGCTGGTTTTCCTCCTCGGAGCAGCCGTTGAAGCGGTACAGCACGTTCTTGAGGTGGCAGGTCTTGAAATGCGTGACGAAATAGCTGTTGCCAATAATTGGCAACACAAAACCACCGGCAATAATTATTGGCAACGCGTTTAGAGGCGGTTAAAGAGCACTCGCTAACTTACCGCGGGTGGCGAAGGAAGTCGAAGAAGAAGTTCTCGCTGCACTCCTCACAGCGGATGAGGTTGGCGCGGATGCGGTCGAAGTGCTCGTCGATGCGCGGGCCCGCTTCTTGCGCGGCTACGGTCTCCATTTTCTCACTTAGCGCTAGCCTAAACGCGCCTGGGTGGGTAGAAGCCGAACTCTTCTCCCGTCTTCCACGGCCTTCGCCGTTAGAGAGACGCCGGCACCCCAAATGGAACACAACAACGTGCAAAAAGAAACGCTGCAAGTTCGGGACCAACTTGTGTGCAAGTACGGACAGAGTGTGTCAATAGTGACGTTTTGCTTCAAAGTCACTAACACGGGGCTTTTCACCTAAAAAAGGTGAAGCACATAGCGTGTCTAAACGGAAGCGAAGATGGCGCGCGTATTCGTGGGCAACCTGCCGGAGGACGTGCGCGAGCGCGACCTGTCGGACAAGTTCGAGCGCTTCGGGCGCATCTCCAGCGTGCGCGTCAAGTTCCCGACGCGCCCGCCGCCCTTCGCCTTCATCGTGGGTGCTTCCCTTAACCGCCAGTTGCAGTGTTATTATAACACTAGCCTAAAACTGATTGACATTTTCTTACTCATCTTTATGGCAACTGTTAGGCTTACGACAATGAAGAAGACGCCAGTGACGCCGTACGCTCCATGCATGGGTAAAAATATTGAACCATTACTTGCATTCTTCTCCCCCATGGACCAATGTACCTAACTGCCAAACAGCGCCATGTTCTCAGGATGCCGCCTTCGCGTCGAGATGTCCAGGGGCCTAGTGGACGATGTTCGGTACTCTTTAAGGCATTGTTCTTTTCCACTTAAAACTGATTTACCACTCTAACCGATTTTTATTTGTTGCAGTCCACGCGGCACTCAATATCGCGTCAAGATCAGCGGCCTCCCCGCCACTATGAGCTGGCAGGACCTCAAGGATTTCTTGCGCAAGGGGGGAGACGTCGTCCACAGTGACGTGGATCGGCGTGGCAACGGCACGGCGTCTTTGCCACTTCGGATGAAATGAGACGCGCCATCCGACAATTGGATGGCACGGATCTGGACGGTGAGAGGGTCCGAGTCCGTGAGGAGGACGCTGGGAGACGCTCGCGTTCCTCCTCTCGCTCTCGTTCGAGGTCTCCTCCAGCTCGACGCTCGAGATCGAGATCTCCCCTCATCGTTCGAGTCGTCGACGCTCTCCGTCGCGTTCCCGCTCGCGGTCTCCTCGCCGCCACAGCAGCAGCCGAAGCAGCCGCCGTGATCGTTCTCGTTCACGTTCCCGCTAATGGACTTGGCTTCGCTGGGTGGTTGCTGCAAGACTTCAGCGAGGAAACAAGTGAGCAGGTTACTGGGATTTCTGTCGACATGAACCACGCATCCAGCAAAGCAACGAGATGGTGTGGAGGGAAAGAGGAGCCTCTCTTACCGTCTCGATCGTAATGCGTTTTTCCCTCTTTTTTATGCAAACGATGCAGCAAATTGACTTTACTATTCTTTTTCTTCTTGCTACAGCTTGACTGGAATACTGGTCTGGCTCTGGCTTGGAAAAACGAATACCTGGAGGTTTGTTGCTGTCTTGTTAACCTATGTTTTTGCGCCAGAGCGTGATCTCCTGCTGCTTGAAGTAGCGTCGGTCTTCTTCGTCCACCAGCACGAGGTTCAGGAAGTACTTGACGGAGAAGCGACTCTGCACGTTGCGGTACGTCGGCGTGAGAGCGTAGGGGGACAGATACAGCCGAACGGGGACACTCTCCCCCTTGATCGGTGCGCCGTCCATGATCTCGAACTTGGTGACGGTCTCACTCTCACTGTGTCGCTGAGTGCCAGCACCCACACTCTCGCGACGCAGAATCGCCAACTCCATGTGCTTGATCTTGATCCGCACCAACAAGAAGAAGATCTTGCCGATCACCACGTCCTTCAAATGGTACCTAGTTTGTTTTTACAGACCCAGGTTAGACTTAGCTTACCCTTCTCCACTTCATAAAAATACAAATGTTTGGCAACTTTACCTCGACTTGTCATACTCGAACTCAATGTGGAGGCAATCTTCGATCCCCACCTCCATCTTGATCGACCGATCCACCGGGGGTGGTGGAGCCACTCGTTGCACCCAAAGATCTTGCTCTTGCACGAGGCTGCTGGCGTAGTTGCCCCTCGCCAATGTTGCTCGAAGCACGTATCTCAGTTTCACACTCTTGCCGTAGTAGCTTTCATGAGGCTTGTCCACTTTTGCAAAGTCAAAGGGGAAAGTTGCCTCTCCTTCAATTGCCTCCCCACTGGGTTGCAATTCTCTAACCGAGGAGGTGAACTCGTCCCCGGCGCTGCGATCCACCGGGACCTCAATGAGCCCCAGCAACTCCAACTTCAACCCGGTGTGTTGCAAACTTTTTCCAGCATCCACTGCCACGGTTAGCACCCCGCGAATGTCCTCGTCGTCGCGGAAAAGCGGTAGCTCGACGGATTTGCTGCCACTTTTGCTGTCTTCGAGGCGAGGAACTCGCACTTTGGCGCGTTGCCCTTCGCCCTCAAGCGAGAAGCGCAGCTCGGCCGACGCCACGCCGAAGTTGAAGAGGTTCTAAATGGCGGTATAGCGAGGGACAAAGAGGCGGTGGTTAGATAGAGGTGGCAAAGAGACTGAGAGAAGAGAGGCTTCGCACTTGCCATGTTGCCGACTTTTAGGTGAAAAGAAAGTTGATATGAAAAAGCATGCACTATCGTAGGACCTACCCTTTGACATAGTTTTAAGTTGAAGTGCGAGTCAAGATCGCAACGACATATGTACGCCACAGTTAGAGCACTACCTTACCTGCAGTTGGCAGGTGCCCTACCAAACAGAAATTATTCAGCTGCCTTGGCGCTCGATATGCACGCATGTAGCTCCCCGCACACTTGACAATGTGAAGTGTGAATTTCATATTTGCCCCCGACAACTCACACTTTTTCAACCATGTCACCCGACTTCTGGGGCTTCTGCTGCTGATCGCTGGCCACGGATGCCTCCGCGTCGAATGACGTGTGCGTCTGCTTGTACATGTCCACGAGGTGCTGGCCGCTGGTCGTGGGCGGGTACTTGGCCGGGTTCTCGGCGCTCACGCAGCTCGGGAAGCACTCGACCACGCACGTGAAGTTGGGCTCGTAGAAGAAGGGCACCGAGTAGCGCTCCTGGCCCGACGTGTTGACCACGCGGTGCAGCGTGGACTTGAACCGGCCGTTCGTGAACCGCTCGGCCATGTCGCCAATGTTGACTACGAACGCGTCGGCGCGCGGCGGCACGTCGACCCACGGGCCCTCGTGGCAGATCTGCAGGCCGCCCGTGGCGTCCGTGGACAGCAGCGTGATGAGGCCGTAGTCCGTGTGGGCGCCGGCGCCGAACACGCCGCGGGCCACGTCCGACTTCTCGGGCGCGTAGTGCAGCAGCCGCAGCGCCGCCATGGGCTTGTCGAACATGCCCGGGCCGTCGAAGCGGCCCTTGTGCCCCGCCGCCTCCGCGAAGAGCTGGGCCACGCGGAAGCCCAGCGCGCACATGGCCGCGTGGTACGTCTCCATGGTGGACTGGAAGGTGGGGAACGCAGCCGCATCCGGGAAGACGTTGGGCCCGTGCAGGGCAGCTGCATCTCGTCGCTGTCGGGCGGCACGTGGCGGCAGATGTAGTAGCCCTCCTTGGTGTCGCCGCGGGTCTGCACGGCCGGGTCCAGCGTCTCCTCGTTCATGAGCGTGTAGCCGCGCATCTGCTCGTTGGCCAGCACCTTGTGCTTCTCCTCGAGCGGCTGGCTGAAGAACGCCCGCATCTCGGCGTACACCTGCGCCAGGAGCTCGGCCGGGATGCCGTGGTGCACGAGGTAGAAGAAGCCCACGTCCGTGCAGGCGCGGCGCAGCTGCTCGGCCGCGTCCGGGCTCGAGAAGTCCACCTCCGGGATGGCCACCATCCTGCAGACTAGGTGGCGCTTTGTGTGCGATAGCTTTGACGCAAGATTGAGACTGACGGCCGGCCGACGAACTGCGAGCGGCGGAAGTGATCTACCATTCCCGGCGGTGCAGCGCGGCCCGTTTCTGGTCGAGGGGCGGTCATTGGCGCGACGACTGGTGCGTCACGTTATGCCAAGTTGAAGTGGGTGCGTTCGTGTTGTGTTGATATTTATGCCTGGTAGTTCGCTGCTGCTGGCTAGAGTGAGGTGCTCACCGCGTAGGCTTGCTGAAAGGGGAGGCGCATGGCAGACGACTGGGACGTCTTGTCGGGAATGGCGGTAATGCCGTGGTGGCCGTGGTGGCCACCTTCTTCGTCATCCGTGGTGATGTGGGCCGTGATGAACGTGACGTCCGGGTACTTCGAGCGAACAAGCCCCACGGCCTCGATCGTGGCCGTGAGCGAGACGATGTACATCATGGCCGGGCTGGCACCGCGCTCCTGCAGACAGCGCACGGCGACGCAAATTCGCTGTCCTGACGTAGACACGTCCGCCAGCAAGAACACGTTGTGGTAGCTGAGACCCGCGGGCAAAGAATGCGAATCGGCCAGCCTCGGACTGGCCTCGTCGATACTTGCGTCCGACGTGGCGCTATCGTTGGCCGGTGCCCGACGCGGTTTGGACTCCGGGTCGAAGTTGACGTATCCTGTCGGCTGCTCGGGCTCCATACTGCGGAAGAGCTCGAGCATGGGGCGGCCTTCCTCTGTCTCTATGGAAACTGCACAGGGCGGGTGCTCCGACTGGACGCCCGACTTTCGGATTTGGTCGTGCACAACGACGTCGATCTTCCGGATTGGTGGCAGTGCCAGCGCTTCCTCCACTAGCAAATTCATGAGTCTCTCACTCACTCGCTGTAACTCGATCGGTGTAGTGAACCTGTTGCGCAGTGCCGTGAGTAGCAAAGCTGCAGCGCGCGACTTCAATTCGAACACGCCCGTCTTGTTGCACTCCAGACTGCTCCCCGATGTTGTGCCTAGTACGTGAATGCGGCTGCTGCTACCCCATTTCATTGAAGACGGCATGCCCGCGATCGTGGGCTTGGGCTTCTTGAGACGTGGTTTCCTGGGGTGTTTGGCCAGCGGGTTGCCGTCCTTGCGAGCAAAAACTTCATCGCGATGCTTGTTGAGGTTGCAAATAGCGGCACGGCTGACCTGGTACTCCTTCGCGAGCACAGCCTGCTTCTCGCCGCTGTCGATCCGCAGCAGAATGGCTCGTCGGTCGACCTCGCGTAGGTACCGCGAATTTCTCTCGACATGGGGCGCCTCCACATAGAGAATGTAAACGGATCAGCAAATCCGTTTTGAATAGACTTGAATCCGGTCCACGGCAACCGGATTTAAGTCGGATCCAATCCGGATCATATCCGTTTTGCATGGAAGTTCATTGGGCAAAAATGGACCAATCGTGGTGTAATCTTACTCTGTGTATTTTAGTTACGCCTCATCGACTTGATACGAGCATATCGGCTAGGAGAGAGAAATGGACTTGACCACTACGCGGGAGCCAAGGACCTCGAGGAGGTAGCTGCCCGCCCGGCCGCACAACGCCATCTCTGTCTCTCCATTCCTCCATTTCCTCCCAAGACCTGAAACCACGCTTGCGATCACGCGCCCAGATCAACTACACAAGTCCCGACACGCACGCATCTAGGATGGACGCCGACACCGACAGCATCTCGGTTGTGTCCTCCATAGGGCCATCTATCTCTTCGGTTGGTGTCACCAGCTCCGTGGGTCAGAAACGCAAGCGGAAGAACGCGTCTGATGTCTTCCAGTACGTTGACGAGATCTGCACAGGTGTCTACAAATGCATGTTGTGCACCGGTGACGAGCAGATCTGGAGCTCTCGGAACACAGGTAACTTCCGGAAGCACCTCATCGATCATCATGCCGAAATCTACGGTAGCCTCAGCACCGTCCCATCCAAGTCTCGAGGCAACACCCGCATAGCCGCCGCTGTGATGACTCCTGATGCTGTAAAGAGTTGCGACGAGAAGCTAATTAAATGGATCGTCGTGAATTCCCATTCTTTTGCGGTCGTTGATCAAGAGGAGTTCGTGGCGTTTTGCAAGGAGTTGCGTCCGGAGTACAGTGTCCCCTGCCAACAGACTATCCGGAAAAAAGTGCTCGATCAGTGGAATGTGGAGAAGAGTGTTGCTCGGGTAGAGATTTGTCGCGAAGTTGCTGGGCGCCGTGTCAGCTTCACGACGGATATGTGGACGTCCCCGTCGAAGCGAGGTTACATGGTGGTAACACTGCACTTTATTGACAGGAACTGGACGATGCGATCTGTTATTATTGCTTTTACGCGTGTGATGTACCCGCACACCGGTAAACGACTCGCCGACCACTTCATTCGCGCCGTGAAAGACATGGACGCCTCGCTTCTCAGCTGCATTTGACGATTACAGCGGACAATGCCACCAACAACACTACAATGGTAGCTGAGATCAACGAACGATTGGAGCGCGACATTGATAGGCTTTCGCGAACGGTCCTCGCTGGATTGGACTGATCCTGAATCGCCCGCGGAACCCCACTAGCTCGAGTGCAAGGCCCGTTGTCCAGCTACGCTGCACCGCGCATGTTCTACAGTTGGCCGTAAAAGAGGGTCTTGATGAGTGCCCATTTGTTGACTCAGCGATTGGCCATTTGCGAGACATCGTGAAAAAATTTCTGAGTCAACGAAGCTTTCTGAAGCGCTTGAAGGGTGTGTGCAGTGACCTGGACGAGAACTATATAACGCCCAAGCTTGATGTGCCAACGCGATGGAATAGCACGTGGACTATGATGGAGAGTCTTCTTACGCTTAAGCTCCCCTGAGTGAGTTGTTTCGTCGTATTCGAGGTAAAGTCCGTGGGTATACGGATTTTAGCATTCGTCCAAGTGATCCATTGGCCAAGGAGATTTCTGAGGAGGAGTGGACGGCTGTGGACGCCCTTTACAAGTTTCTCAGACTCCATCAAAGAAGCCACAGATATGCTATCTGCCTCGACGTACCCTACGTTCGGGATCCTGCTCTACACGTACTGTTTGATCCAGTTTCACGCAACAGAAACCATAGCGAATGAACAAGACGAGCAGACACTAAAATTTGCTGGAGCAGTTAAGGCCAAGATGGATGAGTACACGGTGAAGGTTAACACAAGAGAAGCCCGGATTGCGCTAGCGCTGGATCCCCTGTGCTAAGCGGCATCTTCACCTCTTGGTGGACGATGTCGCCCAAGTCAAGGACGAAGTTGAAGATGAGTTCAACAAGTACTACCGCGAAGCATTTCTGGCTCAACAGCATTCAGCCTCTGGTCCACCGTCAGCAAAAGAAGCGAGGCATCGAGCTTAAAGGCCCTCATGACCCGATTTAACCAGCAGAATGGTGAAAGTGTATCCAATGGCACCCTGTGGATGATATAGGCGGCGACAGACAGCTCGAGATCAGCATCCAGGAAATGCAGCGTGAGATTCTCGTTCGCGAAGGAGCTTGACCGGTGGCTGGCAGCTGATGAAGGTATGAGTGAGATGAGAGAAAGTAAGCATGTTTGTGCCTGGTTCCAAGCGACGGGGGACGTTTATCCACGCATTAAGCAAATGGCTCAAGATTTTCTGGCGGTCACGGCAACGTCGGTTCCAAGTGAAGTTGCGTTTTTCAGCAGCAGGCATAGCACTTAACGCCCGCCGTGCTCGCCTGGGTGATGATACGGTGAAGGCAATCTGCGAGCTGAAGTCGTTCTTCAACTTTAATCGCCGTCTGACTGATCGAGATTTCTCGGAATCAAATAATGCAGCTGCTTGTTCTCGCGAGTAAGTTCATTGACAATACAATTCCTGTGATTATACAATTATTCTTACTCCTGCCCCACGCTAGAACACACTTCCGCCTTCTCTTCCCCAATGCGCCAACCGTCGCACTAACAGCAGTAGCGCCGCTCCCAGCAGCACCACTACCACCCCAAGCAGCATAACGGAGATTCACTCGACATGCTCACCACCGCGCAGCAGTCCCTGAGCCAGACGCCAACGCCACAAACTCGCATCAAACACTGACTAGCAGTACTCGCCACTCATCGCGCTCTAAATGCGCATGCACAGCTTCTAGTTGAACAGTCGGATATACACGATGCGAATGAGCCCGAGCGGTCGGTAGTACCACACCACCCACGCACTCGCCGTACGCGTTCTTGCTAGCGTCGTCTCGAACAGCTCCGCAAGCAGCCCCACCAGCTCCGGCACCGAGCGCACCAGGAACAGCAGAGCTTGCTTGGCGTCACCAGAGAATACGGCGGTGATCGCGCCCACCAGGTCTGTCTGGTACTTCGACACGTATACATTGTTCATGCTGCACACGTGCTCACGCAGGACGTTGATGAAAGTCGTTGCGTCCGTACCGATGCGGTCCTCGTCCTCCTTGTACAGGTCGTCCGCGTCCGCAGCAGCCTTTGCGTCGTGCGTTGAACTCGACAACCAGCGCATGGTGATCAGGATCACCTTCTTCAAGTCGCTGCTAAGCACCTTCACGGTGAAGGCTTCATCTGGCCCTAGTTCAGCACTTTTCCTGGAACGTCTCTTCAGCAACGCGATCTCGGCGTTTGGGCTCGTCACCATGACCGCGTAGATCCACTCCCCGGACGTGCTCGGATCTTCGTCGTCTTGCGCACAATCTCGGACTCCACGTACTCCAGAGAGCTCGCCAGCATATTCAGCAGAATGCCGTAGTCGGTCATGCTCCACCCAGACTGTCCGGTTCTGCATATACAAGACACGGTAACACCACCTGATCTGGTAGCCCTGCTCAGCGCTCTTCGATACCAGTGGCGATGCCAGGGCAGCCTCGTCCGAAGCTGCGCCCGTGCACACGCGCCGGACCTCCTGTGCATCCGCATCGATATCGACAGAAAATGTCATCGACTCGACGCTGCTGCCCTCGCAGGCGTAGCGCACATGCAAACGGCTCATCGCCGCGGTGGCAGTCTCCATCAGAGCAATATAGCCGTCTCTGCAGACATCGATGCAGTCAGAGTGGAGGCAGAACCGAAGTTTTGCTACCAGTAGTGCTCACTGCAGCGCTCGACGAGATAATCGCCTTCTCCTCCACCGACGGGCTACACCAGCAGCAGCAACCACCGAGCCAGACGCCGACGCAAAGGCACCGAACTCCTCCTTGACCGCGTCAAACACCGACAGAAGCAGCTGGCAGTACTCGTCACTCACTATGGATGCGCTTGCGCAGGTTCTACAGATGTACACGATGCGAATAAGCACGAGCAGTCGGTAGGACCACAATACCCACGTACTCAAGCCGTAAGCGTTCTTGCTAGCGTCATCTCGAACAGCTCCGCAAGCAGCCCCACCAGCTCCAGCACCAACCGCACCAGGAACAGCAGAGTGCGTTAGCGGAGGCTGCCAAGACGCGTGACGCGCGGTGTGACCGTCATGATCTCGTTCTTGACGTCACTGCTGAGTTCGAGGCTCAACTTCAACCAGGCCTCCACTGGGGCGGCTTCTTCCACAACCCCCACGTCAAGTGAGCCAGCACGACCAGGTAGAGCCACGTTTCGGCTGTACCTGGTTCCGTCATTCACGCAGCTTTTTGCCATCCATGCGTTTTAGAGAGCTAGCGAGCATCTTCACCAGTGCGCCGTATTGCTCACGCTCGTCACCCGCTCCAACCATACAGGATACGGTAGCGGCATCACCACGTAATGCTGCTTGGATGTCCTGCGCAACCGCACCGACGCCAGCTGAAAACGTCACCAACGTAACGCTGCTGGTCTCGCAGGTGAAGTGCGCGTACAGGATGATTATCGCCGCAGTGGTGGTCTCCGTCAGCGCAACATGGCTCTCCTCCTTGTCGACAGCATCCCTGTTGAAACTTGCTCGAGTACGACGCCGGCAGCCCCTTCGGCTGCGCACAGGTCGGGAGCGCCTTCCGTAACGAGTGAACGTGTAATTAGCTGAATGCGGAAGCTCAGGTTCGCCCCCATGCCGGGCGCCGTGATGACATACTGCCAGAGTTATCATGGATTTCCTGGGTCGAGTACGACTCGTCCGTGGCGGCGTGCATCTCCTGCTTCTCGCACACCTCCGGGTACTTGTCCAGAAAGTTCTCGACATGGTTCTCCTGCAGCTGTCAGCGCGATAGCACACGCCCGACTTGGCTCACTCGGGCTGCCTGAGTCGGGCATGAGGTCCGTGAAGTGGCCCACAAGGCCCGGCGTCTTGAGCACCACCTCGGGCATGAGGTTGATGTGCTCAATCTGCAGCAGCTTATAGACGAGCACGAATCACCGGCTCCAGAACTGCAGCTGATTGCTCTTGAGCACGCAGGTCGGCAGACCGAAGTCGTTGAAGCTACCCACGTAGAAGATCTCGAAGCTCGGCACCGCGAACATCTTGCGCAGCAAGTCGTCCAGCGCTTTCTTGTCGCTCATGCTAAGTTCGTCTTCGGCGGGACGCTGTAGCGCTGTTTACATCCCCACTTACATCCCTACTGGAGACTGTCCAGCCCCAGGTTGAGCTTCTTGAGCTTGTCCACGACGGCCTTGGCGGCCTCAGGCGGCGCGCTCTTCTGGTCGCTGCTTTCTCTTTTTTCCATAACAAGACACAACGGGTAGAACCTTGATATCGAATCTAAACGCTTTTGATCTCAACTATTAAAAATCACCATTGCATTATTAGGAGTCTAATTGGGCATAATGTCTAGTATTTCATCCAATTATCTACGCTTTGATAACCTTAGAACTCGATAACCTATGATTATATTAGATCGTTCTACATTAACTTGTAAGGTATAACTCGTAGAAACGGATATTGTCATAATCCGATTCAATCCGGATTATCCGGATTCAAGTCGGTTGCATCCGGTTCTTCAATCCGGATTCCGGATGCAACCGGTTTACATTCTCTACGGAAATGGATAGTCCAGACCCAGATCCTAGTGTGGAGGCTCCACACTAGGATCTGGGTCTGGACTATCCATTTCCGTTGCGTATCCTGGATCTGGTCGTGTATCGTTTCCACGATAGTTTGACTCGTCATAACGCGAGGTCGCGAACGCAGGACTGCTACTGCCACTGCTACTCGGGCTGCTATTCCTGTACGGCGAGACGTAATGAAGATATTGCTCAACCGTCGAAGCTGTGGACTTCCGGTTCATCTCTCCTTGCTCACGATTCCACCAATATTTCGGCGTCTGAAGCCGCGTTCGCATGGCCTCTTGGTGATTGAGCAAGTATTCGCCTTCGACCTCCATGTCCGAAGCCTTCGTGTTGTGGCTGCTGTCTGTGTCCGACGCTTGCTTCCACGCTTCGGCTGGCCATACTGCAGTGCTGGGCTGAGGCTCGTTGCCGAGAAGCGAGGTCATATGGGGCAACAGCGGCGGGCTACCAGGCCCAACGTGAATGGGAGGCGGCGCCAGCCTCGCGTACATCCGCGCGGCAGAAATGCGAGACCAGGAGGGCAGCAGAGGATCGGATGGCACCCGGGGAGTGCGGCATGCTGCCCGCGCCCTGGCTGCTTCCGTCGCGGTCCAAATCGGGTCGAAGCATAAACGCTGGTGGTCCAGGCAAGTGGACGCTGCTTGACTGTCAAACTCGGTCTTGGACCACGTGTGCGTCTCGTTATCTGCCTGCTTTCGAGTCCGTCGATCGCACCGTGAAGTTGCTTCTGTACTAGGAGAGCAACAAGGGTCTTCGGGCGGGAGGCCATGAGGCGCTGGGGAGACAGGGGAGAGTTCGTCGTCTACAGTATGTCCTGTAAATAAAAAGTAGGAAATCTCTTTAATTACCGCAAGAATTCAATACCTGTGAAATCCATTCATCCTATTTTTTAGTTTCTATGTAGTTATACCTGTGAAAATGTGCTGTCGATGTCAAAAGAAGCCAAACTTGACGTTCTGAGAGAAAGGCCAATCTGGCGGTCAACGTTTTTATGAGCTCGACGCGAGTTGAAGTGCGGCCGTTGAGCAATGAGCGCGGTCGGCTCTCTCTTCGTAGACGTAGACCTATACGAGCTTGTATCGCAGCAGTACGCAAGCATGAGCGTAGCTTGCAGGCACAAACTCATCGAGAGCCAACGAAAAAGGCTCTCTCTTTGGCCACGCAGCGGTTCTGTCAATCCAAGGGACGACCCTCGATGATTTCGTCACGAGGCTTCTGGTTGTTGAAACAAGAACGTGCTTGAGCTGTGTGCTACAGCAGCGCAGCTCATGCGCGTTCGTGTTGTGGTTTAGAAAGAAAGAAGGTCTGCGATGTCAAGACTGCCAGGCTATCGTAAAGATTTGCTTGCAGTGTCCTACCTACCTCGGACGGTCTAGTTGCTTTTGCGTAGGTTGGTCAAAGGGAGTAGTTGTGAGATTTCCTACGAGTTAATGCCACGATAAGTGATAGCCTCACTGAGCTGTGCTATTGGACTGCCCGAACTGCGAAAAGGAAAGGTGCAGAAGAATCCTGTCCAAACTCATCGTGACCATGCGCTTCATTACACAACGACATGCGGACCGCACAGCTTTTTTTTGTATTGTAGTCACTTAGCTCTCTAACGACTTCTAATACAAAGTTCCTGCTTCCGCTCGTTAACGTCCTCTGCAAGCTTGCACCCTTGGTGAGTGCGGTCCGTTATGGGGTGGACGATACTGCTGGAAGTGTTGAGGCATCGGCATGTGCTGCTCCGGCCATCCAATGTTGGAGATCACCCCTAATGAATGCCAAGGCGGGTGCCCAGACTCCATTCGGGTCCACCCCGAATTCGAAAGTGAACTGTCTGCTGCAGGTCGTGTCCATTGCCATGTTGGCCAAAGCATCAGCCGTTTTGCTGAAAGCTCGAAGGTGGTGAGACCATGGTTGAACGCCACATCTATCAGCCCCCACGCGGCATCTTTGATACAAGGTGCGTAAGTGGGCGGCTTTAGGTGCCGTTCGGTGTAGCTGTTGTCGTAAAATAAGCTGACTGTCCCCCACAACGTGTAGGGGTCCCAAAGTTGGAGTTTGCTGAGCATGCAGGAGTCCTTGTAGCAGCCCCCTGTACTCGGCTTGGTTATTCGTAGTAGACACTGACGCGTACGACATACTAGCCGCCGGAGCGCACAACTTTGATAACCGCAGTGCAGTTCATTAGAGTTAAGTCAGACCATAACACTCGATGACTGACTGCCGTCCAACACAGTAGAAGTTGCACCTCACCTCGCACTCAGAACCATGGTTTTTTTGCCAGGAAGGGTGATAAGCAATAGCATCCGGAAGATCGACGTCGTTGTGTACGACCAAATCCGAGAGTCGGGCGTCCAGTCGGAGCACCCGCCCTGTGCAGTTTCCATAGAGACGGAGGAAGACCGCCCCATGCTCGAGCTCTTCCGCAGTATGTGCGCCTCCTCTTTCAGCAAGCCTACGCGGTGAGCACCTCACTCTAGCCAGCAGCACCAGGCATAAATATCAACACAACACGAACGTATCTTGTAGGCACCCACTTCAACTTGGCATAACGTGACGCACCAGTCGTCGCGCCAATGACCGCCCCCTCGACCAGAAACGGGCCGCGCTGCACCGCCGGGAATCGCAGTTCGTCGGCCGTCAGTCTCAATCTTGCGTCAAAGCTATCGCACACAAAGCGCCACCTAGTCTGCAGGATGGTGGCCATCCCGGAGGTGGACTTCTCGAGCCCGGACGCGGCCGAGCAGCTGCGCCGCGCCTGCACGGACGTGGGCTTCTTCTACCTCGTGCACCACGGCATCCCGGCCGAGCTCCTGGCGCAGGTGTACGCCGAGATGCGGGCGTTCTTCAGCCAGCCGCTCGAGGAGAAGCACAAGGTGCTGGCCAACGAGCAGATGCGCGGCTACACGCTCATGAACGAGGAGACGCTGGACCCGGCCGTGCAGACCCGCGGCGACACCAAGGAGGGCTACTACATCTGCCGCCACGTGCCGCCCGACAGCGACGAGATGCAGCTGCCCCTGCACGGGCCCAACGTCTTCCCGGATGCGGCTGCGTTCCCCACCTTCCAGTCCACCATGGAGACGTACCACGCGGCCATGTGCGCGCTGGGCTTCCGCGTGGCCCAGCTCTTCGCGGAGGCGGCGGGGCACAAGGGCCGCTTCGACGGCCCGGGCATGTTCGACAAGCCCATGGCGGCGCTGCGGCTGCTGCACTACGCGCCCGAGAAGTCGGACGTGGCCCGCGGCGTGTTCGGCGCCGGCGCCCACACGGACTACGGCCTCATCACGCTGCTGTCCACGGACGCCACGGGCGGCCTGCAGATCTGCCACGAGGGCCAGTGGGTCGACGTGCCGCCGCGCGCCGACGCGTTCGTAGTCAACATTGGCGACATGGCCGAGCGGTTCACGAACGGCCGGTTCAAGTCCACGCTGCACCGCGTGGTCAACACGTCGGGCCAGGAGCGCTACTCGGTGCCCTTCTTCTACGAGCGCTTCCCGAGCTGCGTGAGCGCCGAGAACCCGGCCAAGTACCCGCCCACGACCAGCGGCCAGCACCTCGTGGACATGTACAAGCAGACGCACGCGTCATTCGACGCGGAGGCGTCCGTGGCCAGCGATCAGCAGCAGAAGCCGTGAAAAGTGGTAAGAGGGCCCTGAGAGACGAAGAATTGAGTCAATGGTAATGTCGTAGTTTGTTGTACATACGCCTTGGGTGGTCGCAAGCCAGAATCTGTGAATGAGCTTTAGACCTCAAGAACTGCTTCTAGCTTGGCATTTTTGGACGTCGGGTTGTCTAGAGAGTAGCGAGATCGACCGATTCGCAGTGTCTGTCTCTCGCTGAACTTGGTTGCATCGCCTTCAAAATGATCTCATTCGGCGCTGTGAGCTCGTTTGACTTGAAACTAATCGCGAAAGGAAAGCTATTCTGACTGCGCGAATCGTTGTGAGACGTGGCAGCTCCCTGCAACGACAACAACGTGTCTGAAGTCAGCCGTGGAGTCGCAAGCGGAGAGCCTCCTATCCTGCATCTATCATTCAGCTACCGGTATCCTAGTCATTCTCGGGGGAGCATGTGGGACATCGACTTTCGCTCAACAGACCCCAGTGATGATGAAGAAGATGAGGAGCTGATGCTCAATTGTGTACGCTCTCGCGACTTCCATTCGATCGACGACGTCGACTTCGACAGCCACATTCGTGTCGCCACCGTCAATTCAGGCCAGGGGGTCTTCAAAGACAGTAAACGCGGTCGAGAAGAAGAGGAATCACGAATCGACAGGGTAGAAGACGGCAACACAGTGGCGCTGGTGCGGCCCACACCCAAACGGTTCAAGTCCGACGCAACCCTGAGATTCGACGTGGCGCATCCGTGTGGACAGCAGGGCCGAGATAACTTCCCGTCGAAATCAACATTCAGGGGCACCCCCCACACTTTTCGACCGATTCGCTGGCCCGGGGACACCGTGGTGGAGCACGCTTTCGGACTTTTTCAGCTGTGAATTTAGCATCCAAAGCGTCCTCATAATCCGACAACGTTTTAGTGTTTTTTTAGTGAGGACTTGCAACGTGAACTTTTACATTACCGGCCATTTGCAACCCGGATAGTATTTCTGGCGATCCGCGGCCTGTGATTGGCCAGATGCATGGTATTGACAAGGATTTTGGCTGATACCATGCCCAAACAGCTGGGTGTCGTTTGCAACTTTCGTAGCGCACCGAGTAGCAAATACTGTCCAGTTTTGCAACCCTACGCCATACAAAAATCAAGTGAGGTTGCAAAACAACGTAGTACCATGAGTTGCAAAAAATCAAAATAAAGGGCGGCATATTCATGCTGTAGTGTATCAGCCTTGCATGCATCAGGGCTTTACGGCATCAGCAGCTTCTCCTTGTACGAACCGGGTGCAATAGTCTGGGTTTCTCTGTGCTGCTAAGCTCTCATTGTGCTGTGCTTCCCCATTTCTAAGTCATCTATTTTTAACCAATAAACGATCGGTAGCAAAGCAAGTTGCTGGTATTTATACAGCGTATTTTTTACATTTATTTTGAGTTCACTTATGCGATTCTAAATCAATGTCCGTCATGTTCAAGCTACCCGGCATCCACGAAGTTTTGCAAGTCAGTCGTCAGCACCGAGCGACTTTGAGTCCACGATGAAGTCCTTCGCTTCTTCCCCCAACCAGATCAAAAGACGCCAATCCGTACTGCCACTCACAGCGAGGCCAGCCACGGAAAGTCTCAGCCGATAAAATCGTGGCGCCGTACTTTGGCCGTGGGAAGCGCCTCATCATCGACAAGACAACCGGCAGCAAGCTCGGCAAAGGCCATCGATTCTCCTTTAATCGCATGATAAGATCGATTTTGGGGGCGAAAGCCAGGAAGAAGCTTCTATCGCGGTTCACGTTTGCCGATCACGCCGAAACGCTGGACGTCCACAGCTCACGGAGGTGTCATGCTGGCTGTACACCACTTCCAGTTGGTCTACCTCCCATTCCATTGGGGCTACACACTCGACGATTCCCAGCAGTCAGCGGCACTGTTTATCGCGCTCGAAACCATTATCTTCATCGACCTGTTGCTCAATTTCAACACGGCGTACAGTGATCAGGGCGCCCTCGTCAGATCTCGGGCGAAGATCGCCTTGAATTACGTGCGTAGGTGGTTCTTCTTCGGCTTGCTGTCCGCGCTGCCACTACCAGTTGGCTACTGTGTTCGCTTGAAGTCCTGCGAGCACTCCGCTATAACCTTGAGGTGCACTCAGAGCTCGCTCATGATGCTGCGACTGCTCCGAGTCATGCTCCTCGAGAAAGGGGGCCTTCTCAGACGCGTCATGCGAGTTGCCGACCACGTTGCAGAGTGGCTGCGCTATTCTCGCTACTCGGTATCGCGCAGCTCATGTGGCTCGTACTTCTCATTGCCCACTATATGGCATGCCTCTGGCACGTTGTGTCCAAGGACCACACCGCGCAGGACCTCAGTATCGGCGAACAGTACGTGGCTGACTATTACTACGCTCTGAGTCTCATTCAGGGCCAGGGCAACACAGTTGGGACCTGGAGCGAGAACTTCTTCTCGAGTGTGGCTATCATCGTGGGCTCGGTCATCCTCGCCATCGTCTTCGGCAATGTCGCCATGCTCGTGTCGAAACTTCAACGCGAACGAGAGGAATTACCACTGCAAGATGGAAGCCGTGTACGCCACCATGGACAAGATGGACCTGCCGCTCGATGTGCGCAAGCGCGTCAACGAGTACTACACGCACGCGTGGCAAGAGTACGAGGTGCTCGACGGCAGCATCAACGCGTTCGAGAAGCAGTTGACGCACACGCTGCGCATCGAGATCGGACTGTACACGTTCATGAATCTGGTGGTCAAAGTTCCTTCTGGGGCGACTGCCCTCCTGACTTCCTCACTCAAATTGTACTGGGCGTGATCATGCGCGTGTATATGCCCGATGACTACGTGGTTCGCCGCCGAAGAGGTTGCTCATGTATCTCACTCCTGGCCAAGCCTGAGCCTTCTCATGAACTACGAGCGCCAGGCCAGCATTTGCGCCGTAACTTTCGTCGAAAATGTGCGTCTTGGATAGCAACACGTTCCAGAAAATTATCTCCAGGACCGACGGCGCGTACTTACGAAAATGTTGGAGAATTGCATCGAGAAGAGAGATTCCCCTCCCGTGGAAGAATATCGTCGAGGCTGTGTCGGTGAAGGGCAAGACGATCCTCAACAAAGTGAGCTCCCGTGCGAGCGTCATCGCGACCATGACCGCAGCAGAGGCAGCTCGGATTCTAGTCGAAGCCATCGACGTCAATGTACCGGACGAGTCCATCAAGTACGGCTTCCAGAGCTTGGACCAGACGTTTGTCGAGGAGCCTTTGTTGCGTCATGCCAACTCGGTAGGGGCGAGAATCAGAGATAGACTGCAACGCTCGAGCAGTGGCATGAACGAATCGCAGTACCAAGCCAACAGAGCGCTGACGGACACGCTACAGCGCTCGAATAGTGGAATTTCGACATTACGTTCGTGTTCTCGCCGGAGCTCCAGGGCTGACAGCGGGAGAAGCGCAACTACGGCTGAGCTCAGTGAACCGGATTCCGACTTACAGGAAAGTCTCTCGAAATCTGGTGAGAGACCAACGGAAGAAATGCTAAAATTGATGCACACGATGGCTGAGAAAATGGGACGCATGCAAGTAGATCTGGATGAGCTGAAGAAGCGCAAATGCTACTGCAAATACTGCAGTTGCGACGGCAACAAAGACAGCAGCGAAGAAAATGCTTCACGTGGGGCGGTAACGAGCCCCACTGCTGAATCGGAGCGTAGCAGCACCCAGGTAGTCTCCTCAGATTCATTATTCCGCACTGCCGACGTAGTCCCTCCCGACGAAAGCGTACCTGGAACTTATTCTTCAATGGCCAGTGCCTCTCGTCCCACCTCTCATGATGCTGCGGGCGCTATAGATTCATCCGAAAGCGCTCACCCCGAGAATGAAGCAGATGTGATGAAAAATGCGAGGGTTCAGGAGCGCGGGCGCTCCTTCACACGTAGAGATTCGGGAATACCCCCCCCCCCCAATACAATCTGCAGCTCCTGTGTGTAGACTTGGATCGATACGTTGGGCGTCATTCGGCACGGGCTTGTACCGGTAGTCGAACGAGAGTGCGGCACCAGCCAACCTTTGCCAGTTTCTTGTGGCAGCGCAGCAATACGAGTACGGATCTGAAGCTTGCGACCGATCGAGGTGACGTTAGACGCCCCCTCAAGACTCGGCGGAGTCTTCCTGCTGGGGCTCCAGCACTTGCCGTTGCGACCGGATTGAGGGCAGTGTCTCCTATGGTGGACAAGAAGCATGATGCAGGTGTGGCGAATGGCGGCACTGACGCACAAAAACCCTCCGTCGCGTGGCTGAGTTCCTTGGACGAAAGTGCAAAATTTAAAGAGCGACCAGACTTTGATCCTGGGAGCGACGCATTATTGGGTTAGCATAGATGGCAGTGGTAAAGAACTACAAGTCATTGATCGCTTCTTAGTAAACTCTGGCAAGATACGAATGACCCAGCGAATTGGATACTCGAATCAAACGAACCCTCGGAAGCTGAACGAGCTCAAAACCATTAGGGTAAGGGTGTACTATTGCAGTTGCTTAATTTCTGCAGAGTTTCGAGAGCTTGTGTTGCCCCAGTCAACGTCACTGTGTTCGTCCGATTGGCCTTCTTCCCTATCGATATCTTTCAGTGTCAGCACAGGGTTTGATGCTTTGTCGTCTGCAGCTTTGCCTTCTTGGCCTTTATCAGCATTATTCGGACCTTTCAAGGGTTTCGAGAGCTTGCAGTAGCCCAAATCGATCATCATGGCGACGTTGCCGAAGGCGATGGCGAGGATGACCGAGCCCACGATGATAGCCACACTCGAGAAGAGGTTCTCGCTCCAGGTTCCAACGTTGCTGCCCTGGCCCTGAATGAGGCTCACAGCGTAGTAATAGTTGGCCACGTACTGTTCGCCGATGCTTAAATCCTCCTGTGTGGAGTGATCCTTGGACACAACGTGCCAGAGGCATGCCATATAGTGGGCAATGAGAAGTACGAGCCACATGAGCTGCGCGATACCGAGTAGCGAGAATAGCGCAGCCACTCTGCAACGTGGTCGGCAACTCGCATGACGCGTCTGAGAAGGCCCCTTTCTCGAGGAGCATGACTCGGAGCAGTCGCAGCATCATGAGCGAGCTCTGAATGTACCTCAAGGTTATAGCGGAGTGATCGCAGGACTTCAAGCGAACACAGTAGCCAACTGGTAGTGGCAGCACGGACAGCAAGCCGAAGAAGAACCACCTACGCACGTAATTCAAGGCGATCTTCGCCCGAGATCTGACGAGGGCGCCCTGATCACTGTACGCCGTGTTGAAATTGAGCAACAGGTCGATGAAGATAATGGTTTCGAGCGCGATAAACACTGCCGCTGACTGCTGGGAATCGTCGAGTGTGTAGCCCCAAAGGAATGGGAGGTAGACCAACTGGAAGTGGTGTACAGCCAGCATGACACCTCCGTGAGCTGTGGACGTCCAGCGTTTCGGCGTGATCGGCAAACGTGAACCGCGATAGAAGCTTCTTCCTGGCTTTCGCCCCCAAAATCGATCTTATCATGCGATTGAAGGAGAATCGATGGCCTTTGCCGAGCTTGCTGCCGGTTGTTTGGTCGATGATGAGGCGCTTCCCACGGCCAAAGTGCGGCGCCACGATTTTATCGGCTGAGACTTTCCGTGGCTGGAGAGGCCAGCCAGCCTCTGCATCACCTCGTTGTGCGTGGTTGTTTGTTGCTGCAACCTGTACGTATGACTGCTGGATCTCGTCAATGCGCGTATGGATCCGGAGCGAGGCCTCGGACGTTGTGGCGTGGTTTGACGTCTTCTGATCTGGTAGGAGGAAGGAGTAGGGGGGTTCATCTTGGATTCACGGTTCGTACCGTCGCTAGGTGCTGACGAACCGACTTGCAAACTTCGGGGACGTCAGGAATACGAGCGGTTAGTTCGCAAAAGACTGCCACCAATTTAGATGTACAGGAGTGAACGCATTGTTCCTAAAAATAAATGAAACTATTTAAAACTACAAAGCACCGACACGACCAACCGTGCAATTCTGGCTAATTTGAGAACTGCTATTCATACAACTATTTACGGCACTCTCAATATGTTGTGATGCTTTTTTGCGCAGGTTACACCGTTGTAGAAAGCTCACCATGGAGCAAGTGTGTTATCATTTTCTTGTTAAATCTTAGCAGGGGGCTGTCGTACATCTATAATAGTTGCATCCTGGGTTGTGAATTCCGCACTTGACTCCCATTATTCGTGTGTATCCGTATTATACTGCGTATGAGGTGGTGTCCAGCCAAATTTCTCGTGCGGTCAAAAGTGGAGGTGTGCTGGAGAAATGTATCGAGATCTCCGGCGGCACGCCTTGGGTTTGAGAACACCGCTGAAGGTAAGTATAGCTTAAAGCATTCCAGGACACAAAGTTACTGATCAGTTGACCCATAAAATTAAGGTCTCACGAACGCTTCACGAATGCGTGGCATGTAGCTCCAGATTAATTTGTGAAAAAAGCATTTGAGGAGTATTCAAGATCAAAAATTCAAAAAATAATGCTTCATATTCCGGATGATTCACCATTCCACCACTAAAACAAACACCATCGGCCATTTTCGTCGATAGGCGCCAACAAACATTTTGACGACTGTATTAGTGCAACGGCTCATCCACCAGAAGCAATCACGTTATTGCGAGAATGTTATCTGACTCAAACTCTGGCCAGGGTTCCGTTTCTATTCTGGGATGCATCCAATGGGTTTCTAGACGCCAGTGCGGACGTTGCACGAGCCGACGCCTTCTTAAAACTGTTCCACTCCCAATCTCACGCTCGTTCTGGAGCGAACTGGTGGCTTGAACTACACCCGATTGCTGCCCATTACGACGACGAGTGAGACGATGGTCAGACAATGACGTTGCTCGCCTCGAAAGCAAACGTGTTGAGCGCAAGTGTCAACACGAATTTCATGTGCATCAACAGTATCCATAAGTACGGAGGCTTTTCCCAAATTGTGATCCAGCAAAGTATGCAAGGTGAATTAGACAACTACAACAAGTGCATTCTCAAAACAATATATAGATGTACAAACGTTGTGAAAGTAGTACAGTCAGCTTCTTCTCAGCAGCTTCCGCTCGGCTGCAGTAGCGGGCACTCCATGATCGCGCCGAGCGATATCCGCTTGGTTGGCTCAACCGTCAGCATCTGCGAGATGAGCTCCACGACCGCCGTCGACAAGCGGTCGCTGACCCCCAGGACTCCAACACCGCGGCGACCCCGCACTGCTCCAGCGCCGCGAAGGCCTTGTTCTGTCGGGATGCGATGGGCACGAGCGGGAGCCCGTGAGCAGCACGAACCACATGACGCCGAGCGACCAGACGTCAGCCTTGGCCGGGTCGTACTCGCCTCCCGCGACCACCTCCGGCGCCATACAATAGGCTTTGCCCACAGGCCCCACGCATCGAGAGCCGACGCTCACGGACAGCCCGAAGTCCGAGATCTTGCACTGTCCGTCGTGCATCAGCACGTTCTCGAGCGACAGGTCTCGGTGGGCGATTCCGAGCTGGCGGTGCAGGAAGTGGACGCCCGAGAGGATCTGCCGCATGAAGTGGACGGACGTGGGCTCGTCCATGGAGCCGTTGGCTGTGGCGGCGGTGAGGTGAGTGTGGAGGTCTCCGTCGGCGCAGAACTCGGAGACGAGGTAGAGGCAGTCGTGCTGGCTGAAGTGGAAGTAGGAGCGCACGACGTTGGGGTGGCCCCCTGCTCCTCCGGCTCCTGCCTCGACGGTGTTGGTGTTGGCGTTGGCGTTGGCGAGTAGACGGGCGACGCGGCACTCCTGCAGGGGTCGTCCAGGGCTTGAGACACTCCGAGGCGATCGCAGCGTAGGGAAGGGAGACGCACTTGACAGCGACGACGAGGTGCTTGTCGAGGGGAGAGCGAGGGGATCCGCTGTCGCTGCAGCGTCGAGGGCGGAGCTCGCACTCCATCACTTCACCGTAAAGCGCGTCGGCCAGCTTGCGTCGGAAGCGGAGCTGTGAGGTGGTCATGTCGACGGATTCGGAATTAATTGGAGGAGGAGGGAGGTCGACGCTGGCTGCTTGGGCGTGAGGCGGTGGGTTGCGTTGTGTTACGGAGGAAGGAAGTAGCAGTTGGGGAGTGAGCGCGTCTGCGTCGCTGTCCGCGCCTCGTGGTCGTCTCAAAGGCAACAGGGGATGGTGTCGGCGGTTACCGTTGCAGCTCAGTAACTCGATCGACTACGAATGCGCTATCGCCCGATACAGGCGTTGGATCTGAGCGACTCGAGGCCAGCGGACTCCTGCCAGCGATTGCTCCCTGTTGTGGAGCGTCTTGGCGTTTCGATCGGTGCCTAGGTCGAAGGCCCTAGGTACTCATGACCGACTTCCGGGGCAAAACGTGCGTGTAGAAGGAGAGCAGTCAAACGTGGTGGTAGGATAGTGCCTGGTGAGGCCGCCACCTGCTAGACTAGGGGAGGGCAAGCGTTGATCACCAACGCGATGCAGCCTCAGCCGAAGCGAAGGTGTTGGAGCGCCAAGCGCTTGGTGCTTGGCCACGGGTTGCTCTGGATGACTCAGTCGAAGAGACGTTGACACAAAGACACTGCAGTGTCGTTTCAAGGCGCGGTTTCAGCTCGGTGCGGCCTTCCCCTGCGCCCCAACTTGCGGCTTCTATGCATTCCTGAACGCTGGTGCTGAGTCGACCAAGATAGATAGAGGCAAGATTCGAGATACATACGACAATGTTGGTGTCCTCTACGATACCCCGACGTTGTCGAGCCGACAGGCTCCAGCTGGAATCCAGTGATACATTCCCTGATTCAAGCAGCGCCATGTTACGAGTACCCGTCACTAACGACTAAGCTGCTGGCTGTAGTGCCACTCGCAGTAGTTTTGTGTGCGCTCGAACGCCGGCTTGATACAGCCTGTCACCTTGCAGCGCTTCCCTCCTCCGTGCGCCCAACAGAAGCCCTTCGAGATGGTCACCTTTGAGCAGCCAGGGTGGCGGCACTTGGTGCCACCGCCGTGTGACCAGCAAAAGCCTCGCGCATTCGCCTTCTTAGAACACCCGTCGATCGAGCACTCGATACAGCCACCTGCGGCACAGATCCTCATCAGTAAGTAAAATATGCATTAGCAGGTAGAGAAAAATAGCCGTCACTCACCGTGCTTCCAGCACAAGCCGTGGTGCTTCGCGCCCGTTGAACATCCGTCCACGAGGCATCGCTTTGCACCCTGTTCCCGCACCACACCAAAGGATATTAGTTGGTTCGCGCCAGGCGCCTATAGTACCGGCGCGTAGCTTACTTACCCCATCACGACAGCATCGACCCATTTGGACGATGTAGTTACTACAGCCTTCCACGCGGCACATGCGCCGCCGTCTCTTCTCTTCTTGCTCTGCGCTAGTCGTGGCTGCGTTCAAGATGAACGGTAGCCCCCACTTGTTAGGGCTGGTGGGAGCTGGCGAGTCGCAAGATGCCTTCTCCCCGGTAGTTAGAGCGTCGCCCATAAGAAGACCTGGCCTCGCTTACGCCACCGCTTGTGAAATGAGCGTTAGGTAAGTTAGCGAGTCACGGCGGAAATTATCTGCGGCTCGCTTTCGATCCAGCGGCACCTGCGGGAAGATTGCTGGAATGGATGGCAGTACTGAACCGCTTAGGATCCGAAACGGTGGCGGACGCTGCGGCGTCTTTGTCTCCACTTCGTTTGGCCTACCGGAAGATAGGAAGTTCCGGTCCGGAACTACCCTACCAAACACCCGCAGCTTGGGCGGATTGACGCAGGGCATACGAAAGACCCTGTCGAACGCGCAGCTGAAAGTCACCACTAACCCTGCCGCAGTACCCGATCCCACAGCATTAGGACTTTGTTTAACAACGGACTGGCATCACGTCAACTGGCAACCTGACTCAGGTTACCTGAGTCGCTGCGTCCCTCACTCGAAACGCCAAGACTTCCATAACAAAATAAATCATTGCATCCTGCTTCCGTGATTGGCCTCGGTACGGTTGTACCATGCCAGTAGCACGGGCTGTTTATCTGCAACGGTAACCGCCGACACCATCCCCCCCCTGTTGCCTTTTGAGACGACCACGAGGCGCGGACAGCGACGCAGACGCGCTCACTCCTCCCTACTGCTACTGCAACCCACCGCCTCACGCCCAAGCAGCCAGCGTCGACCTCCCTCCTCCTCCAATTAATTCCGAATCCGTCGACATGACCACCTCACAGCTCCGCTTCCGACGCAAGCTGGCCGACGCGCTTTACGGTGAAGTGATGGAGTGCGAGCTCCGCCCCTCGACGCTGCAGCGACAGCGGATCCCCTCGCTCTCCCCTCGACAAGCACCTCGTCGTCGCTGTCAAGTGCGTCTCCCTTCCCTACGCTGCGATCGCCTCGGAGTGTCTCAAGCCCTGGACGACCCCCTGCAGGAGTGCCGCGTCGCCCGTCTACTCGCCAACGCCAACGCCAACACCAACACCGTCGAGGCAGGAGCCGGAGGAGCAGGGGGCCACCCCAACGTCGTGCGCTCCTACTTCCACTTCAGCCAGCACGACTGCCTCTACCTCGTCTCCGAGTTCTGCGCCGACGGAGACCTCCACACTCACCTCACCGCCGCCACAGCCAACGGCTCCATGGACGAGCCCACGTCCGTCCACTTCATGCGGCAGATCCTCTCGGGCGTCCACTTCCTGCACCGCCAGCTCGGAATCGCCCACCGAGACCTGTCGCTCGAGAACGTGCTGATGCACGACGGACAGTGCAAGATCTCGGACTTCGGGCTGTCCGTGAGCGTCGGCTCTCGATGCGTGGGGCCTGTGGGCAAAGCCTATTGTATGGCGCCGGAGGTGGTCGCGGGAGGCGAGTACGACCCGGCCAAGGCTGACGTCTGGTCGCTCGGCGTCATGTGGTTCGTGCTGCTCACGGGCTCCCCGCTCGTGCCCATCGCATCCCGACAGAACAAGGCCTTCGCGGCGCTGGAGCAGTGCGGGGTCGCCGCGGTGTTGGAGTCCTGGGGGGTCAGCGACCGCTTGTCGACGGCGGTCGTGGAGCTCATCTCGCAGATGCTGACGGTTGAGCCAACCAAGCGGATATCGCTCGGCGCGATCATGGAGTGCCCGCTACTGCAGCCGAGCGGAAGCTGCTGAGAAGAAGCTGACTGTACTACTTTCACAACGTTTGTACATCTATATATTGTTTTGAGAATGCACTTGTTGTAGTTGTCTAATTCACCTTGCATACTTTGCTGGATCACAATTTGGGAAAAGCCTCCGTACTTATGGATACTGTTGATGCACATGAAATTCGTGTTGACACTTGCGCTCAACACGTTTGCTTTCGAGGCGAGCAACGTCATTGTCTGACCATCGTCTCACTCGTCGTCGTAATGGGCAGCAATCGGGTGTAGTTCAAGCCACCAGTTCGCTCCAGAACGAGCGTGAGATTGGGAGTGGAACAGTTTTAAGAAGGCGTCGGCTCGTGCAACGTCCGCACTGGCGTCTAGAAACCCATTGGATGCATCCCAGAATAGAAACGGAACCCTGGCCAGAGTTTGAGTCAGATAACATTCTCGCAATAACGTGATTGCTTCTGGTGGATGAGCCGTTGCACTAATACAGTCGTCAAAATGTTTGTTGGTGCCTATCGACGAAAATGGCCGATGGTGATTGTTTTAGCGGTGGAATGGTGAATTATGCGGAATATGAAGCATTATTTTTTGAATTTTTGATCTTGAATACTCCTCAAATGCTTTTTTCACAAATTAATCTGGAGCTACATGCCACGCATTCGTGAAGCGTTCGTGAGACCTTAATTTTATGGGTCAACTGATCAGTAACTTTGTGTCCTGGAATGCTTTAAGCTATACTTACCTCCAGCGGTGTTCTCAAACCCAAGGTGTGACGGGGAACACAGCACTTCTTGACAGAGGAAGCAGGAGTATACGAACTCCAAGTGAACTGCCGTTCGCCTTAAGGGGACGACTTGACTTGCTACAAAGGAGTAGGTTATACGACTGACTGTATTTTGGTAGGGGTTAACTTGGTCGTAATACAAACTACAAGTTAACTATACAAAAGCCCACACAAACTTAAATGGTTGGCTTGCGGAGCTACTGGTACCATGTACCATGTACTCGGGAGAGTGACACCCGTCACTCTTCATGTAATGGCTACACTTGATTGTACCCCGTTACATCCCCCCCCCACTTATCTGAGAATCACACCTGATTCTCCTTCGAGAGAATCCGAACACCCAAAGGTCGGGCCGTCGCCGCAAGGCTGGCGCGCCTCATTGTCACACCCAAAGTGACTTGTGCCCACAGTGGGCACCCCGAGCGGCACCCCTGCCCTCGGCGATGTTGGCCGCAAAGCCACCGCCTCTAGTGGCCGTATCCACAGCGCTAGCAGGCGCAGAGTGCCTCGGCACGGGATGCATATGCCTCCAAACTTGCGGTTCCTCTCGCAGACCACCAGCAGTTGGCGTCGCATGGCCCTTGGGCCCTGCTGGCACGTTCGTGCGGCGGTACCTCCCGCAAGGGACGGCACCTGTCCGGTCAGCGCGTAGCGTAACCATAGCGAGAGCTGTGCGGCTCATCTCCGGCCATGACAGCGGTCCGACAGGACCCCGCTTCGTCACAGCGCAGTGTGTCTGTCGTCCGAGTTCATCGGCACGACCCATGGGCTGAGGTCAAACTTTGACCAAAGCCAAGAAGCATCCGGCTTCATCGTCGCCATAGTCCCGGGGACCACGGCTGCTACTCGCAGCCAGCTCATCGTTCAGAGCAACGCGGCGGACTTGTTCAAAGTCCTGCCCCGCGTCACGGCCATCGTGCCGCCGACGCTGAGGTGTTTTCCACCGACACAAGGTACCGCGATGGTACTCCATCATGGTGCGAGGTACACTGGCCTCCGTCACCAGCGATCGCATCATGCGTCGCGGCGATCAACACCAGGTCGGTGTGCAAGCAAGGCCGCATGGCACACAGTCCATACCGGACCGCACGGTGTACGGGGCACCACCCCATACACCAAAGGCATGTCGTGTATCACATGAACCACGGCTGCCTTAGTGCCTCGCACACATCAAGTGCCACGTGCACGACAAGTGCCGCGTGCACTGCGAGTCCCTCGCGTACTCCAAGTGCCCCGCGCACAGTGAGCGTCAGGTGCCACGTGCACTCGTATGGCTTCGCGCCTTACAAGCACGGTATACACCGCGCTAAGTGTGAATGCCCGCAAAGGCAACACGTTCGGACTCACCCTTTGTGGGCAACACCCAAGCTCCTTGCCGTTGTCTACCTGGTCGGCAGACGTGTCGCGCCCAGCGTAGCAACAGCATGGAGCTGTCCCTCGGGTTCGTCCTGGTGGACAACACCCATGCTCGGGGCTGATGACAACCTGGCCGGCAGACGTGCCGCGCCCAGCGTAACCACAGCCTTGAGTTTCAGCATGATGCTGATAGCTAACTGGCCGGTAGACGTACCGCGTCCAGTGTAGCAACAGCATCAAGCTACGGCATGGCGATGCGTACGCGCACATGCCTTCGTCCGCGGCCCAAGCCGCAGACCGGCTGCCATGTCCTTACCCGGCAGATGCAGCCTTCCCGCAGCGAATGTGCGCGCCACCTTCGACCCAGCTGCGGTAGTGAGCACTGCCAACGTTGCTGGCCATCGGTCACCAAGCCCATGGGACCAAAGCAGCGACGCATCAGGTCCAGCACCTTCGTGCAATGCTTCGTGAGTGGTTGCACCATGTAGCCACTACACCAGCTTCTGTGAAGAAGCAAGTCTCATGCCAGAGACTTCGGAAGGAAGGGCACTTCCTGTCCCCTCCCCACTTACGATTAGAACCCCGGCGGGTCAGGCGGTAGTCGGCCGCCTAACCTCGTGCCGCCCTGTAGCACCAAGTCGCTATACCTGCAGACTCTGGTGGCGCGAGAAGCTCCCCTGCTTGGGCTCCGGGTCAACATCGTCGACCAAGGCTTGGTATCTACCAGCCGGTATGCAGTTTGAGTCTGCGTGACTTGATGTGGTACTCTGTTACCCACGTCTGCGGGTGAATACACCCATGACAGCGTACGGCGTGTCCTTCCTTGACTTGAGAGTAGCTGCATCACATGCAGGCATACTCAGACTCTGTCATCTCGGCATCGAGTCCTGGACACTTGTTGCCCCAACGCCGCGCAGAGGCCGCGGCCTTCGCAGCCAGACCGATCATGCTCCTGCATGTGGTCAATTGAGGTGTCGCCCTCCGGCAGACCCACTCCAGTCGGGATCGACCAAGCTCGCCGAGTCGGCGGCGACGCAACATGCATCGCCGCAGGTACGACATGTACCCAAGCCACGTCTACTGTGCGCATCGACACCCAGTTGAACGTCATCCATGATGACCGGGTGCAAAGCCCTTGGAGGAAGGAAGTGCTTCCGAGCACTCCTCCCCGCTTAAAATCAGAGCCGCGCGGAGCCTCCAAGAGGGTCGTGCGGCTATGACATCGTGACGGTGTCACCAGCCTCTTAAACTCCGTGGCCAGTCGCCACACGCGAGGAGACTCCAGTGACCTGATCACAAGTCTTGGCCATACGGACAGTGCGTGGCACTAAGTTACCCACGCAGGGAGACGCTTCGAGTGACTCCTTCAGGCCCATGCAGAGCCTTACCGCATCGTGTGGAACTACGTTACCCACACAGGAAGCGCATCATGCGACTTCACAATCAGTTTCCGTCTGAGTGACGCGTGTGGAACTATGTTACCCACACAGGAAGCGCGTGCAGCGCCTTCCTCATCAGTTTAGGTCTGAGTGACCTGGTGTGGCACTTGATTACCCACACAGGAAGTGCATCGTGCACCTTCCTCATCAGTTTAGGTCTGAGTGACCTGGTGTGGTACTTGGTTACCCACACAGGAAGTGCATCGTGCACCTTCCTCATCAGCTTAGGTCTGAGTGACCTGGTGTGGTACTTGGTTACCCACACAGGAAGCGCGTGCAGCGCGTTCCTCTTCAGTTAAGGTCTGGGCGACCGTCCGTGGTACTTGGTTACCCACGCCGGAGATGCCTTGAGTGGCCTCCTCAGCATTACATGCTCTTGTGCGGAACTAAGTTACCCGCTAGTCAGTGGTCCTTGGTTACCCACCTGGTGGCGTCACCGAACACCACCCTTGTCAATGCTCATACCGAGTAACGACTCTCAGCACTGGAGTTGCTTCTTGAGGCAGCTCCACATGCCAGGCGCAACAGACCTCGGTTGCAGATACACTGCACCATCGTCATGGAGGACATCATGTCAGTGATGCCTCCCTTCTTCTTCTTCATCTTGTCGGACGCATCCTGCGCCTTGGCGGTCCCTTCGGACGCCCTTGTGTCTGGCCCGAGGTGGGAACATGACTCACCAATGCTCTGGCAGACACAGAGGGCCGACTTAGCCTCAAAGGCATTGTCGCGCTGCTCGACCGAGAGCCTGTGCAGCTTGCACAGCGCACTCAGGCCCAAGCTATACTTGTCCAGGCCGAGGGCATATACGGTTCCATGCCCAGGGCCATCTTCAGCACCATGTGCGGGACCATGTCCGGGTCCATGTCCGGGAACATGCGCGGTTCCATCGCTGCCCGCGTCGTCACGTGCGGCAGCAAGGGGTCCCAACGGACCCCAAGGTTCTTCTTCGGCCCGGCCTCAGTCAATGAGACCTGCCCTTGTGCTTCGACTCTCGCAGAGCCTCGGCACTTGTGTCGTTATTCCAACCGACACATCTGGCGACGTGCGAACACGCGCGACGTCCCAGACTCAATCATGTCAAGGGATACCATTACCCCGTACACTCACGTGTACTACCGACAACCCACCGTTGTCCTTCACCAAAGCGAGCATCAGTGCTCTCAAGGAACCCCGGGTCTCTGTGGTGTACGCCTTCCGTACACCCATCACAAAGACTCGGGCCAACCCCAGCAAGGCCCTCGTCCTTACTGCCGGTTGTGTCCCCCTTGAGCACCTGACGGTGCATGGCGCCGGCGCCCCCTTGACCCTCTGGTCTTCGGGTAGGTCTTCTTCCCAGACCCTGGCGATGGGCAGACACGTTGATAGTGTCCCAGTCCGCCGCAGCCATGGCAGCGGACACAATACTGTTCAGCCGAACTCAGATCCATGGGTTCTGGTTCGCTCTCAGTGACCACAGGCTGTACAACAGCCAGAGCGTCAGCCTGCTTGTGGCTGTACTCCTCCTGGAGGGCGACTTGGATCGCCTCTTCCATAGTGGCGGTGCGCACACGGAACAACTGCGTGCGCGCAGGACCGACCTTCAGGCCGTCCACGAAGACTGTCGTCTTGACATCTTCCGACAGTGGGTTCCCCATCAGCGAGGCTGCCAACGTGCGCATCTCCTGTACGTACGCGTACAGCTCGCGCTCCCTTGTTTGCAGGCAAGGAAGCGCGAGCGCTGGCGGAACTCGTTGTTCGCCGGGAGGAAAGCGGCTCGAAGCTGCTCACACAGCTGAGCCCAGGATGTGAAACATCCAGGCGACATCGCTTCGCGCGTATACGCCCAAGTCTTGGCACGTCCGCCAAGATTGGAGAGCGCAAAGGCGACTCGAAGGTTCTCAGCCGAGATGAGACCTGCGCTCATTGCGATCTCGGTCTCCCGGATCCAGAAGTGAAGGTTCTCACCTTCCTTCCCTTCGAACGGAGGCACAACTAGCCGCAAAGGCTTAGGCTGCACTCTGGGCTCACTCATCTGAGCCAGCAGGTTTCCCTGCACATGAGCGATGAGCCCGCGTTCGTACTCGTCAAACGCGCTCACCCGCTCGACCTGCTCGGCTGGCGTCGCCGCCGCCAAGCTCCGGAGGGCATCACTTCCGAAGATGCCCGCCATCTTCCGCACTGACTCGAACTGCGAGTCAGTCAAGTGAGGAAACTCACTTCGGTCCATCGTGGCTCACAGACCTGAGCCACCGAGGATTCAGGTAGACCAATCTACCCGCGTAGGCGTAGGATTGACTACGAGTGCTACCAAGTGTGACGGGGCACACAGCACTTCTTGACAGAGGAAGCAGGAGTATACGAACTCCAAGTGAACTGCCGTTCACGTGTCCCTGGCCTTAAGGGGACGACTTGACTTGCTACAAAGGAGTAGGTTATACGACTGACTGTATTTTGGTAGGGGTTAACTTGGTCGTAATACAAACTACAAGTTAACTATACAAAAGCCCACACAAACTTAAATGGTTGGCTTGCGGAGCTACTGGTACCATGTACCATGTACTCGGGAGAGTGACACCCGTCACTCTTCATGTAATGGCTACACTTGATTGTACCCCGTTACACAAGGCGTGCCGCCGGAGATCTCGATACATTTCTCCAGCACACCTCCACTTTTGAGCGCACGAGAATTTGGCTGGACACCACCTCATACGCAGTATAATACGGATACACACGAATAATGGAAGTCAAGTGCGGAATTCACAACCCAGGATGCAACTATTATAGATGTACGACAGCCCCCTTCTAAGATTTAACAAGAAAATGATAACACACTTGCTCCATGGTGAGCTTTCTACAACGGTGTAACCTGCGCAAAAAAGCATCACAACATATTGAGAGTGCCGTAAATAGTTGTATGAATAGCAGTTCTCAAATTAGCCAGAATTGCACGGTTGGTCGTGTCGGTGCTTCGTAGTTTTAAATAGTTTCATTTATTTTTAGGAACAATGCGTTCACTCCTGTACATCTAAATTGGTGGCAGTCTTTTGCGAACTAACCTCTCGTATTCCTGACACTTTCCAACTCGCCGTGTGGAGCCGACTCCTCTCCGCGACCCTCCAAGAACAAGCGAGAGACCGCAGCACTTGGAAAGTGTGCTGAAGACTGGCTTCTCGACTACCGTTCATGTCGACACCAACGCGCAAGGACCCGGGCCACCTATAATGGGGGGCACTACGCCTGGGCGCGGGGACACAAGTCTAGCGCCGTCGACCGCAACCAACGGGGAGCCAGCGCCATCGGAACCTGCTCGTCCAAGATCCAGCCATGACTGAAGCGCCGTGATCAGTTTCCCGAACCGACGCCCTAAATCGAAGGGCCGCGGACCTTCTCCTCCTCAAGCAGCAACCTGCGAGAGGAACGACATGACCGCCAGGAATTAACGGGCCTCGCCCAATGCGCGCTCGTCTCCAACAACAGCTCACCCGGCTCAACGCCAGAAAGTAAAGCAAGCAGCAATGCCGACGGGAGAGAACGACTTCCGACTGCTGGGTGGACAAGCATCCGCATCGCAAGTCATTGATGTGGTCATGGAGCTGAGAACCAAAGCGTGCAACCGCCGATTCGCGTCGTTCATGTCAAGGCAAAAGAAAGCTACGGCACCCGAGGAAGAATGACTTGCACTTCGTAGTGAATGGAAAAAAAAACGCTCGCATCCCGCCACACTACGGTGGCTACCACAGCCGGTGGAATCTCTCCAACAACGAAGATGTCACCAACCTGCTGGTCGAATTACAAGACTGGGTCATTACCAGGCAGCTTGGACAACGAGAGGTTGAACAACGGCTTATGGCATTCGACTTCGAATCGATTGAACAAGCGTAGCCCCGTGTGGATAATGTGGCTGAATGCTCCTCGCGCCCTGTCATCAGTGGAGTCTCCTACAGGATGTGGTGAGCAGCCTCAGAGCTGCTGAGGAGAAGCTACCAGTAGACGCTGACGGGATGGCCGAGCTAAATGAGCTTTACAAGATCTGCACTGCACCCGCGCAGCCAACAACATCAGTGAGACCCTTCACTGAGAAGGAGCTTCGCGCGATGGACCTGACAATAGGTGGTGAGCTGGAAGTCCCGACTGTACCTCCATTTCTCGTCAATGTGCTGAACAAAGCCGACCTAGCCGCGTTTGAAAGCGTATTTGAACACCAGTCCGTGTAACAAATATTCGCGCATATTCAACCGGGATACTTCCTCCATGGTGGCTGCTCTCACAAACGACTAGTAGAGCTGATGACCCCGTCGAAGACGTCCGCAGCGGATTTGCAAGCCGAAGCGACCGAATTCATTTGAGCGCTATCCACGATCGCGTACACGGAACCCCAGCGATTGATTACCTTCTCATTCCCGAGCTGCTTCACCTTCTCGACAACGTCATGAAGGTTCCTATCCTCAATCTGCAACGAGTTGGCCGAACTCGAGGAGGAATTGACAGTTGAGCTTGAAGGGTGCAGCTCACAGTCCCAATGTGGCCCGTGGCGCTGAAGAACTATACGCATTGGAAGTGGCTTGATGTGGAGTTGGCAATTTTTCATCATACCGTGTTCGTAGCGCCACCTTGCACGACTTGCAGAGCTTTCGGCCATGAACACGCCTATTGCTCTAAGACGGATGATGAAGTCGCGGAAAGTCGCCGACACCTGCCGTTAGACGTTGCTGCAGCCAGTGTCGGACTGACTACAAAACTCCAATTGTTTAAACCTGTGCAGCCCTTACGGAATATGATGGACTTCCACAGAGCAGGAAGTTTGCTAACAGCAGAGCCTAGGTCTGCAAAAGCAGAGGATGAAACGGATTCGACTGACTTAAAGAGTGGTGACATTGACTCTGCAAGTTGCGAGAAAACCGAGGCGATGGACGTTGACGAGGTGGCAACCGACGCCACCTCCGAGAAAACCGCGGACGTAAATATGAAGTATGATCAGAGCCCAGCCGAGCATCGTGAGGATAACAAGGACGAGCCCGAATCTGGCCACATAGCGACCCCTTCTCCGACGAAAGGAAAGCGAGCACGTGACCCATCGATCCATGAACGCGCTGGATCGATTCAAGGGGGCGATGCCTTGCTCCAGGCCGGGGAGCAACTGAGAGCTGAAAATCCGGTGGAATCGATCAACGGTAAGGATATTGCTCCTATACCCAACGCCAGGAGGCCCACTTGTCCACGCGCAGAGCCCAAAAATTACAGCGGACAAAATAGGCAGGCGATGCAAGCCCTGACGAGCAACCAACAACAACTGAGGAGGAGTTGAAGCGGACGCTCATACAGACCTCGCTCTTCGACTGCTTTGGTACCGGCCAAGGCAGCGCAAATGTGGAGATGAGCGAGCCCGGAGAGGAGAAAACCGAGGAATCGGCTCCTCAAAAGCCACGTGGCGGACTGGGTGGCCCTGTTGGGAGGCAAAGCCACTGACGTTTCACCAAATGGACAATGCGGTTGGAACGCTTGGTACGCGGCAATTACGAACGCCTGGGGAGATGAATTGGTACTTAGCGAGAAAACAACACTGCTGTCGTCGACATACAAGACTCGAGTGATTACCTTCATACTGGCACGACTCCAATTAGCTGTGGAACTAGCCGAATTTGATGTGGATGATCTGTACCTGGCGTTCACTAACGCACCGACTGACTCCTGCACCATAGCTCATAAGATTTGGGCGATAGCAACAGCACTTTCAAGTGTCCGAAACTACCCGGTCAGCTGCGAGGCACCTCCTTCGGATTGGGTACGCACTACACATCTCCAGGCGATGGCCATGTACCTAAGAGAAGCACCGTTTGTGATCGACGAGTTCGAAACGGGGCAAGCATTTGTACAATGCCATGCCTACGCTAAACCATCTGATGGAGGCGACTACGAACAAGCCAAGACAATTCTTCTTGACGAGGCTTCAGCACAAAAATTGCTTCGTGCCATGAGGGTAGCCCGCGTACCACCGACGGTTGATCTTGAAGCATCAGGCAACCGGGAATCACTTTAATGCGGTGACGTATCCTCCAGACAGCTACGACCAAGAGACGGCGGACTTGGACGCGGTGACGGTTCGAAGAAATCGAGTTTTAAGTGAACACGGACTCAGCCCTCTAGATACAGACCCATTTGACGAGGCAGATATGACCAGGCGCACGCTAGCGTGCATTGACTTGCTCCAAGAACGCTCTAGCCAGGCCACCAATGGCAGCTGCCCTTCTACCTTGGAGGCCGAAACCCGACAGACAGAGTCATCTAGCTGGGGATCCGCCATAGAAGCAGTGGAGAAAGGAAGATCGCACACGGCGGGGCCTTCCCCAGCAAATCCGATCACTCCAAGCATTACACAAACTGGGGCACTACTGCAGCACGGATATTCACGCAGGGCGGTCTTTGATGCAGACTCTGACAACTCCCGAGGTACTTCTGTTCCAGTTGCCACGTGAAACGCTGATTCAGTGGGGAAAACACGAAACGTGTGAGCTGCAGCGCCTTCACGTGCTGAAACTAAGTGAAACATTAGCTCCTTCGTCGGCACTGTACCGGTTCTGTGTGGAGTGGCTCCAAGCCTCAGCCACAGAGATTCCCGAGATCAACATTCACGTGGCTGGGGATACGGCTAAGCGGGATCGGCTGTGCAAGCGTAAAAGTCGGAGCTTGAATCGTTCAAAGCCAGCGGACATTGGAAAAGAGGAATGGTGCATACTTCATATTGTCCTGCTGAGTCTGGTGAGCTGGAACGTCGATGGTGCAGGTTCTGTATTCGAAACCTGCCGGCGATCATTGAATTGGGGCGATAATCGTGTGCAAGAGCTGTGTCAGCAAGCAAAACAGAGCAAAGATTGGAATGGACTGAAACGCTACAACAGGACCCACCCCCAACTGCTGAAAACTATTGACGAAGCAGTGGCAAAGAAAGCGTAGGGGGGTCGGAGGCCCCAACGCTCTCCAAGCCGCCTTCGTCGTTCTAAAGGTTCATAGGGCCGTGGGTTCTCCCCACGTCAGGTGCTGGTGGCGACGCGGAGATCCAAGCATGCATGCGGGTTGGCTGTGATCCGAGTGGTTTCTAATGCGAGCGCTCGCATCAGATCCCGACGGACACGAGCTGTACCCGCTGTATTTCATTCTAAATTTTATAATGTTCTCAACAAGCAAGACCAGGCGACCTCAACGGAGCAGTAATTTCTCGATCACGAGGAGCGCCTAAGTCAATTGTGTCATGCCAACACTAGCCGGCAATCAAGACTCGGATCCAGGCGGATGGGGAGCGCACCTTTGCCGCGAGACGCGGTAACACTCGGCCTACTGACGCTTAACGTTAATAGATGGGCTGGAGACTTTGCAAAACTACCAATTTGGTTCCAAGGGGTTTGCGAACGACATGCTAACTAACACACCACATCCACAGACACTCATCGCTGCCTGGCTTGACCACCGCTGTGGTAAAGAGACGCTCAAGAACAATCCGGATGGGGATGGATCCGCCAGTTGACCTGGTGGCGGGATCCGGCAGTTGGTGACGATGTCCGGTCCCGCGGATGACGACATAGTTGCCAGATGGAGGTATGGTTGCAGGATGAGGGTGATTGAAGCTAGATCCAAGGTGAGTAGTGTGGTACACATGGATCCAGCCACCTAAATTAGGGCCGCCTGGATTAGGTATGGATTTGTACCAAATTAGGGGTACAACAGCTATATTAGGGATATTGGGTAGGAAGGAGAGCCAGTAGCAGGCAGGATCTAGGCCGGATGGGAAGGCTGGATACAGGTTAACATAAATCAGAGTCGAATTTGCTTGGGAACCAGTCACTTGGTCTTTAGTATTGGGATTTGTATTGGCCCATACTTTAATCAAGTAATTTGCCCCCCGCACACGTGGCAGACCGCTGGATAGCTTGGCCAGCAGCTCGCGCCCTTCGGCCCTCGCCCCCCAACTTCCCCGCTAATAGGAGGCGGCAAGCAACGTAAAGGAAAAGGATACAACACCCCCAACGAGGCAACCACTCCGGATCCGGTACATTGCTTATCGGATTCACAAGATCTACGGCCAAGACCAAGGATCGACCTACCCAGACCCGCGTGAAGGAACCCCCACTGCGGATCTACCCCCCAACATCTCCCCAAGTCCCCGCCAAGGGCGTTCAAGTTCACCCGCTGCGCATCTCGTGTCAACAAGAGAGTAGATCCAGCCCGCCGACGGGTACACAAGGTGAGCCACTCAGCAACCCCACGGTTATCGGAGTACCCCCTCCGTTAGTCGGTGTCTGGGCGCAGTGTGTGAGTGTGGGATCCCTGCTAATTCCAGCGGATCCACTCCACCACAATGGTGCGCGTGCCCGGATCTCTTGGCGACGCGGGATTTCACCGTGAGTCCCAAGATGATGCGCATGTGAGCAACGAATCAGGAGATGAAGCGTCGACGGAGCTAGGATCACCGGCGGCGTCGCTGAAGAATGGATCCTTGAACCGACAGAGTGCCAGGAGGAACTCTATCGGCGGACCAGAGGCAGATCGGGACGATCCCGATCTCGAGGAGAAGCCTCTACCCCCTCCACAGGTCCTTCCGAGGACCCCCGCGGTCGCGCTGCGAAGCAGGACCCGCCGGACGAGCACCCAGCAGCGAAAGCGGTTGGATCCTCGGCCATAACCCCGCGCAGAGCCAAGGAGCCGCGTCCAAGAAGAAGACGCGAGCGGCGCGCAAGAAACTGAGAGCCCCAGATGCCGAGTCGGAAGATCGAAGCATGACCAAGGCGACGTGGACCCAGTCCAAGCTAGAAATAGCCTACAGGCGGATCGTGCTGCAGGACTTCCTACAAGACCACCACGTGATGCGCATCCTTCAGCTGCAACTACCCGAGGGACTTACCGGACCCGTGCAGGCCCCGGCGATGACAATGAGCAAGCTGGAAGCCGCTACGGACCTGTTACGCCTGGCGCAAGAGGCGGGTCTTACAGTCGGAGCCTTCGAAGCTAAAGACCTCTTCGGTCTGGAGCTAGACACGATCCGGATTGCAGCAGCGACGCTGTTCAACAAGTTGAAGCCTATCGTGGGCGAGAAGGAGGCACCAGAGCCTGCTCGGCCAAACCAGGCGAAGGAGGAGCAAGCCCCGACGCAGGAGTACCACACAGGATCGTCTACCTACGAGTCAGCCACCTCTGAAGTGGGATCGGACAGTTCGACCGAGCCAAAGCGTTTGCCGCTAGGCCCGGCAGGTACCGAGCTGTTAAGGAACCGAGCATCCGCCGAGGTACCGCAAGAGAAAGTAGCATGGCCAACCCAGACGCCAACTCGGGCGTTAGTCCAGCCGACCAAGGCAGATCCACCGCACGAGTCAACAAGTCCACTGGAAAGGTACTTCCAGTCAGCCATGGACAGATTCTTGCAGGAGCGGAACACGACGTCGGTCCCGAGGACGCATCCTACTACGGCACGGCGGAACAAGTCGGCCGCGGCTGCGACCTACGTGGGGACGCAAGACGTAGACATGGAATCAGTGGGATCGCAGGATCATCCAGAGAACTGGGAATATGACCCGGACGACCTGGGAACAATAGGCACCCGGAGAATGGCAGCCACGACGACGACAACGACGCCGGTGGCTGGGACGGCTATGATCCAGCGAGTCAGGATCTCAGCCATCTCCGATTTGAAGGAATTCACCGGGAAGGACCATGATGAAGAACGAGCCCGAGCCTGGATTAGCAAAGTCAAGTCAGCATTCACCAGAGACCAGGCCCCGGACGAGGAGAAGTGTCTTACCTTCGCGGATCTACTCACCGGCCCAGCAAGGAACTGGTACCGTCAGCTGAGCCGGTCGACGCGAACGAAATGGACAGATCTGGTGAAGGAGTTCCAGTCACAGTATTGTGGGCTAGGAGTGTCAGTGGCGTGGCAATACTATCATGCACGCAAGTGCAGTGATGAGTCCCCACTAGAGTACCTACACCGGCTGAACGTAGCAGGCATGCGAGCCCGCGTCAGGATCAAGGATGGAGACGCTAAAGCCCGCCGCGAACACGTGGAGCACTTCATCGAAACCTTGGGAGACCCCGAGTTTGCGGACCAGCTAACGCTACTACGACTGAGCGATGCGGAAGAGTTGGAGGAAGTACTGCGAGCGCGAGAGCGATCGAAGTCCCGGCACAAGAAGCCGGCAGGAGGGACCAAGTTCAGGCCGAAGCCACCAGCGACACCGCAGCCTTCAGCGCCAACGCGGGCAGTTAGGGCGATGCATCTTCCGACGTCGGACAGCGAATCCGACACAGACGAGTCAGGGTCAGAGAGCGAGCTACACAGAGCGTACGTGGTAGCGGCGAGTGGTGCGCCACCGACGGGGTCTACTCCTGTGAACGGCGACAACCCCACCTCGCTGACTACGACCCAACCGGTGGCGGATCCCAATGCCCAAGATCGCCGCCCGCGTTTCCCGAACGACGGACAGCGCTGCTCGCATTGTGGATCCAGGAAGCACTCGGACCTAGGGTGTTGGAAGCGCCTCATCTGTCAGAAGTGTGGCAAGAAGGGTCAACCTTCGGATCGATGCTTTTTCGTATGTCGTGGATGCGGTGAGCTCCACGATCACGGCAAGTGTCAGATGGAAGAATTTTACAACCTGATCCGCCAGTGGTTCGACCCCAGCAAGCATCCGGGACTCCTGCCAGAGGCGGCGGAGAAGATGTTAAACTAGAGCGCTCGCCGGGTTTGAATCCGGTACGAGACGAGCGTTCTACGTTCTGCATCTATGCGTTTGTGGACAAGCAGTCAGGAAGTCCCGAGACGGTCGCAAGACCGGGACTCGCTGATAATACACGTGATCATGAAAGAAAGCGTGTTGCTTCTGTTGCGAGTCTGCGTGCACCCGATGAATACCTGAGGTCAGAAGTGTCTATGACTTTGGATCTGATGCCTGGAGAATCGAGAGGGTACTGGCAATACTATGTACCTGGGAAACACTTCAAGCAAGCCAAGGTCGGCAGTAAGATCAACAACACTAAGGCTGTAGTCATGCTTGACTCTGGATCCGAGGTGTCGATTATCGACACCGCCTTTGCTCGTGAGGTAGGATGTTATGTGGATACAAGTCAGAGTCAAGAGTGTCTCGGCATTGGGGAGAAGCTGTATGTGGCCACCGGGAGGACAAGAATCAAGCTCACGTTGGCAGGGCACCTGGTGTATTACTACGATGTATGGGTGGGCGATGATCTACCTCCGGACTACCAGGCGATATTGGGCATGGACTTCGTGGTACCAGCCGGGATTCGCCTGGATCTTGGAGATGGATCCATGTGCCTGCCAGACGAGATCCGAATCCAGCTGCATGGGCGGCGACAGATCTTCAGCGACCGGGCGCGCACGGTAACGATCGGTCAGTGGCTGTCGCTAGAAGCGGGGACACGGCCGAGCTGCCGCAGTGTATACGTCTCTCCGACTCCGAACAACTGTGGCTCACAAGGGGCAAGAAATGGGTGCCCACGTTGGCCACTGGGCTGGGGAGGACACGTTACCTGCGGATCACCAACATTGGGGACGAGCCGATCTGTCTGCAACATCAGGATCAAGTAGGCATGTGGTTAACCGGAGATCATGTACCCCGCAAACCTGGCTTCGTATCCGTCGGATCGAGACGGTATGCGGAGTGGCAGAACCTGGTGTATAGCGCCACGACCGACGAGCGACCCGAGCCAGCTTCAGAGTCGCCGATACCGGCGGTCCCCAAGCCTGCCTACCCGACGCCCAAAGCGATAATGAGCTGGCCGAGGGAGTAGCTAGAGACCCGCCAGCCGCCCCACGCGTGTCAACGTTGCGGCCGGGAAGGCAGGCTCCAGAGCGCCCGGTTCAGACATTGGGAGAAGAAGGGGAGCCGAAGGCGGCCGTGGCAAGAGGTGAAACACAAGCGTCGTTGAAGTGCCCAGTGGATACGATCGGCAGCGTGGCTCGGAAGGACGGGCTGACCGTAACTCATCTTGAAGATTCGGAGCCCATCCCGAAGGCCGCAGGAAGTGCAGAGAAGCCGCCAGATTATCCCACACACAGTGGATCCTCGCGACCGTCTGGCCACTCAACGAAGCCAGTAGCAAAAGAGACCGCAGACGCGCAAGGAGACCCAGCGGAAGGGCCGGAGCCTCGAGCTACAGGAGACTCCTCGAGCCAGACGTTGACGGATCAGCCAGAGATAACTCCGGGACCGGACGATAGGCCAGAGACTAAGACTACTGATGCAGAGACTGAAGGCCCAGCCCCGATCACAGACACGTACGTGCACGAGGCGAGTGCTCTACATGCCGAAGACTACGAAGGAGAGCTGGCAGTACTGCCGGAGGTGACGGCTACCACGGAGAAAGTCAAGATGGAGGATCTGCACGTAGGTGATCCGGAAGAGAACTCCCCGGAGGAGATCCAGCAGCTGATAGACGAGATATGGGCGTACAAGCATCTCCTCATCGGAAAAGGAAACGCTCTACCCCCGGCCGCCGTCGGCGCAGTGTGTGACATCGATGTGGGAGACGCGAAACCGATCGCATAACGTGTGCGCAAGGTGGCCCCACAGTACCGGGAGAAACTCTCGGATCTCCTCAAGGGGTTACTCTCGGCTAAGATCATCAGCACATCGACATCCCCATGGGCGTCCCCCATCGTGGTCAACATCAAGAAAAATGGAGTAGACATCCGCCTCTGCATCGATTACCGACTGGTGAACAGCCTGACGAAGTTGATGATCTACCCCATGCCTCTAATCAATGACCTGCTAGAAGATCTCGATGCGACGCTGTGGTACTGTTCATTGGATATGGCGAGCGGATTTTGGGTGGTGTCGATGACCGAGCGCGCACGAGCGATTTCCGCTTTCATCACCCCATCGGAATGGAACAGGATGCCATTTGGGTTGAAGAACGCGCCCCAGATCTACCAAAGGTTGATCGACAACGCACTGTACGGGTTTCTCCGGATCCCGCCAGCCTCAGAGGGAAGCGATCTCGTCGATCTCTTCCAGGAAGGCGAGCCAAATGACAAGGGAGAACCATCGGTGCTGGGGCGACGTTCGTACATCGACGACATTCTGGTGACGGCCACCTCGTCGGATCACCTGTGTGGACGGGTGCGGACGCTGCTGGAAGCGTGCCACAAGTGGAATCTATCAATCAGTGTAGCCAAGAGTTTCTGGGGCCTCAAGAGGGTGGACTACCTCGGTCACCGAGTGTCCGCTGGAGGTCTGGAGGCCCACCCTAAGGACCTGCAATCCTTAACGGAGCTGCCGTTCCCGAAGACCCTCCGAGCGATGCAGTCGTTCCTCGGGAGCCTAAATTATTATGGCCGCTTCATCGAGAATCTGGCAGTATACGCAGCAATATTGTACGAGTTGCGGGAGGTTGACTTCGCAGAGCTGAGGCAACAACCAACAGTGGAACGATCGGATGACGATGAACCAGAGAAGGACGATTGCAGCTCGAAGTGGAGCAGAGCGGAGGCTGCCTTTGCCGCGTTGAAGAACAAGGTAGCGACCACGCCGATTCTGCGCCATTTCGACGCAGAAAAGGAGCCCGTGGTGATTGTCTATGCTAGCGAGTGGCAGGGCAGCCGAAAAATAAATTGACGCTCAAGTAATTGCCATAAATATTATTGAATAATTTATGAGCGGCGCCCTGGACCGTACCATTATTTATGATACCAGATTACTATTCCACACACATAATTTATGATACTATCTCATAATCATACAAGCTGTAGTATGCGAACAAAGGAAAGCTTAGACTCATACAGTAAGTAATATGCAGATTTAATAACTGTCTGGAAACCAACCATGTAGCAGGCGTGGCAAGTGGCTCCCAGCTCAGCTCTAAACATCATTTTGCGACTTTCAACGGCACAAGGACCTCCTCACCTCAACAAGCATGCTGCGCGCGCCCGCCCTCGCCCATCCTTCTCCAACGCGCAGGTCTCGGCGTACTTCTTCACACCGTGCAGTGATGAGTACGACGAGCCTGTGCCCGACTACTACCGCTGCCGATGCGGTACCGTGCGGAAGCAGACAAGGCGCAACGGGTTTACCAACCTGATGCAGCACGTCCGCCGAGAGCACCCGGGCTTCGAAGCCGAGATGCGCGCTGCAACAACAGCTGAGACCGGCTCACTGATTCACTACGCTCGACGTACGTCGGTGAACCGCTTCGGCTGGCTGGAGTGGGTCGTCAAGGCTAACCTGCCCCTCGTCTTTTGCGAGAACTCACTCGCACGAAGGTATGCTCAAAGTACTATTATTATGCGAATTACGAATACTAATTATGAAGTACTACTTTTGCAGATACACGAGCCTGGACCCGATTTCGGTCGAGACCCTGAAAGCGCTCATGGAGGCGGTCGCGGAGTTGGTGGGGTTGGACATCGCGGCGGAGCTGCTGGATCGTTTCGGGCTCATGTTGGATGGCTGGAGTCATGCATCGGTGCACTATGTCGCAGTGTTCATATGCTACGAGATCAATGGTGTTGCTAAGTACGCTCTCCTGAGCATGGCCCCAATCATCCAAGAGCCGGACGATGACCTCTCGGCACGTACGCACCGAGATTTCCTGGTTGGTCTTCTCGAGCGGTTTGGCAAAACGCTGAGTGGCTGCGTTTACTTGGTCGCAGACAACTGCTCCGTAAACAGGCGCCTGGCTACCATCATGCAGGTCCCTCTGATTGGCTGTGCGAGTCACAGGCTGAACCGGGCTGTGCAACGCCACCTTGAGCAGTACGAAGACGATTTGGCGGTCGTGCAAGCGCTCATGCTGAAGCTTCGCACGCTGAAACAGTCAGCCAAACTTCGGTAAGTTTTGTTTAATTAATACTTCGGATTACTATTAATATTGATTGTATTAATCGGACTGATATTTTTATATTTTGCCTCTAATATCAGATTCAAGACCCCGCTGCGCCCAGTTATCCGCCAGGATACGCGATGGGGCTCTACCTTTGCTATGGTGCATCGGTATTATGAGCTGGCCAAGTTCCTGGACGCCGATGACGATGATATCCTGGAATTGCTGCCGTCTCCAGCCTGCAAGCGGCGCTTGAAGGACCTCTATGCCGAGCTGAAAGACATCGAGTCTGTATCAAAGGCTCTACAAGGCAGTGATGTTACTCTCCTTGATGCGAGAGTGTGGTTCGACGGGCTGATCGCAGCTCACCCGGCTTTTGCTGACTACATCGGTATGTACCACGTTATTACTCAGTGAAATTGTTCACTAATACTAATTTCGTTTCTGTATATAATTTAGGCCCGCGCGCTGCGATCGTCCATAGCCCTGATTTTGAAGCGGGTTGTGTGGGTGTCCTGAAGGACAGCAGCGCCCGACTCACCGCTGCAGAGAAACGGGCGCTGCGTGCGTTAGCGTGTAGCTCGGCCGCCACCACGAACGGTGCAGAAGACGGCGGAGAGGAACCAAAGGGCTCGTTTGTCCAGCGTCTCGAGAAGCGTCGCCGGCTCGAGGCGCGAAAGCCTCGCTACGACCTCATCTCCAGCATCCCACCGACCTCGAACAAGGTCGAGCGGTTTTTCAGCGTGGCACGTACCACGTTTGCTCAAGAACGGAACAGCCTCCAGCCCGCTACGCTGGAAACAATTTTGTTTCTGCGCGAGAATGCTGACTTCTGGGACGTTTCGACAATCGATCGCGTCAATTAGTGTGAGTAACAGTACGTCTAATACACGTTGGAGTTGCACCACATTATTTATTTATTGCTCGAATACATTACATTATTTATGCAGGTACAAATGACAAGCTCCTTGCATTATTTATGAAGCTTTATCTGCGCTAATAAATAAAAATGCCATATTCGGCAGCCCTGGCGAGTGGGCGATCGCCACGTCGGTTACGCAAGAGCATGACGGCGTCTACTTGCCGGTGACGTTCATCAGTCGAACGCTGAAACAAAACGAGCTGAACTATGGCATCGCGGAAAAAGAAGTGCTGGCGATCCTACGGATGTTGGATCTCGGGTACTCCATGCTGGTGGGGAAACGGATCCGGGTGCTAACCCGCCACTCCACGTTGGCATGGCTGTTCAGGTCGACAAGGCTCCACGGCCGCCTGAGTCAATGGGCTGCGTTATTGTCGCCATGGACTCTCGAAATTGAACGTTGTGCTAAGGGTGAGGATGAGATACTAGGGGCGTTAGCAGCCTGCATCACCCCCAAAGAGAAGGTCGACGAGGCACTAGCTGCAATCGCCCCGGAAGGAGCCACGGAAGGTGATATCCATGCCCATACCGACGGTGGAACCGGAGGAAGAGCTATGGGTAGCGAGCTTCGACGGATCCGCCCGAGTGAAGAGGGGCGGAGGAGCTTTCAGTGCGATCGTATGGGCTCTGCCAGGGTGGACGGTGGTGGCGGCAGCGTCAAAGTATGCAGCCGACCTTACGGTGAACGAGGCGGAGTACAACGGACTGTTGCTCTGCTTCGAACTGCTACAAGGGCTGGACCCACGACGCCTGGTGATATGCGGCGACTCCAACTTGGTGATCCGCCAGATGCGCAGAGAGATAGACTGCAAAGCTCCGAGCCTAACCCTCTTGAGACAGCGAGCATTGGAACGGTTACGCAAATGGCCAACTCACGATCTGCTGCACGTGAAGAGAGCTTGGAATGCGAGTGCAGACAGCTTGGCCAGTGCCGCTTTGCAACGAGAAGAAGGACGAGTTGTAGAGGCAGATGGAGAGATGGAGGACCTGATCACACTCAACCGTCTGGATGAAGTGTTAGTGCCGACCATGGCGGGCGACACAGTCCGGGTCAGTGCTACACGGACGCGGTCCCAAGCCGGAAGGAGTACGAAGGCGAAGGTGCTAGAAGAAGAAGTGGTGCAGCAGTTACGTGTTGAGCGGATCCGTCAAGCCCAAGACGAGGAGGCGTGGATCCAACAGCTGAAACAATATCTACGAGGAGACGTCCAGGCGATGTCGCAGACGGAAGCTAAGGCTTGCAGCATGTTAGCAGCGGACTTCGAAGTGGATACGCAGGGGCTGCTATATTATTGTGCGCCATCGGCTAGGGCAGAAGCGGACCGAGACGGCTTATGCCGGCTAGTGGTACCAGAATCTCTGCGGCCTGACCTGCTCCATCACTATCACGTGAGCCTGGAAGGGGGGCATCAAGGGGTCGGTCGCACCTACCAGCGGATCAAACCCCACTTATTCTGGAGAGGAATGTTCAGATCGGTACAACAATTCGTGGGCGAATGCGTAGATTGTGAAACGGGCAAAGGGAAGCCGACGATCCGGGGAAGATCCCCAGGGAACATCCGAGCAACGTACCCGTTCCAGGTGATCGCGATGGATCATATCCCGTCGCTCCCGAAGTCGGTGAAGGGTAATACGGAGTTGCTCATCTGGGTGGATCTGTTCACGGGTTATGTGGTGGCGAAGGCCAGTGCATCGCGCACGGCGCAGACGATTGCGGAGTCTTACGAAGAATGTGTCTTCCGCCGATTCGGCGCGAGCGAGGTGATCCGTCACGATCGGGAGCCCGGGTTTATGTCCGATTTCTTTCGCGCCTTCAACCGCATCCTGGGTCAGCGTCAACGAGCTACGATGGCTTACCGGCCACAGGCAAACGGGACGGCGGAGCGGATGGTGCAGACTATCACGAGATCCATCAAGATGTATGTACAGGATGAAGATCAGCGCGATTGGGACGAGTATGCAGAACGGCTAACGTTTGCCCTCAACACCGCTCACGATCGGATCAGGGGCGACACGCCTTTTTACCTGGCACACGGGTGGGTATGACGGACAGCGTGGGGTCAGAAGGCGCTGAGTCACAAATGGCACAGGGCGGGGGAGGGTCCGGAGAGCGACCATACCCAACGGTGACAGCCTCACGGGTCTTGGGTGCAGGGGCGTCCGCCTCGTATGGAGCCTCGGACGCACGAGACTGCCCAGACGCAGGGCGCCGAGGACGGTTTCGAGTCATGGTATGCGCGGAGAAGGGTGGTGTCGGCGATGTAGCGAATCTACGAATGATGCGGATCCATGGTGGCACGAGTTGATGCCGTTGTGCAGCAGTCACCTCGTCCCAGGGGCGAATGTGGTAAAGAGATCCGCTCTCTGACGCTGTCGCTCGACCCCACACATGTTACTCCGTCTGCGCTGCTGGCGGTAATCCGTCACTATCACACGGTGTTGGAAGCCTTTGACGAGTTACGTCGGGCGTACACTCTCGCTCGCCAACACAATGAGCAGCTCCACGCTGCACCTGCTGCCATGCGAGAGATCGCGGACCGCTTCGTGTCCTTCGTTCAACGCAAGTACAATGCCAGTCAAGCTCCGGGCCGCCGACGCTATGGCGTCCATGGATCGCATGAAGGATCAGCTGCGTCAGTTTGAGGTGCTCAAGATTGAGCACGAACTTCTCCGAGAGACCTCGACCGAGGCGTACGACCGTCTTCAAGATTACGCGGCTCGACTGGAACGACGGATCGAGGGTCGTGTGATTGATGGCGAGCTGGATGGATCCGTGCTCCAGATCGCTCAGGACCTGGGTGAAGTGCGTCGCGAAAACGCGGATCTCGCGCGTCATGCTGCTGACCACCACAACCAAATTCGCTCTGCTCAAGCGGCTCAAGCTTCAACTTCGGCCGACCTCGACCAGTCTCGTCGGCAGTGTGACCAACTCCAAACGCGGCTCAAGGATCTGTTGGCCCACGCTCAGCGAGTGGAAGCTTCCAACCAGCAACTCCGGGAAGGTCTTCGCGCCATGTCCGGTGGTGACTCCGCCGTCCATCTTCAGGCTGCCCAGCGTCGGGCTGACCTAGCTACCGCAGCCGTGGAGCGAACTAACGAGGCCGCAGCTCGGCAACCCGAGACCTTGAGGAGCAGCTCGATCGGTCCCGTCAAGCTCGGGCTCAACACGCGCGGGACTATCAAGCTCTCTCGTCTGATTACCGTCGGTCTCAAGAGCGGTTGGCGCAGGCACACGCACGGGTGACTGCACTTGGCACGCTGCAGAGCGAGAATAACACGCTCCGCGAGAACCTGCGCGTGGTGACCGCTGCCCGGGACGCACTGCAAGCTGACAAAGAGATGCTCCTGTCCGACAAGGAGGCGCTCCAGGTCGAGTTGATGGCCACCCAAGAATCCCTCAACCCGGCGCAGGCCCAGGCGGCCCCGACTGTAGTTGTCCCTCCTGCCGATCCTCTTACCCCTGCTACCACGCACACCGGTGTTGCTCAAGTCACATGCGGCGATTGCCGCGAGTTTCTGGCGCAGATCGCGGACATCCAGGGCGCCTACAGTCACGTGCATCGCGACTTCGACGACCTGGAAGCCGAGTTCCGGTCGCTGGAGACCGAGCATGACGGCTTGGAGACCGTCTACAACACCTTGGTGGAGGATCACTCACTCGCCCTCGGACGTATCCAGGAGATCGCGTCCCTGGCGGTAATCGCTCCCTCCCGCGTTGCTGGTGTCTCGCCTCTGCCAGCGTGTCCTCCGTCCGCAGGGTCCCCATCTTCATCTAAGCGGGCTCGGGCCCCACGTGTGACCACTGATCCTCAGGAGGGTCCTGCTTCCAAGCGCGTTCGTCGTGGGTCGTCGTCTACCGTCGCGTCTCCCGGAGGGTCATCTGGCGCCCAGCCTTCAGCGTTGGCTCCGCCAGCGGTCAACACGCCCCTCAACATTGACTCCGTGGTGGACCCTGTAGGGGATGAGCTGGACGATGACTACACCTGCTCCGATACCAGTACGGAATTCGTCGGATCTGCCTCTGAGAGTCCCAACGACGAGGACTTGCGTGTAGCCCGGGCTCGATCCCGATCCGACTTGCGCCGCCGCAGCCCTGAGCCGGGGTCACGCCCCTTGTCTGCCCAAGATGGATCAGCTGCCGCACCGATCGAAGTGGGCGATGCAGACAGTCAAGAGTCGTCGGATCCGGTGGAAGCCCCTGCTGTCGCCCCTGCTCGAGGTGATCGGGCTGTTGCAGGAGACGCCGCTACTGGTGCCTTCGTCCCTTTCGGCCCCTCCGAATCCTTCGTCCCTGGTCTCCGACAGCAACGGGTGGTGTCAGCGGCTGACGTCGCGCCGTGGGAGCCTTCGCAGATCTCTATCTTGACTATGGATACCGTGACACCTCGCGTGATCATCGAGTACCAGGTGTTGACTGCTGGCTGGATGTTTCCTGAGCGCGTCGGGCGTGGCGGCACTTTGGATCGTCGGCTATACGCCCCATAGCTTATCACCCGAGCTAACGTGGAGGCGCTGTACGCTGAGGAGCCCTGGCAAGTGTTGGCTACCCGCCCCGCGCCACACACCTTCGATCTGGACCTCTCGCCCCAGCTGATGAGCATAGTGGACGGATATCTGGAGTTCGAGAACGATTGCTTGCAGGCTATCTGGGAGTCGACGCATTCCTTCCCGATCGCCCAGGAGTTGAAGAGGTCCGACGCTTGGTGGTCTTCGTTCTACACCCGCCGCAAGAATCGTAGCTCGCACGCTCAACTGGCAGGAGCAGGGTTTCGCGAAAGCTCGCGATCGCATGTTTGCTCGATTCCCCCAGCAGAACGAGGACACTACCTGGTTCCCCGGTCGCGAAGCTGTTGCTGCTGGACGTCCCGCACCCACGAACCTGCTAGCTGCCTTGGCTGATTGCGATCGTGCGGACCCGTGGCGTAACCACTTTCGCACGGCGCCTGGCACTCATCCCGCTCTCACGATCCCTCGCCTGCTGCTGAAGTTTTCTCGCACTTCTTGAGGGTCTTGGTCGTGATCTTAAGCTTCACCTTCTCCACGTCTGGCTCAGGTTCGTCCTAGTGTTAGCGCTTAGTAGCTCACCAGTCCATTCACGTTGTAATCCTGACCCAATACCACCTTCAGTAGTCTACATTGGTTCGTCTCTCCACATTGTCTGATCCATTCCTCAGTTCGTCATCATCTCACTTGTTCGTCATGCACACATGTACCTCCGATCCTCCGTAAACGGGCAACCTCCTTGCCCGTTTATTGCATCAACTCCTTCCTCATAGCGTCCTGTCTGTCTGAGGTCCCTCTCCTCCTTGATACTGTAGCCTTCCGGCAGATCCTTCACCCTTTTCTTCAGGTCAGTAGCCTACCTGCCGACCTGGTTCCCCTCGTCACTCCTCCTCATGTGACTGCATGGCTTGGAACCGATTCCGTTTCGCACGGTTCGTCAAGAAGTCATGTATCAGCGCACCACAGTTCAGATCCGCTTCGTCTACCCAGGAGGGCTCGTCATACCCCTTCCACCGGATCTTAAATTCCCGGAGTGTGCGGTCGTAGCGAGGCTTCCTCCCTGTCCTCACGTCCAAGATCTGCTCCACTTCGAACATCTTCCTCCAGCACTCGATCCCAGCTATCTTCGGACAGTAGAGCTTCGTCAAAATCGACTCGATCAGCTTCGTCGACACTCAACTGGATCCGTGGGCGCTCTGGGAACTCTTTGACCGGTTTCAAGTTGGAGATATGCACCACCGGAAAAAGGTGGTATTCCGTCCCTACTGTGTCCAATCTCACCGTATACTCGTTCACCATCTCTAGCACTCGAAAAGGTCCATGCCACATGTGTGCCAGTTTCTTTGCGTAACCCTCCTTCACTCGATCCAGGTATAGCCACACGCGCGATCCAGCCTCGATCCGGTGGGGTGTGGCTTGCTCGTTTCGCGCCTCAGCCCTTTCCGAGATTGCCTTCTTCAACCTCTCATTCACGTCTCGCCTGGCCAGTTGGTAGAATTTCTGGATCCTGTATCGCCAACGGCGAGGGTTCGAGTCTCGTCTCTTGGTACTGCCCACGGGCAACGTTGCTTCCAGCGTAGTCCTTGGATTTCCACTGATACTTCGCGATGTAGTACTAACACCGTGAGTTCGTAACTGTCCAGGCGAACGACGGGGTGGAGTCCATGTTCGTCTACCTGTTTCCTCATTGCAGCATAGTCAAAAAGTTCGATTCGTCCATTGCCAAGAGGGACTCTCCATCCCACCCAGTGCTGCGCGGCCTGCTTGCTGCAATCCGGATGGGGATGGATCCGCCAGTTGACCTGGTGGCGGGATCCGGCAGTTGGTGACGATGTCCGGTCCCGCGGATGACGACATAGTTGCCAGATGGAGGTATGGTTGCAGGATGAGGGTGATTGAAGCTAGATCCAAGGTGAGTAGTGTGGTACACATGGATCCAGCCACCTAAATTAGGGCCGCCTGGATTAGGTATGGATTTGTACCAAATTAGGGGTACAACAGCTATATTAGGGATATTGGGTAGGAAGGAGAGCCAGTAGCAGGCAGGATCTAGGCCGGATGGGAAGGCTGGATACAGGTTAACATAAATCAGAGTCGAATTTGCTTGGGAACCAGTCACTTGGTCTTTAGTATTGGGATTTGTATTGGCCCATACTTTAATCAAGTAATTTGCCCCCCGCACACGTGGCAGACCGCTGGATAGCTTGGCCAGCAGCTCGCGCCCTTCGGCCCTCGCCCCCCAACTTCCCCGCTATTAGGAGGCGGCAAGCAACGTAAAGGAAAAGGATACAACACCCCCAACAAGGCAACAACTCCGGATCCGGTACATTACTTATCGGATCCACAAGATCTACGGCCAAGACCAAGGACCGACCAACTCAGACCCACGTGAAGGTACCCCCTCTGCGGATATACCCCAACATCTCCCCAGGTCCCCGTCAATGACGTTCAAGCTCATCACCTGCGCGTCTCGTGTCAACGAGAGAGTAGATCCAGTCCGTCGACGAGTACATAAGGTGAGCCACTGAGCAACCTACGGTTATCGGAGTACCCCATCCGTTAGTCGGTGTCTGGGCGCGGTGTATGAGTGTGGGATCCCTGCTAATTTCCAGCAGATCCACTCCCCCACACCGCCACCGCCACCGACCGCTGCTGCTTCTGCTACCTACGCTCCGTCCTCGCCGTGTCACCGACTCGCCCGTTGGCAGCTTCGTGCGGCCACTGGCACGTGCTGGTTCGTAGCGTACCGCTCATTAGCTGGCCGTAGTCGCGGATGACGGGCCACGCGTCGGAGCCGCATCCTCCAAGTCCGACGGACCTCATCGACAGACTTCCTCGAGCTCATGGGGCGAGCCATCGACTCGGACACGATAGCGGGCGATGGTCCGCGCACGGAGGAAGCAGCAGAGACGCCAAAAGGCGCCCCAGGCATTCAGGAGCAAGAAAGACAAAAGCAGTCGCCCACCGTGGGGCTCGAACCCACGACCACAAGATTAAGAGTCTTGCGCTCTACCGACTGAGCTAGACGGGCTTCATATCCACTCCTCCACCACAAAAATACAAAATCAAACAACACAAACACCACAACCAAACACGCACACTCACGTGCACACCGCACAACCACACCCCACACGCGCATCACGCCACTCACCCATCGCATCCACATGCTAACTAACACACCACATCCACAGACACTCAGCGTTGCCTGGCTTGACCACCGCCACCGCCACCGCCATCGACTGCTGCTGCTGCTTCTGCTGCCTACGCTCCGTCCTCGTCGTGTCACCGACTCGCCCGTTGGCTGCTTCGTGCGGCCACTGGCACGTGCTGGTTCGTAGCGTACCGCTCATTAGCTGGCCGTAGTCGCGGATGACGGGCCACGCGTCGGAGCCGCATCCTCCAAGTCCGACGGACCTCATCGACAGACTTCCTCGAGCTCATGGGGCGAGCCATCGACTCGGACACGATAGCGGGCGATGGTCCGCGCACGGAGGAAGCAGCAGAGACGCCAAAAGACGTCCCAGGCATTCAGGAGCAAGAAAGACAAAAGCAGTCGCCCACCGTGGGGCTCGAACCCACGACCACAAGATTAAGAGTCTTGCGCTCTACCGACTGAGCTAGACGGGCTTCATATCCACTCCTCCACCACAAAAATACAGAATCAAACAACACAAACACCACAAACAAACACGCACACTCACGTGCACACCGCACAACCACACCCCACACGCGCATCACGCCACCCACCCATCGCATCCACATGCTAACTAACACACCACATCCACAGACACTCAGCGTTGCCTGGCTTGACCACCGCCACCGCCACCGCCATCGACTGCTGCTGCTGCTTCTGCTACCTACGCTCCGTCCTCGCCGTGTCACCGACTCGCCCGTTGGCTGCTTCGTGCGGCCACTGGCACGTGCTGGTTCGTAGCGTACCGCTCATTAGCTGGCCGTAGTCGCGGATGACGGGCCACGCGTCGGAGCCGCATCCTCCAAGTCCGACGGACCTCATCGACAGACTTCCTCGAGCTCATGGGGCGAGCCATCGACTCGGACACGATAGCGGGCGATGGTCCGCGCACGGAGGAAGCAGCAGAGACGCCAAAAGACGCCCCAGGCATTCAGGAGCAAGAAAGACAAAAGCAGTCGCCCACCGTGGGGCTCGAACCCACGACCACAAGATTAAGAGTCTTGCGCTCTACCGACTGAGCTAGACGGGCTTCATATCCACTCCTCCACCACAAAAATACAGAATCAAACAACACAAACACCACAAACAAACACGCACACTCACGTGCACACCGCACAACCACACCCCACACGCGCATCACGCCACCCACCCATCGCATCCACATGCTAACTAACACACCACATCCACAGACACTCAGCGTTGCCTGGCTTGACCACCGCCACCGCCACCGCCATCGACTGCTGCTGCTGCTTCTGCTACCTACGCTCCGTCCTCGCCGTGTCACCGACTCGCCCGTTGGCTGCTTCGTGCGGCCACTGGCACGTGCTGGTTCGTAGCGTACCGCTCATTAGCTGGCCGTAGTCGCGGATGACGGGCCACGCGTCGGAGCCGCATCCTCCAAGTCCGACGGACCTCATCGACAGACTTCCTCGAGCTCATGGGGCGAGCCATCGACTCGGACACGATAGCGGGCGATGGTCCGCGCACGGAGGAAGCAGCAGAGACGCCAAAAGACGCCCCAGGCATTCAGGAGCAAGAAAGACAAAAGCAGTCGCCCACCGTGGGGCTCGAACCCACGACCACAAGATTAAGAGTCTTGCGCTCTACCGACTGAGCTAGACGGGCTTCATATCCACTCCTCCACCACAAAAATACAGAATCAAACAACACAAACACCACAAACAAACACGCACACTCACGTGCACACCGCACAACCACACCCCACACGCGCATCACGCCACCCACCCATCGCATCCACATGCTAACTAACACACCACATCCACAGACACTCAGCGTTGCCTGGCTTGACCACCGCCACCGCCACCGCCATCGACTGCTGCTGCTTCTGCTACCTACGCTCCGTCCTCGCCGTGTCACCGACTCGCCCGTTGGCTGCTTCGTGCGGCCACTGGCACGTGCTGGTTCGTAGCGTACCGCTCATTAGCTGGCCGTAGTCGCGGATGACGGGCCACGCGTCGGAGCCGCATCCTCCAAGTCCGACGGACCTCATCGACAGACTTCCTCGAGCTCATGGGGCGAGCCATCGACTCGGACACGATAGCGGGCGATGGTCCGCGCACGGAGGAAGCAGCAGAGACGCCAAAGACGCCCCAGGCATTCAGGAGCAAGAAAGACAAAAGCAGTCGCCCACCGTGGGGCTCGAACCCACGACCACAAGATTAAGAGTCTTGCGCTCTACCGACTGAGCTAGACGGGCTTCATATCCACTCCTCCACCACAAAAATACAGAATCAAACAACACAAACACCACAAACAAACACGCACACTCACGTGCACACCGCACAACCACACCCCACACGCGCATCACGCCACCCACCCATCGCATCCACATGCTAACTAACACACCACATCCACAGACACTCAGCGTTGCCTGGCTTGACCACCGCCACCGCCACCGCCATCGACTGCTGCTGCTTCTGCTACCTACGCTCCGTCCTCGCCGTGTCACCGACTCGCCCGTTGGCTGCTTCGTGCGGCCACTGGCACGTGCTGGTTCGTAGCGTACCGCTCATTAGCTGGCCGTAGTCGCGGATGACGGGCCACGCGTCGGAGCCGCATCCTCCAAGTCCGACGGACCTCATCGACAGACTTCCTCGAGCTCATGGGGCGAGCCATCGACTCGGACACGATAGCGGGCGATGGTCCGCGCACGGAGGAAGCAGCAGAGACGCCAAAAGACGCCCCAGGCATTCAGGAGCAAGAAAGACAAAAGCAGTCGCCCACCGTGGGGCTCGAACCCACGACCACAAGATTAAGAGTCTTGCGCTCTACCGACTGAGCTAGACGGGCTTCATATCCACTCCTCCACCACAAAAATACAGAATCAAACAACACAAACACCACAAACAAATGACACGAGGTGGTTTTCAGAAATTTGCCGATGGCGTGCCGTCACGCTGGTGACCTGGAGTTTGTATTGAAGTATGATTGGTGGATACCTGGGATGAGCACAGCTGTACCCGTGTGACACGAGTGACGATGGTGGGAGAGAAGTGATTCAGTGGGATGAATCTAGTGCCTGACCGCAGATGGGCCCAACTGACTGGAAGTGTGAATCCTGGGAGTGCACGCCCAAGATTTCAGAAGAACACTCAGTCCAGTCCTGGACTTTCCCTTACGGTGAGTGCCTAAGGTCTGGCGGAAAGTGTCTCTGGAGAATGTATCCCAGAGTACACCTCATCTTGCTGTGGGTCAGAGCACTACTATGGATCAGATCCCCTGAAAACCAACCCCACTACCACCGTGGACATGCGTCGGAAGCCGTACAACCCGTCAAGTGTTCGTATTTGTGGAGATACACGCGAGTCTGTGATGTGCACGACCTATGATCCAGAGTATCACACAGGAAATCCAGAATACCGGATGATGATCCAGAGTTCACCTCCCCAAGAACAGGTGACCCAGAGATTCAAGTGATCCTCTGGATTTGGACCGTGAACCCAGACTCCCCATACTCAGAACAAGTGTTTCCCAAGTCAACACCCAAGAATCCCCAAGAACCCTCAAGAGATCCCCTGAGTTCCACTGATCCTCAGAAGCAATCCAGAGTATCACATGAATCTCTGAATTTCGAGCCAGTTGGGAGTCAGTCTACAACCAAAGTGATGCGTGACCTTGAAGATTGAAGTGCAGATCGACTGACTGGATACCTTCGAGGAGTCGAGAGGGAGTCCTGCACTATACAAACCCAAGTCTAAGGACCCACATTTGGCACTGTGGACATCTTGCGACGATGGAGTCGCAAGCCGATCGCAAGGCTGGACCGCTGAACCCAAGGTATACTGAAGACAAGACGTTTGACCCCGAGCATAGTGAAATGAAGATATTTTGCCCGTAGAAGAATGCAGAAGAGAGAAAGAAGTAAGAGAGAGAAGTAGCTGATAACAGACAAACAGAGTTCTTTTTACCCTGTACTGCGCAAGTGACTTCGGCCAAGCCTGCCGACGGAAATCCGGAGGACCCGAGACTACGACCGCGGGACGCTAAGGGCACATCAACGGCGAGGGACAGCCGTCTGTGTAGACTCCATCAAACTCAAGTCCAGTTAGGTGGGGACCAGCGACGGCCTCGTGCTTCCTGGAGTGATCCACCTATTTCATATCCTAGTTGGGTCACTTGCTGTGCTCGTGGTAGCCCATTTCATATTATTCCAGAGGGTATTCTGGGGTGCTAAGTAGTCGCCTCCAGGATTGTGTATTGACTGCTTGTGTGAAGGGAAAGGTAACTGATAGTGATTGTATTTTCCTCCTGTACGGGAGGTGGTGCGCGTTTGTGTGAGTCTCAGGAGCTAGGCCCTGAATTTCAGACTCAGTGAGCCTAGTGTGTGAGTGACCCACCGTCCAAGGGTCCAAAAGAATAAGTGACGGCTAGTTGTAGTGTTTGTATACTCTGTATTTGTTGGTTTTATCGAGCTACGAAGGCATTTGGGTAAGGTGTCTTCTGAGTTCCTCACCCCAGAGTTGACTGAAATCCTGGATCCTGAATTCGTGATATTCTGGATTCCGGGTGACCTGATTCTCTGGGTTTTGCCTCTAGTGTCGAGGTGCGTTCTGGATTAGACGTGCACCTCAGCGCTTCTTCGAGGCTACATTCGAGTTTGGTGAAGTGCCGTTCCGTCAAAGACAAACGAGCCGACAGGGATTACACAAGGTACCCACGCCAACCAAGGAGAGTGATCCTCAGGGTTTAAAGCTTCGCGGCTGCGAACCTCTGGATTTATCTTCTTGCTGTTGACTCTCGAGTCGGTTCTCTGGGTTTACACCCTGAGAACCTTCTTGGGCTGCGCTATACGAACCCCCCTGGGCGATAAAGGTTTCATCGGCCTCGCCACAGCTGGTGCGCGTGCCCGGATTTGATTGTCGAGGATTTCACCGTACTCAAGAGTCGAAGAACTGCTGAGTGCCCGTCAACTTCAAGCGAACAAGATGGCTGGAGGAAGAGGGGCGAAGAAGAGTGGACGCGGGGACGGAGGACGCGGTGAGGCGTCACGTCAGTCGCGTCGTGTTCAAGGTTTGGGGCCTGAGGAGCAGAAGGATCTGGATACCGTGGTCCGTGACGCTCGGAAGGCGAAGAAGGCTGCTCGCGAGAGCGAGGCAGCACAAGGTGGGGACGCTAAGGCGTCTGCCGATCAAGATCAGTCCGCTGCTGGACCTCCGACGCAAGATGAACAAGCTTCGTCCAGAGATCAAGGTTCATCGGAGGCGGTTTCTGGGTCGCAGACCCCTGGAGTCCCAGAGGAGCACACCCGCGAGGGTGGTGCTCAGGCGTCCGAGGGAGGCGCCAATGCGGCTGAGCCCCCGGAGGTGATCGACTTGGCGTCATCTTCGGACGAGTCTGTGGTGGAAGTGAAGCCGGAGCCCGTGCGAGCGAAAGAGGAGGCGAAGACTCAGAGTTCCAAGGTGGATTCTGGGTTCGCACCACCTGAACCCAGGGTTTCTGCGTCAAGTTCGCAGGTGGAACCCAGGACGGCTTCTGAGAATCAAGTCCGGGATGCTACTGCGCCCGCTCCAGACTCTGAGAACATGGTGTTGTACGTCCGACGTGAAGTTCGACGCTGGGAAGAGGTGAACCCTGGAAAGGTGACGCCCCCGAGTGTCGTCTACGAGTGGCCGACTCCGAAACCGGATGCCAATTCGTACTTCGCGGCCGCGTATGCAACTGGAGACTACTTCAAGTGGCGGTTGTCTCTGGCGAACCCAGAGGAAGCCTGGATTTCTGAGTTTCACCTCGCCCGGTGGGGCGTCGGAACTGCCCAGGATCTCATGGCGACTACGATTCCCCAGAGTATCATGACCGCACGCGAGTGCGTCGCCATTCTGCAGACTCTGTTCTTTGAAGCTGGTTTCGAGTTTGTCAACCTGATTCGCGACTGGTCTTCGACGCGTGTATCCAGGATTCCGGAAAGCTTGATACGCTCTGTCATGGAAGAAACTCAGAATTTCATCGCCGTGGAACTCGTCGAGTGGAGGCTGGTGATCGCTGGTGTACCTTTCAAGATGAACTCTGAAGAGCAACCGGTAACAAGTGTCCCGGAGCAAGCACCAAGACTGGACTATCACAAGGAAGACGGAGACGGTGATTTATTGATGACGGACTACGATGCGGATCTACTGGGACGACAGTTTGTCCTGAGATTCAGAGTCACGGGACTCAGGATTTCACGGAGCCCGCGAGGGTCAAGTGAAGGCGAGCCGCAGCGTAAGCGCACCCAGCACGGACCGCCGCGCCCGCAAGTCCCGTCGACGCCATCAGCGTTGTCCACACCGTCGCTGTCTTCTCTTCCTGCGTACAAGTCTTCGACCGGTGTTTCGCTTCAGAGTTCCACTCCCTGAATTCCACGTCAAATGGACGTGATCCTCTGGAGTCGGAAACCAAGGACGCTGCTCCAGACTCCGTGCCAAGCGTTATCGGTACCTCGCGAGCTTCAGATGAGAGTACGGCCTCAGGCGTGCAGACTTCCTATGGCAGCTCTTCGTCTTCGTCGATGCAGTCGCTGGGACAACGGGTCGGAGCTCTGGCGCTGGTACCTCAGAGTGCAGGTGGCAACACGGCGGCCGGAGATCTGGGGTTCCAGGTCACCCGGACAGTCATTCCTCCGCGTCTTGTGTCAGTCGACCAAGATGACGTTGAGATGGCGTCGTCCGTGCACTCTGATCCAGAGATTGCTCCCAAGAAGGCAATTCTCTCCAGAGTTCCAGCGACAGCGGCCGAGCCGAAACTCAGGGAACCATCCCCGATTTCTGGATTTTGCGGTCCCAAGGATGTCAGAGCAGATGAGCGGAGTCAACACCAAGGCTCTAGGAGTGAGGCACGCTCACGACGCTCGACGAAATCCAGAGGATCGGCTGTGTCGAGCCGCTCGAGTGGATCCAGAGGTCTTGGGTCAGCTTCGTCCGTGTCCGCAAGGTCTGGGCCCGCCCAAATCGAGCTGAATGTCTTGCGACAGCAGCAGGAGTGGCAGGCCCGCATGGAGCAGGAGCAACGCGAGTTCCTCGCCAGAGAACGTCTTAATGCTCTGGAGCGCGAGCGACTCAGGGAACAACGTGACTTGGACGCGCGTCGCCAGATCCAGGAGCTCACCGATCGCCTGGTTCATGCGGAGATTGCCCGAGGAGAAGCTGAACGGCGTGCGCAAGAGGCAGAAGTCCGTCGAACTCAGGATTCCGCGAGGATCCAGAGTGCGACTCAGGATTTCTCTGAGAATGCACGCCTGGAACGCGAGCGCCTGGAAGCCGCATACGCTGAGCGCTGGAAGAAGCGTGAAGCCGAAGCAGACGCTGAGCGTGCGCGCTGGGCCTCAGAGACGTACGAGAACTGGAAAGCACAAGTGGCGTCTCTGGAGCAGAAGGTCCAGGAAACCGAAGCCGCAAGAGAGCAGGAGCGTGAGTCTTCCCAGAATATCCAGCGCTTTCACGCCAGTCAAGTGCGCGACCTTCGGGCAACATTGGCCCAGGTTCAAGCGCGACGTGCAACCGCTACCCCTGATTTGGCAACCAATGTGAGGTCGTCAGTGGCTCAGAACCCTGAAATCGCAACCCGACCCCAGGAGTCCAGTGGCGTAATCAATGAGAACGCAAGTGTCGCAGGGCAGAGACGGGAGACAGCTGATTCGAAGAACACTTCCGAAGTCGCCGCTTCCCAGCTGAAAGTGACCCTCACGCAGCATTCCGCCGACACTTCCGGCAGAACGAAGCATGTCAAGCGAGGACATGGCGCTACGGAGACCAAGGTGACGCAGGATATCAAGCAGGAGCCTGTGCCTCTGGAGAAGACTTCAGATTCCAGGAAGACGTCGGCCTCAAAGGCCTCGCAGGACTCTAGAACCGACTCCAAACGCTCTACGTCTAAGAAGAACCAGCGAAAGAAGAAGAAGCGCCAGGATTTCAATCCGCCTTCAGACTCGGACCCAAGTTCTGACTCTAGTGACGACAGCTCGTCCTCTGAAAGTGATGACAGCTCGGACGAGAACCCTGGGGTTAACCTGACGGCAACTTCTGCGGCTCAAGCTGGCACCACGCTTCTGACGTTCCGACCGTACATCAACTCGAATACTCTGGGTGAGTTCGATACCAAGGCGTCACTCAGAGAACGTGTTCATTGGTGGGAGCGTTTCGCGAACATGGCTGCTCAAGGAGGTTGGTCCACGAAGATGCGAATTCAGGAACTCAAGTTGAAACTCTCTGGAGCTGCGCGTGACTGGTTCAATCAGTTGCCCAAGCACACTCAACGTGACTGGAAAGAGCTGGCGTCTGCGTTCAGGAAGAAGTACTGCAAGGCGCGCTCGTCGTACTCAGAGCGTTACTTCACGATGGAGATGAAAAATTCAGAGAGCGCTCTGGATTTCTTCTATCGTCTGAATTCTGCCGCCGGTAAAGCGGACATTGACTTTCGCAAGTCATCGAAGCGCCTGGAGAAGCACATCCGGAGGTTCATCACGAAACTCAGGGATACGCGCCTCAAGACATCGCTGCAGGGCCAGAGATTCAGAAGCATCGCCGATCTGGAGTATGCTCTGGAGCAAGATGAAGAAGTCTGGAGTCGCAGTGACCAGGATGCGCCGCCACCCAGAATTCGCGACTTTCGTGCCGACAACATTCCTCAGGGACGTTTCAAGCCGAAGCGTGCTGGACGCGCGTATGTGACTAGGGGTGACGTCTCTGACTCTGAGTCAGAAGAAGACCCTGAAACTCATGCTCGTTTTCAGGAAATCTTGGATGAATCCAGAGTATCAGCTCGAACGTCAAGCGCGAACTCAGGATCATCTCGAGAAATCTCTGGAGAAGGAACTGTCACGGCCAACACTGGCGACTCGACGAGCATGAAGGATACGGAATGGACTCAGACGCTGACGAATGAGGTGTATCGTGTGATGGATAACATGGGATGGCGTCCACCAAGTACCCAACCAGGATCAAACATGAACTCTGGATTTCGTTCGCCTCGCCGCGAGAATCCGAATTGGGACAAGCTCTGTGAGAAGTGCGGCAAGTGGGGACACCCGGAGGAGAACTGCTGGAAGGACATGAAGTGCGATCGCTGCCTCGAGACGGGTCATCCGACGCACATGTGCCGTGCGCAACCGTGCGAGAATTGTGGCAAGCTGCATCTTGGAAAACCCTGTGAAGACTGGAAAACGCTGGAAGCTGTGAAGAGACTCGCCCGCCAAGGTGCACTGAAGGACATGCCGAGCCAACTTCTGGATAAACTTCTGGATGGCGAAGCAAATTCTGGGAGGCTGTCAAACCAATAAGCCCGCTGGGTGGGGACCCAGTACGCGCCGGGCTGAGGAAGGCCCCAGAGTTATGTGTTCTAGTGTATGTAGGCCCGGAGCTGAGAACAAGAACCCAAGATAACCAACAATGCATGACTACTTTGATTCAGGATTTCACGACTTCCCCTGAATTTCAACGTCCTGAGCAAGTGAACCCTGGAGAAGTGAACTCTGGAGAAATTACGGAGTACAAGCTGAACCTTGGGGAACGCTATGGATGGTGGGAAAACAACGATCCTGACCCGAAGAAGCGTGATGTGGTGATGGTGCATGGTGCCGTGAACGATTGTCGGACGAAAGTCCTCCTGGATACCGGTGCGACTGTGAATATTGTGAGTTTCGACTTAGCGCGTAAGCTCGGACTCAGACTTAAGTCGCACAAACAAACCAAGGTGTCTGGAATGGGAGGCGTTCCGACGTACATCGGCGCCAGTGCCCAGGTGAAGATCACTCTCGGCCCGAGAGTGGTGTATCTCCTGGATGTCTGGGTGGCTAACATCGGCGAAGGAATCGAAGTACTTCTGGGTATGAGTTTCATGTTTGCAGCTGGAGTGCGGATCAGTATTCGGGAAGGTCTCGTGACGCTCCCGGATGAAGAAGCGATCATGATGTGTGGTTGGAATCCAGAGGATCGTCTGGGTGTCGACATGCCCGTGGAAACTACGGGAAGCTGGTACCTGGGCCCTGGTGAATCCAAGGTGGTGAAGATTTCGTATGGAGCGACGAACCCACAGCGCGAGGTTGTGTGGGCAGGACGCGGTGACCGCTGGGTAACGCACCTGATCTACGCATCGAGGTCTTGGCCGGTCGCTGTGAAGGTGGTCAACATATCCGACAAGGATGTCTGGATTCACAACCGGACTCCAGTCGCCCGAATTGTGGAATACGGTTTCTTCCCGCGGGCTGGACGCTTTGTACGCCCTGGTTCCTTTGCGTATCGTGAGTGGCAGACTCTCATTCTGGAGAGTGTTCAATCGCGCGAAGGACGACTGCGTGCAGAGCGCTTAGCTGCGCTGGAGCCATCGTGCGTGGAGACCCCAGAGTATCAGTGGCCTAAGAAGATTCTGTCGCGACCTGCGAAGGGACCCGACATGGCACTGCTGGCCTCGATTCTCAGAAAACCAGAGGCACGTCGTGTGCGGTTCGCTGAAGATGCATCAACTCAAACCGATGAGGTATCTCCTGAGGATTCCCCTGAACTCCGAGAAGTTGCTGTCGACACGAGCGACCTGGGTGATGTTCTCAGGGATACTATGATTACTGTGACCTCACAAGCTGATGAAACTCCAGAGCGCACGAGTCCCGAAGGAGATACGGCCGCTGAAACTCTGAGTTTACAAGTCGAAGTTGGCAGTGATTCTCAGGATCAGCGAAGTGAAGGCAGTGATTCTCTGGATTTCGAAGTGAATGATGATGATTCTCAGGGTGCGGTTGAAGATTACTGGGATATCTCAACCTCAGAGATGCCTGGGACTCCGCTGGAGAAGCTCAAGCAAGAGTACGAACGTTGCATGAGGATTTCCACGGAGGACCTCGACTATGAGCCTGCGGTTTACATGCGTGAAGGTAGCGAGTTGCTCTCACAGTTGCGTGACCAGTTGGTGATGCTCCCTGAGATACAGGACCTGACGCCTAAGTGTAAGATCGAAGAAGCTGACGTTGGGGTCCCTGGGAAAACGACCCCTGAGATGGACAACCAAGTGAGACGAATTCTGGAGTATCATCGGAAGATTTTCTTGGGAGATGGTAATGCTGCACCTCCGCCTGCCCGTGGAGTGGTCTGTGACTTAGATGTGGGCGACGCCAAGCCAGTTGCCCAGCGTCCAAGGTCTATTGCACCACATCTGTGGACCAAGGTGTATGAACTTCTGAAGAAACTCCTGGAGAACGGGTTGATTGAGACTTCTACATCACCCTGGGCGTCTCCGATTGTCATCGTCCTGAAGAAGAACGGCGTCGACATCCGCATGTGCATTGATTATCGTGTGGTGAATGGCTTCATCAAGCTCTCACACTACCCGTTGCCGCTCATTGACGACCTTCTGATCGGATTTGAGTCGGCGATGTGGTTCATGAGCTTGGATATGGCGAGCGGTTTCTGGGCCATCAGGATGACTGAGAGAGCCAAGTTGATCTCTGCGTTTGTCTGCCCCTACGGACACTACCAGTGGGTCAGAATGCCTTTCGGTCTCAAGAATGCGCCGCTGATCTACCAGGCAGTCCTCAACAATTGCCTGTGGGGATTCTTGCGACTCTCCCCTGAGGAAGAAGCTGAAGTGGACCAAGATGTCTTGGATTTTCTGGGGCTAAACCCTGAGGAACCCAGGATTTCAGGGGACGCTGAGCCTCGGCTCTCAGTGTTGACAGACGAGATGACAGTTTTCCAGCGTAACATCACGGCACCCTCTCAGATGGGCCCCGTTCTGGGACGAAGCTCGTACATTGACGACATCGCTCACGGTGCGCCGACCTGGGATCAGCTGTGCCAAGACCTGAACGCGCTGCTTTTCCGTTTGCGCTACTGGAATATCTCTGTGAGTCTCCCAAGAGCGAATTTGGAAAGCTGTCGATCCCATACCTCTCGCACGAGATCAGTGCCGAGGGCATCAGGGCGACTCCAAAGATCGCAAAGGGCGTCCAGGACTTGCCGTTCCCGACAACGCTGAAGGGTGTTCAGAGTTTCATGGGGAGTCTGAATTACTACAACAAGTTTATTGAAGACCTCCCTGTGATTGCGGCTGTTTTGTACGAGCTAACTGAGGAACAAGTGAAACTCAGGAGAGACTTGTCCAGAGCTCAGGAAGCTTTTGAAATTCTGAAGCGCAAGATCGTCTCGACTCCGCTGCTGCGGCATCCTGACCGCTCCAGGCCTTTTGTGATTATTCCCCACGCGAACCCGTGGGCGGCATCTGCGGTATTGGGTCAGGAGTACGACGGAATTGTGCATCCCGTGCGATTCACAGGACGAGTCCTGAATGACGCCGAGCTGAGGTACCACATCGCTGAGAAGGAGGTGGTCGCGATCCTGAGAGTCCTGGAAGTGTTTCGCACTCTGGTTGAAGGCAGCCCTAAGATCATCGTTTACACGAGATATTCTGTGTTGAAGTGGTTGTTAACGTCCCAGTCGGCAGACGGCCGGACTGTCAAGTGGGGCCTGAAGTTGTCGCACTGGAACCTGGAGATACGCAGAGTTCAACGCGATGAAGACGGACTGGCCGCGATTCTGGGTGCTGGTATCACTCCCAGGGAACACTTGGACGAGGTCGCTGAGAACTTGATCCCAGCCAAGGGGCGTGTCAAACCGCCTGTGCCTATCAGTATGGAGATGCTAGAAGCGGACTATGAAGGTTGCATTCTGAGTTTCGACGGTGCTGCCAAGACGTCCACGCGGCAGGGGAGCTGTGGATGTATCCTGTGGCATGTCCCTGGATGGGAGATCCTGGATGCCCAGGGTTTCATTCTGGAGGATGTGACTGTCAATGACGCAGAGTACCATGGACTTCTGAAGGGACTCAACCTGGCGATCGAACGTGGAATTCAGGATATCGTCGTGGTGGGAGACTCTAGGATTGCCATTCAGCAGGCCCAGGGTCTCATCAATTGCAATCAGCCCAACCTCCAGAGGAAATTAGCTGAGTACGAGGTGCTGAAGACGAAGTTCAAGTCAGTCCGCTTAGTGCATGTCAAACGAGAGTTCAACCAGGCCGCAGACTACTTGACATCGAAGACTCTGGCGCTTGGTGAATCCTGGAAAGTCGAAGACGCTGACGAGCGAATGCATCTGCAGTTGGTGTCCAAGATTCACGAGAAGTTGGTGAAAACGAAGGTGTTGTTAGGCGTTGGACCTCAGAAGAGCGGTTCCCAGAGTGATGATACTCTGAGTTTCCCAGGACCAGAGTGCGCGCCATTGTCCGCGGCGGCCAAGGTTCTCGCTGTCATGACCCGAGCGCAAACTCAGGAGGCAGAAGACCAAGGCGAACCCATGGGTCCTCTGGAATATCAGGCCGAACGCTGGAGACGTATCAAGGTGCACCAAGATAAGGATGACCACCTGTTGCAACTCAAGGACTTTCTGAAGGGCGACGTGAGCAAGTTGTCACACGCTCAGGCGAGGAAACTTGCGAAGGTGGCCGATGACTTTGTGCTGGATTCCAGAGAAGTCCTGTATCGCCTGAGTCGTTCTACACGGGATCGTCCCAGAGACAAGGTCGATGAACTCAGACTTGTGGTTCCAAAGGCACTACAGTCGGACATCTTGCACTACGCTCATGAAGATTTTCAGGGTGGCCACCAGGGGATCACCAGGACGTATGAAAAATTGCGCTCTGAGTTCTACTGGCATGGGATGTACGCAGACGTTGAGGTTTTCGTCAAGGAGTGCGTGGATTGCGCTAGCGGCAAGGGGCGTCCTCAGAATGCAGGACCGTCTCCTGGGAACATCGAACCCAGAAGGCCGTTTGAAGTTGTATCCATGGATTTCGTAACGCATCTGCCCAAGTCTGACCGTGGGAACACCTTCCTGTTACTCTTTCAGGACTCGTTCTCAGGATTCGTCATGTGCAAACCCATGAGCTCAACGACAGCCCAAGATGTCGCTGAAGTGTACGAGGAGCAGGTTTTCAGGAGGTTCGGAGCAAGCTCAATGCTGCGACACGATCAGGACCCAAGGTTCATGAGCGAGGTGTTCACACGCTTCCGAGAACTCTTGGGAAGCAAGCAGCGAGCCACTCTGGCTTATCGCCCCCAGGCGAACGGACAGCAAGAGCGATCGGTGCAGACCGTGGTGCGCAGCATTCGCGCATACATCGCTGAAGCGGACCAGAGTGACTGGGACGACCATGCTGAGCGCTTGATGTTCGCCCTGAATACCTCATTCGATGCTACGCGTCTGGATACCCCCTTCTTCTTAGTGCACGGTTGGGATGCACATGGCACTGTGTCCGCCATGCTGGGACCCAGACCGTCAAGTGTCCAGGAACGCACGGCGTATGAGTGGCGCAGGAAACTGCAACGCGACTACAGCTATGCACAAGCCTGCGCAGAAGATCTTCAGAAGAAGGCCAAGCGAGCGCGTTCCGCCGAGCAGACCCAGAAGTGGAAGGAGCTCTCGGAACGACTGAAGTCAGGATTCGTTGCTGGGGATGCTGTCTGGTTGTACATACCCAAAGTGCAGCCTGGGTTGAGCCGTAAACTGGCTCATATGTGGCATGGCCCCTTCAGAATTCAGGAAATCCATGATAATTTCCGCGTGAAACTCAGGGTCGAGAACTCTGGATATCGTGTGAATCCCTGGGTGCATGTGAGCCGTTTGAAACCCAGAGCGCTGTTCCCAAAACGGCCCACCGTGGAGATCGACGTGAATGAAGATGATGACTTTGACGCGGCTCTGCTACCTGAGGATAGCTGGGAACCTGACACAGCGAACGATGAGTATGAAGTCGAGCGAATTCTGGATTTGCGGTGGACTAAGCGAACTCGGACATCAAGGCGAATCCGTGAATATCTTGTGAAGTGGAAGGGCTATGATGAGACCGAGTGGCTACCTGTGTCGAAGCTCAATTGCGGAGTCTTACTCTATGAGTTCAATCAGGGCGCGAGAGCGCGAGCCCGTTTCCAGGCTATGCAAGCCGGAGATGATCACCCAGGGGTGTAGCACTCAGGGGTGACATGGACCCAAAGTCACATGTCGAACTCAGGGGATGAAACCCTGAGTACCATGGTGAAACTCTGGAGAAAATCGACGGAATGTGTGGAGATTGGAGATGGAAATGTGAATTTGATTTGATTTGATTATGGAGGAAGTGCACCGCTGGAACTGAAGATTGTAACCCAGAGGATGGCGTGGCTGAGGCTTCGGTGTTACTCAGGGGCGATGAAGCGGTGAAGATCAAGAGCTTTTCGAGGACATGGATGAAGGAAGACCTGTGCGTTACAATGAAGAATACCTAAGGAGTGCCTGTAGAGATGATGAAACTCTGAAGAAAGTCTTGAGTCAGAAGGGATCCTGAGTACTATTGAGAATTACGCTACGAGATGCAGAGGCTAAGTGGTCTTCAGGATCTGACAGAAGTGCACTCTCACTGGTACGCAAGTGACAGCGGATTGAGCTTGCGGATGGCCGCCGGTTTGATGTTCTTACGAGTTCGCTCTGGCACGTACTGGAGCCATTCCTCATCGTCGGCCGTGTTCCACTGCACTCGAGCTGGCTCACGCATGTCCAGCGTCGCCAACTGATTCTCGAGGTCGTCGCAGCGAGGACCTCCAAGGATCTGGACCCTGGGGTCTTCCCAGATCCAGTAACAGCACTTGTCGGGGAGTTTCCAGAGGCCAGGCTCATGCCACAAGGAGGGAATGAACCCAGGAGTATTCTGGGATCGCGCCAGAAGTGCCTTGAACGTCCTGTGGAGCGCATTTCGACGACCCCTGCGCTTGGCGTCTATCGCGATGTCCTCCTCGGCTTCAGTCGGAATGGGCACCCAGTGGCCCCGTTCCCAGATAGCTTGAGCGTGCTTGTGCATGGCGTCCACGATGTCCTCCACCAACTTGAGAGCCTTCGTAGCGAGCATGTCTCGCTCATGGAAGTAGAAGACCCTGATGCGCCCCTGAAGCATAGTCACCCAAGGTTTGGAATCCAGAATTTCTTGGTATGCTTCACGGTTCCAGCGTTCATGAATCACGTCGTACGAAAACTTGTGGATCTCGTACTCAGGAAACCCAGGAGTTTGGCATGACGCGCTCTTGGTCGAGCTTGGATACTGCACCAGGATCCCATGAATGCGCCAGGAAGTTTCGTTGTCTTCAGGAACCTCAATCGTCGCCAGCTCCTCAGCAGTCAACTCTGAGTATGACTTGAGCGCGAGGGATGATGGTTTCTTGGGACGCGCAGCGACCTTGGGTGTACGCGTTGTGCTCGAACCCTGGGTACCGGACTTGGTCTTCTGAGGTTCCTTGCGACGCTGTTTCTTGGACTTGGGGCTGGGACGCTGAGACTTGTCGGCAGATCCAGAGCGCTTACGCTTGCCAGGGGCCTGGACCCTTGGAGGTTCTTCAGCTTCGTCCTCTTCAGCCTCTTCTTCATCGTCGTCGACGACCAAGACCTCAGGGGCCAACTCGAATTCTTCCTCAGAACCGCTGCTTACGCTGTTGTCCTCTGGGTCCTGGGCCGGAGGCTTGTAGTCAGGGTCGTCCTCAGGGTCATCCATAGTGGAGTCCGCATCTTCGTCGGGATACACCACGTGATCCTCAAGGTTCCTCCAAGGGGGCAGGACTTCTCCGCGTCGGAGACGTCGATCCAGACGCTCATCCGCCATTTCGTAGTAAGCCTCAGGGACGTACTTGCTCCACGGAGTCTGGTCCAGACGACGCCAGTACATCATACTCACGAGCATCTTGATCAGCTGTGGCTGGCGAAAGTGCCCGTGAGCTGCTCGGTCGCTGCCAATCCACTCCATGGCGCTGTCGTACTTGAGCCCTGCCAGGATTGTTTGGCGCACGTCTGGGCGGACCTCTTTCCAGACCACGCCCCCAGGGAGCAACGAGTGCGCAGCCTCCTTGGACACCACTGTTTTCTCACCAGCACGGCGCACAGAGTCGCGACCAGGCTGGTGATCCGTGGGACGCCGCTGGACCTTGTGAACCTTGGGAGCTGTGGAGTCCTGTGACTTGCTCGTTGACTTGGTACCCTTGGGTTTCTTGGAACCTTGAGATTTCTGAGATTTCTGAGTTTTTGAACCGGGAGTCGGCCCACGCCTGGGCTTGCTCCCAGGACCCGTGAGATCCAGAGTTTCCGGACGCGAAGCAGAGCCGGACCCGGACCCAGAAGACGGAGGCATGCGCTTGCTCTTCTCGGGATACGGAGCCACTGCTGCCTTGCGCTTGTCCATCGCTGTGACGCTGACCACAGTGTCCCAGGCTTCGGGTGGCTTGGAATCCTTGATGCAGAGCCCGAAGAGGTCGTGTAGACGCTCCCAGTTACCCGTGAAGTCCGTGTGCTCCTGGAGAAAATCCGAGAGCTTCCAGGGATCCATGGTAGCGGACTCGAGGCGCGATTTCAGGATTCGCACCTGAGTTTCAGAGTCGGACAAGCGCGCCTTGAGCTGCGCCTTCTCGGATTCCAGAGCATCGATCTCGTCTTGGTACCGTGCCTTCTGTCGCTGCAGCGCCTCCTTGTGCTCGAGCTCCACGGACTCCGACTTGCCGAGCGCTTCCTGAACTTCTTGGAACCAGTAATCGCGGGCGAACTTCCAAGTGCGCTTCAGCTCCTTGAGCTCACGCTTCACGTGGACCAGTTCATTGACAGCCGCGAAACCTTGCTGAGATTCAGCCAGAGACCGCATGTGCTTGTATGCACCAAGGGTACAACGCAGGTAACCGGTCATCCTGAATACGCGTTCCGCGAATCGTGTGCTGTTGAAGTGCCGCAGGAGCGAGGCCATCTCACGGCGGACGCTGACGGAATTCAGAGAACTATCCAACTCGTAGGCTGAGAGTGGTGAGCCGCGAGGCCGCAACACACCAGCCCCAGCGTCCGCACCGCAAACCTCCTTGAGCCACTGAAGATCGTCGTCTGACAGCTCTTCGAAGCCTATCAGAGTGGAGACGCCGCCGTAGCCCTCCGTAGCGAATGCGCCTTGGCGAATGTCGCTCGTGACCCCTGGGACCCCTACGAGATACGCGTTCGTCCCGAGGTCTGGCGGCGTCGGGAGTTGCCAGTGGGGCGGACGCTCGGGAATCATGAACTCCGGAAGCTCCACGTCGCTCTCCTTCAACATACCCGCGTAGATGAGCCCTTGGATGTCGGTCGCTGTCGCGTGGTGAGGCGTCTTGAACTCAGGAACACTCGCCGCAGCAACATTCGACGGCGTCTCCTCTGCGTCCGGGGCCTTGGACTCTGAGTTTGCGTCTCCCGCCTCCGAAGTTGCAGCGTCAGCCGAGGCATTGCCATCGGCCTCGCGCATGTCGGCGTCGGGAGCCTGGTCCTCGTTGCCGGGTGCCTTGCTCTCGGAGACGGCGAAGGTGACTTGCTTGGCCTTTCCCTAGGGGCGCCTGTCGAAGTGTCGCCGCTGTTGCTCGCCGGCGCGCCGTCGCCATCACCAGGGGAGCACGCGCAGGACCGCTGTCTGTGTGCTGTCGCGCCGAGGGAGGCGCGCTGTCCGGGGCGCCGTGGGCGCCGTGCCTTGAGCCGGCGCCGTCGCTTGGTGGCCGTCGCTTGACGTGTCGGCCATGTTGACGATCTGTGAAATGGGGATGTGATTGTACGTTGCCCGTTGGAGTTTTTGCAGTTGAGAAGAGAACCTTGAAGATCGGCTCCGACCAACCGTTGGGGAGACAGGGGGCCGAAGTGTGTGAAATCCTGGGAGTCGACAGAGGGCAACGGCCGTATCGATCTCCAGAGTGTCTCGAATTTGGTGTTTTTGTGGCCTGGCCATGGTTCACCAGTTCGGAGTGATTTCCTCTTTGATGGAACCCAGACCAGGAGGGGTGGTTGACACGAGGTGGTTTTCAGAAATTTGCCGATGGCGTGCCGTCACGCTGGTGACCTGGAGTTTGTATTGAAGTATGATTGGTGGATACCTGGGATGAGCACAGCTGTACCCGTGTGACACGAGTGACGATGGTGGGAGAGAAGTGATTCAGTGGGATGAATCTAGTGCCTGACCGCAGATGGGCCCAACTGACTGGAAGTGTGAATCCTGGGAGTGCACGCCCAAGATTTCAGAAGAACACTCAGTCCAGTCCTGGACTTTCCCTTACGGTGAGTGCCTAAGGTCTGGCGGAAAGTGTCTCTGGAGAATGTATCCCAGAGTACACCTCATCTTGCTGTGGGTCAGAGCACTACTATGGATCAGATCCCCTGAAAACCAACCCCACTACCACCGTGGACATGCGTCGGAAGCCGTACAACCCGTCAAGTGTTCGTATTTGTGGAGATACACGCGAGTCTGTGATGTGCACGACCTATGATCCAGAGTATCACACAGGAAATCCAGAATACCGGATGATGATCCAGAGTTCACCTCCCCAAGAACAGGTGACCCAGAGATTCAAGTGATCCTCTGGATTTGGACCGTGAACCCAGACTCCCCATACTCAGAACAAGTGTTTCCCAAGTCAACACCCAAGAATCCCCAAGAACCCTCAAGAGATCCCTGAGTTCCACTGATCCTCAGAAGCAATCCAGAGTATCACATGAATCTCTGAATTTCGAGCCAGTTGGGAGTCAGTCTACAACCAAAGTGATGCGTGACCTTGAAGATTGAAGTGCAGATCGACTGACTGGATACCTTCGAGGAGTCGAGAGGGAGTCCTGCACTATACAAACCCAAGTCTAAGGACCCACATTTGGCACTGTGGACATCTTGCGACGATGGAGTCGCAAGCCGATCGCAAGGCTGGACCGCTGAACCCAAGGTATACTGAAGACAAGACGTTTGACCCCGAGCATAGTGAAATGAAGATATTTTGCCCGTAGAAGAATGCAGAAGAGAGAAAGAAGTAAGAGAGAGAAGTAGCTGATAACAGACAAACAGAGTTCTTTTTACCCTGTACTGCGCAAGTGACTTCGGCCAAGCCTGCCGACGGAAATCCGGAGGACCCGAGACTACGACCGCGGGACGCTAAGGGCACATCAACGGCGAGGGACAGCCGTCTGTGTAGACTCCATCAAACTCAAGTCCAGTTAGGTGGGGACCAGCGACGGCCTCGTGCTTCCTGGAGTGATCCACCTATTTCATATCCTAGTTGGGTCACTTGCTGTGCTCGTGGTAGCCCATTTCATATTATTCCAGAGGGTATTCTGGGGTGCTAAGTAGTCGCCTCCAGGATTGTGTATTGACTGCTTGTGTGAAGGGAAAGGTAACTGATAGTGATTGTATTTTCCTCCTGTACGGGAGGTGGTGCGCGTTTGTGTGAGTCTCAGGGGAGCTAGGCCCCTGAATTTCAGACTCGAGTGAGCCTAGTGTGTGAGTGACCCACCGTCCAAGGGTCCAAAAGAATAAGTGACGGCTAGTTGTAGTGTTTGTATACTCTGTATTTGTTGGTTTTATCGAGCTACGAAGGCATTTGGGTAAGGTGTCTTCTGAGTTCCTCACCCCAGAGTTGACTGAAATCCTGGATCCTGAATTCGTGATATTCTGGATTCCGGGTGACCTGATTCTCTGGGTTTTGCCTCTAGTGTCGAGGTGCGTTCTGGATTAGACGTGCACCTCAGCGCTTCTTCGAGGCTACATTCGAGTTTGTGAAGTGCCGTTCCGTCAAAGACAAACGAGCCGACAGGGATTACACAAGGTACCCACGCCAACCAAGGAGAGTGATCCTCAGGGTTTAAAGCTTCGCGGCTGTGAACCTCTGGATTTATCTTCTTGCTGTTGACTCTCGAGTCGGTTCTCTGGGTTTACACCCTGAGAACCTTCTTGGGCTGCGCTATACGAACCCCCCTGGGCGATAAAGGTTTCATCGGCCTCGCCACACAAACACGCACACTCACGCGCACACCGCACAACCACACCCCACACGCGCATCACGCCACTCACCCATCGCATCCACATGCTAACTAACACACCACATCCACAGACACTCAGCGTTGCCTGGCTTGACCACCGCCACCGCCATCGACTGCTGCTGCTGCTTCTGCTGCCTACGCTCCGTCCTCGTCGTGTCACCGACTCGCCCGTTGGCTGCTTCGTGCGGCCACTGGCACGTGCTGGTTCGTAGCGTACCGCTCATTAGCTGGCCGTAGTCGCGGATGACGGGCCACGCGTCGGAGCCGCATCCTCCAAGTCCGACGGACCTCATCGACAGACTTCCTCGAGCTCATGGGGCGAGCCATCGACTCGGACACGATAGCGGGCGATGGTCCGCGCACGGAGGAAGCAGCAGAGACGCCAAAAGACGCCCCAGGCATTCAGGAGCAAGAAAGACAAAAGCAGTCGCCCACCGTGGGGCTCGAACCCACGACCACAAGATTAAGAGTCTTGCGCTCTACCGACTGAGCTAGACGGGCTTCATATCCACTCCTCCACCACAAAAATACAGAATCAAACAACACAAACACCACAAACAAACACGCACACTCACGTGCACACCGCACAACCACACCCCACACGCGCATCACGCCACCCACCCATCGCATCCACATGCTAACTAACACACCACATCCACAGACACTCAGCGTTGCCTGGCTTGACCACCGCCACCGCCATCGACTGCTGCTGCTGCTTCTGCTGCCTACGCTCCGTCCTCGCCGTGTCACCGACTCACCCGTTGGCTGCTTCGTGCGGCCACTGGCATGTGCTGGTTCGTAGCGTACCGCTCATTAGCTGGCCGTAGTCGCGGATGACGGGCCACGCGTCGGAGCCGCATCCTCCAAGTCCGACGGACCTCATCGACAGACTTCCTCGAGCTCATGGGGCGAGCCATCGACTCGGACACGATAGCGGGCGATGGTCCGCGCACGGAGGAAGCAGCAGAGACGCCATAAGACGCCCCAGGCATTTGAGGCGAGGCGGGTGAACGCCTTTATCGTCCAGGGGTGTATAGCGCGCTATGCCGGACCGAATGAAATTCGGGTTCGGAGTACCAGAGATTGTCCACGCGATAAGCAGCCCACGGGACACCGAATGACCCGGGCCTGAAACCGCTTGGACGCACCGAATCGCACGGATGCGGTCCGGTGTTTTGGCGTGTGTCCTTGTGTCAACCCCTATAGGTATCGTTTACCTTTGGCGGACCGGACTTCACCGAAGTGAGTTGTTGCAATACAGAATAAAGTCTGCTGGGTGTGTTCCTGGGATAAACCACACCGAATGAACAGAAGGTCAGACCGAATGGAAGGGATCACTGTCAGATCCGTAATTCAGACCAACCAACCACACAGAAATACAATGCCGAGCTAAACGTCACAAAATATACAGCCACCACTTATTCTTTGAGACCCTTGGGTGGGGGGTCTATACACCAGTCGACTTCGGAGCCGTCACCCAAGGCACTGGTCAGCCCTGGATGCACACTCACTTACGCGCACCACCCTCACAGAATGAGGGAACAATACAAAATATAATTCAGTCCTATCACACAGTAGTCGATCAATTCGGTCTGGGGGGTGACTACCTCAACCACCAAAGACACACAGTAGGGAATATGAAATGGATGCCCGGATAGGACACGCAAATAGGAAATGAAGCTCTCACAGGTCACTCCAGGGCGCGAAACCCCAGTCACTGCCGACCTCGCCTTGGTACCTTTGAGTCCCCACTACACCGGTGCTCGCTACACCGGTGAGGCCTTGGAAGCGTCCCTAAACGTACTTAGACCGCGCGCAGGCAGTCTCCCGGAGGGCTCTTGAAGACGAGAAAGTCGAGGCTCTACTGCTGTCCTCGGGCGCCAGAATCGTCCGCGTGTTCTTCGGCAAATTGGTTTCTGTTTAGATCTTACGTTTGGCTAGCTATCTTCTATCACTTCGCTGACTTTAATGTAGGTTTCACTATGCTTCGCTTGTCTTGAGTATGCTTGTGCTTCTTGACAGTGCTTCGGTATGCTTGTCTTGTTTTCGGTATGCGGGAACTTGTTGACGGCGACACTTCTTCGGGCACACTCATCAGATGATGACAGAGGTACCTTGGGTACACCGTCCTTTCGCTTGGGTACACTGTCTCTTCGTCTTGGAACTGGACCTCTCCCTTGGATGTGCGGCTCATTCGGTGCTGCACGTGGGTCTTGGGGGGTCTTGGTCTCACCTGGTCTGGATCGACGCCGCTGCTTGAATACATGCGGCGCGCACTGGGCTTGTTCTTGGTGCGTCGATATCCAGTGTGTACATAATGGACGGACCGAATGAATGATCCGGTCCGTCCTCATCCGGTTCGGCACTTCGTCATTCTGTGCGCGATCACCGGGTGCACCACGATTCAGTCCGGGCAACACGGGGCTTTGTCCAGCAAGGTCTTGCGGGTGCGCGATCATGTCAGGTGAGGTCGATTCAATGGGGTAGGCCGACAACTTGACTGAGCCAATGCAGGCAGTGGCCAGGATACGTTCACTGACCACACTTTCACGCCTTGGGCCTATCCTGCAGTTAGGGAAGTCGGCGGATGGACAGGATGCGGTACTCCACACCAGATATGAGCGCTCATCCGGTGGGTGCATCTCCAATCCTGTGAGCCCATGCTTGCTGCAAGTGCCGGGTCCCATCAAATCTCCACACACATCCACAATCCACACACCACACTTGTCTCTGCCGGATGTCCATCCCGTGCGACCAATCACAGTTCTCCGAAGGGTCAGTGTATCCATGGGGTCGGACATGGGTGCAGTCAGAAATCCACTTCCACATCGTGTCAACCGCCCCTCTGCTCAGGTTCTTTCACAGAGGATCTTGCCACCGAGGTGACAGGACATGACCAGAACCACACACGATGGCTCCCACTCCGAATGGAGGGTCGTACCGAATCACAAAACCGTTGAGAGGGTCTTTCCAGGAACACACGCCACCCAACGTCCCGTCTCCGTGGCGGGTCCCCGCACATCACAATCTAACCGGCAGAAGCGGTCTGCCTCAAAACACAATCCATTCTCCATCGAGCGACTCATCAGTGCCATGGCTGAGGTGAACGACGCGAGCGAGACGCCTGGCAGCAAGCCACCGAGCCCGGCACAACTTCCGCTAGCTCCTCCGCGGGGAGGCGGTGACGCGGGTGCCAACTTGGGCTCGGGTGGAAGCGCCGGCGACTCCGACGGCGAGCGCACGTCCAGCAGCGGCATCAATCAAGGCGGCAGCTCCACCGAGAAGCGGAGCGGCGGCATCACGACGCTCAAGCGCGCCGCGCACAGCATCGAGGGTTCGGACATCGAAGATGTAGGCATCGAGCGCGGTCATCAATCTCCGCCTGCTCAGATTCGGTCCGTTCACACTCGTTCGCTCCACGATCTCTTGTTCATCCTGTCTGCTAACACCTCTTTCACTCTCGTTCACAATCTCCACTCATCGTCGTTACCAAATCCACAGTCAAAAATCACATCCAGGTTCAGTCGGTTCACACATCAGCGGTCAGGATCGGTCGGTTCATTCTGTGCGCTAGGCACTGGGGTGGTCGTCACCAGCCTGCATAGACTGGAATCGAGCCTTAGCGCGGGCGCTCTGGTTGAATTCATACAGTAATGCGCCGCAATTGAGCTGGGTTACTGGCACCCACTCCGGATCATCGTATCCCTTCCACTTGATTTGGTACTCGCGGATGCGCTTGGACGTTCGCGTGCGCTTGGTCCACCGGAGGTCCAGAATCTTCTCAACTTCATACTCGCCATTCTGTTCGTCCGGCTGCCAGCTGTCCTCAGACAGCAACGCCGCGTCGAAATCGTCGTCGTCATCCAGTTCAAGTTCCACAGTGGGTCGTTTCGGGAACAACGCTCGAGGCTTGAGTCGACTGACGTGCACCCACGGGTTGACACGATATCCTGTGTCCTCCACCTTGAGCTTCACACGGAAGTCGTCATGCACCTCGTCGATCCTGAACGGCCCGTGCCACATGTGGGCTAACTTGCGACTCAATCCGGTCTGGACCTTAGGGATGTAGAGCCATACCGAATCCCCCTTCTCAAATCCGGTCTTCAGTCGTTCGGAGAGTTCTTTCCACTTTCGTGTCTGCTCCTCAGATCGGGTCCGCTTCGCTTGCTTCTGGAGATCTTCGGCGCATGCGATCGCATAGCTGTAGTCGCGCTGAAACTTCCGACGCCACTCGTACGCTGTGCGTTCGGGGAGGCTGGATGGCTTCGGTCCCAACATCGCCGACACCGTTCCCTGTGCGTCCCAACCGTGGACCAAATAAAATGGCGTATCCAGTCTGGTCGCGTCGAAGGAAGTATTCAGTGCGAACATCAGTCGTTCGGCATGATCATCCCAGTCGGACTGGTCCGCTTCCGCGATGTAGGCGCGGACGCTCCGAATGACGGTCTGGACGGACCGCTCCTGCTGGCCGTTCGCCTGAGGCCGGTAAGCCAAAGTCGCGCGTTGACGGCTACCCAGTAGCTCCCGGAACCGGGTGAACACCTCGCTCATAAACCGGGGATCCTGGTCGTGCCTGATCATCGATGACGCACCGAAACTCCGAAAAACGCGCTCTTCATATGCTTCTGCCACATCCTGTGCCGTCGTAGACGACATGGGTTTACACATCACATACCCCGAGAACGAATCTTGGAACAACAACAGGAAGGTGTTTCCCGTGCTGACTTGGGCATGTGTGTCACAAAATCCATAGACACCACTTCGAAAGGGCGTCGGGGCTCGATGTTACCAGGCGACGGTCCAGGATTGGGGGGTCGCCCCTTTCCGCTTGCACAGTCAACACACTCTTTCACAAAACGCTCGACATCGGCGTACATACCAGGCCAATAGAATTCGGTCCGGAGTCGTTCGTGTGTGCGTGTGATGCCTTGGTGCCCGCCTTGGAAGTCCTCGTGGGCGTAGTGCAACAAGTCTGCGCACAGAGTCCGCGGCACCACCAGGCGAGGCTCATCCTGTACGTCCCGAGGTCGGCCCCGTGTGGAACGCGCGAGTCGATACAGGACGCCCCTGGCATCCAGCGCAAACAGGTCAGACAGCTTCGCAACCTTCCGCAGTCGCCTGGGAGAGAGTCGCTCCAGATCTCCACTCAGATATGCTTTGACTTCTGCAATGAACTCATCCTGGTCTTGGTGCGCCTTAATTCTTCGCCATCGTTCTGCTTGGAACTCCAGCGGACCCAATGGCTCACTGGATTCGGTCTGCGCCTGTGTTCCCGACCGCCATGACACGAGCACAGTTGGGGAGTGGTGCTGACTCATGGTCCGGTTCGGCACTCTCTGGTACCCTCTCATCCGGTATCTCTGCAGCCTCGGTCGCATCTCCATCCGGTGCGTCTCGCTCTGCTTCGACAACATCCGGTGTAACAACGATTGGCTTCATCAGCTTCTCATGGATCTTCGACACTCGCTGCAGGTGGGTTCGCTCTTCCTCATCCTGTACGGTCCACGTAGCACCGAGGGCCAGTGTCTTGGAAGTCAGGTAGTCTGCGGCCGAATTGTACTCGCGCTTGACGTGAACTAGCCGCAGCGTACCGAATCGCCCCTCCAGAGTTTTGCACTGGGCCAGGTGGCGTTGCAGGTTGGGCTGATTACAATTGATCAGCCCTTGAACTTGCTGTATCACGATGCGAGAGTCTCCGACTACGATCAGGTCCGTAACTCCACGGTCGAGTGCCATGGTCAGCCCATTCAGTAAGCCGTGATACTCCGCGTCGTTTACCGTGACGTCATTCAGAATGAAACCTCGCGCATCCAGTACGTCCCAACCGGGTAGGCTCCACAGAATGCATCCACAACTCCCCTGACGCGTCGATGTCTTCGCGGCTCCATCGAAACTGAGTACGATCCCTTCAAAGCTAGCGTCCAGCATCTCCACGCTGATAACCGGAGGTGGCTTGACGCGCCCCTTGGCTGGGATCAGCGACTCCGCGATCCGGTCCAGATGCTCTCGGGGTGATACCTGCACCGAGTATGGCGGCCAGACCGTCTTCGTCTCGTTGGACACGACGAACCTCCAGATCCCATTGTGATAGCGCGACGCCCCAGGGCACACAGCGTCCATCTGCCGACTTGGACTGGATCACCCACTTGAGTACCGAATAACGGGTGTATACAACCAGTGGGCACCCCTCCAAGATTGTCCTGAAGACATCCAGCACTCTCATGACGGCGATGACTTCTTTTTCCGCGACGTGGTACCGAATCTCAGACTCATTCAGTACACGCCCCGTGAAACGCACGGGCTGGATCAGTCCGTCATGTTCTTGCCCGAGGACCGCGCAGGCGGCCCACTTGTTAGCGTGCGGGATGATGATGAACGGCTTGGTCCGGTCCGGATGTCGAAGCAACGGGGTTGACACGATCTTCCGCTTCAGAACCTCGAAAGCCTCCTTCGCTCTGGACAGGTCCCTGCCGGCGCGCACCTGATCATCACTCAGGACGGCAGCCACCACCGGGAAGTCCTCGCTGAACTTGTGGTAGTAGTTCAGACTGCCCAAGAAAGACTGAACACCCTTCAAAGTAGATGGGAACGGTAGATCCAGTACTCCTTGGCGATCTTCGGCGTTGCTCGGAGTCCTTCAGCGCTGATCTCGTGCGATAGGTACGGAATCGAGCGCTTACCGAACTCGCTCTTCGGCAGACTGACCGAAATGTTCCAGTACCGCAGTCGGAAGAGTAACGCATCTAGGTCGACACACAGTTGGTCCCACGTCGGCGCCCCGTGTGCGATGTCATCGATGTACGAGCTTCGCCCGAGGACCGGACCCATCTGCGCCGGCGCCGGAATATTGCGCTGGAACACGGTCATTTGGTCCGTCAATGCAGGAAGGTGTCGACCGGACAGGATCTCCTCATCAGATTCGGTACTGCTCGGCACAGCATTGTTCTCTCGCGGCTTCAAACCCAGATAATCCAGTACGTCCTGATCCACTTCAGCCTCCTCTTCGGGCGACAGTCGCACAAAACCCCACAAGCAGTTGTTCAGCATCTGCTGGTAGACTAAAGGAGCATTCTTCAGACCGAATGGCATGCGTCGCCACTGGTAGTGGCCAAATGGCGACACGAATGCCGAGATGAGCTTAGCTCGCTCTGTCATCCTGATCGCCCAGAAGCCACTGGCCATGTCCAGGCTCATAAACCACATCGCACTCTCGAAACCGATCAAAAGATCATCGATAAGCGGGAGCGGATAGTTGGACAACTGAATGAAGCCGTTCACGAGCCGATAGTCGATGCACATCCGGATGTCGATCCCGTTCTTCTTCAGTACGATCACGATTGGTGAAGCCCAGGGTGAGGTGGACGTCTCGATTAATCCGGTCTCCAGCAACTTCTTCAACAATTCGTACACCTTCATCGCGAGATGCGGTGCGACCGAACGAGCTCTCTGTGCAACCGGCTTGGCATCTCCCACATCCAGGTCGCAAACAACCCCACGAGCTGGTGCTGGCGCAGCATTGCCGTCACCCAAGAAGATCCGCCGGTGGTATTTCAGAATGTCACGCAGACGGCGTTCGTCATCCGGTCCGCTCACTCCAGGTTCACCGACATCGGCCTTGTCAATGTCGCATTCAGGACTCAGATCCTGTGCCTCCGGAAGAAGCGCAAGCTGGTCTCGTAGCTGCGACAACAAGTCACTGCCTTCATGAATGTACACGGCAGGCTCGAGGTTCAGTTCCTCAGCATTCAGTCGCATGACCCGTTCGTACTCCTTCTTGAGCTTCTGGACGGGAGTGCCGGACAGAATCTGGGAGGCCAAGTCGGACACGTCTTCGGCGACCCCATCCGGTTCGTCTTCTGGCGCTTCGGGTTCATTTGGTGCAATCGCGTCGAAAAAGATGTCTTCATCCTGTAGAGCACCATCATCCTGTTCAACTACGTCGAAGAACTCTTCGCCATCATCCGATTCGGTGTCGTCAAAAGAGATCTCCCCGTCGTCCCGGCTCGCAGCTGGTGGAGCCATCCCGTCCGGCTCGGCATCACTGGGAAGGGGAGTTAAACGTTTGAACGACTCCTCCTCCTCAACCAGATCCTGCAGGACCGGATCTTCAGGCAATTCCACAATCTTGTCCGACTTGACGGCTGGATTCTGTAACACCGCTGCGAAGCAGGTCACATCCTTCTTTCCGTCCGGATGTATCATCAATTTGGTCGGCCAGTTGTACTTTGCAGGCTCTACAGCAGGCGGTTCACGATCCCAAAGCGCTTGGAGGCGACGCTGCTCTCGTAACTTGCCTTGTTTCGACAGAGTGTTTTCGTAGATCAGCACTTGCCATTCCTTATACGCCCTTGATCCTGGACGGACAAAACGCCCCACGGATGGAAAGAATCCATACTCCACGATGTAGGCCAGCGTCGTTCCGGCCGTTATCCAGAGATTGTACTCCGAAACATTCACCACCTTGACCGCTTCGGGCCAACCCTTCGCTCCGTACACGATCTTGGTCACCCAGCGATCACCGCGTCCAGCCCACACAACTTCCCTTTGTGGGTTGTCTTGGCCGAACCGGATGCGGACCACTGCTTCATCGCCCGGTCGGAGGTACAGGGTTTCCGGTGCCTGGACCGGCAACCTCATTCCCTGCCGACGCTGCACCTTGTCTCCGTACATGAGGACAGGCTCTTCATCCGGTAACTGCAGAAGTCCCTCGCGGATACACAACCGAACCCCAGCACAGAACATGAAGTTCATACCCAATAACACGTCCACACCTTCACCGATGTTCGCGACCCACACGTCCATGACATATACGACTCGCGCACCGAGCGTGATCTTGACTTCCGCACTGGCAGAGATGTAGGTGGTTTTGCCACCCAATCCGGACACCTTGATCTGTTTGTGTCGGTGGAGCTTGATCTTGAGTCTACGCGCAAGATTCAGACTGATCATGCTCACCGACGCTCCAGTGTCCATCAATATCTCCAATCGCAAGTCATTCACTGCACCATGCACCGTAGCCACCTCATGCGAATCCTTATCTGGCTCGTGATCTACCCACCATCCGTACCGCTCACCTGGTTCCAAACGAAATTCGGTCGGTCCATCCGGTCTCCGCGATTCGGTATGGCTCAATCCAGAACGATCATCAACTCGGTCAGACTGAATCGGGTCATCGTTGCTCAGAGAAATCATGCATTGTTGGTGGTTATCTTGGCGCTTGGCTCGCAGTTCCGGTCCGACATAGGCTAACACACACAATTCAGGGGGCTTACGCCCGGCGCGTACTGGGTCCCCACCCAGCGGGCTTAGTGGTTTAACGGCCCACCTGAACTTGTCGCCTTGTCGTCCAGCAGCTGATCCAGTATGTTCTTCGGTACGTTCTTCAGTGCTCCTTCTTGGGCCAGCTTCTTCAGTGCCTCCAGGGTCTTCATCATCTCACAGTGTCCATCGTGGAACAGTCCGCACAGCTTGCATGGGAGAACTTTGCACACACGCATCGGGTGTCCACGTCGGTGACAGCGGTCGCACACGATGTCCATCCAGCAATTCTCCGGGCGGTGTCCGTGTTTCTCACACTTCTCGCAGAACTCGTTCCAGTCAGGATTGTTCCCCCTTGGTGACTGCGGCGCCGAGGACGGACCGAATCTTGACACTCCAGATTGTTGTCCTGGGGGCGGGGGCTTCCATCCCGAACTGGTCATCACACGATACACCGCGTCACGTACTACACCTTCATCCAGTGCGGGCTGCACCGGATCCGGGTCTGCTTGTCGAGTCGGGGCAGGGGGGACCGGATCTGACTTCGGTGCAACAGGAATTCGGTGATCCTCCACCTCATCCTGAAAACGCACATGCCGATCCTCTCCGTCAGACTCATCCTCACTCTGCGCAATATACGCACGTCCAGAGGGCTTCGGTCTGAATCGATCGCGGTCACGGTCGCGGCGAGCGTTGTCCGCACGGAAGTCGCGCGGTCTGGATGACGGCTCCTCACGCTCGCTGTACTGGTATTCCTCATCGTGTTGACGCAGAATGAACTCCAGGTCGTCGATGCTGTGTATGCGCTGACTCTTCAGACTGGAGCGCAGCCTTGATTCGGTAAGCTTCCTGATGAATCGCTTGACGTGCATCTCTCGCGTCTTCGGCGACTTCTTGAAGTTCACGTTAGCCTTGTAGGCCGCAGCGTTCAACCGATAGAAAAAGTCGAGGGCGGATTCGGTCCGTTTCTGGCTTGCTGAGTAGTAGCGCTCCGAATCGGACACCTTCGACCGACAGTACTTGTTCTTGAACTCGCGGGATAGCAGACTCCAAGTGTCACGCGTGTGCCTTGGCAATTGTGCACGCCAGTGACGGGCGGACGTCGGCAGCTTCAGGCGCAATTCGTAGACCTTCATACTGTCCGTCCAGCCACCTTGGACCGTCAAAGCGAGGAATCGCTCCCACCATCTTGTCCGCTCCTGGTACGAGGCCTTGTCGTCGAAGTCTTCAAGCGAACTGGAGCTCACATACGGTCTGGAAGTTCATCACCGTCTTGCCATCCTGTGTCGTCACCGACGTGGAGTGCGTGGGCACATTGGCCAGTGAGTCGTCCGAGTCGCTGGAGCTGTAGGCCTCGTCAGAGTCGTCGTCCGAGCTTGAGTCCGGGTCCGAACCGGAGGGTCACCGCCTCGGCGGCTCCGCCTACCGGACGAACGCTTGCGCGCCCCGGACCCGGTGTCCTTCGCACTCTTGGAGGCTTCACCCTTCGCGGGCGGAGGTTTGGAGTCCTTCGCGGGTGCATCTTGCTTGCCCTTGGCCGGCGCGGCTCGTGCGGCGCGAGCTTTAGCCCCTGCAGTCGCCTTCTCCTTGAGAATGCTGTCGATCGTCGCTTGAAGCTGAGCTGCTAGAAGCTCGTCGGCACGAGACGACGCAGATCCGTTGGGTGCCTGACCAGATGGGATAGGCACACTGGATACCGGGTGCGACGACTCTCGTCCGGTCTCTGTCTTCACTTGCGTTGCCGAATCAGGTCCCGATGTTGCTGGAGCAGCTGGATTCTCCTGGCGTGTTGCACGAAGGTTGCGCAACTGATGGGCCTGAAACCGCTGAATGTTCCGGGAAAATTCTCGCTCCCTCTCCCGTTCAGCTTCAAGCTGGTGGACCTTCTCTTGGAATAAATCCAGTTGGGCGTTCAGTCCCCGCTGGACGTCCTCGGCCCAGCGTGCTCGTTCGGATTCGGCTTGCGCTTCCTGCTGCTTCCAACGCTCGGTGAACTCCGCGGTGGCGCGCGCGCGTTCCAGGCGGGCTGCTTCAGCGCGGGCGTTCTCAATGGCGGCGGCCACCTCGTGCTCTTGTATCGGCGACACTGGAGGCTGGTCGGACCGGATCGGGGCTCCGGGACCGGAGCGTTCTGTCCCCATCCGGTCTGCTGACTGCCGTGGACGGCAGCATTGCGTCCGGCCAGCTCCTGAATCGCGTGGAACGCACTCTGGAGGCCTTCACCCAGTCGAGCCGTGTTGGCAGCGGACTCTGCTTGGCTCAGCTCCATCCTGGCCAGGGCTTCCTGCGTCTGGCGCATCGTGTTGAGCGCGACTTGGGACGCCCCAGACATCACGGACATCGCTGAACGACTTGATCGACCGGATCGACTCGACCTGGACGACCGACTCGGTGCGCGCTTCGACCACGACGACCTTCGGCGGCGGTTCCGGTCAGTGTCGCTGGAGTCGGAGTCGCTTGGTGACAGGCTTCGCTTCTCGCGTCGGGAGGAGGTGTGCCTACCGGATGAAGCTCTCGACCTTCGGTCACTCCGGACAGTAGCGCGATCGGACTCCGACATAACGACATCGTCCTGATCCACCACCGTCGATGACCGAGGGAGTGCTGTCCGGGTGATCTCCACGGTTCCTCCACCTGCGCCAGACTGAATCGCTCCCGCTTGCGCGGTCATCACCATGGGTCCGTACCCAATCGCGGACATGTGCCTCGCGGCATCGTGTCCGGACCACAGCGACGACGACGACGAGCTGCCTCTGGACGACCGAGCTCCCGATGCCGCACTGAACGTCGACTCATTGGATCCTGCCGTCGTACCGAACAAGCTCGAATCGAGATCCGAGGGTGAGCGAGACGGCGGACCGAATGGAACCAGCACTCCGGTACCGGATGCGCGTCCAGACTCGCTGGAGGCGTGGTACAAAGGGAGCGAAGAGAGCGACGGCGTGGACAGCGGCGGCGCGGACGGAATCGACGATGCGGACTGAATGGACGACGGGCGAGGCGGTCCGTGCTGCGGGCGCTTGGAATCCGGTTCGCCGGTGGACGACCCTTGCGGGCTTCGTGTCCTCCGGAGTCCGGCCACTCGTAGACGCAGGACGAATTCGCGTCCCAGTAGTCCAGCTTCGTAATCCGACATCAATAGATCTCCGTCGTTGTCTTCAGCATGGTAGTCCAGGATCGGTGCTCGCACAGCTTGTTGCGGCGTTGATCCAGTGTTCTCAGCATCCGGTCCAGTCCGGTCTTGTGCGTCCGGCGTATCCAGTACGATCTTGAAGGGCACACCGGATGCCAGCTCGCGCCACTCGATCAGCTCGAACGCGAGGAAGTGCTGAACGTCTTCGACCACAGAGCGCACCAGGCTCGGTGCGACTCTGGAGGACTTGGACTGGAACCACATCGGGATCAGGTTGTGAAACCTGAAACCAGCAGCGAAGAGGAGAGACTGGATGAGCGCAACGCACTCTCGTGGCGAGAGCAGGCTTGGCGGAATCACGATACCCGTGACGTCCTGGGCCAGACACAGCTCAAGCCGTACCGAATCCAGCTCCGCGATCCATGCAGCGTCTTGGCTTGCCATCGCCATTCGGTCCGACAGGTACTTCGACGTCGCCAACGCAGCCGCCCACCATTCGGTGAAGTCGGGTGCCGGCTCGGGCCAGGCATACTCCACCTTGAGCGGGACGACCGCGCTCTCACGGTGCTGCTCCCAGCGGCGCACTTGCTCAGCCACGTACGCCTTTGCCTGAGCCTCGCTCACTTGGGCCTTGGTCTCGCTGGGTCCTCGAGGATCCGAGGGCGCCAGACTGGATCGGGCTTCACTCTTGAGCGGGGGTGCTTCAGCATTCGCGGCCGGACCAGATTGCGCGGGTGCAGACCGGGTCTCAGCTTCGTCGTTCAGTACGCCGTCTTCTTGGACAGTCGACAGCGGTCCTTCGTGCTTGATCGTCGGGGCTTCGTCCAGAATCTCGACTTCATCATCCGGCTGAGGAGAGTCCGAAACTCGATCCTCGGCCGGGGGCTCAACCTCATTGGCGCCTCCCACAGACGCCTGGGCGGGTTCCTTGTCCTGTGTGGACTCACCCTCATCCAGTCCCGTCGCCGGGTCTGGGACACATTCGGTGCCGGCCGGCACAGACTCGGTCGAGTCCGCCTCCAGAGCCTCGTCCTGGTTTGCTTGGTGCGCATCCAGAGCGGAGGACTCCGGGGCCGCTTGATCTTGAACGGCCGCCGACGCCTTCTTCTTCTCTTCCAGGGCCGCCTTGCGCTTCTCCGCGCCAGCCTTCCGAGCCTCCCGGACAACGTCGTCCAGGGCCTTGTGCTCCTCCGGCGGCAACCCTTGTCCACGACGCGACTGACGAGACGCCTCACCGCGTCCGCCTCCGCGTCCACCTTCACGTGCTTCCTTCCTTCCAGTCATAACCAAACTGTTAGTCCAGGTAGTCAGTAGAAACACCCCTTTAGACCAAATCAATATACAAACAACTCCGGTGGAATCCTAGGCAACCAAATCCGGGCACGCGCACCAGCTGAGGCGAGGCGGGTGAACGCCTTTATCGTCCAGGGTGTATAGCGCGCTATGCCGGACCGAATGAAATTCGGGTTCGGAGTACCAGAGATTGTCCACGCGATAAGCAGCCCACGGGACACCGAATGACCCGGGCCTGAAACCGCTTGGACGCACCGAATCGCACGGATGCGGTCCGGTGTTTTGGCGTGTGTCCTTGTGTCAACCCCTATAGGTATCGTTTACCTTTGGCGGACCGGACTTCACCGAAGTGAGTTGTTGCAATACAGAATAAAGTCTGCTGGGTGTGTTCCTGGGATAAACCACACCGAATGAACAGAAGGTCAGACCGAATGGAAGGGATCACTGTCAGATCCGTAATTCAGACCAACCAACCACACAGAAATACAATGCCGAGCTAAACGTCACAAAATATACAGCCACCACTTATTCTTTGAGACCCTTGGGTGGGGGGTCTATACACCAGTCGACTTCGGAGCCGTCACCCAAGGCACTGGTCAGCCCTGGATGCACACTCACTTACGCGCACCACCCTCACAGAATGAGGGAACAATACAAAATATAATTCAGTCCTATCACACAGTAGTCGATCAATCCGGTCTGGGGGGTGACTACCTCAACCACCAAAGACACACAGTAGGGAATATGAAATGGATGCCCGGATAGGACACGCAAATAGGAAATGAAGCTCTCACAGGTCACTCCAGGGCGCGAAACCCCAGTCACTGCCGACCTCGCCTTGGTACCTTTGAGTCCCCACTACACCGGTGCTCGCTACACCGGTGAGGCCTTGGAAGCGTCCCTAAACGTACTTAGACCGCGCGCAGGCAGTCTCCCGGAGGGCTCTTGAAGACGAGAAAGTCGAGGCTCTACTGCTGTCCTCGGGCGCCAGAATCGTCCGCGTGTTCTTCGGCAAATTGGTTTCTGTTTAGATCTTACGTTTGGCTAGCTATCTTCTATCACTTCGCTGACTTTAATGTAGGTTTCACTATGCTTCGCTTGTCTTGAGTATGCTTGTGCTTCTTGACAGTGCTTCGGTATGCTTGTCTTGTTTTCGGTATGCGGGAACTTGTTGACGGCGACACTTCTTCGGGCACACTCATCAGATGATGACAGAGGTACCTTGGGTACACCGTCCTTTCGCTTGGGTACACTGTCTCTTCGTCTTGGAACTGGACCTCTCCCTTGGATGTGCGGCTCATTCGGTGCTGCACGTGGGTCTTGGGGGGTCTTGGTCTCACCTGGTCTGGATCGACGCCGCTGCTTGAATACATGCGGCGCGCACTGGGCTTGTTCTTGGTGCGTCGATATCCAGTGTGTACATAATGGACGGACCGAATGAATGATCCGGTCCGTCCTCATCCGGTTCGGCACTTCGTCATTCTGTGCGCGATCACCGGGTGCACCACGATTCAGTCCGGGCAACACGGGGCTTTGTCCAGCAAGGTCTTGCGGGTGCGCGATCATGTCAGGTGAGGTCGATTCAATGGGGTAGGCCGACAACTTGACTGAGCCAATGCAGGCAGTGGCCAGGATACGTTCACTGACCACACTTTCACGCCTTGGGCCTATCCTGCAGTTAGGGAAGTCGGCGGATGGACAGGATGCGGTACTCCACACCAGATATGAGCGCTCATCCGGTGGGTGCATCTCCAATCCTGTGAGCCCATGCTTGCTGCAAGTGCCGGGTCCCATCAAATCTCCACACACATCCACAATCCACACACCACACTTGTCTCTGCCGGATGTCCATCCCGTGCGACCAATCACAGTTCTCCGAAGGGTCAGTGTATCCATGGGGTCGGACATGGGTGCAGTCAGAAATCCACTTCCACATCGTGTCACATTCAGGAGCAAGAAAGACAAAAGCAGTCGCCCACCGTGGGGCTCGAACCCACGACCACAAGATTAAGAGTCTTGCGCTCTACCGACTGAGCTAGACGGGCTTCATATCCACTCCTCCACCACAAAAATACAAAATCAAACAACACAAACACCACAAACAAACACGCACACTCACGCGCACACCGCACAACCACACCCCACACGCGCATCACGCCACCCACCCATCGCATCCACATGCTAACTAACACACCACATCCACAGACACTCAGCGTTGCCTGGCTTGACCACCGCCACCGCCACCGCCATCGACTGCTGCTGCTGCTTCTGCTGCCTACGCTCCGTCCTCGTCGTGTCACCGACTCGCCCGTTGGCTGCTTCGTGCGGCCACTGGCACGTGCTGGTTCGTAGCGTACCGCTCATTAGCTGGCCGTAGTCGCGGATGACGGGCCACGCGTCGGAGCCGCATCCTCCAAGTCCGACGGACCTCATCGACAGACTTCCTCGAGCTCATGGGGCGAGCCATCGACTCGGACACGATAGCGGGCGATGGTCCGCGCACGGAGGAAGCAGCAGAGACGCCAAAGACGCCCCAGGCATTCAGGAGCAAGAAAGACAAAAGCAGTCGCCCACCGTGGGGCTCGAACCCACGACCACAAGATTAAGAGTCTTGCGCTCTACCGACTGAGCTAGACGGGCTTCATATCCACTCCTCCACCACAAAAATACAAAATCAAACAACACAAACACCACAAACAAACACGCACACTCACGCGCACACCGCACAACCACACCCCACACGCGCATCACGCCACCCACCCATCGCATCCACATGCTAACTAACACACCACATCCACAGACACTCAGCGTTGCCTGGCTTGACCACCGCCACCGCCACCGCCATCGACTGCTGCTGCTGCTTCTGCTGCCTACGCTCCGTCCTCGTCGTGTCACCGACTCGCCCGTTGGCTGCTTCGTGCGGCCACTGGCACGTGCTGGTTCGTAGCGTACCGCTCATTAGCTGGCCGTAGTCGCGGATGACGGGCCACGCGTCGGAGCCGCATCCTCCAAGTCCGACGGACCTCATCGACAGACTTCCTCGAGCTCATGGGGCGAGCCATCGACTCGGACACGATAGCGGGCGATGGTCCGCGCACGGAGGAAGCAGCAGAGACGCCAAAAGACGCCCCAGGCATTCAGGAGCAAGAAAGACAAAAGCAGTCGCCCACCGTGGGGCTCGAACCCACGACCACAAGATTAAGAGTCTTGCGCTCTACCGACTGAGCTAGACGGGCTTCATATCCACTCCTCCACCACAAAAATACAAAATCAAACAACACAAACACCACAAACAAACACGCACACTCACGCGCACACCGCACAACCACACCCCACACGCGCATCACGCCACCCACCCATCGCATCCACATGCTAACTAACACACCACATCCACAGACACTCAGCGTTGCCTGGCTTGACCACCGCCACCGCCACCGCCATCGACTGCTGCTGCTGCTTCTGCTGCCTACGCTCCGTCCTCGTCGTGTCACCGACTCGCCCGTTGGCTGCTTCGTGCGGCCACTGGCACGTGCTGGTTCGTAGCGTACCGCTCATTAGCTGGCCGTAGTCGCGGATGACGGGCCACGCGTCGGAGCCGCATCCTCCAAGTCCGACGGACCTCATCGACAGACTTCCTCGAGCTCATGGGGCGAGCCATCGACTCGGACACGATAGCGGGCGATGGTCCGCGCACGGAGGAAGCAGCAGAGACGCCAAAAGACGCCCCAGGCATTCAGGAGCAAGAAAGACAAAAGCAGTCGCCCACCGTGGGGCTCGAACCCACGACCACAAGATTAAGAGTCTTGCGCTCTACCGACTGAGCTAGACGGGCTTCATATCCACTCCTCCACCACAAAAATACAAAATCAAACAACACAAACACCACAAACAAACACGCACACTCACGCGCACACCGCACAACCACACCCCACACGCGCATCACGCCACCCACCCATCGCATCCACATGCTAACTAACACACCACATCCACAGACACTCAGCGTTGCCTGGCTTGACCACCGCCACCGCCACCGCCATCGACTGCTGCTGCTGCTTCTGCTGCCTACGCTCCGTCCTCGTCGTGTCACCGACTCGCCCGTTGGCTGCTTCGTGCGGCCACTGGCACGTGCTGGTTCGTAGCGTACCGCTCATTAGCTGGCCGTAGTCGCGGATGACGGGCCACGCGTCGGAGCCGCATCCTCCAAGTCCGACGGACCTCATCGACAGACTTCCTCGAGCTCATGGGGCGAGCCATCGACTCGGACACGATAGCGGGCGATGGTCCGCGCACGGAGGAAGCAGCAGAGACGCCAAAAGACGCCCCAGGCATTCAGGAGCAAGAAAGACAAAAGCAGTCGCCCACCGTGGGGCTCGAACCCACGACCACAAGATTAAGAGTCTTGCGCTCTACCGACTGAGCTAGACGGGCTTCATATCCACTCCTCCACCACAAAAATACAAAATCAAACAACACAAACACCACAAACAAACACGCACACTCACGCGCACACCGCACAACCACACCCCACACGCGCATCACGCCACCCACCCATCGCATCCACATGCTAACTAACACACCACATCCACAGACACTCAGCGTTGCCTGGCTTGACCACCGCCACCGCCACCGCCATCGACTGCTGCTGCTGCTTCTGCTACCTACGCTCCGTCCTCGTCGTGTCACCGACTCGCCCGTTGGCAGCTTCGTGCGGCCACTGGCACGTGCTGGTTCGTAGCGTACCGCTCATTAGCTGGCCGTAGTCGCGGATGACGGGCCACGCGTCGGAGCCGCATCCTCCAAGTCCGACGGACCTCATCGACAGACTTCCTCGAGCTCATGGGGCGAGCCATCGACTCGGACACGATAGCGGGCGATGGTCCGCGCACGGAGGAAGCAGCAGAGACGCCAAAGACGCCCCAGGCATTCAGGAGCAAGAAAGACAAAGCAGTCGCCCACCGTGGGGCTCGAACCCACGACCACAAGATTAAGAGTCTTGCGCTCTACCGACTGAGCTAGACGGGCTTCATATCCACTCCTCCACCACAAAAATACAAAATCAAACAACACAAACACCACAAACAAACACGCACACTCACGCGCACACCGCACAACCACACCCCACACGCGCATCACGCCACCCACCCATCGCATCCACATGCTAACTAACACACCACATCCACAGACACTCAGCGTTGCCTGGCTTGACCACCGCCACCGCCACCGCCATCGACTGCTGCTGCTGCTTCTGCTGCCTACGCTCCGTCCTCGTCGTGTCACCGACTCGCCCGTTGGCTGCTTCGTGCGGCCACTGGCACGTGCTGGTTCGTAGCGTACCGCTCATTAGCTGGCCGTAGTCGCGGATGACGGGCCACGCGTCGGAGCCGCATCCTCCAAGTCCGACGGACCTCATCGACAGACTTCCTCGAGCTCATGGGGCGAGCCATCGACTCGGACACGATAGCGGGCGATGGTCCGCGCACGGAGGAAGCAGCAGAGACGCCAAAAGACGCCCCAGGCATTCAGGAGCAAGAAAGACAAAAGCAGTCGCCCACCGTGGGGCTCAACCCACGACCACAAGATTAAGAGTCTTGCGCTCTACCGACTGAGCTAGACGGGCTTCATATCCACTCCTCCACCACAAAAATACAAAATCAAACAACACAAACACCACAAACAAACACGCACACTCACGCGCACACCGCACAACCACACCCCACACGCGCATCACGCCACCCACCCATCGCATCCACATGCTAACTAACACACCACATCCACAGACACTCAGCGTTGCCTGGCTTGACCACCGCCACCGCCACCGCCATCGACTGCTGCTGCTGCTTCTGCTGCCTACGCTCCGTCCTCGTCGTGTCACCGACTCGCCCGTTGGCTGCTTCGTGCGGCCACTGGCACGTGCTGGTTCGTAGCGTACCGCTCATTAGCTGGCCGTAGTCGCGGATGACGGGCCACGCGTCGGAGCCGCATCCTCCAAGTCCGACGGACCTCATCGACAGACTTCCTCGAGCTCATGGGGCGAGCCATCGACTCGGACACGATAGCGGGCGATGGTCCGCGCACGGAGGAAGCAGCAGAGACGCCAAAGACGCCCCAGGCATTCAGGAGCAAGAAAGACAAAAGCAGTCGCCCACCGTGGGGCTCAACCCACGACCACAAGATTAAGAGTCTTGCGCTCTACCGACTGAGCTAGACGGGCTTCATATCCACTCCTCCACCACAAAAATACAAAATCAAACAACACAAACACCACAAACAAACACGCACACTCACGCGCACACCGCACAACCACACCCCACACGCGCATCACGCCACCCACCCATCGCATCCACATGCTAACTAACACACCACATCCACAGACACTCAGCGTTGCCTGGCTTGACCACCGCCACCGCCACCGCCATCGACTGCTGCTGCTGCTTCTGCTGCCTACGCTCCGTCCTCGTCGTGTCACCGACTCGCCCGTTGGCTGCTTCGTGCGGCCACTGGCACGTGCTGGTTCGTAGCGTACCGCTCATTAGCTGGCCGTAGTCGCGGATGACGGGCCACGCGTCGGAGCCGCATCCTCCAAGTCCGACGGACCTCATCGACAGACTTCCTCGAGCTCATGGGGCGAGCCATCGACTCGGACACGATAGCGGGCGATGGTCCGCGCACGGAGGAAGCAGCAGAGACGCCAAAGACGCCCCAGGCATTCAGGAGCAAGAAAGACAAAAGCAGTCGCCCACCGTGGGCTCGAACCCACGACCACAAGATTAAGAGTCTTGCGCTCTACCGACTGAGCTAGACGGGCTTCATATCCACTCCTCCACCACAAAAATACAAAATCAAACAACACAAACACCACAAACAAACACGCACACTCACGCGCACACCGCACAACCACACCCCACACGCGCATCACGCCACCCACCCATCGCATCCACATGCTAACTAACACACCACATCCACAGACACTCAGCGTTGCCTGGCTTGACCACCGCCACCGCCACCGCCATCGACTGCTGCTGCTGCTTCTGCTGCCTACGCTCCGTCCTCGTCGTGTCACCGACTCGCCCGTTGGCTGCTTCGTGCGGCCACTGGCACGTGCTGGTTCGTAGCGTACCGCTCATTAGCTGGCCGTAGTCGCGGATGACGGGCCACGCGTCGGAGCCGCATCCTCCAAGTCCGACGGACCTCATCGACAGACTTCCTCGAGCTCATGGGGCGAGCCATCGACTCGGACACGATAGCGGGCGATGGTCCGCGCACGGAGGAAGCAGCAGAGACGCCAAAAGACGCCCCAGGCATTCAGGAGCAAGAAAGACAAAAGCAGTCGCCCACCGTGGGGCTCGAACCCACGACCACAAGATTAAGAGTCTTGCGCTCTACCGACTGAGCTAGACGGGCTTCATATCCACTCCTCCACCACAAAAATACAAAATCAAACAACACAAACACCACAAACAAACACGCACACTCACGCGCACACCGCACAACCACACCCCACACGCGCATCACGCCACCCACCCATCGCATCCACATGCTAACTAACACACCACATCCACAGACACTCAGCGTTGCCTGGCTTGACCACCGCCACCGCCACCGCCATCGACTGCTGCTGCTGCTTCTGCTGCCTACGCTCCGTCCTCGTCGTGTCACCGACTCGCCCGTTGGCTGCTTCGTGCGGCCACTGGCACGTGCTGGTTCGTAGCGTACCGCTCATTAGCTGGCCGTAGTCGCGGATGACGGGCCACGCGTCGGAGCCGCATCCTCCAAGTCCGACGGACCTCATCGACAGACTTCCTCGAGCTCATGGGGCGAGCCATCGACTCGGACACGATAGCGGGCGATGGTCCGCGCACGGAGGAAGCAGCAGAGACGCCAAAAGACGCCCCAGGCATTCAGGAGCAAGAAAGACAAAAGCAGTCGCCCACCGTGGGGCTCGAACCCACGACCACAAGATTAAGAGTCTTGCGCTCTACCGACTGAGCTAGACGGGCTTCATATCCACTCCTCCACCACAAAAATACAAAATCAAACAACACAAACACCACAAACAAACACGCACACTCACGCGCACACCGCACAACCACACCCCACACGCGCATCACGCCACCCACCCATCGCATCCACATGCTAACTAACACACCACATCCACAGACACTCAGCGTTGCCTGGCTTGACCACCGCCACCGCCACCGCCATCGACTGCTGCTGCTGCTTCTGCTGCCTACGCTCCGTCCTCGTCGTGTCACCGACTCGCCCGTTGGCTGCTTCGTGCGGCCACTGGCACGTGCTGGTTCGTAGCGTACCGCTCATTAGCTGGCCGTAGTCGCGGATGACGGGCCACGCGTCGGAGCCGCATCCTCCAAGTCCGACGGACCTCATCGACAGACTTCCTCGAGCTCATGGGGCGAGCCATCGACTCGGACACGATAGCGGGCGATGGTCCGCGCACGGAGGAAGCAGCAGAGACGCCAAAAGACGCCCCAGGCATTCAGGAGCAAGAAAGACAAAAGCAGTCGCCCACCGTGGGGCTCGAACCCACGACCACAAGATTAAGAGTCTTGCGCTCTACCGACTGAGCTAGACGGGCTTCATATCCACTCCTCCACCACAAAAATACAAAATCAAACAACACAAACACCACAAACAAACACGCACACTCACGCGCACACCGCACAACCACACCCCACACGCGCATCACGCCACCCACCCATCGCATCCACATGCTAACTAACACACCACATCCACAGACACTCAGCGTTGCCTGGCTTGACCACCGCCACCGCCACCGCCATCGACTGCTGCTGCTGCTTCTGCTGCCTACGCTCCGTCCTCGTCGTGTCACCGACTCGCCCGTTGGCTGCTTCGTGCGGCCACTGGCACGTGCTGGTTCGTAGCGTACCGCTCATTAGCTGGCCGTAGTCGCGGATGACGGGCCACGCGTCGGAGCCGCATCCTCCAAGTCCGACGGACCTCATCGACAGACTTCCTCGAGCTCATGGGGCGAGCCATCGACTCGGACACGATAGCGGGCGATGGTCCGCGCACGGAGGAAGCAGCAGAGACGCCAAAAGACGCCCCAGGCATTCAGGAGCAAGAAAGACAAAAGCAGTCGCCCACCGTGGGGCTCGAACCCACGACCACAAGATTAAGAGTCTTGCGCTCTACCGACTGAGCTAGACGGGCTTCATATCCACTCCTCCACCACAAAAATACAAAATCAAACAACACAAACACCACAAACAAACACGCACACTCACGCGCACACCGCACAACCACACCCCACACGCGCATCACGCCACCCACCCATCGCATCCACATGCTAACTAACACACCACATCCACAGACACTCAGCGTTGCCTGGCTTGACCACCGCCACCGCCACCGCCATCGACTGCTGCTGCTGCTTCTGCTGCCTACGCTCCGTCCTCGTCGTGTCACCGACTCGCCCGTTGGCTGCTTCGTGCGGCCACTGGCACGTGCTGGTTCGTAGCGTACCGCTCATTAGCTGGCCGTAGTCGCGGATGACGGGCCACGCGTCGGAGCCGCATCCTCCAAGTCCGACGGACCTCATCGACAGACTTCCTCGAGCTCATGGGGCGAGCCATCGACTCGGACACGATAGCGGGCGATGGTCCGCGCACGGAGGAAGCAGCAGAGACGCCAAAAGACGCCCCAGGCATTCAGGAGCAAGAAAGACAAAAGCAGTCGCCCACCGTGGGGCTCGAACCCACGACCACAAGATTAAGAGTCTTGCGCTCTACCGACTGAGCTAGACGGGCTTCATATCCACTCCTCCACCACAAAAATACAAAATCAAACAACACAAACACCACAAACAAACACGCACACTCACGCGCACACCGCACAACCACACCCCACACGCGCATCACGCCACCCACCCATCGCATCCACATGCTAACTAACACACCACATCCACAGACACTCAGCGTTGCCTGGCTTGACCACCGCCACCGCCACCGCCATCGACTGCTGCTGCTGCTTCTGCTGCCTACGCTCCGTCCTCGTCGTGTCACCGACTCGCCCGTTGGCTGCTTCGTGCGGCCACTGGCACGTGCTGGTTCGTAGCGTACCGCTCATTAGCTGGCCGTAGTCGCGGATGACGGGCCACGCGTCGGAGCCGCATCCTCCAAGTCCGACGGACCTCATCGACAGACTTCCTCGAGCTCATGGGGCGAGCCATCGACTCGGACACGATAGCGGGCGATGGTCCGCGCACGGAGGAAGCAGCAGAGACGCCAAAAGACGCCCCAGGCATTCAGGAGCAAGAAAGACAAAAGCAGTCGCCCACCGTGGGGCTCGAACCCACGACCACAAGATTAAGAGTCTTGCGCTCTACCGACTGAGCTAGACGGGCTTCATATCCACTCCTCCACCACAAAAATACAAAATCAAACAACACAAACACCACAAACAAACACGCACACTCACGCGCACACCGCACAACCACACCCCACACGCGCATCACGCCACCCACCCATCGCATCCACATGCTAACTAACACACCACATCCACAGACACTCAGCGTTGCCTGGCTTGACCACCGCCACCGCCACCGCCATCGACTGCTGCTGCTGCTTCTGCTGCCTACGCTCCGTCCTCGTCGTGTCACCGACTCGCCCGTTGGCTGCTTCGTGCGGCCACTGGCACGTGCTGGTTCGTAGCGTACCGCTCATTAGCTGGCCGTAGTCGCGGATGACGGGCCACGCGTCGGAGCCGCATCCTCCAAGTCCGACGGACCTCATCGACAGACTTCCTCGAGCTCATGGGGCGAGCCATCGACTCGGACACGATAGCGGGCGATGGTCCGCGCACGGAGGAAGCAGCAGAGACGCCAAAAGACGCCCCAGGCATTCAGGAGCAAGAAAGACAAAAGCAGTCGCCCACCGTGGGGCTCGAACCCACGACCACAAGATTAAGAGTCTTGCGCTCTACCGACTGAGCTAGACGGGCTTCATATCCACTCCTCCACCACAAAAATACAAAATCAAACAACACAAACACCACAAACAAACACGCACACTCACGCGCACACCGCACAACCACACCCCACACGCGCATCACGCCACCCACCCATCGCATCCACATGCTAACTAACACACCACATCCACAGACACTCAGCGTTGCCTGGCTTGACCACCGCCACCGCCACCGCCATCGACTGCTGCTGCTGCTTCTGCTGCCTACGCTCCGTCCTCGTCGTGTCACCGACTCGCCCGTTGGCTGCTTCGTGCGGCCACTGGCACGTGCTGGTTCGTAGCGTACCGCTCATTAACTGGCCGTAGTCGCGGATGACGGGCCACGCGTCGGAGCCGCATCCTCCAAGTCCGACGGACCTCATCGACAGACTTCCTCGAGCTCATGGGGCGAGCCATCGACTCGGACACGATAGCGGGCGATGGTCCGCGCACGGAGGAAGCAGCAGAGACGCCAAAAGACGCCCCAGGCATTCAGGAGCAAGAAAGACAAAAGCAGTCGCCCACCGTGGGGCTCGAACCCACGACCACAAGATTAAGAGTCTTGCGCTCTACCGACTGAGCTAGACGGGCTTCATATCCACTCCTCCACCACAAAAATACAAAATCAAACAACACAAACACCACAAACAAACACGCACACTCACGCGCACACCGCACAACCACACCCCACACGCGCATCACGCCACCCACCCATCGCATCCACATGCTAACTAACACACCACATCCACAGACACTCAGCGTTGCCTGGCTTGACCACCGCCACCGCCACCGCCATCGACTGCTGCTTCTGCTTCTGCTGCCTACGCTCCGTCCTCGTCGTGTCACCGACTCGCCCGTTGGCTGCTTCGTGCGGCCACTGGCACGTGCTGGTTCGTAGCGTACCGCTCATTAGCTGGCCGTAGTCGCGGATGACGGGCCACGCGTCGGAGCCGCATCCTCCAAGTCCGACGGACCTCATCGACAGACTTCCTCGAGCTCATGGGGCGAGCCATCGACTCGGACACGATAGCGGGCGATGGTCCGCGCACGGAGGAAGCAGCAGAGACGCCATAAGACGCCCCAGGCATTCAGGAGCAAGAAAGACAAAAGCAGTCGCCCACCGTGGGGCTCGAACCCACGACCACAAGATTAACCCCTTACTTCCCGGGCTGGATACGAGGTGTATATTTTTTTCTGTCCCATAATCTAACGTCTTGATTTTTGTATGCACCATCGTCTAAGTACGGATTTTGAGGCGCGGGTTGGGGGTGGGTACGAGGGCAGACGTGTGGGCATAGGAGTGACAGCTACAACATAAAGGCATCCTATGTAGGCAAACTTGTCTTATCTGTTTGCCTATGATGCCCAAATCAACATAAGAAATGCCCTGTTTATCGGTGCGTTCGATTTTTGTGACATTGCACACGTGCAGCAACGGATAAAATGGACATGCGATCGTTGATGGTAATGCAAATTGGTACGTTTCAATTGATTGCTAGCTCACAAATGATGCACAAAACGTACTGCCTACAACTCGTCGTCAGCCATGCCTCCCCCCGCACTTCTCGCTTCCTCCAGCTTCCTCCTCCACCTCCGAGACAGCCTCAGCTTGGCTCACCACCGCTCCCTGCGCTTGACTGACCCGGCGTCGCTTCTTTCCAGGGCGCGAAGGTGGGGGGCGGTCGCGCACCTTGTGCCCTTGAAGTAGATGACGCGGGATGTCGTTTCCGTTGTCCCAATCGCCATGCCAGATCTGAAAGCACGTCTTCGCTCTTCCTTCGCGGACTACATTGCACAAGTACTTGCTGCATTGCATCGCTACATGTTAGATATTGAGCCTCTTTTTACAATAGCAAGCAGCACTTACCGTTTGTTGCCCGCAGAGCACCCCGGGCAAAAGTACTTCGTAAACTTTCGCGGCTTGACCTTGAACAGCGCGCACACCTTGCACGAGCGCTGACGCCGTTTCACCCCCTGCTCCCCGTCGACAGTGTCAGGATTCTCCTCCAGATAATGGCTGTCATCAGCTGCTCCATCTTGCCCCGACGTCTGCTGCCGCGACTCGGACCGAGCTGGTGACGCCGCCGTCCGATCCCTTGCTGAAGTCGCTTGCTGTAAGTTATATACACGTTGACAACATTAGGCCGCCTTATGTTGAAAAAACGTGCCCCACCAAAGCGCTTATGTTGACGGGGCAACATAACTTACCTCAATCTCTGTGAAAACAATGTCGGAGTCCACAGCCAAGAGTTGCTCCATCAGCTCTTCAAAAAAGGCGTAGTGCTTCGGTGGCCGCTTGTTGTTCACCTTCTTGTTGTAGCGGTACACGATAAACGCGTTCACGAGCGCCATATCTAGAAGACCCAGAAACAGCGTCTTGTAGTACTTGCGCGTTTTGTAGGACAGCTGCACACTATAGCGCTGCATACGGAGCTGGTCGTGGACGTCAACACCGCCCATCGAGCGGTGATAGTCTCGCACCAGCTCCGGCGCAAGGACTGACTGCATTCGACCGTGGATTCGCCGCACTACAGAGACATAATACAAATACAATGTGAGCACTTCAACAGAAATAATAGCATAGACGCATAACTTACGGACTGCGACAGCTTGTCGACTGCCTCCGCTTGACAGCATGTGGACCGGATTTCGGTCCATCCACATCGCTGCCGTAACCTGCGGGAACATCTTGTTCTGCGCGAGCTTCGTCGTCCCCTGAGGCGGCACCACCACCTTCCTCTTGTTTACCGTTCGAACCTTTTTGCTTGTGATCACGCCCTTCGCGTAGCCGGATCGATCGGTCTGAATCGTCCCTGTCAGGTACATACGGCGATGCAGGAGCTCCAACGCGAGCTTTACCGAAGTGTAGAACCGATCGGTTACCACTAGTCTCCACGGCGACGTTGGTGAGGGGGGCAACAGTGCATGCATGTTGCGCAGCACCGCCGCTTCGCCGGAATTGTTGTCCTCGGGCACGGGAGTGAGAAGATGGGTTTTTGCGCCACAGTAAATCTCGATCCTAAGCAAAGTAACAATAGTACACCGATATGTTAGTTCTTATGTTAGTTTCATGTAGCCCATCAGTGTTTTATGTTGGTTCACATCCAACATAAGCACTTGGGCCAAAAAAAAATAGCAAGCCAAAGCTTGCCACTTCAACCACCAACGCACCTCATGCAATACGCCGTCTTAGCGCAGGCAGCGACAAAAACCTTCGTTCCCCACCGGTGCGGCTTGTCCTTGTTGAATTGGCGCATTGGGTTGTAACGCGAGCGTGAAGGCAACGTCGCCTCGTCGAAGCTGAGAATTGGGGGCGGCTTGTAGCCGCGGGCAAACGTGCGCTGCAGCACGTCGACAACAGGTCGGATCTTCCACGCGCGGTCCAGGCGGGCTTGCGGGGACTTGTTGTTGGAGAAGTGTAGATAGCCCATAATATGAAAGAAACGATTCTTTGCCATGAACTTGCCGAACCGATTCGTAGGTAGCGCCCCAATCTTCTTCAGTGACCAATGCGCCGCGATTCCCTTTCGGATAGGCGCCAACATCCTGGCAATCAGCAATGCCACGACCCGTAGAACTTCCCATGCCTCAATGTCATCCACAGCTGCAAGCCGGCGGCGGATCTCACCAAGATCTTCAACGTCTCCACCATTCCGACGCTGCTGCGTACGTAGCGTCCGTGCCCGCTGCGGGATGGATTGTCGGTGATAGGTGTTGCTCTCAACAGCAATCTGCGCCCACAACTTTGGCGGGAGGAAGTAGAATAGCAAAGCCAGAGGGTCATCGGCCACGCTTAGGACGCTGTCGCTTGGGCCGTATGGTCCATCGTAGAGGTCTTCGTAGGTCGGATCCGGGCCAAACTTCGATGTATCTGCAACCAATAACACATTCAAAGATATGTTAGACGTTATGTTGAACGACTTCCACTTACGACAACGTATGTTGGATGCGTCCAAAATAACTTACCGTACTCCCAGCCATCGTCTCGCATCGAAGTGATCAGGTGCTTGTCTTTTGCAGCAGACAAGCAGACAGAGTCCGGAAGCTCTCCGCGCTCGATGTCGGAATCTTCGTCCGTGAGATCACCGATGTCCCAATCTTCACTCCAGCTTTCATCATCGGCGTCTTCCTCGTCTTCGGGCTCTTCTTGGATGTCAGGATCCTCATCCGAGTTCAGGCCGGTATAGCGGTCGGCGCCTTCCTCCATCAGGTTTGGGTCTGCGTCGACGACACAGGGTGGGACGTAGGGCTCATCGTCTTCTCCATCGCTACCACCGTCGCTGCACTCTTCACCACCACTGCGCCCGTCGTCCATTGGCCCGATCTACCGGTTTCACAATAATACACACAGTTATGTTAGTCCTTATGTTCACATCCGTTTGCACGGCAGCTGCTAATGTTGGAGAAGACCAACATAACTTACATCTTCGTCTTGCAGGATACCGCGGCGACGTTTGCGAGATGACGAGGATGGTCCCCGTTTCCGCTTCCCCGCGTTCGACGTTGGCGCAGTCTGCTCTGCAGGTAACGGCGTCCGAACAGGCGTGCTGGGGTTCTCGGTAACAGCGATAGAGCCGACGATGTCAGCGAGCACCTCACTGACGGCAGCCTCAACTGCATGAGCTGCTTCTTGCCCCTCCGTGGCTGCGTAGCTATCACCGAACTCCTTCGCCGCCTTCTTCTTGGTCGTCGACGTCGACTTGCCCGACGTCTCCTTCGCCGCCTTCTTCTTCATTCTGGACGCCGGAAGCTTAGCCGCCGCCCTCTTCTTGCCGGTCGCCGGTGACTTGGCCGCGGCTTTCTTCTTGCCGGCCACTGGCGGCCTGGCCACAGCCTTGGACTTGGTCCGCGTCGCCTTTGCCGCCTCCTTCTTCTTGTGGGGCGCAAGCGGCTTCGCCGCTGCCTTCTTCTTCGTCACCGTATCCTTGACCTCGGCTGCTGCGTCCTTGGTCTTCGTTGCCTTCTTGCCCGTCGTCTGCTTGGCCTCAGCAGCAGCCGTAGCGCCCGCCTCCTCCTTGCCCTCAGCTCTTGGCCACGCAGGGGCATCGCCTTTGGACTCGGCGACCTCCATCGCCGCTGTCGTACGCTTCGCAGCCCTCGCTGCCCCGCAGCGTTATCACCCGTCTTCTGCTGCGCACGACGCACGCGACGTTCGTGGCGCTCGCTCAGCAGTGCCTCGAGGCACAGGCGCCGCTCGTGTTCGGTTAGCTGGTGCCGTGGGGTTTTGCCGGCCGGACCAACCATGTTGCGCTCGATTCGTCTTTTTGCTAAATGAGCTCTGCAGCCTGCTGGCCACTCGTGCTTACTGGGTGAGACCCTCCCTTCTCTACCACCTGCAACCGTACCTACAGACTACAAACCTAAGCCTGTGCATTTGGTTCTTTTTTGTTAATAAAATATCTTACTTTCACTATAGGATATCTTGGGATTGTCTCCATACAAACACTAAGTCTAATCGCTCCTTATGTTGGACCTCCAACATACCAGAGACGCTGCGACAAAAGTGAATTAGGGTATACACCGCTTATGTAGTACCGTACAACATACGGGAACTAAGGGGTTAAGAGTCTTGCGCTCTACCGACTGAGCTAGACGGGCTTCATATCCACTCCTCCACCACAAAAATACAAAATCAAACAACACAAACACCACAAACAAACACGCACACTCACGCGCACACCGCACAACCACCCATCGCATCCACATGCTAACTAACACACCACATCCACAGACACTCAGCGTTGCCTGGCTTGACCACCGCCACCGCCATCGACTGCTGCTGCTGCTTCTGCTGCCTACGCTCCGTCCTCGTCGTGTCACCGACTCGCCCGTTGGCTGCTTCGTGCGGCCACTGGCACGTGCTGGTTCGTAGCGTACCGCTCATTAGCTGGCCGTAGTCGCGGATGACGGGCCACGCGTCGGAGCCGCATCCTCCAAGTCCGACGGACCTCATCGACAGACTTCCTCGAGCTCATGGGGCGAGCCATCGACTCGGACACGATAGCGGGCGATGGTCCGCGCACGGAGGAAGCAGCAGAGACGCCAAAAGACGCCCCAGGCATTCAGGAGCAAGAAAGACAAAAGCAGTCGCCCACCGTGGGGCTCGAACCCACGACCACAAGATTAAGAGTCTTGCGCTCTACCGACTGAGCTAGACGGGCTTCATATCCACTCCTCCACCACAAAAATACAAAATCAAACAACACAAACACCACAAACAAACACGCACACTCACGCGCACACCGCACAACCACACCCCACACGCGCATCACGCCACCCACCCATCGCATCCACATGCTAACTAACACACCACATCCACAGACACTCAGCGTTGCCTGGCTTGACCACCGCCACCGCCACCGCCATCGACTGCTGCTGCTGCTTCTGCTGCCTACGCTCCGTCCTCGTCGTGTCACCGACTCGCCCGTTGGCTGCTTCGTGCGGCCACTGGCACGTGCTGGTTCGTAGCGTACCGCTCATTAGCTGGCCGTAGTCGCGGATGACGGGCCACGCGTCGGAGCCGCATCCTCCAAGTCCGACGGACCTCATCGACAGACTTCCTCGAGCTCATGGGGCGAGCCATCGACTCGGACACGATAGCGGGCGATGGTCCGCGCACGGAGGAAGCAGCAGAGACGCCATAAGACGCCCCAGGCATTCAGGAGCAAGAAAGACAAAAGCAGTCGCCCACCGTGGGGCTCGAACCCACGACCACAAGATTAAGAGTCTTGCGCTCTACCGACTGAGCTAGACGGGCTTCATATCCACTCCTCCACCACAAAAATACAAAATCAAACAACACAAACACCACAAACAAACACGCACACTCACGCGCACACCGCACAACCACACCCCACACGCGCATCACGCCACCCACCCATCGCATCCACATGCTAACTAACACACCACATCCACAGACACTCAGCGTTGCCTGGCTTGACCACCGCCACCGCCACCGCCATCGACTGCTGCTGCTGCTTCTGCTGCCTACGCTCCGTCCTCGTCGTGTCACCGACTCGCCCGTTGGCTGCTTCGTGCGGCCACTGGCACGTGCTGGTTCGTAGCGTACCGCTCATTAGCTGGCCGTAGTCGCGGATGACGGGCCACGCGTCGGAGCCGCATCCTCCAAGTCCGACGGACCTCATCGACAGACTTCCTCGAGCTCATGGGGCGAGCCATCGACTCGGACACGATAGCGGGCGATGGTCCGCGCACGGAGGAAGCAGCAGAGACGCCATAAGACGCCCCAGGCATTCAGGAGCAAGAAAGACAAAAGCAGTCGCCCACCGTGGGGCTCCGAACCCACGACCACAAGATTAAGAGTCTTGCGCTCTACCGACTGAGCTAGACGGGCTTCATATCCACTCCTCCACCACAAAAATACAAAATCAAACAACACAAACACCACAAACAAACACGCACACTCACGCGCACACCGCACAACCACACCCCACACGCGCATCACGCCACTCACCCATCGCATCCACATGCTAACTAACACACCACATCCACAGACACTCAGCGTTGCCTGGCTTGACCACCGCCACCGCCACCGCCATCGACTGCTGCTGCTGCTTCTGCTGCCTACGCTCCGTCCTCGTCGTGTCACCGACTCGCCCGTTGGCTGCTTCGTGCGGCCACTGGCACGTGCTGGTTCGTAGCGTACCGCTCATTAGCTGGCCGTAGTCGCGGATGACGGGCCACGCGTCGGAGCCGCATCCTCCAAGTCCGACGGACCTCATCGACAGACTTCCTCGAGCTCATGGGGCGAGCCATCGACTCGGACACGATAGCGGGCGATGGTCCGCGCACGGAGGAAGCAGCAGAGACGCCAAAAGACGCCCCAGGCATTCAGGAGCAAGAAAGACAAAAGCAGTCGCCCACCGTGGGGCTCAACCCACGACCACAAGATTAAGAGTCTTGCGCTCTACCGACTGAGCTAGACGGGCTTCATATCCACTCCTCCACCACAAAAATACAAAATCAAACAACACAAACACCACAAACAAACACGCACACTCACGCGCACACCGCACAACCACACCCCACACGCGCATCATGCCACTCACCCACCGCATCCACATGCTAACTAACACACCACATCCACAGACACTCAGCGTTGCCTGGCTTGACCACCGCCACCGCCACCGCCATCGACTGCTGCTGCTGCTTCTGCTGCCTACGCTCCGTCCTCGTCGTGTCACCGACTCGCCCGTTGGCTGCTTCGTGCGGCCACTGGCACGTGCTGGTTCGTAGCGTACCGCTCATTAGCTGGCCGTAGTCGCGGATGACGGGCCACGCGTCGGAGCCGCATCCTCCAAGTCCGACGGACCTCATCGACAGACTTCCTCGAGCTCATGGGGCGAGCCATCGACTCGGACACGATAGCGGGCGATGGTCCGCGCACGGAGGAAGCAGCAGAGACGCCATAAGACGCCCCAGGCATTCAGGAGCAAGAAAGACAAAAGCAGTCGCCCACCGTGGGGCTCGAACCCACGACCACAAGATTAAGAGTCTTGCGCTCTACCGACTGAGCTAGACGGGCTTCATATCCACTCCTCCACCACAAAAATACAAAATCAAACAACACAAACACCACAAACAAACACGCACACTCACGCGCACACCGCACAACCACACCCCACACGCGCATCACGCCACCCACCCATCGCATCCACATGCTAACTAACACACCACATCCACAGACACTCAGCGTTGCCTGGCTTGACCACCGCCACCGCCACCGCCATCGACTGCTGCTGCTGCTTCTGCTACCTACGCTCCGTCCTCGTCGTGTCACCGACTCGCCCGTTGGCTGCTTCGTGCGGCCACTGGCACGTGCTGGTTCGTAGCGTACCGCTCATTAGCTGGCCGTAGTCGCGGATGACGGGCCACGCGTCGGAGCCGCATCCTCCAAGTCCGACGGACCTCATCGACAGACTTCCTCGAGCTCATGGGGCGAGCCATCGACTCGGACACGATAGCGGGCGATGGTCCGCGCACGGATGAAGCAGCAGAGACGCCAAAGACGCCCCAGGCATTCAGGAGCAAGAAAGACAAAAGCAGTCGCCCACCGTGGGGCTCGAACCCACGACCACAAGATTAAGAGTCTTGCGCTCTACCGACTGAGCTAGACGGGCTTCATATCCACTCCTCCACCACAAAAATACAAAATCAAACAACACAAACACCACAAACAAACACGCACACTCACGCGCACACCGCACAACCACACCCCACACGCGCATCACGCCACCCACCCATCGCATCCACATGCTAACTAACACACCACATCCACAGACACTCAGCGTTGCCTGGCTTGACCACCGCCACCGCCACCGCCATCGACTGCTGCTGCTGCTTCTGCTGCCTACGCTCCGTCCTCGTCGTGTCACCGACTCGCCCGTTGGCTGCTTCGTGCGGCCACTGGCACGTGCTGGTTCGTAGCGTACCGCTCATTAGCTGGCCGTAGTCGCGGATGACGGGCCACGCGTCGGAGCCGCATCCTCCAAGTCCGACGGACCTCATCGACAGACTTCCTCGAGCTCATGGGGCGAGCCATCGACTCGGACACGATAGCGGGCGATGGTCCGCGCACGGAGGAAGCAGCAGAGACGCCATAAGACGCCCCAGGCATTCAGGAGCAAGAAAGACAAAAGCAGTCGCCCACCGTGGGGCTCGAACCCACGACCACAAGATTAAGAGTCTTGCGCTCTACCGACTGAGCTAGACGGGCTTCATATCCACTCCTCCACCACAAAAATACAAAATCAAACAACACAAACACCACAAACAAACACGCACACTCACGCGCACACCGCACAACCACACCCCACACGCGCATCACGCCACTCACCCATCGCATCCACATGCTAACTAACACACCACATCCACAGACACTCAGCGTTGCCTGGCTTGACCACCGCCACCGCCACCGCCATCGACTGCTGCTGCTGCTTCTGCTGCCTACGCTCCGTCCTCGTCGTGTCACCGACTCGCCCGTTGGCTGCTTCGTGCGGCCACTGGCACGTGCTGGTTCGTAGCGTACCGCTCATTAGCTGGCCGTAGTCGCGGATGACGGGCCACGCGTCGGAGCCGCATCCTCCAAGTCCGACGGACCTCATCGACAGACTTCCTCGAGCTCATGGGGCGAGCCATCGACTCGGACACGATAGCGGGCGATGGTCCGCGCACGGATGAAGCAGCAGAGACGCCAAAAGACGCCCCAGGCATTCAGGAGCAAGAAAGACAAAAGCAGTCGCCCACCGTGGGGCTCGAACCCACGACCACAAGATTAAGAGTCTTGCGCTCTACCGACTGAGCTAGACGGGCTTCATATCCACTCCTCCACCACAAAAATACAAAATCAAACAACACAAACACCACAAACAAACACGCACACTCACGCGCACACCGCACAACCACACCCCACACGCGCATCACGCCACCCACCCATCGCATCCACATGCTAACTAACACACCACATCCACAGACACTCAGCGTTGCCTGGCTTGACCACCGCCACCGCCACCGCCATCGACTGCTGCTGCTGCTTCTGCTGCCTACGCTCCGTCCTCGTCGTGTCACCGACTCGCCCGTTGGCTGCTTCGTGCGGCCACTGGCACGTGCTGGTTCGTAGCGTACCGCTCATTAGCTGGCCGTAGTCGCGGATGACGGGCCACGCGTCGGAGCCGCATCCTCCAAGTCCGACGGACCTCATCGACAGACTTCCTCGAGCTCATGGGGCGAGCCATCGACTCGGACACGATAGCGGGCGATGGTCCGCGCACGGATGAAGCAGCAGAGACGCCAAAAGACGCCCCAGGCATTCAGGAGCAAGAAAGACAAAAGCAGTCGCCCACCGTGGGGCTCTCGAACCCACGACCACAAGATTAAGAGTCTTGCGCTCTACCGACTGAGCTAGACGGGCTTCATATCCACTCCTCCACCACAAAAATACAAAATCAAACAACACAAACACCACAAACAAACACGCACACTCACGCGCACACCGCACAACCACACCCCACACGCGCATCACGCCACCCACCCATCGCATCCACATGCTAACTAACACACCACATCCACAGACACTCAGCGTTGCCTGGCTTGACCACCGCCACCGCCACCGCCATCGACTGCTGCTGCTGCTTCTGCTGCCTACGCTCCGTCCTCGTCGTGTCACCGACTCGCCCGTTGGCTGCTTCGTGCGGCCACTGGCACGTGCTGGTTCGTAGCGTACCGCTCATTAGCTGGCCGTAGTCGCGGATGACGGGCCACGCGTCGGAGCCGCATCCTCCAAGTCCGACGGACCTCATCGACAGACTTCCTCGAGCTCATGGGGCGAGCCATCGACTCGGACACGATAGCGGGCGATGGTCCGCGCACGGAGGAAGCAGCAGAGACGCCAAAAGACGCCCCAGGCATTCAGGAGCAAGAAAGACAAAAGCAGTCGCCCACCGTGGGGCTCGAACCCACGACCACAAGATTAAGAGTCTTGCGCTCTACCGACTGAGCTAGACGGGCTTCATATCCACTCCTCCACCACAAAAATACAAAATCAAACAACACAAACACCACAAACAAACACGCACACTCACGCGCACACCGCACAACCGCACCCCACACGCGCATCACGCCACCCACCCATCGCATCCACATGCTAACTAACACACCACATCCACAGACACTCAGCGTTGCCTGGCTTGACCACCGCCACCGCCACCGCCATCGACTGCTGCTGCTGCTTCTGCTGCCTACGCTCCGTCCTCGTCGTGTCACCGACTCGCCCGTTGGCTGCTTCGTGCGGCCACTGGCACGTGCTGGTTCGTAGCGTACCGCTCATTAGCTGGCCGTAGTCGCGGATGACGGGCCACGCGTCGGAGCCGCATCCTCCAAGTCCGACGGACCTCATCGACAGACTTCCTCGAGCTCATGGGGCGAGCCATCGACTCGGACACGATAGCGGGCGATGGTCCGCGCACGGATGAAGCAGCAGAGACGCCAAAAGACGCCCCAGGCATTCAGGAGCAAGAAAGACAAAAGCAGTCGCCCACCGTGGGGCTCGAACCCACGACCACAAGATTAAGAGTCTTGCGCTCTACCGACTGAGCTAGACGGGCTTCATATCCACTCCTCCACCACAAAAATACAAAATCAAACAACACAAACACCACAAACAAACACGCACACTCACGCGCACACCGCACAACCACACCCCACACGCGCATCACGCCACCCACCCATCGCATCCACATGCTAACTAACACACCACATCCACAGACACTCAGCGTTGCCTGGCTTGACCACCGCCACCGCCACCGCCATCGACTGCTGCTGCTGCTTCTGCTGCCTACGCTCCGTCCTCGTCGTGTCACCGACTCGCCCGTTGGCTGCTTCGTGCGGCCACTGGCACGTGCTGGTTTGTAGCGTACCGCTCATTAGACCCTTCTTCTTAGCATATCCTTATACTCTCTTAGCTCCTTGTTTAATATCATCCATACTAATGCGACCGTCTTCATGATCGGAATCACTATCGTAAGCATTAACGCCAATACCAGTGAGTGACTTGATCGCTGCTCTTGCGGGGATTGATGCTGTTGGTTGGCCAGCATATGTAGCTAGAGCAGGTACAGCGGCGTCTACAGCTTTCGACAGTAAACCACTGTCCTTAGCGAACTTATAAGCTGATTTAATACCGCCCCACACCTTTGACCAAATGCTACCACCTTGAGCCTTCTTGTACCCTTCTTGACCTCGTGCTTGGTAATTTCAAGACGAACGCCACGGTTCGCTTTTCGCGCCTTGAGTGCCTTCTCATAACTGCTTGGATGTAAGTGAATAACACTACCACTCCCCTTTAGTTCAGCACTAGTTAGACTAAGTTTACCTGTCTTGAACGCCTTCTTGAGCTTAGGCGCGCTGACATTACTCGAAATCGTTAACTCACGATACATGATTGCTGGTCTATATATTCTGAACTAAAGCACAATTACATTTAAATGATTAAAACGCTTAAATAGATCCATTCTATCTTTTTGCTTGCAATATAGCCATAACAGACACCATATACCACAGTAATCACCATGCGCTGATTGCGTTTGTATTTCGTTATACTTATCAATCCCGTAAGAAGTTGGCGGGCCTTCCCCCATCGAATCGTAATATTCATGATTATGAACTGCTGTCCAGTGCCCTATGTCCATATTAGGCTTACGTAGTAAAATTAAGAAAGAACCTTCCTTAGGTAGCGGCTTAGTAACCTCGCTAGACTCGTAGATATTGTCCAAATGAACGTCAAGCATATCGGCAAGTTTGATAAGCTCATGGTCACTAGTAACACCTTTAACTAGATCCATAATTATTTTATTTTCCGATCATTATAAATAGCAAGATATAGTCTAACTCGAACAGCTACCAACATGTCTGATACTCAGCTAGCTGATCAATTCTTATACCAGTCTTCTTTGAAGGCTGACCCTTCCGTGCGCGTATCGGCGCGTAAGCGTGTACCGTATGTAATCGATATTAATCAAGGTTCTTACACTAATGGTATTGTTTCATTTGCTGCTACCTCACAGCTAAATGGTGCAGAAGGTTTTGGTTGCCTCCGCGATGCATACATCATGATTCCTTACAAGGTGACAATGAAAAATACTCATGGCAGTATCGCGCTTACCAAGGCCGCTAATCGTCTCTCGGTCGGTCTTAAATGCGGTGTATGGAATGTTATTGATAGCCTTAGCCTAGAACTTAACGGCAAGAGTGTTATTTCAATGAGTGAATACAAGCTATTTGCTAATAATCTCCGTGCTCAAACGGAAGCCAGCGTTGATTATGTTCAAAAACACGGTGCTGAAGCCTTCCTATACCCTTACACCTCTGGTTCACTAGTATTTAGTAGTGCTGCAAGCGTCAACGGTGATGGTTATTCGAACAATGCGTCTGATATTTCTTCCGCTTTAAAGACGACAGACGATACGGGTGCTGGTGTCCTAGCCGCTAATGAAGGTTTTGTAAAGCGTCTTCTAGCTAATCCTACTACGGCGGGCGAAAAAAAACACTAATGGATGGCCTACGCTTGCTTCTGGTGTAGCTAACACACTTGCTAATCAATTCGGTCGCGGTGCGTTCGTACCAGGCGGTAGCGGAGCTGGTGCAATTGCTGGTAGCTGGAACTACATGCTTAAGATCCGCTTGGTTGATCTTCACCCTATCTTCAAGGAACTTGACCTTATGGCAAATCCTCAAATTCGTATGCGTCTTCGTGTAAACCAAGGAAGCAGCGTTATTAATTTCGGTTCTGGTACAGGCTCAAAGGCGATGACTCTTGCTTCCACAACGCTAATTTCAGGCCTTACATGTCCTATCATAGTTGCATCAACAGCAGCCAACTCCCCTAACAATGGCGTCATTCCCGACGCTTCGGCTGCTACTCAGGGTTAGATTACGGTAGCATGGGGGGGGGGGGTAGTTAATAACAGTCTAGAAACGGATAATACTTACTTTCCTTTCAGTACTGCGCGTCTATATGTACCATTTGTTGATCTCGAAAACCCTCAGGCGATTATTTCCAAGCCTGTAAAGACTGTTCGTTACCTAGATTACTATGCTCAATGGTTTGGACAGAAGGTAGGAATTGGTGTGAGCTCTGGTCAGCAAACTGTAGCATTTGATCTTCAATTGTCAGCCAGCCTTAAAAATGCTAAATATGTAGCTTTACTACCGTTTGCAGAAACTTCGGCAGGTAACTTTGCTTCTTCTCAAGTTCAGCAGTTCCAATCTCCATTCGATTCCGCACCTTGGACTGTTCAACCCGGTTCTTCAATCCGTAACTTCAATGTTAAGATTGGTTCAACGAATACATTTGATCTTAATTACGACTATGATTTCATGGATTTCTGCAATGAGTTTTCAAAGCTTGCATCTATCAACGGTGATCAAACACAAGAGCTTGCAAATGGTTTAATTGATTACCAGACTTGGTCGCAGACAAACCGCGTTCTTATCGCCGATGTTAGCCGCCTAACAGAGAAAGATATCCCACAGTCTATCCAGATTATGGGAACCAATGCTTCGTCGCAAGGTACTAACATAATTGTACTTGTTGCGTTTGAAAATGAGATGCCGTACAATAGACTAACCGGTGAGGTACTAGAATACCAAACTAACTAAATTTCTAAATGCCGCGACACTAGAAAATCACCTTTTTTTAGCTTCATGGATGATGCATTGTACTTTACTTGCAGTAAATCAATAGCTGTACCTACATCAACCCGCTTGGTATAAACCTCTCCTTCTGTAAAGTGGATGATAAAAGTTCTTGAAACAGGGCTATAAGTCACCATCTCAACCTTTTCACTTGATACCATACTATAGAGTGCCATTATATAATTAATTTTATATTTTTTATAGGTGTATACATATAGATACCCGTAACAATGAGTCAAGTTTTAACGTTTGGCAAGCATAAGTCTAAGACGATTGAGGATGTTTTTAACTCTGATATTGGATACTGTAGATGGCTAATGACTCAACCTAATTTAGTTGATGATGAGGTTTTGTCTTATCTTAAGAGTAAGTTGGGTAATAATGACGGATCTTACGTTCTAACTTTCGGAAAATACCGAGGCAAAACCATCAATCAAGTATTTGCGATTGATAAAAGATATATTGATTGGATATGCCAGAATCCTTCTTTCAACGACAAATTCCCTGAGATGATGACTGCCATTGATCAGTTGTACAGCTAAATAGCCAATTTTTTTTTGAAAAAAAAATAGAGTGAATTACTCTGTGTTAGTTACCAGTGGCTCGTTTCCTGAGTCTAACTTGACTCGACTACGCTTTAGCTTGTAGTACTCTTTATGCCGTTTACTAATTTCTTCCTTGTGCTCTTGATCATATTGCTTCTGCTTTTCAAGTCTTTTCTCGCGATGTTTTAGATAACACCGCTTTTGCGCGGCTTGAATTGCCTCTTTTCGCTCAATGTATTTTTCGTGTGAGTAAACCATGCTTATATATTACTAACTTTGTATTTTATCAGAATAAAAAATGCGATTTGTTGGAGTTCAAATCGCGTTTTAGTGCGACGCGGTATTTGCTACAGAGGGGTGTATTGCTTGCGGTGTAATGCTATGAAATTTGAACCAGTGTAGCGCAAGAGATGGGACGATTGGTGATGATTGGTGCTAAGGAATTGGGTTTGATGTAACACAAGAGATGGGGCGATTGGGTGCGTTTTGATGCTAAGGAATTTTGAATGATGTAGCACAAGAGATGGCGCGATTGGAGGGGGTTTGGTGCTATGCTTTATAAGGGTAAACGAAACTAGTAGAATGGCTTCTGAAGTACCAAAAATGGGTAAAGAAGACATTTTTATATAAAGTGTACGATTTTTGTGATGTAAGGAAACGACTCGTGGATAGGGATACGTGAAAAGAAAAAGTGCAATGTGCAAAAAATGACGTATGTTGTGCTCTTACTTACTACTCGCAGGGCTTGCGTAGCCATGGCCACATGGGGCCTGATAATGATGCGCCGGCTCCGAATACGACATGGGCCCACGGAGCTCGGCCCGAAGGCCAGCGATCTCGCTCCGCAGTGACTCCAAGGACGTCACGTCGGCCTGACGGTCCACTCGACCATGGAGCTCGCGAGCCTCCCGGAACAGCGAATGAACATCCGCACGGAGCCGCTCCACGGCACCAGGCTGGCCAGCACGAAAAAGCAGCCTCGCCACCAAGGCCGACGCCAAGCGCGATCTCAAGGGCGTACACGCGCTCCCGGAGAAGACGAATCTCCTCTTGCTGCAGGGCCACCACCTGACTCGGGGCTCCAGCGTGCGGCTGCGTTGCCTCAGGCTCGTAGCCATGGTCGTGCGAGACCTCCGCCGGCCCTCCTTGACCGTAATGGGCAGATCCACTACCACATGGAACGAGTCGTCCAGGAGCGGCGTCTCCATGGCAAACGCCAGCTGCTCGTGAAGTGGCGAGGTTACCCGGAGTCGGATAACTCGTGGGAGCTTGTGGAACAGCCCCAGGCAGACTGCCCGAAGGCTGTTGTGATTTGGGACAAGAAACAACGGCAGCTTCGTAAGTAGTCCTTGGCTTCTTGGCCGGTGCTCGGGGCACGGTAGCAGACGTAGTCGCACCGCGCCCACGCTCGTCACGAGTTTTGGCTTTCGCCTCTCTCTTGAGCTCGTCCATTCTCGAGCGGAGCTTGCGCTTGCTCACGAGTTGAGCGAACTCGATGCGGAGCTCACGCAAGTCCAGGATTGCGGACAGAGTGCGGTCCTCACGGAGTTCCTTGAACTCTTGGTCGGAATACCCCTTGCGCTGGACGTAGCGCCAGAAGAGGTCTTCCACCTCATTCCAGGCCATGTTGTCGTTTGGCTTGACCCAGTGGAAACCCCACACAGGATGGAGTCCACCCTTGTCCTCCGGCTTCTTGCGAAGCGTGGTGAGCTCCTTCAGTGTGAGCTTGTGTGGTGCTAGTAGCACACACCAGGCGACTTCAACGTCGCCAAGGAAGAGTGGCTCCTTCTCAACAAGTGCACGCTCATAGGAACCCCGTGAAGTCTACCCGCCGACAAGGCCACGAGGAGCCGAGAGATTCTCCAACAGCGCAAGCGCTCCGGTGCCAGGTTCGGGCGGGAAGTAGCCCGGCGGATGCGTGGCACCCCCGCCAGAAGAAGACTCAACAGCAGTCGCGGCAGACGACTGCCTGGCATGCGCGCCCGAGCGAGCAGTACGGTATCGATCCTGCTGCTCGTCGAGGTCATTGGAGAGCTCTCTGGGCTCATGGACGGCACCCTCCTCGTGAACAAGTGGGTGCTTGGTCCGGGGCTGGGCGACCTGGAAGCGGAGCGCTTCTTCGCCCTGGTATCTTTGGCATTCGCGGCAGCGGTCGCCTTTGACGCTTGGGCACGTTCACGACCCTGTGCCAGCGTCAGACGCTTGGGTGGCGACTCCGCCTTGGGCTCGGAGCCCGCGTCGCTCGGCGACTTCTCGGCCACGTCTTCCGTGTCGGCCATGACGTCGTCGTCTTCCTCCGCCTGCTTGCCGTCGCCGGCGCCGGCGCTGGACTCGACGTCCTTGGCCCCCTTCTCGGACAGACCCTTCGGGAAGAGCGGAGAGCTGGGCGCGCTGCTTGCCGCCAGCGCTTCGTCTTTGGCAGCGTTCTCGCTGCCCTCGGGTGAGCTCTCACCGGAATGCACAAGCGTCGTGCAGTTCTCGATGCTGGCCGACCAGTCGAAGGCTGGCTTGGCCCGCCTCGACTGGGGCTGAGAGCTCCCTCATCACTTGGCGCAGCCTCGGGAGTCTTGCTCCGACTTCGAGACCGGCGCCCACCCCCGGCGTGTTGCTATGAGAGCGCACTGCCTCATCGGGCCGTCTCCGTGGCCTCCCTCAGCGCGGACGATGCGTCCCTGGCCTTGGCCGACCTGGTTTCGGCCCTGCGGCACGTGATTTCGAAGGTGCTTTCGCACCACGCGCGCTGCGCTTTGGAGGCATGCTTCCGGTCGACGTGGAGACCCTGCGGCTTGCTCGGCGATGCGCCAGTTGCTCTTTGAGGCCCGCAAGCCGAGGCGCCAGAGCTCGCGCCGTTGTCGATGGATTTCGACTTTGCGAGTGAATGTGAGTCGCCGGCGTAACCTCGCTCTGATTGGTCGATAAGATCGAATCTAAGTGGGGGAGGATGTAACGGGGTTACATGGAATAGTGACCCTGTCACTGTAACGGGGTTACATGGAATAGTGACCCTGTCACTGTCACTATTCCATGTAACCCCGTTACATCCTCCCCCACTTAGATTAAATGGCTACATCAGTCATGTAGCCATCGGTCATTCCCCTGGGTAGTGACCAAGTGGCCTCAGAGCCAACAGATACATTTTGTATGGAACAAACTATAGGCAACTTAGGATTTGTATGCAGGCCAAATCTGTACCAACCTATAAAAAACATTCAGTCTTAGATCTAATCTGTTGCAAGTCAAGTCGTCCCCTTCAGACCAGGGACACGTGAACGGCTGTTCACTTGGAGTTTGTATACTCCAGCTTCCTCTGTTAAGAAGTGCTGTGTGCCCCGTCACAGGCTGGAGGTAGCATGGTAGGGGCTGTAGCGAGGAGAACGTCGCAACACAGGTCAAGCTTCCGCTTGACTGCGAGCTACGCGTGGATACCGACGGTGATGTGAAGATGTCACTGGCTGCTGACGCTGCTTGCCGACTGGAAATTGGCGCTGGTGAGGCCGTCGGCAGGTTCGCTGGCGCATATGCAGTTTCAGGATCGCCGTCGGGTGTCATGGTGTTCATTGAGTTGTCTTTGGCAGAATGCCTTGCCAGTAAGGACGATTTGCCGAGAGAGGGAAGATCGCACATCAAGTTCGAGGTACTGACTTTTAGACACTTTTGGACATTTTGGACACTTCTAAACTGTTTAGAACGTTTTGGACGTTTTAGACGTTCTTTACTCGTCCGATTCAAAACCATCACTAGGTCTGTCCTTCGTTCGACACGAGGATATCATGGCCGCTGCACCTCGTTGAAGTCGGGAATTGATAGAAGTACACAGCACTCAAGGGACCACAACGCCAACGCTGAACTGCACTGCGAGGACCACCATCATTAGATTGGTGGAGTCCGTGCTTGAAGGCCACCGTTCGCATCAAGCGGTTTTGGCGTGTTCACCATCATTTATGACAGACCCATGGGACGGCCATACTTTATCTCCATTAGACACGCAGCAGCGCTTCAAGGGACGGACGGCCTTCCTGCATCTGAGCGCGCGCGATCGTCTTGTGAATCCACCGCGGGCACCTCAAGCCCCAACTCGCGACTGCAGGCTCAGATCGACCTCCGATAGCGGACCCATTCCTGGCCACACGCTCACTCTGCTCCAGCTCGACTAATCTTATCATGGCTGGGCTGCAGGAGCTGCTGCCTCGCTGGCTGCTGGACCACCACCTGTCTGACGACGAAGCTACTGCCGCTACTGCTGCTGCTGTCCCCGACCGCATCCACCTGAGCCCTTGGGACGATGGCTTCACGCCCTCGGGGTGCAACGGGCGGCCGGGAAAAATCGTGCGCGACTTCCCTCGAGACCACCCGGGGGCGTTCGCGGTGGTGGATGGCGCCGTGAGCGAGCGCACGGCCGATCTGCTGTACGCTAGCGCTGTCAAGGCGACGGTCTGGGGCGTCTACGTGTCCGTGAGCGAGCTGCAGTTGCAAGATGCAGCAGCAGCAGGTGGGAACCCGCTGGAGACGCCGGAGCTGGAGCAAGACGAGGCCGAGAACCCAGATGCCTATCGCCACGCGCTGGCTCGCAGGGCGGTGCAGGAGTTTCTGGTGCAGAAGGACGCAGGCCAGCGGATCTCCGAGCGCGACTGGCAGCGCACGCACGGCGTGGCCATCTGGGTCATCGCCTCGGACTGCGACGACGAGACCGAGTACCACCTGGACTACGCCGAGCAGGTCCGCTACGAGACCAACGTGGTGTTCCCGCCCATCTACGGCGCCACGCTGCACGTGAGTCCGCTGCACAACCAAGTCGACAGTGGCGCGGAAGAAGGTGATGGCGCGACGCCCAACCGGGGCCGCGAGACGAGCGCGTTCGAAGGCGGCGGCTTCCACGTGAACCTCACGGGGCTGGCGCACTATGACAAGTACGGCTACAAGACCCGCAAGCAGCCGCACCGACTGACGACAGACGAGCTGGAGGAGCTCAGTGCGAGCGAGCCGGGCTGGGAGCGCGTGGCGTACAAGTATCGTCGCGGCATCCTGTGCGACGGCGAGTTGGCGCACTTCAGCGGCCGGGTGCGCTCGCTCCCGACGGCTGTGTCACCTTCCAGCCAGGTTGAGGCGCCCGATCAACTGCCAGTGAAGCGCGTGGTGGTGGGCTTCAACCTGTTCCCGAGTGAGATCGGCGCGTGCGTGGCCATGTTCCCGGAGCACAGCGGCGCCTTCAACCGCTACGTGAAGCTCTCGCAGGCCGCGGTGAGGCAGACGAAGCTGCTGTCGACCGCGAGCAACAAGGGCGGCTGGAGCCTGGCCAGCGTGCGCGCGAACCCGAAGCAGGCCGCGTTTCTGAAGCTGCTGGCGCGCAAGGTGCGCGAGAACCAGCAGCAGAAGGCAGCGCAGACTTCATCTCCAGAGCAGGCAGCCGCGCAGCCGTCCAAGGCTGGAGCGTAATTTTTTTGCGGTAAACTATTTCTCTCTTCGGCCGTGTTTGCTTGGATTCATTGGCCGGCTTTCACTATCGCTAGTTGTGGCGTGTTGCCGCTAGTTGTGGCGGAAGAACTTGAGACTGACCCAGTTGGCGTAGCAGGCCAAGATGGTCACGGGGATCGTAAGCGGCACCAGGTAGCAGTAGTACACGTCGCTCTCTAGCGCCAACAACAGGCTGGGGCTCTGGTCTGTGGTTGGTGCTTCCTTACAGCCTTCAACTGCAGCTTCAGCCTCGTGGTCGTCTTCGAGCAGCAGCAGCAGCTTGGAGAAGACCATGGCGTACCTAACAGCATTTTAAAGTGGCGTTTGTTACGATCGTAGAGCAAAACTTAGTCAGGAAAAGCTGCAGTGTTACATGGATGAAATGAACGCCAAGGCCGCCGCCAAGACGATGACATAGCCCCACACGTGGCTTGTGGAGCCTGCTTGCCGCGTCGTCGCCGCCGCCATCGCGAGGAGCTACAACACGCGAGTACACTTGGTCTCATGTACCCTTTCAGCGGTACATTGGTTATGTGCACTACACAAAATCTACTTGGCTTGAAGCCGTAAAGTTATCCTAAGGTCGAAGTTGCTCCCTGCATTTTTCTAAGTCGTTCACTGCCAAAACTACAGGGAATGACGGCATGGTGAAATCTGTGTAGCTATCACATTCACCTTGCTACATTGTGTATTGAGCGCTGCTTGGCAAAACTATGCAGCTCTCGATCAGCGATGCTGCTCAGACACTGCTTCCAAAGTTATGTATTTCATAGTTGTCGTCATTTTAAAAGGGCTCGAGCAACTAACTACAGCTGTAGTGAAAACTATTGTACAATAATACATGCAATGTCAGGTGAGCTGTGATGAGCAGCATAAGTAGTTCGTCCTCAGCTCTTGATTGAACACCTGGCCACGATGTTCACAAGAAATGACGACGAGGAGAAAAATCATTGCCGGGGCGTGGGATGGCTCAACAATCGTCTGTCGTTTGAGAGCGGACTCGACGATGCAGTCGGTGCAAGTGACGAAGCTTCGTGGGCGTCAGCATCTTATCTGCGCAGGTGTCTTTGTGCGATTTAAAATGGAAAAAAGTCATTATCATTGTCGTTGATTTCAGTGATGATCTCTCTGCGTCCACTGCGCCTCTCCGCAAGCATCAGTCGACTCAAAGCCCCTGCGGAGCCAAGGCCGCTACAGCTACTGCAAGAAGCGTTCCAGGTTTGATTTGACCGAGGATTGACTTGCACAAGTTCCTAATAGCGTCAAGACGTCCGGTGCTTCCAAGAGTATCGATTGTGGATAGAGACGGCATCTACACCAAGAACCTGGACCTCGTTCGACTCGTATTTATCGTCATGGAGGCCTGTGGCTACCGTTTGGCGTGCAACACCATCACTTGCTTTCGCTCTCTCTGGTTCGCAATCTTGGCAAGCTTTGGCGTGAACACAAACCTTGTGGACAAAAATACTTCTCTCAAGGCGCTGTTTCGCTGTCTTTGGGCAACACGGAAGGCCTTCATTGCAGCTGACGAACCGGACCGCATTTTGCAGCCTTTGTCAAAGCTGCCGCCGTGGAGATCGCCTTATCGTATTGTATTTCGCGGGGGTAGCATTGTGGCCGGGGCTTTGTTGCGTGGCGTGGAGTTTGCAGAAATATTTATTCAACACGTTGGGGGTCTGGCCGCTTGCGGATGATGTTACCACCGATCTCGGCGGCCGAGACCCTGTCTCACTGTGGTACTGAGAGCTGGCAAGGTTCATGGGCTGCGCTGGAGAACAATGGAGGATCGAGCTGCAAATTGTTCGCATCGACAGTGCAGGGATACTTTTCATGCCGAAACACTATCGGTGCTTCTACTGTACGCGTCCAAAACTGGACTGGATGTCCATGCCTGCAAAGATGCGACGAAGATTACCACCAAGTCAATGACGTGGTCCAGCCCCACCGCGCTGTATGGTACCGAGCTTGTTGCACTTCGAGACGTGGCGCCGGAGATACGAGTCGACTAGAGCAACACAAGCTGAAGTTTGGGACGCATGCGGGGCGAGTTTGAATGAAGAGCACGGCTCTCCTTCTTACAGTCAAGTGAACAAATCCGTTGCAGCAATAAATAAGTGGCGCTGAGCTTGGTCAGGGGGCGTGTAGCTGCCGCTCCTGTGCGTCCGTGAACGGGTCGTGACCTCCGATCGGCATGACTCCCGCGTCCTGCAGCATGTCGGTGACCCGCTTCAGGTGTGTTCCGAGCTGCTCCATGGCCGCAAGACTGCGCGCGGTGACTTCGATCTGCTCCTCCAGCGTGCGCATGACGCGCTTCATGCGCTGGATCTCCTGCATGAGCTCGACTCGACGCGTGGACTGGACGTTGGTGAGCACAGCTCGGTCTGCGAGGAAGTGTCGAGCTCTGTACGCGTGGAGCAGCAGTCTTCTGGCGGTCGAAGGATCAGGCCTGGTGCTGACTTCGGGCTGCGGCGCTTGCTCGGCGGGGAGTGTGAGCACACGCTGACCCTGGGGGTCCACGACTCGCGCTCAAGCGGCCGCAACTGACGGTGATGACCAGTCGCGCGCACCACGAGCACCGCGTGTCGTCTTCGATTGCGACTGCGCTCCGGAATCATCGGTGAGCAAAGTGCCAGCGAACTCGCACACACAGACGCACACACGAGCCGATCAATTTTTTGGGACGCGTGTGTGTGTAAGCTGGAGGAGGCAAGATCGAATGTGGCGGTGCGCTGAGGTGGCCGGCGATGGCGTAACGAGATTTCGTCGGGAGGTGTCTGTATCACCAAGTGGGCGGAGATCGATGATACTCAGCATCATGCACCTATACGAACGCACGTCACTATCCACGAGGACACAGTTGGTCCGATACGAACGTAGACCACTTGAAGCTTGTCGCGCGGTGTCGACCTGTCCGGGACCTCCCGCGTCCATGAACGCTCCAAGGTGACACCACTGCCCCTTCTTGCTAGACATAGAGAGAGAGAAAGTGGGAGAGCACAACACATGTACGCACATTGTGCGCCCGTGTTGTGGTAGCAGATCATCAAGTGTCTGCGTTCGGCATCCCCCGGCGCAGCGCTGGCGCCCAGCTCACGAGCGGATACGAACCGCCGCTAAATTATTAACATGGCGGTGCAGCAGAAACACGCAGCGCGCCTTTCCGGAAGAGGTGTCGTGTCCTGTAGGTGGGAGCACAGCTACTGCAGCCTGAGCCGTTCTACGGCTACTATTAATACTCCTGCTACTGCTGGACGATCGTGTGGCTATCATTTGGGGCCGAGCAACGGTGCCAACGGTGGTCCCAAGCTACGTTACTGTACTGTGCTGCAGTGCTGTTTTTAAGCCGGCGCGCGCAGACACGCGCGGATATCGGCGCCAAAGACGCGCGACGGCTGACTTCAACGTGGAAGGAGAGCGATACAGTACAGCGAGTGACAGTCTCGCCGGGGACCATCTCACGAGCGTCGGCGCTGCTTTCGTTGCTAATTGCCGCGGTCTTGCAGGTTGATGTCGCGTTCGCCACGCTGTCAAGCGCGACAGGTCTGCTCACGAGCAAGTACTTAAACAACTGGCGTCGACTATAATAGTTCTGGCCTGCTTTCATCGAGCTCAGCCGACGTGGCCGACCGACCGACATCAAAGTGCTTGTGTATGAACCGACAGCGAATATCACACCACACACGAACGCTAAGGCTATCGTACATGTAGCTTGCTGGTCAAGGATCGGTGAAGGGCGAGCTCGCCGCGGTGCTGGCGCCGCCACTCGGCTCGTGCAGACCGCTGCAGCTGCACGATGAGGTTCTCCATGGCCTCGACGTTGCGAGCCGTGACCTCGATGCGGCTCTGCAGCGTCTGGATGGTCTTCTTCATCCGCTCGATCTCCTCTAAAACGTCTTGGTGGCGCGTGCGGCGGACAGCCTCCGCTGTTGAGCGGTTCGCCAGTACATGTCGAGTCCACTGTGCATGAGCGATCAGGACACGCTGCGTGGTGGCCAGCGACGTCGAGGCCCGAGTTGGTGGCGTCGATGGAGCTGGAGCTGGAGCTGGCCTTCCATCCGACTCTCTCCCTTGAGCGTGCTCCACACGAGGTGGCACCTCTGCAGGCAGCAGCACCACGGGCTGCGCTTGTGGCGTCTCGGAGAGAAGTCGTTGGTGCTCCTGGCGCGTGGGCGAGCGAATGACCCTCAAAGCGCGGTGGCTGTATCGACGTCGTCGTGATCGATCCAGAATCATGACAAGCAGACCGGGGTCTTGAGGAGGTGACGACTTGTGAAATGAGGGCAGCCTACGACCGCTGCACTACCGCGGTCCTACCACCCGCCGGCGGCGAGCTTGCCTTCTTCCTCCAGTGAACCGTTCGTTTGCGTTCGGCCGTGTTCGCCCAAGCAGCCCCGTGTCTTTGCGGCGGGACGGCGCATCAGGATTCCCCACACACGCATCTCTCGACGACGTAGCAAGTTGAACCCGGCCGCGGTTGAAGTCGACTATAAAACGATACTTCGCCAGCGACTCCTCTGCTCGATGTATTCGAATGTCCGCAAGTCGCACGACTTCACGGAGAGCGCAGCGCTGCAGTTTTACACCAATCTCTTTGCACTTTACTTGAAGTGGGCGTCGGAGTCGGGTCGCGATTGTTTGGTTTCGTGGCTCACCAGGATGTGTTCCCACCAAAATTCAATTCCGCACTCTGCATTCGCGGCAAGTCCGCCCTCGCACGATGGAACCTGCAACTCGACGAGCTTCGTTTGTCGTCCAGTGCATTTGTCTGTGGAGATTCAGCTAGTGTTTTAGGTTGCACTAGCATCGATGATGCGGATCCAGCACCGTTTCGCTTTGCAAAGCGAGAGTTCCATCGGCTACGTCGGTGAAAGAAGCTTCAAACATTGATATTCAGGAACAACACAATGCCACTGTACTTCTGCCGCTTAATAGCTGGCTCTTGGTGTCCTCGGCGCTTAAGAATTGTGGTGCCAGGCTGTGCTACGCGTTCAACGCCAACGAAATTCATCAAGTCGGGCGGTTGCAAATTTACTGCCAAGGTGCGCTATAGGCACAGCAGCAGACGCTACTCCACTTCACCGCCCCCCACACTCGACTGCAAAGTCCCGCGTAGCGTTATTAGGCCATGTTCGGTATCGCCGCCCCCACCAGGCACGAAGTCGCGCGTGAGCCGATCCAGATGAAATGCGAGCCGCTCCATGTTCTCGACGCTCCGAGTCGTGACTTCAATCTCGCCCTGCAGCCGCCGCATCTCCCCTTCAGGCGCTGGATCTCGCTGAGCATCTCGCTGCGACGCGAGCGACTCAAACTGTCCGCCACCGCGCGATGCGACAGAGCGTGCCGTGCTCTGTGTGCGTACGCGAGCAGACGTCGCTGGGTCTCCGTCGCGACGGAGGAGGGTGCTGCAGCAGCCAGCGGAGACGTTGATGATGCTGTTGGGCGAGCCGCTCTGGCGGCTAGGAGCTCCTCGGGCGACGCCATGACCACGATCTGGCGCGAGCCCCGCTTGTCGCTGCATCTGAATGCGCTGTTGGTCCTCCAGCAACGCATCGCCGAGTCGCTGGTTAGTGGGCGAGCGCACCACAACCATGGCGAGCCTCGTTCGCTTGCAGCTGCGGCCGATCGCCATGTTTTGCTTTCGTCGGTCGTCCGTCTGTGGCGTGGCTCGACACTTGCGAAGTGAGACTGTGTTGAAAAAAAGTGAGTCCTCGGTCGTCAGGGTAATAGAATCTGTACCCTGCAAATACGGAGTATACAAAGATCAAGTCAGAGCGACAGGGCAGACGGATGCGCAGAAATAAGTTTGAAGTTGGCGTCAGATAGAGGTACACTGTACCAATTTCCCAGTGACTACAACTTGCCAGCTTCAACCAGCGTCGGAGTCGGGAGCGGTGGCCGAATGCAGTGCCTCCTCCGGTGCCATCACCCGTACCTGTAACAAGGGGGTCCGGCCACACGCCGTTGCATGTACCATTGAGCTTAGGACAGCGTGTACTGTATCCAGGAGCACAGCGAGCTGGGGATGTTGCCACACCACAGCTCCACTTACAGCTCCACTTACAGAGCGTGTTGCCACACCACACGCTCTGTAAGTGGAGCTGTAAGCGTGTTGCCACACCACACGCTCTGTAAGTGGAGCTGTAAGTGGAGCTGTGGTGTGGCAACATCCCCAGCTCGCTGTGCTCCTGGATACAGTACACGCTGTCCTAAGCTCAATGGTACATGCAACGGCGTGTGGCCGGACCCCCTTGTTACAGGTACGGGTGATGGCACCGGAGGAGGCACTGCATTCGGCCACCGCTCCCGACTCCGACGCTGGTTGAAGCTGGCAAGTTGTAGTCACTGGGAAATTGGTACAGTGTACCTCTATCTGACGCCAACTTCAAACTTATTTCTGCGCATCCGTCTGCCCTGTCGCTCTGACTTGATCTTTGTATACTCCGTATTTGCAGGGTACAGATTCTATTACCCTGACGACCGAGGACTCACTTTTTTTCAACACAGTCTCACTTCGCAAGTGTCGAGCCACGCCACAGACGGACGACCGACGAAAGCAAAACATGGCGATCGGCCGCAGCTGCAAGCGAACGAGGCTCGCCATGGTTGTGGTGCGCTCGCCCACTAACCAGCGACTCGGCGATGCGTTGCTGGAGGACCAACAGCGCATTCAGATGCAGCGACAAGCGGGGGGCTCGCGCCAGATCGTGGTCATGGCGTCGCCCGAGGAGCTCCTAGCCGCCAGAGCGGCTCGCCCAACAGCATCATCAACGTCTCCGCTGGCTGCTGCAGCACCTCCTCCGTCGCGACGGAGACCCAGCGACGTCTGCTCGCGTACGCACACAGAGCACGGCACGCTCTGTCGCATCGCGCGGTGGCGGACAGTTTGAGTCGCTCGCGTCGCAGCGAGATGCTCAGCGAGATCCAGCGCCTGAAGGGGAGATGCGGCGGCTGCAGGGCGAGATTGAAGTCACGACTCGGAGCGTCGAGAACATGGAGCGGCTCGCATTTCATCTGGATCGGCTCACGCGCGACTTCGTGCCTGGTGGGGCGGCGATACCGAACATGGCCTAATAACGCTACGCGGGACTTTGCAGTCGAGTGTGGGGGGCGGTGAAGTGGAGTAGCGTCTGCTGCTGTGCCTATAGCGCACCTTGGCAGTAAATTTGCAACCGCCCGACTTGATGAATTTCGTTGGCGTTGAACGCGTAGCACAGCCTGGCACCACAATTCTTAAGCGCCGAGGACACCAAGAGCCAGCTATTAAGCGGCAGAAGTACAGTGGCATTGTGTTGTTCCTGAATATCAATGTTTGAAGCTTCTTTCACCGACGTAGCCGATGGAACTCTCGCTTTGCAAAGCGAAACGGTGCTGGATCCGCATCATCGATGCTAGTGCAACCTAAAACACTAGCTGAATCTCCACAGACAAATGCACTGGACGACAAACGAAGCTCGTCGAGTTGCAGGTTCCATCGTGCGAGGGCGGACTTGCCGCGAATGCAGACTGCGGAATTGAATTTTGGTGGGAACACATCCTGGTGAGCCACGAAAACCAAACAATCGCGACCCGACTCCGACGCCCACTTCAAGTAAAGTGCAAAGAGATTGGTGTAAAACTGCAGCGCTGCGCTCTCCGTGAAGTCGTGCGACTTGCGGACATTCGAATACATCGAGCAGAGGAGTCGCTGGCGAAGTATCGTTTTATAGTCGACTTCAACCGCGGCCGGGTTCAACTTGCTACGTCGTCGAGAGATGCGTGTGTGGGGAATCCCGATGCGCCGTCCCGCCGCAAAGACACGGGGCTGCTTGGGCGAACACGGCCGAACGCAAACGAACGGTTCACTGGAGGAAGAAGGCAAGCTCGCCGCCGGCGGGTGGTAGGACCGCGGTAGTGCAGCGGTCGTAGGCTGCCCTCATTTCACAAGTCGTCACCTCCTCAAGACCCCGGTCTGCTTGTCATGATTCTGGATCGATCACGACGACGTCGATACAGCCACCGCGCTTTGAGGGTCATTCGCTCGCCCACGCGCCAGGAGCACCAACGACTTCTCTCCGAGACGCCACAAGCGCAGCCCGTGGTGCTGCTGCCTGCAGAGGTGCCACCTCGTGTGGAGCACGCTCAAGGGAGAGAGTCGGATGGAAGGCCAGCTCCAGCTCCAGCTCCATCGACGCCACCAACTCGGGCCTCGACGTCGCTGGCCACCACGCAGCGTGTCCTGATCGCTCATGCACAGCGGACTCGACATGTACTGGCGAACCGCTCAACAGCGGAGGCTCTCCGCCGCACGCGCCACCAAGACGTTTTAGAGGAGATCGAGCGGATGAAGAAGACCATCCAGACGCTGCAGAGCCGCATCGAGGTCACGGCTCGCAACGTCGAGGCCATGGAGAACCTCATCGTGCAGCTGCAGCGCATCACGAGCGGTCTGCACGAGCCGAGTGGCGGCGCCAGCACCGCGGCGAGCTCGCCCTTCACCGATCCTTGACCAGCAAGCTACATGTACGATAGCCTTAGCGTTCGTGTGTGGTGTGATATTCGCTGTCGGTTCATACACAAGCACTTTGATGTCGGTCGGTCGGCCACGTCGGCTGAGCTCGATGAAAGCAGGCCAGAACTATTATAGTCGACGCCAGTTGTTTAAGTACTTGCTCGTGAGCAGACCTGTCGCGCTTGACAGCGTGGCGAACGCGACATCAACCTGCAAGACCGCGGCAATTAGCAACGAAAGCAGCGCCGACGCTCGTGAGATGGTCCCCGGCGAGACTGTCACTCGCTGTACTGTATCGCTCTCCTTCCACGTTGAAGTCAGCCGTCGCGCGTCTTTGGCGCCGATATCCGCGCGTGTCGGCTTAAAAACAGCACTGCAGCACAGTACAGTAACGTAGCTTGGGACCACCGTTGGCACCGTTGCTCGGCCCCAAATGATAGCCACACGATCGTCCAGCAGTAGCAGGAGTATTAATAGTAGCCGTAGAACGGCTCAGGCTGCAGTAGCTGTGCTCCCACCTACAGGACACGACACCTCTTCCGGAAAGGCGCGCTGCGTGTTTCTGCTGCACCGCCATGTTAATAATTTAGCGGCGGTTCGTATCCGCTCGTGAGCTGGGCGCCAGCGCTGCGCCGGGGATGCCGAACGCAGACACTTGACGATCCGCTCCACAATACGGGCGCACAATGTGCGTGCGTGTGTTGTGCTCTACCACTTTCTCTCCCTCTCTCTCTCGTTTGGCAAGAAGGGGCAGTCGTGTCACCTTGGAGCGTTCATGGACGCGGGAGGTCCCGGACAGGTCGACACCGCGCGACAAGCTTCAAGTGGTCTACGTTCGTATCGGACCAACTGTGTCCTCGTGGATAGTGACGTGCGTTCGTATAGGTGCATGATGCTGAGTATCATCTCATCTCCGCCCACTTGGTGATACAGACACCTCCCGATAAGGTCAGACGAAATCTCGTTACGCCATCGCCGGCCACCTCAGCGCACCGCCACATTCGATCTTGCCTCCTCCAGCTTACACACACACGCGTCCCAAAAAATTGATCGGCTCGTGTGTGCGTCAGTGTGCGAGTTCGCTGGCACTTCGCTCACTGATGATTCCGGAGCGCAGTCGCAATCGAAGACGACACGCGGTGCTCGTGGTGCGCGCGACTGGTCATCACCGTCAGTTGCGGCCGCTTGAGCGCGAGTCGTGGACGCCCCAGGGTCAGCGTGTGCTCACGCTTCCCGCCGAGCAAGCGCCGCAGCCCGAAGTCAGCACCAGGCCCGATCCTTCGACCGCCAGAAGACTGCTGCTCCACGCGTACAGAGCTCGACACTTCCTCGCAGACCGAGCTGTGCTCACCAACGTCCAGTCCACGCGTCGAGTCGAGCTCATGCAGGAGATCCAGCGCATGAAGCGCGTCATGCGCACGCTGGAGGAGCAGATCGAAGTCACCGCGCGCAGTCTTGCGGCCATGGAGCAGCTCGGAACACACCTGAAGCGGGTCACCGACATGCTGCAGGACGCGGGAGTCATGCCGATCGGAGGTCACGACCCGTTCACGGACGCACAGGAGCGACAGCTACACGCCCCCTGACCAAGCTCAGAGCCACTTATTTATTGCTGCAACGGATTTGTTCACTTGACTGTGAGAAGGAGAGCCGTGCTCTTCATTCAAACTCGCCCCGCATGCGTCCCAAACTTCAGCTTGTGTTGCTCTAGTCGACTCGTATCTCCGGCGCCACGTCTCGAAGTGCAACAAGCTCGGTACCATACAGCGCGGTGGGGCTGGACCACGTCATTGACTTGGTGGTAATCTTCGTCGCATCTTTGCAGGCATGAACATCCAGTCCAGTTTTGGACGCGTACAGTAGAAGCACCGATAGTGTTTCGGCATGAAAAGTATCCCTGCTCTGTCGATGCGAACAATTTGCAGCTCGATCCTCCATTGTTCTCCAGCGCAGCCCATGAACCTTGCCAGCTCTCAGTACCACAGTGAGACAGGGTCTCGGCCGCCGAGATCGGTGGTAACATCATCCGCAAGCGGCCAGACCCCCAACGTGTTGAATAAATATTTCTGCAAACTCCACGCCACGCAACAAAGCCCCGGCCACAATGCTACCCCCGCGAAATACAATACGATAAGGCGATCTCCACGGCGGCAGCTTTGACAAAGGCTGCAAAATGCGGTCCGGTTCGTCAGCTGCAATGAAGGCCTTCCGTGTTGCCCAAAGACAGCGAAACAGCGCCTTGAGAGAAGTATTTTTGTCCACAAGGTTTGTGTTCACGCCAAAGCTTGCCAAGATTGCGAACCAGAGAGAGCGAAAGCAAGTGATGGTGTTGCACGCCAAACGGTAGCCACAGGCCTCCATGACGATAAATACGAGTCGAACGAGGTCCAGGTTCTTGGTGTAGATGCCGTCTCTATCCACAATCGATACTCTTGGAAGCACCGGACGTCTTGACGCTATTAGGAACTTGTGCAAGTCAACCCTCGGTCAAATCAAACCTGGAACGCTTCTTGCAGTAGCTGTAGCGGCCTTGGCTCCGCAGGGGCTTTGAGTCGGCTGATGCTTGCGGAGAGGCGCAGTGGACGCAGAGAGATCATCACTGAAATCAACGACAATGATAATGACTTTTTCCATTTTAAATCGCACAAAGACACCTGCGCAGATAAGATGCTGACGCCCACGAAGCTTCCTCACTTGCACCGACTGCATCGTCGAGTCCGCTCTCAAACGACAGACGATTGTCATCCCAGGCTCCGGCAATGATTTTTCTCCTCGTCGTCATTTCTTGTGAGCATCGTGGCCAGGTGTTCAATCAAGAGCTGAGGACGAACTACTTATGCTGCTCATCACAGCTCACCTGACATTGCATGTATTATTGTACAATAGTTTTCACTACAGCTGTAGTTAGTTGCTCGAGCCCTTTTAAAATGACGACAACTATGAAATACATAACTTTGGAAGCAGTGTCTGAGCAGCATCGCTGATCGAGAGCTGCATAGTTTTGCCAAGCAGCGCTCAATACACAATGTAGCAAGGTGAATGTGATAGCTACACAGATTTCACCATGCCGTCATTCCCTGTAGTTTTGGCAGTGAACGACTTAGAAAAATGCAGGGAGCAACTTCGACCTTAGGATAACTTTACGGCTTCAAGCCAAGTAGATTTTGTGTAGTGCACATAACCAATGTACCGCTGAAAGGGTACATGAGACCAAGTGTACTCGCGTGTTGTAGCTCCTCGCGATGGCGGCGGCGACGACGCGGCAAGCAGGCTCAACAAGCCACGTGTGGGGCTATGTCATCGTCTTGGCGGCGGCCTTGGCGTTCATTTCATCCATGTAACACTGCAGCTTTTCCTGACTAAGTTTTGCTCTACGATCGTAACAAACGCCACTTTAAAATGCTGTTAGGTACGCCATGGTCTTCTCAAGCTGCTGCTGCTGCTCGAAGACGACCACGAGGCTGAAGCTGCAGTTGAAGGCTGTAAGGAAGCACCAACCACAGACCAGAGCCCCAGCCTGTTGTTGGCGCTAGAGAGCGACGTGTACTACTGCTACCTGGTGCCGCTTACGATCCCCGTGACCATCTTGGCCTGCTACGCCAACTGGGTCAGTCTCAAGTTCTTCCGCCACAACTAGCGGCAACACGCCACAACTAGCGATAGTGAAAGCCGGCCAATGAATCCAAGCAAACACGACCGAAGAGAGAAATAGTTTACCGCAAAAAAATTACGCTCCAGCCTTGGACGGCTGCGCGGCTGCCTGCTCTGGAGATGAAGTCTGCGCTGCCTTCTGCTGCTGGTTCTCGCGCACCTTGCGCGCCAGCAGCTTCAGAAACGCGGCCTGCTTCGGGTTCGCGCGCACGCTGGCCAGGCTCCAGCCGCCCTTGTTGCTCGCGGTCGACAGCAGCTTCGTCTGCCTCACCGCGGCCTGCGAGAGCTTCACGTAGCGGTTGAAGGCGCCGCTGTGCTCCGGGAACATGGCCACGCACGCGCCGATCTCACTCGGGAACAGGTTGAAGCCCACCACCACGCGCTTCACTGGCAGTTGATCGGGCGCCTCAACCTGGCTGGAAGGTGACACAGCCGTCGGGAGCGAGCGCACCCGGCCGCTGAAGTGCGCCAACTCGCCGTCGCACAGGATGCCGCGACGATACTTGTACGCCACGCGCTCCCAGCCCGGCTCGCTCGCACTGAGCTCCTCCAGCTCGTCTGTCGTCAGTCGGTGCGGCTGCTTGCGGGTCTTGTAGCCGTACTTGTCATAGTGCGCCAGCCCCGTGAGGTTCACGTGCAAGCCGCCGCCTTCGAACGCGCTCGTCTCGCGGCCCTGGTTGGGCGTCGCGCCATCACCTTCTTCCGCGCCACTGTCGACTTGGTTGTGCAGCGGACTCACGTGCAGCGTGGCGCCGTAGATGGGCGGGAACACCACGTTGGTCTCGTAGCGGACCTGCTCGGCGTAGTCCAGGTGGTACTCGGTCTCGTCGTCGCAGTCCGAGGCGATGACCCAGATGGCCACGCCGTGCGTGCGCTGCCAGTCGCGCTCGGAGATCCCCTGGCCTGCGTCCTTCTGCACCAGAAACTCCTGCACCGCGCTGCGTGCCAGCGCGTGGCGATAGGCATCTGGGTCCTCGGCCTCGTCTTGCTCCAGCTCCGGCGTCTCCAGCGGGTTCCCACCTGCTGCTGCTGTTGCTGCATCTTGCAACTGCAGCTCGCTCACGGACACGTAGACGCCCCAGACCGTCGCCTTGACGGCGCTGGCGTACAGCAGATCGGCCAAGCGCTTGCTCACGGCGCCATCCACCACCGCGAACGCCCCCGGGTGGTCTCGAGGGAAGTCGCGCACGATTTTTCCCGGCCGCCCGTTGCACCCCGAGGGCGTGAAGCCATCGTCCCAAGGGCTCAGGTGGATGCGGTCGGGGACAGCAGCAGCAGTAGCGGCAGTAGTTTCGTCATCAGACAGGTGGTGGTCCAGCAGCCAGCGAGGCAGCAGCTCCTGAAGCCCAGCCATGATAAGATTAGTCGAGCTGGAGCAGAGTGAGCGTGTGGCCAGGAATGGGTCCGCTATCGGAGGTCGATCTGAGCCTGCAGTCGCGAGTTGGGGCTTGAGGTGACCGCGGTGGATTCACAAGACGATCGCGCGCGCTCAGATGCAGGAAGGCCGTCCGTCCCTTGAAGCGCTGCTGCGTGTCTAATGGAGATAAAGTATGGCCGTCCCATGGGTCTGTCATAAATGATGGTGAACACGCCAAAACGACTTGATGCGAACGGTGGCCTTCAAGCCCGACCAAAAATGATGGTGGTCCTCGCAGTGCAGTATCAATTCCCGACTTCAACGAGGTGCACCATGATGCTCCTCCGATGCTTCCAAAGATCGAGTGTCGAACGAAGGACAGACCCATCACCGGTGCGTGCGTATACAAGTGTTGAGATCGAGACTTGCGGTTGCGACCCTGACCACTCCCTCCTTCATCCAATGAACCGTTGATCAGGTCTCCGCGCGCTCCGACAGAGCCGTCAATAGCTCACCATGCAGTTGAAGCAGCAACGAATGTTCTCGGGGTACTCGTCCAAAGCGCTCCAGACAGGCGAGCACGCGAGGCATCGCCGAACCGAGCAACGGTAGCTCCACCAGCAGCGGCACCAATTCATACGCGTATCCAGCCGAGGCCGCAATGAGCAACGCACCAGTCCAGTCGGCTTTGCGGGGCGAAGACACCGGCAAGACGTCGACGCTGGCAACCCACTCTGCACACAGTTTCGTCAGCAAGACAGCGCTGATCCGACTTTCGTCATTTCCGTAGCCCTCGTCATCGATGTCGCCCTCGTGGTTTCGATCATGTGCTTCCCGAAGCCAATAAACGATGCCTCGCCGGACGTGCTTGTGCAGTAGCAGCAGCTCTGTGCGTGGAGAACGAAGCACCATGCGGTCTCGTGGAAACAACCGTGCACCGTGACGCTGAAGACTTTCGACGATGGCGTCGCGTTCAGCTAGCCGACGACTCGTGCTCGCTTCTGTTGTTCCAGCAACATACAAGCTCGTCACACCCGCATTATTCGTGGCGTTCATCGGGTTGGTCGCTTCGTCCAGCCCCTGCAAGTCCCCAAATACGACTGCGAGTTGTCGTAGCAGCGTCGCCATCACGCTGGCGGAGCCGTATCGAGCTGCGTAGTGCGCAGGTGACTCGCCCAATCCTGTGACAGCCGTCAAGCTCCCCATTGTAGGATCCAGATCCACCACCAGCTCCATCAACTGCGGGCTACGCTTCACAATCGCTTGGTGCAGTGGCGTCTCCCCCGCCGCGTTGCTCACTGTTACAGGAGAGTACCCTCCGTCCACGATGAGACGCACGGCTTCTTCGATCTCGTAGTCCACGGCGTGGAACAAGACGTCGGCAGCAAAATCTCTTCGCTGCGCTGTGGCCACCATGTGGTGGTGGTTCAACACGATCTGCAGCATGTTCAGGTTGCAGCGCCGTAAGCAGAGCATGAGCGGGGTCAGGCCGTTTTCATCCTCCAGGTCGATGTCCGCTCCGCGAGATACGAGCAAATTGGCCACGAGAAGACTTCCCTCCTGGATGCTATGATGAAGTGGTGTCTTGCCGTTCTACGATGAAAATTAGTTGATTAATTGTCGAGAGAGATCGAGTAATTTAGCACAATTACCTGGTCTTGAGCATTCATGTCGGCCCCGGCATCCAGCAGAAGCCTGGCAACGTCGAGTGCGTCTCCGTTTGCAGCATAGTGAAGCGCGCCGTATCCGTCCTGCAACAATCACCAGGAGCAGGTGTTAATTTGGAACACACAAGCGAAGTAACAAGTATTTCACTAAGTACTTCACTCGTTACGGTCGTACCTGGTTTCGTGCGTTCACGTCAGCTCCAAACCGCATCATCAGCTGGATAACGTCCGTGACGTATTGCACAAGCTCGCTGTCCTCCGCTCTGCACTGCGGCAGCACAGGACCACGACACAGACAGCGCCACACAAATCGTCAATCCCATTCCTACCCGGTCCAGTTCTCCCTCACGTCGCAAAACAAAAACGCACATCCACCACAACGGTCCGCCGAACAGCCTTGCCGTTGCGAAAGACGCAGCGCATGACTACGACGTTGTAGCGTAGCAGCGCTACCATGATTGGCGTGAGTCCTACTGCATCGCGCGTGTCCGGTTCCTGGCCCGCTTGGAGCAGCATCTCCACAATTCCGAGACTGCCTTCCCACGTCGCAGTGTGCAGCGTGGAGGCTCCGATGGCGGACAAGTGGAAGCCGCTCCAGCCGCAGAACTGCTGTCGTTGTGGGCGCACCGAGTCCAGCGTGGCAGCGTCCGGTGCTGCCCCCACGAGCTTAATAAAGTCCGACACAAAACGACACAGCAAAACCTATTAGCTGCATGACGAACGATTCAAGCCCAAACATACCGTATGCGAGCAATGCAAGTTAGCTGGCGGTCAACATGAATACACTTGCTCGCGATAAAAATGGTCCATGTCACGTATAATTATTATACACACCCGCTGCAGGTCGAGCCATTGCGGGTGCTGCTCGAGCAGACGCCGCATTGTGTCCACATCGCCCCGAGCGCAGGCCGCGCGCCACGACGCGTGCACTTGTTCCATGGACAAATTGTCGGTTGAGCTCATCGCAACGGAGCGTGTGCTCTGCTCCGCGTTTTCCACTGTGGGATGGTCGAGGGAAGTGATAAGACCGCCATCGCTCGAGCGATCGACCTTCGAAAGCGGTTCCAAATATTCGGGAAAAGTGTTCGACACCTTACGGATCTTTTTTGTGGATTTTTGTCATTGTAATTTTTGGCAATCAGTCCTGATGTAACCGTATCTTTTTTATTTATTTATTTATTTATTTAACGTTACATGCGTGTCCTCTTAACTTGGTGCCTTGCTGCAGAGACGTCGCAGTTGACCTCAGACGAAGGCTAAGGAGCAACCAGCAGCAGCTCCATCCGAAACTGCCGCCATTTATATCGCGTTGGCGCAGGCCTCCAACGAGCGACTTGCTGCATTGAGGACGTGCGAGCACAGCGTCGCATCAGGAGAGGCTTTGTTGCTGAGAAGATATTTGCTGGAGGACATCCCCACTAGTGCTTTTGGGTGCTTCATCATGTTCTACTTCTTCCACACGTTGTCATGTAAATCAAACATTCCAATAATTGTTGTTATTTGCATGCCGGTCGCTTCACTTACTTGCTGAGTGTTTGTTGTGTGTGTTTTGTTCGCTTCAGATTGATCCTATTTTTTGCTATATAGCTGTAAAGGCTCGAGCTTAGCCCAGCACGTTGCCGACTTCACGCGGTTGCCTATTCGCCGGTAGGATCCCAAAAAAACAAAGAAGAACTTCTAAATTGATATCGACAACCTCGTCTCGAAGATGTTATCCAAAACGATGATTTCATATGTTGGGTGCGGATTAATCCTGAGTGCATAGAAGACGAATCCCGAGTGGCTACACGAAAAGGATGACACTCCTGGATCTTTTATACAAAGTAGAATCCTGAGCGTACACGTTTTTACCCAAGATGAAGGATTAATTTTGAGTGCGCACCTACGGCGTACTTGGAAGCGAGTAGTTTGAAGGAAAACAAAGCCTTAGGTGGCCGAAGACGACACCTCGGAGTGTGTGCGTGTGTGTGTGTGTGTGTGTGTGTGTGTGTGTGTGTGTGTGTGTGTGTGTGTGTGTGTGTGTGTGTGTGTGTGTGTGTGTGTGTGTGTGTGTGTGTGTGTGTGTGTGTGTGTGTGTTATCCTATAGCAGAAGCTAACGCGCTAATAATTTCATTTTGGCACTTTTGAATTCGCATTGCTAGGCGGCAAGCCAGCATCTGCAGCCAAAAACCAGGACGCTGCGTGCGTCACGGCGTTGGCTGGCGTTGCACGTACTCACAATGCACGCACGGCGTGCGCTTGTACCCCCGGCGGTACAAGCTCTGTTGGCTGTACCAGCAAGGCCAAAGCGCTACAGCTACGGCGGGTCGCTCGGCCGCGGCCACGTTAGGGTCGAGCAAAGATCGGCAAAATGATACCATTTGCTCTCTGCATGGTGTGTTGCGCCAGGATATTGTTGATGTCGCCTGTTTGCTGCCGCTCGATAAATGTCGAGGTCTCAAGTAATTGGTACAGGCAAAGGATTTATCCTCCACTCGCAATTCCTCCCCTTGCCCTGCTTATGATTCCTCCCCCGCTCAGGAGTATGCCATCGTAGTGTAGCCACTTAGGATTCGTCCAAGCCCACTCAGAATTAATCTTTTTTCGTATATGTTACGAGCTACCTCGTATTGTATACAAATTATTTTTTTTAATGCTAAACGCGCGTTCCTACCGCTTGTCGTTGCAGACTAGTCTGACAGAAAACACTTGTTGCTTGACAAGCCCACAAATTGAATTCTTCGCGTGCTTTAAGGCCTCCACAGATACCTAGATGGGTAGCAGGTACGTCGCACAATCAACAGAAGACCAACCCGAAACAGCGAGCTCGTGCACATAACCACAAACATTCAACCCCAGCAGACGTCAGTGATTGCAAGTACACATATCCTGGCCAAGAAGGACACGGTGAACTCTTCAAGCAAGCTGCAGTCATCAGCTGCAGTCGTCACGCACGCCAAGCAAGTTCTCTTTGGGTGCGTATAGAGCACACTTCAGCGTCCAAATTCACTGCTCCGGAATTTCCGTCGTGTGAGCAGATCCAAGCACGTTGACGTCGGAATTTTGTGTCCTGGACGCATCATGCACTTGAAAGCCGAACCGGAAATTCACCCATTCGCAGCAGAATCATCAAGTGATCGTCTGCTGGAAGTTTGAAAGCACAACTGTGCAATCTCGCAACCAGAGAGCCCAGGCTTCTCGCTTCTCCCAGAAGAGGTTTCCTCTTTCCAAGCTCTGCCAACAATCTTCATCGCGTAGTTCCTTAATTGGAAAACCGACGCTCAAACACGCCACGCCATGTCATGATGCCAACTCGTATACAGGCGATGTGAAGTGCGTACCCCTTGCCATCGAAGACGAGTCTCACCCAAGTCTCACCCAAGTTGGTGATCTCTGCACGTGTCGACGCATGGATTGCTGATTGCGCTTCTGCATGTCAAGCTCTGCATTTATGCTTGCCTTGGTTTTCAGAAGATAAATCCATGATTTTTTTTTCGTGTAGACGATACACTCACGATTTGCATTCACATGCCGGTTACTGCAGTGCACCACGCAATAGACGTTAATAATCAGTCCGCATTAGGTCAGCAAATGTACTCACCATTCGGCTCAAGTTAAGCCAGCTTTGGCAGCTTTACTCCCCTAGCTGTCCTTACTTGCAGATGCACAGATCCGGGTCAGGAAGTACGCGATAAAAACAATAACCACCTCCCAAACACGCTGCACAGCGTCGTCGTGTTTGCCAACCAAGCTTCTCAGGGTGTTCAACTCTACAGCCCAAATTGACTGCGACGACATCTCCGTTGTGTAAGCGGATCCAAACCCATTGCCGTCAGATTTCTCTCCTGCACGCATCGAGTAGCTCCATTCGCAGCAGAATCGTCAACCGAAAGCTTGCTGGTAGTTTGAAAGCACACCTGCAATCTCGCAACCAGAGAATTCAGGTTTCTGAAGAATAGGTTTCCTCTTCCCAAGGATAGCCGGTGATCTATGAGGATTCGACAACGCGCGTGCGTACGTCCTTATCACCGCAGACGAGTCTCAGCCAAGTTGGTGACCTTTAAACGCGGCGTAGACACACGGTTTGCGGCTGGTACAATTAGTGCGCTTGCTCTTGATCAGCTCAGTGTGGACTTGGTTTTCAAATGATACGCTCGTGATCTTTCCGATACACTCGCCTCACAGTTTACTGACGTCATACCCACGAAATATACGATATTATACGATCTTAGTCACTCAACATTTTCAACGTTTGTCCAGCCAAAACTTATCTGTATATTGTACCCCCATTCAGGTTGATAGTCTCGAGGTAAACCGCACAGGAGCAGTCAGCATGCTTCCACGAAGCCCTTCGAACAGGGGTTGCGTGAGCACTCCATAGCCAATTCGCTAAAGAACCGGTCGTTCACGACGTCAACCAATAGACCGGTCACAAGAGCTCCAACAGAAGCGGTGCGATCCAATTCGCGATGGTACTTAACGCCATCTACCCAGCAGAGAACACCACCAAGACAATGCTGTCCACCAAGTTTGTCGGCATTTGAAGCATTCTTGGGTCTAGTAAAAAATCGGAACACGAGCAGTTAGAAGTGCCACTGAGGCCTCTCCAGACGATGCCGCACACGTTCCAGCAAGTTCGATTGACTTCCATTGCGCAGTCTAGCCTCTGGGGAGTCCTTGGTGAGCTGCAACGGATCAGCAGTGGGATAGCTCCCCTCCAAAAGCGCAGCAAGCGTCCTGGTTACGGAGTCCAAAAGTCTATACGCACACAACGCGTAGTTAGCCCAGCAGACGACGACGTTATCGCCAGCAAGATCCCTCCGATGGATGTGTTCCTGGCACCACCAGCGGTACAGAACGTGACGTACCTTACCAAGTGTCGGAACAACGGCAAACCTGTCGTGTATGAGCTTTCTTGGCCTTGCTGGGTTCGAGGGTGACGCCCATCTTCTTGCGACAAGCAGCAACCTTCCAGTAAATGACGAACTGCGGTGGGGGATTCCGTGGAGGATTCCGTGGAGCGGAACGGAACTCCCTTCACGTACAGTAGAATTAAAAATGCTACAATAATGAGTCTATCTGGCTTGCACGTCGGCACGCAGCTGGAACACCCCGCACGTATTACTAATAGCTGACAAAGCGGGTATCCGAGCGCGGGTGTCTTAGTGTAGCGTTCTGGTGATGTCTGGCAACGAGCGTTGAGCTACTGCACAGCCATTGAGATGGCGTGTCTCAGACTCACTTCAAGGTGGAGGCGTCTCCGCAGATATCCAACGTGAGCGGAGCAACAAGAAGTGTATTCTGCTATTTTCAAGCTTTGGTATCAGTGCTTGTCCCTCCGCATTCCACTCGCTCTTGGCGCTTCATCCTGAGCCAGTCGTTCATGTCGATTAATGGCCGTTGCGGGATGAATCTTTTTCGAGCGGGTATTTCTGGCTTTTCGAGTAGTTTTGCGTGGTACCAAATAGTAAATTTCAGTAAAATTAGCTCGCCCCGTCGCTGGCGTCCGACGCAGGCCAATCCAAGCAGCGCAACATTCACGCGCGTTTTTAGTATTCGGCCAGAGCCCCCCTCACTATTCGACGCTCGTCAGTGTCAGTGTAACGCTCCTACTTTACTGTGCCTGGGTGGTCTTAGTATTCTTTCCGCTCCGCGCTACGCACACTTGTTTGCTGGGTGACATGGCTCCTGCCAACAACATAAATGAAGAAAGCGACGCCGACGCTCAAGCGCCACAAGTGGAGCTGCCACTTTCGCCCGGCATGACCGACGTCCACGCGGCGTGGCTGGCAGCCGGCGCACAAGGCGACGTGGCCGCCATGCGTCAGCTCCGAAGTCGATTCCCGGCGTGGCTCGACTTGCATCGGGTACGGCGCCGTCGTCTCGCTCTTGTCTTCCCTTGTCACGCGACCTCTTGTCGGTAGTGGAGGACCTCCTCGCATCAACGCACACATCGCAATGCAACGCGGCGCAAGTGTCCATGACGTGCAGATACCAGCTGGCTGGCCAGCTCACTGCGAGGGGGCATTATTTCACGCGTATTCACGGTCTCACTGACGCTGACGTGTGTGTGCATTTCATGCGTAAGGCTGTAGGCCCGTCCGACTCGGCGCAGCGTCAAGCGCGGTTTTGCAGCTGGGACGGCTTCCACCTGCCTACGATCGGCGCGTCGGCCCTGCACACGGCGGCGTGGAGAGGAGAGCTCGCGGTCGTGGAGTTTTTGCTGGAGTGCGGCCAGGACCCCGACTCGGGCGACAACAGCGGCTTGACGCCCGCGATGGTGGCCATTCTGCGCCTCAACCTGTTGGTCACGCGCTGTGTCTTCCGGGATGGTCAGGCCGTGCGCCGCAATCTCGTCGTGGACGTAAGTGTGCTATGAATGTGGTAACGATATATTATCTCGTTGCCAGGATACTTACTGTACCACTATGTTGCACTGACGTGAGTTTGCGCTGGCTGTGCCATGCTTGAAAGTGTCGCGACGAGTTCAGGGAAAGCTTGCACCAGGCGATGGCAGTGTTGACGCTGCTACTTCGATTCGGTGCCGATGTGAATGCCCAAAGCCAGGTAGGTTGATGGGTAGATTCATATACATGATGGGCCACGAGCGGCGGACGGTATCTTTCGCATTCGCAACTAGGCGTGAGGCGACTACGACCGACTTCCGCCGCCGCCAAGCAAATGCTGACCAGCACACGACATCTCATTGGCAGGACGGCAAGACGGCGCTGCACTGCTCCACCAGCGACGACGCGTACCAAGTGGCCAAGTTGCTGCTGGAATCCGGCGCGAGCGTAAACACGCAGGACGAGGTGCGTTGTTTTGCAGCGGTTGCCAAGATATTTTCGAATGGATGTGCTCTGGAGCTTTTCGTGTTCCGGATCCCGACTAATCGACTCATGCGGACGTGTACCGGACTGGATCCGCTATTGGTACGGATGCGTAGATCGGCAAGACTCCGCTGCACTACTGCGTGCAAGAAGGCGGACTGCTTGTGACCGACTTGCTGCTGGCTCATGGTGCGGACATCAACCTGGAGGACTCGGACGGCAACACGCCAGTGAAGCGCGTGCTACAGCGCGCTGACCTGAACGCGCTGCAGCTGTTCCTCAACCATCACCAGCTAGTCGCCACGCCACAGGGCGAAGACTTCTCTGCGTCGGTGCTGTTTCAGGCCGTGGATAGCGAAGTGGAGGAGGTGGTGCGCTATATCGTGGACAACGAGTACGCTCCCGTGATGGCGCGCAACGCGGCGGGCGAGACGCCTTTGCATCGAGCCGTTGCACGGCGCAGTCCGTCCGTCATGGAGCTGCTGGCTGATCTGGATCCCGAGGGCGACAGCGTGACAGCGGTGACAGCGAAGATGGAGACGCCGGCTCACTACGCGGCTCGCTACTGCTCTGCTCGAGAAGTGGAGACGTTGTTGCTGTGTCTGACGAGAGCGCTCGGTGACCTGGAGGAGCTTGTGGAACTCGGCGCAGCGAACCCTCTCAACGTTGGCGACGCGAGTGGCATGACGAGTCTGTACGTCGCCGGTATATCCGGCGTCGCGACTGAGAGTGCTGCAATCGACATCGGTACTGGTGAAGGTGGGGATCTCAGGCGGTGTGGAAGTCCGTGACGCGAAAGTGCGGCTGCTGTTGGACCACGGGGTCGCCTCTTTCCTCCCGAGTACTTGGCAAACGCGTTGGCCTCAGTGGCACATTCGCCTAGCCTGGTTCTCCCCGCGCCAGCGCAGCGCTGCTTGGGCATTTGGCTCGTGGAGAGCGCCGCCGCTACTGCGCAGCCCGAAGATGAAGAAGGCATCCCCAGCGGCGGCCGTGCATACTCTCCGAAAGCAGCGCTGACGGAGCTGTGCATGCGATGGATCTCGTGCGTTGTGTGCCCTGGATCGGCGGTGACTTTGATTTCGGTCGTGACTTGTGCCAGTTATGCTCACGAGGTGCTCCCGTTGCTGCTCAGTCTGCCGGTGCGTCGCTCAAGGTTTTGTTCGCTGCTGCGTTGGCTCCGCAAGTTTGCGGTTTACCGAGAACCAGACCATGCTCTGCTCGTGCAGCTTCACGATGAGTTATCGGAGGCGTGGCAGGAAGCGGAGTCGTCGGTGTAGATGGAGCAGGCTCCTTGTACATATTCCTGATAACGTGTCGAGGTTTGCTTACCGTAGCTTGATGGTCGTATTGCTGACGCTGCGTTTCTTTCCTGCTTGGAGAATGATCTTGCCGTGTTTTCACATGTTAGTGTGCGACTTCGTAGGGTAGCCATTCTCTATGAAACACTATCCTTACTACCCCCTTTCCCCCGATACGAGGGCTGAATCAGCTATTGACTCGTAGCTAGAGTTGGGTCAAATCATTACCGAGTTAATACCAATTACCGTTATTACCTTCCTAATACCTTCCTATTAACGGTATTACCTTTTGTGTAAAGTTGGTGTGTCAGGACTACTTTAGCAAAAAAAGGACGGGATGAGGCTAGCACCTATGGGCCCATCATACCTTCCTAGTGGGTGGAAGTCTCTAGGTGAAATAAGCATGAAGTCCTAGTATTGAGGAGGAGTAGCGCATTCTTGGTGAAATAAGCATGAAGTCCTAGTATTGAGGAGGAGTAGCGCATTCTTGCGGACTCTGAGCGGAGTTTTAGATTGTACACAAAAAGGCAATTTACCGTACACTCTTTACATAATGGTATTACCGATCGGTATTAGATATCTAAAAATCCTAATACCAGTTATTAGGAGTTATTAACTTGGTAATAAACAACACTACTCGTAGCTGTCGAATGGAGCGTCTGTTGTAGACAGTGAACGAGCATGTTAGTATCTGTCACGGTCGAACACCGAAATGTTAAGACACCCTCACTTTACTGCATCTCAGCCTTGGATTTGCTAACAAAAATGCCGCACGCAAGCTACGGTAAGCAAACCTCGACACGTTATCAGGAATATGTACAAGGAGCCTGCTCCATCTACACCGACGACTCCGCTTCCTGCCACGCCTCCGATAACTCATCGTGAAGCTGCACGAGCAGAGCATGGTCTGGTTCTCGGTAAACCGCAAACTTGCGGAGCCAACGCAGCAGCGAACAAAACCTTGCGCGACGCACCGGCAGACTGAGCAGCAACGGGAGCACCTCGTGAGCATAACTGGCACAAGTCACGACCGAAATCAAAGTCACCGCCGATCCAGGGCACACAACGCACGAGATCCATCGCATGCACAGCTCCGTCAGCGCTGCTTTCGGAGAGTATGCACGGCCGCCGCTGGGGATGCCTTCTTCATCTTCGGGCTGCGCAGTAGCGGCGGCGCTCTCCACGAGCCAAATGCCCAAGCAGCGCTGCACTGGCGCGGGGAGAACCAGGCTAGGCGAATGTGCCACTGAGGCCAACGCGTCCGCCAAGTACTCGGGAGGAAAGAGGCGACCCCGTGGTCCAACAGCAGCCGCACTTTCGCGTCACGGACTTCCACACCGCCTGAGATCCCCCACCTTCCCCAGTACCGATGTCGATTGCAGCACTCTCAGTCGCGACGCCGGATATACCGGCGACGTACAGACTCGTCATGCCACTCGCGTCGCCAACGTTGAGAGGGTTCGCTGCGCCGAGTTCCACAAGCTCCTCCAGGTCACCGAGCGCTCTCGTCAGACACAGCAACAACGTCTCCACTTCTCGAGCAGAGCAGTAGCGAGCCGCGTAGTGAGCCGGCGTCTCCATCTTCGCTGTCACCGCTGTCACGCTGTCGCCCTCGGGATCCAGATCAGCCAGCAGCTCCATGACGGACGGACTGCGCCGTGCAACGGCTCGATGCAAAGGCGTCTCGCCCGCCGCGTTGCGCGCCATCACGGGAGCGTACTCGTTGTCCACGATATAGCGCACCACCTCCTCCACTTCGCTATCCACGGCCTGAAACAGCACCGACGCAGAGAAGTCTTCGCCCCTGTGGCGTGGCGACTAGCTGGTGATGGTTGAGGAACAGCTGCAGCGCGTTCAGGTCAGCGCGCTGTAGCACGCGCTTCACTGGCGTGTTGCCGTCCGAGTCCTCCAGGTTGATGTCCGCACCATGAGCCAGCAGCAAGTCGGTCACAAGCAGTCCGCCTTCTTGCACGCAGTAGTGCAGCGGAGTCTTGCCGATCTACGCATCCGTACCAATAGCGGATCCAGTCCGGTACACGTCCGCATGAGTCGATTAGTCGGGATCCGGAACACGAAAAGCTCCAGAGCACATCCATTCGAAAATATCTTGGCAACCGCTGCAAAACAACGCACCTCGTCCTGCGTGTTTACGCTCGCGCCGGATTCCAGCAGCAACTTGGCCACTTGGTACACGTCGTCGCTGGTGGAGCAGTGCAGCGCCGTCTTGCCGTCCTGCCAATGAGATGTCGTGTGCTGGTCAGCATTTGCTTGGCGGCGGCGGAAGTCGGTCGTAGTCGCCTCACGCCTAGTTGCGAATGCGAAAGATACCGTCCGCCGCTCGTGGCCCATCATGTATATGAATCTACCCATCAACCTACCTGGTTTTGGGCATTCACATCGGCACCGAATCGAAGTAGCAGCGTCAACACTGCCATCGCCTGGTGCAAGCTTTCCCTGAACTCGTCGCGACACTTTCAAGCATGGCACAGCCAGCGCAAACTCACGTCAGTGCAACATAGTGGTACAGTAAGTATCCTGGCAACGAGATAATATATCGTTACCACATTCATAGCACACTTACGTCCACGACGAGATTGCGGCGCACGGCCTGACCATCCCGGAAGACACAGCGCGTGACCAACAGGTTGAGGCGCAGAATGGCCACCATCGCGGGCGTCAAGCCGCTGTTGTCGCCCGAGTCGGGGTCCTGGCCGCACTCCAGCAAAAACTCCACGACCGCGAGCTCTCCTCTCCACGCCGCCGTGTGCAGGGCCGACGCGCCGATCGTAGGCAGGTGGAAGCCGTCCCAGCTGCAAAACCGCGCTTGACGCTGCGCCGAGTCGGACGGGCCTACAGCCTTACGCATGAAATGCACACACACACGTCAGCGTCAGTGAGACCGTGAATACGCGTGAAATAATGCCCCCCTCGCAGTGAGCTGGCCAGCCAGCTGGTATCTGCACGTCATGGACACTTGCGCCGCGTTGCATTGCGATGTGTGCGTTGATGCGAGGGAGGTCCTCCACTACCGACAAGAGGTCGCGTGACAAGGGAAGACAAGAGCGAGACGACGGCGCCGTACCCGATGCAAGTCGAGCCACGCCGGGAATCGACTTCGGAGCTGACGCATGGCGGCCACGTCGCCTTGTGCGCCGGCTGCCAGCCACGCCGCGTGGACGTCGGTCATGCCGGGCGAAAGTGGCAGCTCCACTTGTGGCGCTTGAGCGTCGGCGTCGCTTTCTTCATTTATGTTGTTGGCAGGAGCCATGTCTCCCAGCAAACAAGTGTGCGTAGCGCGGAGCGGAAAGAATACTAAGAGCACCCAGGCACAGTAACGTAGGAGCGTTACACTGACACTGACGAGCGTCGAATAGTGAGGGGGGCTCTGACCGAATACTAAAAACGCGCGGCGCTAGCGTGAATGTTGCGCTGCTTGGATTGGCCTGCGTCGGACGGGCGAGCTAATTTTACTGACAGCTTTTGTGGGATCGGACGGAGCGGTGTACTAAACTCCTAAAAGTGATATTCAGATCAGCGATACGATCTCAAAGCCTGAAATATACGCACTTCATTCTGAAACGGTTGTTTTCGTCGCATCTAGATAAATGTAACAGGTGCGATGGCGTGCTCTCGAGTACTTCGGCTCCAATGGAGCAGCGTACTGCTGGCTGTATGATAATTCTGCCTTTGTATTACGGGTTAGCATATCTGCGGGACCAGTCGTTGTAGTCGTTAGGAAGAACTATGTGACAATAATGTACCTCAATTAAAAAAATCTGATTTTTGGGCGAAGCCCCAATACTGTGAGCTTGCAGGCGGAGTTTCCGGCGTCCTTCTCTTTACTTGCTTTGCGTTCACCAACCTGAAGTTTTTGCTTTTCTTTTGTTCCACAACACTGGCATGGGACTAGGTCAGGCCGCTAACCCGAGGGGGCTGGGACAGGTGTCGGCCGTGGTGTCCCTCATGGGGGGGACTTTAGGAACATTCGCAAGTAAGGTGTTAGCTTGGCAAAACGGTATTTCATACGTGTCCTTACTTCGCGTTGCTCTTAAATACCCCCCAATCTGGGATGGGAAGTATATTTAGGGCTAGCTTGGATTGAAGCTACAGGATACGCTGATAATGGCGGCAGCGGAGTTTCTCGAATGCCAGCGACTTATAAGTCACGGCGCTATATACACCTTTGTGCGGCCTACTTCGTACCAACGTGTAATCAAATCCGAAAGTCGCAACATTCATATTGCAAAAGTTTAGTTAGCAACTTCAATTACGCACTCAAAGCTGGAATTACGGCAATCAAATTTGGACCTCTAAGATCTCTATGGCTACGTAAGCTGGCGTGCTGTCCTCGCGCTAAAACGGAAAGCAGAGCTGCGATCGGATTTGATTACACGTTGGTACGAAGTAGGGCGCACAAAAGGTGTAGTTTTTTTTAAAGTTTACTACGCACTACTTGGCAGTTGAAGTCCACGAAGCGGGTAGCACAAGGCTAGCAGCGATAGGTAGCTCGAGACCCAGCAGCGGCGGGTAGCTCGTGGCCGAGCAGAACATATCGACCAGTATCTCCACGCAGCCTGCCGAGCAACGAGCATACTTAACTCGACCACTTTTCTTTGCATGGTATTGTGCTATTTGCTGTTCGTCTCGATTTAGTTAAGCGGAAGCGTTAATCGTATTATTATATTATCGTACGAATCCGGGGCAGGGGGCGAGTCCTATACTGTGCTACGCACAGTTAGGACAGCCCCTCTCCAGCAGGCATTGATGGACTCTAGTGTAAAAAAAAATATGGCTTGCAAGATCATTTCCTCAAGAATATTCGAGATTAATTTAATAATTTAATTATTGGGCTGTCGACATCTCAGCACTCATACAACACTTTCACTGTAGAGCATCGCGCGATGCTGCTATTCCTACGAGGGCTACACTGGGCTACCATATATCAAGAGCTGTAGGGAAGCTCGTCGTTGCCCCTAAAGCCAGTGATTCCGAGAATAGTATGGATAGGGACGGGGGGGGGGGGGGGGCAAATCGGACCCGTTGCCGCACACTCGGAGTTATTTTTCTTTATGCGGGGGTCTGGGGGTGCAACCCCCAGCACACCTTTAATAGAGGGCGGTGGAAGGTATATAGGTCTATCTGTGCGGTTCCCCTTTAGATCTGTGGATTTCCTTGTCCTGTGTGTGCGATTCTACCGTTCTCCAAAATTATTCTGCCAACGATTATGGTTATTCTAAGCTTCCAAAATACATTATTTCGAGGGGAATTATGGCAATTGTTGAAACCACCATATATCACTGCGTCAAGCAGTGTAAGTATCAGCTAAAAATGTGAACACAACAATAGGACCAACGACGGAACGGCAATGTGTTTTCAAGGATACATCGTCAAAAACCGACACACTGCACCGTTTGCTTTGACTTGTGGAGAATCAATTTCAATCCGTCCCGGAACGCCCTTGGTGGTGCAATGTGGGACACACACATTTGAAGTACAAGGTCCATTTGGTCAGCACAAAGTCTCTACAATCCATGCTACGGTACTGAAGCAAGGGACCGCTGAGTCAGCGGCGGCGAAGCGTTCGTGGCTGCCTGCACTATGCCTTTCTGCATACTGGGAGCGTACATGGCTGAAATCAGATCGCAATACGGAGGAAACATCGGACTATCCAAACCAATCGTGTCGAATTTTCCAAAACCATTGGTCTTTCTGCCTCCATTACGATATTTTGATTTTCATATTATGGGGTTTATACATCAACCATGTATAAGTTCACTGGATAGTCCCCAAATAGCACCTCATTTAAAAACAATTACACTTCTAGATATGAAATTTATCTACTGGATATAGGGTCCATATAGTTGTACGAATCAGGCCAGCTGTAAAATTGTCAATATCCTCCGAGGTCCTCCGTACATATTTATCGCCTCGTCCAAACTTCCAGAAGCATTCACCAGCGAAGTAAAGTGGCTGCCGTCAAAACGCCCACAAAGACTTCGGCCGTGGACCGAACACACAACCGGAGACTATGGCAGACCGCGACCAGGGCCAAGGAGAGTTGTCTCCGGATCCTAGAATGGCCGAAGTGCACGCAGCGTGGTTAGCTGCCGGGGCAAACGGAGACGCGGCGACCATGAAGCAGTTGAAGAGTCAGTTCCCCGAGTTCCTCGACTTGCAGCGGGTAAGGAAGGCCATGTTGTGCCACGTCAAGGGTAGGCTTTGACGAGTTTAACTGTTGCAGAACACGAGCCCTATCACGTCGGACGCATCTCCACATGGCCAAGCTCGATTCTGCAGCTGGAACGAGTTCCATTTGCAGACAATTGGCGCATCAGCGCTGCACGCCGCAGTCTGGGACGGCAGCCTCAGCGTTATCCAGTTTCTACTTGAAGAATCCCAAAGCCCCGATTCCGCGGATGACAGCGGTGTTACGCCAATGATGTTGGCCATTATGCGTCTCAACCTCATAACCATGCGCTGCGTATTCCGCGACGGACAGGCTGTACGCCGCAACCTCGTCATGGATGTAAGTGTGTGGAGACGACGATGATACGCTTATGTCTGCGTATGACTGACTGTTGTTAATTTTTTGCTGTGTTTGTTGGAAGTGCCGGAAAGAACAACACACGCAACAACAGCAGGCAGAAGCGGCCATCGCATTACTACTCCGTTTTGGCGCTGATGTTAACGCTCGAAGACAGGTACGTGGAACAGCGTAAAGCGCTAAGCGGGATCTACAATTGATGAAGAATGGGGCGACTGCGACCGACGTCTGTGGCGAGGCCAATACTGATCCTTCCACTGACAGGACGGGAAGACGGCCTTGCACTGCTCCACCAGCGACGACGCGTACGAAGTGGCCAAGTTGCTGCTGGATTTCGGCGCGAACGAAAATGCGCAGGATGAGGTGCGTTTGCAGCGATAAACAAGATACTCGATATTGTATCCGGGGGAGCTTTTCCCCAGTTTCGCCTTATCATCCGGATCGCTTCCTGCTGCCCCCTAGACCGGAAAGACTCCGCTGCATTACTGCGTGCAAGAAGGCGGACTGCTTGTGACAGACTTGCTGCTGGCTCATGGCGCGGACATCAACCTGGAGGACTCGGACGGCAACACGCCAGTGAAGCGCGTGCTACAGCGCGCTGACCTGAACGCGCTGCAGCTGTTCCTCAACCATCACCAGCTAGTCGCCACGCCACAGGAAGACTTCTCTGCGTCGGTGCTGTTTCAGGCCGTGGATTGCGAAGTGGAGGAGGTGGTGCGCTATATCGTGGACAACGAGTACGCTCCCGTGATGGCGCGCAACGCGGCGGGCGAGACGCCTTTGCATCGAGCCGTTGCACGGCGCAGTCCGTCCGTCATGGAGCTGCTGGCTGATCTGGATCCCGAGGGCGACAGCGTGACAGCGGTGACAGCGAAGATGGAGACGCCGGCTCACTACGCGGCTCGCTACGGCTCTGCTCGAGAAGTGGAGACGTTGTTGCTGTGTCTGACGAGAGCGCTAGGTGACCTGGAGGAACTTGTGGAACTCGGCGCAGCGAACCCTCTCAACGTTGGCGACGCGAGTGGCATGACGAGCATGTACGTCGCGGGTACAACCACCATTTTGACCGAGGATGGGGATGTCGAAGGTAGCATTGGAGAACGGGACGCCAAAGTACGCTTGCTCTTGGACCACGGAGGTCAACTGTTCCCTCCAGGATTTTTGGTCCAGACATTGACGTCTACCGGTATAGCGTTGCCTCCTGAAGTTAGGCATTGCACGGAGCTGTGGCTGTTGGAGATTGGCCAAGGACTGCAACGTTACCCCGTTCTGCCACATGACCAAGACGAATGTGAAGCTGAAGTGTCAATGGAGTTTTTCGCGCACTGGATAGCAAATGTTGTTGTCGACGGAGGAGCTTCGGTGCCAATTCTCATGATTATGGTAAACGCGGGTTATGGGTACGAAGTTTTGCCTCTGCTCCTCGATTTGCCGTTGCGCTCGGAAGGATTTAACGACTTTTTGCGTCGATTGGAAAAGTTGGCAAGTTGCCGACAAGGGCATTTCCTGCTCTTCCAATTGCACATGGAGCTTCGCGTAGCTTGGGAGGCGATTTCTTAGCTCGCGTTAGGGGGTTATGAGAAGGAGGAGCTGAGTGATCGATGACAAACTGCTCAATGATACTAAGGTCGCGATTGTGACAATATTTGATGTGGAAGCTGCTGAGTTTGGGCCTCCTAAATTACAGCCAGATAATTGAATGGTGATTCAGCTGTGCACCCCTGGACCTCGATTTGCGTGCTTGAAGGAGCCTGACTTTTTTTAGCAGAAGTACGTGGTCGAGCTGATACCAAGTAAGATATGATACAGTCAGTGTCTTCATACGAAATGGAATACTCCCCCGTCGGGTTTTGAACGACGCACCGTGCAACAGAGCCGTTGACACCTCTCGCTGCAAGCCTGGAGACGAGAATGGCAGCTGCGCCGGATTCTTTTTGTCCCTACGGAAGCAACAGCGCTGTAGTCTGCGCGGCAGTCCCGTCACCTCGCTGCCAGGGCCTCCAAAACCTCACTCCTGCCTCCGTTTACGTGTACACTTTATAGCGATCTGGTGCAACTCTGTACAGTCTGTCCGACTCGTTACAGTACAAAGTTGAAGCGCACCTCGATCATAGTGTTCATATGGTCGACATATCCAAGGATTGGCCAAGCCAGCGCTGCGAAGCATGTACGCGCAGTGCGCCTAGCTACTGGCTAGAGTAACCTCTTGGCAGGCTTCCTGAAGTTCATTGTGGAGCTGGAGCAGGAGAGGGTGAGGGAACTGGTGTCGTGTGAACTTGTCGAGCTGGCGTAGTACGGTGGGCAGTGCCTTGCGTTGAAGAGGGAGCTCCACGAGCAGCGGTACGACATCGTGAGAGTAGCCCGCGCATATGAGGATAGGGACCAGCGATACCCACGAGCCGACACATAGGACGCCGGCCATCCACTGGATGCACAGCTCCGCCAACGGTTCGACCCGAGTGCTGCCACGTATGACGTTCGCCATCTCCTCGTTCTCGGGTTCATCATCAGTAGTAACGCCATCCTCCACGAGCCACATACGCAGGCAACTCTGTACTTGGGCAGGCAGAACGACACAGGAAGCTTCGCGGTTGACGGTTGCGTTCGCAGGCGCCAGCTTGTGCAGCAGGAGGAACGGAGGGAATAACTGCGCTCCATGCTGCACCAGCAGGCGGGCTTTCGCGTTTCGTGCTTTGGGATGTGCAAGACCAGTCTCTGCTTCAGATTCGCCACGCTGCGTCGACAATCCAGCGGTGAACAGGCTCGTAATCCCTCTCCGATCTGCGGCGTTGAGAGGATTCGCCGGTCCGAGCTCTTGAAGGTCGCCAAGCGTACTCGTAAGGCAGCGCAGCAACATCTCCACTTCTCGATGCGAACCGTATTGAGCCGCGTAGTGAGCAGGCGTCTTGCCCTCTGTAGTAGCCGCAGTCAAGCTGCCACCCGCCGGATCCAAGTCAACCAGCAGCTCCATCATCGAGGGACTCCGCCGCAAGATCGCTCGATGGAGTGGCGTCTCGCCCGCTGTGTTCCGTATCATCACGGAAGCGTACCCGTTGTCCACGATGTATCGTACGACCGCTTCATCGCAATGCTCAATCGCTTCGAATAGCACAGCTACGGCGAAGTCGTGCCGCTGCGGCGTCGATACCCAGTGGTGGTGGTTCAGGAACAGCTGCAGCACGTTCAGGTTGCTCTGCTTGAGCACAAGTGTGAGAGGAGAGACGCCGTCCTTGTCTTCCACGTCGATGTCGGCACCACGAGCCAGCAGCAGCTCTGTTACGAGAAGCCCTCCTTCTTGCACGCAGTAGTGCAGTGGCGTCCTAGCATGCTATTGACAGCACATGAGTCAACAGACGCGAGCTTATAATAAGCGCACACATGGCGTACCTCATCGGCTGAGTCGATAGTAGCGCCAGCGTCCAGCAGCAGCTTCGCCACTTCGTACGCGTCGTCACTAGTGGAGCAGTGCAGCGCTGTCTTCCCGTCCTGTAAAACCGAAGTACAGTCAGCCTTTGGCGCGATAGACGAGACCGAGCAACACGTGTCTGGCTACCTTGCTGTGAGCGTCGACATCGGCCCCGTACTGGAGTAGTAGCTTGACCACCGCTAGCACGAGCCGCACTCTCGCGTCTTGCTCTTCTCGACACTAATGAGAAGAGGAGGCGCATTCACAATTAGACTTTCACCGCGACTGCTGGAGCACTATTGATCTGTATATCTTTCCATCACGTACATCGACGACCGTGTTGCGGCGCACAGCCTCACCATCGCGGAACACGCAGCGCATGGTCAAGAGGTTGAGGTGCAGGATGGCTACCATCATAGCCGTCATGCCACTGTCGTCGGCCGCGTTCGGATCCTGGCCCGATTCCAGAAGGAATTGCACGATGTCGAGCTTCCCGCCCCACGCGGCAGTATGGAGCGCCGAGGCGCCGATGGTGTGCAGGTGGAAGTCCCCAGCTGCAGAACCTCGCCTGCCGCTGGGTCGCCGAGTCCAGCGTAGCGTCGCCCACTTGCTGGGGTGCACGTGGGTCCGTCAGTCTGACCGATGGTCTCCGCTAACGAAATGGTTCAAGTGAGGTTTTACCTGGTTGAAGTCGAGCCACTGTGGGAACTGGCGCCACAGCTCGCGCATCGTGGCAGCGTCGCCCTCGCCCCGGCCGCAAGCCACGCGCTGTGGACTTCAGCCTTACTTGACATTGTGCTGAGGATGTTGGGGCGGCGTTCGCCTTGGATTTCTCAGAGTGAATCGGATTGTGAAGGAAGGAAGGAAGATCTCCGTCTGATCGACTCGACGGTCGACTCGACCGCATACGGCTCGGTACCACGGCGCCCGCACAGAGACCAGGTTGCGGCGCGGGTGAAGAAGCAGCCACGAATATTATGAAGTCAAATCCATGGAGTGCGCCGGATCTATCTAAACCCACACGAAGAGGTCGTCTCCAAGACTTCAACGCGTCGCGACAGCGTTCATCGCGCGCCGGCTGGGTTCATTTCGATTAGAGACGCTCGATCGCAATGCTGCGATTGCCCTCAGCATGGGTGCAACCTGCTCTACGCCAGCGCTCTTTGTTTTGGATACACATGCGACACAAGGGATCATTTACGACGATCAGCAGCCACAAGTGCGTCTTGAATGTCTTATCACTGTTGTGAGCCGCCGATCTCTGTGGTCGAAACTGCCCCGGCACAAACACCTTCAACGAAATTCACGGCGCCAACTTCAACTTTTTCCAGGTGGCTGCATTGTAGCTACACTGCAAGGCAACGGACAGCGAACTAAATGAGGGATCTCGTCGAAAGTGCGTCAGTCCAGAAGACCGCTTCGCCCTGCCTTGTGAGTTGGTGGGTCAAAACCTGTTGGGATTTGGTGCAGGTAATGGGGGCAGGAAGCTGTCGCTGTGGACATTTCTGGAATGTCCACAGCGACACAAGTGTAGCTCGTTTTCCCGCAAACAGATGAAACAGTTGGGCTTTGTGATGGCCGTGCGCAATGGTAAGCTATATATTGCATTGTGTACCTCTGGGAATTCCAGACTGGGATACGACAGTTCGTCAGTTGCTAGGTACCGTAGGCCAGCGCAGCGTCCAGCCACCGCAGTTTCCGTCAATGCAGTCACGAGAATAGTAGATAAACTGCTACAGGAATGCTCTATGCTGAAGGTCTGAATCATACTTGATTCAGGGTATTTAAGTTGAAGGAAGAATAGCTTCCTCTTCGACACTTTGATATCTTCCCAGGTTCTTTTCCTTGCGAAGTTTGAAGGGAAGGCCGTCTCGTCACGAACAGCACGTAAGAGCCGATATGCTGCTCAAGTATCTTATATTCAAACTGACGCTCTTCCTGCAGCCATTTCTTGCCAAGCCTCCAGCAATTCTTTGTGGAGTTGCAGTAGCAGAGCGTGGCGGAGTCGGAGGCGCGCAAACTTATCAAGCTGACGCAGGAATGCTGGCAGGGCCCAGCGCTGCAGAGGTAGCTCCACCAGCAGCGGCACGACATCGTGAGCGTATCCAGCGCAGATAACGACCGGAAGTAGGGACGCCCATGATCCGACGCACGCCACACTCGCCATCCACTGCATGCACAGCTCTGCAACGGCCTCAACTTGATCGTCCTCGTCTACTGCATGCGCAGCCTCTTCATCTTCGGGCTCATCAATCCGGTGTCTGTCCTCGATGACCCACGTACGCAGACACTGCTGGACTTGAAGCGGGAGGACCACGCGCGACGCTGATACACGAGAGCCCGCGGTGGTGAGCTCGCCAGCTAGAAAAGCCGACGGGAATAACCGCGCCCCATGCTCCATCAATAACTGCACCTTGGCATTGCGGATGGTGTCTCCAACCACTTTCTCGTTGTCAAACTCGTCCTGGAATCGTGTGTGCCTGACGCAAAACAGTGTAGTTCCCGCGATGTAGAGAGGAGTCGCGCCCTTGTCATTGACAGCGTTGAGCGGGTTCGCTGCCTCGAGCTCCTGCAGGTCTCCGAACGTACTTGTCAGACATCGCAGTAGCATTTCCACCTCCCGATAGGAGCCGTACCGAGCTGCGTAATGCACCGGCGTCTCGGACTCGACAGTTGTCATGATGCAGCATGTCTGCTGCTGGCACCCACGCAAGCGGGTACGCCAGCAACAGACATGCACGGGGAACACGTACCTGGTGGCCAGGAAGGCAGGCGTCGCAGCGCCGCCGCCTCCGCCGCCACAAGAAGTCCGCGCGCAACGTCGCGTGAAGGCTGGCGCCAGGCTTGCGCAAGACTGCCTGGCGCCCGGAATCCAGAACGCTACCTGCACAAGTATACAAACATGCATATATAGGATTACGAAAACAGAAAAACACTTGCATTTAGTATAGGTTAGCTCAGCTTCTAGAACGACACTAAGGAGAACCTAGAGGAAGGCCTAGAGCACGTAGTTAGCCCGAAGACTTAACGGAATCAATCTCACTTTGCATTTTACCCAACAACAAGCAAGCAACACAACCACTCCACGCACCTTCGCTACGACAGGCTCCAGAGCACCCGGAGCCTGTCATTTGGTAGCACTTGTTGGTCCCTCGCAACCGCGCTTCGCTCAACCTCAAGGAGGTCTTCGGGCACCGGCTGGGGATTCGCTTTTGACCGCGCTTCGCTCAACCTCGGAGAGGGCTACGGGCACCGGTCATTGGCTGTAATTCGGACCCGCCTGACATCTGTCGAGGGAACGTCGGCATAAGTACGAGGCACCAGCTGTAGCGGCGCACCCGATCCAGTCCGGCTTCCGAGTTCGGCGGTTAGGGGTAGTGCAGTCCGCTCTGAGTTGCCCGGGCCGCTTCTTTGATTGGATGGCTGGACGTAGGGGTCGTCGCGTTGACAACGCTGTTCCCGACGGGTCTTTGTGAGGCTGGGTGTAATCGACGCCACCGACATCGACAAGCTGCGCACCGATTGCTACCGTCAAATCCGGCACGCAGTGCGAACGACTGAACGACTGCTAAGAGAACTTGCTGAGGTCAAGCCACTCACTTCGGAAGAGCGAGACCAGAAAAGGGCGGTCATCCATCAGCTCTGTCGCGCTCAGCGTAAACTCGGCAAGGCAACCGGTCTCGTCAACCTCGGTGTAGCCAGAGTCCTCGACCCACGTACTACCCGTCAACAACTCGAGCGCGACAACCGTCTCCGTGATCGCGAGGAAGCCCGCCGCCAGCGTAGCCTAGCAACTGTAAGGAGCTGATTAACTCGTCTAACGAGCAGTAAACACGTTTTAGCCGCTTTTGTTTACGGCAATTCATCGTCGAGTGTGATAACGAATACCTTCGCGGGTATAACGTTTTAGAGGGAATCAGCTTTATTACTAGTTAGGCGTTTGGGTTAAGGCTTCCGCGTGTGAAAGGAAGGCGAACAAGATGGCGGACGTCTCTGAGCTCATGCAAGGAGTGCTGCAACTGATGCAGCAGCAACAAGAGATGATGAGAGTAATGAATGAGCAACGAGGAATGAACGACTTCAAGCTGGATGGGATTAGACTACCCAAGTACACGGGGCATGAGTCTGAGTCGTTCCGCCTGTATCAAGAAGAGTTGTCGCAGTACTTTGAGGCCCGCAACATTGACTGGAAGAACGAGCGTTGGGCGACGAGGGTACTGGCTATTATCGGGAGCACGTTGAAAGGGCAGGCTGGTCAGTGGTACCTGGCGCGGAAGCATGAGATTTACTCTGCGGAGCAGTTACTCCGTGAGTTGTCACGCGCATTTGTTCCGGCGGATCTTCAGTTGCGGCTGCGTGAGCAGTTGCGACACCTAAGCCAGAAATCTTGCAAGTCGTTGGGTGATTACGTTTCACGGTTTCGCAACATTGTACTTCAAGTGGAAAACATGACGGAGATCGACAAGGTAGTGTACTTCTCGCAAGGGTTGATGCCAAATACACGTCAGGAAGTACTGTACAAGCGCTGTGAAACCCTTACGGATGCCATTACGGTAGCGATGGACTATGAGCGCTCGCACTTCGGTGCTCCAGCGCGCACGGGACGTCGCGACCGTGATTACCCACGATTCCGCAGAAACGAGTCGGCTTCAAGATCAAATGGTCCTGAGCCAATGGAGATCGACAGTGCGCAAGAACTCAGTCTAGAAGAGTGCCGTCGGCAGAGGAAATGTTACAACTGCTTCCGTGGTGGTCATATTGCAGCCCACTGTAAGGCCCTCGTCGGAAACAACGCCCCTACAGAGGTCCGAATCAGCGTCAACGAGACTCGCAGCACGTCAATGCTGTGGAGCAACAAGTCAGCGATGGTGAAGAGAGAATCGTGTACGACCAGTACACTGTGGATGCGTTTGAGGAAGTCAGCATGCATGACGTGGCTGCTAGACCGGATAATGAGCTCATCCGTAAACCCGGGAGAATTGAAGGGCACCCAGTAACGATACTGCTTGACTGTGGTGCTACGGCAAATCTGGTACGGCCAGGAATGGTGTCGAAGGTGAAAGGAACTAAGGATGTACAGGTGAAGGGCTTCGATGGAGAAATCAAGGAGTATCACGATGTGAAGGTTGTGGAAGCGGACATCGGCATGGAGGACAAGACGTTCGAGAAGCTGCGCCTAACAGAGAGTCCACTAGCGATTGAACATGACGTTATCTTGGGAAGCCGTGGTTTGCCAAATATCAACCAACGATCAACTGGCGAACGCATGAAGTAGTATTTCCGAGCACGGAAGAGAGACCAAGGCCCAAGACGGACAAGAACGAAGACAAGATAGAAGATCAGGGAGAATGTGAGAAGGACGACACCACAATGGCCCCAAGCGAAGTTGGAGAGTCGGCGACAGCAGAAGAGCAACGAAAGAAAACGGAAAAGGAAGCAATTCGCGCACGCCATCGGTCACATCTCGCCTTGGCTGAGGCGTGGCGTAATGGTGTCTTTGGGTCCACGAAGAAGTTCCGTCGTCGTATGCAGGACAGGAAGTTTGCGGAGCTGTTCTTCGTCAAGTTCTGTGTAGCAGTGGAATCCGACAACGTACCAGACTACATTAAGCCTTTGCTTGACAAGTTTGGTGATGTCTTCCCAGAAAAGCTGCCAGATGGTCTACCTCCCGAGCGCATCGTCGAGTTCGACATGGAGATGAAACCTGACGCCGCTCCTAGCACCCGAGCACCGTTTCGACTGTCTAAAACGGAGCAGGAAGCATTGGAAAAGTTCGTCGCGGAAAACATGAAGAAAGGGTGGATAGAAGTCTCCAATTCACCCTGGGTCTCCAATATCTTCGGTGTTCCTAAGAAAGATCCGGCGACTGGTCAAATCCCGAAGAGAGCTGAATGGTTGCGATCCGGGAATAGTTCCATCCCTATTCGTTGGGTCATCGACTTCCGCTATGTGAACAGTCAGACGAAGATTCCGAAGATTCCATTACCGCTAATCGAGGAAATCTTTGACAAGATGGTCGGCTGCACAGTGTTTTCGGTTCTGGACCTGGCCCAAGGTTACCACCAGATGCGGGTTAAGCCGCGTAGTCGTCAGTACACCGCTTTTCGTACGCACAAGGAGACTTACCAATGGTGTGTTGCTCCGATGGGTCTTTCGGGTATGCCTGGTGTTTGGTCACGACTGATGCGCGTCCTGTTCGACAAATTCGACTTTGTTGTGGTCTATTTGGACGATATCTGCGTCTTTTCCAAGACCAAAGAAGAGCATCTCAAGCATCTGGATGCGGTATTTGAAGTGCTCCGCCGTGAGAAGCTGTATGCGCACCGATCGAAGTGTTCTTTGGTCAAGCGAGTGTTAACTTTCTCGGTCACACCGTGTCCGCAGAAGGGTTATCCGTGGATGCGAAGAAGACTAGGGCCATTGAGCAATATCCAGAACCAACGAACAAGAAGGAACTGCAGAGTTTTCTCGGTCTTGCTGGCTACTATCGTCGCTTTATCTGTGACTTTGCGCGACACGCCCTACCTTTGAGTAAGCTGACTAAGAAGCAAGCTACGTGGGAATGGGGCCCGGCGCAGGCAGACGCTTTTCGATCGCTGAAGCTCGCATTGCAGCAAGCTCCTGTTCTTCGTTTGCCTGACTTCTCGAAACCTTTCACGGTCACAACCGACGCCTCGGGTAAGTGCATGGGCGGTGTGCTCGCAAGACTTCGACGGTAGCAGCCATCCGATTGCCTTCTACTCCAAGAAACTCAATGTCCATGAAGTTGGCTGGCCTCCGCATGAGCAGGAACTTTTGGCCATCACAACCGCTCTTGAGAAGTGGCGTCACTACCTTCACGGCCGGCACTTCGATGTCTTTACCGACAATGCAGCTTGTAGTTGGATGTTGCATCACCCTCAGGTATCGCCTAAAATGGGACGCATGCTAACGTTCTTCTCGCAATTTGACTTCACGATGCATCATGTGAAAGGTCATCTCAATGTCGTGGCCGACGCCCTATCCCGTCCAAGCCAGCTCCCGGCGGATGATTCCGACGACGAAGTTACTGGCGAGCCCGAGCCTTGGAAGTTACCAGCAGTCCATGATTGCTCTTCATCCTGTACGCATCAGGCTTCGAAGCTTCGACGCCACAGTGTCCACGCCGCAATGCTTCGCATGCTTCCGTCGGATGAACGATGTCTTCTTGTCGACGATCTGGACTTGCGGGGAGAGTCACCCCATTGGAGTTCAGCAAGAAGTCAATGTACACGTGGAACAAGTCCAGAACGTCGAGTACTCAACATCCAGCGTCCATTTGAGTGAAGACCAGAAGAAGAAGTTCCAGGCTGGATACAAGAAAGACCCCGCGTTCAAGGAAGTATGGAACCGACCGGACAAATCTGCAGACTTCGTCAAATCGAATGGGCTTTTGTACAAGCGTTCGGGTCATTCGGTCATCAGGCTGTGTGTTCCCAATAACGCCCGGCTAATCACGAACATCTTGGAAGAATTCCATGATGCACCCACGGCAGCTCATCCTGGAATCCGTCGAACGCAATTGAGGGTTGCTCAGTGGTACTTTTGGCCCACGTTGGAGAAGGACACGAAGGAGTACGTGGCAAGCTGTGGGACGTGTGCTAGATGGAAAGTTAGTACCGCGCGCAAGAAAGGAACTATGATGCCAATTCCAGTCCCGAGCGAGTGTTGGGAAGTAGTGACTATGGACTTCGTGACAGGGCTACCGGTTTCTAATGGCTTCGATGCAATCATGACTGTGGTGGACAAACTGTCCAAGCGGCCCAAGTACATTCCGACACATACGACGGCGGATGCTCCAGAAGTTGCCCGCATCTTCTTTGAAGGAGTAGTTCGTCATCACGGTCTGCCAAAGGTGATCATCAGCGACCGAGACCCCAAGTTCACATCAAAGTTTTGGAAGTCGCTCATGGATATCATGGGGGTCAAGTTGTCGCTCACCACGGCATATCGTGCCCAAGCGGATGGACAGACTGAGCGTCAGAACCTTGTCTTGGAAGATGCATTACGGTGCATGGTGTCCTACCATGGTCGAGACTGGGCTACGCATTTGGGAACAATCGAGTACGCACATGCGACGCTGGAGAGTTCCTCGACAACGTTTACGCCGTTCGAAGTGGACACAGGACGCAAGGTCAGGAACTTAGTATCCCAGATCACCCCTGGTGAAGTTCGTGATGAAGATGTTCCACTAGTTGACTTCGCGCAAAAGTTTGCTGAAGAACGCAAGAAGATCGTTGAATTGGCCCGCAAGAATCTCCTGGCAGCACAAGAACGTCAAAAGAAGTATTACGACAGGAAGCGCCGAGACGTGGAGTTCAAGGAAGGAGATCTCGTATTGCTGGATACGCGTAACTTGCCTCTCAAGCGCATCACGGCCAACACGGAACTCAACCGCGAGAAGTTGGCGATGAGGTACATCGGCCCGTTCAAGATCGAGAAGATGATAAATTCCAACGTAGCACGGCTCAAGCTACCGCGGCACATGAGTCGTCTTCACCTGAGTTTCAACGTGGAGTTCCTCAAGCATGACGTTCCGAACCCTCAACGCTTCGCGTCGCGACCTTTGCCCAAGTCTGCACCAGTACTCCTCGACGATGCCACCGACGAAGAACTGCATTTCCCAGAAGCTCTGCTCCAGCAGAAACAGCGCAACAACAAACGTCTCTGGTTGGTCAAGTGGCATGGACTCCCCGATTCAGAAAACACATGGGAATACGAGGTCAAGCTAAAACGGGTATCGCATTGGCGTGAACTTCTCCACAAGTTCCGTCAACAGCGCCAACGCGATTAAAAGTCCGGGGGGATGTCATGATGCAGCATGTCTGCTGCTGGCACCCACGCAAGCGGGTACGCCAGCAACAGACATGCACGGGGAACACGTACCTGGTGGCCAGGAAGGCAGGCGTCGCAGCGCCGCCGCCTCCGCCGCCACAAGAAGTCCGCGCGCAACGTCGCGTGAAGGCTGGCGCCAGGCTTGCGCAAGACTGCCTGGCGCCCGGAATCCAGAACGCTACCTGCACAAGTATACAAACATGCATATATAGGATTACGAAAACAGAAAAACACTTGCATTTAGTATAGGTTAGCTCAGCTTCTAGAACGACACTAAGGAGAACCTAGAGGAAGGCCTAGAGCACGTAGTTAGCCCGAAGACTTAACGGAATCAATCTCACTTTGCATTTTACCCAACAACAAGCAAGCAACACAACCACTCCACGCACCTTCGCTACGACAGGCTCCAGAGCACCCGGAGCCTGTCAACAGTGAGTGCCGATAGATTGTCCCCCTCAGGATCCAAGTCGTTCAACAGCTCCATCAGCGACGGGCTCCGCTGCTTGATCGCCAGGTGCATCGACGTCTCGCCCCGCGCGTTGCAAACATCTACGCACGCGTACTCGTTCTCGACGACATAGCGAACCGCATCCTCCGCTCGACACTCCACAGCCTGTAACAGCACTGCACCGCTGAAATCCTGACGCTCCGCTGTCGTCACACACTGGTGGTGGTTCAGGAAGAGCTGAAGCACGTTCACATTGCCCCGCTGTAGCACAAGTGCTAGCGGCGAAGTGCCGTCCTTGTCCTCTGCGTCGATACTAGCACCACGGGAGAGTAAAAGATCCGTCACGAGGAGTCCTCCTTCCTGCACGCAGTAATGCAGCGGCGTCTTTCCGTTCTGTAACACAAGGAGAACAAATGATCAGCCCCAGATACAGTATGCCGATTCGATTTTCTCTCCTTGCTCACCTCGTCCAGCGCGTCTATGTCGGCACCGGCATCCAGCAGGAGCTTGGCCACCTTGTACGCGTCGTCACTGGTGGAGCAGTGCAGCGCGGTCTTGCCGTCCTATAAGCCAAGAGCACAACAAGATGAGACTTATGGTAGTTAACTCTGAATGTGAAGGGCCGCTTTAGGTGGTCGTGCCTGGCTGCGTGCATCCACTTGAGCTCCAAAACGAAGCAGCAACTTCATGACCCCAAGCACCCACCGGACTTGCTCGTCTTGCTCTTGTTGGCACTAGCAGCAGCATCAAATCCCAGTTAGTTCTTGCATACTATTCAGCAGTCGCAGACACTTACGTCGACAACAGTGTTGCGGCGTACAGGTTCGCCATCTCGGAACACGCAGCGCATGGTCATGAGGTTGAGGCGTAGGATCGCCACCATGATCGCCGTCATGCCACTGTCGTCCGCGGCATTGGGATCCTGGCCTGCTTCCAGCAGGAACTCGACGATGGCGAGGTTGCCTCCCCATGAGGCCGTGTGAAGCGCTGAGGCGCCGATAGTGCGCAGGTGGAAGTCCCCCAGCTGCAGAACCTTGCCTGTCGCTGGGACAGCGAGTCCGACTTGGCGTGGCCGACTTGCTAAGTGCACACGATCAAATGTTACTTGGTCGTCACTGCGGATTGCCGATTGATCGGCTTGAATTCTTCTTTACCCGATTGAAGTCGAGCCACTGGGGAAGCGGCCCCGCAGCTCGCGCATGGCACCAACGTCTCCGTTGGCGCCGGCGGCCAGCCACGCCGCATGAACGTTCGCCATAGTTGGCGACGACGGCAGCTTGAGAGATGCGGTCTTCGCTTCCATCCCGACGTGGAAAATCCGATTGTGTCGAAGCCGCGTAGGCATGTTCAAGCCATCGGTCGGTCGAACTTATGGACCGGACCGCATACGGGCGAGTACTACTGGCGCTGGGAGTTGCGGCGGCTGTGAAAAAGAAGCCACGGCAGAAACGGAGCTGAAATAACACGAAGTGATCCCGTTTCGGAGGAGTCAGAGGGGAGTGCGCCGCCGCGCGGCTCCCATGCACTGGGACCGGAGGAAACGCAAGTCCACCGCGACGAAGGTGAGAACCGGAAGACTGCTGTGCGTCCATACAAGCCAGAACGTGTCACTCATCAGCAGTGATGATCTCCTGTTCCTCCGAGAGTGTCAGCCCAACGAAGACACGGCCCGGTGTTAGTTGAACCTTCAGTGGCGGTCCACGAGATTCACATGCGACAGAGCCCGAGAAATAATACACAAAGATCCAATATTTCGAGGTCCGCCCGTTGGTCGGCGCAGCTTGACTAGCCTCCAGTTGCAGCTCACTCCTCTTTGCCGCGTCTCTCTCGATGCTGCGGATTAACGCTCGCTTCCTATAATGCATGCGTGTACCCACAAGGCTGGCAGGCAGCAGACTCCCGCGCACATAGTATTGGCTAGCTGGCAACAGATCTTTGTGGTCGACGCGCCGTAGACCGCGAAACGACCGCGAGAGCTTCAAGGAACGAGGATGCAAGTACACAACAATGCAGCTCCATCAGCTTCAAGGAAACCGCTGCGACCGATTACGAGCTGATATGAAGGCGCTCTGCAATCGATTCTAACAGCAAAAAAGGAATCAGAATCCGAATCCACCCCGGGTGTGTGGGGCGGTAAGCAGCGGATTGCGTGCAACGCTGTGGGCTCTTAGAGGCACGTCACCGCACGTGTCGAACCGCTGGAGCAAGATCTGAGAGCGTCAGCTCATCGTATTATAGGAGGAAAACATTGGAATCAAGGAATTGGCTGGTTCGGGAGGACGGAGCTCGCTGATCAGGTCAATATTACGGATCTCTTTTGATGTCCTCATCGAGGCGACCGAGAGATCCGTCGACATCCGACAGGCCACTACACTGCAGTGGCCTGTCGGCTGCAGTCTGCAGCCATTATAGCTGTCCTTGATCATTCATCGGTTGCTACGGCTTGTGTCACCGTGCTTTTGTCTTCCTTGGATATCATCGGGCGTTTGACTGCCCACCTGGCTACGGCATCATTGCAGCGCAATGACGACTACGGTACTATTATAGCTCAGACCGGAGAAGCAACCGTAGTCATCCGAGCGGCTAATCGCTCACCCGAGCGAGATCAATCAGATAAAAGCGTTTCATCGACTGAAACGGCGAGCGCGACGCTCTCTACGACGACAACGCTGCACTGCTGCGGGCCTACCACGATCCGTACTTAGTCGGAATCTCCGTACTTAGCGCAACACATGGCTACATGGATCTTGTGCTCGAAAGGTCGCAAATATCTTGGTGGACAGATATCCTGTCTACAATCCTGTGGATCAAAAGTCCATCGTGACAGCCATGCTGCTCAGCCTGTTGCTGCTCTCCAGCCTCGCCCCATCCGCCAGCACGACTGAGATCGATGTGAACGGCGTTGCAGTCGACGCGCTCCAAGCCAGCGGCAGTCAGGATGACGTCGAGCTCTTCATCCAGGCCGAAGCTCAAGTCATCAACACGTTGATCGAGCTGGACAACCAGCTGGACAATGCGTTGAATGGATTATCCAGCGCCAGCGGAGCTGTGGAGATCGACGTGGTTGTCGGCGAGTCGGACGGCACACAGAGCGGCTCGGGTATGTGGATCGATGACGAGATTGTCGTGGTCATCCCCGCTGGGTCCGCGCCGAGGCTTTCAGAGAAGGAGAAGGACGAGATCAAGGGCGAGATAGAGGATGAAGTCGCTGAGGTACTGGATGGGGTGATCGTGGACCAGGCAGTTCCCGGACCGGAGGTGGAGCAGGAACCGGATGTGACGGATGCTGCGTTGGTCGAGAAGATCGAGAGGTTGTATGAAGAGGAAGAGGAGGCTGAGAAGGAGTTGGAGCAGATGGAGGAAGAGCTTAAGACGGCGCTCGATACGCTACCCAGCTCCGGTGGGTCGGTGGAGATTGACATTGTGGTGAGCGAGTCGGACGATGAGAATCAGCAGGATATCGTGGACGATCAGTTTATCATCTTCATCCCGGCGTCAACAGGTACGGGACCTCGGCTAACGGATGACGAAAAGCAGGAACTTGAAGATGAAATCGTGGAAGAAGCGGCGGACGCATTGGGGAACATCGTCATGAGGGATTTTATTGAAGACATTACCGCGATCCAGACTAAAGCTCCTGATGCTAAGGTCACTTTAGAGCTACCTGAAAATCCGCGGCTGGAAGAGAGCTCTCCACTGGAAAATGCACTGCAACAACGTGAGGATGCAGCTACGGCAGAGGAGGACATTGCTCAAGCTGCGTGGGCGGAGGAGCCCCCAGAACCTGAGCCGAAGCCTGTGTTCCGTAGTAGTGCAGTCACTTCGGCCATCGCCCAGCCGGGCTTCGAGCATCCGATGTTCGTGCCGCACCACTGGCAGACAACCGACGAGCAGCTCTGGACGATGAAGCTGTCGATGCTGACGTCGATCTCGTGCGTGACGCTCCTGCTGATCGTGGGGTCTGGACTGGAGTGCGCCGATCGCGTCGCCACGCCGTTCTCGACGACAACCACTTCCGCTGGGCCGAGAGGGTCGAGTACATGGACGCTTTCCCGTACGAGCCGTAGCTGACCGTCCCCACAACTGCATGTAGCCACATACCGGGCATAACCTTCAGAGTTTTTCTTTATGGCATGGGAGTGTTTGTCAATTAGTTGAAGTTTTTCGAGAATGATAGACACTTCAACTTCACTATAAATACGGTCTCGACAGAGCTCGCAGCACTTTTGCTCCCTCCCCTCGTGCGTCATGGCTAGCCGGCGTGTGTTCCCTCTGACTGTGGACGCTTCTCCCTCCTCTTCCAGCGTGAATCGCTCCCAGCCGCCTCCGCCCAAGAGTCCTTCGCATCGTACACCGGTTGGAAATGGCGCGGTCAATGAGCTCGCCCGGCCGCCTACTGGTGGCTCCGTGGGCTACGTGGGCGTGGGCTTCGATCGCCTAATGATGATGCGTCAAGTCAATGCAGCAGCGGCGCCTGTGGCTGCAAGTCAAGCGGCCAGTGGGGCAGATGACGCATCGGCGGCGGTGAATCATCGCCAGCGGATGGCTGCGGAGCAGCAACGGCGTGTGGAGCTGGCGTTGATGGCGAAGGAGGACTACATAGGCACCCCGGAAGGCCAAGAGAGACTGCAGCGACAGGAAGAGAGGTCTCGTATGCGAGAGGAGGAGCTACTGGTGCTGAGACTTGTGGAGACGGAGAAAGAGGCCGCGCGCAAGTTGCAGCGAGAGAAGGAATTGGAGGAGGAGAAGCGGGTCAAGGAGCAGTACTTGGCCAAGATCCGAGCTCAGCGAGAGCAACAAGAACGAGAAGCGAAGGAGAAGGAGGCGGCGAGGAAGGCGGAGATGGAGAAGAAGATGAAAGCGCTCAAAGAAGCGGCGGATGCCAAGGCGCGAGCAGAGTTTGCTGCACGTCAGCACGCAATCGAAGAGGAAGCGCGCATTGAACGTGAAAAACGTTTAATCGAAGTGGAGAACGCGCACATGCAGGTAGAAGACGTACTGGGCCACGCCATGCAACAGGAGATGATTGCGGAGCGCGAGCGGCAGCGCCAGATCGCCGCCGAGCAGGAAGAGTGGCGATTGTTCCAGCAGAGGGAGGAGGAAAAGCAGCGAGAAGCTACACAGTTGCGACGTGCCGCGATGGCGCAACAGTATGAGCAGGACAAGCAGCGTCGGATACAGATCCACAAGTTGCAGAAGGAACGTGCTGCTCAGCAGGCGGAACGGAAGGAGATGCAGATTCGACAGGATCACGAGAATCTGGCGCGAAGTGACGAAGTCGACGCACGAAATGAGGTGACACCACCAACCGCAGAGAAAGATGTCCCCAATGCAGCGGAGGAACCAGCTCTCTCGTCTTCAGTGCCCCCAGATACTTCTAAGGCCGCAGAGGAAGGTGATGCAAACGAGGTGAGCGTTGAGGCAACTGCGTCTACTGAAGCTGTGGCAGAATCTACCGAGATACCTGCTTGTGGTCAAGACCACGCAGAGCCGCCTGTCGAGGGCTCCTCTGCTACGTCTGGGGCATTGAAAGAAGACGAGGAACAAGCATTGGCAGTCGAGTCCTCTCCTAGCGAAATTAACGCTGAAGATGCAAGTGTTCGGCAGGACACACCATTGCTGGAAGAAACAATCTCTGCAGTGGCTAATAGCGCAGATACAACTCCTCGAAGCACAAGTGAAGTCAATGACGCTGGTAGTGAGGTGAGCCCAAGTGCAAGTACAGATGGAGCGGCTGATTGTATATCAACGGAGCCACCTGTCGAGAACGAGAAAGAGCAGGAGCCAAAACCAGTTTGGAGTATTGCTGCCGCTCGCGAGAAGGGCTTCATTCCTTTCGCACAGGTTCTCAGTGTGGCGCACAACTCGCCTGCCATGGAGGCAACACTACAAAGCGGGGATTTGCTGGTCGAGTTTGGGGGCATCGTCAGTACCACACCAAAGTGCTTGATATCGATGGCCGACTGCGTCCAGAACAACGTGAACAGCAGAGTCCTTGTTGTTCTACTTCGTCCTGTACAAGCCCAGGGAGATACCTTCGAGGAGTTGCGAGTATCGTTGTGCCCACGCAAGTGGAAGGGCAAAGGGCTTCTGGGCTGCCAGCTCAGTCCTTATAAATGGGCCGACGAAGACGTTTTACCACAGCCAAGTGAAAATGAAGTCCCAATTGTATCGGCAGATAATTCTTCTAGCGCTGACGATGGTTCAAACGCGCTAGTGGTGTACGATATCGTTGTGGGGTCGGTAGCGGACCAGGCTGGACTCGTAAATGGCGACATATTAGCGGGATGTGAGGGTTTGACGGTCACTTTGAGTGTGTTAACTCTGTCTGAAGTGGTTAATCATATCCAGACTTCACGAGCGGACGGGTCCCCGGTGCACCTCGACATCAATCGATGGATCGTAGAGGACCAATGCTACCGATCTTTACGTATTACGCTGCCGCTGACTGAAGATTCGGGCCCTCTTGGATTTTCACTAACATCGTTTGCAGAATATTACAACTACTATTCCAGCAATGCGACGGCAGCATCAGCGTGCGAGGAGTGTTATTATACATCGTTAACTACTGCGCTTCACGCTGCTGCGCTGAGTGGCCACGTGAACTGCTTGGAAGCTCTGCTAACCTCGCTGCAGAATCGAGACGGAGGGGGATACACCGCCAGCGACTACTTAGACTGGCGAGATGAAGACGGCCGCACCCCTCTCTTCTACGCTTGCTACGCCGGTCAACTCGAATGTGTGCGCTACCTCGTACAAACGATGCTCTCGACCGAAAACGAGCAGCAGCGACCAACAATTGGAACCGATTTGTACGGTGACACCGTTCTTCACGCTGCTACTACAAGTGGGAATATTGCAGTGATCGCCTTGTTATTGGAGAGTGGCTGCGTGAAAGTAGATGATAGAAACCACACACACTTGACGTGCGCCCACGTAGCGCCGAATGTGGAGACGCTCTCATTCCTCGGTGAGCAGTCAGAGGCTGATCTGCTGGCGACGGATGCGGAAGAACGCATGCCACTGGCCTATGTGTGTCTTCGGAACGACGTGGACAGCATTCAGTATTTGTGCAAGAAGCACCCGGACTTTGTGGACTACGCAGACGTTCATGGCAACACTCCGTTGCATATTGCGGCGTGGTTGGGGCTGCAGGAAGCGGCTGAGGTGCTGGTGTGCTTTCTTCCGACTATTGCGCTCTACATCACGAACGCAAGTGGCGAGAATGCAGCGGAGTTGGCACGTTCGAGTGGGAGGGAGGATATGGCTGCGTTCTTAGACAGCGTTCTTGCTGCTGCCGATTCGAACGTGTCGTAGCCACACAAAAACTTGCACCACTCCGAGTCGATATACCAGTTTTGATACGCAGATTAGCCACCTCGGATGTCTCGTCGTGGTGGTAGCACCATCTTGCTACCATAGCAGGATCCACGTAAGACTGCCATCAATTTCTTTGCCATCAATTTCTTCGACTGCCGTACAGAGCTCAAGGGGGTTATAAATGAGCTGACGTCACTTGGTGTCACGATGATATGAAGCCACACTGACCGACAGAAGCGCAAGTCGTACTATGCTTGGGATTAAGATTCGAGTCGAGTCAACGGTGTCTTTGAACAAGACAAATCACAAGTTTGCTTCAGTACGGAGGAGGAGCCGTTCAGCGAAAAATTTCGGATTCACTTGGCAGTTCGGCTGACGGCCCGGTGGTAAGATCTTGCGGCGAGGCTCCCTGCTCGAGAAACACTAACGACTGGTACGACGGGTTCGTGATCTGGTCCGTCCAGCATACTTGTGTCCAACGAAAACGGACTGGAAGCGTTTATTCTACGAAGTACATGAACTACCGTACGCACGCACCGTCGAGTACACCAATCCAAGCAACATTATCTGTTCAATGTCTGGGAAACAGTGTGTGGTGCAGACATACTGCGAACTTGCATCCAGTGGACCTGTCTCTCGATGTTTACAGGCACTCTTCGATTACGTGAAGACGAGTGCACTGTGCATCATCGCGTGGGCTCAATATTGTACATATTGGACTTGGCAATACAGTACACTATGGTTATCATCCTACCGGATCGACAAATGTTCTCGCTTATAGTATGGATTCTGGATTAAGATCGCCGTGCGGCGGCAGGCAGGATGTTTCACGTGAAATACTTTACTTGTTGCAATTATAAGCTGCGCTGCCCGGTGGCTCCGCTTGCCATACACGATCATCTGCGGCTGTCCGCAAGCCGGACGCTCCCCACGGGGTAGCGTTGCATAGACTTGCTACAACGATAGGCTGTCCACATTGAAATGCAGTGCAGTGCAAAGTTTGAGACTCGTCTGAGGTCCGATTCAAGTATTTTGACGATTCGTGCGGCTCCCCAGCGTCGAGTGCGCGAGGCTCCAGTTGCCTTTGCTTGGCTTCAGCTGATCGTATTGTTTCGACTCGTCCATTTCTACAATACGCAGCTTGTGCTCACTTTTGGAATGCAAACCCCATTGGTTTGAAGGAAACCGTGGATTCGTTGTGATGGCTTCACAAGAGAGCATTAAAGCGGTGCCACCGCGCGTGGCTCACGTGGAGCGCGAGTGGCTAAAAGCAGCGAAGGATGGAGATGTCGATCGGATGAAGATTCTATCGAGAGGACACCCCGAGCGGCTGGACCTCAACCGGGTTCGTTAGTGTTCTACGGAAACAAAATGCGCTCGTCTACCATGTGGACTCAAAGCTGAACGTGCTGTTTGACAGAATATCGGCGTTAGCTCGGAGGACTCGGCGAATGGATCTGAAGGCTTAAAGACCTCGCGGTTCTGCAGCTGGGACGGCTTCCACTTGAGCACCATTGGGGCATCTGTTCTGCACACGGCGACATGGCACGGAGACGAGAAGGTTATGGAGTATTTACTCGAAGAAGGCCAAGCTCCGGACTCTGGAGACGACAGTGGCATGACGGCTGTGATGCTTGCGATCATGCGCCATAACCTGCAGGCGACACGCTGCATCTTCAAGGGAAGAGTGGCGGTCCAGCGCAACCTGGTGCTTGATGTACGGCAACTACGTTGTACAATAGATCCAAGAGCTCTGACTAACCATAATTGTTATTACCCTGTTTAGTGCCGGGAGGAGGACGCAGAGCGGGTGCAGTCGACACTTGGTCGAATCCAGCTCCTTCTGCGCTTCGGCGCTGATCCGAACAAACGGTGCCACAGTGCCAAGACGGCGCTGCACCATGCAACAACGGATGAGGCGTATGAGGTGGCTAAGCTACTTGTCGAGAATGGGGCAAATGTCGACGCCAAGGACGCAGTACGTACTTGTGTTTGGGCATCCTTATTTTTGTGGCTCAGTTCCAATCCTTCTGGATGTATGAACAGGACGGACGGTCGCCACTACACCACTGCATCCAGTCGTCGAGTCTTCAGGTCGCCAATCTGCTGCTGCAACAGCGTGCCCAGCTCCATGTGCAAGACAATGATGGAGTGACCCCACTGGGATTGGTGATACGCACCGAAGACGTCAACATGCTGCAAGTCATGCTCAACCATCACCAGCTCGTGCCAACTCCCCTAGGAGAGGACTTTGCCGGATCTGTTCTGATGACCGCTGTCGATGAAGGCTCACTGTCAGTCGTGGAGTTTCTGCTGGAGGAAGGGTACGCAGAGCTGTGCTATCAGAACGTCAAGGGCGAGACGCCTATGCATCGCGCGCTTTTGAAGCAGAAACCTGACGTCGCTGAGCTGCTGTGGGCGATCGACGAACGAGCCGAACTGTTGGGATTGTGCACACTGGATGGAGAGGGGTGTTTCCACTACGCAGCACGGTACTCAACACCTGCCGACTTGCAGCTTCTACTCGCCTGGTACCGTCGACAGCGCGAACAGAGGCCACTTGGAGACGCCAGTGCTGAAGAGTGTGAAGAAGCAAGTATGCTCGTGCTCAACTTGGTGAACTACATGGGCCGCACGGCTCTGTTCTTAGCTGCCACCTCAGCAACAGACTCGCTTGATGAACGCAACACGAAGGCGGAGCTGCTCCTGGATGCTGGGGCGATGCTGCTTGGTGGTAGTCCGTTCCTCGAGTCGTCGTCGTCCAGGATGGCGTTCTCGACGGAGGTGCAGCGATGCTTGAGCCTCTGGTTGGCAGAGTCTGCCAAAGATCACGTGGACCACGTTACCAGGTTCTGCATCACGTACCTGGCGATCATCTCATCATCCGACTACACCCAGCTTGGAGTGAACCATGAGGTGCTGGGGGTGCTGCTGTCGTCTGGTTATACTGTCGATACAGTGCCGTTGCTGATTCTGCAGCCATTCGACCGAAGAGCGTCGCTGGCATTGTTACAGCACCTCGGCTTGTTTTCCAGACAGCACAACCACCCGCTGCTTTTGGCGTTGTACGAAGAGTTTGTTGCCGCTTGGACAGGGCTCAATTAGTTGCCGAGTTATGATAGGCTTCCTTGCGACAGCATGTTATTGGTAAACCCTTAACGCAACAGACTATCTGTGCAACGATTCTCTTGACATCAAAAGACTTCCCAGAGTCTTCTCACGATCAAGAACCATGGGCAACGAGCTAGAGTTGAGCGGCAGGCTCAGGACTAATGGGATCGCATCTACTGGATGCAACGACGGCGCTAAAACACGAAGATGTTGGTAGTTGGACGCCAAATGTGCTGACCCAACTATCGCCAGATAATTGATGCAGAACTTCGAGACGTCATCCAGATTATCTTCTGCACCAGAGGTCGGAAAACAAATTTGCAATACAGTAAACTAGGGGCTGAGATAGCAAAATAAACAAAATGGATAAACGCACAGCGCATACGACTTAGGCGCGCCGCACTTGAGTCGCCCGCGCTGTGCTTTTATATTATGAGCACCCACAACTACCAGATGATCAGACCTTTTTTAAGTGCCACAACACACTCACGATATCAATTTGTTTTCGTGCCTACGCAGCCAAGCGTTATAAGTTGCAGCAGCGCCCACTTCACCCTGGTGTTGCTGCGTCTTTGAGCTCGAGAACTGGAAATGATTCAAATGAAATGAAACTTGATGATGCGATTGATGCTTCTTCGTTGATAGAAACCGACTAGGTAATTATTCAGATTACATATTAAGTTTACTTTCATAATACGTCCATATATAGTGGATACTTAAACATATGCGTAACACGCACGGCTTCATCCGACATCGAATTAATCCCCTGCCGGCTGCGCCACCGGCATACCGAACGGTACACTTCCTATTTCAGTATAATGGGGGGTTTCAATAAAAACCATATTTTCAAAAAAATTCTTTATTACTGGGATACCCGGTTTCCGATACAATATCATATTGACCCAATTATTGACAATAAATCTGATAAAAGACCGCTGGTATACATTTTTCGACAGATTGATGCTAAAAATTCTGGTCACTAAGCACTAAGGGCATAAATCACTTACTTCGATGCCACATTCAAGTGAGTATTCCATACCCTAGCTACTAGTACTTGTTTGCATTAGCCTGAAACGACATTTAATAATTGGGACAGGCCGCTATCATAATACTGTGAAGTTGCAATATGTAACTACGCGTAGATTGAGACTCAGGTGGGCTTAACAGCGAAATCTTTACGTCAAATAACTTCGATATCGACGCAAATGATGATCCTAAACTGCTTGTTTCGAGCGCTGCTGAGCTACATTCTCGATGATGCCACCTTCTCCCCCCTCTAAATCGACAAAATAGTATGTTCTATGCTCCAATACAATATATAAACTACGGCAATAATTATTAATATTTGCACAAAAATTGTAATATTTATTAGGACTTCGCAATGACCCAATACAATTATTAACGGTATTGGCAGACCTCTGTGCAGAATCTGCACACTCGGACAACCAAAGACTTATGCTCTGCTGCACCTCCTTGGAGAGAACTATTGTGGACAACGGCGTCGCTACCCAGAAGGACTGGCACCAAACAACCTTACTCCTGCATTCAGGAGCAGCGTGGCCTTCAAGCTGCGATCGTCAAGCGAGTTGACGTCAACGTAGCAGCCACGAAGAGCGCCGTATTACCAGTATGGTTGATATACGCCAACAATTTGTCCAGCGCGCCCCCCCCCCCCCCCACCCCCGTTACTCCAATCTGTTGGCATCAGTGCAGCAACCTTTAGAGCTCGTCGGGGGTTGAGTACCGTGCTGCGTAATGGAGACAAGAATCGCCCGATGCTGTTCGCAATAGCGCTTGATCTCCGATAGTATGAAGGAAAGCTGCCACCTCAGCCTTGCGTTTAAGGAGTGCGCGGTGCATTGGAAACTACTCGGGTGATTGACTGCGACGCAACCTTCCGATATTGCTTGCATCGCACTACCTCTTGGCGTTGACCTCGGCGCGGCGGTGGCGGCGATTCGGTTTGGGGGGCTTAGGTTGAGCAGCAGCCCCACCACGCTTGTCACGACGCTGAGATGGGGTTGGCTGAACGGTAGACTGCGCACGCTTTCTTCGTTGCGGATGCACACCTAAGTTGGAGAACGAACTGACGTACACATATCGACGGAAGATATGGCCTGCAGACAGAGAAAATGCACAACAAATCTTCCCGCGTATTCTATATGAATTTTACTATGGTTTTGTAATTTTCGCCTGTACGGACGCATATCGCTTGCACACAGCATGGAGTTTTTGTATGTATGTGTATAAGTCTTTCTATGTCTGCAGGCCATTTCTTCCGTCGATATGTGTAATTCATCGTCGTCGACACGGTCGACGTAGTCCTGCAACTTGATCGGGACATCCTCATACATAGTCCTCACAGGCTGCCCGGAATCCTCGATGGCCTCTAGGCCTACCCGGTGCACCTGTATTTCATAACTGTGCGTTGTATGCTTGCGGTGCTGAGTGAAGGCCTCGACAGTTGAGTAGATGTCTTGGTTTGCGATGTGTTCCAACATTTCTCGTTGTCATCCAGACTTTGTTCCGCATACATTTTCAAACGGGAGGCATGAGCAAACTTTGTCGTAGTAGTGATCAAATGCTCGATTTCAAACGAGTAGGCGTTTGCGCCAATCACACGGTACGGCCCCACCCACGTGACCGAAAGTTTGTTGCACTGCTTCTTTGCATCGACGCGAGACCAGAAAACATAGTCCCCAATATGAAAGTTGACAGAGCGAGCACCACGCTGATTATTCTGGTTGCGCTTAGCCTGGGCCGTGGCTACGTCTCAGTGCATGCCATCGAGCGATGTTCGCAAGTTGTCAACAGCCTCGCGCACGTTTACCGAGAAATCACCCCTGGTCACCATATTGGCCGCAATAACATCACTGCCAATCAGGATTTGCTGCAGTGAAGTCGTTGCCTTTACCCCAAGAAAGACTTCGACTGGAGCGTGGTTGGCGAGAGATGCCACTGGGCTGTGATTCAGATTCACTTGAATGAGTGGTAGTAGCGCGGCCCAATTGTCTTGCTTCACCTTATACTCCAGCAGCATGACTCGCAACACCTACCGAATATCGTGGTTTAGTCTCGCGACGCTTCCATTGATCCACGGGCAATCCGCAAGAGGGAGACTCTGAGTCATCTGGGTTTTGTGGCATAATTCCTCCTGTAGTAGGTTCTTAAAGTGCGTTGCAGTATCGCTGACCAGATACTGAGGCATGCCGTATCGACTATTCCAGTCCAGAATTGCCGTGGCTGCTGTGGCAGCATTCGCACTCGAGCACTCGATCAATTAGCAGTAGTGAAGAAAGTCATCTTTCACGACCAGCATAGTTGCTCTGTCCATTGTAGTCCTCAATGAACAAGTAGTCCATATGCAATGCTTCGTTGCGCTCTTTGGAACGATAAGTCTTGCCCCACGGTCGTGGTATTATTTTCCCACCCTTGACGTGACAGCACAAGAGCCAGCGACTGCAGCATGCTCGTGCTTTAGGCTCCATTTTTTCAACGAGGAAGTGTTCATGGAGGTGGTTGGTCATCACCTTCACCCCGCGATGGCCCATTGTACCACAGTAGGCGATCACCATCAGCCTCATCAAGAGCACTTCCACATCGTCCGGGATCCACAAACGGTTCTGCTTATCTCTCCACAACCCATCCGGTTGCTCCTGGAGATGCGGCGAACAAGTGCACGGCGTTGCTAGTTACGCACCTTTAAGGTCTTCCTCCATAGGCCAATCAGAGTCTGGGCGCAATGGACGATGCTCCACTTGCAATCTGCGTCCTCCATCTGCCAGCGCTTGACTGTCGTAGTCTCCCTGGGCAACTCGATGCAGGCCCACTGAGAGACCATATCAACCCACACATTTCCTTCTCCACTGATATGCTCAATCGTGTATCGGAGCTCATCGAGTTTCAAACTCCAGCGCTGCAATTTTCCGCCTACATGTTGCTTGATCTCATCGCCCGGAGCGAAAATGAAAATCAAGTTGCGGTGATCAGAATACAAGCGGAACCTTTAGAGCGGATCAGCAATTAGTCTAGGTCCGTCGCAGCTTTAATGATTGGAATAGCCTCTTTTCCCGAGAGGCTCCAATGGTGCGCTGCTACCTTAACCAATTAGTTCCCTTGTATCGTAGAACATAATAGATGTATAGCTTCTGCCTGTCTTGTCGCAGCGGCTATGTTATGTTGGACCTTCAACATAATTTATACTTATAATTTGTATGGGGCAAATGTCTCTGTCACACTATACTGAATTCAAGATAAAGTTTGAGTGTAAAACTGAGGGATGCACAGGTTTAGGGAAATATAAAGTGGGCCTGGTTGAACGGGATCAAAAACAGTGACCCAGCATGAGTGAGCCTCAGCCACCAAGCCGCTCATTCTCCAAACATACGGCTGAGACGAAGATGGTTGCACCAACCCCCAAGACACCTCGATACCAGCTCACGGAGCAGGAGCGACGACTCCTCCGCGAGGCGCTGCTGAGTGAGCGCCACGGGTGTCGCATCCGCCGAGCTGAACAGAAGGAGAGCAATGAAGGGCGGGCCGAATGAAGAAGGCGACGCGGAAGAAGCCAGTGAACCACACGACGCCGGTGATGGAGGTCGCAGAGTCCAAGCGAGTGCCACCGCCAGAGCGGATGGCAGGACTGGCCAGTCTTGCTGTGACAAAGGCAGCGGCTGCGCCTGACGGCAACGACGACAAGGAGGTAGCAGACGACGAGGCGCCAAGGAAGCAGACGCAGACGACGGGCAAGAGCAAGAAGAATATGGGGTTACAGGGCTCTGCAGCTGATGGACCGGCCGTTGCGTCCTGTGCATCGATGGCAGCGCCAGATTTGGCGTTAGTGGAGGAGGTTGTGGCTGACATGGTGGCGAGCGTGAGTGGCGCCATGCCGCCGCGTTAGAACTTCATTACGCCGGTGAGTCCGAATGGGTGGACGCCGGCGAGCGCGAGCGGGAGGGGTTACCCTTGTTAAGACAAAAAGGCGCCGTAGCGTTCTTCAAAATTCGTATGGAGAAGAGGAGGAGAGCGAGACGGGAGGTGAAGATGGTGCGGTGTCGCTACTGGCGGCCTGTGTTGTTCGTGGAGACGCCAACCTCATGTCGGCAGGTGCTGACTGCTGCACGGGGCTCAACTCGGATGAGGACCCCATGTCGCAGGAGGAGCCTGACGACGAGGAGGATTGGGAGTTGGAGGAGTGGGAGGGAGACTGGGACATTGGCGAGCTCACTGACGAGGACACGGATGACGCCGTCGAGCTTCCGGAGTCGGTGTGCTTGTCGAGGAACAAGAAGACGGTGGCCACGATGAGAACGAGTGGATGGGAATACGGTACGTTATTTTGAGCTGATTAAACATAAGGGGGAGCCCAATCCAACAGAAGACACCATAACTAATTGTGATGTATGTGCTTGTATGCAGATCCCGCCAAGTTTTGCCGATTTGTACAGTGGCGACTACGGTCCAAGCAGCAGCGTTATGGCGGTGGCAAACGACCCATTGGCACTTATCTTCTACTTCATGCCACCAAAGCTGTGGACCCAGATTGCGGCGGAGAGCAACTGTTACCACAAGCAGTCGATTCCGTTTCGATCGAGGTCGCAACGTGCACAACAACGATGGGACGGTGGCGACGTCGAGGACTTGAGTGAGATTCGACGCCGGCTTGCTGAAGTGCCTCCAATTATGCCCCACGAGGTGCTACGCATTGTTGGCCTCCTGATTGCACGGATGCTGGTGCCTATCCGCAAGGGTATCGCCGCACATTGGTCGACGAAGCAGGTTAGTGCTCTCCCTACAAACCAGTTCCACCTGTTCATGAAGAAGGATAGATTCTTCCACATCATGGGCTATCTCCACTTTTCAAATAACAAGGTTGCTGCTTTTGTTTTGATCGAAGTACTTATATTTTTAGGCAACATATCTTCTACCTGGGCTTTGATTGTACAACATACCACTAACATAACTCTGTGCGGTTTCGTTTGCTGTTATTACTAGGATTGAGGTGTACTGTGGGGCGAAGACGCACCTCCAAACTCCGGTTTCGAAGGACAACAATACGGGTGAAGCAGCTGTGCTCCGGAACATGAACGCTCTGTGTCAGCCGTCACCCACGTCGTCATGACGGTTGGTGGTGACCGATTGCTTCCACACCTCGATGAAGCTGGCGTTGGAGCTCCTACACCGCCGTTTCTACATTACGGGCACGATCAAGACAGATCGACCAGGCTACGCGAAGGACATGGTTACAGCAAATAAGAAAAGCGGTTGATTAACAGGGAACAGACTTGTCGTAAAGCTGGCTAGATAAACCTAATGTTGCTGTTGAAGGAACCAAAGAGGAGTAGTTGCAGAGAGAACACCTTCATCGGTGGGTTCAGGGAAACCCAGACGACGCAAAACTACCTTGATATCGTAGCTAATTAGATGAAACTCGATCGACCGGCGATAGAGATGCTAGTAATGTTGTCGAAATGAGAAGCCCATGCGAGGAATGCTGGGGCAGACGACACGAACCCCGTTGAAACGGATATCATTCCGTAGACGCCACAGAGCGTGGAACACAATAGCCGAGTGGATGCGCCATAGAATGAGAAGAGTGTCACGATGGTGTCGCCAATCTTCGTGGACATCGCGGTCGGACGGGAAAAGCAGAAGCCACCACCCCAGTGAGCATCTAAAAGCTGGAGCCCAAGGCTCCCACAGCGTCTGCCACATTTGCTGGACGGGCCAACATCAAAGAAGCAATGAGTGGCAGTTTCGATAGCGCGGCAACCTTGGTTACAGCAAAGGACTACAAGACTGTGAACAAAACGAAGGTGATGGTCCCGCCGCAAGGCACGATCAAACTCCCACATAACAAGCGGTTCCCGCAGCAAACGGCATCAATGTGGATGGACCGCATGCCAGTTCATCTTTTGTCGAGTGGAAGAATCCGCAAGACCGCTACTGTCAGTAAGTACTACGCGTCTTGATTGCCTGTGTTTTATACTACTACTGACGCTACTTTTTGTGTTGTAGTGCGTCGTGTAGAGGGTGCGATGCGCCCTGGGCCAGCTCCGGAGTTGGTGCGTGACTACCATTGTAATGGGCCTACCTTGGCTCACTACAACAGCTTACACGTGTGCGCTCGTGTATGAGGAAGCGTAGCTTAGTTTAAACTAGAGTTAATTATACTCGGGCCTCCGAGTATAGATTAATCTAAATAAACGATCCAAATAATGTTTTTGGGTTAAAATGAGAACTGTTATTTTTGTTTTATGTTTCTGACTTCCTCTAAATGTAATATTCTAAGTAGGGAATCTGCCAACGGCTGGTTGGCAGAATTCCTTTGCTATGCATGTCGCTCATTGGTTAAAAGATGCTGCTTTCAACCAATAGGAATCCTAAATGTCTATGGACCACCCGTCGTGGTGGTCGTAAATGAATGTGGCACTTGATGTAACGTACATCAAGGTCGAGGAAGTGTTCTAACCTTTAACAGACATCGCGTCTGTTAGAGTTACAAGTGGCTGTAGCCACTTGTGCGTGTAACCCCGTTACACCATCCCCCCCTTAAGGTTAGACGCGCCGGTCACGGCACGTCAATCAGGCAATTGACCACTCGTCAATTCTTCACGTTGGGAGAAGGAAAACTCGAGCTCATTCCGCGATGAGCTCGCCGAAGAAGACCGCCGCTGGGACAGAGAATCTCTCTGTCCCCGAGTACCACGAGCGGCAGCAGGCGAAGCAGGACGCTCGCGCTGCTAAGGCCGCGGCGGAGCCGAAGATCGTCCTTCAGGGCTCTTCGATAGTCAACGATGTCGTTGACTATAGCGAGGACGACGTGGACATGGAGGAGGGCGATGCCTCCCCCAGCAGGCGCAAGGAGTCAATCGACCGCGACAGTCTCGACCCGCACGCCGGGTCGAGACGCCCTCGTGAAGAAGACGATTCGGACGCTTCGAGTTCGAAGCGTTCGCGTTGCGCAAAGGAGACTCCGCTCTCTGCAGCTGGAGCCTTGAGCTCGCCGCGCGATGCGGCGCCTTCAAAGCTCTCCACGCGCTGCTCATGCAGCGCGTGATCCATGGATGCCGTCCGCGGCAGACATCGCGGCGCGGGTGGGCAACTCGGTGCCCCCGAACACTATCCCGCTGTACGTATGCAGCGCGATCGAGGACGATGAGGTGGCGGAGGGCCAGCACTTTGATCCGATGACGGATCAAAGGCGCGACTACTATATCGGACTCTTCCATGAGCTCCGATATTACTCCAGCAAGAAGACCTCTTCTTGCAGCAGAGTTGGAATGCCTTTGTTGATAACTTCAACAAGAATCCGGCAGCTTACCGCGAGCGGGTTAAGCATGCCCGTGAGCGCTTCGAGACGTTCTCGACGCGTGGGAGATTGGAGCAGCTCCACAGATCTTCTGTGGATGCTGGAGTTCCGTGCGCTGTGCCCGAAGGCCAGCAGTGCATGTTGGGTCTTCCGGGTGCGGCGCGCTTGAGCGACCGCGACCTACACGGGTACTCGTCGATTCGTGTACCGGCGAGCCTCCAGGATATCCGTGCCAAGTTCATGGCACGTGAGGAACGAGACGAGCGTGGTGCTTCGAGCGCTGGGGGTGACCACTGCGGTCGCACTACCTTCGCGCCGGCAGTGCGTGGTGGGCTTCGTACGCCCTCACCATTTCCGGAACATCCTGCAGCAGGACGTTCCGCGGCTCCCATGTATCTTGGTGGGGCGGAAACCCTCTCCAACGAATACGATAACGAACCGGATGACGGTTCGTTTTCGGGATACTATGGTCGACAATACGCTCAACAATCCAACGTGTTGAGCCGTGGGCGTCACGGATCGGAGGCGGCGGTGGTGGGAACACGCCCCGGGTATGGTCAACCTGGGGTTGACCTTGGGCCTCCGTCCCTCGAAGACCGGGTCGCCGCTGTGGAGCGGCTTCAGAGCAGTGACTTCGCTGCTCTGAGGCAAGAGATGGCGAACCTGAGGGCTCAAGTCGCTCAGGCCGCGCAGACCGCGTCGGACGTCTCCGTCGACGTTGGGGGTCGCGTCGTGCGCTTGGCCCAGCGCGTTGACGCGCTGGAGAAAGGTTCGGCTTCCGCTTCGCGTCGGCCGAGCTAGCTGGCTCGTGCTGCTGGTATGGCTTCAGCTGCCCGACGTAAAAGGTCGGGTGGAGGCGCATTCTAGACGGAATGTCTAGCGTGTAAGCGTTGCCATGCCGTGCCAACACTGTGAACGGCCCAATGAAGCGCGGAGCGAGCTTACTCGCTCCGAAGTCGGAAACTGCATGTTTAGGCAGGTTTTGAGTAGCTAACAAGACCAATGAACCCTTCTTGAATTCATTTGTGTTGCCCCTGCCAACATTGTCTGCGTTCAGCTTCTGTCGATCGACAGAAGCTGCAATAGCGTCCTGGACAAACCGAATGACGGCTTGTCTACGCTGCACGAAGTTCATTGCGTCCGAGCTGAACTCGTTCAGCGCGCTTCCAGCAGTAGGCCCGGCCTCTGCGTTCGTCGATGTGGTGTCTGTGCCTCGCACAGACACGTTCTTCTTCTGCTTGTGTGCGTCTGTGCCCTGCACAGACGCGGTCTTCGTCTTCTTGTTGGCATCTGTGCCCTGCACAGACGCGGTCTTCTTCTGCTTGGTTGCGTCTGTGCCCTGCACAGACGCGGTCTTCGTCTTCTTTCGCGTTGTTGCGGCTGACACCGTGCAGGTGTCAGCGGCATTCTGCGGCTGCTGTGTTGCAGTCGTAGATCCTCCCCATTTAAGGAAGGAGCCAGCATCTCGAGTAAGCTCGGGAGGCGTGGGTGCCTCAAGGCATTCACGTAGAACGGTGTATGCCCGGTCGAGGCATGCACCGAGTTGTTGATGGCGAACTCCGCCATCGGCAGACACTCGCTCCAGTGTTGGAACGAGTGGGCGTAGCTCTTGAGTACATCCACGAGCACGCGATGCACGCGCTCGGTCTGTCCGTCCGTCTGCGGATGATCCGCAGTCGACATCGAGAGCTGACTGCCAAGAAGTGTGAACACTTCTTGCCACAGGTGCGCGGTGAAGCGCGGGTCTCGATCGGACACAATGTCGGTCGGCATGCCATGGTGTTTGAACACCATGTCAACGAACAGACGTGCAGTCTGCTTCGCAGTTACTTCAGCGGGTACTGCAGCAAGATGTACCATCTTGCTGAAGCGGTCAACAAAGACCACAACGCCCGTGTTCCCCTGGCTGTCCGGGGGAAGACCGAACACGAAGTCCAAAGACATGGACTGCCAACACTCCGACGGAGTCGGTAGTGACTGCAAAGGAGCCTGCGCGAACGGCGCAGGCTTCACACGTTATACACCTCGCAAGCACGGACGTACTTGCGCACCCACTTGTATGGTGGGCCCAGTAGAAGTCCCTCGTGAGAAGAAGATACGTCTTCTCACGGCCCGGGTGCCCCGCAGTCGGTGCATCATGATACTCGTACATGATCCTGAGTCGCAGGTCATGATCATTGGGAACGACAACACGGTCCGCGTTGTCGTCGACTGCATTGTAGAGCAATAACCCGTCGTGCACCCGATAACGGTGTGCACGAACGCGAAGATGCTTCGGCAGCTTCTGACGAGCTTTGTCAGAAGGCGCTGAGCCGTAGGCCAGCAAGAGCTTCGCGTCCGCGTCGTGCGCGTACGCGATCTTCACGTCGTCCAACAGCGACGACGTGGGAGTGCTCGATTGCATGGCGTCAATGGCATTGACGTCAGCATCAGTTGAAGCGTAGTCAGGTCGACGCGATAACGCGTCGGCCACCACATTGAGTCTTCCGGGTTTATACTCAACCCGGAAGTTGTATTCCGCAAAGAACGAAAGCCATCTCGCCATACGTTGCGAGATGTGTGGCGACTTGATAGCCGTCCGCAGCGACGCGTGGTCTGTATAGACCACGAACGGTTTACTTCCGAGGAGATACACTCGGAACTTCGCAAGTGCATACTTCATGGCAAGGAGCTCCTTGTCATGCACTGGGTAATTGCGCTCAGCTGGCTTAGCTGACGCGACTGATAGTAGACGACACGATCACGGCCCTCGTGATCGTGCTGTATCAACGCACATCCGATCGCGAAATCGGATGCGTCACACACAACGTGGAATGGGCGATCTTGGTCGGCCACCGCCAAGATCGGCGCCTCAGTCAAGCCCCGCTTGACTGCATCGAAGGCCTGCTGACAGTCAACAGTCCGATTCCACTCGGCATCCTTCTTCAGGAGCTGTGACAGCGGGCGTATCGTGCCCGCGTAGTCCTTCACGTACTTGCACAAGTACGTGGCCAAGCCAAGGAACTGCCGCAGTTCCTTGACGCTCGTCGGCGTCGGCCACTCATTGATCACTCTGACCTTTCAGGGTCAGGGCGGACACCGTTCTTCCCAACGAGACACCCGAGCACGGGTATCTCGCTCGCCCCGAAGATGCACTTCTTCAGGTTCGCGTAGAGCTTGTGCTTGCGCATGAGCGCAAGCAGCTTCCGGAGATGCACCTTGTGCATCTCAACGTCGCTCATCCCGTCCGCAGCACGGCTGTGGATGAACACGTCATCGAAGTAGCTCGGTGCGAAGTCGCGCACCGAGCGCAACAAGTGCGTCACGCACCTATTGAAGGTCGCAGGGGCGTTCTTCAGACCCTGCGGCATCACTAGCCACTCCCAGAGCATGCCACTCGGCGTGCTCACAGCCGTGAGAGGGATATCGCTCTCACGCATTAGGATCTGATAGAACCCATCGCGCAGATCAAGAGCACTGTAGACAGTGCTCCTGGCCATCGAATCGATGATAACATCTTTCGCGGTATCGGTGTCTGCGCCGGTATCGTCGCATCGTTCAGCTTGTTGTACGCATGAACGATGCGCCAGCCGCCCTGTGGCTTCTTGACACAGAACGTCGGAGCACTGTGCGGGGATTTCGATTCCCGCACTTGTCCAGCTTTGCGACGACTTTCGAAGAAGTCGTCGATCGCCTTGACCTGCTCTCGCGGCAGTGGGCACTGCCGCGTGACACAGTATTTCGTGCCCGGCACGAGATCAATCTCGTGCTGAATGCCCTTGTCCTGCGGAAGCTCCGCAGGGATCTCTTCCGGAAGTACGTCCGCGTACTCCCGTAGAATCTCATAGTAGGGACTCGCCTTCAGCGAGTCCCAGCTCTGCTCTTCAAAGCGTTCCTTCTTCGTCTTGGCACTGAGAGTGTCTTCACTCTCAGTGGTGCTCTCCATGAAGAACTGCCTCAGTTCCTCATTCTCGCTCTTCGTTCTCTCGACGTTCGAGAGAATGCATATTTGCTCGATGCGTCCATCGTGCAAGTCACGCGCGAAGCGCTTCCAGCTCAGGACTGGAAGCGAAGTCAACTCTGACGCTTGCGTCGGAGGATTAGCGAGGGTCATCTCCCTGTGCCGGAACCCAGCACAGGTACGCGTCAAGACGTTCAACGTCTCGACGTTCGGCTTCTCAGCCTTCGTCTGCCCGGCAGACATCTCCTGTAGCGTCTCGGCCCCGGGCCGAGACTTGCGCAGCGATCTTCGCATGCGCCGTCTTCGTGTCTTGCGGAGCCTGGCTCCGCATGATCTCTGACCTCGTCCAGGCCCAGCCGTGGACGGGTGTTGTTCTTTATTCCGCCGGCGGGTACCTCCCGCGGGCGAGCGACTTCAAGCCCGGCTTGGTCGCGCGGCGCTTCGTCGTGCAGCCCGGCTGCACGACAGCATGCAAGTTTTTCCGGTGCGGGACGTTTGCAACCGTCCGCACCGCCTGCAGCGTCGGTTCCCGGAACCGACACGCCATCTTCACCTCGACGCCTGTTATTGGCGGAGCCCTTCATTGCAAAGGGTGCGTCGACTCCCGGAGTCGACGCGAAATGTCTTTTCGCAGCGTCGGTTCCCGGAACCGACGCGACTTCAATACCTCGACGCCTTCTATTGGCGGAGACCCCATTACGGAGGGTGCGTCGGCTCCCTGAGCCGACGAATAGAATTCATCCAAGCCATCGACTCCCGGAGTCGACGGCGTCACGTCACCTTGGCTCCCATTACGGGCCAAAATCGATCCAATCAGGTTCGCGTCAGCCTCCACGGCTGACGCGCGTGACTCGCTTGTGTCATCCGCGCCGCTCGAGGCCGGAGACTTCTTTGATTCGCTAAAAGCGGGTGTTGACTTCCGAAGTCAACACATTTTCTTCACTAGCCGTCGGCGGTGACGCCGACGCTATCTGTTCGCGCGCGCGCCCGTGCGCGTCCAGGGCGTTCCGGGACAGCGGCATTAGGCGCTGTCTCGACTAGAGATTCGCGCGCACCTACTGGTGCGTGTGTGGTGAAACAGGGCCATCGCTCTCTGTTCCACCGTCGCGACCGAAGCGCACCAAAGTGCGCTTCTCCCAATCGATTACCGGATCATGCCGTGCAAGCCACGGCATGCCCAATACCATGTCGAACTTATCGTCCAGATCCAGGACGATGAAGGTTTCGACGAACACTCGACCCTTGTACGTGAAGCGCACGCGTACCATGCGCTTCTCGGTCTTCACGACGACACCTGTCGCCAAGCGTACTTCCAACATACTTCGAGGTATCTTTAAATCCTCGAAGTCAAGCATTGATAGACTTCGCAGTCGAATAAAGTTCTTCGACGCGCCAGAATCTACCAACGCACGACGAGAGCCGCTTGCTCTCATCGACTTCACCTTCAGGATGACAAGATCAGCCTTGTCATCTTGCTTCTTGCAGTGAGAGTGATCCTCACTGGGGGCTGCAGTCCTCAGTGTCGCGTGTCCTAGGTTGACACGCGGAACTGCATTACCAGTAGGGCGCCCCGCGCCTACTGGCGTCCAGCGTTTTTTGTTCGGCTGCGACGATGCCCAGCATCGCCGCGATAGCCACCTTGCTGGTGCACGGGTGCCGTGCACTCTCTAGCAAAGTGACCGATCCTACCGCATCGGTAGCACCGCACATTACTTCCTTGCCGCTGCTGGGGGCCAGCAGTGGCAGCGCTCGAGCGGTCCATCGGTTCCGGACCTCCCGTTCTCACTACCGGGCGCGGTTGCGGCCTCGGTACATGCGCGTGCAGTTTAGCCTGTCGCAGGCTAAACTCTTCCTGCATCGCAAGCGTGATGGCAGCTTCGAGAGTACCCGGGTACTCGCGGAAGAGATAGGTCTTCACAGGCCCATCTCTCAGTCCCTTCATGAACGTGACGACCTTAGTCGCCTCGTCGATCGGGTTGGTCACGATGTTCGAGACCAAGTACCGCGCTCTCTGGGCGTAAGCATGAACATCATGCTTACCCTGCTGCAGGTCGAGGAACTCTGCCCTCGACCGGAACTCATTCTGCGGGGGCTCAAACGCCTGTCTGAGCTCCTCCTTGAAAGTTTCGTACGTGCTGAAGCACGTAGGATCTGAGAGTCGGCGTCCGTACGCCCAACTCCTCGCACGTCCGCCAAGACATGACATGGCGATCGCGACCTTCGACAACGGGTCGACGATACGTCGAGCCGCGATGGCAGTGTCGAGTTCGACAAGCCAACGGAGGAGAGGTTCACCCTCTCTTCCGACGTAGTTGCTCACATTGAGCTTCAGCGACTGTGGGCGAGGTGTCGTCCCCGACGACACCGCGGTATTGGCAGCAGCATCTCGCTGCTCCCTCATGATGAAGCCCAGAGCAACACCGTGTTGCTCTGTCGGCGTTAGCGTACGCAGCATCGTAGCTACAGCCGCTTCACCAATGACTGTTGACAGTCGTTGGAGGGCTTCCCACTCTGGGTCTGACAGGTGGGGACAGTCAGCGCGTGCAACATGGGTTGCAGGCGTCGTGGAGCTTTCCATAGACACTTCGGTATCCATGGGAAGGTTCTCGGCTCCGTGTTCGTGCGGTGACGTACGAACTCAACTTAGTCGGTCGTTGGACGGACTACAAAGTGCTACCAGGTTTAATGGGCCTACCTTGGCTCACTATAACAGCTTACACGTGTGCGCTCGTGTATGAGGAAGCGTAGCTTAGTTTAAACTAGAGTTAATTATACTCGGGCCTCCGAGTATAGATTAATCTAAATAAACGATCCAAATAATGTTTTTGGGTTAAAATGAGAACTGTTATTTTTGTTTTATGTTTCTGACTTCCTCTAAATGTAATATTCTAAGTTGGGAATCTGTTAACGGCTGGCTGGCAGAATTCCTTTGCTATGCATGTCGCTCATTGGTTAAAAGATGCTGCTTTCAACCAATAGGAATCCTAAATGTCTATGGACCACCCGTCGTGGTGGTCGTAAATGAATGTGGCACTTGATGTAACGTACATCAAGGTCGAGGAAGTGTTCTAACCTTTAACAGACATCGCGTCTGTTAGAGTTACAAGTGGCTGTAGCCACTTGTGCGTGCAACCCCGTTACAACCATCGCTGGATGGGCGGTGTCGACATCCACGCCCAGCTCCAGGTGCAGAGGTACAGCATCCAGGGGATGCTACAAGTCGAGCAAGTACTACAAAACGCTGTTTTTAGGCCTGCTTGACATGGCGATGGTGAACGCGTTCATAGTCTTCCGTCATCACCGAAATGTGAATAACCAAAGACCCGTCAAGCCCTTCGCCTTCTTTGAGACATTGATGGAGCAGCTTCTTGCGATTTGACTCCCCCGAGGCCTACGCAATCATTGAGGTACGTACTATGTTGAGAAGTCAATATAAGAGTCGCTGTGAATCGCTGGTCCAACATAACCTTACCTATGTTGAACGCTCTGTGTGCAGGAAGCTACTTGCGCGCAAGAGAGAACTGCGGCCTCACCAGTCCGCCAGGCCTCTGCTGCTACGACGCCTGTTCGCCGCGATGACGGGCACCGCCTGGACGAGAACCCCGACCGTGTCGACAGCAACCAGGGCGTCAAGCGGCGCCAACACCCGTGCAAGGTTTGTGCGCTGTACAAGATGCAGCCAAAGAAGTACACGAAGTACTTCTGCCCAGAATGCTCAACTGGCAACCGACGGTAAGCCATTGTGTGTATATATGCGTCGCCAGGCCGTTTCTAACGTTGATGCTGTGCGAAGTACAAACCTTGGCAATGTAGTGAGAGAGGGGAAGGACAATACGTGCTATCAGATCTGGCACGACGACTGGGACAGCGCAAATGTCATTACAGGAGCACAAGATTCGTAAACGCCCGCCGCCATCCCGTCGAGGAAAGAAGCGCCGACGCCGTGCTGTGCCAAGTGAGGCGGAGGAGGCGAAGTCGGATGCTGCTCTTAGCGCTGGCAACGCAGAAGACAGAATGACTGATGATGAGGCGTAGACTAGGTTTCGTTGCAGTGCAGGAAGTAATAAATTGAAAGTGTTTTTTGCTTCGTTTTCGTTGGGTGGTGCATTTCAAGTCAGGATACTGCAATAATGTGTAACTTTACAAACATCGGGTATCCCGATAGCACGGACGGCTCTTATGTTCTCTTTACCATCATACGTGCCATGGAGCGCTAAAAGCCAGCCTACATAGAATCTATTATGTTGGAACTGCCAAATCTATACCCGACACGAAACATGTACTATCCCGGGACGTAGCGTGTAGCGACAGTTAGGCCCATACAAAAACTATACACCTCGTGAATAGTCTGTGAACTAAGGGGATAAACGTGCCGCTCATGCAGTGCGCAAGTTGGTGCTGCTGCTCGGTGATGCTAGTCGCAGGATCGCGACAGCAGCCACAATGATGCTCCACCGCGCGTCGCTGGCGTCCGTCATCAATATGAGCTCATCCCAGTCATCATGGGTCACCAACGTGGAGCGAGTAGTTGTTTAACTTGGTCGAGACTGTGGCGTTCTTCCTCAGTAAAATCAATCGCGTCGCGCGCTGCAACATGTTTTGTCTGCTTTGTTCCTTCTAACGCAGTCTGCAGCCGCGCTTGTAGTGGTGCAGCTACTCGAGCAAAATCAACCAGCGAATTGCGCATCCAGCCAGCCGCACACAGAAATTGCTCTAACGCAACCGCGGTTTTCGGCTTAGGAAGATCAATCAGCGTCTGAATCTTTTCGTAATTATACGCGACCCTATCCTCCTTAAAGATTCGGCAGCACCTCTTTGCTTCGGTAGTGTACAGACAAATATTATTTAGCCCGAGAAATAGTCCATTCTTCTCCAAAGTGCTGTAGACACGGTGAAGAACCGACAAAACTTCGTCTATCATGTCTGCGTAGATGAGAGGTCATCAATTCAGGACAGTACATGCTCGTACAACAGATTCGCTTCACGCATAATATTCTCAGTAGATTGAAGAAAATGGATAGATGAGTCCACAGAACTTCGTTGTAGACGCGTCGGCGTGAAGATACCATATTCCGTCATGTAGGATTTCGACTCTTGACTTACTCTAGCAAGAGCCATTTGCCAAAAGCATTTCAGGAAGTCAACAGTCTGCCGGTGCTTCTTGTTCTTCGTGTGGTGAAGTCGTCTACTGAGCCTGGCCATGGATCCGGCTACCGGTAACACCTGCGCATTAGGACGACGAAAGTTCACAGCTTGACAAAGTCCTCCCGTTTCTCCTGGCATCTTCACAGGTCGAGCAGGACTAGCCCATCGACTAGCTTCATTCCGATACACCCAACCGAGCTCGACCAACGATTCGTTGGATGCCTTCATCCATTCGCGCTCCGCGGGTACGTAGGTGCGTGGCCTGCAGCGTATCGGCAGAGTTCCCTCTTTGAACCGAATGCCAAACGGCTCAATCTTCGAAGGTGGGTCATTTCCAATCGCGATACGCCAGATATTGTATCGCATCACAACCTCAAACAGTTTTCGCTTACGCTCTGCAGGGAAATCATTCACAGCATCTTCGTTGATTAGCTCACAGAGCCGTGCAATAATTTGCTTATTGTCTGGAGGATCAAAACTCATCGAAGTCTCCGACACAAACGGATCAAAATCCACAATCTCCTTATTCGCAAGTGCAGAAAGCTGACCTTCAACATCAATTCCTAGAGTCTTCGGTGTGAGCCGGCCTAATAGGAACTCATCTTCACATGATGTGGATTGACTCGTTCGAGAAGGAGTGTAGTGGGCCTACCTTGGCTCACTACAACAGCTTACACGTGTGCGCACGTGTATGAGGAAGCGTAGGTTTCTTTTACTTGAGCTAAGTATACTCGAGGTCCACGAGTATACTTTAAACAAGATAAAGACTCTAAATAGCTGATTTTGGTAAAGATGAGAACTGTTATTTTTGTTTTATGTTTCTAACTTCCTCTAAATGTAATATTCTAAGTTGGGAATCTGCCAACGGCTGGTTGGCAGAATTCCTTTGCTATGCATGTCGCTCATTGGTTAAAAGATGCTGCTTTCAACCAATAGGAATCCTAAATGTCTATGGACCACCCGTCGTGGTGATCGTAAATGAATGTGGCCCTTGATGTAACGCACACCAAGGCCGAGGAAGTGTTTGAACCTTTAACAGACATCGCGTCTGTTAGAGTTGCAAGTGGCTGTAGCCACTTGTGCGTGTAACCCCGTTACACCATCCCCCCGTCAAGGTTAGACGTGCCGGTCTCGGCACGTCAACCACCATTGACTGTTTGGTCAATGCATGACGTTTTGAAGAGAGCGTGCTCGTGATAGAACGAGCACGTTGAAGTTGAAGACCTTTGGCGCAGCAGCGGAGGACCTCTCTGCTGCTGAGTATCATGCGCGGCAACGTGCGAGGTGCTTCGCTGCCGCGGGGCAGTCACCACGTCCTGCCCTCGAAGTGTCTTCGGGCGCTGTTGTTAACAACAGCGTTCGCAGTACTGTATAGTGTGTAGTGCATGGTGGGCTTCGTAAGCCTCCACCATGTCCGGAACGTCTGGGAGAAAGACGTTCCGCGGCTCCTATGTATCTTGGTTGGAAATCCTCTCCAACGAATACGAAAACGAACTGGTTCTAAGTTCGTTCTCGGGATACTGTGGTCAACAATCCGCTCAACTATCCATCGAGTTGAGCCGTGTGCGTCACGAATTGGTGGCGGCGGTGGTGGGAACACGCCCCGTGTGTGGTCAACTTGGTGTTGACCCTGATCTCGCTTTCTCCCACGACCGAGTTCCGGTCGTGGAGTAGCTACAGAGCGCTGCGCTCGGTGCTCTTGAGTATCCTTACTTTGCGACGGTCTCCTAGACCGCCTCGATCGTCCCGGCCGGGCTGGATCCCCAGCTCGACCTGCTGCTCCAGCGCGACTTCGCGCTGGAGAAGATGATGGCTTCCGCCGAGTCTTCTGCTTCGGTTCAGCCGAGCTAGGTAGCTCGTGCTGCAGGTATGGCTTCAACCGTCCGACGTAGAACGTCGGATGGAGGCGCATGCTAGACGGGATGTCTAGCGAGCGTTGCCATGCCGTTCCAACACTGTGAACGGCCCGATGAAGCGCGGAGCGAGCTTACTCGCTCCGAAGTCGGAAACTGCATGTTTAGGCAGGTTTTGAGTAGCTAACAAAACCAATGAACCCTTCTTGAATTCATTTGTGTTGCCCCTGCCAACATTGTCTGCGTTCAGCTTCTGTCGATCGACAGAAGCTGCAATAGCGTCCTGGACAAACCGAATGACGGCTTGTCTGCGCTGCACGAAGTTCATTGCGTCCGAGCTGAACTCGTTCAGCTCGCTTCCAGCAGTAGGCCCGGCCTCTGCGTTCGTAGATGTGGTGTCTGTGCCTCGCACAGACACGTTCTTCTTCTGCTTGTGTGCGTCTGTGCCCTGCACAGACGCGGTCTTCGTCTTCTTGTTTGCATCTGTGCTCTGCACAGACGCGGTCTTCTTCTGCTTGGTTGTGTCTGTGCCCTGCACAGACGCGGTCTTCGTCTTCTTTCGCGTTGTTGCGGCTGACACCGTGCAGGTGTCAGCGGCATTCTGCGGCTGCTGTGTTGCAGTCGTAGATCCTCCCCACTTAAGGAAGGAGCCAGCATCCCGAGTAAGCTCGGGAGGCGTGGGTGCCTCAAGGCATTCACGTAGAACGGTGTATGCCCGGTCGAGGCATGCACCGAGTTGTTGATGGCGAACTCCGCCATCGGCAGACACTCGCTCCAGTGTTGGAACGAGTGGGCGTAGCTCTTGAGCACATCCACGAGCACGCGATTCACGCGCTCGGTCTGTCCGTCCGTCTGCGGATGATCCGCAGTCGACATCGAGATCTGACTGCCAAGAAGTGTGAACACTTCTTGCCACAGGTGCGCGGTGAAGCGCGGGTCTCGATCGGACACGATGTCCGTCGGCATGCCATGGTGCCTGAACACCATGTCAACGAACAGACGTGCCGTCTGTTTCGCAGTCACTTCGGCGGGTACTGCAGCAAGATGTACCATCTTGCTGAAGCGGTCAACAAAGACCACAACGCCCGTGTTCCCCTGGCTATCCGGGGGAAGACCAAACACAAAGTCCAAAGACATGGACTGCCAACACTCCGACGGAGTCGGTAGTGACTGCAAAGGAGCCTGCGCGAACGGCGCAGGCTTCACACGTTGGCACACCTCGCAAGCACGGACGTACTTGCGCACCCACTTGTATGGTGGGCCCAGTAGAAGTCCCTCGTGAGAAGAAGATACGTCTTCTCACGGCCCGGATGCCCCGCAGTCGGTGCATCATGATACTCGTACATGATCCTGAGTCGCAGGTCATGATCATTGGGAACGACAACGCGGTCCGCGTTGTCGTTGACTGCGCTGTAGAGTAGCAACCCCTCGTGCACCCGGTAACGGTGTGCACGAGCACGAAGATGTCTTGCCAACTTCTGACGAGCTTCGTCAGAAGGCACTGAGCCATAGGCCAGCAAGAGCTTCGCGTCCGCGTCGTGCGCGTACGCGGCCTTCACGTCGTCGAGGAGCGACGACGTGGGAGTGCTCGATCGCATGGCGTCAATGGCATTGACGTCGACTTCATTCGTAGCGTAGTCAGGTCGACGCGATAACGCGTCGGCCACCACATTGAGTCTTCCGGGTTTGTACTCAACCCGGAAGTTGTATTCCGCAAAGAACGAAAGCCATCTCGCCATACGTTGCGAGATGTGTGGCGACTTGACAGCCGTCCGCAGCGACGCGTGGTCTGTATAGACCACGAACGGTTTACTTCCGAGTAGATACACTCGGAACTTCGCAAGTGCATACTTCATGGCAAGGAGCTCCTTGTCATGCACCGGGTAATTGCGCTCAGCAGGTTTCAGCTGACGCGACCGATAGTAGACGACACGATCACGGCCCTGTGATCGTGCTGCATCAACGCACATCCGATCGCGAAATCGGATGCGTCACACACAACGTGGAATGGGCGATCTTGGTCGGCCACCGCCAAGATCGGCGCCTCAGTCAAGCCCCGCTTGACTGCATCGAAGGCCCTGCTGACAGTCAGCAGTCCAATCCCACTCGGCATCCTTCTTCAGGAGCTGTGACAGCGGGCGTATCGTGCCCGCGTAGTCCTTCACGTACTTGCACAAGTACGTGGCCAAATAAGGAACTGCCGCAGTTCCTTGACGCTCGTCGGCGTCGGCCACTCATTGATCACTCTGACCTTTTCAGGGTCAGGGCGGACACCGTTCTTCCCAACGAGACACCCGAGCACGGGTATCTCGCTCGCCCCGAAGATGCACTTCTTCAGGTTCGCGTAGAGCTTGTGCTTGCGCATGAGCGCAAGCAGCTTCCGGAGATGCACCTTGTGCATCTCAACGTCGCTCATCCCGTCCGCAGCACGGCTGTGGACGAACACATCATCGAAGTAGCTCGGTGCGAAGTCGCGCACCGAGCGCAACAAGTGCGTCACGCACCTGTTGAAGGTCGCAGGGGCGTTCTTCAGACCCTGCGGCATCACTAGCCACTCCCAGAGCATGCCACTCGGCGTGCTCACAGCCGTGAGAGGGATATCGCTCTCACGCATTAGGATCTGATAGAACCCATCGCGCAGATCAAGAGCACTGTAGACAGTGCTCCTGGCCATCGAATCGATGATAACATCTTTTCGCGGTATCGGTGTCTGCGCCGGTATCGTCGCATCGTTCAGCTTGTTGTACGCATGAACGATGCGCCAACCGCCCTGTGGCTTCTTGACACAGAACGTCGGGGCACTGTGCGGGGACTTCGATTCCCGCACTTGTCCTGCCTTGCGACGACTCTCAAAGAAGTCGTCGATCGCCTTGACTTGTTCCCGCGGCAGTGGCCACTGCCGCGTGACACAGTACTTCGTGCCCGGCACGAGATCAATCTCGTGCTGGATGCCCTTGTCCTGCGGAAGCTCCGCAGGAATCTCTTCCGGAAGCACGTCCGCGTGCTCCCGTAGAATCTCGTAGAAGGGGCTCGCCTTAAGCGAGTCCCAGCCTTGTTCTTCAAAGCGTTCCTTCTTCGTCTTGGCACTGAGAGTGTCTTCACTCTCAGTGGTGCTCTCCATAAAGAACTGCCTCAGTTCTTCATTCTCGCTCTTCGTTCTCTCGGCGTCCGAAAGAATGCAAATCTGCTCGATGCGTCCATCGTGCAGGTCACGCGCGAAGCGCTTCCAGCTCATGACTGGAAGCGAAGTCAACTCCGACGCTTGCGTCGGAGGATTAGCGAGAGTCATCTCCCTGTACCGGAACCCGGCACAGGTACGCGTCAAGACGTTCAAAGTCTCGACGTTCGGCTTCTCAGCCTTCGTCTGCCCGGCAGACATCTCCTGTAGCGTCTCGGCCCCGGGCCGAGACTTGCGCAGCGATCTTCGCATGCGCCGTCTTCTTGTCTTGCGGAGCCCGGCTCCGCATGGTCCTTGACCTCGTCCAGGCCCAGCCGTGGACGGGGGTTCTTCTTTTATTCCGCCGGCGGGTACTTCCCGCGGGCGAGCGACTTCACGCCCGGCTGGGTCGCGGGGCGTTTCGTCGTGCAGCCGGGCTGCACGATAGCATGAAAGTTTTTCCGGGGAGGAACGTTTGAACCCGTCCGCACCGCCTGCAGCGTCGGTTCCCGGAACCGACACGCCATCTTTACCTCGACGCCTGTTATTGGCTGAGCCCTTCGTGCAAAGGGTGCGTCGACTCCCGGAGTCGACGCGAAATGTCTTTCGCAGCGTCGGTCTCCGGAACCGACGCGACTTCAATACCTCGACGCCTTCCATTGGCGGAGACCCCCATTACGGAGGGTGCGTCGGCTCCCCGAGCCGACGAATCAAATCCATCAAAGCCATCGACTCCCGGAGTCGACGACGTTCCATCACCTTGGCCCTTAATATTGGCCAAAACTGATCCAATCACATTCGCGTCAGCCTCCACGGCTGAGGCGTGTGACATGATTACGTCATCCGCGTCCCTTCGGACCGGAGACACGTCCACAATCAGATTCGCGTCAGCCTCCACGGCTGAAGCGTGTGACATGATTACGTCATCCGCGTCCCTTTGGCCCGGAGACACGTCCACAATCAGATTCGCGTCAGCCTCCACGGCTGAGGCGTGTGACACATATTCGTCATCCGGGCCTCTTGAGGCCGGAGACTCATTCTGATTCGCTGAAATGTTTGTGTCGATTTCCGAAATCGACACATTTTCTCCTTCAGCCGTCGGCGGCGACGCCGACGCTTGCTGCTCTTGCGCGCGCGTTTGCGCGCGCACAGGGCGTTCCGGGATAGCGGCGCTAGGCGCTGTCTTGACTGGGGAGTCGCGCGCACCAGTCGGTGCGTGCGGTTCGGTTACAGGGCCATCGCTCACTGTTCCGCAGTCGCGACCGAAGCGCACGAGAGTGCGCTTCTCCCAATCGATTACCGGATCATGCCGTGCAAGCCACGGCATGCCCAACACAATGTCAAACTTATCGTCCAGATCCAGGACGATAAAGGTTTCGACAAACCCTTGATCTTCATACGTGAAGCGCACGCGTACCATGCGCTTCTCGGTCTTGACGACGACACCCGTCGCCAGTCGTACCTCCAACATACTTCGAGGTATCTTTAAATCCTCGAAGTCAAGCCTTGATAGACTTCGCAGTCGAACAAAGTTATTCGACGCGCCCGAATCAACAAAGCACGAAAAGAGTTGCTCTCTCTTTTCGACGACACGTTCAAGATGACAAGATTTGGTTTGTCATCATGCATTTTACAGTGAGAAGGGTCCTCACTGGGGCTGCAGTCCTCAGTGTCGCATGTCCGAGTTGGACACGCGTGACTGCTTCACCAGTAGGGCGCCCCGCGCCTACTGGGTTCCAGCGTTTTGCTTCTCCGCGACGATGCCCAGCATCGCCGCGTCGACCACCATCTCGGTGCACGGGTGCCGTGCACTCTCGGGCATAGTGACCGATCCTTCCGCAACGGAAGCATCGTACATTACTTCCTTGTTGGCGTAGATAGCCAACAGCCGTTGCATTCGAGAGGTCCATTGGTTCCGGACCTCCCGCCATCGCGACCGTAGGTGGTTGCATCCTCGGCGCATTCGCATGCAGTTTAGCCTGCCTCAGACTAAACTCCTCCTGCATCGCAAGAGTGATCGCAGCTTCGAGAGTATTCGGATACTCACGGAAGAGATAGGTCTTTACAGGCCCATCTCTCAATCCCTTCATGAACGTGACGACCTTGGTCGCCTCGTCAATCGGGTTGGTCACGATGTTCGAGACCAAGTACCGTGCTCTCTGGGCGTAAGCATGGACATCATGCTTACCTTGCTGCAGGTCGAGGAACTCCGCCCTCGATCGGAACTCATTTTGTGGGGGCTCAAACGCTTGTCTGAGCTCCTCCTTGAACGCTACGTACGTGCTGAAGCACGTAGGATCTGAGAGTCGGCGTCCGTACGCCCAACTCCTCGCTCGTCCGCCAAGACAGGACATGGCGAACGCGACCTTCGACAACGGGTCGACGATACGTCGAGCCGTAATGGCAGTGTCGAGTTCGACAAGCCAACGGAGGAGAGGCTCACCCTCTCTTCCTACATAGTTGCTCACGTTGAGTTTCAACGATTGCATGCGTGGTGTCGTCCCCGACGGCACCGCGGTAGAGGCAGCAGCGTCGCGCTGCTCCTTCAGGATGAAACCCAGAGCAACACCATGTTGCTCTGTCGGCGATAACGTACGCAGCATCGCAGCAACTGCCGCCTCCCCAATGACTGTTGACAGTCGTTGGAGTGCCTCCCACTCTGGATCCGACAGGTGGAGGCAGTCAGCGCGTGCAACATGGGTTGCAGGCGTCGTGGAGCTTTCCATAGACACTTCGGTATCCATGGGAAGGTTCTCGGCTCCCCGTCCGTACAGTCCCGTACGAACGTTCAGGTAGTCGGTCGTTGGACGGACTACAAAGTGCTACCAGGTGTAGTGGGCCTACCTTGGCTCACTACAACAGCTTACACGTGTGCGCACGTGTATGAGGAAGCGTAGGTTTCTTTTACTTGAGCTAAGTATACTCGAGGTCCACGAGTATACTTTAAACAAGATAAAGACTCTAAATAGCTGATTTTGGTAAAGATGAGAACTGTTATTTTTGTTTTATGTTTCTAACTTCCTCTAAATGTAATATTCTAAGTTGGGAATCTGCCAACGGCTGGTTGGCAGAATTCCTTTGCTATGCATGTCGCTCATTGGTTAAAAGATGCTGCTTTCAACCAATAGGAATCCTAAATGTCTATGAACCACCCGTCGTGGTGATCGTAAATGAATGTGGCCCTTGATGTAACGCACACCAAGGCCGAGGAAGTGTTTGAACCTTTAACAGACATCGCGTCTGTTAGAGTTGCAAGTGGCTGTAGCCACTTGTGCGTGTAACCCCGTTACAAGGAGGCTTGACGGAACAAGACCCGGTCGTTGACCGTTAAGCGTGAACACCCGTGGACACGAATGTTACCCGAAGGGTTACGAAGTGTGGGACACACAGGCTTGTGTGGGGCACACTGTCTAACATATTTCAGTAGGAGAATCAGTACATGTCTTCAGAGCCACAGCGCTCGCGTAACCCAATTAATTTCACTAGGCTAGACTCTAAACTGCTAGCTACAAGCGTAAACCAGGTGAGGCAGGCCGATACTATACCCACAAGTGGGTACAGTGAACCAGTGCACCTTTTTCCGCATACGCGGTGAAATCTGAGGCACTCCGTGCTCCCCCTCCCTCCTTCTCGTCCTTGGCTAAAATGGCGCTTACTGCGTCGCTCTCCTTCTTGGGTCTCTTCGTCAACGTCGAGCAGCCGAAGCCCCTGCCGCCGATCGATGCTCTCCTTAGCTTTCGTGCCTTGATCTGTAGTATCTGTTCTGCTCCTTGCACGTAGACTTCATTGGTCTGCGGTAGATCCGGCGTGGACACTTGCGCCTTGATATGTAGTATCTGTTGTTGGTCCTTGCGCTTCTCCGGCCGACTCCTCCGCTCGCCGTCGTGTTGAGTACAAAGTCCCAATCGGGAGCCCGTCCAACGCCTTGGTCTTGCCGTGCGTCCAGTTCATCTTCCTGGGCCATGCCGTTAACAGCCCGCCCGCTACGGGAGCCCGGTCATAGCGCACATCGGAGCCTTCTGCGCAACGAGTCCTTGGCCACAGCGCACACCACCTCTACCTTGCCCACGAAGACGTCCTTACACTTTCCCCAGGGACTGAGACGCCGCCCGAGGGCAGCGCCCGCCGAGCGACACCGAGGCTCAGATCGACACCGTGTACCGGGAGTGCAGCGGGGCTGCCGTAGCTTTAGCGTCAGAGGAAGACATAATAGACTCACAGAGTCGCGGCTAAAGATAGCCCGTTCTAATACCAGAACACATGAGTCCGTACTCCCTACGGACTCCAAGAGTCAACCCTTAACTCTTAGCTGTGAATCTCCAAACGGAATGTATTTCTCTTTATCGCGGCAGAGCCGCCTTTGGTGTAAATGTATCTGGTTCACCATCTAGCATAGTGAACCCTAGTCATATGCATAATCGCAATTACTCTTTAGAAAGCTCGTATTGACTGTGAAAAACTAAAATGATCAAAAAGGAGTATATTACATGATCTATATACAAACTACTGTATTTCGCTTGAATCAGCAACAATTGGCATATATTGCTTTTTTAAAGACGAGTAATTGCGACATGAAAACAAAACCAAATATATTTAAAATACTATTTATTGAAATAACATAAATTGAGATTGCCGATATTGATAATTATTTAAAATCATTTAAATGTTTTTCATAATTGATTTATTGTATTGGTGTTTGGATTTTATTTCTAATAAAATTAGTTCATGGTTTTTTCTCAAACAACAAGGGAATTATACAAGGCCGTGTAACGCAACGTGGATTGAAATTGCCCAGTTCGCCATCAGCACAGGAACAAACTCAATTTGCCCGACACGTTAACCGCACCGCTCATGCTCTCCGGTAGGAGGCTTTGAAGTTCCAGGTGACCTTCGGCTCTGGCGGCGGGATCGCGCGAAAAATGACAAAGTCTCGCGCTCAAGCTCCTAGCGTGTTTTGATCGAGGTACCTATCAACGAAGCAGACGAAAGTGCGCCATCCATCGGATTTCCGCCCTTCTCGGCGCAGGGCTCTTGTGTCGGCGCTTAAACCTACTTCCCACGTTTCAGCCCCCTCCCCCGTTCACCCCGCAAGCCGCAAAGCCGCAAGTGGCAACGGAGTGTCGCCACGCCCTGGCGGCTCCCTGATGATGCTCGATTCATGCCGTGCTCGCGAGCTTGGGGACGTCCAGGCCATCCGGTCGCGCTTTAAGTGCATGCCTACAGCCGAACACTTACAGTCCATCAACGCCCGTCCCACCGGCACCACCACGCCCGCTGAGCGCCAACCAGTCACTTGCCCCCACCCCACCCCTCCTCCCCCCTCCTATGGAATGGTTTTTTATCCTTTTTTTGCTTTTCAAACCAATTTGTTGGTTATACGTTGATTTGATGGTCTGATTCGGATTGGTTTCGTCTTACCCTCATCGAAGTCCACGGCTGCAGTCGGAGCCTCCAACCAAGCGGGGGTAAACACAGGGGATACATCCGAGAAAACGGAGCGCCAAAGCATGCAGACACTGTGCGCCGACGTTGGCCCCGACGTTGACGAAGATGCCGATGACATATTGGCTGAGCTGTCGGATGCAGAGATATCAGAGCAGGAGGCGTTATCTGCTGCATTGGCGCTAACCAGCATTGCTCTCATGCCAGACACCGTCTTGTTCCCCGAGCACGAAGAGTTCTAACCTGCAGTAGGAAGGAAAGTCCATCTACCACGTAACAAATGTAGGCATCCGTGGCAAAACCCAAACGGTTAATAAATCAGGACTCGATAAAAGACCGTTTTTTAATATTTTTTAACCGCGATTTAACCAATCATTAAAAAACCAACCTATCTATACCCCCTCCCCACCACGTCAACCCCTGATGCATCCGACAATCCGACTGCAAAATGCCGAAGGCGACAAGTACATAACCTCAAAATGAGGGGGCTGCTACACTTGATGCCTCTCTCTCATCGTATCCGTAGCGCCGTAGTACACGCCGCGGCATGAGCCACTGTTGACCATTATGAAGTGCGGCTAGCACTTACCCTTCACAAGCTGCGCATCTTGTGGTCTGTGTAGCCTCGTTGTTCGAGTCATGTGGTGAGAGGCTCCTCCACAAATTCCAGCATAATCCCCTATAAACTGGATAAGATTGTCCACAGCTTGGTACGCGTGCTAATGCCAGTCTTTACCGTCTGCACATGTGACTACCCCACACTACACCCGTCGCCGTAAAGAGCTCACTTGCCAATTTTACCCCTTAGAGAGAGAAACGGAGAAAATACGTCACTCTAGACAATGCGGAAGGAGTGGATCGGCCAGAATCCGTACCCGGACCTGTACCTGACCCGGGAGATCAAGCGCGAGCTCAACAACCTCGTGAACGCGTTCGTGGAGGATTATTTCGAAAAGTACGAGGACTTTGTGGTCCAAGACGCGCGCCAGGTGGACGAGCAGCGCTGGAAGCGCCTCAAGTCCAAGAACGACCTGCACGTGTACGAAGACCGCTGTCGACAGGCCAGCGACCAGGACATGGAGCCCTGGAACCCCGCCAACGCGCAAGGAGCTAGCGTTCCCACCAGGTCCGACATGCCCGAGCTGCTGCGAGTTGGCACGGTTCTCGGTCGCCTGGACGACCTCATGTTCGGCTGCGTGAACCCGACGCTGGACGTCATGCGCATCCGAGCCTCGTACGTCCACGACGTCCACGCTGCCGCCATCTTGTGCCCCATCGTCGAGCCCACCAAGCAGGACCCGTTCCGGTCGGTAATAGTCAAGTGGCTCACGCTCGACAACCCGTTTGAGTCCACGAACCTCATCAAGACCCGCGACTTCGTGTACATCGAGGCCACTGGTATCTTGCAGTTCGCCAACGGGGAGCGGGTCGGGTACCACCTCAAGCACTCGATCGAGTTCCCGCAGACCAAACCGCAGCCGAACGTCATCCGCGCTAAGCTCTCGTACTGCGGCTTCTATCGCCAGATCAGCCCCAACGTCATCGACGTCTTTGGCATCAGCAGTATGGTCCCTGGAGGAGATATCCGGCGGTTTATCGCCGTTCGAGCAGCTACAGATACGCTGCTGTCGACGAACAACCTCGTGTACTGCGGCCAGATGAAGAAGATGTCGTGGATGCTGCAGCAACAGCGATCGCTGGGGCTACAGCAACAACGCAACAAGAACTGCGTCGTGTGCAACAAGAACACGAGCTCGGGCCTGAGGGGACGGATCGGTAAAAGCACGTGTAAAATGTGCTACGGCTCCGTCTGCTTCTCGTGCAAGATCCACTGGAAGATCAGCTTTATCGCCCCCGGAGGGAAGCTCTTTCGACGCAAGCTCGCCTTCTGCTCGACGTGCATCACTAGAGCTTCGTTTTGTGACGCCCGGAAGGCGGCGAGGGATCAGGCGGCCGGCTACAGGGCGTACAAATCCTGCTCCATCTCCTCTCACGCGCGCACGGTGGAATCGTCCGAGTATTCGAGTGTTTCCCAGTCAGAGATAGAGGATATCTCCGACTGGGAATACGTGTGAGCTACGTCAGTGGTTGGTGATCTGTAAACGTGTCGTATATTTGAGCAGTAAAGTATCAGCATGTATTATATCACAATATTGTAGCTCTATTCTTCAGGGTTTAACTTGCTGAGGCCGTTCTGCAGTCGATGCCAACGCCGTGGTCCAATTCAATGGATCGGACGCCAGTTTGATGTGCAGCAGAGGCGCGAAGGCTTCGAAGCAGCTCTCACTGCTGTTCATGGCCTTCAGCATGGCGCTCAGATGCGCCGGCTCCCTCGCACTAGTGGACACGTCTCCTTGCTCCGATGTGCTTTGGCGCTCGCTCTTCTTGCTAGCTGCTAGTGCTACCGGTACGTCACCAATAAAGGTCGACGCAGCGGCAGTGAGCTCGGACGTGGCGCCTGCTTCGGCCTCCGTCGTGGTCGCAGCTTCTTCACCCGATAGTTCACCTGTTGCAGTACGCAGTGGCTGCTGCTGTCTCCTGGTCTCCTGCACTGCAAGAAGCAGCGCCTTGCCCCAGTTCTCCTCCATGTCGCTCCTCGAGCAGTTCACAGTCTGCTTGGCCTTCAAATGCTTGAGCGCGCAGTCGCACAGCTCAAGCGCGAGCCTCGAGAAGGAGTGCTGCTGCATCACCTGAGCGAACGCCTCCGAGCTCAGAGAAAACAGGTCGCAGGCTCGCACGCTGCGCACAGTGTACGCGCTGATGGTGCAGCTCAGCAGCCCGCGCTCTCCGAAGTAGCAACCGTCCCGCAGCCCCACGGGATGATCCAGTAGCGACTTGCTCTCCATGTTCAGAAACCCTTTGGTGACGAAGTACATGGCGCACACGATGCTGCCTTCCGTGATGACGTTCTCGTCCCGTGGGTAGCCCTCGAACTTCAGCTTCTCAGCGAGCGAGAGCGTAAACGCCGCGATACTTTCATCCCCCTCCCAGCAGATCGGACGGAAAACTTTCATGACGAACCAGTCCAGAGGCTCTTTCGACGCGTGGAGCACACAAGCCGCGCGGATTGGACGCGGCAAGTCTTCCAGTAGTTCCTCATAGTTCACGCCAGCGTGGGAGGACCACAGAGACGTCATGAAGGCGTAAGTCCGGGACTTCAGTCGGTCATGGACGCGCAATCTCGCCAGAAAGAGCTCGACCGCGATGTGGTTCTTCCGGAAGCCCACTTCAAGGCCAATGTACGAGATAAAGAGACTCGCCAGCTCTCCGATCACGAACGACATGGTGATGAGGCCCGTGAACGACATGGTGATCTGGAACGCGTACAACGACGCGGACTCGGGCGCCATGTTGCGAGCTTTCTTGACGAACGCGGTCGTGGCGAAGAAGAGGCCGCGGAGAAATCGTCGCGCGAGTTGGGACGGTGACGGGTCTTGTGGGTCGGAGATCTCGAGCTCTTGGCTGGGCAGCCACGCGTCCCATTCTGTGCCAAAACCGACTTCCATGGCGACTGCGAGGTACGCACAGGCAGCCCAGTGGATGACGAGAAGGTACAGCACCCAGACGTGAAGGAAGCGGGTGAGTTCGCTGGCCACGTTACGCCGATTCAGCTCGTCCAGGTAGCCCATGACGTTGAAGATCTTGACGCAGCGCAGTAGTTTGAGCCACGGATGGACGTTGAACACGGAGAGCAGGCCGTAAATTGGGATTGCAGCGATGAGGTCGAACAGCATGCGCTGCTTCTTGTAGACACTGCGTAAGTTTTGTTCGTACAGTTCCAGAGCTGCTGGAGATTCCTGTACGTGCCAGTTGAACCACACATCCAATACGAATGCGACTTCACAGAGTACCCCCAAAGCCTTCACGATCGTCGGAATAATTGTCGCCCGATTCATTGAATCCATGGACAGCTGATACGGCACGATGATCGCGGTGAACATGGTACAGAACACCATGAGCCGAAGCCAACTGAGGTGGAAATCGCTCTGAACAGGGACGCCATGCACCAGGTCGTCCCACATATTCGTAAGCGGGGGTAGAATACGCCGCTTGATCCAGCTGACGATGGTGAGATTGATCGCGGTGAAGCGCGCGCTGTTGCTGCGTTTAAGCCGCGCGTGGTTCAGCTCCTCCTTCAACCTCTCCGCCCTCTCATTCATGATATCGGCCCGAGAGAGCATCAAGCCAGTGATAGTCGCCAGTCCTCGACGTTGTTCCTCTCGCGAGAGCTGCACGAGTCGCTCCTGCTCGCGTCGGATGTTGGCGATCCGTAGCACCTTCTGCTTCCACTTGGGATACCTGGCGAACACGAGCTCCATGGAATCACGCGACAATCTGTACAGGATACAGGAAGTCTGGGCTTGTACAGACGCGTTGCGTTTACCGTTGGTGAATAGTCCGTTCTCGCCAAAGTAGCAGCCCGCGTAGAGCTCATTCACCTTCTGTAATTGCTCTTGACCTTTCTGCTGCTGCTCAGTACTCGCTCCAACCCCGAGAACCTTCGGAGGTAAAGTTCGGTTAGATGACGTCGCCCCACTGCCCTGCTTGACCACTAGATTCCTCACCACCGATTTAAACGTACTGCAGTGGCGATTGGCGATCCTCGCGGGCACGAGGATGTCCACTACGCCCGTGAAGATGAAGAACATGTCGTTGCCACTTTCTCCAAATTTGCAGACGAATTCCCCCCTTGAGATCAAAATCTGCGTGAATTGTGACACAAGCATCCGCGTGATGGAGCCCTCCATGCCTCGGAGGAACTCCACCTTCTCGATCATCGGGTTCAAGTGAACGAGGCGGATGTCCGTGAGCAAAGAGGGGGGGAGGCAGTGAACCAATAGGTCCTCTTGAGTGATGGTGTGGTAGCGTTTGAACAGTAGAAACGTCTTCACGCGCTGCTGGAGCGCCTCGGGGATCTTGAAATGCGTCAGCATCTGACGAATCGCTCGCATTTGGGCGTCGAACTCCCTGGTCTCGGAGCTCTTGAGCTCGATGATGTCAGCGAAGTTGCCGATCACGTACGCGAAGAGGAAGAAGCCCGAGGTCATGGTGACGGCGCTGAAGATGCACTGCGCTGTGGTCTTAGGAAACTCGGGCTCCATCGACGCCGACATGAGGCCGAACGACCAGTACAACGAGGCCATGTATTGGAGGATGTGCGATCCGTGCTCCAAGTGCTCCGACGGTAGCCAGTGATTCTCCCCAAATGCTGTTGCCTCGGCATTTCCAGTAATTGCAAACCTGGGGGCCGCTTCATTTGATGCGAAGTTGAACCAGATACAGCCCAGAAAGTGAGACAGCATCAAGGTGTAGTAGAGCAGCTTGAATAGTCGCAGCTCCGTCGTGTGCTTGACGTATCTCGTCTCCAACGCGTGGAATTGCTTAGGGACTTTGAATAGCCTCAGCAGCTTATTAGCGTTTAAAAGGCCCCAACGCTTACCCACAGGCAGACACCAGTTCACGATATAGAGAGGAAGCATCGCCACGATATCGAGTACGAACGTGCGCGACCGCAAGTACTGGCGCTTAATGCGCGCGTAATCCATCACCTTGTTGCCAAACTCGTAGAACCCCAGTCGCGATCGGATCTGCATGTCCACAACCAATGAGATCTCGAGAAAGATCAGCATCACGTCAGCATTGACGTAACCACCACCTAGCGGATAACAAGCTTGAAACATAATCAGCGCCCACTGCAACGTCATCGCCACAAACACCCACGTCTCCCACGCCAGAACAAACCACGAGTCTGGATCGTGTACAGTGCGTAAAATCTGCCCAAATTCCGAGATGAAATTGTGGAAAACCCGCGACGTCCGCTCTTCCCTGGCGTTCAACCGCTTTTGCCTCTGTAGCGTCATGCTGGATACTTTAACCCCCAGTAAACGCTGCTCAAGCGCCAGAGCTTCTTCGCCGAGCTCAGGGAAGATCGCCTCCATAGCTTGGATCTGTTCCCGAGAAATTAAGAGCAGGATGCAGCCGCTGTTGGCGCTCACATGCTCCATATACCCGTCCGACCGCTCATTCTGCGACAGAGCTGCGGTACCGAAGAACCCTCCACGAGGGACTTCGCGGGACGTCTCGCCCTTCTCCACGACGCACACCTCCCCTTCCAGCAGGAAGAACATCCCAACCACCGAGTCTCCGTGACGGTACACGATCTCCCCTTGTCCGTACAGAATGAACTTGGCATTCTCCACCATAACCTCTTCGAGCTTGTCGAGCACAGGACGCACGCCGTGCAATAACGCTAACGTTTGTAGCACTGGTAGGCAGATACTCCGCAGTAAATCCAGTCGAATCGGCCGTGGGAGATCGGCAAGTAGCTCTCCGATCACAGCGCCTCGGTGGCTAGACCACCAGTAGTCGAGAAACGCCTTGACCCGATGGTGAATCACAGTCGGGGCGTTCTGACGGCGTAGGAAGAGCTGGATTCGAGTACTGGTTGCGAAGAATTCTTTCTGCTCGAAGGCAGAGGCGGTAAACCGCTTCTGGACGTTGTCCACTACGACAGCGGTGATGAGGAACCCACTGAGCATGAGAATCAAAGCCGCTATCAGCTGAACGGCGGTAGTAGGCTCTACGCTCTTCCCTGGGGAGGCGAGTACCCCCACTGCGTAGTATAGTGAACGGGAGTATTCCAACGCGGTGATGGCGTGTAGTACGCTCAGATCTGTCGCTTCGTTAAATGTTTCGCTATTGCAATTCTCCAAGTGAGTCGAATTTAACCGTTTTAAACAAACGTTGATGGGGGATATCCACGCTTCTTCTTCGTGCGCGTTGAATCCTTCGAGGTACGAGATGCCAAAGTGGATGCAGGTGACGATGTGGAACAGCATGAACAGCAGCGCCCCGAGCAGCATGAGCTGTCTCCTCCCGGTGAACGGGAAGAAGTGCCCGATCTCCTTCAAGTGACGTTTCAAGTGGAAAATACGGAGCAAGCGAGGCAGGCGCAGCAATCCGTACTTTGTCACGTCCAGGTACTCGGATGGCACGGCGCACAGCAGGTCAAACACGAAATTGTGCTTAAAGTATCGCTGCGCACTGCGTTCCGGATCCATAATTTTTTCAGAGTCGATCCTAAAAGATAAGCTAAAATTCAGCACCAAGTCAAGCCACAGGCCGATATTCGAGAGAGTATCCACAGCTTGGATTACCCAGGACGGACGCTGGCACAATGGGAACGTCACTTGGACCGGGACAATGATCCAGCAGTAGCACAGGTTGGACAACAGCAGCAAGAGCCACCACTTGCGCACATTCGAGTGCTGATCAATGCACTTTCGGAATAAAACCAGCCGCCAGAAGCCAACCCCCTGGCGAAGTGTTGATCGCGGGTGATGATGGCGGTCGTACGGGTTCAACACTGTCTGGTTACTGCCTGCGTTCCATGTGAGAAATGAACTATCAATCGACGCGGACTGGGCCGTCTCTAGTCGCCCAGGTTTCGAGGGACTGGTCGCACAAGGATCACGCTCGGCATCTCCGTCCTGCGGCACGGGGCTAATGACGCTTCTTCTCCATGGTAGAATACTCCTCCGAGACGATGTCATGGTATCCTTGCCTCTTCTTGACAATACCTTCACCAACGTCGCTGCTCCTGCTACCACCCCTGCGGCAATGGACGCCCGTCTAATGGACGAGCTCGTTCTCCGCGTATCCGAACGAGTAGACGCCGCACTGCTACTCTGTTGACTATCAACTTTGTTCAGCTGGTTCAGCACTTCCTGGACGTGGTCGATAACCAGCTTCGCGCACACGGGGTACCCTTCCAGCACGCGTTCACAGTGAAAACTCGACAGTTTGTACAGAATCACGTACGTCGTCGAAATGACGGTCGCAGTGCGCGGCATGGAGGAAAAGACCGACAACTCGCCAAACCACGAGCCTTTCCGGATCTCCCGCACCGTCATGGACTTTACCACAATAGCCAGCACTCCAGAGTGGACCACGTACATGGCGTCGCCAAAGTCCCCCGTGGAGAATAACGTAGTCCGAGCAGGCAGTGCGATCATCTCTAACTGACTGGCCAAGGCCTCGATAAACCGGTCGCTGCAGCCATCGAAGATCGCGATCTGAGCGATTGTCGGCTTGAGGAGGTCCACCTGGATGTCCGTTGCAATGGACGGACACAAGAGCTTCGCAGTCTCACGATCATTTGCTTCCGTGTCAGTATAATAGCGCTAGAAAATTAAAAAAAAAAAAAAAAGAGTTCCTAAGTCTTCCACAATAATAGCAACAACATAAAGCGAAGACGTACTTTGAGGTACTCGATGGCTTGGGTCTGCTGGCTTTCTGGTACACGGTGGAACGAGAGAATGTGGACGAGTTGGTTAATCCTGGCCTCCATGGCCTCCATCTGGCCGCTCGAGCACTTGGAGATCACGAAAATGGTCGCGACCAGAGTCGTGAACATGGAGAAGCCACAGAGCGCGACTACAATCGTGAACAGGAGCTCCGTGCTGTGATGCGGGAGCTCCCCCTCAAACAGCCCCGTCATGATGCCCACACTCCAGAACAGCGCCGCCAAGTACTGTTCGAGGTGCGAGTGGCTCTCCATCAAGCTTTCCGCTTCGCAGCCATTTAAGCTGAAGCGAACGCAGGCCAATACATGCGCCAGGTACACGGTCGACGCCAGGACCTTCAAGAGCTTGAGGCCAACGAAATATTTCGCGTAGAACTCGTCCAAACTCGACACAAAATGTGGCAGTCGGGAGCATCTGAGCAACTTGAGGAGTAACAGCCTCGGTACAATACTCGGGTAGCCAACCACGAGCGCTTCGGTGGGGAGAACTGCGATGACGTCGAGCACAAACTGCACCGAGTGCACGTACCGTCGAATGGTGCGCTTCTTGTCTCGAATGAGGTTCCCATTGGAGTAGTAGCCGGTGTGAGCCTGGACGTACAGGTCCAGAGCGAACACACCTTCACAGGCCAGCACCAGCACGAACAGACTGGAGACCATCTCCATCGCCTCCGACTGGAAAGCCAGGAAGTACGGCAGCAAGAACAACTCCAATAGAAGACACAGCAAGAGCACGTGGTCCCAGACCATGACAGCCTTGGAACTCGGGTCGAACGCATCTTGACGGTCTTCCGCCAGCACGTGCGCCACGCGAGTGTGGAGACTGAAGGGGCTGTGCACTCGACCGACGGACTTTCGACTCAACGACAGCACCCACGAGTGCTTCTCGCTCGACTTGCTCTTGCTACTCGAGTAGCTGGCCGCCACCATCCTCTGCTGCTCGTCGCGGGTGTCGATGTCTGCAGTCTGCAGTCGGCCTACTACTCGCCTCGCCACGTCTAAGGACAGGAAATAGCTCAAGAGCTGACGTTAGAACCAAACACAATACTCCAAAATAAAATCGGCTATCGTCGTACACGCTACTTCTTGGTTGACGTTCCTGACGTTTTCCCGTAACGACCGCAGCTTGGCTTGCGCTCAGTACTGGGCCTGCAGACTAAAAACATTATTATTAATAATGGATACTGGGAAGGAATTGGGGCCGTGCGTGAGTCAGCTTCATTGGAACTCGCCCGAGTTCCGGTCGGTTAAACGGCTCGGTAACTTGCCCTTGGATTGTCCTTTACGTGTCGTTCTTACATGGAGATGACGCGCAGACCCGTGCCGATGAGGACGAGCACCGTGCCGAGCGCCAACGTGTACGAATTCTTCTGGCCTTGGATCTCCTTGAAGTATCCGGCTGACCAGAGCATCGACACCATGGCCGGACCGATGGAGCAGATGGGGAAGATCTGGTCAAAGCCAAGCTGGCCGATGGCGTAGAGCTGCCCACAGAGTCCAATGCCCCACAACACGCCGCAGATGTAGGCGGGTCGCATGACACTTCGAGGCATCGAGCGCTTGAGCACGAACCGGTGGAAGAGCGAGTACAACAGGAACACGATCGTGCTGGTCAGGTAGACGCCCAGACACTGTGAGAAGACGAAGTTGAGCGGGTTGCACGTCTCGACGATGGGGCTGCTGAGCGCGGGGTCGGACGGGCGGCACCGGTCCTTCCAGTTGACGAACGGCACGAGGCAGCAGCTGAGGAATGCGCCTACCAGGAGTGCAATCGCCATGCCGAATGCCTTGCGTGTCTTCTCCGCACCCGCATCCATCAGCTCCACGTGCTCGCCCAGCTCGTTCGGCATCATGTAGGGGCCAAAGTTCGGCAGCTCCGGGTGCACCAGCGATTCCTGGAGCGATTCACGACGCACCAGCGCAACGTTCGCCAGCTCCGCGTCCGCTGCGAACTGCGGCAACAAGGGCGAGGATTCTCCCAGTGAACTGGTCAAGCTGTTGTTGCTGCCCACCGACTCCCAGTGGACTTTGGCCTCCCCGTTCCCTTCGGCGTCTCCGTTGCTCTTCGACTTGGTCTTCCTGACTCTCCTGCTGGTCTTCGCCGCCTTCAGCGTCGGCTTGATGGTGCCGTAGACAGCGATAGACGCCAGCATGAAGCCGATGCCCAGCAAACTGACCCAGGGCATGCTCGGGATCGTCGGCGACACACCGAACAGCCCCAGTCTCGAGACGCAGTAGCCCAGCGTGATGTTGGTGGCGTTCCAGAGCATGAAGCCCACGCCCAGGCCGAGCGTGTTTACCACAGTGGGGATCAGAAGGTTGGCGATGGCGAATAATGCCCCTCCGAGCAGCCCCTCGGGGAACGTGAACATGCCAGACTGGGAGAACTGCGACCAGTTGTTGCTCAAAAGGCCCCAGGCGATGCCCACCATCAAGATACCGGAGCACTGCAGCACAACAGAGCGAGTTAGCCCGTGGTCAATGCAAGATGGCTACATTTTTGCTGCAGAGTATCTTTACCATGAACCACTGGAAGATGATGCCATCTGTCACAAGTTCAGATTGCGTGCGTCACACCACACTCTAAAGTTAGATCTGCCACAAATAACTGCCACACAGCATTTGACGCACCGTAGGTGGCGTAGGTCTTTGCTGGCACGTAGCATGTGCCGAAGAAGAAGACGGCCACGACGGCCGCCGTGTAGCCCAGCGCCACTTGCTCGCTCATCGAAGCGCAGAGAGGAGAGAGAGATGAGAAGGCTGGAGAAGGAGCTTGAGGCGCGCGCGAGGGAACTTGTCAAGTGTGGAAGGGTGGTGGGGATCCTTGCTGGGTGGGTGCGTGCGACAGAACTTGAAGTGGGACCCATGAGCGCTTTGATTGGCTGGTACAGTTATCAGAGGTTCTGATTCAGATTCGAGAGCCAATCGTTGAGAGGTGTAGCCATGTACCGATGTAGTGGTTCATGGATACATCAGTTCGAGCCATTTATGTCTTAGGACTCCTCCAAAAGTTCGGGAAATAAGTTGATGTAGTGCGTAGAACCTTACTGAGTAGAGTACTAAGGCGTAGAGCAAAGTGAATTTCAAACGGGTTTGGCAGTACAACCGACTGAAAATTCTGTAAGGGGTAAACTTGCCGCAGGATTCGAACGAGTTTCCGCAGCTTTGATGGCCATTTCCAACAATACCGAGTACGAGAAATATGGTAGCTCTTCTTTTCCGCGTTGAACGACAAGTTGAGGTCAAACCCCTTGGGCTCAGAGAGCAACCCACGAGCTTGCCTACGGCCTAAGGAATCGTTATGCACGGATCGCGAGAAAAAACATGACGAACAATTGCGCTTGAAGTTGAAGTAACAGTTTGCCGAAGCGAAGCCCTCGTATGTCAACGAAGCAGACTGGTAGTTCAATTCGTAGTAATAACTGCTGATCGCAGTAACGAAGGAAGACGACGCAGTGGTAACATTCACTCTTTAGCAAAGCTCGCATCCCAGTCGAGAGGATCCGTTGGCAGCATGATGTAAAGTAGGGGCGTGAAGGCCTCCAAGCAGCTTTGGGCTGTATCCAAGGACTCGAACACTGGCGCCACTTTCTCGCCTTTCCTGGCGCCAAGAGTGGGGATTGTTTCGTCGTGTCCTGCTGCAGGTTGGCGTTTTCTTGTCTGACTGCCTTGTGTTGCGCATTTCTCGGCCGACTCCTCATTACTCGGAGCTTGACACGATGCAGCGTTGCCCTTTTTCAACTCTTGCACGGCGTCCAGCAGCGCAGCTCCCCAGCGCTCTTCCATGCCGAGTCTCGAGCAATCCGCAACACGCTTTGCCTTCAGATCTTTATACGCGCGACTGCAAACGTCCAGAGCCAGACGAGAGAATTCGTGCTTCTGGAGCACCTGTGTGAACGCCTCGGAGCTCAGAGAAAAGAGGTCGCAGGACCGCACCGTAGTCACCGTGTACCCGCTGATGGTGCAGCCTAACAGTCCTCGCTCCCCAAAGTAGCTGCCGTCTCGAAGACCCACCGGTCGGTCCAGTAGCGAGCTGCTTTGCATGTTCAGGAAGCCTTTCGTGACGAAATACATGGCTCGCACGATTCGCCCCTCCGTGATGACGTCTTCCTTGCGCGAATAGGCTTCGAAGTGCAGATGCTCAGCTAACGAGAGCGCGAAAGCCTCCGCTTTCGTGTCGCCATCTCCACAGATTGGGGCGATAACTTTCATGACGAACCAGTTGAGGGGGATCTTGGACGCGTGCAGCACACACGCTGATCGAATCTCACGCGGCATGTCGGCCAGCAGTTCGTCGTAGTTTAGCCCCGCGTGCGAGGCCCATAGCGTCGTCATGAACGCGCACGCGCGCGCGTTGAGTTTCTCGCTGACGCGCACTCGCTCCAGATACGTTTTGACCGCGATTTGGTTCTTACGGAAGCCCACCTCCAGGCTACTGCGCGAGATGAAGAGACTCGCGAGCTCCCCGATGACGAACGACATGGTGAGCAGACCGATGAAGGACATGGTGATCTGGAACGCGTACGCTGACGCCGACTCCGGCGCGATGTTGCGCGCCTTCTTGACGAACGCCGTCGTCGCGAAGAACAGTCCGCGCAGGAAGCGAAGCGTGAGCTGCGCAGAGGACGGATGCTGCGGGTCGGAGACCTCCAGGGCTTTCGACGGGAGCCACGACTCCCATTCCGATCCGAACCCCATATCCATAGCCACGGCTAGATAAGCGCACGCCGCCCAATAGATCACCAGCAGATAGAGTGAAGACAGACGTGTCCAAACCTCGAGCTCGTTGGCGACGGAGCTGCGGCTCAGTTCGTCCAGGTACCCCACGAGATTCATCATTTTTACGCAACGTAGCAGCTTGAGTCGCGGGCTGTAGTTGAAGACGGAGAGGAAGCCGTAGAACGGAACCGCAGCGATGAAGTCGTAGACCATGCGCTCCTTCTTGTACACGCTGGCCAGGTTCTGCTCGTAGAGCTCCATGGCCGCATTGGATTCCTTCACGCGCCAGCTGAACCACACATCCGCCACGAACGCGACTTCGCAGAGCAGAGCGAGAGCGTTCAGAGCTGTGGTCGTGGCGGTCATTCGGTCCATGGGGTCGATCGTGAGTTGGTACGGGATGATGATCGCAATGTACACGGTGCAGAACACCATAAACCGGAGCCAGAAGAGGTGGAAGGGGCTCTGCGCCGGTACACCGCCAGCAACGCTGGATAGCAGCTTGTAGAGCGGCGTGAGCAACGTTTTCTTGAGTGTGTTGACAAACGGGAGGCGGTCGAGACCCGAGCTCAAACTGTTCTGGCGCGTCCATCGAACTCGATCCAATTTTTCCTTCACCCGCTCGGCGCGCGCATTCATAATGTCCGCTTGGGACATGGTCAAGCCCATAATGGTCGTCAGTCCACGCCGCTGCTCCTCCTGTGACTGCAGTAAAAGTCGGTATTTCTCTCTGTGAATACTGGCGATGCGCAGCACCTTCCACTTCCACTCCGGGTACCTCGTAAACACCAACTCCATCGACTCGCGCGACAGCTTATAAAGGATGCAGGACGTCTGCGCCTGGACGTACGCGGTGCGAACGCCATTCGTGAATAGCCCGTACTCGCCGAAGTAGTTGCCGCTAGTGAGTTCGTTCACTTTGGAGAACCCGTCTCCGGGTTTCTTGGGTAGATCTCCATTCGTGATATCGTTCGCGGTCGGACCCACTTGAATGGACCCGCGCGAGCCCCGACGGTGGACGCTGATGCGCTCGCTCCAATTACGACTCGCACCAGGGATCGGAAAGACGGTGGTGGTGTTCATATTGGCAACAGTCTCTGAGGGGAGCAGGACGTCGACGATTCCGGCAAAGATGAAGAACATGTCGTTGCCTTTCTCGCCGAATCTGCAAATAAATTCACCGCGAGAGCTCAGAACCTGCGTGAACTGCGAGACGAGCATGCGCGTGATGGAGCCCTCCATCCCACCGAGAAACTCCACTCGCTCGAGCATTGGCTTGAGGTGGAAGAGCCGGATGTCCGTGAGCAGCGACGGCGACAAATAGTGCACCAGAAGGCTCTCCTGCGTCACCGTGTGGTAGCGTTTGAACAACAGGAACGTCTCCACGCGCTGCTGGAGGCCGTCGGGCATGCGGAAGTGCTGCAGCATGTGGCGCACAGCGCGCATCTTGGCGTTGAACCACCTGGTCTCGGCGCTGTGGAGCTCGATGATGTCGGTGAAGTTCCCGATGACGTAGGCACACAGGAAGAACCCGGCGGTCATGGTGAACGCGCTGAAGGTGCATTGCGCCGTTGTCTTGGGGAACTCCGGCTCGCTCGAGGCCGACATGAGGCCGAAGGACCAGTACAGCGAGGCCATGTACTGAAGAACGAGAGACCCATGCTCCAGGTGCTTGGAAGGCAGCCACACGTTGTCCCCAAACGCCGTCGGCTCGTGGTTGAGGCTGCTCGGGATCGCTAGCTTGGACGCAAAGTTAAACCAGATACAGCCCAGGAAGTGCGACAGCATGAAGGTGTAGTAGAGCAGCTTGAACAGCCGCAGCTCGGTGGTGTGCTTGAGGTACCGCTTCTCGAGCTTTAGTAGCTGCTTGGGCACTTTCAGCAACCGCAGCAGTTTGTTGGCATTGATGATATTCCACCGTTGTTGGGTCGGAGCGCCCCAGTTCGCAATGTACAGCGGTAGGACCGCCGCAATGTCGATCACGAAAGCACTCGATCTGAAGTACCGGCGCTTGATGCGCTTCGGGTCCATCACTTTGTTCCCGTACTCGTAGAATCCAAGCCGGGAGCGGGTTTGCATGTCCACAAGGAATAACATCTCGAGGAAAACCATCAAACCATCCGCTTGAGCGTGCTTGTCTTCTAATGGGAAGCACGCCTGGAAGACCACGAGAGCCCATTGAACAGTCATGGCCACGAAGATCCATACTTCCCACGCCGTCATGAACAACGAGTCTGGATCGTGCACCCTCGTGACCGCGTCTTTCAGGCTACGGAAGACATATTGTAGCCTGCCTGTTTTGATTTGTCGGACTAGTAGAGGAACGTCGCTCTGAGATCGAAACGAGATCGACGTCCGCTTGTTGTTTAGCAGCCGCTGTTCGAGCGTTAGCAGCGCCGCGTTGAATCCCGGGAAAATCGTCTCCATCGCGTTGAGCTGCTCGCGAGAAATCAAGAGCAAGATGCACCCGCTGCTCGCACTCACGTGCTCCTTGTACCCGCCCTCGCCCTGGCCTGCAAGGGCGGATGTGCCGAAGCAAAACCCGCGCGGGACATCTCGCGAGTTCACGCCGTCCTCCACGACACACACCTCCCCCTCGAGAACGAAGAAGATCCCGGAGACGTAGTCTCCATAGCGGTAAACAACCTCTCCTTGTCCGTACAGAATGAACTTGGCGTTCTCCACCACGGCCTCTTCGAGTCTATTCAGCACCGGCCGGACGCCTTGCAGGAGTGCGAGCGTTTGCAGCACGGGACTACAAATGCACCGCAGCAAGTTCAGACGGATGGACCGCGGGAGATCCGCGAGGAGCTCCCCAGAAGAGCGCCGCGGTGCGAGGACCACCAGTAGTCGAGAAAGGACTTGACGCGGTAGTGGATCACCAGCGGGGCGTTCTGCTGGCGCAGAAAGAGCTGAATCTTCGAGCTGGTGACGAAGAACTCCCGCTGCTCGAACGCCGAAGCCGTAAACTTCTTCTGCACGTGGTCCACGACAACCGCGGTGAAGAGGAACCCAGTGAGCATCAGCACGAGAGCTGCGGTTAATTGTACGGTGCCACTGGGCTCAACGCTTTTACCCGGAGACGCCAGCACTGCAACTGCGTAGTACAGAGAGCGCGAGTACCCCCAGATAGTGATGGTTTGTAGCACCTCCTGATTGGACTCTTCATCGAATACCGTGCCGTTGCAGCTCTCCAAGTGCGTGGTGTTCAACCTGCGCAAGCATAGATGGATGGGAGAGATCCACGCCTCCTCTTCGTTAGAATTGAAGCCTTCCAGGTACGAGATGCCAAAGTGAATGCAGGTGACAACGTGAGACATCATGAATAACGACGCCCCGAGCAGCAGGAGCTGTCTTCTGCTGTTGAACGGGATGAAGTGCGAGATCTCGCTCAGAAGCGCTTTCAAGTGGAAGACGGACAGCAGTCGCGGGAGTCGCAGAAGACCGTACTGCGTCGTGTACGCGTACTCCCACGGCAGTGCGCAGATCAAATCGAAGAGAAAGCCGCCTTTAAGATATCGCGTGGCCGTCTTCCTCGTATCCATCACCTTCTCGGAGTCCACCATAAATGACAAATTGAAGGTCAAAACGATGTTGAGCAGGAAGCCAGCGTTCGAGATGCCGTCAATCACCTGGACAAGCGACGACGGCCTTTGCCACAATGGGAAGGCGATCTGAACGGGGATCACCAGCCAGCAGTAGCCCATGTTCATGAGCAGAAGCAGCAGCCACCACATGCGAACAGCAGAGTGCTGGTCGATGCACATTTTCAGCAGCAGCCGCCAAATCCCAGAGCTCTCAAGCATGAGATTTTGAGCCAAGTCGTGGTCGTAAGGATTGCTTTGGTACTGATCGGTGCTTTGAGTTGTTCGGTCGTCGCAACTGTCCGCCCCCGACTTGTGGCTTTGTTCGTCTTCAGTATGCTGCGATGACGGACTCACCGAGTTCCTCTTGCCCAGCCACGACAAGAGTCTTCTCGGAGCTGACTGCCTCCGTCCTCTCCTCGACACCAACTTCAGCACTGCGGACGCTCCTGCCACAAACGCCGCTTCAACGGATGCCCGTCGGATTCCTGGGCGTAGTGAGATGTCGGACGGGCGTCTGATCGCCTTACTACTAGGAGCAGTAGTAGGAGTTGTTGTTGTTGTTGTTGAGGCGGGCGGTCTGTTCTCATCGATGACGTTAGCGTTTCGGAGCTGGTCGAGGACGTTCTGGACGTGACCCACGACGAGAGACGCACACGCCGGGTACCCCTCGAGCAGCCGGTCGCAGTGAAACCTTGACAGCTTGTACAGGATCACGTACGTCATCGACACGACCGTGGCAGTTCGTGGCAGCGATGAAAAGACCGACAGCTCGCCGAAGCACGAGCCCTTGCGAATGTCTCGCACTGTGACCGAGTCCACGATGATGGCGAGCGCGCCCGCGTGGACAATGTACAGGGCGTCTCCGTAGTCTCCGACTGAAAAGAGTGTCGTCTGCGACGGCAGCGCGATCATCTCCAAGAGCCCCGTGACTGCGACGATGAACTGGTCGCTGCAGCCTTTGAAGACCGTCATGCGAGCGATCATGGGCTTGAGAAGCTCCACCTGGATATTGCTGACTATGGACGGACACAGAAGTCGCGAGGCCTCGCGGTCGTTCGACTGTGCGTCGTTGTAGTAGCGCTGCAAAGCATCCACACAACAGTTAGACAATGTCCGTCTAACTATCAGCTGATAACCAGACAAACCTTCAGGTATTCGATCGCTGGGGCCTGTTGGGCCTCAGGGACGCGGTGGAAGGACAGCACGTGTATCAGTTGGTTGATCCGCGCGTCCAGCGCCTCGGTCTGGCCGCTCTCGCACTTAGAGATGATGAAGATCGTCGTGCAGAGCGCCGTGAACATTGAGAACCCGCACAGCGCGACCACAATCGTGAACACGAACTCGGTGCTGTGGTGCGGCAGTTCCCCTTCGAACAGCCCCGTCATGATGCCAACGCTCCAGAACAGCGACCCCAAGTACCGTTCGTGGAGAGCGTGAGTGCGTTGCGAGTCCCCAGCCTGCCAGTGGTCGAGCTCGTCCGCGCTAAAGCCGAAGCTGTAGCGAACGCATGCGAGTACGTGGGCCACGTACACTGTCGCCACCAGCACCTTGAGGAGCTTGAGCAGTACAAAGTGTTTGGAGTAGAACTCGTCCAGACTTGCGATGAAACTCCCAAACCGCGAGAAGCGCAGCAGCTTCAAGAGCAGCAGCTTGGGTACTAAGCTCGCGTAGCCAACGATCAGGGCTTGGTACGGCAGAATGGCGACGACGTCGAGCACGAACTGGAACGAGTTTACGTATCTCCGAACCGTCAGCTTCTTGTCGCGAATGAGGTTGCCGCCTTGGTAGTACCCCATGCGAGCTTGAACGTACAAGTCTACGAAGAAGACCCCCTCACACAGAGCGACGAGCGCGAAAGCTACCGAGACAATCTCCAGCGACGCGGACTGGAAAGCCAGCGCGTACGGCACCAGGAAAGCCTCCAACAGTAGACTGAGCAGCAGCACGTGGTCCCAGACCTGGATCGCATTGGCATTCGGGTCGAAGGCGTCCTGCAGGTCCTCAGCCAGTATATGCGCGAGGCGGGTGTGCAAACTCAAGGAGCTGTGGACGCGGCCGACAGACTTCAGCAACCACGAGAGTCGGTCGCTGTCTCTGCTTCGCTGATGCACCTTGGTCATCAGTGCGCGATACTGAGGGCCTTGGGACTAGTCGGGAAGTGGTGGTGGTTCACATTCTTGACACCATTAAGAGAAGCCGATGGCATTCGTGTGTATTTACGACGATGGGACTGAACTAACGGTGCGATGGGGCTATGATTAGATGCTACGCCCACGAGTTAAATGCGGTTCTAGGTCTCCAAGTCAATGACTATTCGTCGCTGAATTTTTAGAATTAGACTGGGGAGTCTGGGCGCTTGATTATTTTCTACTAAGGATACCTTAATGACGGCATACTATGATTAGACTCCTACCATAGTCTAAGTTGGATTTGCAGTCGGCCAGCCTCCGACCACGCAAGTTGAGACCGAACAACCGTCCAGTTATGGAGACCGCGTGGTAATGAATGCCGACTCAGTTCACTAAAAAGCTTCATTCTTTTAGTAAGAACCTTAAATGTGCTCATGCATGCGCAGCCTTCGTGCTCACCTCTGTGACCCCATGATATCTCGGAGGCGCTAGGTCGTCGCCGTTCCCTCGTTGAGTGTATAACATTCATTCTGCTGATTTTTGGTGTCGCCAGGCGTTCACTCGCGCAACGAAGCTCGGGGGGCTGCTCTTCTTGTCGGACATTGTTCGTGAAGATTCGCGTCTTCGGTACTGTATTTGCAGCAAATACATGGAGTAAGCAAAAATATTTGCTTACTCCATGCAGTTGGAATCCAAAGGAAGCTCACGATGCTAGCAACTTTTCGCTATCCTTGAGCAGTTGTGTCGCGGGGGCGCCAGTGGGGGTGCTGCTTACTGACTGTACAGTCGATTGTGACCAACCATCGACGCGAAAGGCTCGCGTGGAGCAAGCGAGGCTACAAGCAGCGACGAATGGAGATGTTTGTCGGATAAAGAATCCGAGTGTGGGGCACTGAGCGGCTAAACCTACAGCGCGAACATTATTGTTCTACCACTGTTCTTGTGTGGCCAAGTAAACCTGAAAGCGCCATAATTGCACTTTTGACAGTGCAATTGTGGCTGTGTAGTTGCAATTCTGTTATCCACGAAAACCTTGCACACGGCAATTATGAATGAGCGGGTGGGGCGCTGGGGGTCACGACTGGTGGTGTACTGAGTCAATGCGTAGGCTCCCCCATGTCGATATATATATTTATGAGGCGGTGGGTTTATGCATCATTTTAGCAGGTCGTGTATTTGCATTTAGCGTCTAAAATGGTTGGCAAAATAACTGCAAAAGCACAATGCAATGTGCAGTTGAGTAAATGCATTTATCAGCAGTGCTGATCTGGTCTCAAGCGTTGAGATACTCAAATCAAGTTGAAGCCAACAACCAATCAATGAGCACGCACAGCAAACCACAGCACGGTCTCTAAAGCCTACCCAGTCACGGTGAACGTGTCGGACGTGGCTGTGTACTCCTTCAGCGCGCCCAGCAAGCCCTTCGAGTATCCACGGTGCACGAAGCGGTAGGTGCCAGCGACGCTCGTGCGGCTGCCGCTGCGGATGAACCACTCGCACGTGTTCTTGCTCTCGGAAATGAGGTGGCGCTTCCAGAGGTAGCGCACGTCCCAGTGCGCGTCGGTCATTACGGTAACGTACGAGCCGCTGGGGTCAAGCATCTCGACGTCGCAGAAGGACGAGACCTTGGTCAAAGCGTTTTTCGGGTGCGCGCCGGAAAACACGGCCGAGGCCACGCTACCGATGGCGTAAGAGCCGGCGGGCTGAGTGCGCACGGAACTATAGGAGCGCAGGAATGGCGCCGTGTCGAGCACCACACCCGTCTGTAGTGTGATGAGCGATCCACGATCGATCTGTAGCGGAGTGGGTCCCACGTCCAGCGACACGGACGAGTCGGCCACCGACTTCGCCACACGAGTCAGCTCCTGCTGCACCGCGGCCAACTGGTTGGGGCCGAAGAGCGTCGACGCGCCCTCGTAGTTCTGCTTGAAGTACTCCTCCCTGGTGGTCAGGTACTGTGCGTAGGCGTTGCTGACTGAAGCGAGCTCGACCTCAGTCACTCCAGCGCCGGCCAGCGCCGTCTTGACGGTGTCTCGGATGCGTCTGCCGGCCATCGTCGTGACCTCGAAGTTGGTGACGGCAATAGCGAACTGGCCGATCTTGACGATCTGCACGGGCAGAATGTTGGGCACCCAGGGCACAGGACTCATGAGCCCAACGGCCAACAGCGGCACCTTGACGGCGTTCTGGCAGCTCTCCACCCACTTCGGCGTCTTCTTGATGATGCCACCGATGGTCTTGAAGAGTTTGTTGGTCTTCGGGTCGCCCTCCGTGAACATACTGAGCCCGCGTCCGTCCTCGGTGCCAGCGGCAAAGTTCTGTCCTACGACGGCGGGGCACGTTTTGTCGGCGTAGGGGTCCTCAGCGGTGGCATGAACGCCGTCGAGTGTTACGTTCGCGAAGTCGACGTAGGAGAGTTTGGCGACAACGGACCCCTCGATGAGCTCCGAGTCGTTCTTAATGAGCGCTGAGAGCGTATCATATTGACGCCTACCCATGATCTCCGCAGACTCGATCCCGGTATTGCCCTCGCCCTTGAAGGTTCCGTCTCCGTTGTCGATGAGGTTGGGGCTCACGTCGCCAGCATTTGCAATGCCGATACCCACGACGACGTTGTCCAGCTCGTCCTCGAGCAGGAACTCAGCGTACCCCTTGTTGTCGCCGCTTATCAAGAGGTTGGCTGCAGTGAGACTGATGGGGTGGACAGGGTAAAAGGCCAAGACCCCTCGAAGTTTGCCCTCGCTGCTGAAGAATTGGAGCGCGCGCATCGTCGTGTCGATGTTGCTCGAGTAATTGGCTCGCTCCGACTCTGGATTGGCCTGGTAAGCGTCAGGAGATCGGTTCGTGCCGCCTTGCGTCACCTCGCCCTTGCTCCAGCGGATGGTGCCGCTCGCCACCGAGTTGTGCGCCTGGTCGATGGCGTCCAAGATGCCGCTCACGATCTTGTCGACGTTCTCGCTGATGTAGCCGAGGATGGACACGTCGTAGAGGAAGTAGCCGGCTGTGCCGCCGGGTCCTGCGTGCGTGTGCGTGGCGTGTAGAACGACGTTCTGCTCGGTGTAGACGCCGCTGTACTTCGAGGCGAGCTGGGCGAGAACTTCTTGGTGCACGAGCTGCATGACGGAGTGTAGATCACAGTGGACGAACATGACGCGGTTGCTGGTGTCGGGGTCTTCGATGAGGAAGGCTCTGGCGTACAACCGGTTGAGGATTCCGGCAGTACTCTCCTTGAGCTCCGAGAACCCCATCATGATAACCTCCGCGGCAGGGCCAGTGACGTCGCTCTTGCCGATTCCGATGTTGTATTCAGCTCGACTTCCCACAGAGAGCAACGTCATCCAGGCAAGCACGTGCAACACGAGTAGCGACTTGAACCAGTGCATCTTCACGAGAATCCCCAAACGGCTTCGTGTCTGGTCAGTCGGAAAAGGAGAAATGGCACACTCGCCAGCTCTTTGGAAGGCGGCGAGCTGTGTGAGCAGTGATGTTTAGGCAGAATGTTACGTACAGTGGAGTTCCAAAATGCTTTACGGAATTAATAGTAACGTTGGCAGGGATTTGCAAAGCGCCTGGATGTACGGATGGTCTTGCAAATCATGAAAAAAAATATGTTTCCTGAAGTTACCGAGGAAACGTAGCCTTACATTAAAACTTGTATGGGCAAGTCATTTGCACGTTGGTTTGTAAAACTTGCATCTTGACCGCGAAATGCTGTACACGCTTTTAAATTTCGAGTTCATACTTATTTGGTAAATATCCATATTGGTACCTCAAAAAGTTTGTTTTTCGTTGGCCCAGTGTCTGCGCCCCCCCCCCCCCCTCAACCTTTGCGAAGTTTCATCGTCGTTGCATGCAATGATTAGCGTATTTAGATCAAGCCACGGATCCATGGGAAGACCCCGGTAGTCGCACGACGCCTTGGCGAAAAACAGTTTTGCAGACGTTTGGGAGCTCTATCGCCTTGATAGGAATGTAGGGAACAATAAGTACTTTGCAGATGACGGGAGACGTCAAAATACGACGTAACTTTTATTAGCGCGAGACCTCTGCAGGAGTAGAGGAGATGAGTGCCAAGTGAGCCTATGACTATGGCTCACTGTAGAATATTTACTAAATAGCAGTCTACGGTAGTGGCTTGTGCAGGGGCTTGGGCAACTAATTTAAGGGTAAAATATACACGCCATTGGTCAAAGAGGGCTGGTTCTAAAAAAACTATATTAACGCCAAATTATTATTACACCTTGGCAAAAGGTTGTCGCTTACCAAAATATTTTAGCGGACTTCAATACCTATCAGTTTAGGGCAATTGTAATCATTTGCTGTGACGATTTCACACCAGGCTACGCCTACAAGCAATCATTTGCATTACATACGTTCACGAATGCTACTCCGTACGATGACGAGGGCTGATAACTTTCATACTGACAACTCACGAGGAATAGGGGTGGACAGCCCCAACGGATTAATTGCGTGATCGTAACGCGTAAATCGGCTTGGCTCAAACTTCGTGCAGACAATCCTGCGCTGCGGTAACCTTCTGCTCATTTTTTTTAGTTTGAGTCGCCTTTCGGAGTTTTCCCTTCGCGAAATGTCAAGTTGGGCTACAAGGAGGATTGCCTGTCCACACCAGTCAAAAGTATGCCGACCGATTAGCTTCAACGACAACTTAAGCAGGTCGGACGCACGGTGGAGGTGGGGCCACATGCAGTGGGAACACACAACAGATCCTACAAATCCTGTTGACATGACATTCGTTTCCGTTTTGAAATAGGCACGTGTTGCTGATCCAAACTGGGAAATGCGTGGCGAGCCTGCAGTTCCCGACAGCCTGGGCTGTGCGGACTCGAATTCTGACGAAGCTGGGTAGACGCTTCGTTATAATGCATGTACAGTAGTTGTTGTGGGAGACAGGAAATAAACTGGCTTGTATACGAAGCTGGAGAAAGCCCCACCATTTACTCTAAACTGTGGACCACAGCTATTCTCGGGTTGTCTACATGTTGTATCTGAACGTCGCCTAGGTACTACTACTGACTGATCCAGCCATCTGCACTACTAAATAGAAAATAGGACCTCTTAGCAATTACCGATTTATCTGAGTTGTCAATTCATGTAAAATATTTAGGTTGCCACTTGTTCGACAACAGCGAGACGTCAAATGCATTTTACATGGCGAAGCTTGAATCCCTTTTCATGTCTGCTGATGAAGTCACCTAAATAATTGAAGTGTCGAGGACACTGTAGAAGTCAGTTGAACTCGGTTTGATCTTCGGGATTTGAATTCTTAGGAGGCGTCGACAGTTGGATTGACATCGCTCTGTCCGTGAGCGGTGAAGGGCTGTGCATCGCGCTTATTCCACAGGCAGAGTACTGCCGCTCTGCGATGCGACCATGCTAACCGAATGTGCTGCTTATGGGGAGTATCCCGGCCGCCATGTAGTCCGTTTCTCGAGTCTTGGCGCTCTCAACGGAGGTGCAGCGGTGCTTGAGTCTGTGGTTGTCCGAGTACGCTGAGTTGCTGCTGAACAGTGACGCTGCGTCAAGTACGTGGCCGGCCATCTCGTCGTCTCACGACACCGACTCGGGGTGAGCCATGAAGTGCTGGGAGTGCTGCTGCCGTCGGGTTATACAGCAGACACGCACTATACGAAGAACTTGCTACCGCGTGAACAGAACTCAACTAGGCAGGCAATCTTGATGGAGTAGCACAGTGTAGTGCACCAGTATCCTGGTGTTGCGTTACATATTGCGAGTGGTGGAATTCGCACGTCATTCTGCAAAATGCCGGGTCGGCGAAAGAACCAGCAAGCTTCGGACGAGCCGATCATCGGCCGCGGGCGTGGAGCCGCCGCTCCCCAGTCGCCTCTCGCTCCTCCCGTTCCCCAAGCATCGAATCACTCGCTTCAGATCCGGAGGAGAAGGCGCGCGTGCCGACCCACTGCCGCAGCACCTTGCACACCGGCAAATTCCACCGCGACCGGGTCGTGAAAGTCCTCGCTAACCACTTCAAGGTCAACTTCAAGTTGGCAGGCGACATCTTCCACTACGACGTGAGCATGTCCGAGGCCGGCCACAGCTTTGGCAACGACGGTCCGCCCATGGCGCTGGCAGGCAAGGTCATGGCCGTGATCGTGGCGGAGCTAAATCTCCAATTCCCCGACGTGGCGCTGGTCTCGGACGCGCGCAAGAACATCTACGCTCCAGCCCCTTCCAGCATCAAGAGTTCGGCGGCCTTGCGCTACCTGAAGACGGTGGCTGCGCGCGCGAGTTCTCGGCTGTCGTCAAGGAGGTGGACCCTGTGGCCATCCGCAGATCTACTGGAACAGCTCTTCGACGGCCGGCCGAGCTACACGCCTACGACGCACTGCAGGCGCTGGATGTACTCATCGTCGCAGAGATTCACGGTCGTGGGGCGGAATTTGTTAAGTAACGCGGACGCCAAGACGCTGGGCGAAGGAGCGGAGCTCTGGTTCAGCTACCACCAGAGCTTGCGCCCCACGCAGAACCGCCTCATGGTCAACTAGGACCTGGCAGCCACCGCCTTCGTAAAGGCCATGAGTGTCGAGGACTACCTGTGCGAGACGCTGTCGCTGCGCCAGACACCCACGACCTTGACCACGCGTCAGCGCTCGGACTTCAGCAGGGCGATCAGAGGCGTGAAGGTCAACGCCACGCACCGCGCTGGAGTGAGACGCAGCTACCGCGTCAACGGTTTCTGTCCAGGGACAGCGCAAAGAACACCTTCTTCGAGGACGACGACGGTCAGCGCGTGTCCATTGTCCAGTACTTCCAGAGGACGTACTATATCTCCCGGCGCTACCCAGAGCTGCCGTGTCTGCATGTTGGCGCCCCGCAGAAGAAGGACTATTTGCCCATACACGCCAGTTGCCGTCGAGTACAGCGGCGACGTGCGCGAGACCCCGAGATCGTGTGGATGATCAACCCCACATCGGATGCTCGTGCGCACAAGGAACTCAAGCTCATGTCTGACACGGAGGCGGGGCTGGGAATGTCTCGCAGTGCATGCTGGCCAGGCACATCCCGTCGAAGCCCAACGCCAAGTGCAACCTGCAGTATATCGCCAACATTCTTATGAAGGTCAACACAAAGCTAGGAGGCAAGAACGCGATCGTCAGCGATCCACCGCCGCCGGTATCTCCTTCTCCGTCATCGCGCACTGCGGACGTCACGCACCCCAGTCCGATGGACAAGACGCGACCGTGACAACAACTTCATTCGGTGCGCGTCTGCGATTCGTGCGCAAGGCCACCGCGTTGAGCACATCACGAACCTCAAGGAGATGACAATGGAGCTGATGAAGCGGTTCTACCGGTCGACGCACAGTACGCCCGAGCGCATTGTGTTCTACCGCGACGAAGTGAGCGAAGGACAGTTTGATATGGTGCTGACTCACGAAGTGACGGCTATTCGTGAGGTCTGTCGAGCTTTGGAGAAGGACTACACGCCTCGAATTACGTTCATCGTCGTCCAGAAGCGCCACAACACGCGACTGTTTCCTTTCCGACAGCAACGAAGCGGACCGCAGCGGCAACGTCAAGGCGGGAACAGTGGTGGACGCGAGGATATGCCACCCTATTGAAAACGACTTCTACCTGCCGGGGACTGCAGGGCACCAGTCGCCCGACGACTCCGTGTCGATGGTGCCGTCGGCCTACTACTCGCCCTTCCGCGCTCGCTTGTTCCCGACACTGCTTCGACTGCCTCCGGTTTCAGCGATGCTGCTCCAGAGACGGATACGCGCATGTACGACGTGCACGAGGCCATGAAGGGCGAGATGTACTTCGTGTAAGGAAGGCGCTATCGGTATTCATAACGCCAAAGTTGTGGGAAGACGAAGGTGCAAGCAAGGCGTCATTCGTATGTACTTTGGATTTTCAGAGTGTGTGTCGTTGAAGTTGACAGAGTGATGGTTGGTGTTACACGCTTCGGCGCTCCCACTGATCCGGCAGGGCTCCGTCTCCGAGCTGCGCAACGGCGCGTAGCCTGACGAAGCCCGCGAACATTTGGCGGAAGACTTTCCACGTCTCGTTGACCATCGTCTCCTGCGACCTCACTTCGTCCACCAAGTGCAGGGATCCGTCGCGATGGACGCTGATGCTTGCGCGTCTGCGCCCACCGTTCGGCGCCGTGCTAGCAGGGGCCACGCTTTGATCCTGTGGCTTTGTATCAAAGATCTGCGTGAGCTTCTGGAGCCGTTCGAGGAACAAGACGTGGACGGCTTCAAGCTGCGCCACATCCTGACTGGATACGATGTTCGACGACGAGGACGAGCTCAAGTACAGCACGGTACTGCCACTCTCAGCCTCGCTAGACCCTGGCCAACGTGATAGCGCCTTGGCTTGAACATCGTTATTCTTGCCAATCTGACGCAGATCGTCCAGAAGCCGCTGACAAGGCTCTTCATAGTCGTTCCACGTACTAACGAGGAACTCGTAGCTCAGCAGCGGACTGGCTTTGACTTGGAAGGGGCTTGGCGCTGCATGTTCCAGAATTTGAAGCTCGCTCAGAGTCTCCTTTGCGACAAGAGGGAAACAAGCAGCGGCGATGCGGTCGCTCATGCGGTCAGGCTTGGACGCTGGCGGGTCGTTCTCGTGGCCTGGAGTCTTCTCGGTGATGTACAGCCGCCGCAGAATGACGCACAGATCCTCCGACGTGAAGGTGACGTTCACTTTCTGCAAGATACTCGACAGCGTCTCCAGTTGCAAGAGCTTTTCGAAGTGGACCAAGTCGTTCTCAGCTTCACAGCAAGCCACGCGGATCTCGTTCAGACGGTGAAGAATGTAGCGCCGCCACTCCTGAAGGACGAACACCAGGAACGAATTAGCCTCCATCCCAGTCGGAGGCTCGGAACTGTTGGTGCTTGCAGCCGCCAGCAAGCGGATTCTCAGGCGCGTTTTCTGGTCCGAGCTCAGCTTCGAGAAGGCCGTCTGTAAGACGGTCTCCACCACGACAATCGGCACGAAGTCGACCCCACTAACCACCGATGAAGCCGCTGCAGCTGGATCATCGGGAGAATCACCACTCGGTACCGCTTTTCGTGCCGGATTAATGAGGCGGAAGTCGTGCAGTCCGGAGCGGAAAATGGCGTGGAGGAAGGCCAACGCCTCGTTCTGCCCCAGCAGTCGGTCTTCGGGGCACGAGTTGCTCATGCAGCAGAGGTAGCTGAAGAGCGACGCCAGCGGATCCGACCGCACGAACGACCGGCAATTGTAGAACACGTCGTGGATCATGCGCTCCGACTCGCAGCGTGAGCCGAATTTCTCCAGGAAAAAGTCGTAGATGAACTCTACGAAAAGGGGCTTTGGTGTGGGGCCGATCCCGCCGTTGAGAGCGCTGGAGACAGTCAGTTGCAGGAGTGACGACCGTCCGGCGTGGAAGGCGCCACTGATGCTACTCAGCTCCCCAATACCGCGGTCATGCGCGGAGACTGCATCGACAAGCGCAGGATCATCGATATCAGCAGACGCAGCCAGATCACAGGTCGCTCGGCCCTCCGGTGTCTGTAGTTGAGAGCGCCACTGCCATAGCGTCGGTGCATCAGCGACCGCATCACTAGCGGAGCTCCGTGATCCTGCAGCAGACGCTTGCGGAACTTCATTTGCACCCGCTTGACACTGAGCTTCTGTCGTACTGCATCGATCAGTAGCTCCGCGCTAGAGAGAGAGAATCAAGGTAAAAGTTAGTACTTCATCAGTAGTGAACCAGTACAGATTCTCGAGTCACGTACGATGATTTTTCACGGTGACGAGCGAAGTCGAGGAGTCCGTGCAGTGCCTTCTCGATGCTGAACAAGTCGTTGGAGCTGAACAAAGAGCCCGTAGTTTCCCGCCGTATTAACTTGGCCACGCCGAGATTGTCGATGAGTCTTTGGAACAGCGTCAGCAGCCGAACGCCATCACTGAAACCTCCTTCCGCTAATGACGACGAGATCTCGTACGCCAGCGAATCTGTCATGCTGCGAGTCCACAGTGGCAATTCCTCGATCGTGGAGTCGATTTCGTTCCCTAAAATTGTGAAGAATTTGTGAACAATTGACGCAGCTCGAGAGCTTGGATTCATGATCGCGGGCGACCTGGAGAACGGGTGGCCAAACAGTCGCGACACGACGGAGCTGGGGGGCTCGAGCCTCATACAAGTCGAGAAGAACTGCCACGTCTCGGCGGCGTCCATGAAGGAGTCAAAGTTGACGGTGCCGTTCCCCCTTGTGTAGGCGTTTCGGAAGAGCGTGGCGACCATGAACGACGGGATCTCGTCGTTCAAAGTGTGCACCATCACTCGGAACTGCTCCATGTCCATGGAGGCGTAGTTGATGCCCAGCATCGCGGACAGCGACATCTCCGCCGCAGACTCAGAGGCCGACGCTGCCGCTGACGTCGTCGCCGTTTGAAACATGAGTCGGATGGCTGCGCGCCGATGCGCCTGCTCTTCCTTGTACTCGTGCATCATGAGCTCGACCCACAGATTCGCGTCCACGAACTGCGACGGTAGTTCTTCCTCCGGCTCGTTGTTGAGTTTGCCACGCCGATTTAATGCGGGCCGCTTCTTGGAGTGCGGCACGTCCGGCTCAACGTCCCAGCTCTTCGTCTTGGGCTCGAGGTAGATCTCCGGTCGTTCGTCTTCAGGGACGTTAGAGACCACATACTCCAGGATCTTCTTGTCGAGCGCTTCCCGCTCTGTCTCCGTGGCCTTGGACAGGATCACACTCGTAGCAAGCGAGGCGTGATACGGCGAGATCCAAATGGTTTTAGGGACTCGCCGCGTTGCAGATAAACCCGCCGTCTTACTAGATTTTTCAGGAAACAGAAGAGCGTACTCCCGAGCGAAGATTTCGTACGACACTTTGCCACGTAGTGGACCCCAATTCAAGCGTCCTCCGAGTAAGACGTCGAGCACCCGGTAGCAATGAAGCATGAAAACCTGCTCATCTTCACCGAATTTCTCGTCCAGAAGCGATAAAAACAGCTTTGCCTCCAGATACCCCTGCTGAACCAGCGATCGCACTCCGTAGTAGAGACACCAACGGTCCTCATCCGCCTGGATCAGCCGCCGCTCCAATGCGTTCGAGTCATTGATATCGCCCGTGTCGGCATCTCCGTCAAAGTGGTTCTCTTCCGCGACTTTTTTCTCGTCTTTCAGGGGCTTCCAGGGCGAAAACCACGCGTAAACAAACTCCGGCATGCGAATTCGGAGCGGGAAGAACCCGGCGGTGCGTTTACACATTGAGTCGTCAATCTGCTTGGCAAACATGATGGACCTCATGCAGCTGAACGTCCACGAGATGTCGCGCTGAGGGCGTCGACCGCCTAGATTCGGCAGCATAATCCTGAAGTACAGACACTGGATGCGTCTCTTCTTGGTGGGGAGCTTGAATCCGTCCGTCTCGTTGGATTTCCCAGTCTCTCGAACGTCCAACGCCTTGTCGCCCTTAGCCAGTCCTCCATTAGCAGACATTGTGCGCAGCTCCTCTTTGCAGCGAACACAGACCGCAGTGGACGAGATCGATCCTCGTCTTCTGTCGTTGCTTGGACCATTCGCCTCGTCGTCCTCCGCCTCGTTCTCTTCTTCTTCTTCCTGTCTGCGCAGTTCCTCCTCTCGAGCTTCTTTCAGCTCTTGGGCTGCGATGAGGTTGCTCTGCTCCTCCATAAGCGACGCGATCAAACCGTCCTTGGTCTTCAGCAGCTCGTTCAACCCCGCGATCTCGTCTTTGAGCGCGTTCCGGGCTTGGATCAGCTCGTCGATTCGGCCTGAAAGCTGCTGTTTCTCCTGAATTAATGGTCGCAACTGCTCCATTTCCTCGCGGCACTGTTCGTGCTTGTGCTCGAGCCTCGTGTAGTTCTCTCGAAGCTCGACGGCCTTCACTTTCTCGGTATCATCGCGCATTTGACGGAAAATCGCGTTCAGCGCCCTCATCGTGTCGCCCATCTTCGCCAGTTGCTCCTTCGAGTCGGCCACGCGGCGCTCCATGTCGCTCTTCTCACCGTCAAAGCGCGTCTTCAGCTTGTCAATCTCCTCCTCGTAGTGCTCCTTCATACTCTGCGCGTCTTCCTTGTGCAGCTGACGTGTACGCTGCATTTCTTCCTTTAGTAGCTCCAGCTCGTCCTTCTCCTCCTTGAGCTCCTGCCACTGCTGCTTGAAAAGACTCTCCAACCGGAAGAAAGCCTTGGCGTACAGGATACGAGCCTTACGGAGGACCAACCCTTGCTCGACAAACGACACGGTGAGCATGGCCTCGAGCTCGCCCATGACCACGTCCGCCCACTTCTGATCAAACAGCAGCCTCGTCAGTAATTTATGCTCATCGGACGTATTTTCCCTCGCTGCAGCGGACCCGTACTGCTGCACGACTCGAGCGTGGATGGCCATGAAATCCTGGTCGAGCATCGAGAGCTTCTCTTCGCAGACGATCTCCCAGTGCCTCTTCCTGCTGGTGAACTGGATGGCCGTGTCGAAGCAGCGATCCAAGCCGAGCACGTCCACTCGACGCGAGGGCCGCTCGGCGCCCGTGATGCTGCTCTGGTTGGTGGAGCTCGCCCCTTGCTCCTCTTGGATCGTTCCTCGGAGCCGGGCAGGAGCAGCCACGTCTTGTTCTTGTTCTGCGTGGCGTGGAAACAGCTCGCAGCCATCTTCTCGATCGAGTAAAAGCCGCTCTCTTCGTCCTCCGACTGCTGGTTCCTGGTCGTCCGGTGGAACTTGCACGTTCCAGGGGGTAGAGCGCCAGTAGATTTGGACGCGGCTAGCTCCATCCGAGGCAATAACCGCTGCTTGGGCTTTGAGTGGCTCGATTGGTTTCGAGATGACTCCATAGTCGACACCTGGTTGGCGAAGCTGGACGCGCGGAAGAGCGAACTTTTGTGGAAAGGTTGCGAGGTTTTCTGGTCCAAGAGGAACTTGCGCACGTCGAATTCGCTCTCGGGCGCTGGTTCAGGGAACGCCGATCCGAGGGCGATCTCGGTGCCTCTGGCGCTGTCGAGTCCAGATCGAGGGTCGTGCCTCCCAAAGTGGTGAATGGCGACGCCAGCTCGCCTGCAGTATGCGACCTCCTTGACTTGCGAGAGCTGCGCGGGTCTTGCATCTTGCATTTCATTGACTGCGGTGGTGAAGCTGTGTACTCGAGTGGCGCAAAGAGGCGCTGGGCTTGGAAACAAAATATGCAAAACCGCTGAGCAAAATGTAATTCTTCATGGTGAAACAACTTTGAGCCGGAGTGCCGATTTAGCTCTGGGTGGAACAAGAACGGCATCGTCCCCAATACGGTAGCTGGCAGGCGATGTGAGTCTTTGAAGACGGACCTGTTGGAGCGGAAAGATATTCACGTGGGTCGGATATCACTGGTTCATGACTAACAGTAGAATCTCTTCGCACACACTGCCCGTGCTAACGGCGCGTTGGCCGCCCAAGGCATCGCTTGTGACTGGCTGCGTCTCCAGTATGATTTTTATGACTGTGAGTGTTGTACACCATTATCACGTGGACCACGCCATTTTCATGTTCTCTGTACATGTATCACCCTCAATAGACGAAGATGGTGGCGAACGCGGACGTCTCGGCGCGGCAGGGCGACGACGTGCGTCTGACGGAGGATGCGTAGCCCACGAGCAAGTACAGAACGTCGCCTCGTGTAGGAGGGCGCTGCTGCGTGCGCTACGGCCGCACGCGCGTGCTGTGCTCGCTGTCCAAAGACTACGGCTACTTCCCGAGCACGTGCCACGTCGGGCCGCACTGGGCCTGCATGCTGGTCAAGTACTGCCTGGCGATTGGGCCTGCGTTCTTCTTCTTCGCACACGACATGCTGACGGGGCTGAAGGTGGCGCTGCTCGTGTCCATCTGCCTCACCACGGTCTCCTTCACTATGGTGGCGTGCAGCGACCCCGGGTGGTCTTCCAGGACCTGGAGGTGTCGACACAGCTGCAGGGCGACATCGAGAGAGGCATCGTCTGCGGTAAGACACAGCGCGTTGATTAGTGTCAGTGGGGGCTGCTGTGGTCTAACGCTGTGTCATTCGTCTGTGTGCAGCACAATGCGAAGTGCGACGGCCGCCGAACGCGTCCCATTGCTCTGACTGCGGCGTCTGCGTGAGCGGTGTACGTACTTGGCAGAATGGTTGCTGAATGCTTTGGTGTGTGGTATACTGACGAGACTGTTGTGTTGTGTATGTTGGGGTTGTGTGCTTGGTGCTCTATCTAGCTGGATCACCATTGTCCGTGGACGGGCAAGTGCGTGGGCAAGCGCACGATCAAGTGGTTTTACGTGTTCCTCACCTGCATCTCGCTGCACTGCATGCTAATTGGCGCGGTCTGCCTCGTCACGTTCGTGGCTCGATAAACTCAGGTTATCTCTGTCGTCCGGATGGGCTGGAGGTGGTTGAGCAGTACTCACCTGGTGAGAAGAGCTGCTGAAGGTGTTGCGATCCCACCACCAACAAGATGCCGGACGCGAATAGTACTGAACATGTATAATGATTTTCACTGTTGACCAACTCTACGTGTATTTGTTGCTCGCGCTAGCGAAACAAAAAGTTAAAAAAGTAAGAAGGGTGACTACTTGAGGCGGACTGCTCTACAGCTCGTCCTTCTCGGCCTTGTCCTCCTTGGCCTCCTCGTCCTTGGCCTCCTCCTTGGTCTCCTCCGCCTCTTCGGCGGCGGCCTCCTCCTTGGACTCCTCCTTCTCCTCGTCCTCGTCGGCGTCCTCATCCTCGTCGGCGTCCTCCTTCTCCTCGGCCTCCTTGGCCTTGGCCTCGGCCTCCTTCTTGGCCTTCTCCTCGTCCTGGATCTGCTTTTTCTTGGCGGCCATAGCCTCCGTCTTGGCGAGCACGGCCTCCTCGTGGGCGTTGAACTCGTCGGCGCTGTCCGTGACCAGGATGTCGTCGAACAGAGTGCCACTCTTGACCTGCCACAGCTCGAAGCCGATGGCGCCCACGTTCTTAGCGACGTTGTACATGGCGTCGTCCTCGAAGTAGTCCGGGTTGTCGATGAGCGGGTGCTCCCACTCGCCCTTGTAGTCCGGGTTGTCGATCATCTTGGGCTTCCACTCGCCCTTGTACTCGGGGTTCTCGATCATGGCGGGCTCCCACTCGCCGTCGTCCTCGTCGTCCCAGTCCTCGGGCTTCTCGGCCTCCGGGTCGGGGATGGTCTTGGGGATGTCGTCGTAGCCCTCGGGCTTTTTGTCCTCCGGGTCCGGGATCTGCTTGGCGTCCACCCAGTCCTTGGGCTTGGACTGGTTGGGGTCCTTGATCTGCTTCTCGGGCTGGAAGGGCCAGCTCTTGGCGAGCTCGCCCTCCTTGACGCTCTTGCCGTCGATCTTGACCTCGTACGTGTTGTCCTGCTTGAGCACGAACGAGTACAGGTGCGCGTCCGTGTCCGACTCGGCGCGGATCGTGTCCTTGTGGTCCATGTTGACGGCGTCCTCGCCGGGGCGCGCGTAGTTGAGGATGGCGTGCGTCTTCTTGGTGCTGCCGCAGATGTCCGGGCCGAACATGACGGCGTAGGGCGAGTCGCCGCCGAAGTTGGCCTGGTCCACGTCCGCGGGCAGCAGCTTGATGTACGCGCCGCCGCAGTCCAGCTTCTGCTCGTGCTGCACCAGGTACGACAGGTACAGGTCCTTGCCCTTGTTGTCCAGCGGCTTGTCGAACTTGGCCGACAGCGCGTAGAAGCGCGCGTCCTCGCTCGTCTTAATGGCCTTGTCGCCCTCCTCCGTGTAGTGCTTGCCCGAGACCTGCTCGAACTTGCCCACCTCAGCCGCGGGCTTCCAGGTGGAGGCCACCCAGCGGCCCTCCCAGTCGGCGTCGTCGAACGTCTCGCGGAAGATCGTCTCGGCCTGGGCCACAGTCGCGGCCACCGCGGCCAGCGCCACCACCAGCTTGGTCAGCATCTTGAGGGTATGGAACGGAGAGTGTTGGTCGGGAGGGGAGGCTCTTGCTTGAAGCAGCGCAAATTCTCGAATGGGCCGACTGACTGCAGTCAGGATTGCCCTTCAACCGGGTCGGATCGCCACGTGGAGGTCGGCGCTGCCTAAGTACGTCTTAAGTTCGCAGCTGACGTACGAGCCACGTGGAGGTCGGACAGTGGGGTCTCGGAATAACGTCTGTTCGTGAAGTGTGAATTGACACAGGTGGCAAAGGCTGTAGCTGAGGTTTGGTATGTGGCGCAGTTACAAAGGTATAGCCTTTAGGAGGTTCTATGGTGCGCATTTGAAGTCACTACTGTACTTGTTGTGCCACACAGTATGTACACAAAAGCAACTTGCACACGTCGAGCAGAACACGGAAAGCGGCTGCGCAATGCCTCCACCACACTGAGGTGACAGCGCAGTTAAAGAGTGGAGTCGTTGTTCCACCCTTGCGCTGCAAGTTGGAGGTCTTGGTGGTGCGTGTGCATGTACATGTTTACCTATCTACATGTGGATTCGACAGTCGCTGCGACGCGGTAACGCGGCTCCATCCTTGAACCAAGGTGACACAGATTCTTCAAGTCGCACGTGTCCGAAGCATGCCCGAGACTGGTGGGTGGCGTAGCTGGGAATAGATGTGGGTAGTCTATTGCGTGGTTCGTGCGCGCTGGTGCCTCATCCAGCCAGCCATAGCCATCACGCGGCCGACCTCCGGAACTTCCATTTGTCGGACTTCGTTGACAAACGAGATGTGTACGCTCCGCTGGGCTCACCGCATGGTCGCAAGGCGACGTAAGCACAACCTCGCGATGCCACGGAGATTGGCAACGCACGAATTCCGGCGCGGGTTCTAGAATTCTACGGCAGCAGGAACTGGCCGCCGTCTCCGACCCAAACGCAGATCCGTGTGTCGTTCCTTGGTAACCACTTCATGCAGTACTAGTAGTCGCGAAGCACATGCATTCTACAGTACTTTCATGTAAGGACGATTGAAATATATGCACTCGATACGCCAAGGCATTTGCGGTCATAGCTTCAATACAAACCTAGCAGCTCTCTGTAACTCGCTAGGAATGCGATCACCATGTGATCGCAGTTGTGTGCTAATTCGTACTAATATGTACCAGAGCTTGCCGCCAGCGTCGGTCTACGAGCTTTGTGTTCTGCATACTTGTAGAGTGAATGTCGCTGAAGTTGAAAGAGTGACGATAAAGCTCGCTATCACACCGTTAGCTCGGACTTCACGATGGTTTTCGAAGCCCGGTGCAGGTTCGTTACCCGCATGTAAAGTTGTCAGTTTTCAATTATCGCGGGAGGGTACGCATCCGTTTCGAGTTATACGTGGGTACCGATGGGTGGCATCCTTTGAAACGCACTAGGCAATATCCGCACGAGACTCGGACATCCTCCAACTTCATCCTTTGCAGCAAAATCGACTTCCCCTTCGAATCGACTGATGAGATTTGCAGTCGTGGTCCTTGTCGCCATTATCGCGGCGGGGTTCGTATCAGCAGACGCCCCGATCACCGGGCACGAGTCACCCGACGATTCGGATGACCGCGACAAACTCCACCACCACCAAGCAAACACGCAGCCTTCGGTCGATGACAACTGCTACAACAACGTTGGGCAAATCATCCCCCTGGTAATCGGAATGCGCTACAGCTCTGGTGCCTACAAGACGTACAGCAGAATCACCCAGGCAGCATGTTGCGAACTTTGCTTTAACGACATGAGCTGCGACGCACTCAACTTCCAATCCACAGGCACCAAAACGACCTGCGAGCTCATCGACCAGGTCAATTTTTGGGATACAAGCTCAGGCTGGGTGGCAGACCGAGGTTGTAGATCGCTTTGGATTAAAACGGATCAAAAGTAAGCCTAGTAACGCTGCAGAACTTCGGCTCTAACATAGAAGCAACCAGCAGCAGATTTCAATCAATTAAGATCACGAGTACCAAAGTGATGAAGATGCGATAAGCACTTTACCCACGCATACCTACCTAGCGGTGTTATTGGCTTGGTTCTGACACACCCGCTCCGCACATTTCATATATACTACAAGATGGAATATCCACCCCGGCAGTTTAAACGTTGATGGGTTGAAGGTACCCCTGGTAGGCCTCCTTAAACGCCGACCACAACTCTAACCGCTGCCGCTGCGGGTGATACTGTGTACACCCTGTAGCTTGTCCGCTTGTCACCGGAGGAACGCCCAGTTGACTCGATATTTCGTCGATGTCAATCTTGGACCTCTCGGCCCAGACCATGACCTTGGTGTTTTTTCTTCTTTTTTTCGAAGTTGTGCAAGGTATAGCTGATGATGTACACTGCCGGGCGCAGCGACGCTGGAGGAAAGACCACTTGGTTTGCCATTTCGATTCGTCGACTGCAGAAGATCTACCGTACGTTTACGTCGGTGATAGTGTTCATCGCCGATGAACACTATCAGTTTGTACCGATGAATCATCGGTACAAACTGATATAGACGCTGTGAACTCGATGCTTGATCATTTCGCGCTCGCGCGCGTTAATGGATCTGCGATCAACTCTTTCGACTCTGTATTCGCCTTTGGTACACTTCTGGAGGTGGAGCGTAGTTAGTACCTTTATCAAAGCACCATGCCGGTTCTGGTATTGACACTTCGATGCACTCGCCTCTGGTTTATCCTCGGTCAGCGAACTCCGGAAACGTGTAGATGGCGCCGACGATGAACCCTAGCTGACGTGGCCGTGCTAGCTGGCGATGTTCTCGACGCAGGCAATGCCCCCTCCTCACCAGACGCTGAATCTTCGAACTTCTAAATGTAATGTTGAAGTTGTACCTCGAAAACCTAATTATTCAACCTTACATGTGATGTGGTCCACCTCAACTCAGATTCAGACAGATTTGTGTGCGGCACACCACGCATGTGACGCGCGACCACTACAGTACCCCGATAAACACGCGCCGAAGTTGACTGCTCCAAGCAGCGCGGCTTCAACTCCGCGGACACCGCCACCTTCCGCCTTCCATTCTCCTTGCCCATCGCGCAGGAACGCCGAAAGGCGCAGCCCGCGTATTTATCCTGTGCTCGCACTTGTTGTGTGCTCCACGCCAAGTTCCTGCCTGCATCCTATCAGCGCGTCGACGCACGTCGCGTTTTGTCGCCCGGAAGTTGGTACCTTTGCCTACCAAATCCAGAGGCACTTGATTGCCATCTCCTTCACTGTCCTGTAAAAGCACCATCCCTTTGTCAAAATTGCGCCCAGCCTTATCCAACAATCCGCATAAGTACGAGTCAAAATCGACGCGCTGCTTGGAGCTCCACACAAAAGGGCATTCCCGCTTCCCCCCCGCACCCAGCAAGCACCACACAGATCCCTTTGACCATTCTGCGCAACCTGGCCTCCATCTCGCGCCGCTCCGTGGCCCTGCGCTCGTCCGCGTCGCCCCTCTCGGCGCGCGCCTTCTCGTCGGCCTCGTCGGACTACGACGTCGTGGTCATTGGCGGCGGCCCGGGCGGCTACGTGGCCGCCATCAAGGCCGCGCAGCTGGGCCTCAAGACGGCCTGCATTGAGTCGCGCGGCAAGCTCGGCGGCACGTGCCTGAACGTGGGCTGCATCCCGTCCAAGGCGCTGCTGCACTCGACGCACCTGCTGCACACGGCGCAGCACGACTTCAAGAGCTACGGCATCGACGCGCCCGAGGTCAAGGCCAACTTCCCGCAGATGATGAAGGCCAAGGAGAAGGCCGTCAAGACGCTGACGGGCGGCATCGAAAGCCTCTTCAAGAAAAACAAGGTGACGTACATCAAGGGCTTCGGCAAGATCTCGGCCCAGGGCGAGGTCTCAGTCGCGCTCAACGACAACAAGGGCAACGAGACGGTCAAGGCCAAGAACATCATCATCGCCACGGGCTCGGAGGTCACCCCCTGCCGCCTGTGCCCGTGGACAACGAGGCCGGCAAGATCATTGACTCCACCGGCGCCCTGGCGCTCAAGCGCGTGCCCGAGCACCTCGTGGTGGTCGGCGCTGGCGTCATCGGCCTGGAGCTCGGCTCTGTGTACAAGCGCCTGGGTTCCAAGGTGACGGTCGTTGAGTTCCAGGACGCCGCCTGCCCCGGCATGGACAAGGAGTCCGTCAAGGAGTTCACCAAGCTGCTGAAGAAGCAGGGCCTCGAGTTCCAGTTCGGCACCAAGGTCACGGCCTCGGAGGTCAACGGTGACGTCGTCAAGCTCACCACGGAGCCCTCGAAGGGCGGCGACGCCTCCACCATCGAGTGCGACACCGTGCTGGTCGCCACCGGCCGTCGCGCCTTCACGGCCGGCCTGGGCCTGGAGCAGATGGGCATCCAGACCGACAAGCTCGGCCGCATTGAGGTCGACGACGCCTTCCGCACGCAGGTGCCCGGCATCTTCGCCATCGGTGACGTGATCAAGGGCGCCATGCTGGCCCACAAGGCCGAGGAGGAGGGCGTTGCCTGCGTGGAGAACATCGCCGGCAAGCACGGCCACGTCAACTACGGCGCTATCCCCGGCGTAATCTACACGTTCCCGGAGTTCGCCTCCGTGGGCAAGACCGAGGAGGAGCTCAAGGCCGAGGGCATCGAGTACAACGTGGGCAAGTTCCCCATGATGGCCAACAGCCGCGCCCGCACGGTGGCCGAGTCGGACGGCCTGGTGAAGGTGCTCGCCGACAAGAAGACGGACAAGCTGCTGGGCGTGCACATCATCGCCAGCAACGCCGGCGAGATGATCGCCGAGGGCGTGATCGGCATTGAGTACGGCGCTGCCAGCGAGGACCTGGCGCGCACGTGCCACGCCCACCCGACGCTGAGCGAGGCGTTCAAGGAGGCCTGCTTTGCTGCCTTCGACAAGCCGATCAACTTCTAAGCTGTCGGGTCGGTGGATACTGCCTTGTAGAACAAGTGAGATGCAGCAGAGCGGGCATTAGGATAGTGCAGACCAAGTAGCACGCGCCCAGTATGCGTGCGGCAGAGTGCTTATCGCGTATTCAATGGTTATATACGACGTGGCTCTTACTGCATCTTCATTAGGATACTGTAGTTCCTTGCTGTCTGCTGCACTCGCACGTTAGCTCACTTTTGATCAGTTCGCATGAATGTTGATTTCCAACCTTCGTCTGCCACCCGGCCCAGAGTCGTTTCCCAAAATTTGACTTGGTCGACGAGCTCGCAGGTTGTTTTGGTCTCTGCGGTTCGGAAGTTGATTGCGTTGCAGTTGCCGTCATTGAAGCAGAGCTCGCAGCATGCCGGCTGGGTGATTCCGTCGTGAATCGAGTAGATACCGGACGTGTAGCGCATTCCGTTTTCCAAAGGGATGACTCGCCCAACGTTGTCGTAACAGTTGTCATCGACTGGAGGCTGCGTAGTCACCGGAGGGGGCGTTGTCGAAGGGGGTTTCGTTGTGGCTGCGGGGCACGGAGTCAAAGTTTTCCTTGTACTCGTAGCCGGCGGGGGCGCGATCGTCTTCAGTGAAGCCTTCACCGGGGCTTTACTTGAGCTTGCACGGCGTAGCGTGCCGTAGGTCCTTTCAGCAGAGTACAGGAGAGCGCGAGACTCCGACAGTAAATTGACACCGTCACTGTCGCCAGACACGAGTTGCGCCGCAACGAAGACAACGGCCAATGCGAGTTTCATCGGGTTCATCGGTCGATTCGAAGAGAGGGTCGATGTCGCTACAAGAGCAAGTTGGAGAATGAGAGCACGGAGCGGTCTCTAAGAGTCAAGCGTTTCGAGGAGCGACAGCAAGCTAGGGCGAGCACAATGCTTGAGGCTTTCTCGAAACGGGTGTGGACTTATCTGTACGTATTTTTCACCGCTAACAGCACAAGAGCATACGGCTGAAGAAGACAAGAAGGAGACCCTGTGACGACGACATGACTCACGGCCTTTGAATCGATCATTCAAGGAGCCCGAGGCTGTGCAGCCTGACCAAGGGGCTACATCCGAAACGATTGAGCTGCGCTGCTGTCATGTACTCTTACAGTACGTCTTGATAATCGCGACCCACTAAGCTCATTAAAATTGCACCCACTGAGAACCAGCGCACAGAAATACTGGAGCATGAACTCGTTGCGCCATCTACCAACTCGTGCGCATACAGTTCGGTGCGATTACGCTCGCAGCTCCAGTCCTGTGCAGCGTCCTGTAATATCGCCATAAGCAGTTCGCTTTGGTGCTGGTAGCATGCCTCACTCCCATACTTCCGCGCAGGGCCACCTCAGGGGCGGCACTCGCATCAAATAGCCCACTAAACCCACTCATACATACGCGGGTCTCCGATGCCAGCCACGCCGTCTGTTGTTGACTCCTTGCGTCAACTGACCCCTCGACGTAGAAACTGGCCCATTTACCGTCAGCACAGCGCCCCCGCGTCTGCTGATACCACGATGGGCTCCCCGAGCGCCTGCGACGAATGCGGCAAGAAGTTCAAGGTGTTCGGCTCCAAGAAGAAGTGCAAGCACTGCATGGACGTAGTGTGCAAGTCTTGCCTGGCCGCGCACCTCGAGCTCAAGCACACGCACCTCAACAACCCGGCGAGGCGTGGTTTGCGTCGCCGCAAGTCGCTCGAGCTGTTCGACGCCGCCGGGCGACACCCGGACGATCAGGAGGAGCTGCAGTTCCTGTCGCCCATTGGTTCCCCGATCTGGAGCTCGAGTACGCCGATCCGGGTTCGCCTGACGTGCTGGAGGGCGTGGACGGCGTGGAGAACGTCAGCGACGAGGAAGACGAGGCTGAGTACGAAGACGACGAGGAGGACGAGGAGCTGCTCATGACGTCGCTGGCGCGCCAGTCTTCCATCGAGGAGGAGGAGATCCAGTACCGGGAGATGCAGAAGATTCAGGGCGCCGTGGCGACATGGGCGCTCAAGGAGAAGCAGGCCAAGCAGGCCTTGTTGAGGCAGAAGAGGAAGGACAAGAGCTACATGTACTGCTCCATGAGTGCGCCCGTGTTCCGCGAGGTCTGCGAGTACGAGACTTGCAGCGCCTTCGCCGTGAGCTACGCCGTGCTGGCCACGGTCATCGTCTGGGCGATCTACGCCGCTCTACTCGCACTCTACCTACGCGCTCGCGCACTACCCCTGCTGGGGCTATAACTTCCGTCCACTCTACATACATTAACTTCTGTCCAAAATGCATCTAGGCGTAATGTAATGTCTTCCTGCCATTTCATACAAAGTACGAATGCACCGTTTGACTACTGGGTCACTACGTACCACACACCTACGACTACCCGGTCACCCTCTTTTCCAGCCAACCAAAAGCTGTGCGCTCGGCCCCCCTCCGGTCTCCGGCTCATTCTCCCTTTGAATCGACCGTCGAAGAAGCGCCCGACCCCCAAAGGAAAGCATGAGCAAGTTGAACAGCGAGCTGCTGTCGCAGGCCGTGGACGACATCCTGGCCTTCTCGGCCGGCGAGACCGTGACCATCAACGGCACGGAGCTCAAGGGCAAGAAGCGTAACTTCAACGAGACCATCGAGCTGCAGATCGCGCTCAAGAACTACGACCCGCAAAAGGACAAGCGTTTCAGCGGCACGTTCAAGCTGCCGACCGTGCCCCGCCCCAACATGAAGATCTGCGTGCTCGGTAACGCCGTCCACTGCGAGATGGCCGAGAAGGAGGGCTTCGAGTACATGACGGTGGACGACCTCAAGAAGTTCAACAAGAACAAGAAGGTCATCAAGAAGTTCGCCAAGAAGTACGACGCCTTCCTGGCCTCGGACACCCTGATCAAGCAGATCCCGCGTCTGTTAGGTCCGGGCCTCAACAAGGCCGGCAAGTTCCCCACGCTGGTCACGGGCAACGACTCGCTCACGGAGAAGGCCGAGCAGGTGCGCGCCACCATCAAGTTCCAGATGAAGAAGGTCATGTGCCTCAACGTCGCCATCGGCCACGTCGGCCTCGAGAAGAGCCAGATCGTGGTCAACACGCAGCTGGCCGCCAACTTCCTGGCCTCGCTGCTGAAGAAGAACTGGCAGAACATCAAGGTGCTGTACCTCAAGTCCACCATGGGCCCCCCGGTGCAGATCTTCTTCTAAGTTGCTGCAACAAATACGCTACTACTTTGGATGCTCGTGGATCTCTTGCTTTGAGAGAGCCGCGGGCGGACAATGACGTCTCACCATTGCACTGCCCGAAAAGCAGCGCTATGGAAGCTACTTCGACACCTATCTCGGATAACAATTTGAAGGGATTCGTTATCAGACCAACACCTCGTCTTCTTATTGTTTATTTTGTTAACTGTAAACCTGGTTTATGACGAAGGGGACTTCTGGTCGTCGCCCTCCACGTCACGAAGAAAAGAACGACCTTGTGCTCTTCCAAGGAACGAGACCAACTTTGGACAGTCGATATCGTCAGTGTGTAACTATTCTGTCCCGAGTAGCTTTGATATAATTCCCTCAAGGGTGAATTGACATTGTTCACTAAAAGCGGAAGTTTGAGCAAGTGAAGATGAAACTCTGAGTGATCGGATTGCGATACAAGTAGGCGAGCAAGATGCTGGCGTTCTAGAGGCCCTTCGTCCGTTGCTGGCGACTTGGTGTGTGGATGGCGTCTGCTTCATAAGTTCGGGCTCGACGAACTGTTATCGGCGTTTCTGGCGCTTTCGACAGTCTCGATCAGGAAATTCCACGCCATGTCGACCGTATTAATTAAGTCTGCTAGGACCCCCCCCCCCCTAGTAGGGGGCCCCTACTGGGTCAGTGATTGATACACGAGCGATCGACTGCATCTCTTCGTCGCTAGATACGGTCTATCAGCAGACCCCCACCTGTACTAACCCGTTGGCATACAGAGCGGTAGAGTCACCAGCAGTTGAGAGTCCCAACTTGAGACTGGTAATCGTGTGCTGGCTCAACAATATTCAGTCGCGATCACGATCCGAGTCCGAGTCGCGCCGTTATTCGCCTTCTCGGGGCCACTACTTTCGATCTTCGTTTCATGCGAACGCAGTCGACCTTTCCTGATGCTCAGAAGCGAAAGCCGTCGCCCGCCTTCCCCCTCACTTCTTTGCTCGTGGATAAATGGCGGCGGCCACATGCTGCACTCTATGACCCCAGTTGATTCTTGATCATAATCATAGATAACCGTATTTTAATAAGGTTGGCGGCCGCTTGCACGATGCGGACAGTACACGGCATCTGGCTCAGCCTGGCGATCGCTCAGTCGGTCTCCAGCCACGCCACCACGAGCTCATTCCGCAAAACGCCTCGCCCTTACAGGTCCAGGAGCCCCTGTCGACGTTTCTCAATGGTGTCTTTACTCCAGCTTGCCACCTTCGCCGTAGCCTCCACGCTCGCTGTTAGCACTACAGATGCGAGGAAGCTCTCGACTGGCGTCTGCTACGCGCCGTGGCACCACTCGACCGTCAACTGGAACGTGCTCGCCGCCGACATGGCCCACATCTCCCAGTACTTCTCCAGTATCCGCACGTTCGAAGCGTTGATGAGCGGCGTCAACGTCGTCGACATGGCAGCCGCCGCCGGACTCCGCGTCGCTGTGGGCGTGCAAATGGGGAACGCGCAGCGGATTGACGCCGAGATTCAGGCGGTTTGTGATGGCTACAAGCGGAACGCCTGGGCGGTTGAGGCTGTGTACGTCGGCAATGAGAACCTGCGCAACGGCGGCTTCGGCACGTACTCAGCCGAACAGATCGTCGGATACATCAGGCGAGTGAAGAAGTGCGTGGGCAACACACCGGTCGGCTCCGTGCAGCGTATCAACGAGTGGCTTAACGCTCCGGGCGCATGGACATTGGCGAAAGAATGCAGCGTTATCGGAGTCAACATCTACCCGTTCTTCACGCCTGGCTCGCAGTCCTCGTTGAAGAAATTGGAGGCGCAGTGGGGCCAAATGACGTCCAAGTTCGGATCCAGCAAGCTTCGTCTGACCGAGACAGGGTTCCCGTACGCGGGTGAGAGTTATGCCGGCAACGTTCCTTCGGTTGGTGCGTTGACGCAGTACTTCTACGACTACGTGTACGGGTTCGCGGCAGGCAAGGGCCAGTCGTACTGGTTCATGATGTACGACACGACCGTGAGCTACACTGGAGCGGAGTACGAGAAGCACTTCGGGCTCTTCGGCACAGACAAGTCGAAGCACATAAGCATGCCGTAACATGCTGCGGAATCGATGATTTACCTAAGGCCTTAGAATCGCAAGTTGAATAGAATAACTTCTACTGTATTAGTATTATACATACCGGCATGCTAATGTGCTCCGACTTGTCTGTGCCGAAGAGCCCGAAGTGCTTCTCGTACTCGGCTCCAGTACTCTTTATACCGGCCAGCTTTATCGTGGGAGACCAGCTTGCTGGTTTACCAGCCTCACAAACTTTAATTCGTCACGAATGTATTCCCAGTTACAGGTAACGTTCAGGAGACATCGAAATCGCAATTAGGGAGGGTATAAAATCTTTTCAAAAACAAAATACTTCTTTGGAAGTTTTTCGCTCTTCACAAGTTTTTTTTAAAGAAAAATAGGCGACCCGGAACGAACGCTCCGGGGGAGTACACAGGTCGAAAGATCGAAATGAAGGGGGGAGGGGGGCAGGAAATGATAGGTGATAGGGAAGATCCTCTTAACTAAGACCAAAACCGATCGCAAGTAAATTACACATATTACCGGTCCGCCGCGAGGATACCTTGTTAAGTTTGTAGAAAAGCTCTGAGCAGGTTTGCTCGATGATTGCGACGTTGCTGAAGAACAAGCAGTCTACACGGGGGGGGGGGGGGGGGGAAGAGTGTGTAGAAAGTGACGCCGCCGCTCGTCCCGCAGTTACGAAATACAGCTGCAGCACGCAAGTCTGGCTTGTGGCGGGCGCATAACCGCGAAATTTAAAACTAACCCGCCGCTGTTGTGGTGTATTAAGATTGATGACCTCCGATTTGATAAATCTAACCTCACAATTAGACTGGAGCTCCTGGGTTTAGCCTCAAGATTATCAGCAAGGGCGACTTACACCGAATGAATCGAACTACATCAACCCATTTTACCAAACCCTGCCACTTTGCTTGCTATTCATACAGCCGCTTTGCTTGCTATTCATACGGAATGTCCGATGTTCGCTCCTTGTAGTCTAAAGCAGCCGCGTAGACAACAATCATTGCGGTCGCTAGTCAAGGCTGCAACACTAACAGCACAACTAAGCAGGAAAAGCCACATGCTATAATACATGTAACTAAGATTTGCAGGCGACGGTTTAAGCGCGGTGTCGCCGCTGCACTTGCCGAGGCTCAGGCCGAGGTGGGGTATGTTGATCAAAATCGCTAGGCTGCACATAATTACGAGGCTGATGAACGATTTATGCTCTGATTATAGTTGACACATCCCCGATTTAACAGTCTCTAAATCCTCTTAGAGCAATGCTTTGAGGAATATATGCTACGGTGCAAAAGGAAACTGTCCATTACAAGTCCTGGGGGGGGGGGGGGGCTAGGACATACCTACACATTCTCGAGTGCTGTGGCTAGTGAGAGAAGTCGCAACACTTCAGATTAGCCATTAAGATGTTCTCATCAGGTTGGGTTTGACGCTACTGCGTGCAACGTCATGGGGGCCATGCACAATTCGTCCACCCGACTCCCTCACGAGCGCATAGGAAATACAGTCAGCTACCGTGTACTGCTAGTTCTACACCTTTGCCCAGACTTAGTTGTCTAATCCGCATCCAAAGTTGTCAGCCTTTATTTTTGGTGGGAGCGAGGTACCCTAATTAAGGGGTATCACTCTCCTTAGTGTAAGCAAAGTCGTCTAATCCCCCTTAATTAGGGTACCTCGCTCCATCCAAAAATAAAGGCTGACAACATTGCATGCGGATTAGACAACTAAGTCTGGGCAAAGGTGTTGTATTCTTGGAACGCCAACCGATAAAAACTTCTTATCTTAAGTCACTAATCTGCAGTAATTGGTAGTTTACAGTTAGCAGCTGCGCTCGTGAGGTAATATAGCTCTACAGCAAGCAAAATAGTAAGCATTACTCCAAAAAGTAGATTATGGTTCGATGCTGAGCCAAAGGGAAGGATAAGTACATGTGATGATGTATTAATACTAGTTCTAGTATATCGAAATTATTGACAAGCGTTGCTTAGCAGATGCGTAGCGTAGTTTAGTCATGAAATCCTTAGCAACCTTTCACGAAAGTAGTAATAACTCGTAATTTTTAGTCTTATCCTAGACTTGTGTTGTTCTCAGTGCTAAATTTAGCAAACAACCCCTGAGCTACAGAGTATAACATGTAGCCATTTGTAGCTTCCAGTGTAATTGGTTAGGTTATATAGTACTCTTATTCGGTTAGATAGGTACCCGGTTTTGGAAAGTCACAAAATTTTTCTGACGGCCAAGCACAGCTCTTCGACCTGTGAATAGGCAGATATTTGCTCGTTTCAATTTGACTACACCATTGCACGGCGTTATTCTCATAACGTGCACTCAAATTCACAAAGTGCGCCCTCAAATTCAAAATGCCTGCCATAAAGTATACCTTTATAGTAATTTAGGCATCTAAAATATTATATTATGATTTGCTACGGTGTATATCCTAGTCTATATCACAAATAGTAGACTTCAAAACAGCATACATATGGCATGTATGCTATGATACAGGCTCATGTGAATTTCAGTGCGCACTTTGTGAATTTGAGTGCGCGTTATGAGAATAACGCCGTGCAATGGTGTAGAACATCATTTCGTACTTCTCCGATTGCAAATTACCCGGCTGCGAAGCAGGCACAGTACATAGATGACCGTATATATCATCAACTAACCGTGCTTCTTGACTCAAACTTTGTCCTTAGGTTAGATTTTGTGCTACAAAAGCCATCCACAGGCGTCTCCTGCGCCTGTTTCGCAGCCGCAGCATCTGCCTGCGTCCGACTGCTACTGAAGGGTTCTCGAAAGCTGCAGTACGCTTAGTTCCACCGGTATTTCACCAACTACTGCACCGACCTCTAAAGAATATACAACAGGTTCGATACAAACGCGAATTAGAAGTAAACGCGTCGACTCTCAAAGAGTTTTAGATTGCGGAGGGCTACATCTGAACATCTTTAGTGTAAACTACCTGCCTGTGAACAGCCATGCAGAACTTTCACTTCCACGATAAAAATGACGAAGTAGAAAAACGGTCTCCCAGCCAAAGTGCAGCAACCTTTGTTTCGTTCAATGTTGACTGAGTTACAGAGAACATTTGCTGTACTATCCCATGACACCTTAAGCGCCAGCGATCTATTATACAGTACATGTACTGTAGTAGTTTTCTTATTGACAGATGGTGTTTGGAACTGCCTTCATTAGCCCCAACACTTTTTGTCCTAGAATCTAGGACCAAAGCTCACTTATGTACACCGAATTTAGAAAATAAGATCCAGGTAAGTACGAGGGTGTCATGTATAACAAAAACAATAACTGTTCGAGCGCATGTAACGGTGACGACCCATACTGAACCCAAGTCATTTTGAGGATTTTGTCCTACAATCCAGGACAAATACGACATGTGATATTTTATTAATGACACTTTTCAATTGTAGCACTTGCCACTACGCATAGCACAGTATTTGAAAAGGGAATCGAAGGCTTTCTATCCATATCAGTAAGATGGCTTATCTTTTAAAAACAACGCCAGCGTAAGCTTTTAGGTCGTGTTCGCGATGCCCTAAAAACAGCGTTTCGTAGGCGATAATGACGTTTTGGGCCTAAAACGGCTGCGAGAACACGATTGTGGGAAAACGTCGTTTGAGCTTCTAAACGACGCTTACAGAGCTGTTTTGGAGATCAGGTGGGGACCTGATTTTAGCTGGCAAAACAGGTTTTCGGGTTCGAAACCCAATGGTGTTCGTGATCTCGCGGGTTTCTATGCGGAGGGGAAACACCTGTCGATTGTACTGTATCTTTCGCGCCGCACAGCTAACAAGCTGTCCACTTCAAGATTTCAGTGCAGCTACCCACTTGCAACGCTAGAAGATGGCGGACCAGCCTGACGCAACTCGCGCTACCACGAAGGAAGGCCAACCGGGCCAACTTCGCGCTAAGTGGGAGCTCTACGAGGAGTTTGATCTCCTCGAGCGCTTCGTGGACGCACGCAAGGTACCGGCACTTTCAACCGACAAGGGGCTGACGCCTGCTGCTTGGGACGGCATCACCGCCGCATTGAACACGAAGCATAAGCGACAGCTCGATAAAGGCGAGTCTGGTATTGCTGTTTCAGTTATTATGCTAATCTAACTTGCATTTACGTTGCACTCGTGCGAACAGCCCAATACAAAGCCAAGCTGACTCGGATCATGCGTGATTATGACCTCTTCAAAGAGGTCAAAGGCTTGAGCGGAGGTGGCGTGTGCCCATTGACGAACGCGCCTGATCTTGACGACGCCGTCTGGGAGAGCCTCATCAATTCTAAGCCCAAGCAAGCAGGAAAGCTCAAGGAGTTCCGCAAGAAGACTACACGATCTGCATGCTGGCAGCAGGTATGAGGACGGCATTGATTGATTCAATTGCAATGGTACTGACTTATTGTTGTTGTTATTATTGTTTGAAGGCGACTTGCGCGCCACCGGCGCGGATGCTCAAAGTGTTCAAGGTGTCGCTGCCCAATTGAGCCAGTCAAACGAGCAAACGGGGGCACCCGATGCAGCCGCTGAGTCGGAAAATGCTGGCGTTGATGGTGCTTCACGTGGCAGTGGTTCAGACGAGAAGGAATTATCCGCAGCCCCAAAGCCGCCAAGTCACCAGCGACGTGTCGAAAACGTTAAGCGCATTCGTGACGGAGCTGCCAGATCGCACCGCAACAACAAGAAATCCCGAAAGGTTTCAGATGACAGCCATCTACGCGAGCTTAAATCGCTGCTGAAGACGATCAAGACGTACATCACCTTTAAGATGCACCAGGAGATGCAGAACGACCACGCCAGCGCTGAATCCGACCAATCCGCGGACCTCGTGGGGATTCTTCCAGTCATCGACGACGAAGAAAGCAGCGTGGCATTTGAAGAAGCTGATGTCTGAACGGGAATTGTCGTTGACATTTTCCTTTATTCCCTCGATCGTGAGTCGTATTATTTTTAAGTTGGCATGAAACTATAAACGATGGGAGTAATACATGTTTGGGTTCTTTTATCGGTTGTTTTGCTTAGTGAAAACTGTTTGTATCTACATAATTAAAAATGAGTCATTGCTGAGATAATTAAAATTAATAAATGCTTCCATTATAGCAGTGAAAGTCAAAATGCATCTGCGTAGCGATCGCCGCAATTACTGGAGGTCCCCAGGGTCGCTGTCAACCTCGCTGCTGTCAGTGTCGTCGCTGCCGATGCCGCTGTCGGTATTGCTGTTGATATCGGCATCTTCCTCACCGCTACTGTCACCTTCGAGATCGGTAGCACTGTCGTACGAATAGTCCGAGGTGTCAATCTCGTCACTTTCTTCACCAGCTTGGCCAAAACGTTGATATTCACTCCACATTGTTGCCGCCATCCAGGCGCGCCAATTGTCGCTTGAATCAAAGTCATAAGTGTTGTGTATTGGGTTGTCGTTGCCGTCAGTTTTGGAAGTGAGATGGCGTCAAAGCCATCTCCCTCTTGAACATCACCCGGATTCATGTATCTTGAGCTTTGCTGGCGTCTTTCCTACATGGTTGGCCCTCGTAGCTGCAGTGCTTGGCTTCATAGTAGCCAATAGGATTGCTTCTTTCCTCTTATACTTTACTTCAATATACAGTATACAGATGCCTATATATTGTGGCGCAACACTCCCACTAAAGATGACAGCGATGTGCTCAAGATCTTTCTCGACTTCAAGGACTTCAACTTCATTCTCAGATTCTTTCTTGTCACATGCCCAAATTTAAAACCTAGGCAACCTAAAATAGTGTATTCTAGGCAGCGCTGAACCCAACATAACTGAATTCGGCCCAAAATGATGTTCACTTAGTTTTTATATTACGAAGCCTCTTCTCACATCCTTCTCCGCCTTTAGCTTTTTGCTTTCACTCCCTCATCTGCTCGCCTTGCTGCTCAAGTGCTGGTTTCGCTGCAAATCCTTCGGGAGGGGGGCCGTAAGCCACCCGACATCCCCTGACGACGGCAAGACCTGGCCTAGGCCACAGAGGGCACGCAGCTCCCGGCTTTTTGCGCCGACAGGCTGCTAATCGTCCAACTGGGGACAATGTTGGGGGAAAGTCAGATCTAACTGCTACTCGCGACCACCCGGCTTATGACCAAAGTACTTTTCAGCGGCACAGATTAGGGAGTCACTTAAAATAAAACTTAGCTTAAATCGAGTGTACAGCACTCGGAGTACGGGGCTTGTAGCCCGAACGGTTCACTGTCCTTAAAAAAGGGCTAGGTGAGACAATTAACACGGCTTTTAGGCCTTAATCGTGCCTTTCCGCTCTCACTTTTGCGCTCACTCCGTAACTCTGACTTTAATTTTGTGTCTTTGTTCATAATTTGTGTCTACTTTTGTTATTTGCTCTTAGTAGCCTTTTTGAGTTATTTTGGGGACAAAAATCACTTTTTGACACTGTTGGTTACATTTTGCTTTTGTTCGTGATATTGATATCATTTAGAATCTAATCTTTAATTTGGGACACTCAAATCCTTAACTCCCATCATATTGCGGAGCTATTCAAACTGATTCTGACTTAACGGCTTAGTCAGTGCATCTGCTATCATATCATTTGTACTACAGTATGTAACTGTGATACTTCCCTCTTCATGCTTGTCACGAGCATACAAATGCCTAATATCAATATGCTTCGTGGACGAATGACTACAGGGGTCCTTAATAATACTAATGGCGGCAGTATTATCACACCAGCACTGAGTCGGTAGTACTTGTCCGTATCCTAACTCCTTTAGTAGTAGCCGTAGCCACATTGCTTCTCGTACGCCTTCACTAGCAGCTACTAACTCTGACTCAGCTGTATTGAGGCTTATACAATCTTGCTTTACACTTTTCCATGTGATGCATGCACCAGCGAGTAGTGATACATAACCTGTAATAGATTTCCTTTGCTCATGTGCATTCGCGAAGCTCGCGTCTGTGTATAGCTCGGGCCTAGTAGTACTATTGCCATCATATAGTAAGCCATACTGCGACGTTCCTTTCAAGTACTTTAGTACTCGCTGAGCAGCTCTCCAATGAGTCTTATTCTAGCAAGACAAGTACTTACTTAGTTCCCTTACAGCATTAGCTATGTCAGGTCTAGTGCCTCTTACTAGGTACATTAGAGACCCTACCAATCCTCTATAATCGAACGGCTGAGCTGCGATCTGCTCTGGCGTAAGAGTCTCTTCCTTTTGTAGTATAATACTTTTTGCCTGTGGCGTTGGCTCAGTACTACAATCTCGCATATTATACTTGTGTAGCAAGTCATGGATATACTTATGCTGCGAGATGCGCAAGGTCTTTGCTTCTAAGTCTCTTTTGATTTCCATTTTCAGAAGATAGTGTAGCTCTCCTAAATCTTTCATTGTAAACTTCTCTGATAGTTTGCTCTTTAGTTCTTGTATTGAGCTCAGGTGTGAGCCCGCAGTTGTCAAGTCATCCGCATACACGCACACAATGAGTGTATGGACGACTCCATCAACCTCCCACTTTTTGTGGTACAAGCAGTACTCCTTCTTGCACCGCAAAAATCCTTAAGACTTTAGAAACTCATTCAGTACGCCATACCAAATTCTAGGCGCCTGTTTTAGACCGTATAGACTTTTACGCAATTTGCACACAAGGGAAGCCGATCCGTGCCGAAATACATGTGGCTGTCGCATGTAGATGCTATCATTTAACAGGCCATTTAGAAAGGCCGTTGATACATCCATCTGATGTAAGTGCAGGCCGAGCGAAGCGGCCAGCGCTAGCAGTAGACGCAATGACTCGTAACGAGCAACAGGGGAAAAGACCTCTTTATAATCAATTCCGTACATTTGGGTGTTGCCCTGAACGACCAGGCGTGCCTTAAACCTATCTACGGTACCGTCCGCATTGTATTTAACATCAAATAGCCAGTGGCAGCCTAATGCTCTTCTGCCAGGCGGAAGTGGGACGAGAGTCCATGTTCCATATTATAGGAGTGCTTCAAACTCGGCTTTTACTGCTGCCTCCCACTGCTTGGCATATGGTCCAGCAAAAGCCTCCTTTAGTGATTTAGGTATTGGAATATGACACATTTTCGCCGTCACTGATTTAGCGCCAGTCGGCTTTTGCGATCGTAGTCGCTTAGAGCGGCGCGGTCTCTGACTAGCATCCTGATTACCATCTCCCACTTCTTGCAATGTCGGTCCGATTCTGAACTTACAACTTCAACTTCAGTTTCACTGTCCCTTCTAGATCTCTTACCTAAATCAGAGATAATCTGAGTCTCACTTTTATTTTCCACGACCTTTTCGGTTGGGAAAGACTGATTTATCATTGCCTCGGTAACTACCGGGCTGAACTTCACGTCTCTGGCAGTGACATACTTGTTTCCTTTGATATCAAGCAGGCGGTATCCTTTATAATTGGGTGATATACCCAATAACTTACACTCTATTGCTCGACCACCTAATCTAGGGTCCTTTCTTTTAGTTCTGGGAATATGTGCAAAGCACGTAGAACCCCAAATCTGTAACGCTAAGCCGTTACACTTCCTCTTATGGAGCATTTCATACGGCGTTTTCATTCCGAGCCTTGCCATTGGCAAGCGATTGGTAACTTCGACCATGTAGAGTAACGCCTCAGGCCACCATTTGGCCGCTATGCTAGAGCCTCTAAGTAGACATCTAACACCACTCATCATGGTTTGGTGCGCTCTTTCTGCACTACCATTCTCTTCTTGTGACTCAACATTTGAGTGTTGAAATAAGAGACCTAATTTAGTACAGAGTTTGCTAACCTCGTTATTTACGAACTCTGTCCCTCCATCTTTTCTAATTTTCTTCACTTTGTATGGAATTGTACAGAGAGCTGTTTTAGAAGATCTCTGATTTTCCCTGATACTTCTTTTACGGATTTCAAAGGAAAGTACCATTTGTACCCAGTTGCATCATCTGCTACCGCTAGTGCATATCGGTAGCCGAATGATCCGTACAGACCATTCACTCTAAGACGTCCTGTAGTGTCCATATGGAGCGTGTGTAGCGGCTCCGTCGGCTTATCTCCCACCATGTTTCTATAAGACATGCGCCGGTCCTTCATTTCCGCACATGTTTTACAGTAGAAAGGAACTTCTTTGAGTCTAGAATAACTCAGATCTACACTGTTTCCTGTTTTCAGATTACTAATAATTTTCAGCAGTCTGTCTTTGCCTACATGACCAAGCCTCAAATGACACTCCTTTATTAGGCGCTCGTATTTTAGTGTCTGGATCGACAGTATCATTTTCTTTCTAGACTTAGTACTTGGTAAGTAGTAAACCTCACCAATTGCTACTGCTGCAAATAGTAATTTGCCTTCTGTACCAAAGAAGAATAGGAAATCACCTGTCCTCGATTGCAAGTGTCTATACCCTTGTTTGGCTAGATAGTATGCGCTCAGCAGATTACTATCACATTGCTTATCAAAGGCTACATCACTTAAATTTATGACACTCTTATTGTGATCAGAATTTAGAACACTAATTTGTATTGAACCCATTAGTGAACTTTCAGATGTAGATCCATTGCCGTAAGTGAACTGGTGTCCGTGGCTTGGGCGAAGGCTGCTGAACCACCTCTTGTCTGGTGTTACAGCATGGCCAGCCCCTGTATCCACAACCCATAGGTCATCAGTTAGTGTGAGCCTCTGCAACTTGCTTAGATAAGATGCATACTTTCTCCTTACCTCTCGCTCGATCTTCTCGAGATCAGCCGGCGTTTGCCCTTCTTCGTCACTCATGGGCACGTTACCCTCCTCGTCGCACGCCAGGCTGCGCACGTCCTTCGCATAGTCGATGTCCTTTTCGAGCGGCGTCTGGCCCTGCTCGTCCACGCGCCTCTCGCCCTCTTTGACGACCGCCTTCATCGTGTTGATCGCGGACTGCTTGGCCTTGCGGGCCTTCTTGTTGGCTCCGGGGGCCGTCTTTACGTCGGTCCGGAACAGTTGCCCCCCTTCCCTGTTCGGGTCCCTGTCTCGAGCCATCACGGGGCAGTCAGCCTTGAAGTGACCCTTCTCGAAACAATAAAAGCACTCGTTCTCTGTCTTAGGTGCGTGCTTCCGCTTCTGAGCTTGACTCGCGCGAACATTTTTGAGCGGTATTGATCCCTTGTCCATGTTGCCCGATATCTCCTTCTTCGACTTCTCTCCGAAGATGCGACGAAGCGCACCCTCGACCTTCTCGACCGTAAACTCGCCCTTCTTCATTGAGATTGACAAGGCCCAAAACTCACTTGGAAGTTGGGACAGGACCTCGACACAGATCCACGACTCACTGACCATGTCCTGTCCCAGAAGGGATTGGGTCTTTCGATTGATCTCATTTCGGGCCTTTTTGAGTTGCCCAAAAAAAGTGCGCAGGTCGCGCCACGGACTTTTGGCCAGTTTCGACCAAGCACGGGTTAGCTCAATTAACCCAGCTGCGTCTCCTTGACCGTAGTCCTTCTCCAACGCCTTGACAACCTCGCATGGCTCCATCTGAGAGACCAGGTCTGCAGCGTCGAGAGGACGAAGTTTGGCAACACTTGGTTCAGCAAGTTCTGCATGTCGCCCTTAGCCCTTTCCCAGTCCATCAACGCCCATCGCATTGCCAAAGTCTCCTTCTCAGACAGTTGGCCCTGCTCTGGGACTGCTGGCGGTTGCTCTGGACTTCCCCGCAGGAAGTCCGCCATCAGCACGCGCACTTCTGGCAGCCCTTTCTCAAGCTGCTTGCGCTTGTAGAGCTGGTCCTGGGTGTTGATGCGGGTGAGAAGCTTGTCCTTCCACATCGCGTACCCCTTGCCCTTGAAGGACTCGAGGCCGCTCGCGTTCTTGCCTTCAGATGCCATCGCTGGCTTGTACTTGAAATGTAGTGTATTGAGTTGTCGTTGCCGTCAGTTTTGGAAGTGAGATGGCGTCAAAGCCATCTCCCTCTTGAACATCACCCGGCTTTATGTATCTTGAGCTTTGCTGGCGTCTTTCCTACATGGTTGGCCCTCGTAGCTGCAGTGCTTGGCTTCATAGTAGCCAATAGGATTGCTTCTTTCCTCTTATACTTTACTTCAATATACAGTATACAGATGCCTACATATTGTGGCGCAACAATAAGGAATGGGCTCGGTGCTATCCGTTTCTCCTGAACTAGTCTGAGCTGCCCTTCTCCGCCGCACTAAATCATCACCAACGTCGTTTGAATCGTATCCACGAATGAAATTGTGAACCAGCACGCAAGCTGATATCACGGTCTTGATGGTCATGGTCATCAACTCGCAATCCAAACACGTACGAAGCACCCGAAATCTGCGCTTCAAAATCCCAACCGTACGCTCGACTACATTCCAAGCCTTTGCATGTCGAAGATTGAAACGTTCCTTTGCGTTTTGAGGACGTCCACCAGGCTGACGCGCCCACTCCTTGAGGTGGTATCGGACGCCGCGGAAGGGAGTCAGCACCTTATCACTAAGACCATATCCAGCATCACCCAAAACGTAAAAATGCTCCGGGATTTTCTCCATCAACCGGGACCAGCTCAAAATGGTGGCATCGTGAGCACTTCCCTCGACTCCAACGTAGGCAAACGCTATGTTCATGTGCCAGTCACAAAATATCAGTACATTGGTGCTGATAAAACCTGTGTGGTTCCGGAATCGAGCGATATCATCGGTGGAGACCTCGATGCGAATGTGTGTTCCATCAATAGCGCCGAGTGCCTGGTCAAAGTACGGGTGCTGGGAGGCGAATGAATCAGGAACAACCGTAGGGATTGTCATCGTCGTGTGGAGGGCTTGCACTATGGCCGCAATACCCCGGATCCGGTACTTGTGTATGCTTGAGTACGCCAGGTCAAAAAGCACTTCCTGAGAACGGCAAGTAGCTGCCGTTCCCATCCAGTGCAGCGCGACAGCCAGTACTTCCTGTTGGTCGCGCACGGAGCCGGCGATAAACGGCTCGCACTGCGCGTACAGCGCGTCGAAGGCGCCTACATCCATGCGGAAATGGTCTCGAAAGAGCGGTCGATTCTCCGACGCGTAGATAGCTGCAAAGAACCTCTTGCCGTCCGTTGTTGTAAGCCCCAGATTCCTCACGACGCGATCATGCTGCTCCTTCCGCGTAGAATGCCCAAAGAGTAAAGGGGTACATACGACGACGAGAAGCAGCAACAGCGCAAGAACAGAGTCCATTTGGTGTCTGTACAAGCGCCTCTGCTGATATCCACAAAGGCCAGCTCTTCGAAAAATAACCGTGAAACTACGTTTTGCGTGCGAACACGAAAAGAGCAAAACATTCTTCTTGATTCTTTGTGAAAAACATGTGGCTCGGTAGAAGCAGCCCAAAAAATAAGTTTGATCAAAACTTTACCTACCGCGAACACGACCTTAACTTTTGGTCCTTCATTTTGTCCTTGATTTGGCGGGTGTTGGGGTTAGGAACTTGGGCATACTTCTCACCAGCTGTAACCGAGCAACCTGAACAGGGCTCGACAGTTTACGATTACCATGTAATCGACTGTACAGTTCAGTACCAGGTATAATAATACATGTAAAGTACAAATTTCTCTATGGCACGTGGAGTAAATAATTGCGCTGCTCGTACAGGGGCCATCTATCGATCAGTGGCGTAAGGAGTGTAAGAGAATTCTAAACTTCACATTAGAGAGGTTTTGGAGCAATTCATTACCCTTACATTAAGCTAAGTTCGCACCTCGTGTGGCCCTTTTGCGCCGACCTCGCCGTGATTGTCCCCAGATTTCACCAAATCCAGGGATTTCATTCCCTACATTTCCCTCGTACCTTTTATTAAGTTCAGCCGAATCTAATCATACTATACAAACTTCCTAATGCTACACCTATGTAAACATATGCAAATCAAAATTCATTCCATGAAATGTGAGGGCGCACTTATAACTGAAAAATGGTTTTGAGGGTAATGCGAGGGTGGTGACAATCCCGAAACCTCTCTATTCACACTGTACAACATCATCTCCGCACAGTTACTGTGCGTTGTACACTCCTGGCCACAATAATACGGCCACCCCCAAAAATCCCCATAACTCTATCAATTTTGCTTATTATGCGGTGCGGTTTTGACGCAACTAACAGAACAGGGTGTAAATGGCCTGACATGTGTTAACACTCGCGTTTTTGCAATCTAACGGGAGGCTCACATACAAAAAACTGTTTTGGCAAGGTGGTCACAACTTACGGCCACCCCATCCCCATACAAAATCCTATACTAATTGAATGCTTGTACAGAGTGATTGTCGTGCAAATGACTTGAGATTTGTATGGGTCATGTTAGTGAACCTGAAAAACCCTTCTTCTTGAAGAGCTAAAGGGACGTGGATGACTGCAGTGGCAGCAAGTAAGACATACAATGCTATAACCGAAGTTAGAACAAGTATTTAGGCTTCAATTGACATACACGAGTACGATTCGACTCGTCACTTTTTGATCAAATCTTCCCATACAAATCATATGGACGTTGTGGCGACGCTACTTTAGTTTTACGTTGGCATCTAGATCTCCCTCAAAATTACCCGAAAGCCCGCGCAATTTGCTGGAGCTGTAGTTTATACTTATGCTAAGACGAGCAATGAACTCATTTTTCTCTACAACGCGATTTAGTCCAACCACGGCGTACACTAACATGACCCATACAAATCTCAAGTCATTTGCACGACAATCACTCTGTACAAGCATTCAATTAGTATAGGATTTTGTATGGGGATGGGGTGGCCGTAAGTTGTGACCACCTTGCCAAAACAGTTTTTTGTATGTGAGCCTCCCGTTAGATTGCAAAAACGCGAGCGTTAACACATGTCAGCCCATTTACACCCTGTTCTGTTAGTTGCGTCAAAACCGCACCGCATAATAAGCAAAATTGATAGAGTTATGGGGATTTTTGGGGGTGGCCGTATTATTGTGAGAGCGGGTGGAAACTACAGATAAACATACCATTTCTACAGAAGGTGCTCCAAAAATACAGAGCGTGGTGCGAATCTACAGAGGGGAGCGACAGCCTACAGAAGCCACTACCAGTCCTACAGAGAGGGCGTGCAGGAATACAGAACTGCGCCACTAAATACAGACGTGGCAACTTGACAACATTTGATTGGTTTTGGCCCACGATATTCCCAATAGCACCGGCTAATAGTTCACGTTACCGTTAATCTAGGTTTGCCTTTGACGGAGGCGCGCAATCACTTACCGGTGGGAGTTGCTTTCGCCAGCCACACCGACGAGCAGCCCGTCATGCATTCGTGGCTGGACAGAGCTGCAGGGTAATGTATAAAAGCCAGCCTCAGGTTCGCCAGATACACCTCGACTTTGCAGTGCGGGGGCAAACGATAGCCTAGTGTATTGATGGATACAGGGTAGATTGAAGAGTGAGCTCCAGACTAGCTGGATGCTTAGCCTTCGCTCTGAGATATAGAGAGGCGGACTGCCAGTGGACAGAGTTCCAGAAGACGCTGTCCGCCAGGTAATCAGCCCTACAGAACATGCAGTACACAGGGCGCATCTCAAGAGATTCATGAGATAGTGATTGGCTGTAATATACTCGAATCACTAGCAACAACTTATATCTTGTGTGTGATTTTTTTTAGAAGACGCAGCGATAAGACCGCCTTATTCGTTAGCTTTGTGCTTAGGCCGGGGTTGTACTGGGCCTTGGTCTGCTTCGAGTTGACGGCCCTGGCGTTAGTTATCTGTTGGACGTTGGGCTTCGTTGTAATGGCCTTAGGCGAGGTCATTACACTGGTCAATTGTTAGTATCCGTCACGTCCGAAGGGGAACCTAATGTCCCGCGGGGTTGTATTGGTGATACCCATGGGCACCACACAATCTTTAGCGCTGAGTCTTGGCTCGTCGGGGAAGAACAGTACTCATTAATCCCCAGCAGCATCTACCATTTATCGTCAGTATGACTATGGAGAAAGACGAAGTTGAGTGCGGTCAGCACGCAGGAAATGTTCCTCCTGGTTCAGCAACCTGGTCAGCCAGCAGCAACGTGCTTGAGCTACTGCTGGATCGTTTCGGTGGCCAGCTTCAGCAGGTTTGCAATCGTGCCCGTGGGCACTGCCTGTTTTCATAGATCTATCGATCAAAAAGCATGATCGCTGCTTATAAGTGACGTGAAACCGGTCTGAACCGTTCAGGGCAACCAACCGTAGTTAATGAATCGTCCGAGGTACCACCGCTGGGCTCACACACGATGTTGTACTTAAGTAGGCGTCGACAGCCATAGCCGCCGGTATGGAGATAGCATATATGGTATGCGGGGTTGATGCGGAGCTCACCCTGAGTGCAATCGGCGTGAGCCGCGGGAAATAAGAAAATAAAATTAATGAAGGTACCGGTCTACGTCTGGTTGGGCATGTAGGAAATGATGAAGCCCACGCACGCCGCTATGAGCATTGTGGGGGCACACAGCAGTAGATCTCGCACATATTAGATGGGGTGTACGCTCAGCCAGAGCCCTATATGTTAATGTGGTATCGAGAATGCTGCGCGAGAGCTAACGGCAGCCCGCGGCATTCGGCGTCAACTCAACTGGCAAGTCGAGGCACGTCACCAATCATTCGACGGTGTTCGACGACTGCTGATTGGCCAGCTCGGACCAGTGACGAAGGCTCGTCAGCACCCACGCTCGAAGTCCGGAGCTTCAAGTTCGACCCGAACCTACCGCGAACTTTGGCCGGGATACGAACCTAAGGCGACTCTTCGAGTCGTCGGGCAGCCACCCGAGCCGTCGAGAGAGCTCCGAAGAGTCGGGTGGTTACCCAGGAAGATCCAAAACGGACGCGTCTAGACTAGATATTTGTATTGAACCATAGGAAAGAGAAGACAGAACAGATAAGTCCTTTGGGCAACAATGACAGAACAGCTTTTCCTCCCAACCACTCAAGGAAGACGTCCGGGCTATCGGTGAGTTCCCGTAGCAGTTGGATAAACCTGTTGGTAGGATTATGACTGTCGGTGGACGCGCCTGCTAGTATCGTAGCGTGCGTTTACCCGTGGTCAGGCCAAGAGTAGTAGAGAAGTGGCCGTGTATACGAAGGGCGAGTCATCGCCGAGTAGTGGAGGAGCGAGAGCGCACTCCCTTTATCCTTCCCGCCGGAGTATAGCTCCGGCACCCTCGTATCAAGCCGTGACTGGCTGGGACCCTTCCTTTCTGAGGGCCTGCGAGGTATATTTGCGTGTGAGAGCGTGCTAGCCTGTGCTCGTGGCTAGTGACGCTGGGTTTCCGTCAGTTGACTAAGCGGAAACACGGTGCACAGAGGAAACATCAACCCGGTGCAAGGGAAAGTTCCTGGGCCTTCAGGTTCTAACCCTAACAAGCCCATTGAGTCATCGAGACTGAGTGGGTGTTGTTGGTGGGGAATTGTGCAACATATATTTTAGCGCGTGTTCCTACACGACATTAATATCTGGACCCCCGGGGGCCGCGCTGGGGTCAAGGCCTTTGTAGACAAAATGGGCGAACGTGACGGAAGGATATGTGCTGAGGTGATCCCCTGTTGGGCAGTTTGCATTTCATAGCAGTCGCCAGCAACCAATTCGATACTGCAACATGCATACACGGTCATGCTCTGCATTTGTGCTGGCAGCGGTTAGTAGGGTTCTCAGCGCCGCTCGTCTATCTGCACGGTCGCTAGCTGGCCTAGCTTCCGAGGTATGGAGACGCATAGCAACAGCTTTGTTATGGCAGCATGACCGTCTTACCGAGTTATGACAACACGGCCGCCTTACCGAGTTATGGTAACACGACCGCCTTACCGAGTGGGTGCCTGCCAAAACTGTAGTAATTTTCCGCATAAGCCGATTTAAGAAAACTTATATTTGTCAGGCGTAGATTTCGCCTCCGTAAACGAAAGGTCATTTCTCCCCCTCATCGTGCAACTGCATAAATGTTATCTTGAATAAAGTATGTCCCACCCTGTTACAGCAACTTGGTGACATAAACCCCGACCTTTCACATATATCGACCTCTGCACAATTTATATTTAGAGACGAATTTAGAGAAACACTTTATGTCGATTAAATGTCAATTTTGGCAGGCACCCAGTTGCGCTAACACGGTAAAAAGGAAACAGCAGGCAAACCATATTGTATCTGCAAATCCGAAATTCAGCAAAAATCATTGTAGACAGGGGTGGCAAATCCCCAGCCTACCCCTTCTGTACGGTCTGTAGATTGACTACTTCTGTCTGTAGATTATGCCTTTCCTCTATTATTGTGGCCAGGAGTGTAGCACACCTACTAGTATAATACAGACAATCCCCTCGCTAGTCATGGCGTCGGGAACCCACTTTTTATTCCTATATGAGGGTATTCCTGTCGTAGGGTGTACCATGGGGTGGTACACTGGACTGTACCACATATATGGTACGTATTGGTGCAGTCTTTTGGTTACATAGACCTAAAAAGGCTGGTCAAATCGATGTGCGGACATGAATGGAATTCGTGCAGATAACGATATATACCTCGGTGACACCAAAAATGATAAAATCATATTTAATATAATGCCGTAAGACATGTGGGGCATGATGTAGGTAATGATACTGATGTGCAAAATAAGTTGCCACGATAGTAGTGAGCCCCATTTCACTAATGTTCGCAAACACCCAAGCTCCATTCCATTCAAAGGAACGATACTAGCAGGTCTGAAAGCGAGCTCCGAATGCTAATGCAAGCGTTAAATATGAAATGCGGCACGAAAAAACGGACAATAGGAGCTGGTATTCTGGTTAGACTACTGCAGACGTCCTGTACAGAATGGGCTTTTCACATAGTTAAGCACCCCAACACATTCATAATCCGTGATTTTTTATTCCTTATGACGATTGAGGGGTGAGGGGGAATATTTACTTGGCTTTGTATGGGACGGTCCATTCAGAAATCGTTGGGACCCACCTTTATATTCTTGATGAGCGGGTATTCCTATCCTAGGGATTACTACCGAGGGGATCGTCTGTACATGTAGGTAGACATTTGTTTGAATGCACTGCAACAACACAAAATTAACTAATCTTGGGATCTGTTCCACGTCCATACACGCACCGGATGTCAGCCTCACTGAACCACTCGACCCCTCACTTTTCAACTTGCCTTGCCGAGGCCTAGAACGGGACAACCCAGGAATCATGGGAAGAAGACTCTTCGCTTTCTTTGTATTCGCCGTCGTCTTCGTGGCACTCACCGACGCTCTTCCGACCGAGAAGGCCAAGACCACCGAACTGGCATTGCTCGATTATGACAATGCCGACAACAGTGACAGCCCGACCAAACGCTCCCTGCGGATTGTCGACTCGACTGATGCTGCGGCCGAAGAGCGAGGAATCCAGTCAAGCCTCCTCTCCGGGCTGAGCAAGCTCACCAAGACGGTCAAGCTCAAGAAACTCTCCAACAAGCTGCAGGTCAAGGCGTGGCAGAAGGCAGAATTGGACCCCAAGGACGTGTACAGGATTCTTGGGTATACAGGAAAGCCTCTTGCAAGTGTGGAAAACCTGCCAGGGTACAAGCTTTGGCTTCAGTTCAACGCAGCCTGGCTAAAGGCTGGAGGTCGCTACCAGTGAAGAATCAAATGAGAGCTTGGAAACTCCATCACCACATTACGAAGAATCTCTCCTTTGTACGATTCAATCTAAAAAAACTGACGGTCCTGGACTACGTGCATATTGGCAGCTAGACGAAGTTGTATTTTGAGCAGATAAACGACGTGAATTTTTTTGCTTTAAACGCCCTCACACACTCTGTACATGTAGAATTAATCTTCATGAGAAGAGACTAAAAGTATAGTGTTACGGTGATGACTTACTTCTGAAGTAAAATTCAAAACGGTGTCATAATGACGCTCCGTGTGTATTTTAATACCGACTTCCATAATTAAAAGGGCCTACAGTAACAATGGGGATATTTTTCATTTTCTGATGGGGTAAAGTGAGACAGGCCTCGTTCTAGCGTACAGAATCTCTGGTTCTTGTCGTGAAATATGGATATGCTAAGAGTTGAGATGAAAATTTGAGCCTAAATGTATCCCGTGCTTGTTTTGTTTTTTCAAAAGAGGGCTAATGTGAAATCAACCACGGGATATGAGCTGTGTTGACCCCCCAATACTTCCAAAGCCATTTGTTGAATGGCGGCATGCGTCCGTATCACTGCTGGGGAGGTCCAGTGCCGTGCTGCTGCCAGTCGATTTGACTCTATTTCTCGACATTTTCTTCTTCTTCTTACCACGCCTAAGTACACTGAGACACACGACCCGAGCCCAGTCGAAAGGCCGTACGAGTAGCTTGAAAAATAACTCCCGCCGGAAGTAATTGATACCTGACCGCTGTGGTGCAGCGTGTGCTCCAGGCAGGGGCTCATACAGCGGGTCCAAATGACAAAAGTACGGCGCTGAAAAACGAGAGCAAACAGGATCGATCAACCATCGTTCGTGGTAGAGAAAGCCTCGCCAGCTACTTCGAAGTACTTCCTTGCACTTGTTCTCGTTCTCGCCCTTCGATCCATTTCTTGGTCGGATGGCACGGAAAATCGCCCACGCAGGCTACTGTTACGTCCACAAGTGGTGCTCGCCCGGCCGGAAACTGCCGTTCACCACTTTAAACTCATTGCTCATGACGAGATTCCAGCGTCTATCACTGGAGGTCATCGATAACATTTCGCTCTCTGGGCTCCACCAACTTGATGGCAGCAATATCCCTGCATGTAGCTGGAGATTACGCGATGGCCCAGAATTCCTCTCACTCGTAGTAATCGCAACTGTGCGCTACTAAGTATTAGGAGCTCCTTCACGCTGCTGGCACTTTCTCTTTAAACCGGACAGCAGCAACCGTCCTGCGATCTCCGCCAGCACTTCAAACACAACACAACAACCGAGCGATCGCCGCCGCATTGCTGGCAGCACGTGCAGCAATTTGCTGCACGTGGAGGCCGCCGATCCCGTCCTTGATCCTGTCCAGTGCAGTCTGCAGACAGTTGCCGGCCTCTCGTTGCATGCCGCACCACCCCGTCCGTGGAGCGGACTCAGGGACCCAAGGAAAGATCGCCTGCTCCATCGAGCGCAACATTCTCGCAACAGCCCGTAGAGCCCACCGTCCCGCGGAGACATGATGACATCGACCAGCTTTGTCCTCCGGAGGACAAAGGCTGGATCGGTTGCGTCCAACAATCCATCTCTTCATGGGCGCGTAGTCGAGCTCCGATGTTCACGCGCCCACGACGCCCGCCTCTGATTGGCTCATCCTCGTTCTCCGTCTAAACTACAAAAATGGCGAAACCTGTCATCATACATTAGATGAGAATATACTCTTTCTTACCGTTATTGAGCTTATGGAGATAGTTTAAATAGTAAATCTATCCAGACACATATGCGTATATATCGTGGCTCCATCCTTCATTCCAAACTAGACCTTCCCGCTGTCGCAGGTTCAATCGCGACATAGAGCGCATCCCGTCAATACAGTTGCCAAGTCATTTGTCAATCCGCAGCCCCAGCACTAGCATGGAGAGCCTATTCGCGCTGCCGGAGGCGTCCGCGGGCGCCGCAGCGTCGCCCCCGCGCATGTTCCACGCGCCCGTCTACTCGTACGCGTCGCCGCCCCGCCGGCGTCCCATACGTGGAGCTCCCCGTCCGCCTGCAGCGGCAGCGAGGGCGCGGCGTCTCCGGCGTCGGACGACGTGTCGGCGGAGCTGCCGGCGCCCAATCTGGACCGCGACTGGGAGATCCTGAGCGACCTGCTGATCGATGACGCTTTGAGCGCGCTGCCGCCGCCGCAGAGCGTAAATTTCACGCCTAATTCGCAGCATTTGGCCCAGAATTCGGGCCAGAACCCGCAATTGCGACAGAGTGAAGCCACGCCGGCGTCCCCGTTCACTGGCGCCATGCCAGCAGGTTACAGCAGCTCCAGCAGCGTCAGCAGTGTCCCCGAGGCGGCGTCCGTGGCCCCGCAACCCACTGCAAGCGCTACGAAGGGACCGAAGAAGGCGCCGAGAGGACGCGGCAGGGGCAGGAAAGTGGCGGACGCCGGCGTCAAGAAGGAGCCGCTGACGCTGGAGGAGCAAAAGAAACAGCGCCGCAGGTCCCAGATCGCCTCGAGCGTGCAGAGGCACCGCGAGAAGAAGAAGTGTCTCGTGGAGTCGCTGCAGGCGGACATGGTGCGCTTGACGGCGCAGCTGGGCGAGCTGCGCGCGCAGCGGAGAGCGCAGTTGGCGGACAACGACCAGCTCGTGGCTTATGAGGAAGAGGCCATGACCCAGCGACGCAAGAGGAAGCAGGCCGAGCAGAACAACCAGGTGCTCAAGCAGGCGCTCTTCCAGCAGACGGCCTTCCTGGGCGGCATGCGTGCCCTGATGGGCGGCAGCGGCATGCCCAGCTCCAGGACCATGGAGTTCCACGACTGGGTGCACTCGTACACGGCGCTGGCGTCCAGAGACGCAGTGGCCCGGAGGAAGGAGTACGTAGCCCACTTCCCGCAGAGCAAGATGGAGCTGGCCAACAAGCTGGTGCTCAAGGACACGGAGGCGGAGACCCAGAGGCTGCTGGCTACGGGCCAAGTGTACTCGGGTAAGGTCAAGCTGCTGCACGACGGCACGCGCGACGCCCTCGAGCTGGACTGCGGATACACGGACGTCATGATGCGCAAGCTGTTCGGCCAACCGAACAGTGCCCCCAGTACGGACGACGCTGGTGACGGCCGCGTGATTAAGGAGTTCTCGTCTGTCTTCCTGTTCCGTGAGACGCCCGAGTGCACGCTGGATACTCTGATTGACCTCGTGTTCACGAGCATGAGGTCCATCGGCGTGTACTATCCAGGATCGGTGTACCAGTCTCGCTCGGTGGATGAAGTGTACCAGGACGAAGACGACGGAGTGACCAAGTCGCGCGTGTTCTACACGGACTTGGCGGCGTCGATGGAGCCGATCCTGGAGATCGTGGACGAAACGCGCGAGGCTGACGAGATCAAGGTGGAGGCTCGCGTGATAACCCGCGAGTCGCGCAGCAAGGACGGGGGCATGATCCTGTGGGACTACGTGGACGACGACTCGCTGCACCCGATGCCAGTGGAAGCCCCGGGCTGCAAGACGATCAAACGCAATGTGTGCGGTGGCATGGTCATTCGGCGTGAGCCTGGCACTGGCATCCTGTCGGTCAGGCACGTGTCCATTAAGGGCTACTGCCCCTGGACAAGGCCTCGAGCGCGACGATGGCGCCGAGCAGCCCAGACGCAGAGGAAGCACAACGCGCCGTGTCGCGACGCATCGGCCTGCAGGCGACGGAGTATGAGCGCATTAAGGACCGGTGCACGCGCTTCGTCTTCAACGACATCACGCGTCGGCTAGGCGAGCTCCACGTGTCGTGATCGCCTCGTGCAGCGATAAGTTTATCTACCTCCTACCCTTCCTACGTGTTGCCATGCGTATCAAATGCTCTAGCTGTATGTAGCATCCTTCCTCGCATTTTTTTTTTTGAAAATGTATCTACTCGACGCGAGAGACCATGCCACCGAAGCCTTTGGTCCTCTTCGGTACAAAGAGAAGGAAGAGACAACACGAGGCGCACACAGTAAACGAAAGCCTTGGCTCTTTTGATAACATAATACCGGACGCAGGTTAGCCGGTAACTTTCTCTCTCCTCTTCTTACTACTCTCCTCTAGGCTTAGTTCATGGCGCCGACGAGAGCCACAGCGATGATGGCCGACACAATGGCAGCGAGGTTGGCCTGGGGCACGGCCGAGGCGGCGCTGGAGCCCGCGGCGCTGCTGCTGCTGCCGCTGGTCGAGGACGTCGAGGTCGAGTTGGAGTCGTCCGAGCCCGCGGACGAGGCCGTGAGAGAGTACGAGTCGGCGATGCCGACGCCCGCGGCGTTGCGCTCGGCCACCGTGTCGAGGATCTCCTGGGGGCAGATGGCCGAGCAGTTGAAGCGCTTGACGCCCGCGAGCTGCTTGTCGGCCGCGTCGTTCTGGGCGATGCACGACATGCACGTGTGGCAGATGGAGGCGGGCTCCGTGGCCGTCGTGTTGATCTCCTGCACGCAGTGGAGCTTCTCGGCGCAGATGGGGCCCTCCTCCGTGGACGTGGCGATGTAGCCGTACGAGTCGACGCACTGCAGCTGGTCGCTGCACTCGCCGAACTGCGGCACGGAGCCCGACGTGGCGTTCGGGTTGGCCGAGTTCTGGCAGCTCTCGACGTCGTCGGCCTTGCACTCGCACATCTTCTTCTCCTTGCCGTTCTGCTTGCCCTTGGACACGCACTCGAGCTCGAAGCCGTTGAGCTCGGCGCAGTTGTCGTCGCACTCGAGGCTCAGGAACTGCAGCACGCACTTGTCCGGGTTGTACTCGGTGCCCATGAACTCGGTCGTGCCGCTCTCGGCCTGCACCGTCGTGCCGTTCGTGCCCACGGCCATCGTGAGGCTGCCGCTGTCGTCCGCGGCCATGGCGCGACTGGACGCGCTCAGGGCCAGCACGGCCGCGACCTGGAGCACCGACGTGAAGGCCATTGGATCGTGTGTACTTTGGGAAAGTTACTGGAGACTTGTGGACGGCTGGCGTCGAAACGGAGAATGAGCTGCTGAGCCTTGGAGGCTGCTTTTTGGTGGCGCCTGTGACCTTGCACTTCTGCCCCCCAGCAGGGGGTGTCGTTCAGACGTGGCCCTTGGACCGACTCTCTTGATCTTTCTGCTTTTTCACGAAATGTGACTGATACTCGTAAAGTTTTACACATGGGCGAATGAATGTTTGTATAGGATTCGGAAAAGTTACTGAACGGGACCTTTGATCTTTTCGCTGTTTGGGATCTTTTTGCTGTGCGATGATAGGAATTGAGCAAAGCTCGCGCTTAATCATGGGCGTTCCCCATGGTGCGGCTGCGTGTTTCCTGCATCTCGCAGTGCAAAGCTCAGCTCAGCTTCGGGCTCCTCCACTTTTACGGCCATTTCGACACTTTTACACTTGAGAGCGGCGGGGTTTTCACGGAAAAGCGCCACACCGCGAGGTCACCTGTGGGTGCAAAGGGCCCGGTCTCTGACGAGTCCGGTCACTGCGAGCCAGAGCTGGCTCATGCTGGGCGAGAAGGTTCTTGATGAACTTGGCGTTAGCTGATGCTGCATATGCTGCCAGACAAGTGTCCTTCAAGACTTGAGCTCCTCGCACCGAGGCTCGCTCGCTCCAAGATTCTCACCACTTCAAGCCAAGATCCTGGTCTGGGATCTCTCATGGATGTGGGTCGATGGGCGCCGAATATTTTGCCGCCGATGTACTGTACAGTATCCACATCAATCAAGCGCGGAGACACTCGATGAAGCGCGCCACCGTGGCACTGACGCCAGCGCTTCAAAAAGCCGGTGAATGCTGATGCAAAGTTTGACTTGACCGAGCAAGATCAAATTTGCAGCTTGCACGTGAAGGGACAGTGAGTAATGCGCGTTAGCGTCGCGGCGAGACTTGGCGAGTGCAGCGAGATCACGCGGCCGCCACGCTGTGTGGCATGTGGGGACAGCTCGGAGACCACCCGATGGCGTTGATTCGGGCCAGCGCTGTTGAGGCCGCTGGAGCGTTGCACATGCGCCCTGGTTGGTGAGGTTTGACACGGGTGGAGGTGTCTCCACATTGTCTTACAATACAGTGGCTGGTAGTCAGGCCAGTTGAGGCGTCTGCAACTTGTGGAGCTTGCAGCGCCAGGAGTTGACGTGCTGCGCCGTTGCCACAAGATGCGCGCGTTGGCAGCGCCCGGCGGAATGGCAAGTCTTGAGCTACTGTACAGTACTACATGTACGCGTGAGCGATTCGGCGGGGAGGAGGCGGAAGTGAATAGACTGACACAACCCACCTGATAAAAATTTGCGCGGACTCTAGGCGTGCGTGTTGTGATGGCTGAGTTGGATTCGGATCTGCAGGCTGGGTTGCGTTAGACTCGTACGACGTCAGCGTTGAACGATGCTTGGAAATTCTGAAGTACTGAAGGGTGCTTTCGGCCAAATGACGGCGCCGATGTACTGAACCATCTCAATGACTTTCTTGGTGTTCTCCAAACTCTGCGCCTACCGTGTTCCCCCCGTGGTACTTTGCCAAAGGGGGGCGCCTTTCATCGATATCATCGATGAAAGGCCTGAAGCGTTGCTCATTGGCTCATAATGAAATTTAAGCTATTCTATTGGATGAAACCGCGAAAAGGTGGGGAAACACAACTTCGTGTACACGACCGCGAAAAAGTTGCCCATCATTTTATCTTGAAAATCCGAGTGGGGGGGGCAGCTCATCGATGAAAAACCGGGGGACAGCTCATCGACAGATAGTGAGCCAGGTTACCTCGCTGTTGCTATACTTTCGACTCATTCGACCGTTGCTAGAGGGTTGCATTCGTATAGCCTCTCACTTTCGAGTTACCTATCTACTGCAGATTGTGTAGATCGAGCGTTAAATTGAAATGACCAGACAGCTGATACCGTACAATTCACTTCGTGTCCAACGATTACAATTAATACTTCAGTACGTAAGTATCAGTAATTTATCAGTTGATCCCGGGCAACACCTCGACAACAACTCGCAGTTCCGGGGCCAAACTCGTGGTGCGGATAATGTAGGCACAAACCAAAGAAATGAAAGTATTCCGATGCTAACAACGGATCTATTGCAGAACAACGCATTATTGCCGCTTCGCTAAATGCTGAATTGCCAAGAATTTATCTTGCCAAGGTGACCTCAAGCTCTTCAAGCTTCTGCAGAAGCAACTCGTACGGTTTTCGGTTTGGCGCTGGTTCTGTCGTGCGTTCTGTATACTTCAAAGCAAAAAAAGGTGACCATTCAGACTCTCAGATTGAGAGTGAGAACGGGGTCAAGTCGACCGCGAATCGGCTGCAGATGCGAGTGCTTTACAACCTACACGCTTCTTGCCAACCATATAGCATTGGGAAGTCATTACAACAGTGTTCACCAATGATAGATGATCGAAACTTTCTAGGCAAGAACTTGACATGCTTTCCGCGTGGTGATGCCATCATTCGAGTCTCAGGACATCTAACGTCCTCCCTTCTTTCTCCAGGCTTCGCTGAAGGCAAGCCAGAGCTTGTATCCGTTGGTTAAATTCCACCTCACTCAGTTTCTTCCCAGTAAGCCCAAGCTCCTTGTACACACGGCCTTGGGGTCCATTTTAGCGCTCAGCCAAGCCTTGATCTTCACGTTGTTGGGGATTTTCTTGTTGACCGGATTCTCTATCTTGCTGAAAAAGGAGTAAACGCTAGACGGGATGAGATCTCTTTCTTCAGCCTCAGTACCAGCATCAGTCGCGTCGATAATTTGCAACGAGCGCTTGGTAGGGAGGGTCCCAGACCAGGGTCCAGCGTTTACGGAGAATCCTGGGCTCGATTGATATTCTTTTGTCGTCGAAGCCGCGTCGATGCTGGCCAGGACGGCAACAACGACCAGGAGCAAAGCGTACGCTTGTAGTCTCCCCATGATCCTGGCAGTGAGCTTCAGTTCTTTCGTCACAAAGTAATTTGGGAACTGAGAAGGTAGAGTGAAGCGTCCCGCGGGCCGAATCGATGGAACAGAGCCCCCCCATAACGCACGGAGTGATGTTTCGGATAAAAGCTGCTGGATGTGCGAATGCGCTACAAACTGTTTTGAAGCATTCTTGCTACCATTTGGCCGCTTGATGGTATTGTGTGGCGGAGTTAGTCCGTTTCGCACGGAAAGGGTCTCCTGCCGCCAAGAGCTCACTTCGAGAAAACACCGCTAAGCAACAAACAAGTTAATATCTGCTTTCACCGACCCGCTTCCTCAAGCTCCGCACTATTTGGGGCTTCTCTACTAGGTTGCTCATTCAAGGAAGAAGGCCACCATATTTGCAACATATTACATGTAGGAGGCAGCAAACGTTTTCCATCACTACTGCAGTGTTTTAGCGAGGGGCTCCGCTACGAAGTTACTGGTGCCATCGTATATTTCTTGAAATTTATTATCGGGGTATAGCGCATGGGGCTACATAATAATTTATGACCGCACAGTGCACATGGCAGACAAGAATGTGCCGGCGATATCCATGTACTCTACGGTTTACACGAATACAGTGGATACGATAGGAGGACGAGACGATCCTTCGTGAAACACGAACAGCGTAGGAATGTCTTCGAGTGGATTTTATTGCAAATGTTCGGCAGCATTTTCCAAGTATGTTCGAGATGCGATGACGATCCATGTTCAGTCTTCGTCAGTTGAAAGCCGTGAATTCAATGAACGAACATGAAAAGTGGATTTGAACGTGTGTATGGAGTTTGAGTTATCAACACGAGCCTGAAGGCTCACACATGCAGATGTATGTATAGTGCTGCGCAAACGACGAGCCGGGCCATCAAAAACGGCAAGAGGACTGAACTGCATCACTGCTGCGAGTCAGAAGTCTTGCTTGAGCCGGGTCGTTCACGTGCTCTTGGTGGTCGAAATCGTTTCGGTCTTGCCGATGGCGTGGATGTTCGGACTGTTAGAGGACGATCTTCATCGGTGGCTCAGTAGCGTACCCAGGCTACTTCGTCTCGTAAGCCGTAGGCAGCGTGGTCTTGACTGGGTCCTTAGGTCCACCCGGGTACTTGGAAGGCGCCTCCGTGGACTCGTATCCCTTCGACTCCTTGGGGTCTTCAGCCGGGGTCTCCGTGGACTCGTAACCCTTGGGAGCCTTCGGATATTCGATCGGCGCCTCCGTGGACTTGTATCCCTTGGGGTCTTGGGGTCAACTACCGGTGCCTCCGTGGATTCGTATTCCTTCGGGGCTTTTGGGTCCTTGACCGGCGCCTCGGTAGATTCATGAGGGGGGTACCCCTTCGGTGCCTCCGTGGATTCGTCCGAGTGGTATCCCTTGGGGGCCTTGGGGTCTTCAATTGGAGCCTCGGTAGTTTCGTGAGGGGGGTATCCCTTGGGAGGGTCAACGTGGTAGTCACCTGCGATCTTCTTGCCGTGCTTGTCGCCAGTCTTCAGCTCCTCGCCAACGCCTTCCGTGGTGGACGTGGCGTAGTCCGTCGTGGTGCTGCCCTCAGTCGTTTCGTCCGAGCCGATCGAGCTGTCCGAGCCCTCAGTGGTGCCATAGTTCGCTGTCGTCTTGCCTTCCTTCGTGTAGCTGCCCTCTTCCTCCGATCCGGAGGTGCTGGCACTGCTGCTGGCGCTGGTGCTGGTGCTGGTGCTGTAGTCGGTGGCCGTCTTGCTGCCGTCAGTCGTCGAGGCAGAGCCACAGTCCTCCTCGGACGCGCTGCCCTGAGTCACAGCTGACCCCGTCGAGCTCGTTCCGTAGTCCTCCGCCGACTGGCTGCCCTGAGACGCACTGGATTAATCGTAGTTGCTTGTGCTAGTGGTTGAGCCATATCCATAGACAAACGCAGTCTTCCCACACTCAGTGTTTACACTTGCCTACGAGCCCGTGAAGTAGTCCACCGTCGTCTGCTCACCCTCCGAAGCGCTGGTCGAGTAGGTGGCGCTTCCGGTGCTGCTTCCTTCCGTGCTGGTCGATTCAGACACGTAATTAACGCTTCCGGTGCCGTAGTCCGTGGTGGTTTGGCTGCCCTCGGTACTGGTCGATTCACTCGTGTAGGTGGCACTGCCCGTGCTCGACGTTGCATACTCCGTTTGCGTGTAGTCGGTCGACTCGCTAGCTGTGTAGCTTTCAGTGCTTTCGGTGCTTCCCTCCGTGCTGGTTGAAGCGGACGAGTAGATGGCGCTCCCAGTGTTGTAGTCGTCAATGGTGGTTTGGCTGCCTTCCGTGCTGGTGACGTAGGTGGCGCTTCCGGTGCTGTAGTACACATCCGTTTGGCTGGCTTCACCTCCCTCCGTCATGGTCGATCCAGTCGTGTACGTGGCACTTCCGGTGGTGTAGTCCTCCGAGGTTTGGCTCCCTTCCGTCGACTCGCCAGACCAGTAGGTCGCACTACCGGTGCTGTAGTCCACCATCGTTTGGCCTTCTTCCGTTTGGTACGTCGGACTTCCAGTGCTGTAGTCGACGGCAGTTTGGCTTCCCTCAGTAGAGGTGGTCGCCTCCGTTGTGTACGTCGCGCTTCCGGTGGAGTACGTTCCGTAGTCAATGTCTCCTTCGGTGGCACTCGACTCAGTCGTGTAGACAGCGCTTCCGGTGCTGGCAGAGCCGTAGGTCGCGGTAGTCTCTTCGCCCTCCGTGGTCTCCTCAGAGGTCAACTGGGTCGAGTAGCTCACGCCGCCCTCTGTGGCAGGAGTGGTGGTGGTGGTGGTGGAGGCACTGTCGTAGTCGGCTGTACCGTAGTCCACGCTCGAGTCGTCCTGGGAAGGGTAGGTGGCGTCTCCATAGCCTCCGCTCACAGTACCCGTCGGCGCAGGCGTCGGGGCGCTGTCGTAGTCATCGTCGTAGCTGTAGTCGAAGTCTCCACCCTCCGTCGACTCGGTAGTGTACGTGGTGGGCGTGGGCGTAGAATAGCCACCACTGGTCGAGGCTTCATCCGTGCCAACCTCGCACTTGACGGTGAGGGCGTGTCCGCAGTCGTGTCGTAGCCGACTTGCTGGCCGGATGGAGTGTACCCGGCTTCTTCGTCACCGCCACCGGTTTGGACGCCCTCGTCGTAGCTGGTTCCCCAGCCAGACCCCGTCGAGGGGAACGCACAACCCCACGTATCCTCCGTCACGTAGACACACTCGGCGTCCACGGGGGCCACGCAGTCGGTTCCGTTGAAGGACGGCAGGTACGGGTAGCAGTCGCCGACGGCGACGTCGCCCGCCTGGGGACACGTCTGGCCCACGGGCGCCGCGCCGTCACCGGAGCACGGGAAGCCGCGAGCCTCGGGCAGCGCGTAGGTGGCGTCGTACTGTACGGAGATCGGCACGTCGGCAGACGTGAGTCCCGCGGCGATGATGCCGGCTAGAGCTGCAGCGGCAGCAGGTTTTCTCGAGGCCATCGGTCAGTCAGTAGATCAATCGGTCACTTCGTAAGGAGGAGGAGGAGGTCGATGTCACCGCGAACGGGGAAGTTGAGAAATGAGAGCGATCGACTTGCGAGACGAACAAGAGGCTCGTGAGAGGGGCCCCTGGGCTTCACTGCTTGCTTGCTTGGGTCCAGACGCGCCTTAAAGGGGCCCTCTTTGGGGATCCCTCGATCGTAGAAGCCCAGTGAGTACTCCTTGAGGCTTTCTCGAAACGGATGATAAATGATACCGACGGCTTGGCGGGGCGCGGAGCCTGTCGTGGCTGCATATGATCGGGGCTTTCCTGTTGCAGCGACTATTATAGCGCAAGGGTGGGCGGGGGTGGTGTAATGGGGTCTGGGAATCGGTGGAAGGAGTTACCATAGTTCTGTACAAGGGCATTAGTTTTCATTTTAAAAAGTGTGTGCTTTCTATGAAAGGAGACGCTATTTCACCTGCCTGCCTTTAGGTTCCGGTGCTAGACAGATGCCAAGCACCATCCCTGCTTTAATAGATGGACGATTGCAATAACTCAATAGTACGAGAAACCTAAATCAGTCGCAGTTTCAGTCGACTAGAGCGGCGGTAACGAACGAGATGAGATGGCTACACTACCATACTAGAGTATAGCAAACTCGTGGTTGAAACGTAACTCCATGGATGTAGTCCCCGTGTGCACGAACACAGCGATAAATTTCGTTAGCGGTTGGACGAACGCCGGTGACGTACGTGTCAAAATCTAGCTTAGTAAATTAGGTTATGTGAATTCCTTACACTAATCCGACTAAATGGTGCGGTGAGTTCTAGTTTGGATACTACAAAGTCGGCGACGAATCGCTCGCGAGCCCGCGTCGCTGGAGACGGTGACAAACATCGCCACCAGAACGGCAACCACAAGGAAACTCGTCGACGACGTTGCGGAGCTCTTTTCCACTGGACTGGGCACGCCCTGTCGAAGTTTCGCCGCCATCTGAGCAGCTGCGTGGACATCCACCGCTTTTGCATTGTTGACGTGAGTTGCCCCCACTCCATTGACCGCCTCCTTGTCCTCCTCAACCAGAACGTTCTCCTTCTCCGCCTCGCTTTCTTCCTCGGAGTGCGAGTCGAATTCCCAGTCTTCAACGGCGTCTGGAGTTTCCACATCCTCGTCCTCGTCTTCTTCAGGGTACAGCTTCCAATCACCGCCCACAGTCTCCTCTACTTCCGTCGGATCCTCATACGGGACCCAGTGCAGCTGGCCACACGAGTTCGTGTCGTTCATCCAGCCTTCGAGCGAGATGTTGGCGAACTTGAGGTAGCTTTCAAACGACCGCACCTTGCCGAAGCCGTACTTCTCGTACTCGAAGGTATCAACTGGTCCCTTGAACGGGATCCCGAGGCGGAGACGCACGCGGTTGCGGGCCATTTCCGTGTCCAACTCCTTCTTCACCGGGTCCATCGGCGACGCCCAGAAGCTCGCCGGCTTCTTCGAGTAGTTGTGGTACAGTACGTTGCCCAGTCTACTCGGCGAGTACAAGTCGTAGCCGTACGTCCAGTAGTTGGCAGACCGCATGAACTCCTCGCCGTCCCAGAGCCACGGCGTGTGCGAGTCGATCAGCACCCTGCGCTCTGCGTGGCACTTGCTGAACGAGTAGCCGCCGCCCCAAAGCGCCGCCATCTGCGGCATCCACGAGTCTTTGATCAAACTGGCGCCCACGATACGTGTCAAGCCATTCCCACCACGGACAGTAGTGCACAGGTGAGGGATCGAGTTGATGATTGCGTTGTCTCCGTTCTCCTTGACCATGCCGTCGTGTGTGTGGTGCGGGTACATGGTCATGACCGCCATCTCGTTGTCGATCGACGCCCAGTCCGCCAGGATGTTTTCGTCCCAACGGTTCGTGAAGATGCTGTGGCCGTCCACTTGCAGACAAAACTCTTGGTCCCCACCAGCTTCTGCTGCAGGTGACGAGCCGTCGTGCATCCTGCCGACTCGGCCGCGTCGCGAGTGTCCACCGTGATCTGGGCCTTGTACCGGCACTCTTGGTCTTCGGGCCACTCCTCCGCCGCCATCTTGCAGTACTCGTCGAGACACGTCGGGTCTCCCTCGTAGATTTGCTCCAGGATGCCGAACTGCAGCCGCTCCGGGTGCGTCGCTCGCTTCAGCGCCGTGAACAGGGTCTTGCCGCACCGATAGCCGTCCCGGAAGACCGACGAGCCCACGAACATGTCGAAGGAGTCGGGGATTCGAGCTGGAGGCGGCCGCAAGTCGCTTTGGGTCTCGTCCAGCGGAATGTGCTGCACGCGCGGGTTCAGCTTGGCCGACTTGGTCCAGTTGTCCCAGTGGATGGTAGACTCATGGACGCCAGCGTCAGCTTCGCCGTCGGCTTTGAGTTGGCTGCTGGCGTCGCCGTCCGCGGTTGCAATTGCCAGGAGCGCTGCAGCACAAGTCACGAGTCGCAGCATGATCTTGGGTGGTTGAGTCGATGGGTGTGTAAATTAGAGACTGAGGCCAGGATGCTCGTAGGTAGCGCCCGCCTTTCACGACCGCTCGAGTGGGGTCGCCTACGTCAGCGTTCGTCTGTCGTGAAACGCTGAAGAAGTCCAGAGAAACAATACGATAAGCACGCTAGGAGGCGTGCGCCACCTTAACCCTGCCAGCAAACTTTTACAGATAGTGCGTCCATGTTTCCACGATGGAAAGAGAACTAGAAACAAGGATTGATTATATTTGTATTTGCTGCGGTTTAGAAACAAGGATTTAGGATAATTGCACTCAACCTTGAAACTGAAACGATGTGGTGGTGTATCCATCTCATTTCGTTCGTTACTCCAAGTCCATTGACAATCGACTATCGACAATGGACCATTGTCGATAGTCGATTGAAACCGCTAATAGGCTTCGAGAAACTCTCGTCTAAGCGTATAGAGGCGTCGCAAACAAACAAAGCAACGTCGAGCATCGTACTCGCTGCTTGTCTGGTGAACCGGGACTTGAAGACAGCGAATGCGTCTGAATAGCGGCGGCTGGATCAACCGTAGAAAACAGCCCATATGTAGGCACTGAAATACATAGAAATTAGTTTCCACGAACCAGCTAACAGCCTCATTATACTTACGCCCCACCATCCTCTTTTCTCCCTCTTCATCCCCAAGTGTACACAGCTAAGCCCACTAGTCGCTGCAACAGGAAAGCCCCGATCATATGCAGCCACGACAGGCTCCGCGCCCCGCCAAGCCGTCGGTATCATTTATCATCCGTTTCGAGAAAGCCTCAAGGAGTACTCACTGGGCTTCTACGATCGAGGGATCCCCAAAGAGGGCCCCTTTAAGGCGCGTCTGGACCCAAGCAAGCAAGCAGTGAAGCCCAGGGGCCCCTCTCACGAGCCTCTTGTTCGTCTCGCAAGTCGATCGCTCTCATTCCTCAACTTCCCCGTTCGCGGTGACATCGACCTCCTCCTCCTCCTTACGAAGTGACCGATTGATCTACTGACTGACCGATGGCCTCGAGAAAACCTGCTGCCGCTGCAGCTCTAGCCGGCATCATCGCCGCGGGACTCACGTCTGCCGACGTGCCGATCTCCGTACAGTACGACGCCACCTACGCGCTGCCCGAGGCTCGCGGCTTCCCGTGCTCCGGTGACGGCGCGGCGCCCGTGGGCCAGACGTGTCCCCAGGCGGGCGACGTCGCCGTCGGCGACTGCTACCCGTACCTGCCGTCCTTCAACGGAACCGACTGCGTGGCCCCGTGGACGCCGAGTGTGTCTACGTGACGGAGGATACGTGGGGTTGTGCGTTCCCTCGACGGGGTCTGGCTGGGGAACCAGCTACGACGAGGGCGTCCAAACCGGTGGCGGTGACGAAGAAGCCGGGTACACTCCATCCGGCCAGCAAGTCGGCTACGACACGACTGCGGACACGCCCCTCACTGTCAAGTGCGAGGTTGGCACGGATGAAGCCTCGACCAGTGGTGGCTATTCTACGCCCACGCCCACCACGTACACTACCGAGTCGACGGAGGGTGGAGACTTCGACTACAGCTACGACGATGACTACGACAGCGCCCCGACGCCTGCGCCGACGGGTACTGTGAGCGGAGGCTATGGAGACGCCACCTACCCTTCCCAGGACGACTCGAGCGTGGACTACGGTACAGCCGACTACTACAGTGCCTCCTCCACCACCACCACTCCTGCCACAGAGGGCGGCGTGAGCTACTCGACCCAGTTGACCTCTGAGGAGACCACGGAGGGCGAAGAGACTACCGCGACCTACGGCTCTGCCAGCACCGGAAGCGCTGTCTACACGACTGAGTCGAGTGCCACCGAAGGAGACATTGACTACGGAACGTACTCCACCGGAAGCGCGACGTACACAACGGAGGCGACCACCTCTACTGAGGGAAGCCAAACTGCCGTCGACTACAGCACTGGAAGTCCGACGTACCAAACGGAAGAAGGCCAAACGATGGTGGACTACAGCACCGGTAGTGCGACCTACTGGTCTGGCGAGTCGACGGAAGGGAGCCAAACCTCGGAGGACTACACCACCGGAAGTGCCACGTACACGACTGGATCGACCATGACGGAGGGAGGTGAAGCCAGCCAAACGGATGTGTACTACAGCACCGGAAGCGCCACCTACGTCACCAGCACGGAAGGCAGCCAAACCACCATTGACGACTACAACACTGGGAGCGCCATCTACTCGTCCGCTTCAACCAGCACGGAGGGAAGCACCGAAAGCACTGAAAGCTACACAGCTAGCGAGTCGACCGACTACACGCAAACGGAGTATGCAACGTCGAGCACGGGCAGTGCCACCTGCACGAGTGAATCGACCAGTACCGAGGGCAGCCAAACCACCACGGACTACGGCACCGGAAGCGTTAATTACGTGTCTGAATCGACCAGCACGGAAGGAAGCAGCACCGGAAGCGCCACCTACACGACCAGCGCTTCGGAGGGTGAGCAGACGACGGTGGACTACAGCACGGGCTCGTCGGCAAGTGGCAACACTGAGGGTGGGAAGACTGCGATTGACTATGGCTATGGCACAACCACTAGCACCAGCACCTACGAGTCAACCAGTGCGTCTCAGGGCAGCCAGTCGGCGGAGGACTACGGAACGAGCTCGACGGGGTCAGCTGTGACTCAGGGCAGCGCGTCCGAGGAGGACTGTGGCTCTGCCTCGACGACTGACGGCAGCAAGACGGCCACCGACTACAGCACCAGCACCAGCACCAGCGCCAGCAGCAGTGCCAGCACCTCCGGATCGGAGGAAGAGGGCAGCTACACGAAGGAAGGCAAGACGACAGCGAACTATGGCACCACTGAGGGCTCGGACAGCTCGATCGGCTCGGACGAAACGACTGAGGGCAGCACCACGACGGACTACGCCACGTCCACCACGGAAGGCGTTGGCGAGGAGCTGAAGACTGGCGACAAGCACGGCAAGAAGATCGCAGGTGACTACCACGTTGACCCTCCCAAGGGATACCCCCCTCACGAAACTACCGAGGCTCCAATTGAAGACCCCAAGGCCCCCAAGGGATACCCCTCGGACGAATCCACGGAGGCACCGAAGGGGTACCCCCTCATGAATCTACCGAGGCGCCGGTCAAGGACCCAAAAGCCCCGAAGGAATACGAATCCACGGAGGCACCGGTAGTTGACCCCAAGACCCCCAAGGGATACAAGTCCACGGAGGCGCCGATCGAAGATCCGAAGGCTCCCAAGGGTTACGAGTCCACGGAGACCCCGGCTGAAGACCCCAAGGAGTCGAAGGGATACGAGTCCACGGAGGCGCCTTCCAAGTACCCGGGTGGACCTAAGGACCCAGTCAAGACCACGCTGCCTACGGCTTACGAGACGAAGTAGCCTGGGTACGCTACTGAGCCACCGATGAAGATCGTCCTCTAACAGTCCGAACATCCACGCCATCGGCAAGACCGAAACGATTTCGACCACCAAGAGCACGTGAACGACCCGGCTCAAGCAAGCCTTCTGACTCGCAGCAGTGATGCAGTTCAGTCCTCTCGCCGTTTTTGATGGCCCGGCTCGTCGTTTGCGCAGCACTATACATACATCTGCATGTGTGAGCCTTCGGCTCGTGTTGATAACTCAAAACTCAATACACGCGTTCATCTTTCTGCGAACACTAAATTGTGGAATCAGTATTAATATCTGGTAGATTACAGTGATATCCGTAAGTGGCATGTTTCCGGTCATTACACATTTCCGGTCAAGCCAAATCTATATTAAGGGGCGATTTTTGCACCAACCTACCAATGCCAATATTGCTCCGATTTCATTCAAATTTTCACAGCTTGCTAACACGACGATTAGCTTTCTTTTACTATTTTCTGGGTTAGTTTTCACTGCGAATTGGCGATAATACACTGGCAAGCATTTTAGCCCTACCGGCTCCAGTCATGGCAGCAGCTGGAGGTACATAGAAAGGGTATTTTTGGCCTGCGCTGCGATGACCGGAATGGCAAGCACCTTGCTCGGCCAAGTGGAAGTCTAGTGGCGCCCGAAGCTTGTCCTACACCTTCCCAGATCCTTCTAGTGTCGATAGGGACAGCTTAGAATAACAGGATCTCGTCCTTAACGGCGTCAGAGCACGATGTCGGAGGCGCCTTTTTATATAGAAATTTGTATGGAGAGCTCGTTTTGACTTGCTTTTTGTATGGTGAACAGGTGACCGGTAATGTGATACATGGACGGCAATACACCCTCTCCTAATCTTGATTTTTGTATGGGTCCTTAAGTGACCGGAAATACGTAGTTCACGGATATAGCCTTCAAAATTAGCATTAATATTAACACAATACCATGCAAAGAAAAGTTGTCGAGTCAAGTATGCTCTTTGCTCGGAAGGCTGCGTGGAGATACTGGTCGAGATGTTCTGCTCGGCCTCGACCTACCCGCCGCTGCTGGGTCTCGAGCCACCTGCCGCTGCTGGCCTCGGGTTACCCGCTTCGTGGACTTCAACGGTCAAGTAGTGCGTAGTAAACTTAAAAGAAACTATAAAACTCCGCATGGAAACTCACAGTAATGGGGCTTCGCCCAATTAATGTTCCACAAATTTAAAAATCCACGTTTGCTTCTAATGTTTGATGTACTACTATTACTAACATGTAAGCTCAAATGAAGTGATATTTGACAGTGGAAGTAATATTTCAGACGAAAAAGTACCAAAAAAAAAGCTAAGCCGTAGACTCATGCGTGTTCCTCAAACATATCTAAATACTGCGGTGTGTTCTTCCGTGCATGGTTCCGCAAACTCGTCGACGGATTGCTCGAGAGCCAGCGTCACTGGAGATTGTGATAAACATGGCCACCGCAACGACCACCCCAACGAAAGTCGACGACGACATTCCAGCGCTCCTTTCAACTGGACTGGGCACGCTTTGTCGAAGTTTCACCGCCATGTGAGCCGCGTGGCGGTCGTCAACTGCCTCTTCATCCCCAGCCTCCTCGTTCAACTCCTCTGGAACGTCCTCCTCGTCCACATCTCCTTCTGGTTCGGCATCCTCTTCTCCCTCCGGGTACAGCTTCCAGCCATCACCCACGATCTCCTCTACTTCCGTCGGATCCTCATACGGGACCCAGTGCAGCTGGCCGCACGAGTTCGTGTCGTTCATCCAGCCTTCGAATGATACGTTGGCAAACTCAAGGAAGCTCTCGAACGACCGCACCGTACCGAAGCCGTACTTCTCGAGTTCGAAGGTATCAACTGGTCCCTTGAACGGGATCCCGAGACGAAGACGCACGCGGTTCTCGGCCATCTCCGTGTCCCGCTCTTTCTTCTCAGGATCAATCGGTGCTGCCCAGACGCTCTCCGGCTTCTTGGAGTAGTTGTGATACAGCACGTTGCCCAGTCTACTCGGCGAGTACAAGTCGTAGCCGTACGTCCAGTAGTTGGCAGACCGCATGAACTCCTCGCCGTCCCAGAGCCACGGCGTGTGCGAGTCGATCAGCACCCTGCGCTCTGCGTGGCACTTGCTGAACGAGTAGCCGCCGCCCCAAAGCGCCGCCATCTGCGGCATCCACGAATCTTTGATCAAACTGGCGCCCACGATACGCGGCAGACCATTGCCACCGCGAATAGTAGTGCACAGATGAGGGATCGAATTGGTGACAGTGTTGTCGCCCTCCTCATTGATCATGTAGCTGTGCGTGTGGTGCGGGTACATGGTCATGACCGCCATCTCGTTGTCGATCGACGCCCAGTCCGCCAGGATGTTTTCGTCCCAGCGGTTCGTGAAGATGCTGTGGCCGTCCACTTGCAGACAAAACTCTTGGTCCCCACCAGCTTCTGCTGCTGGTGACGAGCCGTCGTGCATCCTGCCGACTCGGCCGCGTCGCGAGTGTCCACCGTGATCTGGGCCTTGTACCGGCACTCTTGGTCTTCGGGCCACTCCTCCGCCGCCATCTTGCAGTACTCGTCGAGACACGTCGGGTCACCCTCGTAGATTTGCTCCAGGATGCCGAACTGCAGCCGCTCCGGGTGCGTCGCTCGCTTCAGCGCCGTGAACAGGGTCTTGCCACACCGATAGCCGTCCCGGAAGACCGACGAGCCCACGAACATGTCGAAGGAGTCGGGGATTCGAGCTGGAGGCGGCCGCAAGTCGCTTTGGGTCTCGTCCAGCGGAATGTGCTGCACGCGCGGGTTCAGCTTGGCCGACTTGGTCCAGTTGTTCCACTCGACGGTCGACTCACTGGCTTCGGCTTCATCGTCGACTTGGCTCTTGGCATTGCTCGCAAGTGCGAGGAGTAGCGCAGTGCACGTCACGAGTCGCAGCATGAGGACTTGGAGGTCGAGTCGGCGGTGCAAATTGGAGACTGAGGGGCCTACGGTCGCAAGGTCCTTCCTTAATAATGCAGACGTGCTACTGCCGCCTTTCACGACTGCTCGGGTGGATCGCGAAGTACGTCAGACGCCAACGTTCGTGTTTCAGTTTTATTTGAAACGGTGGAAACGCTGGACAAGTCCGGAAAGCAACCGGGTGCAATGGTATGCACCCATGCATAAGGCATTGCGTTGCTTTTATAGAATTAGGAAACGGCGGCGAGAAATATTTCCGGGTTTGATAGAAAAAATGACCTCCACGTGTTTGAGTTTTCTACGCTTTGCCTACTTTTTCTAGGAGTTCCTCTGATGTGTGTCGTAAAGAATGACCGATTGAAGCTGGTCTCCAATTATCTCTCTTTTGGCACTCCATAGTGGCAGAAACCCATTTTTTTATTGGAGCCGAACATTTCCGAATCTAGCTAAGAACTCCGGGTAGACAGTCACAACCGTGATGGAGGTAAACCATGAGCAAGTGCAGGCATAGTAGTCGAGACAAGAGAACATCGGCGCATATGCTCACTTCGGCCAACTTGGTACCGATTTCCGAGCGAAGTCGATCAAAAGAACCCTACATTTTGAATACTGTGTACTTGCAGTATACTGAATACACCACCACGGTTTTGAGTTTTTCTAGTCGTGACTGAGGTGGTGAGCTCTCGATACGCAGCTTCGTCGGATGGCCCGGGACTTGCTGTCGTTGGAGAGCGTGACGAAGAGAGCGACCAAAACGACGCCAAGCAGCCCCCACGCTGGCATATTGGACGAGTTTTGCTTCGACGACTGGATTGCTCCCTTCCGCAGTTGCACCATGTCGCCGATTCCAGCGCCGTTCTTCTCGTGGGCGCTCAGTGCGCGCTGCCTGACCACATCCTCAGCTTCGTCCTCGAACATCTCGCGTGCCACGCGCTTGGCCAGCCGAGGGCTCTCGTTGTAGTCGTCCCATTGCGACGGCACGTGCTGCTGCGGCGTCGGATACCGATCAACCAGTTCTCCAGGACGCATCTTCCAGCCGCCGCCCACGATCTCCTCCACCTCCGAGGCGTTCGTGTACGGCACCCAGTGCAGTTGTCCGCACGAGTTGGTCTCGTTCATCATGCCCTCGAAGCTCATGTTGGCGAACTTCATGTACTGCTCGAAGGAGCGCGCCGTGCCGAACCTGTACTTGTTGAGCTCGTAGCCGTCCACGGGCCCCTTGAAGTCGATCCCCACACGGAGACGCACTCGGTTGTGGGTCATGTCCATCTCGAGCGCCTTCTTCGCGGGATCGTACGGAGACTCCCAGAAGCTGGCGGGTTTCTTGGAGTAATTGTGGTACAACACGTTGCCGATCCGACTGGGCGAGTACAGATCGTAGCCGTGCGTCCAATAGTCCGCCGAGCGCAGGAACTCCTCGCCGTCCCAAAGCCACGGGGTGTGGGAATCCACAGGCACATTGCGCTCTGCGTGGCACTTGCTGAAGGACAGACCTCCGCCCCATAACGCCGACATTTGGGGGATCTTGGCGTTGCGCTTGATGCTGGCTCCGACGATCCGGGTCAATCCGTTGCCGCCCTTGACGGTAGTGCAGAGGTGCGGGATCCAATCCGGCGCATTGTTGTCTCCGTTCTCCTTGATAAAGTCGTGCAGGTCGTGCGGGTAGACCGTGAGCACGGCCATCTCGTTGTCGATGCCCTTCCACTCGTCCAGCATGATCTCGTCCCAGCCGTTGGTGAAGATGCTGTGGCCGTCCACTTGGAGACAGAACTCCTCGTCCCCGATCATCTGCTGCTGCTGGTGGCGGGCGGTAGTGCAGCCCGACGCTTCGCCCGCCGGTCGGGGGTTCACTTGGATCCGATCCTTGTAGCGACACTCCGGGTAGTCGGGCCACTCCGCCAGTGCCATCTTGCAGTACTCGTCCACGCAGGTGGGGTCCCCTCCACCAACTGCTCTAGGATCCCGAACCGGAGCCTCTCGGGGTAAACCGCGCGCTTCAGAGCCGTAAACAGCGTCTTGCCACAGCGATGACCGTCTCGGAAGACGGAGGATCCGATGTGGATCTCGAAGGACGTCGGGATCTTGGCCGGAGGAGGGCGCAGACTCTGGTCGTACGGGGCCAACGGCACGTGTTGCACCGTCGGGTCCAGCGTCAGGAACGTGCTAGTGCCCAGTACATTGATCACGGGGGCGTCGTCGCTATAGGAGCGCACACCCGCGAGCGCAGCCAGCCCGAGCGACAGCAAGCTTTTCATCGTCGGGGGCACGTATGCGTGGTCGGTGTCGGAAGTCGGGGAATGGCGATTCGAGGCCCTCCGACGCGTCCGTCCGTGGAAATCCTAGCGACGCCTCCTCCAAAGGACAGTCGAACGGATGAACGGACGCTGGCGATCCTTCCTTCAACCGGACCAGCGGGCGTTCATTAGGGAACGGCCTTTGGTACGTTCGATCGTAGAGCTCAGATGCTGGCCAGCATATGAGCCCCAGGCATCATGCTGGGGCGATATGGGTAAAGGTTACATGTGACTTCGGACGCTGGAAGTGATACGTCCAGAACTTTTCCGGTGTTAGACGGGTGCTAAGAGCTCAGACAAATAAATGCTACTTACATGTAGGCGCCTGTCCTACTATTTGCAACACGGTCACAGAGGCTGGTTGATCGCAGCTGGCTGCATCTTGCAGCGTCTACCGAGACCGCGTGGTAAGACCAAGTAACTTAGTTTTCAGGCGAAGTTATCTAGGATTTACGCTCGTAGAATCATTCAGCTACATCTGTCTGTGGCTAAATCGATGGATTTCACCCAGTTTAGAAGAGTCAAATGCGCTTGACTACGTCTCGGATGCTTCACTGCAATGTTCTGCAGTTGGCAGATTGCGTCCGGAACGGCTCTGAGGCGTCTTAGTCCCCCGAGTGTGTTGCCAACGGAATGACGACTTTGAGACTCCGTGTAGGTAATATACACTCTGAACCTGTTCGAAGTTGGTATCCTTCATCGAAACTGAAGCATGTAGAAATTTTACGACCGCGAGTATTATGTATAGTATTAGCATGGGTGCCGCATAATTGGTCAAACACGACATATATATTCCTGGGAGCACGTTGGTGACGAGGGTGCTGCTGAAAAAAAGAAGGGCTAGAAATGCAGAGGTACAAGTAATGATTGCTAACAACACTAGCTTTTATTCAAGAAGTTATTAGATATGTGCATTCGCTTCCCCAAATTCTTGTCTATTGGTTCGCCTCACTAATCGGATTCCACTCGGGGATGGAGGCGGTGGAAGCTGTTCCTTGCCACGGGCCCAAGACTTCGTCCTTGCTCCACGGGATCAACGGCTGAATCTGCGTCTGCGCTTTGCGAGGTGGAGAGGCGGCCGGGTTCCTCCCAACGAGCTGTGGTGGAGCTGCTGGTACCGTCTTTTCGTCGGACTGCTCTGCTGCTTCGTACTTGCACCGATAAAGTTGAACTGGTTGGTGGCCATCGCAAGAAGCTGCGGGCTTAGAGGGATTTGAGGCGCAGGGGCGACCTTTGACTTGGGCGACCCCAGCCACTCCATGCTCCCCGCGTCCACAGCCGCGACTACGTGGGCAAATACGCGGCGCTTTTGCTTGTTCGAGGACGGACTGGGGCTTAAGTTGCTGCTAGTAGCGATAGGAGGCAGCTCAACGCCTAGCTGTCGCTCGAGCATCTGCTTCACAGGGCTCGTAGTGCTCGATACCGAGCTTAAATTCGGATAGATCGCCGAGATCCGAACTTGATACAGACGAAGCTTCTCCAGCAAGAAGAGAAGCACTTCGTGTGCATCGGAGGATGACAATTCGTCCAACGCTGGGCGTTGTGCTAAGACTCGTCGGCCGAACGTCTCCATGGTCGCCGTGCTTGGAGCGTGCTGGATCAACTCTTCAACGCGCTTATTGACTTCGACGGCGCATGCTGGGTTCACTTCTGGGTCTGCGTGGAGCGGTTCCGTCCATCCCTCACGCTTGTGGAGTCGCTGAGCGTCAGCGGCTTCGTCGAGCGAGCGATAGAGGAATTGGATGACTTCGTCTTGCTGCGCCAGCATGAACTGCCGCTCTCGCTGGAACACACGGAGCCACTCAATCGCACGCTGCAGCTGCGCTTCGAGTTCACTTCGCTTCTGCTTCTCCGCCTCAAGCGCTTCGTGCGTTGAGGCATCCATTCTTTCGTCAGCCGTGACGTCCTTAACCCCAGTACCCCCAGCAGCAACGGGGCTACTGAGCTCAAGCTCAAGTGGCGTAACACCCTCGGAAGTCTTGGGGTGCTGCAGCCTGGCCAGGATCTTCTGGTAGTAGCGGTTCTTCTTGGCCATCAACTGCTCGTTGGCTTCCAGCACCGTGTTCTTGGCTCGTAAAGTGGCCGCCTCCTTCTGTGCAGCGTCGAGTTTCTCCAGTAGACGCTCCGTCTCGCGGCTCTGGAACGCCAGCTCCTGCGTGAAGTGCTCGTTCTCCAGCAACGTTCGCTGTGTCGTCGACGCCACCTGGTCGTTCGTGCGCAGCATCAACTCCGCCTTGGCAGCCTGCAACCGCCCCATGAGCTCCTGCTTGGCACGCGCCTGCTCCACGAGATTGTTCCGCTCTAGATCCTGCATTTGGGTCTGGAACGCCGCTCGCTGAGCGTCCAACTGCGTCTCGAGCGCGCGTGTGTGGGCCTCCAACTCGCGCTTAGCGACTGCGAACGCGTGCACCTGACGCAGTTCCTCCTTCAGCGCTGCAGCTTCTTCCTGGGCCTTCTCCTGCTCTATGACTCGCTCACTCTGCTCCATCTCCAGTCGCTCTTGCGCCGCCGCCGCGACCTTCTCCGTCTCCGCCTGCGAGTCGCTCAGCGCCTTCTCCAGCTCGGCAATGCGCGCCATGTGCTCGTCCGTCTTGTCGTGGAAGTAGTGGAACATCTCGCTCTGCTCGTGGGTCTGCTTGGCCAGGGTCTGCTTGAGGAACGCCACCTCCTCCTTCAGCACGCGGTTCGCCGCGTCCTGCGACGTCAGGTGCTCGTTCACCAGCATCATGTCGAACGCTAGCTTGGCGTCCGTGTGGCCGATGGCCTCCAGCACCGCTTGGGACAGGATCGAGTTCGTCAGCGGCGCCACGCCCCCATTCTCCCCGCGTCGCCTGCATCGACCCCAGTCTTGGCGATGGCCTCCATTGAGCCAGCCAGCTCTTCCTCCTGTTCGTGGTCAATGCTAAGAATGCTCTAGAGGGAGGAAGGGGGTTATGTCGGACAAGTTCCTCCCGCTATTCTTGGTCCTCAGTGCCACGTCCTCAGTATCTGCCGAGACCTGGCAAACGATGGGAGTAGCAACTCGAGCGGCTGCATTCATTTTGATGAAGAACCCAGGCGTGTGTCCCTAGGCGATCGGGCGGGTGAACCGACCAGTTGAACCGCCTGTCGACAAACGGCGGTGATTTCTGCGTTTCTGCGGATCGGGCGGCTGTCCCTTCGGGATCTCTATCTCTCCACCGCAACGGTTCCAGCGACTCGTGCGTGGCAACCAATTAGTTCATTCCGGAATCGGCCACAAGCATCGCAAGCATGTCGGCAACGTCCACGCGGTCGATCGCGGCTCTACTGCTGCTTGGAGGCACTGCGGCTGCTGCTGAGCTGAACGTCACGGTGCAACACGACGCCACGTACGCGATGGATCAGACTCGGGGCCGGTTTGCTCGGGCGTGGGCGATCTACCGACTGGAGCTGCGTGTCCGCTTGGAGGCGACGTCGCCATCGCCGACTGCCATGACCAGTTGTCGACGTTTAACGGCACCGACTGCGTGGCGCCTGTGAACGCCGTGTGTGTCATTGATGCCGAGTCCAAGTGGGGCTGCGTCTTCCCAGTTGATGGCAATGCTGAAGAAGAAGAAGAAGACGAAGAAGACGAAGAAGATGTGACCAGTACGCTCGTCATTTCAAGCGAGTTTTCGTCGGAGGACTCGCCCTGGGGGGACCTCCCGTGGAGAGCGCCACCGCGAGTGATTTTGGAGAATGATAGACCCAGGGACGAAGAGGTTTTGCAGAGAAGCGCCCTGCTGCAGGTTAAGTAAAATATGTACGATAGATTGCACTCGAAGTATCTGTGTCTTCAATGCAAGCCTCGCTTTGTGTGCTGCACGCACCGCTTAGCTGTGGCTGCAGGTAGTGGGTCGCACCATTTGACCCGAAAACGGCCACGCACTCTTGAGTTTCTTCTCAAAGTTGATGTCACTGATGGGCATCCTGGCGTTGCCAAAGTCGGTCGAGTTGAGTGCCGTCCTTGCCGCAGTAGGGAGTTGGTCCCACATGATGAGAGGTTGGAAGTCGCCGCTGGTATCGGTCGTGGTCAGGTACGGATCTCCACACTCGACCGAGAGCTCGTGGGAAAGTTTGGGGGTTGTGCCGTCGGAGATGCCGGAAGCTGCCGGCGCCTGTGTCGAGTACTCCCAGTCTGCAGTCGAGAGGGAAAGACCCAAGATATTGGGGAAGTTTGAGTCGGGATTGTCGATCCACACGACGGCACTGGCCCAGTCGTGGCGGCGCGTGGCGTAGGCGTTCCAGAATCCTTTGGGGAAGTACCAGGCGTACAGGATGGCAAACTTGTTGTTGTACCAGGCAGCTCGGCCGTACACTTGAGACCCCAGCGGAGCGTTGGTACAGCTCGTACTGCCTTTGACGTCTTCGCTGACGCCGCTACTCGTGTTTCCGGCGGCATCCACAGCAGGGAACGAGACGCACCCGCCACTTCCGATGGAGAGACGCGGTTTGAATTTGACGGCAGCTTTCTGGGCGGATGTTGCTGCGGTTGGCTGGGCGAAGGGAACGACTTTGTTGAGGTCGATGGAGCTGGCGGCAGCAACTTGAAGAAGCGTGAGGAATGCGACGAAGAGACTGGAGAACTTCATCTTTCTTCACTTGAGCGGTTGGTGTGAAATTGAGAAATGCTTTGGACGTAGCTGAACGGATTCAAGAGCTGTGCTCGTCGCACCATTAGATGTGGATTCGCATACCTAGCTCTTCGCCAGCTCCAAGTTACACGAATAGGTCGTGAATTTGGCAAGAATTCAAATGAGCATCATGAAAAATTCATTAGTTTTAGTATCCAGAGCGTTTGGGTTTGGACGCCACAAGATGTGAGGGTAAAATTACTCGCGGCTGTTGTGTTGAGTCTTGGGCAGACGGAGTCCACTCGAAAACGAGTTCTTTGAGACTGCCACGTACAAAACTGCGGCTGCAATCACGAGGTAGATCGGCAGCGGTGAGGTCGGTAGTTCCACGCTGTTCGTAGCACTTTGTCGGAGCCGCCCTTCCGTTTCTTGTCCACTCTGCTGCGTGCTCTGTTCGGCTCCAATGCTTTGAGGTGCAGCTCCATAAAGCTTCCACCCTCCACCGACGATCTCCTCCACCTCTGTAGCGTTAGAGTACGGCACCCAGTGTCTCTGCTCGCACGATTCTTCATCTTTCTTGCCCTCCTCGAACGTCACGCCCGAGAACTCCAAGTACTGCTTGAATGACCGGACGTTGCCGAAGCTGTACTTGTCCAGCTCAATGGTGCTCACCCGCCCCTCGAACGGCTGACCCATCAGCAACTTAAACCGATTGATCCCCATCTCTTCCTCGCGGTCCTTAATTTTTTGGTCCACTGGGATCCCTTCGAACCGCGCTGGAACGGAGGTATAGTTATGGTAAACCACCGACCCAAGCTTACTGGGTGAGTACATGTCGTACCCATGGGTCCACAGCCTCGACGCGCGGAGGAACTCTTCACCGTCAAAGACCCACAGCGTGTGTGAATCCACGGGCACCCTCTTCTCAGCGTGGCACTTGTTGTACGAGAAACCCGCGCCCCACAGAGCCTCGAGCTGCGGCATCTTGGACTTGCCGATCATACTGGCGCCGACGGTTCTCACCAGTCCATTCGCCCCCCTCGTGGTGGTGCACAAATGCGGCATGTCCAGGTTCTTGGGTGGCGCGTTGTCGCCATTCTCCGCCACAAAGTTGTGGATGTGGTGGATGTACGTCGTCATGACGGCCATCTCGTTGCCGATACCCGTCCACTCTTGGAGTAAATTTTGGTCCCACCCATTCGTGAAGATGCTGTGGCCGTCCAATTGGAGACAAAACTCTTCGTCGCGGATCAAATTCTGCTGCTGGTGTCTCGCTAACGTTGGGCCCCTGGAATCGTACGCCGAGCGCTCGTCGACCCGAATTTGGTCCCGGTAGCGACACTCGCCCCACTCTTTCTGAGCCATGATACAATACTCCTCCACGCACTTTTGGTCCGATGGATACACTTGGTCCACCACCCCGAAGATGATATTCTGCGGGATTGTGGCCCGCGTGAAGCCAGTGAAGATGGTCGTGGCACAGCGATAGCCGTCTCGGAAGACTGAAAGCCCCACGAAGAGCTTGGCGTCGTCCGACACGCGCGGCGGCGGCGGCCGCAAAAGACGCAGCGCCGGGTCCAGCGGAATGTGCTGCACGCTCGGGTCCAGATTCACGGAGCGGTTGGTGTCCACGATGCCCATAGTGGACTCGAAGCCACTCGAGGCCGTGGCCAGCGGCAACAGGAGCAGCACAGCGAGGAGGAAGAGCGGCGTGCGCATGATGACGCGAGTTACGCTGTGATGGCCAATTTGCGATGATACGAGCTATTTTGGGAGCACTTTTTTACTTGGTGTTTGTATAGGATACAAATTGATCACAGAAGTGAATGTTGCTCTAATGTGACCTGAGCGCCAGAGTATTATTCTGTGTCTCTCTTTTATTCGTCTTGCCACCCTTGTCATCGAACGACATTATGCAACCTTCATGCTACACTAAGCAACATTAATCTTACGGTGCACAAGGTGTAGCAAAAATCTCAGCAAGGCAAAAAGCAAAGTCATGCATTTTTACATTATACCTGACTTTAAGAGCTGCAAATGGGCTACAATACCGAATTCGTTTTGTAGAGAGATACACCCTACCGGAGCTTAAATACCGGACGCCCGATTTTGCTCAAAAAATGAATCGGCACCGGATACCCAGATGTATTATCAAAATTACTAAACTGTGCACCGAGATCAAAAACCGAAACTCACCGACGCGGCTGCCAGCACACCCCAACTTATAAGCTCGTTCGCCGCCACCGCCGCAACTTTAGAACGAATCTCTGCAGACCGAGCTTCCCCTTGTTGCTGCCGCCGACAGAGCTAAATGACGAGCCCATTTTAACAACAATAGTCTTCTTCCTCGATACGTCTCTGTAGGTAGACCCGGAAAGAACGTGTGTAGAGTGAAACGAACCTTGCAGTGTAGTCTCAGATGCTCGACAACAGCCTTCTTCATGGCAGCAGTGTAAGAAGGTGGGACCCGCGTCGTTTTCCACCTTCCTCGGCTTCTAGGCAGGCGAGGGCGACTTGGTGGCGTCTGCGCCATTGCAGATATGATCGCACTCGGGGAGGCTGAGAGTGCAGAAATTACTGGTTTGAAACTGGTGTATCCCTCAACAAGTCAAGCAATGAAAATCTGAATTCACAATTGTGATTGGCTGATATTATCCTGTATCCCATACGTGGGTGTATCCCTCTACAAAACAAAGTCGGTAACTACAAAAGGCACTTTAAGAGCCACAAATGGGCTACAATAACTACAAAAGGCAAGGTGGGTATTTCATCTGTGACTGTACAAGCTGCAGGCAATATTTTTTCAGCAGCAGTGACGTCAAAAGCCACCGAACTGCGAGATCAAGCGGGCTGCTAGAGCCCAGCGAGCAAGGCCATGCATTGTATGGATAGGAAGCAGCTGAGAGAGCAAATTATGTGGATAGACCGCATACTGCAATAGCAACTACAAAAACAACGAGCTGCGAATCAAGCGGGCTACCAGTTTGTGAGCTGAGTAAATTGAAGCGAAAAATTTGCTTAATATATAATATCCTGCCCACTCAGTTGCTCTCCTCTACCTTTTCCTCTCTACTCGCCACGCCTACGAAAGCGCGGTGACATCGAGATGCAGCAGGTCACTCCACGCAATCGTCGTCGGGTACACGAGCATGGACGTTTCCCTGATCGTGTTCTTGTCCACTTCGTGCACGAAGATGTTGGTGAAGCGCACTCGAGTGAGCTTCATGAGGATCAGAGGCAGCAGATCCTGCGCGCCGATGAGGAACTTGCCGTTGACCACGAGGAATCCGTTGCAGTAGACGGCGTCGACTGTCGCGATGAGCTGGTTGTCGTGCACCGCGTAGTTGTCGTAGCTCGAGATGACGCCGAAGCGGTTGGTCAGCGCCGCGCCGGTGGCCACTTCGAACGTCGTGAGGCCGTTCTGCTGCAGACCTTCCCTGTACGCACTCGACCGTCGACGAGCCGTCATTGTAACTTGATCCCCTGCCGCCACCACTGGTACACTAGCGTACCGAGTCGACTTCCGACCGAGAACGTACGCCAGCATGAAGACGATGGGGCTGCAGATGGCGACCACGGCGGAGAACACGACTGGCTTTCGGTCACTTTCCAGCGGGTACGCCGTCATGAGCTGCATCGGGGACAGCCCTTCGAGCCCCGAACTCACGTCCAGCAGACCCAGAATCGTATCGGCCCACGCGAAGGTCGCGATATGCGTGGCCAAAGCGGGGAACAGCTTGGCGAGCTGCACTCGGTACGTCCAGCCCAATTCGAACGTCAGATACGCCACCAGCGGGTCGACCCGCTCACGAGCGAGATAGCTCAAGACGCTGGCCAGATTCAGATAGACCGACAACAAGTCGGCGTGCACGAGCTCTGGGCGGTAGTAGATGACGTGTTGGTCCGTGATGGAGTCTCCGATGGAAATGCACATCTTGGTAATGGTCCAGTACCCGTTCAAGTGGCTGCAGATGACCACGATCACGCCTCGGTAGAGCAGAGAGTTCGAGATGGTGGCGAATGCGTCGCCCACCCAGACGTGGCCCATGCGCAGACGCCGATAGATCACGAAGGTCAGTACGCTCAGGTTGAAGATGTCCGTGAGGGCGAAGGCGCCGTGGATAGCGTGCGTCCAAGCCCATGAGTCGTGCAGCACTGCGCGAGTATACCACCTCCACTCTCGTAGCTCGGCGGCCGCATCACTGGGCAAGTCCCAGTGCGCTGTCTCGATGTTGGACTGCGCCGTCGGGCTACCTTTGTATCGACCAAAGCGGCGAGCCATTCGTACAGTTTTGGCGGGGTCTGAGTTGTTTTGATTTGCATAGGTCTTCAGTAACCAGTAGTTGTCTTCGTCGACCCCTTCCAGCTCAGAGTAGGCGAACACTGGATCGTATACGTAGGGATAATTGAGAGCGACAGCGAAGTGATGGCGCACAGTAGTGGCTTGCGTGTCGTCGATAGCTGCGACCAGTAGGACTGTCGCGGGTCCTCTCTGGAATTGCTGGGCCACTTCGTAGTCCTGAGCTGACAGCGAAGTCGATAGCAGCAACACATGCTCAGTATCACTCAGGCCACGCACCAGATAGTACACGCGGACAGCGGTTGGGTCGCCAAGCACCAGAAGCCCAAACGTGCAGTCCACGACTGGCATTACCAGCTCCATGTCCGCCACGTACGAGAGGTTGTACGACGCGTAGGCCTGGAGTCTGGAGAAGATGAAGCGCAAGAAGTCGTTGCTGTAGATGTTGCGGTTGTAGTTGGGCACGTTCGAGCAGCCTGTGTGCGACTGAGCGGAGGGCGTCTCAAGGTACACTGTGTAATTCTGAGGACTGGTTGATCCACCGAGCACTTGCTGGACGAGCGGGCTGTCCTTGATGGTCGTGGTGCCGACATACCCGGTGATGAGGTCGGCGGTGGTTGTCTGAAGCGGCAAGTCGCGTGACACCTGGCCTCGAATGATGACGATGGCGGTCGAAAGCGAATCGAGGGATATGATGACACAAATCACGGCGACTGCGAAGACTGCGAGGCGGTGGATCAGACGGAAACCTTGCGTAGCGGCTGTGCCCACGTGAAGCTGTCGCTGGTCAATGGCGTCGAGAGCCTTCTGGGTTAGGCTAGGCTCTATCTTGGGTGGATCCGCGATATCGGTGAAACCTGTATACTCCATCGCCAAGTTGTGAGCTTGAGTTCTGAACGGTGTGAAAGGAAAATAAGGACAAACGCCTTCGGCTTCAAAGTCCCATGAGTGGAATGTGTTAAAAATAAATGATAACTGCAGCGATAGTGTTGTAGCTGTACGGCGAGAGATAGAGGCTAGTTGTTCAATACGAGAGCCTATCCTATTTCCATTGAGGGCTCTTGTCGGAGACAAGGACTTGTTACTGGAGTTTATCAACGGTCATTACAACAAGGTACATGTACTCAGTCAACGGCACAATACTCGCTGTATTGCAAAAATAAAGTGTAAAGAGAATGCATTTCGTCCTATGCGCCTGCTCTCGCTATCAGAGTGGAAATAGCATACCTTATAGACTCACTCAGGATAGACCAACGGACACTACTTCATTATGATAGCCATTCTTGTACTTTGAGTCACTGACTACGAGACATATTGTAAGAACTGTAATTATGCCCCGTGGGGCAGCAGGCATTATTACAAGGGGGTACTATTAAAGGGAGTGGGGCACTACGGATGACCCGGCAACATAATAGCGTCAAAAATCCATCTCCACAATATTTTTAAGATTATATTGATTACAATCTGGTAATCGATATACTGTACAAACTTATATTATGATGTTATGAATTATAAGGAAAAACACTCAGCATCAAACTCAACTTTCCAGAAAAGTTGAGGGTGACTCTATCGCAAGTCCCCAGCCAAATACATCGATTTCATGGGGCATTATTAACAGATCCGGACAGCATCGAGGGGTGTTTTGCCTTTTTGAACAACTTAATGTTGGAATTTTCAAGCAAATCAGGCACCAATCGATTCAGCTCGGTCTGATCTATCGCCCAATCACATTAAAACATAGATAATCGTAGAATCGAAGAGTTTGAGTAGCTTCCAAAGCTCAGATTAATGATTGCACCATTTGGTGTACATACAATTTAAGAAGTTATGTGAACATTGACAGGTCATTACCAGATGGCAACTCATGTCATCGTTGACGGCAACTCCGAGTAACGATCTCCACAGTAAAACAGGACTCCTGAATTTGCAGAGTAGGGCGCACCCCAAGACAGGAAGGAGAGCGACCAGTAGCGTTTGACGTACTGGCTCTACTCACCAGCAAGAAAAACTTGAAGAAAGTATACGACTTGGAGCAATGGACACGGTAATGACTGGAGGTGACGAGGCGGCGGAGATGCGCGACGTGGGAGCGCGTATGGAGGGGGAGTCCTCGTCGAAAAGGCAGCGGAGGACCGAGGAACAAGCTGGTGCAGCTGGAGCGGCGGGGGGAGCCCCCTGTGGGCCGCAGCGCGAAAGAGAGGAAGATTTAGTGCCGGACTTGACGGCACAGCAGTGGGCAACGCTCGAGACCGGGCTGACGCAAACGAAGATGCAGGTCGTGTTCAGTATGGATGAACCGTCGGTGGCGGTGGGGAATCTGTACTGGACGCTACGCGATTTTGAACGCGAGATTCTGAGGTACTGCAAGGACCATGGCGTGAGGTTTGAGGATGATCGACTGGACGCGCTGGGGACAGACAAGATCGTCTTGTTTGGCCGACCGGATACGAAGAACAGGGAGCTGTGGTGCCTCATGAAGCGTGGGTACATCTACGTACGTGGTGTTCGGATCTGGGTGCAGCCATCTTTCACGGGGAGAAAGGTCTCTAATCTGAGCCTATGCGAGATCGAGTACGTGAACACCAACGAGATTCAGCCGTCTGAGCTGATCAAAGCCATCCAGATGTGGGGTGGCACCGACGCGCTGGTGGTATCTCATGCAGTCAACGTGGGTACACCTGCTAAGTGGCCGGCGATTATGTGCCTTCGGAACATGTCCCGCACAAGCCCAGAACTCCTGTTCGCGTTTCGCCTGTTCTTTCCAAGCCCGGAAGAGGCTAATGCCGTGTATGCTAGTTTCCTCCAAGAACGCCGATCGAACGAACAGATGCGGGACCGCGCAGTGGGGACCTTGACCCTGAAACCAGTCTCGAACGTAGAGTGGAGCCGGACGCGAGGGGCATTCTTCCGCCCAACAGCTCTCGAGCACGCATCGTTTGCGGAATCCCGGATTATCGTCGCCGGGTTCTCTGCAGAAGTGTCGGCTAGAGAGATTGAGGAAGCTTTTGAGCGCCATGACCTTGGCCGAGCAACGGTGGAGATCAGGGGCCCTCGCCGGAATTATGCTGTGGCAGAGCTTGCGAACCGATCGTCGGTAACGGAAGCACTTGAACGCTTCGGTGAAGAATCAGCTGACTCACTCCGAGTGGGCGACATTCCACTGCGAATCAAGAAGATGAACGACCCGAACAACCAAGGGTGCTACAAATGCGGAAAATCTGGTCACTTCCGGCGCACGTGCCCAAAAACCCATCCTGCAGGCAACAGTGCCAAAACCCAACTAGCGGCGCCCAACTCACAGTTGGTCAATGCAGCCAATGGCAACGAAGCGGCATTCCGCCTTGTCGAGTCGATGGTGGAAGGGATTATAACCCAGAAGTCGCGGCAACTCGAGCAGCAGTTGGCACAAGTCAACACGGGCGTAACAGCGCTAACGGAACGGGTTGCAGCTACCGAAGCGCGCCAACAAGCTATGGAGGGCCAAATGACGAGTTTCCTGGCGTCCCTGGAGCACAAAATGGCTGCGGCCATGAAGGTAGCTGTCCATGAGTTGCATGAGTCCAGTACGCAGTACCGCGGCAGACAGGATTTTGGAGACGGGGGTCGGTCGAACCAGTAGATCGTACTCCCAAACGGAAAAAGTCGCAAAGCTCCAGGTTGACTTTGTGGCTTTTCATGCTGGTAATGCTAGTGGGGCTAGCGTCGGTTGATGCAGCAGTGGATAGCGAAGGGCTTCGTGGTGAAGTGGGGGTGGTGAGCAACAGTCTGATAGTGCCGACGGACATGCCTTCAGCAAGTGGCAGTGGCCCAGGTGATGAATCAGGAGCAGACACAGATATCTCGGTCGACGATGACCAGCGAGCAGCAGGATACGGGTTTAATCGACCTCGCTTCCAGCGGGCGGGGCAGAAACATCGTCGGTGGGATCCCATGATGCTACCCGCAGCCCCAACGAATGAATCAAGACGATGCAGCATTCTGCGCGGAATCCTGCAACGAGAACACTACTCTGGTGATTTTATTGGGGATGATGTGCTGGAAGAGGAGACGTCAAGCAGGAGTATTCGCATCTGTACGACCAATATCAACAAGAATCTTCAAGCAAAGTTGAGTGAAGAGGTGGCAGAGTGGTTTATATCGCATGCGATGGATGTTATGGTCGTGAGTGATGCAGGGCTGGGATCCAGTGTAATTAACCAGGCGGTGTGGGTAGATACACTCGAGAGGACGACACGAGCACCTGGACTAGTACTCATCGGAGCAGGCCGAGTTGGAATGATATTCAATGCTGAACGTTGGGGAAATCGAATCTGTCGGAAGGATATTGTCTACTCCGAGTCTCGTCGGTCAATGCGTGTGAAACTGCGGCTGCCTCGCCGAAATTCATTGTGGGTGATTGGAACTTATATCCATCATGCACCCGAGCGATACCAAGATGAGGTGGTCAATGAACTGGCATGGATACAAGAACAGAGTGTGCTCGCACGTGAAAATGGGGCAATCATTGCCGTCGGTGGGGATTTTAATACTTACCCCGACAGCACTTGCGATCACGTCGGGCCGGGCAACAGATCACACCAAGCAGAGAACATGAGCGCGCGCTTTAAGGCGTGGACCGACGAACACGCACTGTCTTCCAGTTTCCGACTTCGCCACCCAACTACTGTCCGGTATACATACGAGCGAGCAGCGACCAAGTCGGCACTGGACGACATATATGTTTCCAGTGAACATAGCCATCTTGTGTCATCTAGTAGTATTTGGCTGCGTAGTATTTACTGCAGTGATCATGTTGGTGTCCCAGTCACGACTATTACATTGGATGAACGGGTAGAAGTGCCGCGTGAGCTCCAAGGCGTACGTCCGATTAAAGTTGTGAACACGAGAAACAAGACACCAGAAGACATGCTGTTGTTCAGAGAACACACGCAAGTATTGCTGGATAGGGGCGAGATTTCGTTGGTGGAGGATACTACTCAGCATACCAGTGATGCATCGAATATCATGGCTTGGCTCGAGCGCGCAATCGATAATATGTACCAGTGTCTGAACCACAGTGCGGTTACGCTGTGGGGAGAATCAAACCAGACGAAGCGATGCTTGGCTCGTTCGGTAAGCATTAGGCGTAGTCAAAGGTGTACCGCCCAGCTTCGCGATCTGGTGAGTCTATGTGCGGAACCTAAAATTACCGTAGAGGACCTGCTTCGAGGGGTGGCAGCGATTCAATGGCCAACCTGGGTCCGAGAACCGCATCGCCTCGTTCCTGGATGTGCGCATGAGCACCAAGCTCGAGTACTCAGCACTATTCTCGATAGAGGGCCTCCAATGGCAAACTTACTCGCTGTTCAGATGTGGATACGAAACGTAGGCCGAATCTGGCGAAAAACGATGCGAGTTCGAAGAAATTGGAGACAAACCCAAAGGCGCCGGCAAAACCACCGACAACGGCACCAATGGTTTTCTAATCAGCAATTTAAAAACTTTCTTCAGAGTACTCTGGGGAAAGGTGAGCCCCCGGTAAGCATTCGGAGCGCGCTAATTGATGATGGCGAGGATCGGATGAAGTATAGTGAGGATCGAGGCGAAATTCAGCAAGAACTGACTAAACTACTGGATGTGTGGATACCTCCAGACGAGCGGACTCAGCGGCCACGTTATCTCGACACAGAGGACTCTGCGGATACTGTGAACCTTCCTCATTTGTACGTGAGTGGGTGCTACCTGATATGGAGAGGCAGAGGGCTAATAACGCCGCGAGTGAAGCAGAAAGTGAAGAGCGATCGACGTGGGACGGATACATCTATGATGAAAACATGCAGATCGAGATTGATCGCGGGTTACGCAAGCACGTGGCGCCCGGGTATAGTGGAATTTCCCAAGAAATGTGGATCGCTGCACCACCAGTAATTCGGGCGCGTGAGCGTAGAATTATTTCTCTCATTCTCTCCACGGGATTAGTGCCGTCAATCTTACTGCGGAAGCAAATGGTGTTCCTGCCAAAGGCAGCAGCGGTTGATACAACGTTGAGGGTATCCGCTGGACTTCCCCCTTGGCGGCCAATTACGGTGCAGAGTTCGTTTGCTAGCAGGTTACAGTTGGTGATAAAACGGTATGTGGACCGACGCGTGGAAAACTGTAAGATGCAGCATGGTTTTCAACACACTCGAACAGTTCAAGACGCCTCCATCTTGACAGGACTGCTCGTGGAACGAGCGCACGAACTAAAAGAGAGCTTGTTTCTGGTATCTAAGGACTGTTTGAAATGTTATGATCGCGTTCCTCGCTGGGTGATGGATTTTATTTACCGTAGATTGGGTGTCCCTGTCAAACCAAGGCAGCTGATGATTGATCTACTGGGGCCTGGAACGATCGAGGTCCGCTCAGCATTTGGGTGGATAGATACGGGGGAGCGAGAATTTGGACTTGGTCAGGGTTCTATTCTGTCTATTCTGCATATCGGATGTTACATGGACCTACTCCAGACTCAGCTTGAAAAAGGCGAAGACCCTGTGAAGATCAAGCATCATCAGCATGGCGGTGGGATTGACATTGCAAGTACATTATTCGTTGATGACCAACTTGATATATCAACATCGTAGCGTGGTCTCCAATCGCGAGCCGAAGTAACCAACATTTTCACCGGAGCAAATGCGACTGGAGGGGTTTTTGGTGCCGCGAAGTCATTCATGATGTACCTAAACACGGGGAAGGACCACTACCCGGCAGCTCGTATTAATGATGGGCTGGGAATACCGCGTCCAGTTCAAGTGGTAACCCCGGCGGAAGGTTTTAAGCATCTCGGAGTGTATCAAGGCGGCGAAAGTCAGTGGGCGGCATCAATATCACCAACTTGGGCGAAGCTGTGCGCTGATGCAAAGCGATTGCAGACCATGGAACTATCTGCTGCAGAATTTCGCTACGTAGTTAACCATATCTGGGTGCCTAGACTCCGGTATCGTATGGTTCTGAGTGATGCAGTTCATTTAGCAGCAAAAGTTGATGTATTTATTCGGCAAGCAGCTCGGAATGTGCTGCGACTACCATATACCACCCCGCTTCGTGTTTTTTACGATGCTATGAATGGATTGGGGCTCATTAACTGCGAGCAAGACACCGGCATTGAACGATTTAACGCAGCGCTTAGAATTCTGAACGATAGCGAGCTACCAGTCCACCATGTGCTGGTTGAACAACTTGAGCGATACCAAGAACGAGCAGGACTAACTGAAAATCCCCTTGTTCAACCTGTCCGTCCACCAAATCACGTGCGAGCATGGACGGCATCACTGGTGAAATATGCCGCTGGCATGGATCCCCCACTACAACTCTCGATCGTGTGGACGTCGCCGCCCGCGACAATGTCTAAACGTGGAAATGACCGGTGCTTAATGTCGATTACACCGCTTGAAATTCGGCCACGACTTGTTGCTCTAAATTGGGGAAGTGAAACCAAGCTACGACATGTGGGTGACCTGGCGACTACGTGGGGAACAAAACTACTACGCGAAGAGGAGCTTATACGAAGCCATCGATGGACGGCTAGCCAGAGAAAGTATGTTGGGCAGCTCTACCCTATCTGGAGAGAGCAACTTGTTGTTGCTGGATCCCGAGATTTACGTGAGGCAGTTGGATGCACGCCTATTGACCCGAGCGTGTATCCGTTCCAGATGCGGATTGGAGTGGGGCAATGGATTGTAGTCTGTCAACTCGATTTTACGCAGCCAGAACCAACCCTCGTGGACTACGAGATCGGATATAGGTTGAACTCGACTTCGCGTCAAACTCGCCTTGGTGTTGAAATTGAGATTCGGTGGTGGTATCAGCGTCCGAGAGGGTCTGATATTTGGTATGAACGTACAACTCGACGGACGACATGGGAATATGAGGCCGTATGTGTACCAATCACTCCCTGCTATCTACCATGTCGGCGCCAACGAAGTGCTCAACGAGTTGTAGTATGGCGGGATACGACTGTGGAGGGAGTACGCGGACTGAATGATCGCTCGCTACTACACGAAGCAATGATGCTTAGCAGAATACGGTATGAGGCTGTAGGGTGTGGCTCCATGATACCATCAGTAGCTTCGAGATGTACTGAATGCGGCCGCCACCGTGGTGTGTCATTTTGCGGGACCTGCGGGCGGTGGCATCACTATAACTGTATTCGACTTCTGTGTCCAGCCCGCTACCAAGGTGAGCACAGGTCGGAGTGGGAGCGCGCTCGCTGGTTCAGCTATGCTTCTGAGTGTGAACCGATACATGTATCAGGCAACGATCTACCACCAGCCGGCGACGGTAGTGTCATCCACGCGAAGTCAGCGAGGTGTCAAGGTGGATGGGCTGTCAAAGACGGCGGGGCGACAGTGTATGGACAACTTCTGGTTCATAAAGATGACATCACCTCAACCCGGTGTGAAATTCACGCTCTGATAGCTGGGGTTACGCTGAGTGGCGACACTGGAAATCAGATATGTGATAATACCAGCGCTATTCGGATTTTTCAACGCGCGCGTCGGATGCTCCAGATATCAAGTACGCAGACCCGCACAGGATGGAAGTTCGCTCGCTTTTAAACCTGCTCACACAAACCGGTGATAGGAATATCGAATGGGTCAGATCCCACCAAGAACTCATGCATACTGACGATCCTGATCTCCGCTGGAAGAGGGCAGCATTGGCACTGGCGGATGAGGGTGCCAAGGCCAGCCACACGTATCGGATGACAGGTTCATACATGGGCTGGTTAAGCTTAGATGTGTGGATGCTACTAGACTCTGATGGACGACCTGTACTCGGTAATATGCTTAGTCACATGCGTAAGCGTCAATTGGAGGTGCAGCGCCATCAATGGCTGACGCTAGAGGCATCCAAGGCAGAAGCAAAGCAAGTTATGACAGCTGATGAACGAGGAATGGTGTGGAGATATCGATGGGGGATGCACCTGTGCCGATTTTATTGGCGGGCGCGTTTTGGGGTGCTACATACAAGCGTAGTCAAGCATCGGCTTGATCATAGATGGTCACCGTCGTGCAGATGTTGCGAGGAGGAATGTCGTGATACCCAAAGTCATCGGTTCGGGCTATCACAGCCAGTGTGTTGCAACACTGCAGCGTTAGAAAGTCAACTACATGTGATGCATGCTGCGCTAGAACGTGACCTCTGGCTTCCGGACCATCATTTGTTCATTCCAATCCTTGGTCACGAAGCTGCGAAGAGAATGGAGCTCCCTCAGCGACCACGTTGGAAAGAGGACAATGGGCAGCAAGTCGCCTGGAAGCCTATGGTGAATATCGGGCAGGGACACTGGTGCGATGCGCAGTGGATCAGCTGGATAGGGGATATTCGGCAGGCATCGATACGGCAATACCTCTGGAGAGCACTTAGTAATGGGACATATCTTCGTCGGGCGTATCCGGCTGGGCGCCTGATTCCACAACGACTGCAAGATGCTGCGCGCCGGAGCATGGACAACAAGGCCGGTTTTGCGTCCATGCATCTAGTTCAGTGGACGCCAGGGTGGGCAACAGCGACTTTTGACCAAGGTCCATGGATCAACGCATTTAGTGTGAAGCAGCGATTAGCTGTACCGTCGACGGTGCAGGGCTGGTGGCTAGACGATGTGTACTGTCCGCGTGGAGAAGGCTGGTGGGAGGACACTGAAGTACGTATCACCACGGAGCTGGCTCGCTCAGAATCGACCGTATATTGGATCGCAGTGTACGCGAATACACCGGGATTTGACACCGTCAAGCGCCTCGGAGAGCAGTGGTTTGTACGGATCCCAAGTGGCAAACTTCGTATGCGAACAGACTATGCTGTAGCACAACAGCAGCAGCAGCCTCGCCGTCGGATTACGTCGACCAACTCTGAAGTTATCATGATCGGCATTGTGGCCGCACCTCAGCGCATAACGGCACATGTTCACGCGGCCCGACACATTTGGGCTCCCGTTCTGCATGATTATTACTCGCAATCGTGGCTACTAGCTGAGTACTCGGCTCCAACGACACCTGTCTCCGTGCATCCTATTTTCGAATTGGGGTTTGTGCACGATCACCCCGCTGCACGGCTTTTGTGGTGGACCGATGTGCGGCGACAACTGGAGCTCCTCTTTCCTCAGATTTATGGAGCATCGACTGGCTGGAGGCGGTATCCCACGTTATCAGCAGCATGCGAGGACTGGGCACGTTCGATTTCTTATACACCCAAAGAAGCGACCACGCTACTCCGCCGATTCCTAACAGACCATTGGGATACCCTTCGCCGCTATTGGGAACTGACGTGCCGCCGAACCAATGATGCCATTGAAGATATTGACGATGCTGCCACACGTGACCGTGTTAACAGTTCGATACGGAGCCGGCGAGAAGCGCATGCACGCCGCCCTGGGGATCGGGTGGATAAACTTCTAGCGCGTCGGCAACTCCGGCTTACGGAAATGAGTGAGTATTGGACCTCCCAACGCACAGTCGTATTAGACGGCCAAGTATGCCCTGAACCAGTGCGTCCGTAGTACACCAGTGTTGGGAAGGTGTCCCCGCCGAATAGACGGGATGCTATACCAGTGGAATTCCGGAGGGCTCACCTGAGTATTCGCGTTGCGTCGGACGAACGCGGCCTCAGTTCCACCAGCAGCTCGGATACATTAACTGGTTGCGTCTGACGAACCAGGGCACCGAGCTGGCCTACAGGTCCGATTCCGTTATAAGGGGGATCTCGACGTCCGTCATCACTATTGGCTGTTCAGGCAGCGGGCAGCCGCGTTCTGACGGGTTGCCGCTGTGGCTGGGGCTTCGGCTGAGCACAAGACCAGCGCACCACGACTTCCAGCGAGCGCATGGATGGCTCTGTACCGGCGATGACTGCCGAGAACTGGTTGCGTCTGACGAACCACGTAAAGGAGCAGGAGATTGATGCAGGGAACGACAAGAAGGCTGGCGACAATAACGGTTAGAAGGGTGGCGCAGAGAACGCCGAGATGAGGTGCAGGAGGTGCTAGGATGAGGACGCTTCTGCGGATCCTAGTTTGCATATAGTTTTTCCTTTTTGTGGGGCCTTTTGGCTCCTTGGGCTGCTACCGCGGGAGAACCCCGCATGCGGAGCTGCTGCCGTGCGCGGCTCCGGGCGTAGCCAGCCGACATAACCGCTAATTTCATTTCATTTCATTCCACAGTAAAACACTTTTTGACGCGAATACCAATGCGCATCCAGCCGTGTTTGGGCTGCTTCTTTATATTTTTTTCGCCGTGAGGACGAATATAATGATCGTGTGTGGGTGAGGTCGACACCCCTCGATGGTGTCCCCCACTGTAAAGGAAGGGGGCATAATTACAGTTTTGACAGTACAGTAATGTGCCTTAATAAACAACCTCTGATATGGATAGAGTATAGCAGACTATCAATGCTACACAGACAATATAGAAGGGGCAGATGTATTGATTTAGTACGACACATTACCTTGATCGAAATAAAGCGTAGATGATGGTACGGTAAATCACTCTTAAACACTTTGACTCCAGCCATAACGGCAAGTCAACGCCTTGAGGGTTGAGAAACTCAAAAGGATCGACACAGTTTGCAATAATTGCCTAAGGTAAAACAACAACATTACTATAAACTATTTAAATTCAGTACATTAACAAATATTATCCTTTCTTATTTCCCATATGTTCTATAATTTCTTCCAGTCTATTCGTTATTACCCCGTTGTTTATTGAGGCACATTACTGTAGTACTGATAAGCAGGAGTCGGACAATAAATATAAAAGTGTATTGGAGGTTGTATTCTTGCGTAATAATCATGACTAAACAAGCATCCAAAAAAAATTGCCCTTGATACCGTTCCATTTTTGCCTATCCTCATTGAAAGATAAATCTGTTGATCTACAGGTGTCAGAAAAATAATAAAACAATAATTGCTGTATTGTTCCACTAAAATAATTGGTTATTGGTTGAGGTCGTATTGGGATATACATCAACGGCAAACAAGATGTTACACAAACATTTAGAGTTATCGAGATAATCGACTGATCAAATTTCGTACATAACAGAACATCAAAAAATTGAAAATGAAAACGCTCGAAAGAAGCTGCAAACACATTCATTCGTTTGCTTTTAACAACAGCTTTCTGATAATGTATGATATACAAATTTTGACAAAATATTGAAGTCACAATCAGTCAGAACGTGGCGTGATTTGGCCACCCCCAAAATGGAGATATATTTTCAGGTGATGACTACTTCTCTGGTCCACGATAATATGCGCGAATCACTCTTTCTACCACAGCTGGGCCAATTCTGCTGGTAGCGAAACCAACAAGGTAGCGCCGCAAAGCTGAAACCGAGCCGAAGCACATGATATTTTTTATTAGCAGCTTGCGCAAGTCTTTGGCCGTAAAACTATCGACAGAAGGAATTCATTTGGCATTGAAATTAGGTTTTTTTTTGTAAAACTTAATCCACAATAGCGATATTAGATCGAAGAATTGTCTCGGATTGTGCTTGACACAAGCTTTCGGATGAGCTCTGATTTAGAGGCAAAAGCGTTGATTTATGAGAGCTAGAGCCTAGAATAAAAACGAGGTTTTTCCTGCTTGCACGGTTGAGATTCGCATTCAGCGATTTCTTTTTGCCCAATCAGGGCACAGTTCGCATTTATGCTAAGTTTAAGGTTGCGGTTTAAGAAAAAGTTATTTTCAGAATTATCTAAACAAACAGATTTTTTATTTTGTGGCTGAAGTGCACGCATTCCAACAAGGACTGTTTCTTAAAAATTGAAATGGTCAGTGCCATAGGCATTGCTGTTGTCCCGTGGCCAGCGAGAAACATAACTTTACCTATGTATCGACGACGATAGGGTCGCGAGCGGTATGGTGCTTGCTCGTCTTTCGTAATGTAATATTTTGTGGAAAGCTTGTACATTAAACCACTTCTCATCAATGTGTACAATATCGTACAGGTGATGCATTCTGAAATCTCGCCCTCCTATAAAACAAATTATATACAAAAGTTGTTGTGTAATGTTTCAGTATTATTATCATAATTTAGAGAAAATGCAAAACAACTACGAACAGAATGGATGCTCTACGTGAGTCAGGGCGAAGGCTAGCCGCTTGACCTTGTGTTCTTCCGTCAGGGTAGGCTTCGCGCGACTCGTGACACGGCGAAACACGCCGGCTTTCAGGTCGCGCATCAGTGTTGTGGGGTATGCCCGTAGCGTCTGCTAGGCGACGCGTGTTTGCCGTTCGTTCATAGGGACGTCCTGGATGCGCCCAGCCACCTCCTCGGCTGAGAGTTTAGTCTGTCTGCGAGCTCGCGGCTTGCGTGGAGCCACTAGCTTGGTGGTGCTGGCTCCAGATCTCCGAGACCTTCCGTCTCGAGATCTTGAACAGCTTCGCCGCAGCTTTAATGCCCCCCCTATGTGCTCTCCCCTCTCTCGACTTGGTCGCGATGAGCAGAGCGGCGTCTACGCGAACGCTCGCGGGTACGTCCTTGGCTCCTGATGTACGCATTGTACTCCACCAATTTTCAACATTTTGGAGCAAGGAAGGGCTTAAAATGTGCGCAAGACACTGTTCTTTCCGTTAAAGCCATTAAATCGCGATTCGTACTTAGATTGATAAGTAGCATCTTGTTTGCCATTGTCCTCGTATCGTACTATAATATATTAGAGACCATTGAAGGAAAACTTTTATTGTAGAAACTAGGGCTACGCATAGGCTGGGATAGTAATTTTATAAGGGTAGCCAGAACTTTCACCACATCATGGTATTACGACGACTACCAAAGCGTGCGAGCGCAACCTCAAAGCTTAACGACTCGTCGCCTCTCTTGCCTAGCAAGTGAGAGGAAGAACTATCAGCTTATGAGCGTTACATTTATGATAAACCTGGAGCATTAAATATCTTATATCATAGTTAACGTTACGTTTTGTTTTCTTTGCATTGTTTGTGACCGCAGGAGACACTTACTCAATGTATGTAGTATACCCCTCAATCATACCAAACGTTGATTTCTTTTAGAAAGCCTTAAATTTCAAAGCTTACGACTACGTCAATGGCCACGCGACCGTTGCATGCGGCGATATTGCAGCTGGGAGGGTGTATACGGCGCCCATCTTCGCTAGAAATCGTGGCCTACAGAACTGACAGGCTTGTAGCTACTTCATTTTGTACTTCGTAGTTAAAACGCGTGTTGTCCTCATACCGCTCCAAACTTACCAGACTGTATCGCATTACCTGGCAGATGCTGCGGCTGCGAAGCAGGCGCAGGAGACGCCAATGGATAATGATAAAAAGCCTGCTATAAACTAAAAACAAAACAACAACATATACGGTTAAAACCCTCCTATCCTAGCCATCACGGGGTCCTAGTGCCGTGGTGGTGAGTGGTGCTTAGGCAATCGTTGTAGAGGCGGGTGGCTAGGTACGTAGGCAGGCTGCTTGGTTTAGTGGTGCAAAATTGCACAATAGCTGAAGTCCCATGACGCCTGTCAGCGAGACCGAGGTAGACACGGCCTACTACAACAGTCAGCCAAAACCACGTCTCGAATTCAGCGTCGTAGTGAACCTGATAGTGGCGAATTATGGTGAAAAACGCGCGACCATGCTAGTTTAGGGAACTTGTGGCTGTACTGAGCAATTGTTGCAGCTCGCGACATAAAGGAAAAGCAGGGAGACAGGTACGTACGTAGGTGTCGGTTGCTTTAGGATGCGAAATGGCTGAAGTCATGCCCTGACTAAACACGATCTCTGGAAGACAGAAAACTAATGACTCGAGATCATGCTCAGTTACCGGCTCCAGCTACCGGGTCACCAGTAGAACCACGATACCGGCCTCAGTTTACTGGCTTCAGTTACCGAGGCGCGAATTAACCCGATTTGAGCTGCCTAGCAGCATGACCTATCGGCCACTGCTATCCCAGTAAAAAAAAAGAGTTGATAAGCTAGAAAAAACTGGGAATGAAGATGCTTCTGCACGCTGAGCGTTTGTGTGCATTTGTATTGTGTGCAGCGCGAAGCACATTTGGGCAGTTACCCACCCGGATAGCTTCAGTATCTTACGTTTAGCAAAAAATACTTTTCACCCGACAAGAACTGCAATCGAAATAGCCAGAACACTGGAGTTGATCAATTACATCCCGACCGTAGGATTCTTATGAAGGACAAAGTTCTCTGCGACGAGTAACGCAATTCATAGTACTATTCCCCAGCTCAAGTTCAAGCTCCAGGCCAGTTATGGGGGAAAACGGCTTCACCGACGTCACCGACCCACCAAACCTGACCGCTAGCCACTCCCAGAAGCTCTTGGACAAACCTTTCCAACCACCGGAGATGCGAGGTTTCCGCCTGATCCACCGCCTCGCAGTCTTCGCAGTCGCCGTGATTTGTGTCATCATATCCCTCGATTCGCTTTCGACCGCCATCGTCATCATTCGAGGCCAGGTGTCACGCGACTTGCCGCTTCAGACAACCACCGCCGACCTCATCACCGGGTATGTCGGCACCACGACCATCAAGGACAGCCCGCTCGTCCAGCAAGTGCTCGGTGGATCAACCAGTCCTCAGAATTACACAGTGTACCTTGAGACGCCCTCCGCTCAGTCGCACACAGGCTGCTCGAACGTGCCCAACTACAACCGCAACATCTACAGCAACGACTTCTTGCGCTTCATCTTCTCCAGACTCCAGGCCTACGCGTCGTACAACCTCTCGTACGTGGCGGACATGGAGCTGGTAATGCCAGTCGTGGACTGCACGTTTGGGCTTCTGGTGCTTGGCGACCCAACCGCTGTCCGCGTGTACTATCTGGTGCGTGGCCTGAGTGATACTGAGCATGTGTTGCTGCTATCGACTTCGCTGTCAGCTCAGGACTACGAAGTGGCCCAGCAATTCCAGAGAGGACCCGCGACAGTCCTACTGGTCGCAGCTATCGACGACACGCAAGCCACTACTGTGCGCCATCACTTCGCTGTCGCTCTCAATTATCCCTACGTATACGATCCAGTGTTCGCCTACTCTGAGCTGGAAGGGGTCGACGGAGACAACTACTGGTTATTGAAGACCTATGCAAATCAAAACAACTCAGACCCCGCCAAAACTGTGCGAATGGCTCGCCGCTTTGGTCGATACAGGAGCGATCCAACCGCACAGTCCAACATCGAGACAGCACACTGGGACTTGCCCAGTGATGCGGCCGCCGAGCTACGAGAGTGGAGGTGGTATACTCGCGCAGTACTGCACGACTCATGGGCTTGGACGCACGCTATCCACGGCGCCTTCGCCCTCACGGACATCTTCAACCTGAGCGTACTGACCTTCGTGATCTATCGGCGTCTGCGCATGGGCCACGTCTGGGTGGGCGACGCATTCGCCACCATCTCGAACTCTCTGCTCTACCGAGGCGTGATCGTGGTCATCTGCAGCCACTTGAACGGGTACTGGACCATTACCAAGATGTGCATTTCCATCGGAGACTCCATCACGGACCAGCACGTCATCTACTACCGCCCAGAGCTCGTGCACGCCGACTTGTTGTCGGTCTATCTGAATCTGGCCAGCGTCTTGAGCTATCTCGCTCGTGAGCGGGTCGACCCGCTGGTGGCGTATCTGACGTTCGAATTGGGCTGGACGTACCGAGTGCAGCTCGCCGCTGTTCCCCGCTTTGGCCACGCATATCGCGACCTTCGCGTGGGCCGATACGATTCTGGGTCTGCTGGACGTGAGTTCGGGGCTCGAAGGGCTGTCCCCGATGCAGCTCATGACGGCGTACCCGCTGGAAAGTGACCGAAAGCCAGTCGTGTTCTCCGCCGTGGTCGCCATCTGCAGCCCCATCGTCTTCATGCTGGCGTACGTTCTCGGTCGGAAGTCGACTCGGTACGCTAGTGTACCAGTGGTGGCGGCAGGGGATCAAGTTACAATGACGGCTCGTCGACGGTCGAGTGCGTACAGGGAAGGTCTGCAGCAGAACGGCCTCACGACGTTCGAAGTGGCCACCGGCGCGGCGCTGACCAACCGCTTCGGCGTCATCTCGAGCTACGACAACTACGCGGTGCACGACAACCAGCTCATCGCGACAGTCGACGCCGTCTACTGCAACGGATTCCTCGTGGTCAACGGCAAGTTCCTCATCGGCGCGCAGGATCTGCTGCCTTTGATCCTCATGAAGCTCACTCGAGTGCGCTTCACCAACATCTTCGTGCACGAAGTGGACAAGAACACGATCAGGGAAACGTCCATGCTCGTGTACCCGACGACGATTGCGTGGAGTGACCTGCTGCATCTCGATGTCACCGCGCTTTCGTAGGCGTGACGAATAGAGAGGGAAAGGCTGTCTTAGCTACTGCGATCCTGCTGGCATCCGATGTCACCTGGATAGCGCTGAATACGACTGGAAGCGGTCGTGCCGTTTAATGTCGGCAGCCCCACCAAGAGACTCGAGAAAGCGCGGCTGTGTTAGTGACCGCCACAAAGGATGTTGGTTGGCACTGAAATTGCATTTCAATCATTCGCAAGTAATACAATGCGTACGTATGAGCGATGTCTGTACCTCAAAGCTCTATGCCCTGAACCTACGCACTTTTGATGTGACTCACAAAACAAAAGAGGCAACGGGTGACGCTACTACGTGAAGGCGGCTTTCGCTCGAATGGGTTCGGCCACCAGCTAACTTGCTGTTCGTTTCTATGGTTTCAGACAAGTAGCCCGACTTGAAGACTGGCGTTGGTGTTGTCTCGCCGGTACTGGACGGAACTCAACCATCTTCCGGCCACGGTGCTAGCAGACCTGAACACGGTGCCCTTTCAAGATCTCACTCCGGTGTACCAACAAATAGAGCTCAGTCCTCAATTTGCCACCTTGGCATCGAGCCCCAACAATTTCCGATCACAGCAATTTAAGAAGACCACAGCTGCAGCAATCCTGATGCAACTACAAGGCTATTAAAATTGGCTGCAGCCAGGCGTGACTGTCACCGTGCAACTCGATGCAACCTACGCCATTGCTTCCTCTCGAGGTCCAGTGTGCTCCGGTCTTGGTGAGCTTCCAGTTGGAACACGCTGTCCGCTCAAGGGGGATGTCGCCGTAGCCGACTGTCACTCCGGTCTTCACACGTTCAATGGGACCGACTGCGTAGTTCCGGTGGACGCCGAGTGTGTTGCTGCAGAGTCAACTTGGAGGTGCGTTTTCCCTCGTGAAGACTTGTCGAGCACACTCGTCGTTTTGCGCGATTCATCGCTAGAGAAGTCGCCGTGGGGGGATCTCGCGCGGAGAGCCCCACCACGAGTAGAGCGGACGTCGATACCAATTTCTGTCGAAACTGACTACTTTGCAACAGAATAAAAACGTAAGAAAAGAAAACATTGAAGCTGGCCTGGAATTTCGGGCCTACTTCTTGTAAATCCCCATTGCTTCGAAGTCTAAATCTTGAGCAAACTTGGTAACTGCTAATAGTAGCACGGCGTGGCAAATGACACCCAGTCGCCGCGCGCGCAGCTTGTCCTCTCGCTCCTGTTGCTCCAGTTGTTGTGCACGGATTTTATCTTACCGCTCGGCTCGTAACAAACCGCAGGAAAAACAACTGTCTAATCGAAGTGACGCGATTGCTCTTGCAAAATGGAAAATGAGAGAGCATAACTGGAACTGTGAAACCAGAGCCTGGAACCTGGAAAAATACAATCTTGAAGGGACGCGAAACGGTGCGAGATCCGCGCGGAACTCGCCAGAGTCGAGTGCACAAACTGCAAGATGCGGCGCCTCGTGCTGGTGCTGGCGATGGCGTTCGCCCTCGTTGCCATGGTATTGGCGACGGATTCGTCGGGGGCCTTCGTCGACAGGACAGGACACGACGCAACGATCACTGTGGATGATACGCACAACACGACTGTGGTGCAGCCTGCAGCCGACTTCATCCCAAGACCAAGCGACAGCGACGACGCCTCGAGTGCAGTGGAGAAAAGTCCGAGTGAGGGCAACGGCGGCGGGTTGTCCCAGCTGGCGGTGGCGATGATTGTTAGTGTGAGTGTTGCCGGACTCTTGCTGGGTCTCACGCTCGTCGTGTTCGCGTGGCGAGCGTCGAGGCGCGAAGAGGAAGCCATGTTCGTGGACCTGGGGGACGATCGCAACTACGTCTACGGGCAGTTCGGCGACTATGCTGCGATGTAGATCAGGCGTCGACAAGCAATAGATTGATGAATCGATGAGGATTATACGGTATTGCGTTTGCAGCTTTATCTTGTTGAATCTGTCGCCAACGGAAGCTGTGTATTTGCCTCGAGCTTCATGCCATGAAACGCACCTTGAAGCTGCCGCGATTTGTTGGAGTTTATGCTGAAAAAAAAAACACCTCGAGGGAGTTCTCGCAGTCCTGTCCCCTCCCCCCAAGCACACGCAACAGGGATTCATTCCCGGTCTCATTTCGAGACTTGCCACCCTGGCAACACGCAAGCACTTCCAACGTCTTTCAGCTCAAGGCCCCATGCCGATGCAAGTCCCCGGGTACCACACCAACACGGCGCTGGATCCCTCGTTTGATTAGGACATCCGAGACCTCCCCCTCGTGTACGACTACGACGTCAAGGAGGAGGACGGCCAGGTGCGCAAATGGCGCTACGAGTTGTGGTACATGTCGCCCACGCGCATCGTGTACTCGATTCATGGCGGCCCCATGGCCGGCCGCCTCAACTACCAAACGGTGGCGTTCCAGTGCATTCGACCTGGCGAGCTCTGGCAGTGCAATTGGCTTGAAGAGACGGGCACGATCGTGAGCCAGGTGTACGACATCCAGAAGCAGATGATCACCACCATGTGCGCGTTCTCCAAGGGCCACTGGGAGCATAGCGAGGAAGCGCACGGCGACAAGCGTAACCTGGAGGACTTTGCCCGTTGGCGCAAGCTCGCCGAGTACGGCAACCAGCGCGACCGCCTCAGCTCTGCGAGCAGGCCAAGATCCTGGAAAACTTCCGAGGCCCGGGCGACCTCGTGCCTATTGCCCCCGACGCCGAGACGCTATAGGTCGATGCAAACGCCGCAATAAAGGATGTTCTGCAACAAGGCAAGAAATTCAAAGTAATGCTCCCACATGGTTGTGTCTCGGTTGGTTTCATGCATTTCGGGGACGTACCAGGTAGGTAACTTCATAAGACGAAGCTCATCGAGTCCATGCACAAGCCAGACGCAGGCATGAAGCTGCCGGCTGTGTTGCCCCAGGATGAGTGCGCGGGGCGGCTTATCCATGCCTCTTTCGCACCAGCACGATTGAACCAGGAAGAATTAGCATCGGTACAGGATAGAACTCGTCGAGTTCCCAAGCTGATTGAATTTGCTCTTGGGCGCCGAGTAATGTTGACGCTTGGTGGCCAATATCGACGCTGTTGAGTTCGACACCGAATTTCTTTAGCGACACCAGTCCTACAGTACAGTATGTGGTGTGGTGGTGCAAGCCCGCCATAACAGAGGAGGAGATTGGTGTCATCGACAGCGGGATAACAAGTCGTGAGAGCGCCCATCCCTCAAGGCTACATGTAGCAGCAAAACTGTGAAAGGCGTCCATTTCGGTGGCATACAGTACCGGGGGGGGGACTTCCTGGAGTTTGGCAAGTCCTTGGATTAATCATTGGGCGACTACCAAATGAAAACAATTCAGGTTCACAGAGCTGCGCGTTGTTCATCGCAACTTCAGCGACCAACGCTTTGTGCTGTGTGCATTAGCGACCTTGGCCCTATTGATACCGGTATCGGATACATTTTGGCCGACTTCACACTCGACCGAGCCCCGGGGCCTTTTCCCTTGCTGTGCGAGCAAATCAAACGTGCTCGCCGCTCCCATCCGCGAAGCTTCTTCTTGGGCCAGCTGATGGCAGAAAAGGAGCTTGGCGCGGGGATTCAAGGCGGAGCGCGTGACGAATCTGTAGAGAAGGAGCGTCGGGGTGCGCTCTGCTGCAACGTGAGCTCAGTGTTTCCTGCTCGACCAGTCTCCTTCTTCTTATCGACGGCAATGCGACTGCGGCCAACAGAACGAGATCTTCTCGCGTTGGTACACTTGTTGGATGCAGTGCATGCCCTTCATCCTTGTGTCCATCTGCCGAGATGTGGTTTTACGCGCCACCCCGTCCTCTGTTTGCGCGCTGTGGGGACAACTCCACCGTCTGGTGCCTGCATTGATTCAGTAGGGTTGGCTGTGTGTGTGAAATTCATAGAGACTTTGTGTTGAAGGCACCAAGGAGCTCCCCGATTACGTCCGTGTCTTCACGTCCACGCCCCCGAGGTACTGGTGCAGCAAAACAGGGCGGCGCTGCGGAGCGCAGGCCACGACATCAGTCGGGATGGATGACCTCTCGAGAGCTCGGGCCACGTGCCGAGCGATGGCTCAAAGGCTCCCACTTTTCATCTTGCCGTCTCGGAGTCACCCCATCCAGCCCCCAAGAAGTCTCAAGCACCATGCCGATGCAAGTGCCCGGATACCACACCAACACGCCCCTGCACCCGTCGTTCGACGAGGACATCCGTGACCTCCACCTGCTGTACGACTACGATGCCGAGGGCGCGGACGGCAAGCCCGAGAAGTGGCGCTACGAGATGTGGTTCTTCTCGGAGAACCGCATCGTGTACTCGATCCACGGCGGCCCCATGGCCGGCCGCCTCAACTACCAGACCGTCGCCTTCCAGTGCATCCGCCCCGGTGAGCTGTGGCAGTGCAACTGGCTCGAGGAGACCGGCACCATCGTGTCGCTCGTGTACGACATCAAGAACCAGAAGATCACGACCATGATCGGCTTCTCCAAGGGCCACTGGGAGCACCCCGAGGACGCCCACGGCGACAAGCGCAACCCGGAAGACTACGCCCGCTGGCGCAAGCTGGCTGAGCTCGGCAACAACCGCGACCGCCTCATCCTGAGCGAGCAGGCCAACATCCTCGAGACCTTCAAGGGCGCCGGCAACCTCGTGCCCATCGCCCCGGACGCCGAGACCCTCTAAGTTGCTGGGCTAACCGGCATGCGTTTGGAGAGAACTGCCTGCCACTCACTCTCTCCATAACCAGTAAATAAATTCACGATTTGTGCGTACACTTACTTCGTTTGGGGCAGTACACTGCAGTAGCGCTCTGTGATCTCAGGTTGCTTGGGTCGTGGTGCTACGCTGACGTCAGTCCAGAGTCTCTTCACTTCAAGGCGGTCATGCATGTCAAGGAGGTCATTATATTCGTATCGTACGTGGCTAAATGCTACTCTGACTACCTGCATCTCCGGCCGCAACGCTCTCACTCGAGCGGCTCTCTCTCTCTCATACTGCGATTGTACATAGGCGGCTGCTTCGTTCGCATAGTTTGCCATGCATCCTCGCCCTTCATTCTTGCGCACTTCACTCGCGCCTCGTGTTACTTCTTGGCCTTCACTGGCGCTCCAGCCTTCGGAGCGCTGGCCGTGTTGCTCCTGATCTTCCAGCTCGCCTGCAACTCCAGCTGCAGCTTCTGCAACAACGCGTGCTTCGTATCGACGGCCAAAGTCTTGAGCAGCTCGAGGAAGCGCGACGCCGTCTCGAGCTTCAGCGGGAGCGACAGAAGCAGCGGGATCGAGTCCGGCGCGTAGCCAGCACAGACAAACGCAGTCAACGCCGGCGTCAGCGGGACACGGTGCTGGAACGGAGGCGGTAGCTTCTTGGTCGGGTTGATTTGGGGCGCTGCACGCACGCGACCCAGTTGACGCAGAAGTCGGAGAACGAAGTCGGCGACGACGCACTGCACTCGGCCATCCACAGCGCCAAACAGCGTCGAACGGCGGGGTTCATGGCCACTAACGCGACGCCTGCAGCGTTCTTGACCTCTCGGAAGAGAAGCGCGTCGCTGGCAAAGAGCGACGCGCCGAGCTTCTCGAGCTGGGCAACCTTGGTACGCCTTTCACTCGGCGAGCCAGCCGTAGATGCCGTAGTTGCGAGATACAGCGGGGTTAAACCCTGAGCACTTGAGACATTCACCTCGGACGAACCTCCTTTGCCTAATAGCGACAACACCGACGTCAGGTCCGAAGTTGAACCAAAGCGCGCAGCGTAGTGGAGAACTGACTCGCCCTTGCCCTTCGTTCGGGCAGCGAGCAGCAGCTCCGCAGACTTGGACTTGCACAGCATCTCAACGAGCGCCTTACGTTGCTTCATGATGGCCAGGTGCAGCGCTGTCTCGCCTCGAGCGTTCATCACATCGACGCTCGTGTACTTGCCGTCCAGCAAGAAGCGCACAACGTCCACGACGCCAAGCTCCGCGGCGTGCAGCAGCACGGCGCCTGAGAAGTCCTGCCTCGCAGGCGTGGCCACGAGCGAGTGGTGATTCAGCAGCAGCTGCAGCGCCGTGATGTCTCCGTGTCGGACAACAATCGTGAACGGCGTCTCGCCCGTCTTGTCCGGGAGGTCAATCGGCGCGCCTCGCGAGACCAGCAAGTTCGTCACCAGCACGCTCTGCTCGGGGAAGCGCGCAAGCACGCGTGGAGCGGGGACCTACCATTCGAGTCCTGCGCATCCAGACGCGCGCCGTTCTCTAGCAGCAGCTTGGCGACCTCAAACAGCTCGTCATTCGTCGCGAGGAACAGCGCCGTCTTGCCCTCGTTGTCACGCGCTTCCGTCTTTGCACCGTGACGCAGCAGCAGCTTCACAACTCGCAGAGTGTGCTCCAGTCGCTCCTCGTCCTCCTTCCGGCACTGCGCAACAATAAAACCATCGGTCTCAGTCTCACTTGCAGCGGCCCACTCACTTGCAGCACCTCGATAGCAGACCACGTACATCCATGACGGTGTTGAGCTGCACGACTGCAGTCCCCTGGAAGACAGCGCGCAGAGCTTGCACATTGTGCCTCATGAGCGTGGCCATGAGCGCCGTCACTCCTCGCCGGCCGCGCTCGTCCACTTGCTGGCCTTCCTCCAGCAGGAACTCCAGCACCTCGTACTCTCCGTCCCAGGCGGCGGCGTGGAGCGCCGAGGCGCCCACCGTCGGCAGGTGGAACTTCTCCCAGTCGCAGAAGGACGGCGCTTCATCTCCTTCGTCTCGATTCTTGGGACTGGACTCGGCCGCGACAACCTGCCATGCATGGCCATCACAAGACGATGTGCATCAGTCAGCCGCGTCTGCAGGCAAATCGCTGCTTAATCGGACGAGCCAAAGCGCGCAAGAGTAGTACTCGCGCGCCACACTCGAAGATGGCTACGTACGCGGTCGAGCGCGAGCCACTTGGGGTGTTGTTTGCGGAGACCTTGCATGGCCTTGGCGTCTCCTCGCCGCCCGGCATCGAGCCACGCCTGCTCCACTTCGGAGCAGCTGGCAGCGGGCATGACCGACCTCGTTCGTGCTCCTGGCGCGTTCAATTCCGCGGGCAGGTCGGCAGTCGGTCGGCGTGTTCACGAATGACCCGCAGCGGAGACTGCGCCCCAGATAGTCGGATCTAATTCGCGACCGACGGACGGACGTGCAGCTTGTCGACGTGTACTGTGTGCAGCACTGCAAGGCTCGGTCGAGTCGCGTGTGGCGGAGCGCATCCTGCCTAAAAGCGACTTGAGCTGGACGGTGACGCAGGCAGGCCGGACGGCGAACGCGAAGGCGGAGAGAAGCCGCGCGGCAGGCGCCGTGGCTGGCTGGCAGCAGGCAGCAGCCGCGAGGAATCAAGCCTTGGACAGTGCTGCGCGTGGCCCAGAAAAGGCGAGGAAGACAGGAGCATACACTTGCGCGTGACAAGCTGCGCGAAAGTCTTTCGCGTCCCATACCCGAGATTTTTGGCTCGCTGTATCATCCATCATATATTTACATATAATACAACACGAATCGAATACATGTACAACGATTGGTACATGTACGCAAGCGCATCTTACAATGAAGCCGAATGTTGCTTTTATCTGTAAAGGCTGTTGAGATTTCATTCACTGCTGCAGCTTGCTGGATTAACTTTTTCTTCCTGCTTGAGGCGGTGAGCAGCTCAAGTTGAGCTGCCCACCGCGGCAGCGTTTACGTCTGCTCCAGCCATCGCTCGCCTCGTTTCTGAGCCAGCACTGATTTACATCCGCTGTCTCTGCACTTTGCAGGACGGCGGCGGCGGCGGATGCGCGCGACTGAAGATGCTGCTCACCGCCGCTCGTGGCGGCCGGGAACGCGGTCCAAGCTCGGATGAGATGGTAATCTCAGCTACCGGCGTGACGAACACGCAATACCACTGCAACGTGGCGCAGCGCTGCTTGGGCGTGTTGGCAAACGAACCCAGAAGTGCAAAAGTCGGTATTGGGTCGCTGTATCCACCACGGCTCGAAAAGCTTGGTGAGCTGCCACAAGTGGCTACACTTGCCGGAGCTCCGTTCTGATGAGTCAAAGCCCGGGCACACCCATCCTGAGTTTTGTGCGCAAAGCAGGCGACAAGAATCAGCAGCGTGAGAGTGCTGAAGCAGGCGGCGGCATGCACGACGCAATGTAGCGAGCGCTCCAGTGCATGTCAAAAATCAGCGGCGAGCCGTTTGATTAGCTGCGTGCCTGCCAGTCGATGCTCCGAAGGGTGGACCTCGAACAGGCTGGAGAATGCGCGGACGCGCCAGCGGCTTCGCAGAGAGGTCGGTCGTGGAGATGCGGCTGAGCTGACATCGAGCAACGAATCTCCGTGGTGAGTGTTGAACCCGGACAGGCGTCTTGATGCACACGGTTTGCCAAACTAGCGATCGTACACGAAGATTTCCTTGGACTTCAACTTCGACCTTGGCGTGAGTGGGGCAAAAGCTACTCGATTAGTTAGCGATGCTTGGTAGCCTGATCCTAACTAATCTACCTAAGCCGGGCTTGGTCCGAGGAACAGTCTATATAACACTCTGGGAGAAAAAAAATAACCCTCTGGGAGAAAAATACTAAGCCCCAGACGTCAGCCCGCTGATGAAATGAACGAAGAAGAAGAAAAAAAATGTGAGCCTGGCTCGTCGGTAGGTCTTGAACGAGCTGTGCGCTCTGCTTCTCTGCTTCTCGAGGGGAACTGCTGCGGTCTTGTCTCGAGCCGGAAAACGCCGGTTCACCTGCCCTAACCGGTTAACCCTTTCTTAAGTGAACCGTCCACATTCTTGATTCGCGCTGACAACAGCAAGAAGAAATCCAACCCGTTGGGTTATCACGGTTGGAATGTATTTTTGAGCCAATCAGGTGAAACCTTCGTGTCCCGGTTTTTGCAACTCAAACCTACTGTACCAGAAAAAGCGGTAGATTTCAGTCGGAAATTGAAGGTTTGACGTGATTGGCGGACCGATCCCTGCATGGTTGGTTGGTTGTGGATACCGCCTTTTACCTGTCATAAGGGCTCACCCAAATGCATCTAGGGTAGGGTTATCAGATTAGATGATCACAAGTAAAATGTATCGTACTTAGAAGTATATATTCTGTACGCACTTGGCCTTCTGTCCCCCATCGTGGCTGGCTGGGGTGAGCTGTGACTGTTAGGACACGGCTAGTGTATGACTCACGGACTAGTAGCATCATATATTGCGGTTAAACGATAGTGTAAGGGGTATACTTCACGCCCATGCGCTAGGAAGCTGTGTCGGGGCCTTTGCACTCGCTGCAAACGGGCGCCCAGGGCCGGTGGGATAGCAGGCCCACGCCATGATCATCGGTCCGAGGCATTTTGAAAAATGCTGCTGAGCCAATCAGAATTACATCGTACTTTATACTCTATATACGGTACTATGGGCCCTTATGACAAAAAGCACAGCATCACAATCGATCACATCATCTGATTGGTCAAAAGTACTTTGACCCTTAAGACAAAGTGACCCCTTATGACAGGTAAAAGGCGGTATGCACCTTCCTCGCGCTACTAGGCGCTCACAGATAAAAGCTGAACGTTTGACTTGATTGGCGCCTGAAACGTACTTACTTTCTAACCGTGATAACCCCTACTGATCCACAAACTGTGACATCGCTTTGGCGCTTCAGTATGTTTAGTCCGTGCCTCACGTTGAACAAATGCGACCGTGTATGTACTGTAGAAGTTGTTCCCAGACGGCCCTTCCGGATTTCAAAAACAAAAAATCGTGGGTGGATACATAACCAGCTCAAAAAATCACAAGGTACAAGCTCAAAAATTCACAAGGTACAAGCTCAAAAATTCACAAGGAGACGATTGGCGAACTGAGCTTCTTGATAGATTGAGTTGTGGGTCTGTAAATGCCGGAAGGTGATATCGACAGAGGGGGCCCACCAGGGCTCCGCAAACTTCAATATCCGTAATAATAACTTTCCGTAATATAGTGTAATAACTAATTGGTCCTCCATCCTCAATTTTGTGCAATATAGAATACATCGAGCGTCGCAAAATATTATATAAAACTGTTCCTAAGTACAATCGCAAGTTGTGGGACGCCAGTGCTGTTGCTCAAGCTGTTGAGAAAAACCGCAAGAAGCACCGGCTGTAAGTTTTTTTTTTTCTCTGGAGAGAGAGAGAGAGAGAGCTGGTAATTAACGTGAATAATCAAATGTTCGGGCTTAAATTCTTATGTTTGCGTAAAAATGTGGAAATTCACACTGAGGTAGATGGTGCAGGTTGTGTTGGTGTTGGTTGGAATCGGCTAGTATCCTGGGAAATGCCCGAGGCTAAGTTCCCTGGCCATGCTGGAGTGGAAACATTTCTTCGTGGACCAAAGGCCTCGTTCGTGATCAGCGGGTTCTCTGACATTATGGGGGCGGAAAGGTTCATCAAAAGCCACGAATCTCAGTCGAAGCAAGGTGTTTCATATATCATGACTGCACACGGTAGTGGGGCAAGGGGAGGGTTCTCGAGGTAAACTCCCCTCCTGAATTCACTGGGCACATTGATTCTGCTTCATTTCGCCGATTCCACAGCGGTGGGATATGAGGGCGACAAGGCGATAGCCTCACATGTCATAAGTGGTCCAATAAGAAAAATAATTCCATTATTTATTGGCGGGGCCGTGGCCCTGCAATCAATCTCACATTGCATTGTGAGGAGCCCTGGGGCCCACTATACAATAAAATAGATGCGAGTTTTAAAGCAACTTGCCAGTCTATTTGTCGCAATCTTCCTGCTCTTTCCGAGCGGAAGATGTGATTTGGTGGCAGAGGTCGGAAAACAATATTGCAATACAGTAAATAATTGGGGTTTCCAATAAAAATCTTTATTACTGGGCGACCCAGTTTCCAATACAATATCTGTGACGGGGCACACAGCACTTCTTGACAGAGGAAGCAGGAGTATACGAACTCCAAGTGAACTGCCGTTCACGTGTCCCTGGCCTTAAGGGGACGACTTGACTTGCTACAAAGGAGTAGGTTATAAGACTGACTGTATTTTGGTTGGGGTTAACTTGGCTCAATACAAACTACAAGTTAACTATACTAAAGCCCACACAAACTCAAATGGTTGGCTTTCGGAGCTACTGGTACCATGTACCACATACTCGGGAGAGTGACACCCGTCACTCTTTATGTAATGGGTACACTTTATTGTACCCCGTTACATCCTCCCCCACTTATCTGAGAATCACACCTGATTCTCCAATCAGCTTCGAGAGAATCCGAACACCCAAAGGTCGGATTCTCGGGCGCCGCCGCCGCAAAGCTGGCGCGCCTCATTGTCACACCCACAGTGACTTGTGCCCGCAGCGGGCACCCCGCGCGGCACCCCCTGCCCTCGGCGATGTTGGCCGCAAAGCCGACGCTTCTAGTGGCCGTATCCACAGCGCTAGCAGACGCAGAGTGCCTCGGCACGGGATGCACGTGCCCCCAAACTTGCAGTGTCTCTCGTAGACCACCCGCAGTTGGTGTCGCATGGCCTTTGGGCCTCGCTCGCACATTCGTGCTGCGGTGCCTCCCGCGAGGGACGGCACCTTTCAGGTCAGCGCGTAGCGTAACCATGCTGTTCATCTCCAGCCATGACAGCGGTCCGACAGGACCACGCTCGTCACGGCGCAGTGTGTCGGTCGTCCGAGGACGTCAGCACGACCCACAGGCTAAGGTCAAACGTTGACCAAAGCCAAGAAGCATCCGGCTTCATCGTCGCCATAGTCCCGGGGCCACGGCTGCTGCTCGCAGCCAGCTCATCGTACAGAGCAACGCGGCGGACTTGTTCACAGTCCTGCCCCGCGTCACGGCCATCGTGTCGCCGACGCTGAGGTGTCCTCCATCGACACCAAGGTACCGCAATGGTACTTCATCACGGTGCGAGGTACACTGTCCTCCGTCACCAGCGATCGCATCATGCGTCGCAGGGACCAACACCAGGTCGGTGTGCACGCAAGGCCGCATGGCACACAGTCCATGCCGGACCTCACTGTGTACGGGAGCACCACCTCATACACCAAAGGCATGTCGCGTACCACATGCACCACGACTGCCATAGTGCCTCGTGCACTTCAAGTGCCACGTGCACGACAAGTGCCGCGTGCACTGCGAGTACCTCGCGTACTCCAAGTGCCCCGCGCACAGTGAGCGTCAGGTGCCACGTGCACCGCAACTACCTCACAGGCAGTATGTGCCACGTGCACCCATATGGCTTCGCGCCTTACAAGCACGGTATACACCGCGCTAAGTGTGAATGCCCGCAAAGGCAACACGTTCGGGCTCACCCTTCGTGGGCAACACCCAAGCTCCTTGTCGTTGACTACCTGACCGGCAGACGTGTCGCGTCCAGCGTAACAACAGCATGGAGCTGTCCCTCGGGTTCGTCCTGGTGGACAACACCCATGCTCGGGGCTGATGGCGACCTGGCCGGCAGACGTGCCGCGCCCAGCGTAACCACAGCCTTGAGCTTCAGCATGATGCTGATAGCTAACTGGCCGGTAGACGTACCGCGTCCAGAGTAGCAACAGCATCAAGCTACGGCATGGTGATGCGTTCGCGCACATGCCTTCGTCCGCGGCCCAAGCCGCAGACTGGCTGCCATGTCCTCGCCCGACAGATGCAGCCTTTCCGCAGCGAATGTGCGGCCCCCTTCGGCCCAGCAGCGGCAGTGACCACTGCCAACGTTGCTGGCCATCGGTCACCAAGACCATGGGACCTAAGCAGCGACGCATCAGGTCCAGCACCTTCGTGCAATGCTTCGTAAGTGGTTGCACCATGCAACCACTACACCGGCTTCTGTGAAGAAGCAAGTCTCGTGCCAGATACCTCGGGAGGAAGGGCACTTCCGATCCCCTCCCCCACTTACGATTAGAACCCCTGTGGGTCAGGCAGCAGCCGACTGCCTAACCTCGCGCCGCCCTGCAGCGCCGAGTCGCTATACCAGCAGACTCCGGTGGCGCGGGCAGCTACCTTGCTTGGGCTCCAGGTCAACATCGTCGACCAAGGCTTGGTGTGTACCAGCCTGTATGCAGTTTGAGTCTGCGTGACTTGACGTGGTACTCTGTTACCCACGTCACCGGGCGGAGGGCGACGCCGCCACGGAGGCCAAGGCGACACGGTGGGCTCCCCGCCCAAGGCGGCTTCGCCAGTCAAGAACCTGACGCTGGCACAAGGCCGCGAGCGTGCCCGAGCGTTGAAGGCAGCTGCCGCTGCGGAGGCCGCCGAGGCCAGGGCGAAGAAGCGTCCCGCTTCCCAGTCGCCCCGCGGTTCCAGCTCCAAGTTGTTCAGCGACTCGGAGGACGAGGAGGGCGCCGTCCACGAGCCCAGAGAGATCTCCAACGACCTCGATGAGCAGCAGCAGCAGTACCAAGCTGCCTGCTCGGGCGCACATGCCAGGCAATCCTTTGCCGCGACTGCTGTTGAGTCTTCTTCAGGCTGAAGTGCCGTGTATCCGCCAGGCTACTTCCCGCCCGAGCCTAGCTCTGGTGCGCCGCACCTGTTGGAGAAGCTCACGGCTCCTCGTGGCCATGTAGTCGGCGGCGACGCAACAAGCATCGCCGCAGGTACGGCCTGTACCAAGCCACGTCTTGCGTGCTCGAGGCCATAGCTGCGCCGGTCGACACCCAGTCGAACATCATCCATGATGACCGGGTGCTAAGCCCTTGGAGGAAGGAAGTGCATCCGGGCACTCCTCCCCCGCTTAAAATCAGAGCCGCGCGGAGCCTCCGAGAGGACCGTGCGGCTATGACATCGTGACGGTGTCACGGGCTTCTTAAACTCCATGTGGCCATCCACCACACGCGAGGAGGCCCAAGCGACCTGATCACTAGTCCTGGTCATACTGACCGTGCGTGGAACTAAGTAACCCACGCAGGAGGCGCACCGCGCAACCCCCTTCCGGCTCATGCGGAGCCTTGTCGCATCGTGTGGAACTACGTTACCCACACAGGAAGCGCATCATGCGACTTCCCCATCAGTTACCGTCTGAGTGACGTGTGTGGAACTATGTTACCCACACAGGAAGTGCACCGTGCACCTCCCTCATCAGTTTAGGTCTGAGTGACCGGGTGTGGAACTGGGTTACCCACACAGGAAGTGCATCGTGCACCTCCCTCATAGGTCTGAGTGACCGGGTGTGGAACTTGGTTACCCACACAGGAAGCGCGTGCAACGCCTTCCTCTTCAGTTAAGGTCTGGGCGACCGTGTGTGGTACTTGGTTACCCACACAGGAAGCGCGTGCAGCGCGTTCCTCTTCAGTTAAGGTCTGGGCGACCGTCCGTGGTACTTGGTTACCCACGCCGGAGATGCCTTGAGTGGCCTCCTCAGCATTACATGCTCTTGTGCGGAACTAAGTTACCCGCTAGTCAGTGGTCCTTGGTTACCCACCTGGTGGCGTCACCGAACACCACCCTTGTCAATGCTCATACCGAGCAACGACTCTCAGCACTGGAGTTGCTTCTTGAGGCAGCTCCACATGCCAGGCGCAACAGCCCTCGGTTGCAGATACACTGCACCATCGTCATGGAGGACATCATGTCAGTGATGCCTCCATTCTTCTTCTTGTCGGACGCATCCAGCGCCCTGGCGGTCCCTTCGGACGCCCTTGTGTCTGGCCAGAGGTGGGAACATGACTCACCAATGCTCTGGCAGACACAGAGGGCCAACTTAGCCTCAAAGGCATTGTCGCGCTGCTCGACCGAGAGCCCGTGCAGCTTGCACAGCGCACTCAGGGCCAAGCCATACTTGTCCAGGCCGAGGGCATATACGGTTTCATGCCCAGGGCCATCTTCAGCACCATGTCCGGGACCATGTACGGGTCCATGTCCGGGAACATGCGCGTTTCCAGCGCTGCCCGCGTCGTCTCGTGCGGCAGCAAGGGTCACAGCGGACCCCAAGGTTCTTCTTGGGCCCGGCCTCAGTCAATGAGACCTGCCCTTGTGCTTCGACTCTCGCAGAGTCTTGGCACTTGTGTCGTTATTCCAACCGACACATCTGGCGACGTGCAAACACGCGCGACGTCCCAGACTCAATCATGTCAAGGGATACCATTACCCCGTACACTCACGTGTACTACCGACAGCCCACCGTTGTCCTTCACCAATGCGAGCATCAGTGCTCTCAAGGGACCCTGGGTCTCTGTGGTGTACGCCTTCCGTACACCCATCACAAAGACTCAGGCCAACCCCAGCAAGGCCCTCGTCCTTACTGGTGGTTGTGTCCCCTTGAGCACCTGACGGTGCATGGCGCCGGCGCACCCTTGACCCTCTGGTCTTCGGGTAGGTCTTCTTCCCAGACCCTGGCGATGGGCAGACACGTTGATAGTGTCCCAGTCCGCCGCAGCCATAGCAGCGGACACAATACTGTTCAGCCGAACTCAGATCCATGGGTTCTGGTTCGCTCTCAGTGACCACAGGCTGTACAACAGCCAGAGCACCAGCCTGCTTGTGGCTGTACTCCTCCTGGAGGGCGACTTGGATCGCCTCTTCCATAGCGGCGGTGCGCACACGGAACAACTGCGTGCGCGCAGGACCGACCTTCAGGCCGTCCACGAAGACTGTCGTCTTGACATCTTCCGACAGTGGGTTCCCCACCAGCGAGGCTGCCAACGTGCGCATCTCCTGTACGTACGCGTACAGCTCGCGCTCCCTTGTTTGCAGGCAAGGAAGCGCGAGCGCTGGCGGAACTCGTTGTTCGTCGGGAGGAAAGCGGCTCGAAGCTGCTCACACAGCTGAGCCCAGGATGTGAAACATCCAGGCGACATCGCTTCGCGCGTATACGCCCAAGTCTTGGCACGTCCGCCAAGATTGGAGAGCGCAAAGGCGACTCGAAGGTTCTCAGCCGAGATGAGACCTGCGCTCATTGCGATCTCGGTCTCCCGGATCCAGAAGTGAAGGTTCTCACCTTCCTTCCCTTCGAACGGAGGCACAGCTAGCCGCAAAGGCTTAGGCTGCACCCGTCTGGGCTCACTCATCTGAGCCAGCAGGTTTCCCTGCACATGAGCGATGAGCCCGCGTTCGTACTCGTCAAACGAGCTCACCCGCTCGACCTGCTCGGCTGGCGTCGCCGCCGCCAAGCTCCGGAGGGCATCACTTCCGAAGATGCCCGCCATCTTCCGCACTGACTCGAACTGCGAGTCAGTCAAGTGAGGAAACTCACTTCGGTCCATCGTGGCTCACAGACCTGAGCCACCGAGGATTCAGGTAGACCAATCTACCCGCGTAGGCGTAGGATTGACTACTAGTGCTACCAAGTGTGACGGGGCACACAGCACTTCTTGACAGAGGAAGCAGGAGTATACGAACTCCAAGTGAACTGCCGTTCACGTGTCCCTGGCCTTAAGGGGACGACTTGACTTGCTACAAAGGAGTAGGTTATAAGACTGACTGTATTTTGGTTGGGGTTAACTTGGCTCAATACAAACTACAAGTTAACTATACTAAAGCCCACACAAACTCAAATGGTTGGCTTTCGGAGCTACTGGTACCATGTACCACATACTCGGGAGAGTGACACCCGTCACTCTTTATGTAATGGGTACACTTGATTGTACCCCGTTACAATATCATATTGACCCAATTATTGAGAATAAATATGATAAAAGACCGCTGGCATATATTGATACTAAAAATTCTGGTCACTAAGCACTAAGGGCATAGATCACTTACTTCGATGCCACATTCAAGTAAGGATTCCATACCCTAGCTACTAGTACTTGTTTGCATAAGCCGGAAACGACATTTGATCGAGACAAAACGGGATTGGGAGCTCGGCTGCTATCATAATACTGTGAGCTTGCAATACGCGTATGTAACTACGCGTAGATTGAGGCAGGTGGGCTTCACAGCGATATCTTTACGTCAAATAACTTCGGTATGGACGCAAATGATGCTCCTAAACTACTTGTTTGGAGCGCTGCTGATGCTACGTTCTCGGTGATGCCACCTTCTTCCCCCTCTAAGTCGATAAAATAGTATGTTCTATGCTCCAATACAATATAAATTACGGTAATATATATTATTGTTTGCACAAAAATTGTAATATTTATTTGGGCTTCGCAATGACCCCAATACAATTAATTACGGTATTCTGTTTGTTAGTACTTAGGCAGAGGAAGTCCTTGGTTCTTGGTACACGCAAATTGTATTTGTCGTTATTACGGTACTTGTTGATCTGTGTAGGTGCCCGATATTGCCTCTCGAAGCCACCGCTGTGGTTGATCCACGTCTGCTTGGCCGGAGCAGAAGTCGACTTTATTCCTTGGTTTAGATTCCGGAATGACCCCAGCGGCCATGATAACTTTCTGCTAGCTGTACTATCTTACATGCATCCCTACTCGCGGCTACACAGGTCACTAGGAAGAATTCTAATCGGGTCACCGGCAGGTCTGGTCCCCTTCGGATCTTGCGAAAATTAAGATCCACTCGAAAATGACCCAAAACTGAGACCAATATGTAACTTTATGAGCCTAAAGCAAGACCAAACCAATTACGGCAGAAAATGTCCTTCAATTTGTACGTGCACATTTGATATCCAAGTTACGTAATATTAAAGGTGTACTGTAAAAGCGTTAGGCAGGGGGAAATTATAAAAGAAAAGAAATCCTAACTGAATACGTTTGCAAACTGACTCATCACATCTGATCAAGTGTATCTACGCGTACGCCTTGTTATTCAATCGGTCCTAGTGTTGGGAGCACGTGCCTGCCGGGTCTGTCGTCTACCACGGCGAGCCTGACGCCGCTGAGCCCCTTGGCGAGTTAGCGTAACTGGTACCGGAAGTTAATATTTATTTTGCGAAAACGAAACAGTCTAGAAGTGATCCTATATGACTTTCCGATGATAAAAACTTTCATAGCAACGTATCGCCTATATATCAACAATAAACGGTACAAGCAAATACAAACAGAAAAAACATATCTGTGGTGGAAATAGTGCCTAGCACTCCTGCAAATGCACAATAAGAAGGAGGTATTTCTGTCCCCGGTAGATCGCATAACAGGTCTTGTGTCGTGACCTATTCTTGAGATCCATCCCAAGGAAACCTGGAAATTCCCAAAAGGTCTCTGAATTGGGTCCTGAAGACCCAACACAGACCAGACCCACCGGTGTTCCAAATAAAAGTCTACCGGTCACTAAGCGAATTCTTGCTCTCTTCTTTTGCCCAATGACTAGCTCTTCAACTTGCTCACGAGCTCCTGCCGAAGCTCATGGCATTCCATGTAACCGGTTATACTGAGATAGCAAGTGTACCGTTAGGTATGCAGTCGGCAGGGATTAATTCGGGCCGTGCGTGTTACGCATGCGTTTAAATATCCATTATATATTGAGATATCATGAAAGTAAACTTAATATGTAATCTGAATAATTACCTAGTTGGTTTCTATCAATGAAGAAGCATCAATCACATCATCAAGTTTCATTTCATTCGAATCATTTCCAGTCAAAAACGCAGCAACACCAGGGTGAATCACGCTAGTCATCTGTTTGGGTGAGCGCTGCTGCAACTTATAACGCTTGGCTAATAACCGCGCGTAGGCAAGAAAAAAAATGATATCGTGACTGTGTTATTGCACTTTAAAGAAAGGTCAGATCATCTGGTAGTTGTGGAGGTTAGATTTTAAACAGTCTACTGCGGATCTGGTACCGGCATCCTCCGCTCTTTACTGACAGCCATGTTTGGCTACATCTTGGGTACAAAAAATGGGTAAAAAGGTATGTCTGCCGCGCATTGTGAAACAGAAAAAAGCTCGTTGTTTACTCGAGAAGCTCGTCGTAGGCGAGCTGCTCTTGATGGCATCATGCTCGTCGGCCACAGCTCCAAGTCTATGATCTATCAGTATATAAAATAGAACGATCGTACTATTATTGCTACAACGTCTAAGTAAGTGCAGCAGCATAGCCGAAATTACGCCATTCCTCCTCAGCTCAATGAGCACGAGTTCCTGCGGTGGTGTCGCCGCACTGTGCCCAGGCATCGACTCGATGATCGAGCCACAGTGTGAGCTTCGCTTCTGCCGTAATTGCGGTGTTTTCTGCGGGCAGGTAGCATCTTGGGGATTGTGAAATGGCCCATTTTTGTATTGTCAGTAAGAAGCGGAGGGTAGCGATACGGTACTTTGATTGGCTAAAATTGACTCAGTAATAAGCGATCGTCAGTAAAGAGCGGAGGATGCCGGTATGGTTGCTGGTCAGTCCGACCAGCTCCAGACCCCCACATACACAGCGATGCCCGACCCAGACCCTGGTCCACCAAATACCCAATAGCACGCCAAGGTAGACTTCGGTACATATACAGCTGTATTAAGAGTGTCCGCACCGGTGGAGCTATTTCTATTCTATATTTAGCACGAGGACCACCTGTTTAAAAATATTGGCTTAAAATGTGAATTTCCGTCACCATCGAATAATGGCCAAATCCTCCTGTCATCTTGCTAATTTCCAGCCAACGATCCTACCCATTCCCGAACAATGCGCACATCAGGAGCCAAGGACGTACCCGCGAGCGTTCGCGTAGGCGCCGCTCTGTTCATCGCGACCAAGCCGAGAGAGGAGAGAGCACACAGGGGGGGGGGGGGCATTAAAGCTGCGGCGAAGCTGTTCAATATCTCGAGACGGAAGGTCTCGGAGATCTTGAGCCAGCGCACCGACCCCACCAAGCTAGTGGCTCCACGCAAGCCGCGAGCTTGCAGACAGACAAAACGCTCAGTCGAGGAGGTGGCTGGGCGCATCCAGGACGTCCCTATGAACGAACGGCAAACACTGCGTCGCCTAGCAGAGGCTACGGGCATACCCCCACAACGCTGATGCGCGACCTGAAAGCCGGCGTGTTTCGCCGTGTTACGAGTCGCGCGAAGCCTACCCTGACGGAAGAACACAAGGACAAGTGGCTAGCCTTCACCCTGATTCACGTAGAGCATCCATTCGGTTCGTAGTTGTTTTGCCTTTTCTCTAAATTATGATATAATACTGAAACATTACACAACAACTTTTGTATATAATTTGTAGTATAGGAGGACGATATTTCAGAATGGATCACCTGTACGATATTGTACACATTGATGAGAAGTGGTTTAATTTGTACAAGGCTTCCACAAAATATTACATTACGAAAGATGAGCAAGCACCATACCGCTCTTGCCCCAAACGTCGATACATAGGTAAAGATATGTTTCTCGCTGGCCACGGGACAACAGCAATGCCTATGGCACTGACCATTTCAATGTGTCCCACTCAACATATTACGTCAAACCACTCATGTACTATTCAAAAACCACTCAAAACCGTCCAAAACCGCTCCATACAAACAGTTCTCGAATAAAAACAAGGTTTTCCTGCTTGCACGGTTGATTCGCATTCAGCAATTTCTTATTGCCCAATCAGGGCACAGTTCACATTTATGCTAAGTTTAAGATTGCGTTTTAAGAAAAAGTTATGCTAAGAATTATCTAAAAAGCAGGTTTTATTTATTTGGTGGCTGAAGTGCACGTATTCCAACAAGGCTCTAGCTCTCATAAATCAACGCTTTTGTATCTAAATCAGAGCCCATCCGAAAGCCAAGCACAATTCGAGATAATTCTTCGATCTAATATTGCTATTGTGGATAAAGTTTTACAAAACAAAACTACTTTCAATGCCAGATGAGTTCCTTCTGTCGATAGTTTTACGAATACCAGCACAGTGGGCTCAGCTATCTCAAGATTCTTGTCGATAGAATCAGCTGCCGAAGAGTAGGCAAGCATCCGTAATGCAGCCGTGAGCTCGAGATGCCGAGCTTTCCAGTAGCGTCCCACCGCTGGACGAAGTACGAGTTGGTCTCCACTACTCCTTGTAAGACTTTGGTAAACAAATGCTGGTTCATTCGAAACCGAGTTCGGAAATCACGCTCGTTGTATATTGACTCGGGCCCGAACTACTGCTGTAGGAGTCTTAAGTGGCCGCCCGCTGGATCTCTTTTCTTGTTGGGTGCGCGCCCGGGTCTTGATCCCCCAGGCTCCGATTGTACACAAATTCCGCGTGGTGTGGCACCAATGATAGCCATGAATGCGTGTTCCTCTTCATCAGCTTTATTCAGGAACGCTTCAACCCACTCAGCTCCTTCGGCGACGTCCATTTCTTCTCTGGTCCACGGTAATATGCGCGAATCACTTTTTCTACCACAGCTGTGCCAATTCTGCTGGTAGCGAAACAAACAAGGTAGCGACGCAAAGCTGAAACTGAGCTGAAGCACATGATATTATTTATTAGCAGCTTGTGCAAGTCTTTGCGCTTGAAGCGGTTTTGTGAGGCCGTAATTAAGCGCTTTGGGAGTGAGTACTTACGACCCCCGACGCCTTCGGAGCTTCAATCGATACTAGAGCAGAATACAAGACGTGAGTTTGGTGGCATGGCACGCTCCTCGAACGCGACCGCTCATCTTCTGCAATGGTCAATAATTACTCACATACCTGATGCTATTTTCACTGCCAAATATAGCATCCGAAATAGCTTTGAGGCTGAAACGCTATTTTTATTTAGCATTTAGGATTGCCGGTGGCTCGACCTGGAGCTTTTTTGCTGCCAGAATTGGCATTGAGCAAGTGATTAGCACTACCGGTGCGGACACTCTTAGGATTGCCGGTGACTCGACTTGGAGCTATCTTGCTGCCAGATTTGGCATTTAGCAAGTGATTAGCACTCCCGGTGCGGACACTCTACTTTGATCTCCGCGAACATCTGTATTAGTAGAACTAGTAGGTACCTATTACTAACTCGAGTTATTAGTGTTTGTTTGGGCCGCATCCCCGCATCCCAGACCGTTTGGGCCGCAACTATGCATTCTGGAAACGGCCTCCAAGATGACAAGTGAGTGCCCAGCGCTTCCGCCACACGGTTGGCAACGTTTTCGTCCCAGACTGTCAGCGAATACACTATCTGACTTGCATGCCGATGCAAAAGCCCGGGACTATGTTCCAGGTTTTAAAGAGATCGGAAGAAAGGTGGACAACCGACACCTCTCGCAGTCTCGCCTTTCTAGCAACCCGGAGCTGTTTTCGAGCGCTATGAACACTCTCCATCAAGAGCTCTGCTACTTGGTGCGCTCACAGGACAGGAACTACGTTTCTATGATCTACTCGTTCATAAAACCAGAGAATAACGGACAGAGCAAGAGCCACACCAAGACTACGAGCCCGATGCCATTGAAAAAGTAATGGAAAAGTACCCTGACACAGTCCGATGCAGTATGATCGTTGCGCTTGAATAGGGAACAAGTTTTAAGGTGTTCGACAGCTGCTTTACGAATCTGGACCCATCCAGGGCGATGTTGGTGGACCTGTACCTTGGTGAATGTCTTTTATTTCGCGGAGATCTGATTCACTGTGGTGTAGCCTACGCGAGTATCAACTACAGGTTATACTGCTATGTCTCGGCTCCTGGAGTAGGGTCTGTGCCGGATATGGTTGCAAGTGTTACTGAACAAGACTTGGAGTGTAAGTTTTGCGGCTACGTTGACGCCGACTCGAATGGTATTCGACAACATCGTTTCTACTGCAAAGATAACCCGAAAGGTACAAATGGAGCTCGTGTGCGTGTTCGGAACCGCCAGAACCGCCTTAAGAAACCACGGCGTCAGTGCCCAAGATGCGAGAAGTGGCTCGGCGCAGGTGGATATCGCAAACACAGGAACATGGCCCACCGTGTATACTAAAGGATAGCAACAAGTAACGAGACCACTTAAATAAGAGGTCATGTTCACACGAAAGTTGAATAATCGCAAGTAGTAACAAAAATAGCGCTGGTAGTAGAATAGATAAAATTAGTAGTGAGAGAAATAAACTAAATTAAAAAAAATCAAGTCAAGTAGTAAGAAACTTAAATAATAATCATACACCACATATAGTTGTATGAAACATAAATCGTGCCGTAAGAAACTTAAGCAAATGTATTGTTGTTGTTATCGTCGAGGTGCATTGGGAGTAAATGAAGAAACAAGATGCTTGGTCGGAAAGAAGAAAAACACGAACGACAAAATGCAAAGCAAAAGATAGCTGCTACCTCAACGTCACCCGTGAAGCTTAGACCGTGAACTCTTGGGGGACCGCGTACGTTCCGTGGGGAAGCGCACGAGCTCGTTTGCGCGCGAAATCTTCCAACAGAGCCACGTAGCACGATGCATGCTCTGCAATGACACCAAGGAAGGTAGGAAGGTCGGGGTTCGGAGTCGGAAATGATCCGTTGAGCTCTCGGTTGTACCTCTCTAGCGGGTTGTTGGTGCGATTGACCACAGAGCGTTGAATGCCGTGGATATTCCACAGACGCGGTGGAAAGATCCCAAGCCACGTCTTGCGGAAGTACGAATACTCTGTCCTTCTCCTCAAGATGATTCATGAGCTTGGCGGTGACGAAGACGATGCCACGGGGTGCGGAATCACTGTAAGCGCGTCGAGGTAATCACGCTGCATCATGGGGGCGATCTCCTGCTTGAGGATCCGAAGCTGGATCATCTTGCGTCGAACAGCTTGCTTAAAATGAAACAGACATCCGACAATGTCAGTGTCCGGGAATTGGTCGCCCACAGCGTTGATTAGGCCCCGCTCAAAGTCGAACGAGATGGTACCCACATCCATGGTCATCCCAGTGGTCGCTTGGATGCAGTGAAGCGTGTGCCAGTATGTCCACTCGCTCTTGTTTGTCAGCAGTGCGTACATACACGGCACAAAGCACTTGGAGCCGCGATCGAGGACCATGACGACCATGCACTGGTAAAAGGGGCTCGGCACGCAGTGAAATGTGCCATCGATGTAGATCTGATAGGCCAAAAAGTTTGTGTTTTCCCTTGCGGGGGCGGGCGGGGCCTCATTATATGTCACAGTGCGGGGAATTATTGGCGCGTACCTTTACTTACAGTTCTTCGTAAGCAAGTGGCTTTTCCAAGATGGCTTGTGTTTCTGATAGGCCAATTATTCCTTCCCCTAACCCATCTGGGGCCTGTGGATACGGGCATGTCTCTCGTACCGCCGAGGTCCTTGCTGTTACTTTCTATAGTGAAACCGTCCTTCCTATAAGCCAGCTATTCTCTACGTCTATTTACCCTTAGTGTCGGGGTGCCCTAACCGCCTGGGCCATGAGGGACGTTCCTCTTCGGGGGTTCTATGCGCTTCCCGCTCGGGGAAACTAATGTCCGCTGTGGGGCTCGAACCCTCGGTCCACAGCGTAAGGGCCAGAAGCTTAACCCACTCGACCGCGCCACCGGCCTTGCCATCGATGTAGATCGCCGTCTGGTTATACAACAGCAGTCGGATCAGCGCAGGATGTCCCCAGCCAAGGATGTGTTGAACTTCCCCACCATCCACATACGTGTAGTGGAACTGGAAGAAATGCTGCATCGCCGTCCTTGGTCATCGAGAGCGGAGGAACCTCGACACGCCCGTATATGGATGGATACCGTTAAAGTGCCGACACATATGTTTATCTACTTATCCACTGTATGGTGACCATGGTCCAATCAAATGGCGATAAGCGATTATTGCCGAATGAGGAGGCCGATGGATCGTATTTTATCCAATCGTCAACGTTAGGGGTAGGTTAACGAGCCGCCGACACTCCTGCCGACGTATAATGTCGGCAGGGCTGTCGAGATATGTTATCCACCTATAGTGAGGTTAAGTAATTTGGGGATTATATACATATTTTACACGCTGCCGACACATTACTATGACTTTGTATTGCGTCTGGATGCCTGTTGGATGCATTTTGGATGGTGCCGTCACTTATAATCACAATTTTAATCGAGTTTTCTCGGCAACGCCTTACCCGCATGCGTTCATGGCACAAAGCGGCTTCAGGTAAGGCGTTGCTCATGGGACTGTTGTCGCTGCAGCTGAGGTGTTGCCAGCGACACATGCAAGTCACTCTATACAAGATATATTAAGGCGGAGCGTGAACTAAGTCCGCAAGTATCAAAAATTAAATCTTTTCATGTTAAATGAAAATAAATACAGTGCCTACGTTGTTCACTGAACCACCGACCACCGCAGCACCAGGTTGAAAGCGCCATCCCACCAGTAACTGCGGTGTGGCCATGTCCTCCACCTCCCTTGCTCGACAGCAGCGAGTGTGCCCCTCGCTGCCCCAGAGATCAACGCTCGCAGCCGTCTGCGTGAACGGATGCCGCGCTGCTGCCGCCGCTGCTGCTGGTGGTGGTGCTGCTGGTGGCGCTGCTGGTGCTCGTTGGCGAGGCGGTACTGGGGCGAAGGCGGCTACTGCGGGCCCCTGGGCTGCTTCTGCACTGCCGCGAACTGCTGGTGCGTCTACCGCGGGGACCCGCCTCCCCACGCGCGGATGCCCCTTGCTCGCCGGCGCCGCTCCCGCTGTCTGTCTGCGTGTTGGTTGAGATGTGTGCCGGCATGTCGTTCTTTAAGCCAATATTTTGTTTTATATTAACAAATCAGTGTCAATGCTAGTGAAGGTTTTAGCCAATAAGATTGATGTCGGCCATGTCGGCGGCTGTCGGCACCGTCACGCTATGGTAGAGCCAAAGTGGAGGTTGCGCGTTCGGTAGATACGTAAGACTAATGACTTACTTACGAGTGAGGCCACGAATCATCTTCGACGTAGTGAACTCCTCTCGTACTAACTCCCAATCTTGTTGGGCATCAGCGTCACATTCTTCAACGCGAGCTCGTCGACCTCAGCCTTCATCTCGTTGACAACGTCTTCAACCGCACTAGCGAGACCGTCTTCCGCCGTACTTGTCGGGTGCATTGTTGGTCTTGCCACAGGTATGGTGGGTGGCGTTTTGGTAAGACCCGTCCGCCATGACGTCAACGTGAGCCTTGTACTTGGTACTTCGATAGTAGCTGCAGCGAAATGATGTTTTCCGACCAGAAGAATACGCCTTGGTGTACGCGTAGCCTTCCCAGTGCACAGTTGTCTTGAAGGGACAGAGCACTTGAACGTCGCTCATTTTGAAATGAGCGTTTATTGTTGTCTCGGGCACGATACGCCGATAGTTGTGGTACATTCAAATGTACTAGTGGACGCTAGCAAGCCACTGCGTTGGGCCGCGCTCTTGACACCCATGCACTTGATTTCTAGACCTTGTAATGTGCAGGTTACAGGTTAGTGCAGGGGTTACTGCGTCACAAAGCAGCCGGGATTGCTGTCTCATGAAGGCAATCCATACGCGGAATACTCCGATAATGTATAACGAAAATACATACTTATTTGGAGAGGTGTAGTTAATACTCCAATAGTACTATCGTAGTTATCATATCAACATGAATTACAGTAGTATACTACTCGAGACTGATTCTCTACTTTTTAGGTCTGGTGGTGGTCAGACTGATCCGCACCTAACCAGTCAAATAGACATACCCGACCTGACACCTTCCAGACCCGCAAAAACCTGTTTAATAATCTTCCAGTTATGGATGCTCATAATATAAAAAGCACCGCGCGGGGACTGGTGCGCCGCAAGTACGGCGTGCCTAAGTCGTATGCGCTGTGCGTTTATCTGTTTTGTTTATACTGGGATAGGAAGCGACGAAGCCAGGATTAATTCGGGCGCTGTCCCCCCGCCCAAATGAGACCGGCGATGACCCAGTAAAATGTCATAGGTCAATTTACGGTAAGTTATGTCGATTTTTTTACCGAGGGTTTAGAATTCTCAATATTCCAGCCTCCGCGTAGCCCTACTTTTTACTATCTCAGTCCCGCGAAGCCCTAGTAACGAATAGTGACCATGTCACTATTCAGGGATAGCTACATCGGTCACTCCCCTGGATAGTGACCAAGTGGCCTCAGAGCCAGCAGATACATTTTGCTATGGAATAAACTTAGGATTTGTATGCAGACCAAATCTGTACCAACCTATAAATATTCTATATTCTGGCGGGTGAGCTGTTAGTTAATTCAGGCGAAATTAGATTCATAAAGGGCGAGCTACGCTTATTCAGTATTAATTCTGCCTAAGAGTGTGAGTGCTTCCCCTAACTCCTGCGATTAGCATTTGAGAGCCAATCGACGGAGATACGAGCAGAATGGCTTGGCTTCGCGGGAAGGAAACCGCTAATCGCTCTGTTTCCGCTTAACACAGGCTAAATTAGCTTATTCCGCCTTAACTCGGCCTTACCCGTGCCGCTCCTAATTTGGTCACGGACGGATGACCCGAAATTAACATGTGAATTAGCTAACTCGGGGCATATTAAGGTCGATAAGGGATTAGAGTTATGCCAGAATTATCACCGGAGAATAAGTGAACGGTACAATATATTCAGTCTTAGATCTACTGCTTTTGAAGTCAAGTCGTCCCCTTCAGACCAGGGACACGTAAACAGCTGTCCACTTAGGGTTTGTATACTCCTGCTTCCTCTGGTAAAAAGTGCTGGGTGCCCCATCACACGTGGTAGCACTTGTAGTCGATTTTACGCCTACGTGGGTAGATCGGGCTACCTGAATCATCTGTAATCTCATCGAGTGAGCGAAGGTGGATCCGACATAGCTTCCACATATAAACGACTCGGTGAACGAGAAGATATCAGAGGAGGGGATCGAACCCTCGATCTCGAGCGTGTGAAGCTCGCGTCCTAACCACTAGACGACACTGACACGTTCGTCTACTCACACACCAAACAAAAACACAAAATCCACATCACGCGCTTCTACGAGCAAAACGCACGCACAAGCGCTTGCACCACGCATACACATGCTTGTCGCCCGCCGAACCGCCCTACCACGCCCGTGCATTCGCCCGCATCGACTGCCAAATCAACACCCCGACCGCCGCCGGACTACACCGCCGTTTCTTGTCCTGTGTGTTCAGCTTGCCCTGCCCGACGCCGAGGGCGCCGCAGTGGCTCGTACACAAGACCAACAACTAACCGGACGCCCACTTGCGGCAACCACGAAGACAGCCGCAACCGGGCTCGAAGCCCAGTCAGGCGGGCCTCCAAAGTGTCGGCCCGGATAGCATCCAGGGCGCTCGACCGATCCAGCGGTCCGATCGGTGGACGAAGGCATGCAGACGCGAGCTGTGGCAACAGAGAGCCCCACGGTCGACTGAGAGCGCTGGAATCGACGTGGCGGTATGCAGAGAGGCAAAAGCAGCAAAGAAGATATCAGAGGAGGATCGAACCCTCGATCTCGAGCGTGTGAAGCTCGCGTCCTAACCACTAGACGACACTGACACGTTCGTCTACTCACACCAAACAAAAACACAACATCCACATCACGCGCTTCTACGAGCAAAACGCACGCACAAGCGCTTGCACCATGCATACACATGCTTGTCGCCCGCCGAACCGCCCTACCACGCCCGTGCATTCGCCCGCATCGACTGCCCAATCAACACCCCGACCGCCGCCGGACTACACCGCCGTTTCTTGTCCTGTGTGTTCAGCTTGCCCTGCCCGACGCCGAGGGCGCCGCAGTGGCTCGTACACAAGACCAACAACTAACCGGACGCCCACTTGCGGCAACCACGAAGACAGCCGCAACCGGGCTCGAAGCCCAGCCAGGCGGGCCTCCAAAGTGTCGGCCCGGATAGCATCCAGGGCGCTCGACCGATCCAGCGGTCCGATCGGTGGACGAAGGCATGCAGACGCGAGCTGTGGCAACAGAGAGCCCCACGGTCGACTGAGAGCGCTGGAATCGACGCGGCGGTATGCAGAGAGGCAAAAGCAGCAAAGAAGATATCAGAGGAGGATCGAACCCTCGATCTCGAGCGTGTGAAGCTCGCGTCCTAACCACTAGACGACACTGACACGTTCGTCTACTCACACACCAAACAAAAACACAAAATCCACATCACGCGCTTCTACGAGCAAAACGCACGCACAAGCGCTTGCACCACGCATACACATGCTTGTCGCCCGCCGAACCGCCCTACCACGCCCGTGCATTCGCCCGCATCGACTGCCAAATCAACACCCCGACCGCCGCCGGACTACACCGCCGTTTCTTGTCCTGTGTGTTCAGCTTGCCCTGCCCGACGCCGAGGGCGCCGCAGTGGCTCGTACACAGGACCAACAACTAACCGGACGCCCACTTGCGGCAACCACGAAGACAGCCGCAACCGGGCTCGAAGCCCAGTCAGGCGGGGCTCCAAAGTGTCGGCCCGGATAGCATCCAGGGCGCTCGACCGATCCAGCGGTCCGATCGGTGGACGAAGGCATGCAGACGCGAGCTGTGGCAACAGAGAGCCCCACGGTCGACTGAGGGCGCTGGAATCGACGCGGCGGTATGCAGAGAGGCAAAAGCAGCAAAGAAGATATCAGAGGAGGATCGAACCCTCGATCTCGAGCGTGTGAAGCTCGCGTCCTAACCACTAGACGACACTGACACGTTCGTCTACTCACACACCAAACAAAAACACAACATCCACATCACGCGCTTCTACGAGCAAAACGCACGCACAAGCGCTTGCACCATGCATACACATGCTTGTCGCCCGCCTAACCGCCCTACCACGCCCGTGCATTCGCCCGCATCGACTGCCAAATCAACACCCCGACCGCCGCCGGACTACACCGCCGTTTCTTGTCCTGTGTGTTCAGCTTGCCCTGCCCGACGCCGAGGGCGCCGCAGTGGCTCGTACACAGGACCAACAACTAACCGGACGCCCACTTGCGGCAACCACGAAGACAGCCGCAACCGGGCTCGAAGCCCAGTCAGGCGGGCCTCCAAAGTGTCGGCCCGGATAGCATCCAGGGCGCTCGACCGATCCAGCGGTCCGATCGGTGGACGAAGGCATGCAGACGCGAGCTGTGGCAACAGAGAGCCCCACGGTCGACTGAGAGCGCTGGAATCGACGCGGCGGTATGCAGAGAGGCAAAAGCAGCAAAGAAGATATCAGAGGAGGATCAGAACCTCGATCTCGAGCGTGTGAAGCTCGCGTCCTAACCACTAGACGACACTGACACGTTCGTCTACTCACACACCAAACAAAAACACAACATCCACATCACGCGCTTCTACGAGCAAAACGCACGCACAAGCGCTTGCACCACGCATACACATGCTTGTCGCCCGCCGAACCGCCCTACCACGCCCGTGCATTCGCCCGCATCGACTGCCAAATCAACACCCCGACCGCCGCCGGACTACACCGCCGTGTCTTGTGCTGTGGGTTCAGCTTGCCCTGCCCGACGCCGAGGGCGGCGCCGGGGCTCGTACACCGGACCCACAACTAACCGGACGCCCACTTGCGGCAACCACGAAGACAGCCGCAACCGGGCTCGAAGCCCAGTCAGGCGGGCCTCCAAAGTGTCGGCCCGGATAGCATCCAGGGCGCTCGACCGATCCAGCGGTCCGATCGGTGGACGAAGGCATGCAGACGCGAGCTGTGGCAACAGAGAGCCCCACGGTCGACTGAGAGCGCTGGAATCGACGTGGCGGTATGCAGAGAGGCAAAAGCAGCAAAGAAGATATCAGAGGAGGGGATCGAACCCTCGATCTCGAGCGTGTGAAGCTCGCGTCCTAACCACTAGACGACACTGACACGTTCGTCTACTCACACACCAAACAAAAACACAACATCCACATCACGCGCTTCTACGAGCAAAACGCACGCACAAGCGCTTGCACCACGCATACACATGCTTGTCGCCCGCCGAACCGCCCTACCACGCCCGTGCATTCGCCCGCATCGACTGCCAAATCAACACCCCGACCGCCGCCGGACTACACCGCCGTTTCTTGTCCTGTGTGTTCAGCTTGCCCTGCCCGACGCCGAGGGCGCCGCAGTGGCTCGTACACAGGACCAACAACTAACCGGACGCCCACTTGCGGCAACCACGAAGACAGCCGCAACCGGGCTCGAAGCCCAGTCAGGCGGGCCTCCAAAGTGTCGGCCCGGATAGCATCCAGGGCGCTCGACCGATCCAGCGGTCCGATCGGTGGACGAAGGCATGCAGACGCGAGCTGTGGCAACAGAGAGCCCCACGGTCGACTGAGAGCGCTGGAATCGACGTGGCGGTATGCAGAGAGGCAAAAGCAGCAAAGAAGATATCAGAGGAGGATCGAACCCTCGATCTCGAGCGTGTGAAGCTCGCGTCCTAACCACTAGACGACACTGACACGTTCGTCTACTCACACACCAAACAAAAACACAAAATCCACATCACGCGCTTCTACGAGCAAAACGCACGCACAAGCGCTTGCACCACGCATACACATGCTTGTCGCCCGCCGAACCGCCCTACCACGCCCGTGCATTCGCCCGCATCGACTGCCAAATCAACACCCCGACCGCCGCCGGACTACACCGCCGTTTCTTGTCCTGTGTGTTCAGCTTGCCCTGCCCGACGCCGAGGGCGCCGCAGTGGCTCGTACACAGGACCAACAACTAACCGGACGCCCACTTGCGGCAACCACGAAGACAGCCGCAACCGGGCTCGAAGCCCAGTCAGGCGGGGCTCCAAAGTGTCGGCCCGGATAGCATCCAGGGCGCTCGACCGATCCAGCGGTCCGATCGGTGGACGAAGGCATGCAGACGCGAGCTGTGGCAACAGAGAGCCCCACGGTCGACTGAGAGCGCTGGAATCGACGTGGCGGTATGCAGAGAGGCAAAAGCAGCAAAGAAGATATCAGAGGAGGAGATCGAACCCTCGATCTCGAGCGTGTGAAGCTCGCGTCCTAACCACTAGACGACACTGACACGTTCGTCTACTCACACACCAAACAAAAACACAACATCCACATCACGCGCTTCTACGAGCAAAACGCACGCACAAGCGCTTGCACCACGCATACACATGCTTGTCGCCCGCCGAACCGCCCTACCACGCCCGTGCATTCGCCCGCATCGACTGCCAAATCAACACCCCGACCGCCGCCGGACTACACCGCCGTTTCTTGTCCTGTGTGTTCAGCTTGCCCTGCCCGACGCCGAGGGCGCCGCAGTGGCTCGTACACAGGACCAACAACTAACCGGACGCCCACTTGCGGCAACCACGAAGACAGCCGCAACCGGGCTCGAAGCCCAGTCAGGCGGGCCTCCAAAGTGTCGGCCCGGATAGCATCCAGGGCGCTCGACCGATCCAGCGGTCCGATCGGTGGACGAAGGCATGCAGACGCGAGCTGTGGCAACAGAGAGCCCCACGGTCGACTGAGAGCGCTGGAATCGACGTGGCGGTATGCAGAGAGGCAAAAGCAGCAAAGAAGATATCAGAGGAGATCGAACCCTCGATCTCGAGCGTGTGAAGCTCGCGTCCTAACCACTAGACGACACTGACACGTTCGTCTACTCACACACCAAACAAAAACACAACATCCACATCACGCGCTTCTACGAGCAAAACGCACGCACAAGCGCTTGCACCACGCATACACATGCTTGTCGCCCGCCGAACCGCCCTACCACGCCCGTGCATTCGCCCGCATCGACTGCCAAATCAACACCCCGACCGCCGCCGGACTACACCGCCGTTTCTTGTCCTGTGTGTTCAGCTTGCCCTGCCCGACGCCGAGGGCGCCGCAGTGGCTCGTACACAGGACCAACAACTAACCGGACGCCCACTTGCGGCAACCACGAAGACAGCCGCAACCGGGCTCGAAGCCCAGTCAGGCGGGCCTCCAAAGTGTCGGCCCGGATAGCATCCAGGGCGCTCGACCGATCCAGCGGTCCGATCGGTGGACGAAGGCATGCAGACGCGAGCTGTGGCAACAGAGAGCCCCACGGTCGACTGAGAGCGCTGGAATCGACGCGGCGGTATGCAGAGAGGCAAAAGCAGCAAAGAAGATATCAGAGGAGGATCGAACCCTCGATCTCGAGCGTGTGAAGCTCGCGTCCTAACCACTAGACGACACTGACACGTTCGTCTACTCACACACCAAACAAAAACACAACATCCACATCACGCGCTTCTACGAGCAAAACGCACGCACAAGCGCTTGCACTACGCATACACATGCTTGTCGCCCGCCGAACCGCCCTACCACGCCCGTGCATTCGCCCGCATCGACTGCCAAATCAACACCCCGACCGCCGCCGGACTACACCGCCGTTTCTTGTCCTGTGTGTTCAGCTTGCCCTGCCCGACGCCGAGGGCGCCGCAGTGGCTCGTACACAGGACCAACAACTAACCGGACGCCCACTTGCGGCAACCACGAAGACAGCCGCAACCGGGCTCGAAGCCCAGTCAGGCGGGCCTCCAAAGTGTCGGCCCGGATAGCATCCAGGGCGCTCGACCGATCCAGCGGTCCGATCGGTGGACGAAGGCATGCAGACGCGAGCTGTGGCAACAGAGAGCCCCACGGTCGACTGAGAGCGCTGGAATCGACGCGGCGGTATGCAGAGAGGCAAAAGCAGCAAAGAAGATATCAGAGGAGGATCGAACCCTCGATCTCGAGCGTGTGAAGCTCGCGTCCTAACCACTAGACGACACTGACACGTTCGTCTACTCACACCAAACAAAAACACAACATCCACATCACGCGCTTCTACGAGCAAAACGCACGCACAAGCGCTTGCACCACGCATACACATGCTTGTCGCCCGCCGAACCGCCCTACCACGCCCGTGCATTCGCCCGCATCGACTGCCAAATCAACACCCCGACCGCCGCCGGACTACACCGCCGTTTCTTGTCCTGTGTGTTCAGCTTGCCCTGCCCGACGCCGAGGGCGCCGCAGTGGCTCGTACACAGGACCAACAACTAACCGGACGCCCACTTGCGGCAACCACGAAGACAGCCGCAACCGGGCTCGAAGCCCAGTCAGGCGGGCCTCCAAAGTGTCGGCCCGGATAGCATCCAGGGCGCTCGACCGATCCAGCGGTCCGATCGGTGGACGAAGGCATGCAGACGCGAGCTGTGGCAACAGAGAGCCCCACGGTCGACTGAGAGCGCTGGAATCGACGCGGCGGTATGCAGAGAGGCAAAAGCAGCAAAGAAGATATCAGAGGAGGGGATCGAACCCTCGATCTCGAGCGTGTGAAGCTCGCGTCCTAACCACTAGACGACACTGACACGTTCGTCTACTCACACACCAAACAAAAACACAACATCCACATCACGCGCTTCTACGAGCAAAACGCACGCACAAGCGCTTGCACCACGCATACACATGCTTGTCGCCCGCCGAACCGCCCTACCACGCCCGTGCATTCGCCCGCATCGACTGCCCAATCAACACCCCGACCGCCGCCGGACTACACCGCCGTTTCTTGTCCTGTGTGTTCAGCTTGCCCTGCCCGACGCCGAGGGCGCCGCAGTGGCTCGTACACAGGACCAACAACTAACCGGACGCCCACTTGCGGCAACCACGAAGACAGCCGCAACCGGGCTCGAAGCCCAGTCAGGCGGGCCTCCAAAGTGTCGGCCCGGATAGCATCCAGGGCGCTCGACCGATCCAGCGGTCCGATCGGTGGACGAAGGCATGCAGACGCGAGCTGTGGCAACAGAGAGCCCCACGGTCGACTGAGAGCGCTGGAATCGACGCGGCGGTATGCAGAGAGGCAAAAGCAGCAAAGAAGATATCAGAGGAGGATCGAACCTCGATCTCGAGCGTGTGAAGCTCGCGTCCTAACCACTAGACGACACTGACACGTTCGTCTACTCACACACCAAACAAAAACACAACATCCACATCACGCGCTTCTACGAGCAAAACGCACGCACAAGCGCTTGCACCACGCATACATGCTTGTCGCCCGCCGAACCGCCCTACCACGCCCGTGCATTCGCCCGCATCGACTGCCCAATCAACACCCCGACCGCCGCCGGACTACACCGCCGTTTCTTGTCCTGTGTGTTCAGCTTGCCCTGCCCGACGCCGAGGGCGCCGCAGTGGCTCGTACACAGGACCAACAACTAACCGGACGCCCACTTGCGGCAACCACGAAGACAGCCGCAACCGGGCTCGAAGCCCAGTCAGGCGGGCCTCCAAAGTGTCGGCCCGGATAGCATCCAGGGCGCTCGACCGATCCAGCGGTCCGATCGGTGGACGAAGGCATGCAGACGCGAGCTGTGGCAACAGAGAGCCCCACGGTCGACTGAGAGCGCTGGAATCGACGCGGCGGTATGCAGAGAGGCAAAAGCAGCAAAGAAGATATCAGAGGAGGGGATCGAACCCTCGATCTCGAGCGTGTGAAGCTCGCGTCCTAACCACTAGACGACACTGACACGTTCGTCTACTCACACACCAAACAAAAACACAACATCCACATCACGCGCTTCTACGAGCAAAACGCACGCACAAGCGCTTGCACCACGCATACACATGCTTGTCGCCCGCCGAACCGCCCTACCACGCCCGTGCATTCGCCCGCATCGACTGCCCAATCAACACCCCGACCGCCGCCGGACTACACCGCCGTTTCTTGTCCTGTGTGTTCAGCTTGCCCTGCCCGACGCCGAGGGCGCCGCAGTGGCTCGTACACAGGACCAACAACTAACCGGACGCCCACTTGCGGCAACCACGAAGACAGCCGCAACCGGGCTCGAAGCCCAGTCAGGCGGGCCTCCAAAGTGTCGGCCCGGATAGCATCCAGGGCGCTCGACCGATCCAGCGGTCCGATCGGTGGACGAAGGCATGCAGACGCGAGCTGTGGCAACAGAGAGCCCCACGGTCGACTGAGAGCGCTGGAATCGACGCGGCGGTATGCAGAGAGGCAAAAGCAGCAAAGAAGATATCAGAGGAGGATCGAACCCTCGATCTCGAGCGTGTGAAGCTCGCGTCCTAACCACTAGACGACACTGACACGTTCGTCTACTCACACACCAAACAAAAACACAACATCCACATCACGCGCTTCTACGAGCAAAACGCACGCACAAGCGCTTGCACCACGCATACACATGCTTGTCGCCCGCCGAACCGCCCTACCACGCCCGTGCATTCGCCCGCATCGACTGCCAAATCAACACCCCGACCGCCGCCGGACTACACCGCCGTTTCTTGTCCTGTGTGTTCAGCTTGCCCTGCCCGACGCCGAGGGCGCCGCAGTGGCTCGTACACAGGACCAACAACTAACCGGACGCCCACTTGCGGCAACCACGAAGACAGCCGCAACCGGGCTCGAAGCCCAGTCAGGCGGGCCTCCAAAGTGTCGGCCCGGATAGCATCCAGGGCGCTCGACCGATCCAGCGGTCCGATCGGTGGACGAAGGCATGCAGACGCGAGCTGTGGCAACAGAGAGCCCCACGGTCGACTGAGAGCGCTGGAATCGACGCGGCGGTATGCAGAGAGGCAAAAGCAGCAAAGAAGATATCAGAGGAGGGGATCGAACCTCGATCTCGAGCGTGTGAAGCTCGCGTCCTAACCACTAGACGACACTGACACGTTCGTCTACTCACACCAAACAAAAACACAACATCCACATCACGCGCTTCTACGAGCAAAACGCACGCACAAGCGCTTGCACCACGCATACACATGCTTGTCGCCCGCCGAACCGCCCTACCACGCCCGTGCATTCGCCCGCATCGACTGCCAAATCAACACCCCGACCGCCGCCGGACTACACCGCCGTTTCTTGTCCTGTGTGTTCAGCTTGCCCTGCCCGACGCCGAGGGCGCCGCAGTGGCTCGTACACAGGACCAACAACTAACCGGACGCCCACTTGCGGCAACCACGAAGACAGCCGCAACCGGGCTCGAAGCCCAGTCAGGCGGGGCTCCAAAGTGTCGGCCCGGATAGCATCCAGGGCGCTCGACCGATCCAGCGGTCCGATCGGTGGACGAAGGCATGCAGACGCGAGCTGTGGCAACAGAGAGCCCCACGGTCGACTGAGAGCGCTGGAATCGACGCGGCGGTATGCAGAGAGGCAAAAGCAGCAAAGAAGATATCAGAGGAGGATCGAACCCTCGATCTCGAGCGTGTGAAGCTCGCGTCCTAACCACTAGACGACACTGACACGTTCGTCTACTCACACACCAAACAAAAACACAACATCCACATCACGCGCTTCTACGAGCAAAACGCACGCACAAGCGCTTGCACCACGCATACACATGCTTGTCGCCCGCCGAACCGCCCTACCACGCCCGTGCATTCGCCCGCATCGACTGCCCAATCAACACCCCGACCGCCGCCGGACTACACCGCCGTTTCTTGTCCTGTGTGTTCAGCTTGCCCTGCCCGACGCCGAGGGCGCCGCAGTGGCTCGTACACAGGACCAACAACTAACCGGACGCCCACTTGCGGCAACCACGAAGACAGCCGCAACCGGGCTCGAAGCCCAGTCAGGCGGGCCTCCAAAGTGTCGGCCCGGATAGCATCCAGGGCGCTCGACCGATCCAGCGGTCCGATCGGTGGACGAAGGCATGCAGACGCGAGCTGTGGCAACAGAGAGCCCCACGGTCGACTGAGAGCGCTGGAATCGACGCGGCGGTATGCAGAGAGGCAAAAGCAGCAAAGAAGATATCAGAGGAGGGATCGAACCCTCGATCTCGAGCGTGTGAAGCTCGCGTCCTAACCACTAGACGACACTGACACGTTCGTCTACTCACACACCAAACAAAAACACAACATCCACATCACGCGCTTCTACGAGCAAAACGCACGCACAAGCGCTTGCACCACGCATACACATGCTTGTCGCCCGCCGAACCGCCCTACCACGCCCGTGCATTCGCCCGCATCGACTGCCCAATCAACACCCCGACCGCCGCCGGACTACACCGCCGTTTCTTGTCCTGTGTGTTCAGCTTGCCCTGCCCGACGCCGAGGGCGCCGCAGTGGCTCGTACACAGGACCAACAACTAACCGGACGCCCACTTGCGGCAACCACGAAGACAGCCGCAACCGGGCTCGAAGCCCAGTCAGGCGGGCCTCCAAAGTGTCGGCCCGGATAGCATCCAGGGCGCTCGACCGATCCAGCGGTCCGATCGGTGGACGAAGGCATGCAGACGCGAGCTGTGGCAACAGAGAGCCCCACGGTCGACTGAGAGCGCTGGAATCGACGCGGCGGTATGCAGAGAGGCAAAAGCAGCAAAGAAGATATCAGAGGAGGGGATCGAACCCTCGATCTCGAGCGTGTGAAGCTCGCGTCCTAACCACTAGACGACACTGACACGTTCGTCTACTCACACACCAAACAAAAACACAACATCCACATCACGCGCTTCTACGAGCAAAACGCACGCACAAGCGCTTGCACCACGCATACACATGCTTGTCGCCCGCCGAACCGCCCTACCACGCCCGTGCATTCGCCCGCATCGACTGCCCAATCAACACCCCGACCGCCGCTGGACTACACCGCCGTTTCTTGTCCTGTGTGTTCAGCTTGCCCTGCCCGACGCCGAGGGCGCCGCAGTGGCTCGTACACAGGACCAACAACTAACCGGACGCCCACGTGCGGCAACCACGAAGACAGCCGCAACCGGGCTCGAAGCCCAGTCAGGCGGGCCTCCAAAGTGTCGGCCCGGATAGCATCCAGGGCGCTCGACCGATCCAGCGGTCCGATCGGTGGACGAAGGCATGCAGACGCGAGCTGTGGCAACAGAGAGCCCCACGGTCGACTGAGAGCGCTGGAATCGACGCGGCGGTATGCAGAGAGGCAAAAGCAGCAAAGAAGATATCAGAGGAGGATCGAACCCTCGATCTCGAGCGTGTGAAGCTCGCGTCCTAACCACTAGACGACACTGACACGTTCGTCTACTCACACCAAACAAAAACACAACATCCACATCACGCGCTTCTACGAGCAAAACGCACGCACAAGCGCTTGCACCACGCATACACATGCTTGTCGCCCGCCGAACCGCCCTACCACGCCCGTGCATTCGCCCGCATCGACTGCCCAATCAACAACCCGACCGCCGCCGGACTACACCGCCGTTTCTTGTCCTGTGTGTTCAGCTTGCCCTGCCCGACGCCGAGGGCGCCGCAGTGGCTCGTACACAGGACCAACAACTAACCGGACGCCCACTTGCGGCAACCACGAAGACAGCCGCAACCGGGCTCGAAGCCCAGTCAGGCGGGCCTCCAAAGTGTCGGCCCGGATAGCATCCAGGGCGCTCGACCGATCCAGCGGTCCGATCGGTGGACGAAGGCATGCAGACGCGAGCTGTGGCAACAGAGAGCCCCACGGTCGACTGAGAGCGCTGGAATCGACGCGGCGGTATGCAGAGAGGCAAAAGCAGCAAAGAAGATATCAGAGGAGGATCGAACCCTCGATCTCGAGCGTGTGAAGCTCGCGTCCTAACCACTAGACGACACTGACACGTTCGTCTACTCACACACCAAACAAAAACACAACATCCACATCACGCGCTTCTACGAGCAAAACGCACGCACAAGCGCTTGCACCACGCATACACATGCTTGTCGCCCGCCGAACCGCCCTACCACGCCCGTGCATTCGCCCGCATCGACTGCCCAAATCAACACCCCGACCGCCGCCGGACTACACCGCCGTTTCTTGTCCTGTGTGTTCAGCTTGCCCTGCCCGACGCCGAGGGCGCCGCAGTGGCTCGTACACAGGACCAACAACTAACCGGACGCCCACTTGCGGCAACCACGAAGACAGCCGCAACCGGGCTCGAAGCCCAGTCAGGCGGGCCTCCAAAGTGTCGGCCCGGATAGCATCCAGGGCGCTCGACCGATCCAGCGGTCCGATCGGTGGACGAAGGCATGCAGACGCGAGCTGTGGCAACAGAGAGCCCCACGGTCGACTGAGAGCGCTGGAATCGACGCGGCGGTATGCAGAGAGGCAAAAGCAGCAAAGAAGATATCAGAGGAGGATCGAACCCTCGATCTCGAGCGTGTGAAGCTCGCGTCCTAACCACTAGACGACACTGACACGTTCGTCTACTCACACCAAACAAAAACACAACATCCACATCACGCGCTTCTACGAGCAAAACGCACGCACAAGCGCTTGCACCACGCATACACATGCTTGTCGCCCGCCGAACCGCCCTACCACGCCCGTGCATTCGCCCGCATCGACTGCCCAAATCAACACCCCGACCGCCGCCGGACTACACCGCCGTTTCTTGTCCTGTGTGTTCAGCTTGCCCTGCCCGACGCCGAGGGCGCCGCAGTGGCTCGTACACAGGACCAACAACTAACCGGACGCCCACTTGCGGCAACCACGAAGACAGCCGCAACCGGGCTCGAAGCCCAGTCAGGCGGGCCTCCAAAGTGTCGGCCCGGATAGCATCCAGGGCGCTCGACCGATCCAGCGGTCCGATCGGTGGACGAAGGCATGCAGACGCGAGCTGTGGCAACAGAGAGCCCCACGGTCGACTGAGAGCGCTGGAATCGACGCGGCGGTATGCAGAGAGGCAAAAGCAGCAAAGAAGATATCAGAGGAGGATCGAACCCTCGATCTCGAGCGTGTGAAGCTCGCGTCCTAACCACTAGACGACACTGACACGTTCGTCTACTCACACACCAAACAAAAACACAACATCCACATCACGCGCTTCTACGAGCAAAACGCACGCACAAGCGCTTGCACCACGCATACACATGCTTGTCGCCCGCCGAACCGCCCTACCACGCCCGTGCATTCGCCCGCATCGACTGCCCAATCAACACCCCGACCGCCGCCGGACTACACCGCCGTTTCTTGTCCTGTGTGTTCAGCTTGCCCTGCCCGACGCCGAGGGCGCCGCAGTGGCTCGTACACAGGACCAACAACTAACCGGACGCCCACTTGCGGCAACCACGAAGACAGCCGCAACCGGGCTCGAAGCCCAGTCAGGCGGGCCTCCAAAGTGTCGGCCCGGATAGCATCCAGGGCGCTCGACCGATCCAGCGGTCCGATCGGTGGACGAAGGCATGCAGACGCGAGCTGTGGCAACAGAGAGCCCCACGGTCGACTGAGAGCGCTGGAATCGACGCGGCGGTATGCAGAGAGGCAAAAGCAGCAAAGAAGATATCAGAGGAGGATCGAACCCTCGATCTCGAGCGTGTGAAGCTCGCGTCCTAACCACTAGACGACACTGACACGTTCGTCTACTCACACACCAAACAAAAACACAACATCCACATCACGCGCTTCTACGAGCAAAACGCACGCACACGCGCTTGCACCACGCATACACATGCTTGTCGCCCGCCGAACCGCCCTACCACGCCCGTGCATTCGCCCGCATCGACTGCCCAATCAACACCCCGACCGCCGCCGGACTACACCGCCGTTTCTTGTCCTGTGTGTTCAGCTTGCCCTGCCCGACGCCGAGGGCGCCGCAGTGGCTCGTACACAGGACCAACAACTAACCGGACGCCCACTTGCGGCAACCACGAAGACAGCCGCAACCGGGCTCGAAGCCCAGTCAGGCGGGGCTCCAAAGTGTCGGCCCGGATAGCATCCAGGGCGCTCGACCGATCCAGCGGTCCGATCGGTGGACGAAGGCATGCAGACGCGAGCTGTGGCAACAGAGAGCCCCACGGTCGACTGAGAGCGCTGGAATCGACGCGGCGGTATGCAGAGAGGCAAAAGCAGCAAAGAAGATATCAGAGGAGGGGATCGAACCCTCGATCTCGAGCGTGTGAAGCTCGCGTCCTAACCACTAGACGACACTGACACGTTCGTCTACTCACACACCAAACAAAAACACAACATCCACATCACGCGCTTCTACGAGCAAAACGCACGCACAAGCGCTTGCACCACGCATACACATGCTTGTCGCCCGCCGAACCGCCCTACCACGCCCGTGCATTCGCCCGCATCGACTGCCCAATCAACACCCCGACCGCCGCCGGACTACACCGCCGTTTCTTGTCCTGTGTGTTCAGCTTGCCCTGCCCGACGCCGAGGGCGCCGCAGTGGCTCGTACACAGGACCAACAACTAACCGGACGCCCACTTGCGGCAACCACGAAGACAGCCGCAACCGGGCTCGAAGCCCAGTCAGGCGGGCCTCCAAAGTGTCGGCCCGGATAGCATCCAGGGCGCTCGACCGATCCAGCGGTCCGATCGGTGGACGAAGGCATGCAGACGCGAGCTGTGGCAACAGAGAGCCCCACGGTCGACTGAGAGCGCTGGAATCGACGCGGCGGTATGCAGAGAGGCAAAAGCAGCAAAGAAGATATCAGAGGAGGGGATCGAACCCTCGATCTCGAGCGTGTGAAGCTCGCGTCCTAACCACTAGACGACACTGACACGTTCGTCTACTCACACACCAAACAAAAACACAACATCCACATCACGCGCTTCTACGAGCAAAACGCACGCACAAGCGCTTGCACCACGCATACACATGCTTGTCGCCCGCCGAACCGCCCTACCACGCCCGTGCATTCGCCCGCATCGACTGCCCAATCAACACCCCGACCGCCGCCGGACTACACCGCCGTTTCTTGTCCTGTGTGTTCAGCTTGCCCTGCCCGACGCCGAGGGCGCCGCAGTGGCTCTTACACAGGACCAACAACTAACCGGGCTCGAAGCCCAGTCAGGCGGGGCTCCAAAGTGTCGGCCCGGATAGCATCCAGGGCGCTCGACCGATCCAGCGGTCCGATCGGTGGACGAAGGCATGCAGACGCGAGCTGTGGCAACAGAGAGCCCCACGGTCGACTGAGAGCGCTGGAATCGACGCGGCGGTATGCAGAGAGGCAAAAGCAGCAAAGAAGATATCAGAGGAGGGGATCAGACCCTCGATCTCGAGCGTGTGAAGCTCGCGTCCTAACCACTAGACGACACTGACACGTTCGTCTACTCACACACCAAACAAAAACACAACATCCACATCACGCGCTTCTACGAGCAAAACGCACGCACAAGCGCTTGCACCACGCATACACATGCTTGTCGCCCGCCGAACCGCCCTACCACGCCCGTGCATTCGCCCGCATCGACTGCCCAATCAACACCCCGACCGCCGCCGGACTACACCGCCGTTTCTTGTCCTGTGTGTTCAGCTTGCCCTGCCCGACGCCGAGGGCGCCGCAGTGGCTCGTACACAGGACCAACAACTAACCGGACGCCCACTTGCGGCAACCACGAAGACAGCCGCAACCGGGCTCGAAGCCCAGTCAGGCGGGCCTCCAAAGTGTCGGCCCGGATAGCATCCAGGGCGCTCGACCGATCCAGCGGTCCGATCGGTGGACGAAGGCATGCAGACGCGAGCTGTGGCAACAGAGAGCCCCACGGTCGACTGAGAGCGCTGGAATCGACGCGGCGGTATGCAGAGAGGCAAAAGCAGCAAAGAAGATATCAGAGGAGGATCGAACCCTCGATCTCGAGCGTGTGAAGCTCGCGTCCTAACCACTAGACGACACTGACACGTTCGTCTACTCACACACCAAACAAAAACACAACATCCACATCACGCGCTTCTACGAGCAAAACGCACGCACAAGCGCTTGCACCACGCATACACATGCTTGTCGCCCGCCGAACCGCCCTACCACGCCCGTGCATTCGCCCGCATCGACTGCCCAATCAACACCCCGACCGCCGCCGGACTACACCGCCGTTTCTTGTCCTGTGTGTTCAGCTTGCCCTGCCCGACGCCGAGGGCGCCGCAGTGGCTCGTACACAGGACCAACAACTAACCGGACGCCCACTTGCGGCAACCACGAAGACAGCCGCAACCGGGCTCGAAGCCCAGTCAGGCGGGCCTCCAAAGTGTCGGCCCGGATAGCATCCAGGGCGCTCGACCGATCCAGCGGTCCGATCGGTGGACGAAGGCATGCAGACGCGAGCTGTGGCAACAGAGAGCCCCACGGTCGACTGAGAGCGCTGGAATCGACGCGGCGGTATGCAGAGAGGCAAAAGCAGCAAAGAAGATATCAGAGGAGGATCGAACCCTCGATCTCGAGCGTGTGAAGCTCGCGTCCTAACCACTAGACGACACTGACACGTTCGTCTACTCACACACCAAACAAAAACACAAAATCCACATCACGCGCTTCTACGAGCAAAACGCACGCACAAGCGCTTGCACCACGCATACACATGCTTGTCGCCAGCCGAACCGCCCTACAACGCCCGTGCATTCGCCCGCATCGACTGCCCAATCAACACCCCGACCGCCGCCGGACTACACCGCCGTTTCTTGTCCTGTGTGTTCAGCTTGCCCTGCCCTACGCCGAGGGCGCCGCAGTGGCTCGTACACAGGACCAACAACTAACCGGACGCCCACTGGCGGCAACCACGAAGACAGCCGCAACCGGGCTCGAAGCCCAGTCAGGCGGGCCTCCAAAGTGTCGGCCCGGATAGCATCCAGGGCGCTCGACCGATCCAGCGGTCCGATCGGTGGACGAAGGCATGCAGACGCGAGCTGTGGCAACAGAGAGCCCCACGGTCGACTGAGAGCGCTGGAATCGACGCGGCGGTATGCAGAGAGGCAAAAGCAGCAAAGAAGATATCAGAGGAGGGGATCCAACCTCGATCTCGAGCGTGTGAAGCTCGCGTCCTAACCACTAGACGACACTGACACGTTCGTCTACTCACACACCAAACAAAAACACAACATCCACATCACGCGCTTCTACGAGCAAAACGCACGCACAAGCGCTTGCACCACGCATACACATGCTTGTCGCCCGCCGAACCGCCCTACCACGCCCGTGCATTCGCCCGCATCGACTGCCCAATCAACACCCCGACCGCCGCCGGACTACACCGCCGTTTCTTGTACTGTGTGTTCAGCTTGCCCTGCCCGACGCCGAGGGCGCCGCAGTGGCTCGTACACAGGACCAACAACAAACCGGACGCCCACTTGCGGCAACCACGAAGACAGCCGCAACCGGGCTCGAAGCCCAGTCAGGCGGGCCTCCAAAGTGTCGGCCCGGATAGCATCCAGGGCGCTCGACCGATCCAGCGGTCCGATCGGTGGACGAAGGCATGCAGACGCGAGCTGTGGCAACAGAGAGCCCCACGGTCGACTGAGAGCGCTGGAATCGACGCGGCGGTATGCAGAGAGGCAAAAGCAGCAAAGAAGATATCAGAGGAGGGATCGAACCTCGATCTCGAGCGTGTGAAGCTCGCGTCCTAACCACTAGACGACACTGACACGTTCGTCTACTCACACACCAAACAAAAACACAACATCCACATCACGCGCTTCTACGAGCAAAACGCACGCACAAGCGCTTGCACCACGCATACACATGCTTGTCGCCCGCCGAACCGCCCTACCACGCCCGTGCATTCGCCCGCATCGACTGCCAAATCAACACCCCGACCGCCGCCGGACTACACCGCCGTTTCTTGTCCTGTGTGTTCAGCTTGCCCTGCCCGACGCCGAGGGCGCCGCAGTGGCTCGTACACAGGACCAACAACTAACCGGACGCCCACTTGCGGCAACCACGAAGACAGCCGCAACCGGGCTCGAAGCCCAGTCAGGCGGGCCTCCAAAGTGTCGGCCCGGATAGCATCCAGGGCGCTCGACCGATCCAGCGGTCCGATCGGTGGACGAAGGCATGCAGACGCGAGCTGTGGCAACAGAGAGCCCCACGGTCGACTGAGAGCGCTGGAATCGACGCGGCGGTATGCAGAGAGGCAAAAGCAGCAAAGAAGATATCAGAGGAGGGGATCGAACCTCGATCTCGAGCGTGTGAAGCTCGCGTCCTAACCACTAGACGACACTGACACGTTCGTCTACTCACACACCAAACAAAAACACAACATCCACATCACGCGCTTCTACGAGCAAAACGCACGCACAAGCGCTTGCACCACGCATACACATGCTTGTCGCCCGCCGAACCGCCCTACCACGCCCGTGCATTCGCCCGCATCGACTGCCAAATCAACACCCCGACCGCCGCCGGACTACACCGCCGTTTCTTGTCCTGTGTGTTCAGCTTGCCCTGCCCGACGCCGAGGGCGCCGCAGTGGCTCGTACACAGGACCAACAACTAACCGGACGCCCACTTGCGGCAACCACGAAGACAGCCGCAACCGGGCTCGAAGCCCAGTCAGGCGGGCCTCCAAAGTGTCGGCCCGGATAGCATCCAGGGCGCTCGACCGATCCAGCGGTCCGATCGGTGGACGAAGGCATGCAGACGCGAGCTGTGGCAACAGAGAGCCCCACGGTCGACTGAGAGCGCTGGAATCGACGCGGCGGTATGCAGAGAGGCAAAAGCAGCAAAGAAGATATCAGAGGAGGGGATCCAACCTCGATCTCGAGCGTGTGAAGCTCGCGTCCCAACCACTAGACGACACTGACACGTTCGTCTACTCACACACCAAACAAAAACACAACATCCACATCACGCGCTTCTACGAGCAAAACGCACGCACAAGCGCTTGCACCACGCATACACATGCTTGTCGCCCGCCGAACCGCCCTACCACGCCCGTGCATTCGCCCGCATCGACTGCCCAAATCAACACCCCGACCGCCGCCGGACTACACCGCCGTTTCTTGTCCTGTGTGTTCAGCTTGCCCTGCCCGACGCCGAGGGCGCCGCAGTGGCTCGTACACAGGACCAACAACTAACCGGACGCCCACTTGCGGCAACCACGAAGACAGCCGCAACCGGGCTCGAAGCCCAGTCAGGCGGGCCTCCAAAGTGTCGGCCCGGATAGCATCCAGGGCGCTCGACCGATCCAGCGGTCCGATCGGTGGACGAAGGCATGCAGACGCGAGCTGTGGCAACAGAGAGCCCCACGGTCGACTGAGAGCGCTGGAATCGACGCGGCGGTATGCAGAGAGGCAAAAGCAGCAAAGAAGATATCAGAGGAGGGATCGAACCTCGATCTCGAGCGTGTGAAGCTCGCGTCCTAACCACTAGACGACACTGACACGTTCGTCTACTCACACACCAAACAAAAACACAACATCCACATCACGCGCTTCTACGAGCAAAACGCACGCACAAGCGCTTGCACCACGCATACACATGCTTGTCGCCCGCCGAACCGCCCTACCACGCCCGTGCATTCGCCCGCATCGACTGCCCAAATCAACACCCCGACCGCCGCCGGACTACACCGCCGTTTCTTGTCCTGTGTGTTCAGCTTGCCCTGCCCGACGCCGAGGGCGCCGCAGTGGCTCGTACACAGGACCAACAACTAACCGGACGCCCACTTGCGGCAACCACGAAGACAGCCGCAACCGGGCTCGAAGCCCAGTCAGGCGGGCCTCCAAAGTGTCGGCCCGGATAGCATCCAGGGCGCTCGACCGATCCAGCGGTCCGATCGGTGGACGAAGGCATGCAGACGCGAGCTGTGGCAACAGAGAGCCCCACGGTCGACTGAGAGCGCTGGAATCGACGCGGCGGTATGCAGAGAGGCAAAAGCAGCAAAGAAGATATCAGAGGAGGGATCCAACCCTCGATCTCGAGCGTGTGAAGCTCGCGTCCTAACCACTAGACGACACTGACACGTTCGTCTACTCACACACCAAACAAAAACACAACATCCACATCACGCGCTTCTACGAGCAAAACGCACGCACAAGCGCTTGCACCACGCATACACATGCTTGTCGCCCGCCGAACCGCCCTACCACGCCCGTGCATTCGCCCGCATCGACTGCCAAATCAACACCCCGACCGCCGCCGGACTACACCGCCGTTTCTTGTCCTGTGTGTTCAGCTTGCCCTGCCCGACGCCGAGGGCGCCGCAGTGGCTCGTACACAGGACCAACAACTAACCGGACGCCCACTTGCGGCAACCACGAAGACAGCCGCAACCGGGCTCGAAGCCCAGTCAGGCGGGCCTCCAAAGTGTCGGCCCGGATAGCATCCAGGGCGCTCGACCGATCCAGCGGTCCGATCGGTGGACGAAGGCATGCAGACGCGAGCTGTGGCAACAGAGAGCCCCACGGTCGACTGAGAGCGCTGGAATCGACGCGGCGGTATGCAGAGAGGCAAACGCAGCAAAGAAGATATCAGAGGAGGGATCGAACCTCGATCTCGAGCGTGTGAAGCTCGCGTCCTAACCACTAGACGACACTGACACGTTCGTCGACTCACACACCAAACAAAAACACAACATCCACATCACGCGCTTCTACGAGCAAAACGCACGCACAAGCGCTTGCACCACGCATACACATGCTTGTCGCCCGCCGAACCGCCCTACCACGCCCGTGCATTCGCCCGCATCGACTGCCAAATCAACACCCCGACCGCCGCCGGACTACACCGCCGTTTCTTGTCCTGTGTGTTCAGCTTGCCCTGCCCGACGCCGAGGGCGCCGCAGTGGCTCGTACACAGGACCAACAACTAACCGGACGCCCACTTGCGGCAACCACGAAGACAGCCGCAACCGGGCTCGAAGCCCAGTCAGGCGGGCCTCCAAAGTGTCGGCCCGGATAGCATCCAGGGCGCTCGACCGATCCAGCGGTCCGATCGGTGGACGAAGGCATGCAGACGCGAGCTGTGGCAACAGAGAGCCCCACGGTCGACTGAGAGCGCTGGAATCGACGCGGCGGTATGCAGAGAGGCAAAAGCAGCAAAGAAGATATCAGAGGAGGGATCGAACCTCGATCTCGAGCGTGTGAAGCTCGCGTCCTAACCACTAGACGACACTGACACGTTCGTCTACTCACACACCAAACAAAAACACAACATCCACATCACGCGCTTCTACGAGCAAAACGCACGCACAAGCGCTTGCACCACGCATACACATGCTTGTCGCCCGCCGAACCGCCCTACCACGCCCGTGCATTCGCCCGCATCGACTGCCCAATCAACACCCCGACCGCCGCCGGACTACACCGCCGTTTCTTGTCCTGTGTGTTCAGCTTGCCCTGCCCGACGCCGAGGGCGCCGCAGTGGCTCGTACACAGGACCAACAACAACTAACCGGACGCCCACTTGCGGCAACCACGAAGACAGCCGCAACCGGGCTCGAAGCCCAGTCAGGCGGGCCTCCAAAGTGTCGGCCCGGATAGCATCCAGGGCGCTCGACCGATCCAGCGGTCCGATCGGTGGACGAAGGCATGCAGACGCGAGCTGTGGCAACAGAGAGCCCCACGGTCGACTGAGAGCGCTGGAATCGACGCGGCGGTATGCAGAGAGGCAAAAGCAGCAAAGAAGATATCAGAGGAGGGGATCGAACCTCGATCTCGAGCGTGTGAAGCTCGCGTCCTAACCACTAGACGACACTGACACGTTCGTCTACTCACACACCAAACAAAAACACAACATCCACATCACGCGCTTCTACGAGCAAAACGCACGCACAAGCGCTTGCACCACGCATACACATGCTTGTCGCCCGCCGAACCGCCCTACCACGCCCGTGCATTCGCCCGCATCGACTGCCCAATCAACACCCCGACCGCCGCCGGACTACACCGCCGTTTCTTGTCCTGTGTGTTCAGCTTGCCCTGCCCGACGCCGAGGGCGCCGCAGTGGCTCGTACACAGGACCAACAACTAACCGGACGCCCACTTGCGGCAACCACGAAGACAGCCGCAACCGGGCTCGAAGCCCAGTCAGGCGGGCCTCCAAAGTGTCGGCCCGGATAGCATCCAGGGCGCTCGACCGATCCAGCGGTCCGATCGGTGGACGAAGGCATGCAGACGCGAGCTGTGGCAACAGAGAGCCCCACGGTCGACTGAGAGCGCTGGAATCGACGCGGCGGTATGCAGAGAGGCAAAAGCAGCAAAGAAGATATCAGAGGAGGGGATCCAACCTCGATCTCGAGCGTGTGAAGCTCGCGTCCTAACCACTAGACGACACTGACACGTTCGTCTACTCACACACCAAACAAAAACACAACATCCACATCACGCGCTTCTACGAGCAAAACGCACGCACAAGCGCTTGCACCACGCATACACATGCTTGTCGCCCGCCGAACCGCCCTACCACGCCCGTGCATTCGCCCGCATCGACTGCCAAATCAACACCCCGACCGCCGCCGGACTACACCGCCGTTTATTGTCCTGTGTGTTCAGCTTGCCCTGCCCGACGCCGAGGGCGCCGCAGTGGCTCGTACACAGGACCAACAACTAACCGGACGCCCACTTGCGGCAACCACGAAGACAGCCGCAACCGGGCTCGAAGCCCAGTCAGGCGGGCCTCCAAAGTGTCGGCCCGGATAGCATCCAGGGCGCTCGACCGATCCAGCGGTCCGATCGGTGGACGAAGGCATGCAGACGCGAGCTGTGGCAACAGAGAGCCCCACGGTCGACTGAGAGCGCTGGAATCGACGCGGCGGTATGCAGAGAGGCAAAAGCAGCAAAGAAGATATCAGAGGAGGGGATCCAACCCTCGATCTCGAGCGTGTGAAGCTCGCGTCCTAACCACTAGACGACACTGACACGTTCGTCTACTCACACACCAAACAAAAACACAACATCCACATCACGCGCTTCTACGAGCAAAACGCACGCACAAGCGCTTGCACCACGCATACACATGCTTGTCGCCCGCCGAACCGCCCTACCACGCCCGTGCATTCGCCCGCATCGACTGCCAAATCAACACCCCGACCGCCGCCGGACTACACCGCCGTTTCTTGTCCTGTGTGTTCAGCTTGCCCTGCCCGACGCCGAGGGCGCCGCAGTGGCTCGTACACAGGACCAACAACTAACCGGACGCCCACTTGCGGCAACCACGAAGACAGCCGCAACCGGGCTCGAAGCCCAGTCAGGCGGGCCTCCAAAGTGTCGGCCCGGATAGCATCCAGGGCGCTCGACCGATCCAGCGGTCCGATCGGTGGACGAAGGCATGCAGACGCGAGCTGTGGCAACAGAGAGCCCCACGGTCGACTGAGAGCGCTGGAATCGACGCGGCGGTATGCAGAGAGGCAAAAGCAGCAAAGAAGATATCAGAGGAGGGGATCCAACCTCGATCTCGAGCGTGTGAAGCTCGCGTCCTAACCACTAGACGACACTGACACGTTCGTCTACTCACACACCAAACAAAAACACAACATCCACATCACGCGCTTCTACGAGCAAAACGCACGCACAAGCGCTTGCACCACGCATACACATGCTTGTCGCCCGCCGAACCGCCCTACCACGCCCGTGCATTCGCCCGCATCGACTGCCAAATCAACACCCCGACCGCCGCCGGACTACACCGCCGTTTCTTGTCCAGTGTGTTCAGCATGCCCAGCCCGACGCCGAGGGCGCCGCAGTGGCTCGTACACAGGACCAACAACTAACCGGACGCCCACTTGCGGCAACCACGAAGACAGCCGCAACCGGGCTCGAAGCCCAGTCAGGCGGGCCTCCAAAGTGTCGGCCCGGATAGCATCCAGGGCGCTCGACCGATCCAGCGGTCCGATCGGTGGACGAAGGCATGCAGACGCGAGCTGTGGCAACAGAGAGCCCCACGGTCGACTGAGAGCGCTGGAATCGACGCGGCGGTATGCAGAGAGGCAAAAGCAGCAAAGAAGATATCAGAGGAGGATCCAACCCTCGATCTCGAGCGTGTGAAGCTCGCGTCCTAACCACTAGACGACACTGACACGTTCGTCTACTCACACACCAAACAAAAACACAACATCCACATCACGCGCTTCTACGAGCAAAACGCACGCACAAGCGCTTGCACCACGCATACACATGCTTGTCGCCCGCCGAACCGCCCTACCACGCCCGTGCATTCGCCCGCATCGACTGCCAAATCAACACCCCGACCGCCGCCGGACTACACCGCCGTTTATTGTCCTGTGTGTTCAGCTCGCCCTGCCCGACGCCGAGGGCGCCGCAGTGGCTCGTACACAGGACCAACAACTAACCGGACGCCCACTTGCGGCAACCACGAAGACAGCCGCAACCGGGCTCGAAGCCCAGTCAGGCGGGCCTCCAAAGTGTCGGCCCGGATAGCATCCAGGGCGCTCGACCGATCCAGCGGTCCGATCGGTGGACGAAGGCATGCAGACGCGAGCTGTGGCAACAGAGAGCCCCACGGTCGACTGAGAGCGCTGGAATCGACGCGGCGGTATGCAGAGAGGCAAAAGCAGCAAAGAAGATATCAGAGGAGGATCCAACCTCGATCTCGAGCGTGTGAAGCTCGCGTCCTAACCACTAGACGACACTGACACGTTCGTCTACTCACACACCAAACAAAAACACAACATCCACATCACGCGCTTCTACGAGCAAAACGCACGCACAAGCGCTTGCACCACGCATACACATGCTTGTCGCCCGCCGAACCGCCCTACCACGCCCGTGCATTCGCCCGCATCGACTGCCAAATCAACACCCCGACCGCCGCCGGACTACACCGCCGTTTCTTGTCCTGTGTGTTCAGCTTGCCCTGCCCGACGCCGAGGGCGCCGCAGTGGCTCGTACACAGGACCAACAACTAACCGGACGCCCACTTGCGGCAACCACGAAGACAGCCGCAACCGGGCTCGAAGCCCAGTCAGGCGGGCCTCCAAAGTGTCGGCCCGGATAGCATCCAGGGCGCTCGACCGATCCAGCGGTCCGATCGGTGGACGAAGGCATGCAGACGCGAGCTGTGGCAACAGAGAGCCCCACGGTCGACTGAGAGCGCTGGAATCGACGCGGCGGTATGCAGAGAGGCAAAAGCAGCAAAGAAGATATCAGAGGAGGAGGATCGAACCCTCGATCTCGAGCGTGTGAAGCTCGCGTCCTAACCACTAGACGACACTGACACGTTCGTCTACTCACACACCAAACAAAAACACAACATCCACATCACGCGCTTCTACGAGCAAAACGCACGCACAAGCGCTTGCACCACGCATACACATGCTTGTCGCCCGCCGAACCGCCCTACCACGCCCGTGCATTCGCCCGCATCGACTGCCCAAATCAACACCCCGACCGCCGCCGGACTACACCGCCGTTTCTTGTCCTGTGTGTTCAGCTTGCCCTGCCCGACGCCGAGGGCGCCGCAGTGGCTCGTACACAGGACCAACAACTAACCGGACGCCCACTTGCGGCAACCACGAAGACAGCCGCAACCGGGCTCGAAGCCCAGTCAGGCGGGCCTCCAAAGTGTCGGCCCGGATAGCATCCAGGGCGCTCGACCGATCCAGCGGTCCGATCGGTGGACGAAGGCATGCAGACGCGAGCTGTGGCAACAGAGAGCCCCACGGTCGACTGAGAGCGCTGGAATCGACGCGGCGGTATGCAGAGAGGCAAAAGCAGCAAAGAAGATATCAGAGGAGGGGATCCAACCCTCGATCTCGAGCGTGTGAAGCTCGCGTCCTAACCACTAGACGACACTGACACGTTCGTCTACTCACACACCAAACAAAAACACAACATCCACATCACGCGCTTCTACGAGCAAAACGCACGCACAAGCGCTTGCACCACGCATACACATGCTTGTCGCCCGCCGAACCGCCCTACCACGCCCGTGCATTCGCCCGCATCGACTGCCAAATCAACACCCCGACCGCCGCCGGACTACACCGCCGTTTCTTGTCCTGTGTGTTCAGCTTGCCCTGCCCGACGCCGAGGGCGCCGCAGTGGCTCGTACACAGGACCAACAACTAACCGGACGCCCACTTGCGGCAACCACGAAGACAGCCGCAACCGGGCTCGAAGCCCAGTCAGGCGGGCCTCCAAAGTGTCGGCCCGGATAGCATCCAGGGCGCTCGACCGATCCAGCGGTCCGATCGGTGGACGAAGGCATGCAGACGCGAGCTGTGGCAACAGAGAGCCCCACGGTCGACTGAGAGCGCTGGAATCGACGCGGCGGTATGCAGAGAGGCAAAAGCAGCAAAGAAGATATCAGAGGAGGGGATCCAACCTCGATCTCGAGCGTGTGAAGCTCGCGTCCTAACCACTAGACGACACTGACACGTACGTCTACTCACACACCAAACAAAAACACAACATCCACATCACGCGCTTCTACGAGCAAAACGCACGCACAAGCGCTTGCACCACGCATACACAAGCGTGTCGCCCGCCGAACCGCCCTACCACGCCCGTGCATTCGCCCGCATCGACTGCCAAATCAACACCCCGACCGCCGCCGGACTACACCGCCGTTTCTTGTCCTGTGTGTTCAGCTTGCCCTGCCCGACGCCGAGGGCGCCGCAGTGGCTCGTACACAGGACCAACAACTAACCGGACGCCCACTTGCGGCAACCACGAAGACAGCCGCAACCGGGCTCGAAGCCCAGTCAGGCGGGCCTCCAAAGTGTCGGCCCGGATAGCATCCAGGGCGCTCGACCGATCCAGCGGTCCGATCGGTGGACGAAGGCATGCAGACGCGAGCTGTGGCAACAGAGAGCCCCACGGTCGACTGAGAGCGCTGGAATCGACGCGGCGGTATGCAGAGAGGCAAAAGCAGCAAAGAAGATATCAGAGGAGGATCCAACCCTCGATCTCGAGCGTGTGAAGCTCGCGTCCTAACCACTAGACGACACTGACACGTTCGTCTACTCACACACCAAACAAAAACACAACATCCACATCACGCGCTTCTACGAGCAAAACGCACGCACAAGCGCTTGCACCACGCATACACATGCTTGTCGCCCGCCGAACCGCCCTACCACGCCCGTGCATTCGCCCGCATCGACTGCCAAATCAACACCCCGACCGCCGCCGGACTACACCGCCGTTTCTTGTCCTGTGTGTTCAGCTTGCCCTGCCCGACGCCGAGGGCGCCGCAGTGGCTCGTACACAGGACCAACAACTAACCGGACGCCCACTTGCGGCAACCACGAAGACAGCCGCAACCGGGCTCGAAGCCCAGTCAGGCGGGGCTCCAAAGTGTCGGCCCGGATAGCATCCAGGGCGCTCGACCGATCCAGCGGTCCGATCGGTGGACGAAGGCATGCAGACGCGAGCTGTGGCAACAGAGAGCCCCACGGTCGACTGAGAGCGCTGGAATCGACGCGGCGGTATGCAGAGAGGCAAAAGCAGCAAAGAAGATATCAGAGGAGGATCCAACCTCGATCTCGAGCGTGTGAAGCTCGCGTCCTAACCACTAGACGACACTGACACGTTCGTCTACTCACACACCAAACAAAAACACAACATCCACATCACGCGCTTCTACGAGCAAAACGCACGCACAAGCGCTTGCACCACGCATACACATGCTTGTCGCCCGCCGAACCGCCCTACCACGCCCGTGCATTCGCCCGCATCGACTGCCAAATCAACACCCCGACCGCCGCCGGACTACACCGCCGTTTCTTGTCCTGTGTGTTCAGCTTGCCCTGCCCGACGCCGAGGGCGCCGCAGTGGCTCGTACACAGGACCAACAACTAACCGGACGCCCACTTGCGGCAACCACGAAGACAGCCGCAACCGGGCTCGAAGCCCAGCCAGGCGGGCCTCCAAAGTGTCGGCCCGGATAGCATCCAGGGCGCTCGACCGATCCAGCGGTCCGATCGGTGGACGAAGGCATGCAGACGCGAGCTGTGGCAACAGAGAGCCCCACGGTCGACTGAGAGCGCTGGAATCGACGCGGCGGTATGCAGAGAGGCAAAAGCAGCAAAGAAGATATCAGAGGAGGATCCAACCCTCGATCTCGAGCGTGTGAAGCTCGCGTCCTAACCACTAGACGACACTGACACGTTCGTCTACTCACACACCAAACAAAAACACAACATCCACATCACGCGCTTCTACGAGCAAAACGCACGCACAAGCGCTTGCACCACGCATACACATGCTTGTCGCCCGCCGAACCGCCCTACCACGCCCGTGCATTCGCCCGCATCGACTGCCAAATCAACACCCCGACCGCCGCCGGACTACACCGCCGTTTCTTGTCCAGTGTGTTCAGCTTGCCCTGCCCGACGCCGAGGGCGCCGCAGTGGCTCGTACACAGGACCAACAACTAACCGGACGCCCACTTGCGGCAACCACGAAGACAGCCGCAACCGGGCTCGAAGCCCAGCCAGGCGGGCCTCCAAAGTGTCGGCCCGGATAGCATCCAGGGCGCTCGACCGATCCAGCGGTCCGATCGGTGGACGAAGGCATGCAGACGCGAGCTATGGCAACAGAGAGCCCCACGGTCGACTGAGAGCGCTGGAATCGACGCGGCGGTATGCAGAGAGGCAAAAGCAGCAAAGAAGATATCAGAGGAGGGGATCCAACCTCGATCTCGAGCGTGTGAAGCTCGCGTCCTAACCACTAGACGACACTGACACGTTCGTCTACTCACACACCAAACAAAAACACAACATCCACATCACGCGCTTCTACGAGCAAAACGCACGCACAAGCGCTTGCACCACGCATACACATGCTTGTCGCCCGCCGAACCGCCCTACCACGCCCGTGCATTCGCCCGCATCGACTGCCAAATCAACACCCCGACCGCCGCCGGACTACACCGCCGTTTCTTGTCCTGTGTGTTCAGCTTGCCCTGCCCGACGCCGAGGGCGCCGCAGTGGCTCGTACACAGGACCAACAACTAACCGGACGCCCACTTGCGGCAACCACGAAGACAGCCGCAACCGGGCTCGAAGCCCAGCCAGGCGGGCCTCCAAAGTGTCGGCCCGGATAGCATCCAGGGCGCTCGACCGATCCTGCGGTCCGATCGGTGGACGAAGGCATGAAGACGCGAGCTGTGGCACCAGAGTGCCCCACGGTCGTCTGAGAGGGCTGGAATCGACGCGGCGGTATGCAGAGAGGCAAAAGCAGCAAAGAAGATATCAGAGGAGGGATCCAACCCTCGATCTCGAGCGTGTGAAGCTCGCGTCCTAACCACTAGACGACACTGACACGTTCGTCTACTCACACACCAAACAAAAACACAACATCCACATCACGCGCTTCTACGAGCAAAACGCACGCACAAGCGCTTGCACCACGCATACACATGCTTGTCGCCCGCCGAACCGCCCTACCACGCCCGTGCATTCGCCCGCATCGACTGCCCAAATCAACACCCCGACCGCCGCCGGACTACACCGCCGTTTCTTGTCCTGTGTGTTCAGCTTGCCCTGCCCGACGCCGAGGGCGCCGCAGTGGCTCGTACACAGGACCAACAACTAACCGGACGCCCACTTGCGGCAACCACGAAGACAGCCGCAACCGGGCTCGAAGCCCAGCCAGGCGGGCCTCCAAAGTGTCGGCCCGGATAGCATCCAGGGCGCTCGACCGATCCAGCGGTCCGATCGGTGGACGAAGGCATGCAGACGCGAGCTGTGGCAACAGAGAGCCCCACGGTCGACTGAGAGCGCTGGAATCGACGCGGCGGTATGCAGAGAGGCAAAAGCAGCAAAGAAGATATCAGAGGAGGATCCAACCTCGATCTCGAGCGTGTGAAGCTCGCGTCCTAACCACTAGACGACACTGACACGTTCGTCTACTCACACACCAAACAAAAACACAACATCCACATCACGCGCTTCTACGAGCAAAACGCACGCACAAGCGCTTGCACCACGCATACACATGCTTGTCGCCCGCCGAACCGCCCTACCACGCCCGTGCATTCGCCCGCATCGACTGCCAAATCAACACCCCGACCGCCGCCGGACTACACCGCCGTTTCTTGTCCTGTGTGTTCAGCTTGCCCTGCCCGACGCCGAGGGCGCCGCAGTGGCTCGTACACAGGACCAACAACTAACCGGACGCCCACTTGCGGCAACCACGAAGACAGCCGCAACCGGGCTTGAAGCCCAGCCAGGCGGGCCTCCAAAGTGTCGGCCCGGATAGCATCCAGGGCGCTCGACCGATCCAGCGGTCCGATCGGTGGACGAAGGCATGCAGACGCGAGCTGTGGCAACAGAGAGCCCCACGGTCGACTGAGAGCGCTGGAATCGACGCGGCGGTATGCAGAGAGGCAAAAGCAGCAAAGAAGATATCAGAGGAGGGATCCAACCTCGATCTCGAGCGTGTGAAGCTCGCGTCCTAACCACTAGACGACACTGACACGTTCGTCTACTCACACCAAACAAAAACACAACATCCACATCACGCGCTTCTACGAGCAAAACGCACGCACAAGCGCTTGCACCACGCATACACATGCTTGTCGCCCGCCGAACCGCCCTACCACGCCCGTGCATTCGCCCGCATCGACTGCCAAATCAACACCCCGACCGCCGCCGGACTACACCGCCGTTTCTTGTCCTGTGTGTTCAGCTTGCCCGGCCCGACGCCGAGGGCGCCGCAGTGGCTCGTACACAGGACCAACAACTAACCGGACGCCCACGTGCGGCAACCACGAAGACAGCCGCAACCGGGCTCGAAGCCCAGCCAGGCGGGCCTCCAAAGTGTCGGCCCGGATAGCATCCAGGGCGCTCGACCGATCCAGCGGTCCGATCGGTGGACGAAGCCATGCAGACGCGAGCTGTGGCAACAGAGAGCCCCACGGTCGACTGAGAGCGCTGGAATCGACGCGGCGGTATGCAGAGAGGCAAAAGCAGCAAAGAAGATATCAGAGGAGGGGATCCAACCTCGATCTCGAGCGTGTGAAGCTCGCGTCCTAACCACTAGACGACACTGACACGTTCGTCTACTCACACACCAAACAAAAACACAACATCCACATCACGCGCTTCTACGAGCAAAACGCACGCACAAGCGCTTGCACCACGCATACACATGCTTGTCGCCCGCCGAACCGCCCTACCACGCCCGTGCATTCGCCCGCATCGACTGCCAAATCAACACCCCGACCGCCGCCGGACTACACCGCCGTTTCTTGTCCTGTGTGTTCAGCTTGCCCTGCCCGACGCCGAGGGCGCCGCAGTGGCTCGTACACAGGACCAACAACTAACCGGACGCCCACTTGCGGCAACCACGAAGACAGCCGCAACCGGGCTCGAAGCCCAGCCAGGCGGGCCTCCAAAGTGTCGGCCCGGATAGCATCCAGGGCGCTCGACCGATCCAGCGGTCCGATCGGTGGACGAAGGCATGCAGACGCGAGCTGTGGCAACAGAGAGCCCCACGGTCGACTGAGAGCGCTGGAATCGACGCGGCGGTATGCAGAGAGGCAAAAGCAGCAAAGAAGATATCAGAGGAGGGATCCAACCTCGATCTCGAGCGTGTGAAGCTCGCGTCCTAACCACTAGACGACACTGACACGTTCGTCTACTCACACACCAAACAAAAACACAACATCCACATCACGCGCTTCTACGAGCAAAACGCACGCACAAGCGCTTGCACCACGCATACACATGCTTGTCGCCCGCCGAACCGCCCTACCACGCCCGTGCATTCGCCCGCATCGACTGCCAAATCAACACCCCGACCGCCGCCGGACTACACCGCCGTTTATTGTCCTGTGTGTTCAGCTTGCCCTGCCCGACGCCGAGGGCGCCGCAGTGGCTCGTACACAGGACCAACAACTAACCGGACGCCCACTTGCGGCAACCACGAAGACAGCCGCAACCGGGCTCGAAGCCCAGCCAGGCGGGCCTCCAAAGTGTCGGCCCGGTTAGCATCCAGGGCGCTCGACCGATCCAGCGGTCCGATCGGTGGACGAAGGCATGCAGACGCGAGCTGTGGCAACAGAGAGCCCCACGGTCGACTGAGAGCGCTGGAATCGACGCGGCGGTATGCAGAGAGGCAAAAGCAGCAAAGAAGATATCAGAGGAGGGGATCCAACCTCGATCTCGAGCGTGTGAAGCTCGCGTCCTAACCACTAGACGACACTGACACGTTCGTCTACTCACACACCAAACAAAAACACAACATCCACATCACGCGCTTCTACGAGCAAAACGCACGCACAAGCGCTTGCACCACGCATACACATGCTTGTCGCCCGCCGAACCGCCCTACCACGCCCGTGCATTCGCCCGCATCGACTGCCAAATCAACACCCCGACCGCCGCCGGACTACACCGCCGTTTCTTGTCCTGTGTGTTCAGCTTGCCCTGCCCGACGCCGAGGGCGCCGCAGTGGCTCGTACACAGGACCAACAACCAACCGGACGCCCACTTGCGGCAACCACGAAGACAGCCGCAACCGGGCTCGAAGCCCAGCCAGGCGGGCCTCCAAAGTGTCGGCCCGGATAGCATCCAGGGCGCTCGACCGATCCAGCGGTCCGATCGGTGGACGAAGCCATGCAGACGCGAGCTGTGGCAACAGAGAGCCCCACGGTCGACTGAGAGCGCTGGAATCGACGCGGCGGTATGCAGAGAGGCAAAAGCAGCAAAGAAGATATCAGAGGAGGATCCAACCCTCGATCTCGAGCGTGTGAAGCTCGCGTCCTAACCACTAGACGACACTGACACGTTCGTCTACTCACACACCAAACAAAAACACAACATCCACATCACGCGCTTCTACGAGCAAAACGCACGCACAAGCGCTTGCACCACGCATACACATGCTTGTCGCCCGCCGAACCGCCCTACCACGCCCGTGCATTCGCCCGCATCGACTGCCAAATCAACACCCCGACCGCCGCCGGACTACACCGCCGTTTCTTGTCCTGTGTGTTCAGCTTGCCCTGCCCGACGCCGAGGGCGCCGCAGTGGCTCGTACACAGGACCAACAACTAACCGGACGCCCACTTGCGGCAACCACGAAGACAGCCGCAACCGGGCTCGAAGCCCAGCCAGGCGGGCCTCCAAAGTGTCGGCCCGGATAGCATCCAGGGCGCTCGACCGATCCAGCGGTCCGATCGGTGGACGAAGCCATGCAGACGCGAGCTGTGGCAACAGAGAGCCCCACGGTCGACTGAGAGCGCTGGAATCGACGCGGCGGTATGCAGAGAGGCAAAAGCAGCAAAGAAGATATCAGAGGAGGGATCCAACCTCGATCTCGAGCGTGTGAAGCTCGCGTCCTAACCACTAGACGACACTGACACGTTCGTCTACTCACACACCAAACAAAAACACAACATCCACATCACGCGCTTCTACGAGCAAAACGCACGCACAAGCGCTTGCACCACGCATACACATGCTTGTCGCCCGCCTAACCGCCCTACCACGCCCGTGCATTCGCCCGCATCGACTGCCAAATCAACACCCCGACCGCCGCCGGACTACACCGCCGTTTCTTGTCCTGTGTGTTCAGCTTGCCCTGCCCGACGCCGAGGGCGCCGCAGTGGCTCGTACACAGGACCAACAACTAACCGGACGCCCACTTGCGGCAACCACGAAGACAGCCGCAACCAGGCTCGAAGCCCAGCCAGGCGGGCCTCCAAAGTGTCGGCCCGGATAGCATCCAGGGCGCTCGACCGATCCAGCGGTCCGATCGGTGGACGAAGCCATGCAGACGCGAGCTGTGGCAACAGAGAGCCCCACGGTCGACTGAGAGCGCTGGAATCGACGCGGCGGTATGCAGAGAGGCAAAAGCAGCAAAGAAGATATCAGAGGAGGATCCAACCTCGATCTCGAGCGTGTGAAGCTCGCGTCCTAACCACTAGACGACACTGACACGTTCGTCTACTCACACACCAAACAAAAACACAACATCCACATCACGCGCTTCTACGAGCAAAACGCACGCACAAGCGCTTGCACCACGCATACACATGCTTGTCGCCCGCCGAACCGCCCTACCACGCCCGTGCATTCGCCCGCATCGACTGCCAAATCAACACCCCGACCGCCGCCGGACTACACCGCCGTTTCTTGTCCTGTGTGTTCAGCTTGCCCTGCCCGACGCCGAGGGCGCCGCAGTGGCTCGTACACAGGACCAACAACTAACCGGACGCCCACTTGCGGCAACCACGAAGACAGCCGCAACCGGGCTCGAAGCCCAGCCAGGCGGGCCTCCAAAGTGTCGGCCCGGATAGCATCCAGGGCGCTCGACCGATCCAGCGGTCCGATCGGTGGACGAAGCCATGCAGACGCGAGCTGTGGCAACAGAGAGCCCCACGGTCGACTGAGAGCGCTGGAATCGACGCGGCGGTATGCAGAGAGGCAAAAGCAGCAAAGAAGATATCAGAGGAGGATCCAACCTCGATCTCGAGCGTGTGAAGCTCGCGTCCTAACCACTAGACGACACTGACACGTTCGTCTACTCACACACCAAACAAAAACACAACATCCACATCACGCGCTTCTACGAGCAAAACGCACGCACAAGCGCTTGCACCACGCATACACATGCTTGTCGCCCGCCGAACCGCCCTACCACGCCCGTGCATTCGCCCGCATCGACTGCCAAATCAACACCCCGACCGCCGCCGGACTACACCGCCGTTTCTTGTCCTGTGTGTTCAGCTTGCCCTGCCCGACGCCGAGGGCGCCGCAGTGGCTCGTACACAGGACCAACAACTAACCGGACGCCCACTTGCGGCAACCACGAAGACAGCCGCAACCGGGCTCGAAGCCCAGCCAGGCGGGCCTCCAAAGTGTCGACCCGGATAGCATCCAGGGCGCTCGACCGATCCAGCGGTCCGATCGGTGGACGAAGCCATGCAGACGCGAGCTGTGGCAACAGAGAGCCCCACGGTCGACTGAGAGCGCTGGAATCGACGCGGCGGTATGCAGAGAGGCAAAAGCAGCAAAGAAGATATCAGAGGAGGGGATCCAACCCTCGATCTCGAGCGTGTGAAGCTCGCGTCCTAACCACTAGACGACACTGACACGTTCGTCTACTCACACACCAAACAAAAACACAACATCCACATCACGCGCTTCTACGAGCAAAACGCACGCACAAGCGCTTGCACCACGCATACACATGCTTGTCGCCCGCCGAACCGCCCTACCACGCCCGTGCATTCGCCCGCATCGACTGCCAAATCAACACCCCGACCGCCGCCGGACTACACCGCCGTTTCTTGTCCTGTGTGTTCAGCTTGCCCTGCCCGACGCCGAGGGCGCCGCAGTGGCTCGTACACAGGACCAACAACTAACCGGACGCCCACTTGCGGCAACCACGAAGACAGCCGCAACCGGGCTCGAAGCCCAGCCAGGCGGGCCTCCAAAGTGTCGGCCCGGATAGCATCCAGGGCGCTCGACCGATCCAGCGGTCCGATCGGTGGACGAAGCCATGCAGACGCGAGCTGTGGCAACAGAGAGCCCCACGGTCGACTGAGAGCGCTGGAATCGACGCGGCGGTATGCAGAGAGGCAAAAGCAGCAAAGAAGATATCAGAGGAGGGGATCCAACCCTCGATCTCGAGCGTGTGAAGCTCGCGTCCTAACCACTAGACGACACTGACACGTTCGTCTACTCACACACCAAACAAAAACACAACATCCACATCACGCGCTTCTACGAGCAAAACGCACGCACAAGCGCTTGCACCACGCATACACATGCTTGTCGCCCGCCTAACCGCCCTACCACGCCCGTGCATTCGCACGCATCGACTGCCAAATCAACACCCCGACCGCCGCCGGACTACACCGCCGTTTCTTGTCCTGTGTGTTCAGCTTGCCCTGCCCGACGCCGAGGGCGCCGCAGTGGCTCGTACACAGGACCAACAACTAACCGGACGCCCACTTGCGGCAACCACGAAGACAGCCGCAACCAGGCTCGAAGCCCAGCCAGGCGGGCCTCCAAAGTGTCGGCCCGGATAGCATCCAGGGCGCTCGACCGATCCAGCGGTCCGATCGGTGGACGAAGCCATGCAGACGCGAGCTGTGGCAACAGAGAGCCCCACGGTCGACTGAGAGCGCTGGAATCGACGCGGCGGTATGCAGAGAGGCAAAAGCAGCAAAGAAGATATCAGAGGAGGGGATCCAACCCTCGATCTCGAGCGTGTGAAGCTCGCGTCCTAACCACTAGACGACACTGACACGTTCGTCTACTCACACACCAAACAAAAACACAACATCCACATCACGCGCTTCTACGAGCAAAACGCACGCACAAGCGCTTGCACCACGCATACACATGCTTGTCGCCCGCCGAACCGCCCTACCACGCCCGTGCATTCGCCCGCATCGACTGCCAAATCAACACCCCGACCGCCGCCGGACTACACCGCCGTTTCTTGTCCTGTGTGTTCAGCTTGCCCTGCCCGACGCCGAGGGCGCCGCAGTGGCTCGTACACAGGACCAACAACTAACCGGACGCCCACTTGCGGCAACCACGAAGACAGCCGCAACCGGGCTCGAAGCCCAGCCAGGCGGGCCTCCAAAGTGTCGACCCGGATAGCATCCAGGGCGCTCGACCGATCCAGCGGTCCGATCGGTGGACGAAGCCATGCAGACGCGAGCTGTGGCAACAGAGAGCCCCACGGTCGACTGAGAGCGCTGGAATCGACGCGGCGGTATGCAGAGAGGCAAAAGCAGCAAAGAAGATATCAGAGGAGGATCGAACCCTCGATCTCGAGCGTGTGAAGCTCGCGTCCTAACCACTAGACGACACTGACACGTTCGTCTACTCACACACCAAACAAAAACACAACATCCACATCACGCGCTTCTACGAGCAAAACGCACGCACAAGCGCTTGCACCACGCATACACATGCTTGTCGCCCGCCTAACCGCCCTACCACGCCCGTGCATTCGCCCGCATCGACTGCCAAATCAACACCCCGACCGCCGCCGGACTACACCGCCGTTTCTTGTCCTGTGTGTTCAGCTTGCCCTGCCCGACGCCGAGGGCGCCGCAGTGGCTCGTACACAGGACCAACAACTAACCGGACGCCCACTTGCGGCAACCACGAAGACAGCCGCAACCGGGCTCGAAGCCCAGCCAGGCGGGCCTCCAAAGTGTCGACCCGGATAGCATCCAGGGCGCTCGACCGATCCAGCGGTCCGATCGGTGGACGAAGCCATGCAGACGCGAGCTGTGGCAACAGAGAGCCCCACGGTCGACTGAGAGCGCTGGAATCGACGCGGCGGTATGCAGAGAGGCAAAAGCAGCAAAGAAGATATCAGAGGAGGATCAACCCTCGATCTCGAGCGTGTGAAGCTCGCGTCCTAACCACTAGACGACACTGACACGTTCGTCTACTCACACACCAAACAAAAACACAACATCCACATCACGCGCTTCTACGAGCAAAACGCACGCACAAGCGCTTGCACCACGCATACACATGCTTGTCGCCCGCCTAACCGCCCTACCACGCCCGTGCATTCGCCCGCATCGACTGCCAAATCAACACCCCGACCGCCGCCGGACTACACCGCCGTTTCTTGTCCTGTGTGTTCAGCTTGCCCAGCCCGACGCCGAGGGCGCCGCAGTGGCTCGTACACAGGACCAACAACTAACCGGACGCCCACTTGCGGCAACCACGAAGACAGCCGCAACCGGGCTCGAAGCCCAGCCAGGCGGGCCTCCAAAGTGTCGACCCGGATAGCATCCAGGGCGCTCGACCGATCCAGCGGTCCGATCGGTGGACGAAGGCATGCAGACGCGAGCTATGGCAACAGAGAGCCCCACGGTCGACTGAGAGCGCTGGAATCGACGCGGCGGTATGCAGAGAGGCAAAAGCAGCAAAGAAGATATCAGAGGAGGATCCAACCCTCGATCTCGAGCGTGTGAAGCTCGCGTCCTAACCACTAGACGACACTGACACGTTCGTCTACTCACACACCAAACAAAAACACAACATCCACATCACGCGCTTCTACGAGCAAAACGCACGCACAAGCGCTTGCACCACGCATACACATGCTTGTCGCCCGCCGAACCGCCCTACCACGCCCGTGCATTCGCCCGCATCGACTGCCAAATCAACACCCCGACCGCCGCCGGACTACACCGCCGTTTCTTGTCCTGTGTGTTCAGCTTGCCCTGCCCGACGCCGAGGGCGCCGCAGTGGCTCGTACACAGGACCAACAACTAACCGGACGCCCACTTGCGGCAACCACGAAGACAGCCGCAACCGGGCTCGAAGCCCAGCCAGGCGGGCCTCCAAAGTGTCGACCCGGATAGCATCCAGGGCGCTCGACCGATCCAGCGGTCCGATCGGTGGACGAAGCCATGCAGACGCGAGCTGTGGCAACAGAGAGCCCCACGGTCGACTGAGAGCGCTGGAATCGACGCGGCGGTATGCAGAGAGGCAAAAGCAGCAAAGAAGATATCAGAGGAGGGGATCGAACCCTCGATCTCGAGCGTGTGAAGCTCGCGTCCTAACCACTAGACGACACTGACACGTTCGTCTACTCACACACCAAACAAAAACACAACATCCACATCACGCGCTTCTACGAGCAAAACGCACGCACAAGCGCTTGCACCACGCATACACATGCTTGTCGCCCGCCTAACCGCCCTACCACGCCCGTGCATTCGCCCGCATCGACTGCCAAATCAACACCCCGACCGCCGCCGGACTACACCGCCGTTTCTTGTCCTGTGTGTTCAGCTTGCCCTGCCCGACGCCGAGGGCGCCGCAGTGGCTCGTACATAGGACCAACAACTAACCGGACGCCCACTTGCGGCAACCACGAAGACAGCCGCAACCGGGCTCGAAGCCCAGCCAGGCGGGCCTCCAAAGTGTCGACCCGGATAGCATCCAGGGCGCTCGACCGATCCAGCGGTCCGATCGGTGGACGAAGCCATGCAGACGCGAGCTGTGGCAACAGAGAGCCCCACGGTCGACTGAGAGCGCTGGAATCGACGCGGCGGTATGCAGAGAGGCAAAAGCAGCAAAGAAGATATCAGAGGAGGATCCAACCCTCGATCTCGAGCGTGTGAAGCTCGCGTCCTAACCACTAGACGACACTGACACGTTCGTCTACTCACACACCAAACAAAAACACAACATCCACATCACGCGCTTCTACGAGCAAAACGCACGCACAAGCGCTTGCACCACGCATACACATGCTTGTCGCCCGCCTAACCGCCCTACCACGCCCGTGCATTCGCCCGCATCGACTGCCAAATCAACACCCCGACCGCCGCCGGACTACACCGCCGTTTCTTGTCCTGTGTGTTCAGCTTGCCCTGCCCGACGCCGAGGGCGCCGCAGTGGCTCGTACACAGGACCAACAACTAACCGGACGCCCACTTGCGGCAACCACGAAGACAGCCGCAACCGGGCTCGAAGCCCAGCCAGGCGGGCCTCCAAAGTGTCGACCCGGATAGCATCCAGGGCGCTCGACCGATCCAGCGGTCCGATCGGTGGACGAAGCCATGCAGACGCGAGCTGTGGCAACAGAGAGCCCCACGGTCGACTGAGAGCGCTGGAATCGACGCGGCGGTATGCAGAGAGGCAAAAGCAGCAAAGAAGATATCAGAGGAGGATCCAACCTCGATCTCGAGCGTGTGAAGCTCGCGTCCTAACCACTAGACGACACTGACACGTTCGTCTACTCACACACCAAACAAAAACACAACATCCACATCACGCGCTTCTACGAGCAAAACGCACGCACAAGCGCTTGCACCACGCATACACATGCTTGTCGCCCGCCGAACCGCCCTACCACGCCCGTGCATTCGCCCGCATCGACTGCCAAATCAACACCCCGACCGCCGCCGGACTACACCGCCGTTTCTTGTCCTGTGTGTTCAGCTTGCCCTGCCCGACGCCGAGGGCGCCGCAGTGGCTCGTACACAGGACCAACAACTAACCGGACGCCCACTTGCGGCAACCACGAAGACAGCCGCAACCGGGCTCGAAGCCCAGCCAGGCGGGCCTCCAAAGTGTCGGCCCGGATAGCATCCAGGGCGCTCGACCGATCCAGCGGTCCGATCGGTGGACGAAGCCATGCAGACGCGAGCTGTGGCAACAGAGAGCCCCACGGTCGACTGAGAGCGCTGGAATCGACGCGGCGGTATGCAGAGAGGCAAAAGCAGCAAAGAAGATATCAGAGGAGGATCGAACCCTCGATCTCGAGCGTGTGAAGCTCGCGTCCTAACCACTAGACGACACTGACACGTTCGTCTACTCACACACCAAACAAAAACACAACATCCACATCACGCGCTTCTACGAGCAAAACGCACGCACAAGCGCTTGCACCACGCATACACATGCTTGTCGCCCGCCTAACCGCCCTACCACGCCCGTGCATTCGCACGCATCGACTGCCAAATCAACACCCCGACCGCCGCCGGACTACACCGCCGTTTCTTGTCCTGTGTGTTCAGCTTGCCCTGCCCGACGCCGAGGGCGCCGCAGTGGCTCGTACACAGGACCAACAACTAACCGGACGCCCACTTGCGGCAACCACGAAGACAGCCGCAACCGGGCTCGAAGCCCAGCCAGGCGGGCCTCCAAAGTGTCGGCCCGGATAGCATCCAGGGCGCTCGACCGATCCAGCGGTCCGATCGGTGGACGAAGCCATGCAGACGCGAGCTGTGGCAACAGAGAGCCCCACGGTCGACTGAGAGCGCTGGAATCGACGCGGCGGTATGCAGAGAGGCAAAAGCAGCAAAGAAGATATCAGAGGAGGATCGAACCCTCGATCTCGAGCGTGTGAAGCTCGCGTCCTAACCACTAGACGACACTGACACGTTCGTCTACTCACACACCAAACACAAACACAACATCCACATCACGCGCTTCTACGAGCAAAACGCACGCACAAGCGCTTGCACCACGCATACACATGCTTGTCGCCCGCCTAACCGCCCTACCACGCCCGTGCATTCGCCCGCATCGACTGCCAAATCAACACCCCGACCGCCGCCGGACTACACCGCCGTTTCTTGTCCTGTGTGTTCAGCTTGCCCTGCCCGACGCCGAGGGCGCCGCAGTGGCTCGTACACAGGACCAACAACTAACCGGACGCCCACTTGTGGCAACCACGAAGACAGCCGCAACCCACCATATCGCACAGGATCGATTGTCTATCCCCCATACAAATTTAATGATGTGGTGTCTCTTTTGCACACAAATCTGAAGTATTTATCCGCGGTTATACGTTTATACTGGTGCCGAAAACGCGGTGCACCACTGTACATGTATGCCGGCGCGCCTGGTTGGAGATACGGACGTGTAGACGAATGCGGCAAAGACTCGGGGATGTTCACTCATCAAAGGGGATAAAAAGGATATCTCCACACTGGCCTCCTTTTTACAAAAACACGTCATCCCCCGAATTCTGGAAAACTCGCCGACTTGAGTTTCAAAGTCACAAAACCCGCAGCGTCTGATCCGCACACTGAATAGCACTACTGCCAGCGCATGCGAGCCGAATTTCAGCAAGCACGGTAGGATTCATGATGCCTAACCAGTATTTTAGAGTTCGCGCGGAGCGCGTGCAGTGTGATAGCTTTTTTATTGTATCAATGGCTTTTGCTGCCGAAGGCTGCGCTGTATGCACCCCGCCTGCGGTCGTAAGCTATATCGAATTCACTCGTTCGATAGGCGCCGCTCTTAGTATCAGACGCTACCGTAGTATGCGGCTTTTGTAGAAGTTTGCGGGTTTTGTGGACAAGTATGCGGGTTTTAGAGCTTTTCCTTATAAAAACTGATCCCCCGAGACCTGGGTCACTCGCAAATCTTCCCCACGCTGCGCAAGTCTCGTCAGTCAGAACGCAGTTCCACGCACGACACGATGGCCCAGCCTCGCGCCCTCCGCTCGCACTCGTACTCGAACCTGGACGAGGTGACGTTCACGCACCTCAACTGGGTCGTGGCGCTGGACTTCGCCGCGCAGCGGCAAGGGCTACGCCGAGTACACGTTCCACCACGCGGCCACGGCCGCCTCCGCCGTCGTGGTGCTGGACACGCACCACCTGCGCGTGTCCAAGGCCTACGCGGACGGCAAGGAGACGACCTTCACTCTGGCCGAGCAGGAGCACCCGGTGTTCGGCCGCGCGCTCGTGGTGGACGTGCCCAGCCATGCCACCAAGGTGCGCGTGGACTACACGACGTCCGCCGCGTCGAGCGGCCTGCAGTGGCTCAGCAAGGAGCTCACGGCCGGCAAGACGCACCCGTACCTCTTCACCCAGTGCCAGGCCATCCACGCGCGCACCATCGTGCCGTGCCCCGACACGCCGGCCTGCAAGTTCACGTACTCGGCCACGCTCACGGTGCCGGACTGGTGCACGTGCCTCATGAGCGCCATCGCCGACTCGCAGGGCCGCAAGAACCACAACAGCGTAGACGCCACGTACCAGGTCTCGTTCCAGCAGTCCGTGCCCATCCCGTCCTATCTGCTGGCCATCGTGGCCGGCAAGCTCGAGAGCGTGGACCTCGGTCCGCGCAGCCGCGTCTGGGCGGAGCCCTCCGTGGTCACCAAGGCCGCGCACGAGTTCGCGCAGACCGAGGACTTCCTCAAGCACGCAGAGGAGATCACGGGCCAGGAGTACGTCTGGAAGCGGTACGACCTCGTGTGTCTGCCGCCCTCGTTCCCGTACGGAGGCATGGAGAACCCGTGCTTGACGTTCGTGACCCCGACGCTGCTGGCGGGAGACCGCTCGCTCGCGGATGTCGTGGCGCACGAGATCTCGCACTCGTGGACGGGCAACCTGGTGACGAACCGCTCGTGGACCGACTTCTGGCTCAATGAAGGCTGGACCATGTGGCTGGAGCGCAAGATCCAGACGCGCATCGCTCAGGACCCCAAGGCGTACGACCTCAAGGCGGCCATGGGTCTGCGTGACCTGGTGGAGTCCGTGGAGGGGTTCGGACACGACCACCCGTACACGGCCTTGGTGCCCAACACGGACGGCGTTGACCCGGACGAGGTGTTCTCGTCCATCCCGTACGAGAAGGGCTTCAACTTCCTGCACTACCTGTCGACGGTGGTGGGCGGCCACAAAGTGTTCGACAAGTTCGCGCAGGCTTACATCCACGAGTTCAAGTTCAAGACTCTCACGTCGGCCGAGTTTCGTGCCTTCTTCGAGAAGTATTTCGCCGACAAGCAGGAGGCGCTGCGCAAGATCGACTGGGAGGCGTGGTACCACTCGCCGGGTATGCCCCCCGTTGCGAACAAGTTCGTCACGACGCTGACCAGCCAGGCGACCAAGCTGGGCGAGCAGATCACGGCCATCAGCAACCCGGTCACGTGGTCGATCGTCAGCAAGAACGTGCTGAAGAAGTGGCCGGCGAGTCTGTGGATTCTGCTGTTGGATACGTTGTTGATGAAGCAGGAACAGGCGAGCTTCACGTCTGCCCATCTGGATGCCATCGACTCCTTCACGCACCACCACCTCACCACTACGCACAACGCGGAGCTGCGTTTCCGCTGGTACACGCTGTCGCTTCGCTCGGGTGACCTGCGCGTGCTTGACAAGACTGTGGAGATGTTGAAGGAGCAGGGCCGCATGAAGTTTGTGCGCCCGCTGTTCCGTGATCTGTGCACGGTTCTGGGCCCCGCTCAGGCTGAGGCGATCTTCGCAGACTGCAAGCACTTGTACCACCCGATTGCCGCCAAGATGATCCAGCGAGACATCGAGAACAGCATCGCCAAGACGAAGAGCAAGAAGGTCAAGTTCGCTTCGCCCACGGCCCCGAGTGCTCTGGCTCAGTGGCTGGGTGTTTCTGACGAGATGGTCGGCTACGCTGCTGTGGCTGCTGCTGTCGCTACTGTGGCACTCGTTGTCGTGTCCCGCCGGCGGTAAGCATAGGTCCTTGCTGACACGGTAAGACACCAGAGTATGTTAAGAGGTTAAGGACGGTGGCAGCCAGAAGGCAGCAGCACATTATTCGCGTCGAGTAACACCTTTTGCTGCCACGGCACTGCTTAGTGTACATGTTCTTTGCCATGACGCATGTAGATCAGAGCAAGAGGAATCTAGCAACATCCGAAACCGATCCCCCGCTAACTAAAAAGTCAACTGATTGTCGTGCTATTTTCTCTGCGGCAGTTTCGATAGTGGTGGATAGCTCAATTCACTATCGTACGTACCCAGGACCTTTCCTGCTTGTCGATGAGAATGAAACCTCATGCGGCACAAAGTTGCAGCCAATGCAGGCCACGCAGAGGGAATCAACATACCGATGACTGTAGTGGGGAATTGCCAATTAAATTGGCGCTCTCGCGGGTTGACCGCTGGCAGCTTGCAACTACAGTACTATTTTTCATCGTGTGGTTTCACCGACTGGGACAAGATGGGATGAGCCCTGCGCCGTTTTCCACTGGGCCTATCGTAACGAAGCCTTCTGAGCCGAGGCCGTTTTGTGAAATCAAGCCGTGACCTAGTCGCGGAGCTTTTCGTCACCCAGAAACTCTCGTGGTTAACACCCCAGCCGAGGATCACAGGATCAATTTAAAAAGCTGAAGGTTGATTCAACCTGAGCAACATCAACGCTAATTGCCACAGTCGATATTGTGGTTTTTGCCACATACATGTAGGAGCTGCCACACTCGGGGGGTGATGATACCTCTCACTACTGCATTTAAAAGTTCTCAACTTCGATTGTCTCTCCCATTTGTGGAGGTATTTTGAGAGAGCGTATAACCTAGCACGAGACTGAGTTGAGAGTCTCTGGTCGCAACTTGAGACCAACTGGTCGAAACATGAAAATAGCAAAGGCGTTTGAAGAGTGAACGCCCACGTGCCGGGGACGGAGCCGTTTCGTTAGTTGGAGCTTACCCAACGTATCCCATTCGTTCGCCGTGCTATTCTGATCATAACTCGATATAAGTGGCGCTCGTCTTCCGCCATCACCCCAGCAACAGTAGTCCAGCTGTCTGCGAACACACTCCAGCACCCGTCAACCAAACCAAACTCCACGCGCTCCCTTCGCCTCATCATACTATTTGCTTCCATCAGCCGAGAAGTTCGTGCTCAACAAAACACGTGCCATAGCCGCCCAATGTCTTCGCTAGACCGTCTCCTGTGCGCCCCAGCAGCTCACTATGTCTATGACAAACCAAATCTGCGGCGGTGTAGCGTGGATAACTGCGAGAAAACAGCCAAGCGCGGCGGACGCTGCATCGCACACGGAGGCGGCAACAAGTGCGCTGTGGACGGGTGCACCACCAGCGTCGTGAGTCGAGGCTTGTGCGTCGCGCACGGCGGAGGCAAGCGATGCCAGACCCCCGCGTGCACCACGAGTGCTCAATCGGGAGGCTTCTGCTGGGTCCACGGCGGTGGGAAGAAGTGCGGCTATGAGGGTTGCCCCAAGCGTGCTCAGAGCGGCGGCGCCTGCATCGCCCATGGTGAGTGTTGTATTGATCGTGTTGTCTAGACACTTCGAGTCTAATTATTTATCTGGTTTTGGTGGACGCGCAGGCGGTGGAAAGAGATGTCGAATGGACGGCTGCAACAAGGTGGTGCAGTACGACGGATTGTGTGTCGGACATGGTGGCTACCGGCGGTGCGTCTTTGAGAGCTGCGACCGGCGAGCTATGGCCAATGATTATTGCCAGCATCACGGCGGCTCCTCCGTTTGCTTTCTGGAGCACTGCGATAAGCGTGCTGTACGAGGCGGAATGTGCTCCGAGCACAAGGCCGAGGCCTCCCTTCAAGCAGTCACCGCAAGCGGTTTCTCAGTGCAAAGTCAATTATCTGGTCGTCGTCGGCGTGCAGCACGGCAAAAGCCTTTAACTCGTCCAACGGACCTGGTGCCGACGTTAGACTGGCAAAGCAGAGCAGTCTTGCACGAATACACAGTGCAGTCTTCCCCCGAAGCTTGGAAGTCAACATCGGACCTCCTGGGCCCTAATCTTTCGACGCGCATTAATTCAACGCGATCTCCTTCGCCAGTTAGGCAGGTCGACCGATATTTGGACGAGATGCGATGCGAAGACTCGCCATCGGCCCCAGGGTTTTCCGCGCTTCTCAGTGCCAATGACAAGTTCCCTTCATCCTTCAAAAACCACACGAGACGCTCAAGCGCCGACGATTTAACCGATCATGGACGCAAGGGGTACCCCGTGCTACCAGGTATCCGTGCCCTGCAGAACTACACAAGCACACCTTCGCCCTGTCGTGGTCGACTCGCCGCAGTGTCGTCGGAAACGCCAATCCCGACTTTGAAGACAGAGCACCCAGAGCTTCAAGTCGTGGTCACGGAGGATGTCGAGAGCAGATCACTCCTACTCGCACGGGCAAAATGGTAGGGTGTTGCCGTGCTTTATTGCGCAATGAGGTCGGTACGCTGGGCAATCCGAAAGTGCGAACAGTAGCGACAACTACTGTTCGTAAAGCGAAGACAATGTATCAGTTAAAAAAAATCTCGTGTATGTTTGTGATATTTTTTACACGTGTCTACGGGCGAAGGAATGCAGAAGCGAGTGCACTAAAACAGCAAGCGTGCTATATACTGTGTTGATTGTATGAGGATAGTAACCCTACCGAAGTTTATACCCGGGCCTTCCTGCCGTCGCAGTCGATGAACAAACTGTCGATTGTCCAGGACACTTCCAGAAACTGCCATTTCGGTCAAATGCTCACCTTCCTATTTCAACTGGCAACGCCCCCTCTGCATCGTCGCTTAGAATACGCCACGCGGATAGCAACCCAAAGCAGACTGCAACCTGCAACCCCTGAAACGTATGCGATGGTGCGACCGCTCCGGTTCATCAAAATATATTGCTGATGCGCAAGGTCTCACGTCACCCGACGGGAGAAGCAGATTCGCTTGTGTTCGGCCAGAGGGGGGTGGGGGTGGGGGGATGATGCGAGTTGTTGCCACAAAAGGAGGAAGAATCGCACAAAAGCCCCTGCACCAAGCAGTCTGCAGGCGCCGGTACTCAAAAGCTATTTTTGCCTCACTATCACGACACGTTTGCGATGCAGCATCGGGCTGTTGTTTTTAGCAAGTATTTTTTGTACCTATGTCGCAACCGAGGCGTTCGTGAAATCAACCGCGTATCATTTTCCGCGACGCAAGACATTTTCATGGGGCAACCGTGTTGACCGCACCTTCCATGCTGGAGGGCGCGGCGAGGCGGGTTAGCTTCGAGCGAGTAATTCGCGAGTGAGAAGCTCCTAGAATCTACAGCATTCTAACGGCTGGCACTATCGTCTCTCGCCAGCCACTATCGATCTGATCTATGACTTGCCGTCCGGAAAACCATCTATCCTCCGGATAACTTGCATTTCCGCGACGCAAGACATTTTCATGGGGCAACCGTGTTGACCGCACCTTCCATGCTGGAGGGCGCGGCAAGCGGCCCCAATGAGAAATGCTTGCCGCGGACTAGAGCTTGGAAGCGTCCTCTTCATATCATCTTGCTCGAAAGCCCAACTGTTGCTTGTGCGGCTTGAACGGGATACTCCTCAAAGCAGCAGCTCATCCATCGGCCCAGCAACTTGATGGAGAGACTGTCTGCCTTTCCGTTCAACAGAGCCGTTGCGCCGCCGATGCGGAGAGAGTGCGTAGAGTAGTTGTTGCTTCGCACTCCAATACTTGCAGCTAGCGACTTCAGCTCTTGAGCTACCTCAGCCGCCTCGAGGTCTGCACACAAATACTTGTGCTCCTCGCGTTTGAGCTCTCGCCGTGCCTTGCGAATGTGCCACAGAGCTAGTTTGGGGCACAGAATCGAGTCGCCAGTCGCATGCATAGTTCTCCAGGCTCCGCGCCCAAACTGATCGTTCTTTGAGCCGGATAACTCAATTGTCACTGATGCTGCAACTTGATACGTTGCTGGGGAACCTTGGGCGTCCGAGTAAAATGCGTCAACAGCTTTCAAGCAGTATGAATGTCGGGATAATCCAATTCTCAGGAATTCCGATCGCCTTAATAAAAGAAGTATGCCAGTAGCACGGAGCCCCACAAAAGTCGATAGCGGGGCAACGACAAGTCGAGGCGTCGGTATAGTAGACGTAAAAATGCCGGGGTGATTGGCAGCTTCTTGCGCGTAGGATCTGATAGGCGCTTGATGCCCCGCATAAGGATCTCGAGGGACGGTGACGAACCGATGACGCGATCCAGGAAACGCCGGTGGTACCATCGGATACTGGACAGCTTCAACTGAATGGTGCTGTACTTGTTGCCGCGGTGATCGCAATTCCACCCATATCGCCAGCAGTAAATGGCAAAGAGACCGAGCTGGGAATTAGCTGTCGTCGAGTCTGCGTGAAGCCACGGCGACCATTGCATCAACTTCGAAAACTCGCACCACTGCTCCCAGTGGCTCCGGTACTTGGTGGCGGTAAGGTCGGCGAGGGCATGTCCTTGGAGCACTGCTCCCAAAGCCTCGAGAGATCGTCGTAAGGTGCTCGCACGTGAACCTGCAACCAACCACGGGATAAATTAGTCCACTTTGTGTACAATGGGTGATCACTAGTCCAGGCCCGGGACCCTGCATCTGCCATCACGTTCAGCTCGCCAGGCACGTGCTGGGCCGTGCACGCAATGGAGTACTGGAACTCCGCCAATGACAACAATCGGTTGTACAGTTGGACAAGAGGTTGTCGGCTGTTGCGTCGCTGAGTCCAGGCTACCGCGCTAGTGTTGTCGATCCAACAGCACACTGGAACCGGGTGTTGGCGCATGTGCGACCAAACTGGTCCCCAGTGCAGGACCGCCAACACAGCGCTCTGGAGCTCGCGCACATTGATCGAGTTTGTCGATGGTTCCGCGACAAACGCGTCTTGCGTGGCCTTCGTGAAGCGCACGCGGATAAATTGGTGTAGCTGGGGCTCGAGAATGCAGAGGCCTTCGTTGGAAGCGTCCATCTGCACGTGCACCGTAGGCTGCGCGACGTTGGCAAACTGGCCGACCGAAATGCCATTGAAGCGATCCGGTTGGGACAGAATTGCCCGAAGCCACTTCAAATCCTCGAGAGCTGGGGTATCCAGTCGGCAAGACCCGTGCCGGGGCAATGGACTGGCTAGGTGTTGCACACGCTGGAAGAAGGAACGGGCGGGTGGACAACACGTCAGAACGCGGCGGAGGCTGCCTAGAATTTGCAACAACTCCGTTTTTGTCGCGGACTTGACGGAGATAATCTTGTTCACGTGGCTCCGGGCCTTGGCGATCTTCTCGGCTGGAATCGTAACTTCACCAGTGCTCGTATTCCAGAGAAGGCCTAAGGCGCGTCCTGCTTCGCTCCACGTGGTGAACTTGCGCTCATTAAGTGCTGCTGGGCCGAGTACTGTTGCCATTGCCGTGCGTAAGGCGATATCGGCCAGAAAACAGCGAATGCCGTCATCTACCTCCAGACACGTATGGTCGTCACACCAAAATGAGCCTACAAGTGGAGGCTCGAGCGGGGCTTGGGGAAGTCCACGCTCATACAGACCGTTGATGAGCGCACCTGGGAGGAAGTACGATGCTGGCGAGCCGCACCATCCGAACCCACAGGCGAGGTCAATGACGAGAAGACCCTCAATCACAAACGCGAACATGTGTACATGATCAGCAGCAACAGGCACGTGTCTGAAGGCGCCGGCGACGTCACCCAACATGATGAGTATCCGGGAGTTGGGATGCTCACGCCGCAAGTTAAATATCCTCTTAGCGATATCGCACGGGGGGTTGTAATGGATTTGCTGCAAGTTTGTCCGATCGGTGAAGTCATTGATGGAGCTACCTTCCGGGAAGGAATAGTCATCGATGATTCGGACATCGAGGCCGTCAGCGCCAACTTTATTCACGACCCCCACTGGTGACAGATACACCTCTGGCCACTGCTGCAGTAGTTCGGTCTTCACAATCAGATAACGCCCGTCCTTCTGTCCTTGGCGCAGATGGCTCCACACTTGGGGAAGGTGCTTGTAGATAGAGTTATGGTTACGCGGGCGCCTCGCTTGTCGTAGCGGACGTGAAGGGAGCCACTGAGGTACAACACCGTGCTCCACGACCTCGTTCCACTGACTCCATATCTCCTGCAAGCCGGGGTTGGGCGGTTTTGGCAGCGCGTAGAGGTCTTTATTCGGGCGCGTGTCGACAGCAGTCTCGCCTCGAACTAGACGCACGAAATCCGGTAATGGCATTGTGGAGATTGATGCCAGCTGGGAAAGAAACTCAACGCGATCCATATCCACTGCGTCGTCGACGGATGCGCTCTGCGGTACCGACATACCCCATTGGTCCGCCACCGCGCGTAAGTGATACTCGGTCTCTGCTCGGCAATGTGCACTCAACTGTTTCAAACTCTCCATGTATTTCTCGTGATTTGCTGCAAGTTGTTGGCGTAAGGCGCTACACGGAGAGGGTAAACTAGGCACGGATGGGGCCACCAGCCACTGAGCGTGACTAGTAGCGGGCCGAGCAGCGACCCCTTGGTCTCAGATATCGGCGAACTCAGGCGCGAGCCCACCCATGCTCTTTGCAATGTGCTCCTTAACCACAGCGGGTAACTCGTTGGGACGGAAGTGGGCGCGCTTGGACGAAAAACACTTGCCCGAAACGCCATTACCGGAACACCCGTTCTTGGAAAGGTATCGCATGCACAGGGTCAACGAGCCCTGCTTTGGTAGCGCTCGCAGCACCTCCTGGGGAGTGCCGCGTTGCTTTGATTGGCGGGTGTCTTTCCCACCAGAGTAGCTGGAGCCGGGTGCAGTTGGCTTAGTCTCCAGCATTGAGGTCAGCGCCGCCAGTTTCTCCTTCTGCTGGTCATACAAGAGCTCCGATAGGAGAGCGTCCTGGAGGGAGAACTCTGCCTTGACACGAAGCGCTGCTGGAAGGCCTTCAGCGAGCACGAGACCGCGATATTGGCAAAACTTGGTATTGAGCCAAAACACCAGGCGGCGTGTGGTATCACGATCCGGTGCACTACCCTTCCCGAAGGTGTCAATGAAACGCTCGGCAGCGCGCAGAACCTCCACAGTGTCTTCATTGAAAAACGTCATGCCAAACTGGCGAAGATTCCCCAGGGCCTCAACCAGCTCATGGTACGTCGGATCTTTAGCAGCCGGTTGAATCCCATTCTTGCGAGAGAAATCAGTCATGTTGACCGTAGTCTCCGCGCCGTCGAGCATCATGGAGCGAGAGATGCTCGCAAAGTGCATGACCGAAAGACCCCGAATTCGAAACCCAAAATCATACGCACCGCGCAGAACTGGCGGAGTACCAAGTAGCAGAGATCCTCGAGCCTGCTGTTCATACTCAAGAATACACTGTGGGTCCTTACCTTGGTGATCAGGGTGGCCGATCACGTCGTGAATCTCCTTCTCGATATTCGTAGGGCGGAACGTGGTCGCCGCGCGTGCGCGCACATCTTCCGTCGTGACGTGGGTGAGGGGGGCTTGATTGGCTCCATCGAGAAACGAAGTACCAAGCAGGTTGTGTTGGCGGAGGACGGCGCGCTTATCCTCGATGTCGCTGGCGTCTGCCACACGCACCGAATGATCCTCCTCGTCAGACTCGTCGGTGGACATCTCGCCAGACCCACGACGGCGCGATGTTGGGCGACTGCTGGGCGCGTTGGCCGTGGGCTTGCGCTTGCTGGTACGAGCCGTCGCCGCCTCGTGCGGGGGCACAAACATACTAGCCCCGCGCTTACTCTTGCGGTTCAGCGCGCAATCGAGAACGTGCTGCCGTGGCACGGACACGACCGCAAGAGTGTCAGGACGAATCACCGGAACCAATGCCGTTGGGTCGAACGGCACAGTGAGCGCGTTCGCCACTCTAGCCGGGAGGCCGGTCCGACTCTTGCCAAAAGCGCGCGAATCTCGTCCAACTTGGGCAGCAGCTCCGAGGCGTTTAGCGCGGCCGAGCTTGCCCCTGCTTCGCTCTGCAGCGCGTAATCAATCCACTCAACCTTCACAGCATTAGGCGGATGCTGAAGAGGAACCTTGCAAGCATCGTTGTCGCGGCGAACGTGCAAAATGGGCCCTTTCTCCGACATACTGTACCCCGACACTACTCCGTAGGACCACGTGTCCATGTCGATTCCGTCGGGCTGGATGAAGGCAACAGGGAGCCCACAAATGATCCCGGCCATCCAATGCCCTCGTCGTCGCTCACCAGTCGGCGCTTGAGGACGGCCACGTCGACCGGTTCCGGGAAGTCGTCATCTGCTCCATCTGGGTCAATCACAGTGACGAAAGCCTGGGAGCCATCAATGCGAGCCACGCGGACGTAACAAAACTCCGTGAGGGCTGGCACTTGAGGTGGCCCCAAGAAGGCCAGGGAGCCAACAGCGACCGCAGCGGGGGCCATTTGGAACGACAGCAACTCTTCGAGCGAGTAATTAGCTTCGAGCGAGTAATTCGCGAGTGAGAAGCTCCTAGAATCTACAGCATTCTAACGGCTGGCACTATCGTCTCTCGCCAGCCACTATCGATCTGATCTATGACTTGCCGTCCGGAAAACCATCTATCCTCCGGATAACTTGCAGGATAGCGTGCCTCCACCACAGAGCGTTAATCTTAGCGGAGATCCTTAGGCCAACGATATATCAAATCTCCAGGAGTGGAACCTATTTGTTTTACACCAGCCTCAATTGCAATGCATGTTGGTACCCTCCGGTTATCCAAGTCACTTATTATAGTGCAGAGCCTCTATAGCACACCTCTCGCCTTTCGTGACCCAACTGCACCCCTACTGGGAGCCATGTTTGGTATTTTCAATTAACGGGTGTAGTTATTGAGACGAGGACTGCAAGGATCACGCCTCTTTAATAATGAAAATAGCCCTGGGTTGAGCGAAGAAAGCTCTCGGGCGCTCGTAGCGCATCAGTTTTCCGAGAGGCTCAAAGTACGTTGGCGCGAAACCCACCAAACGGGCATTCGTTTCAACTTCTCCCTACACGCACCAATAGGTGACTCGCGGATGTCCTCGGTCGCAGCTGAGCACTAAAAGCAGAACAGACTCGGCACTCGTCCTTTTACCATCACCCGGACCGCCCACAACATCCTCGTTAACCAAAAAAAAAAACTCCACACGCTCACGCGCGTTCAACCACACTTCACTACTTACCGCCATCCCCCGACAAGTTCGTGCAGATCATAACACGTGCCATTATCGCCCCATGGCCTCGCTAAACCATCTCCTGTGCGGCACTGATCGCGAAGATCTCGCCCTCTCGCGTTATCAAGAGCCTTCGAACTACGACAAACCGAACCTTCGACGGTGTAGCGTGGATAACTGCGAGAAAACAGCCAAGCGCGGCGGACGCTGCATCGCACACGGAGGCGGCAACAAGTGCGCAGTGGACGGGTGCACCACCAGCGTCGTGAGTCGAGGCTTGTGCGTCGCACACGGCGGAGGCAAGCGATGCCAGACCCCGCGTGCACCAAGAGTGCTCAATCGGGAGGCTTCTGCTGGGTCCACGGCGGTGGGAAGAAGTGCGGCTATGAGGGTTGCCCCAAGCGTGCTCAGAGCGGCGGCGCCTGCATCGCCCATGGTGAGTGTTGTATTGATCGTGTTGTCTAGACACTTCGAGTCTAATTATTTATTTGGTTTTGGTGGACGCGCAGGTGGTGGAAAGAGATGTCGAATGGACGGCTGCAACAAGGTGGTGCAGTACGACGGACTGTGTGTCGGACATGGCGGCTACCGGCGGTGCGTCTTTGAGAGCTGCGACCGGCGAGCTATGGCCAATGATTATTGCCAGCATCACGGCGGCTCCTCCGTTTGCTTTCTGGAGCACTGCGATAAGCGTGCTGTACGAGGCGGAATGTGCTCCGAGCACAAGGCCGAGGCATCCATGCAGGCAGTCACCGCGAGCGGCTTGCCAGCACCTGGCCAATTGTCTGATGAGGACCGTCGTTCCCGGGCAGTTCGACAAAAGCCCCAAGTACCAACTGCGACTCTCGGAGAAGTTTACGAACCACCGACACCAAAATGGCAAGGCACGCCGCTCCATTCCAGAGATCAGCACTTGCTCGATCTTAACGCACACTCGTCGAGGATGATCCGGCATACAGTCGCCAATACCGAAGCAACACGATCTCCCTCACCAGTCAGGAGAGCAGCACCTCGTGATTTTGAGCAGGCTCCAAGGGGAGAGTCGCCTGTAGCACCAGGTCTGGCAGCGATTTTGACTGCGAACGATAAATTCCCCTCGTTTGCGGTCTACAGCAAAGTTCGGAAGCCTGCGGATCGGTACACGAGACAGTCACATGCTCAGCAGCCACCCCACCCCCACCATGAGCGCAGGGTTTATCCTGTGTTACCAGGCATCCACGCTCTGCAGAACTACAGGGGCAAAGCTTCATCGCGTGGTGGACAATCGAGCATGGTGTGGTGCGACTCGCCCTTGAGGACGGTGAAGACAGCGGAGTCAGAACTTCGGATCGTGGTCACAGAAGACCCGGATAGCTTAAAGATGGCGGGGTCTGACGATGAAGGACGGTACGACTCGGACGAGTATACCTCGGGAAACCCTGCGTCTCGGAAATTGTACGTCCAGTCCTATTACTACAGGAGGAACGAGGCGATGGCGGCTTGCTCCACTACGCCGACCCGCCGACTTGGCCACCTTGGAGGTGGACGACACACATGAACATTGCAGTAGATGTAATACTTAAGAAGTAGGCGCCCTTGATGATTGGACCTATTTTGAAAACAGAGCTTCGTAGCACATCAAACAAATACGATCCTCCTGATAACTGGTACTTCTGAAGTACCATTCTAAAATATTTACCCGTGGAACGGCGATGGTGAACAGACGCTGCCATCAGAGCTCAGTGTGCCAAGTACGCCGATACCTCGAAGAGTACAAAGGTATGTAGGAGAATACAAAAGTACATGTACACGACATCGAAATTTCTAGTAGGTAATTGTCAATCTATGGTCGTGCTGAAGACTCAACTTCATCCCCCAGCAGGTCAGCGAAGCCACGCGAACTCACACGTGAAATCAGAGCCTAATGTTATACAGCAGCAAACGAAAGTAATCAGGACTACAAGTTTTGGTCACGAGCAGCAGCTGTCCATACCTGCGTGGTCGAGCGTGCTCATCGTCAGGTAGACCAACCATGTCAAGACCTTGGTTAACGCGGTGTCCCAGTGATATCCCAGAACAAATGCCACCAGGTGAATGCCGGGCACTTCCAATTTGCGACTAATGAGGAAGCACATGATGCAGAAAGAAAGAGTCTTCAGTAGGCAATACAGCGTGACGTTGTAGATGATACTGGTGAGATTGCTTGAGGCAATCGAGGCGAGCAGGCTACTGCACTCCCGATTTGGCGAGTTGTACGCGATTGCGACGAAGGCCGCTAAAAGAAATAAGTACATAAAGCGAAGTTAGCCGCTTTTCACACCCAGTCCAGAATCCATCCACGTACCGTAGGTGGCTGGCACCATTGCTTCGACATACTTGACTAGCAGCACAAATTCAGCCGTGAAGAGGACCTGAGCTGATTTCTTATCAACTGTTTCCAGGTCTTTCTTGGACAATAATGCAGGTAGTGATTCCCTGGATGCACGCTTGGTTGCAGTCGGCGACACGCTCACTGGGGCAACGGTGCTATCGGCTACTTTCACAGGTTCCGCTGGAGAGCTTAAGGTAGGATGTATCCGTGGCGCCACCTTCGTAGAAGACTGCTGAACGTGTTTAAGCAGAACAGGTGGGGGATCTGTAATTTGCGACTTCGAGGATACCCCTTTCAGTAGTCGAATCACATTGTGAGAGCTAATTCGCTCCCTCGTTTGAGCTGGTAGATCGACTTCGCCGGGATTCATCATATGCGCACTGGCAGAATACTGGGCTCCGAGAGGCTCACAGATCCGGTTGATCCCCCTCATCATTTTATCGATGTCACGGAGAGCCACAATCGACTGACCGACATCAACCGCAGCCATAGCGAGTGTTGTGGTGACTTTTGACGCATTTTGGACTGCAACAACGGCGTTGAGGGCACTGAATACCTCAACGTTGAAGATCACAATCTCAGCCTTCACGTCGTAGTGATCCCCTATTAGATAGCTGAAAACGTTGCGGCTTACGGTCTTAAGAAGGGGAAGTAGACTGACGTAAAACACTTGACCGACCGAGTCGAATTGCTGGAAGCCGTAGACGTAAACCGTGTAGAGCACAATCGACAGTACGAACCAAACCAGCATTAGCCAGCACCGAATGAATTTTCTCCGTAGTGTCGAGTCTTCTCGAAGCCGATCCCCGTACGCCACTATCACTGCCGGTACCACAGCGGCAAACCATGCGGGGGAGCTGGCGATCAACGTGAAAAGCACTGGGAAACCAATCAAGAGTGAGATGATGAAGGTAAACTCGGCTGACGCGATTCCCGCAAGAAGGCTCAGCATTATTGACGCTTTGATGGTAATATTCAGTTCAGGGAGAAACGACTGGAAGGTTGACAGAATTCCTGGTGTGAGCGCAGTTAAGGCCAAGACGTAGCGGACCCAAAAGGCGTAGTTTGCTGACGTTCCTGCATCCAGCGGCGCCAACGGGATGGCCTCCATCGCAGCCAACAGGAACACGAATGGAAGTGGCAGGAGTACGCAGACTGCCGTCGCCTTTCTGGTACTTGTCCGAGCTAGAAACGACCGCATCGTTTGAATGCAATCGGCACTGAGCTGACCGTGAAGTTCCACTTGCACCAACTCCCAGCAGTCCACCACAAAATTGATGATTCGTCGGCAATACATTTCCTGTTTTTGGTATGAGTAGCGTAAAGGTGGGGGTTGCTATTCAGTCGACGTCAGATTGATTTCGTTGTGAGCTGTGATGCCATGTCAGCAGAGCGCCTACCACTTCAGCGCTCAACTCACGGTGACCAATTCTTATCCGAGAGCTCATTGAGTCAATGAGTTTGCCAAATATAAGTCATTGACTGACTTATATTTGGCAAGCTTCATGTTCTGACCTCTGAACTTGGACCACGGGCAAATCCCTTCTTTGAGGGCCGGTCTTAACCACTGCCATGGCATGCCATGCCATGGCATTTGCCCTCCGTGCGATGGCATCATGGCACCGACTCGATAAGAATGAATTTTTGCCAATGTTGCCATCATGTGCCATACTGCAATATTTCTGTCATATCCTGCAGGTTTACGCGCACACACCGTACTGCAAGGTCCAGATCAAGATCAAGTTCAAGTTTGTTTAGTCGACACTCGAGGCCGCCGTGCCCTCTGTAGCCTCCTTGAGGCACCTACATGTCGAGTAGCTAGTCACCTAACTGCTCCCCAATCTACTCAGTTTCCAATCTACTCTGGCCTACTCAAGTGCCTCATCGCCTAGCGCGAGAGGTACGGCATTTTGAAATTTCAAACAGTTCTCCGGTTTCCAGACCCGCCATGGTTGATCGTCTCAAGCCCGACGCCGTCACGCTGACCTACTACGTCCCCATCGGCAACGACGACAACACGGAGGATCGTGTGAAGGTCTCTATCAAAACCTTCAGCTCTGGAGACACGGTGGAGTGGCTAACCTGGCTCAAGTCCTTTGAGAGACTCATTCGCCTCAAAGGCTGGGGCCAGGATGGGCACACGCTATTCCTGAACGCGCGCATCGTGCTGCGCGACATGGCCCTCGACATCTTCAACGCCGCCGCCGCTGAGGTTGAGGGAGCCACGCCCCAGAACTTCAACACCGTCATGATGCAAGTGGCGCGAGAGTTCCTCGTGCAAGACGCGCGGGAACATCTTATCGACATGATTCGCAACCGTCGCAAGACGCGGGACATCACCGTCACCGAGCACCTCGCAACGATGCGCCAACTTTCAACGCTAATCACGACTCTACCTGAAAACGACGCGCCGGTCTCCGAGAAAACGCTCATGTACTACTTCAGGAAGAGCATGCCCTTGACTGGCAGACTAAGTACGAGGAAAGCGGTCGCGAGGCCTCGACGCTCACTGAGCTCGCTCGGTACTTCACAAGACTGGAGATGAACGCTGAGCGGAAGGACCCGCGATCGCAAATGCAAATAGAAACCCCGCGACCCTCGAATCCGCCCAAGCGCAAATCTAGCAAGGAGACAAGGAAGCCAGCCAAGCATGAGAAGCCGGCCAAACCTGCGACGGGCAAGTGGTGCAGTCACCATCGCACTAACACTCACTCGGACGAAGAGTGTCATTACCAGCAGAAGAAGCGCACTGCCGAGTTCAACTACTGCGAGCTGCCTGATGGAGACTTCGAGGAGCTCAATGCAGTACGCGAGATTGCCGATCCGGAGGATCCCCGCGAGGTGGTGCCCGCTCCAAAGCACAAGTGCGAGACTATCATCCGATTGCGTGGTACAGGCGCAAGTCGGCTCTTCAGCGCCTTGATCGACACTGGTGCTAGTAGAACCCTCATCGACCCTGCAGTGCTCGACCGTGAACAACTGAAGCGAGTGCATGGTCATGGCAGCCCCTTTCGACTACCCCAAGGCGCTATGAAGTCTCGCGGAGACATCGCAGTGAAGATGCAGCTCACAGAGTTTGGAGAGAACCGCAGGGTCCAGTGGAGCTGTGCGGTAGCTGACCAGTTGCCGTACGCCATGATCATTGGCCGAGATCTGATACAACACCTCGGCTTTGTACTGGACTTCAATGCGGGCGAAATCACGTGGGATGGGGTCACCGTGCCCATGCGCTCAATCAGTTCTCAATCCACGGACACGCAGATCCAGACACTGCTGGCCAGCTCCCCCTCGCCGCCACTTTCTACCATTGCTCAAGCGGAGGCTCGTCAAGTCGAGATTCTGGACGCGGACTACAAGAAGGAGCCGCTGGACGAACAGATCCCCGACTACCTGAGCACGGATGAACAGCGTGATCTCCTTACGTTGCTTGAGAAGTTCGACAAAAAGCTGCTTAGTGGCACCGTCGGCTCGTGGACGGGCGAGCCATACGACATCCCCACCGTCCCAAACCTGGTGCCGTACCATGCGAAGCCGTACCCCATAGCTCACAGCCTACTAGGGCTGACCAAGCGTGAAGTCGAGCGACTGGAGAGTCTGAAGATCATTGCTCGCGACGAGAGCAGCCCGTGGGCCTCACCGGCATTTGTTCTACCTAAGGCAAACCGGACCGTTCGCCTGCTTTGCGACTCGCGCCGTCTCAACAAGCAACTGGTTCGCCACCCGTGGCCCATGCCCAAAATTACCGAGCTATTTCGCAGTATCCCGCGCTTTGTCTTCGTGACCGTGCTGGACTTGAATATGGGCTACTACGCAATTCACCTCACGTATCGATCCTCGCTACTGACGGCGTTCATACTGCTGTTTGGGAAGTACAGATGGCTACGCCTCCCCATGGGAATTTCCACCGCCCCCGACCACTTTCAAGCACGCATCGATCGCTTACTTGGAGACCTCCCCTTCGTTCGCTGCTACCTCGATGACGTCCTCATCATCACGGAAACCAACTTTGCCGGGCACCTGCAGCAGCTGGAGGTCGTGTTGCGCCGTCTCGAGGACGCCGGGCTCACTATCAATGTCAAAAATGCAAATTTGCCGCGAAGGAGGCCAATTTCCTCGGCTACCGCCTCACGACCGAAGGTATTGCGCCGCAGCCCGAGAAAGTCGCTGCGATCCAGCGTCTGAGTGCCCCGTCGAACAAGAAGGAGCTCCGCCGCTTCATTGGACTCGTCAACTACTACCGTGATGTGTGGCCCCAACGTGCCCACCTCATGGCGCCATTGACTCGCCTCACGTCTCAACTCGTTCCCTGGACATGGACGGCTGAGCACCAAGCCGCCTTCAACAAGCTGAAAGCCTCTATGCAGCGCTCCACGCTGCTGCACTATCCCGACTACGACCAGCCGTTCGAGATCTTTACGGATGCATCGAGCTATCAGCTTGGCGGAATCGTATCGCAGGCGGGCAAACCGCTAGCCTTCTACAGCCGCAAACTCACGCCAGCTCAGAAGAACTACAGCGTGATGGAACAAGAGCTTCTCAGCATCGTGGAGATACTGAAGGAGTTTCGTACGATGCTCTTCGGCCAAAGGATCACAGTGTACACCGACCACAAGAACCTGTCCTGTTCGAACTTCTCCTCCGGTCGGGTCATGCGCTGGCGACTCATCATCGAAGAGTTCGGCCCCACAATCAAGTACATCAAAGGGGCTGACAACACGGCAGCTGATGCGCTGTCACGGCTGCCTCAAGAAGGCAACGACGACGCGGAATGCAACGTGCTGACGGAAGAAATGTACCCGCTCAACTACAGTCAGATTGCCCAGTACCAGAGCGAGGACGAAACCTTGCAAGCGGCCGCCGTACAGTATCCACGCAAGTTCCAGACGAAGACGCTCGGTGTGCACAAGGTACTGCTATCCAAGGCTGGGCAAGTTATCATCCCATCCCCGCTGCGCACCGCAGTATTGGACTTTTACCACACGGCGCTGCTGCACCCAGGAATGAATCGCATGTACCTTACGATGTCCAACTCGGTGTACTGGCCAGGAATGCGTCGCGCTGTCGAGAGCTACGTCCGAGTATGCCCCACGTGTCAAATGTGGAAGCGGTCCCCAAAGCAGTACGGACTGATACCTGAGAAGATCCATGGACGAGAGCCGTGGTCGGACATCGCCGTGGACGAGATCGGCCCGTATTCCTACTCGGACGAGCCCAACGCGCCGAAGCTGTACGCCCTGACCATGATCGAGCTCACCACCAACTGGATCGAGATTGCACCAGTCAAGGATCAAGGCGCGAAGACAGCGTCCCTCGCCCTAGACGAGTTTTGGTTCTGCAGGTACCCCCGGCCACTGAGGGTAATCCATGATCAAGGCAAGGAGTTCGTCGGAAAAGAGTTTCAGGAGATGCTGGAGTCCTACGGAGTGCAGTCGAAGCCCACCACCGTGAAGAACCCGCAGGCGAATGCGGTGTTAGAACGGGTGCATCAAGTCGTGGGAAACATGATCCGCACTACCCGGCTCGACCAGCAGCAATGGACCGAAATTCTGCCAAGTGTGGCCTTCGCAATCAGGGCTACGGTGCACACAACTCTCAAGGCTTCTCCGGCTCAGCTCGTATTCCAGCGAGACATGATCACGGACAGTCTCTTCACGGCTAACTGGGCGACGATCTACTCACGCAGGCAACGCCAGACGCGCCGAGACAACGAACGTGAAAACAGGAGTCGGTACGACCACGAGTATCGCATCGGCACCAAGGTACTCGTCGTGAAGGACATCAAGAACCTGCCGAAGCTAGCGCAACCGACTGAAGGCCCGTACGCGGTAACTGCAGTTCACTCGAACGGTACGTTAACCATCAACCGCGGGCGCTACGAAGAAACGATCAACCAGCGACGCGTGAAGCCCTTCTTCGAGACCGATCAAGCTTAACGGGACGAGGATGTCATATCCTGCAGGTTTACGCGCACACACCGTACTGCAAGGTCCAGATCAAGATCAAGTTCAAGTTTGTTTAGTCGACACTCGAGGCCGCCGTGCCCTCTGTAGCCTCCTTGAGGCACCTACATGTCGAGTAGCTAGTCACCTAACTGCTCCCCAATCTACTCAGTTTCCAATCTACTCTGGCCTACTCAAGTGCCTCATCGCCTAGCGCGAGAGGTACGGCAATTTCAGACAGAAAATTCTCATTGCAAGGGAAACATCAAAATGAGCGGCACTACACGCAAGCGCGCAGCGCACGCAACGCTCGGGGCCCGCAAGCGCGCTCGCAGCGCCCCTGCTAAGACAGCAGTCGCATCCGCTAGTACTGAAGAAGCTCCTGGCCTACCAGTTGCCTCGTTGGATGGTGTCGCGAACGCACCATTAGCAGTGCGATCGCTGCTTGCTGCTGACCCGACGGCAACTGCGGCCCAAGTTGAAGACACCCAGCCCGCTCGAACAAGTGCGGAGCTGCTTCGAGCGATCGACGAAGTGCTTGGACCTGCGACGGATGACGAAGAAGCTCCAGCGTATGAGGTCGGTGGTCATGATGCTGGGACTGCTCGAGATGCTGGGGCTGCTCGCGATGCTGGGGCTGCTCGCGATGCTGGGGTCGCTGTCAATGGCGGACCTCCTGCACAAGAGCCGAGTGCAGCCTCATCTGGCGACCAAGGCTCTGCTGCAGGACATGAACTTGTGACGAACTGGACCGTCCGCAATCCTGGGAAGGTCGTGCCGCCGACGTGCAATGACTACAGTATGTGGACTGTCGTGCAGCTTCGAAAGGAGTGCGCTCAGAGGAAATTCCGCCTGGGGCGAAAGGTGACTAAGGTGGAGCAGATCCAGCATCTGCGCGCCTACGATGCAGCACAGCAAGTCGTCCAGTCATCGGTGGACGATGAAAACCTTTTAGAGGCTCGCCTGCGCAAGACGAAGCACTGTGTTGTTCGGCTCCTAAACATCCTGTGCTCGGATCAATTTATCCAGCGACTTATAGCATCGGATGATGCGGCAACACGCGACCAAATTGACGCTGGAGAAGTGAACCAGAGGACGTCACTTTGGAAAGAGGTTGGCGTTCAGCACCGAACCAACACGATCGATTACAACCATCTTTTTGCTGCTGCTGCAAACGACCCTCGTTTTGCGGACATCGACCCATCGCACATTGTGGAGCATGAGACTGCTAAGCTCTACGATATGTGGAAGAAAGTGTACGGCAACTACGCGAAAGCCTACGCCAAATTTTTCGTGTCGGGTCAAAACTCCGAGGAGTTTTACAATTTCTGCTCTGGTGATTTGGACGTTGCGTATCTTAGAGTGTGCGTTGCGGAGAAGCCAGAACTCGAAGCTTTCGTTAGAGGTGGGATGCACGAAAAGGACGAAATTGACTCGCTGGGGCTGGCAGCACTGCCTCCACCATCGACAAAGCCTTCCAAGTGGCAAGACCAAGTGCTCAAGACGGTGAACCGGATAGCGGATATCTTCGTTAGAGCTCCGGCTGTCGTTGCACCACCCTCGATAGCTGAAACATCCCCGGCGCCCCACGAAGAAGATGTGCTCATCGATCGCATTGCGAAGCTCCACCAGCTGATAGATCAAGTTAAGGAATCCCAGCGAAAGTCGGAGCAAAGTGGATGCGTGGACTCGTCGCTTGCTAGAAGCATCAGTCTTTACCAGCAACGACTTCAGCACTACGAATCGCTACTTGCGAGCCTGTACTAGATCGCACTGGTACAATCAGTCCAGGTGCCGCTCCAAAGCATCATCTCCGACTAAATCTTCTTCTACATCGTCAGATATTGCGTTGCTTAAGTAAAACTTTAATTACCAGTTTATTTATCGTCTGTCGCACGGATCACTGCTCGTTTTCCTTCTCTTCTCTAGATCTTCGATCTCTATTACGGCGGGGGCGCAAAATTGCGCTGCGCTCAACGAGCTGAACGATAGCATTGCGAATCCATTCCGACCGGCTGTACGTCTCTGTGTCGATATCCAGGTCGGAAGACTGGTATAAGCTGCGATAGTGCGACGCATCTTGCGGGGCAACGCTAAAATCGGCAGGACCTTCCTCACCCAGACGGATTTCTTCGACGCCTTCAATCAGCTCTTCATCATCTTCAACTCTGTAGTTGCCATTTTCGCGGAGGCGTTGATTAATACACCAGTTGTGCAAAATACAAGCCGCCAGAATCGTTCGCGGTACTCGCTTGAAGCTAATCTCCAGCGGGGCCCTGAATACTCGCCACTTACAAACCAACAGACCGAAAGCCATCTCTATCCTAATGCGAAGCTGACTAAGATGAAAGTTGTAGCTGTCGTGCGCCGCCGAAATGATTCCAGGTCTGGGAAAAGGAGTCAATAGCTGGTTGGTATTCGTGTATGCGTTGTCACCAACAACATACAGCCCATTTGGCAGTTCATTAACCACCCGCGACAGCTTCCACTTTATGAACGCCACCGCATCGCCGGTCCCACCAGGGCTCGAGCAAGCAACAGCCGTGAAGCGGCTTAAGTGATCACAGCACGCCTGTACGTTAACACCATAACGCTGGTAGTGTCCGGAGAAGAATGATCGTACCCTTGAGACTTCTTTCTTTTGCGGGACTCGAATAGGGCACAGCCACCCATCTACAGCGCCAACACACCCCTTCATCACACGTGAGTTGCTTAGCCGCTCAAACGCTTTCGCAACGCGCCGCTGGTCTTGAACGGAAGTAGGAAATTGCAGCTGAAGCTCTGGATGAGCGATAATAGCGTCCACCACTTCATGAATCGATGTATAGAAGGCTGACACACTTACACCACCGATTTCGCGTACATCATGATAGGACCCGCCGCTCAACCAGCGCAAGCACATCTGAAGCTTGTTGACATGCGTTACTGGTTCAATCCCTGTCCGGTTACGCGACTGCTTTTCGTCGACGGGCAGGTACGGCTCCAGCTTTGCCGCAAGAGCCATGAATGAAGAGAACGACATCTTGTAGCACTTGTGGAATAGACCCTCGTCAACCAGACGCTGAGCGTAGGTCTCCCAGTCAACACGCTCTCGTAGGCGGCACTTCCGACGCATGTCAACGGGGAGTGCCACGAGGAGCACTAGCAGTAGCAACAACACGAGGATGACAGGGAGCTTGATCTCCATGGGCGAGAGCGAAGCTAGACGTCGGAGGGGGCGGTACGAGTGTGGGGGTGAAATTTGACGTGTTAATCGGATATTTGTGAGTGTGGCACAGTGGCATTCGCACCTTTTGTGGCATCATGGTTTTGCCATGGATGGCATTACTACCCTACCCCTAAAGTCGGCGGGCCAATCAGATAGCAGCGAGTTATGCCATGGCATGGCATGGCAGTGGTTAAGACCGGCCCTGAAGGATTAAAAGCGGATTCATTTATTAATAAATGGAACCTGAAATCGTGCACATGAAGATCACATTCGTTCTAGGCTCTACGATAAGCATATAACTTAACGTAACTAGTACATATCTCTAGCATACTCACCGTTTTTTTTTTCTCACAACTCACCTAGTACATTTGTCCTAGGACATAGGATCACATCGTGTTTTGGTGTGGCCATGGAGCCCGAAAAAGGACCAAATTGACTTGATATTTGCGCTGAAGATAGCTTCAGCTGAGACCATACTGAGATCAAGTCCAAATTGTCCTCGGCTTGGACAAATCGACAAAATTCAATGTTAGAAGAGACAAGTTTTCAGCGGCTTATATCTCGAGAAGGACAATGGAGAACAGTAAACCGAGAAGACCGCCAAGACAACTACATGTAGGACGGCCATGTAGTCGCATGATTCTATTTATTTCTAGTTATGCGGAGCGAGGCGACTAGCTTTTGGTCCTTTCTACGGACTGGGCTAAGGGTCAGTCTTATATCATCCGGATAGGATTTGGGACGGTGTCGTTCGATGGCAGGACATCCAGCAGCCTGGAATTGTGTTAGAGATGCGGTCCGATACATTTCGCTTCGCAATTTGATGTATCCCGTAATCGTGCCACACAATCCCCAAGCGGGACGAGAAGGGGTGTCGCCCCTATGTGGAGCACTCTAAACTCGAGCTCTGATTGGTCCCATCCGGCTTTTGGGACGATATAAGACTGACCCTAAGTGGGGTTAGTTTACTGCTTCCCTGCCGTATTTAAGCCTAGAAAATCTTTCCACTGCCTGCGCAGGAATGGCCACCATTCGTGCTTGGGCCTTGGCTGGGATCGTCTTAGCCAAAATCTCGACGTGAGTCGCTTACCTGACGTGTCGATGACACCGGCACAACTTAGTTGAAGCCAGTCATGCGACGTGTGCTAATATGCGTGCGCCACACCAAACATTTAGTTTTAACTCGTCTAAATTATTTTCCTAAATTTAGAGTCTTTTCTCGGCACTTCATATTCGTCCACGTACCCGCACCGACGACGATGAACATGAACATGGATCCGAACGCCATGAGCCCGTGGTTCACGGCGCCCGAGGGCGAGTACCCGCCCATGAACGCGCAAGCTGCGCACCCCAACAGCAGCGGCAGCGGCTCGGGCTTCCACGCGCCCGCTCCAGGCTCGTCCAGCGGACTCAGCGGCACCGTGGGCTCCTCCTCCGGCTACTATGACGACGAGGACGACGAGGACGAGTTCGCCAATGAACCTCCGCTCCTGGAAGGTAGGATATGATGACGTATTTATTTCTTATTTGTTATCTCAAGTTTTTATGTTAATATGTTTTATTTTCTTGTTTTGATAGAGCTGGGCATTAACTTCGAGCATATCTGGGCCAAGACGGTGTCCGTGCTGCTCCCGACCAAGCAGATCAACGAGCACATTCTGGACGATGCCGATCTGGCAGGGCCGCTGGTCTTCTGCTTCCTCTTCGGCATGTGTCTGCTGCTGGTGCGTGGCCGGAAAATATTTGTTAAAGAAAAAAAAATGTCGTCTAACATTTTTTTATATGGTGTTGTTGTTGATGCAGGCTGCCAAGGTTCACTTCGGCTACATTTACGGCTTCGGCGTGTTGTCGTGTCTGTTCATGTACCTGCTGATGAACTTGCTGTCTCCTGAGCGGACCATCGACATCTACCGCGTGTGCTCCGTGCTGGGCTACTGCCTGCTGCCGATCATCGGCCTGGCCGCCATCAACATCGTAGTCTCTGTCAAGGACTTGGGCATCGCCGGCTTCTTTCTGGCTAGCGTATGCACGCTCTGGAGCACGCACACGGCGTCGCGGTTCTTCGAGAAGGCGCTCTACATGACGGAGCAGAAGTACCTCGTCATGTACCCGACCATGCTCGTGTATGCGTGCTTCGTGCTGATTGCCGTGTTCTAGACGTACTCTGAATTGGAGATGGCTGCATTCTCACCATACACATACGCGTTTACCTACCTTCATGAAAGATGCTGCTGACTTAGTGATGTGAACGATTGCTTTATTTCCTGCTCTCAGCTACGTTACGTATATGTCAAACCTACCTATATCCATCCCAATAAATCAACTTTAGGGAGCGGAGCAGGAACGGACGGGCTTGCTTGCGCGGCCTCGTGGTGTCTTACAGGAGGAACTCAAGCGAATAGTCCTTGTAGAAGGCTTGTACGGCCTCCTCGTTACGGTTCGCCTCATCCAGCAGCGCCATGAAGTCGACGCTATCCGCGGCCAGGAGCTCCTGCACCTTCGCTTCGTCCTCGCACGACACGACGGCCGCCAGGGTCGATCCGATCAGCTTCGCAGCCTTGCCGTTGTACCGCAGGTGCTCCGTCATGGTCACAAGCTGAGGGAGCGTGATGCTGCCCGCCACCACGGAGGGAGCCACCATCTCGCTCAAGTACGGGAGCGTCTTGGGGATATCGATCTCAATGTCCTCAGCGAACTCCAGCACGTCCTGCAGCGCGCTCTCCAGAGCAGCGGCAGTCACGACCTTGCGGTCGTACAGGCCAGCCAGGAAGCTCGCAATGGCCTCGCGCTCCTTGTCGCCCTTCTCCAGACCAATGTTCAGAACCTTGTTGGGGATCAGCGCATAGTGGTTCGACGCGTTCAGCTCCGTGAAGCTCGTGTAAGCCTCTTCCAAGTCCTCCAGCTCCACGTACTCGTCCAGAATCGCCTTCACCTTCTTCTCGAAGGCCTCAGCCGTCAGGGCCGGGGCAGCCTCGGCCTCAGCAGCCTTCTCAGGCTTCGCGGAGCGACCGTTGCTCGACTTGGCCGATGACGGCGTAGGTGGGCGACCAGCATCCTCACGGCCACGAGACGAGCGCGACGACGAGGACGTCGAGCTGTTGCTGCGACCGCGCTCCTTGCGCCCAGCAGAGTCCTTGCCGCCCAGAGACGCGAAGGCGTTTCCGCTGAGGCGAGTGGCGCTAGGGGACGAGGAAGGCCCGACGAGGAGCTAGGGAATCGGTCCGAGTTGCTACGGTGCTTCAGACCCTTCGGGCGGGCACCGCCCGTCACAGTCTCCCACCCATCGGCATCCACGGTAGGGGCGCTGTTGCTGCTGGACGACGACGTCGATGAAGAGGCCGCGGCGCGAGCCTTCCAAGCAGCCGACGCACCACCGCCGCTGCCACGTCTCCGGTCGTTCGAGCCCGTGGAGCTCGTGGAGTTCATCGACTGGCTACGCTGCAGACGGGAGTGGCCGCTGGGCTTGCCGCTGGAGCGCTCCTTCTCCTTCGCTTCACGCGCCACCTCGGCGTGCACCTCAGCGATGGTCATGGCCTTGGTCTCCTTGCGACGAGCAACCCACCGGTTCGCGCGCAGCTCAAGCAGGTCCTGAAGCATGAAGCGCACTCGCGTGCACAGCAGCTTGGACTCGCCGCTGAGCTTCTTGATGGTGGCGTAGTAGCCATTAATGTGATTCAGCTCGGCCTTTTCGCGAGCGTTGCCCTCCAGAGCCTGGCCGATCGTGCTCAGCAGGTTACACAGGCACTCGAGCGACTCCTCATCGGGCGCCGCGATGTCGCCGAACAGGATGCTGACACACTCGTGCATGATGCGCGAGCTCAGCATGCGCTGTTTGAACAACTCACCAACGAAGCGAATGTGGCCAAGCGACGCGCGCTTCATGATCAGCTCCTTCTCGAGGCGCTCGTCCTCCGGGAGGTTCTCAAGTCCCTCCACGTCCGGCTTGGCCTCGAACTCCTTCTGGCACCGCTGCAGCAGCAGCTTACGGAAGAGCTTGTGCGTGTCCGTCACGACCTCGTTGTCCTCGAGCGTAATCGCAGGCATAGCCGTCTGTGCGATCTTGGCGCACAGCTCGGCGTACATCGTCGAGAAGTGCCACTCCATCTGAGCCTTGGCAATCACCATCTCAATAACTCCCTTCAGCACCTCCAGGCCACGAACCGCAACCTCGATCAATTGGTCAGACAGCTTGTCGAACTTCTCGATCGACAGCTTGTTCAAGATGGACTTGGCCTCCTTCAGAGACGCCTCGGCCGTCTCGACAGGGTCGTCCAGACGCGATTTGGCGTGCGACGGCTTCCATCGGGTCTCCTCGTTAATGTCAAGCGGGGCGCACTCCTCGAGAGGCGGCGCGGTCTCCTGGTGGTGACGACCGCCGCGGCCGCCACGACCTCCACGACCACCGCCACGCTCGCGACGTCCACGGCCTTCATTGAAGTTGCCGCTGTTGTGGCGTCCCAGGAACGAGACGAGTCGTTGCGACGCATCTTGCCCGAAGACTCGGGCGCCGGGGCAGACAGAGCCTTGGTTGTCTTGTCGGCGGCGCAAACCATGCCCTTGACGCTCTCCGGGATCGGGCACTTCTCAACCTCGGGCTCCATCTCTAGCAGCTGCTTGATGGTGTACATAATGCGCTCGCCGATGACAGCCTGCTCGGCCGCAACCTCCGGCTTCTCAGCCACTTCCTCCTCCTTGACAACGGACTCCTCCACAACGACCGGAGCAGCTTCCACCTTGACGTCAACGTCCTGCTTCTGCTTCTGCTCGCGCTCCGTGGCCTCCGTCTGTGTCTCCTCCACCTTCACCGTCGTGTGCTCTTCGACCTCAGTCTCCGACGCACTCGACGACGCGGCGGAGGTAGCGGGCGTCGGGGTTTCTGATGTGTTGGTCTCCTTCACCACCGTCGTGGTCGTGGTGGTCGTGGTCGTGGTCGTGATGGTGGTAGAAGAAGCAGAATCCGCATCCACCTTCGTTTCCACTTTCACCGCCTTCTCCACGGCCGGAGCAGCAGCAGCGGGCGCCTTCATCGACGCAGGCACGAACGCAGGCGCCATAACTACAGTCACATCGACACAATAAACCAGTCTGTCAGCACTCCAGCTTCTACACAACTCACATACTCACTACGCAGCTTACAAGAAGGCACGAAGGGCTTGGCCGACAGCTTCAGCTGACTCTTCTTGGGCGCGGGGGCCTTGGCGGCGGGCGACGCCGCCGCAGCGGGCGAGGGAGAGGGCGACGCAGCGGCCGGCGGCGTCCACACGGGCGCAGCCGTGTTAAAGACGAACTCCTTGGCGGTGGGGCGCAGCTTGAGGAGCTGCCGCCCGACGCGGGCTTGGTCTTTGCGTCCAGCGTGGCGCGGTTCTCGGGCCGCGCTTCTGTCATGATGGCTCTAGAGGGGTGGCTGTGCGCGCAACAGGAATTGCGGGAGCTGTGCGGGGATTCAGGCGCTCGGAGCGGCGTGGAGAGATGCAGGAGACGCGGACACACACGCACGACTTGCGCAGGTGCTCGAGGGGTCCTGGAGATGGAGAGATGCGGCGGCCACGGGAGCGGAACGCCTTGCTCTCGTGATGATGCGGCGATAATGTCTGGTTGGCTGCGGCCGCAGGCTGCGCCAGACAAAAAAGTGCAATGATCGGTGATTGGATGAAATTACCGACTTCCTCCGCTTATAGTGGACAGGGCATATACCGGTACACTGTACCACCCTTCAAAAATGATATGCCGAATCTTGCAACCGGTACGGGTACCAGTACCGTCGATTAGCTGACACTTTTTGTGCTTTGCTCTCGTTCTTGGTGGTCATGCACAGCACAGCTAGCTGCCTGAGCGACCTGTCGCGCTTGACACCTCACGGCAGGCAACAGGCTGCCTCTGCAAATCCCTGAGCGGCACGCGCCCGCGTGAGGCTAGTGCCGTCGCAATGCTTTGCCTTGCCTTTAGACCATTTTTGAGGTAATGCATAGCTTTTTAGTCTTAACTCGGTAACATGTGCCATTGGTCGATGGGAACAACGTGGTGTAAGGAGGATGCAAACAAACCACTCTCCGAACGTCTATATAGTACACGTGCGCCGCAGTAGCGCTTAACACTAGCATAGGTAGTAGGTACTGGCAGCAACCGCATGCAGGTAGCTCTAGGCTGCAGTCGCAGCTGCTTTAAATGAATGAAAGCTCCATCGCACCGATAAATTACCGGTGAAAACGTATCGAAATGATTTGTGCGGAACTTATAAGCGGAGCCGAGAAGGCCTTCCAAATCCTGTGATATGATTGGGCGCTCTTATATGAGGTTGTCCACTACAAGCGGAGGAAGTCGGTACACCAATCACAAAAGTGGCGGAACGAAAGATTGACTGGCCGAGACACTGGAACCTGCTGGATCGTGACAGGAGCGACGTCCCAAAAGGATGAGGGAGTGTCGAACTCTTCCTAATGAAAGTTGCGAGTCTTGGCATGGGGGTCGGCAACAAATTGTCGTGTGTACCAAGCACCGCTGCGCCCTTGCCGCCGATTCCGGCGGCCTCGCCTTGGGATTGGTCATAACTCATCATAAATCCAAAGGACGTTGCGCCAATCAGCGATGTGTTGAAGTGGCGTCTGCAGCGTTTGACGCATCGACGATTGCAGTTAGCTGTACTTCCACAGTTCATTCGGCAAGCTGTTTACACAGTACTCAGACATTCTGACCTCACTTATTGTCACATTTAATCGACTACCAAGGTTTTCACGCCACGGCACGTAAACTTTTTTTCAGCCTTCACTTCCGCAACTGCCGTTGCTCGACGCTCGCCATGGCCCCCTCCGTCCCCGCTCAAGCCTCGTGCCTGCAGGACCAGCGCTACACGGACGGCCACTTCCTCAACGCGCGCGGCCAGAAGCTCTTCTACTGCGCGGCCTTCCCGCCGGCCTCGGTGCCTCTGCGCGGTGTGGCGCTCTTCCTGCACGGCGTCGGGGAGCACTCGCTGCGCTTCACGCACGTGTACAAACACCTGTGCCTCAATGGCTACGGCGTGATCGCTTACGACATGCTGGGCCACGGCCAGAGCGAGTGTGAGGAGCCCGGTCTTCGGGCCCACGGGTCGGAGTTCCACTACTTCGTGGACGACACCAACGCGTTCGTGGCGGCCGCCAAGATCTCAGTGTACAGTAAAATGCTACCGGAGGGCGCGTCAGAGCCACAGATGATCATCATGGGCATCTCCTTCGGGGCTCTCGTGGCCCTCAACACAATCCTGTCCGGCAAACACCACTTCAGCGGCTGCGTGGTGGCCTCCCGGCCATCGCAGTCGAGTACACGCCCACGCTCCGCATCATGGAGGCGGTGTCCAAGCCGCTGGTGTGGATGTTCCCGAAGGCCAGGTTGGTGGCTGGCGTGAACTTTGAAGGGCTGACGCGCGACCCGGAGTTCCTCAAGGACTACATGGCGGACCCGTTGAACGTCACGGACAATCTGACCACGCTCATGGCGACGCAGATCGGACTGGGGATGAAGCAGTTGCAGACCAGCAGGCAGATCGAGGACTCGAGCAGCACGTTCTGTGAGGTTCCGCTGCTGGTGCTGCAAGGGACGGAGGATAAGGTTACCAGTGTGAAGGTTGTGGAGGACTTCATGGGCCGTGCGGCAAGTAAGGACAAGGAGCTCAAGCTGTTCCCCGGACTCTTCCACTGCCTTTGGAACGAACCGGAGAGGCAGCAAGTGATGGAGTATGCGAGCAATTGGCTCAACGCGCGGTTTGCCCCATCGGCACAAACCCACGAGGTGGCAGCAACCTCCCTCGGCGCCTCGAAGCTATAGAGGGGACGTGCTGCTGCTGGAAGAATGAAGGCAAATGTGTAGTGTGTCGATCAATGAACTCGGCACTCTCGAGTAATGAACAAATAATATGCTGTTGAGTCTTCTAGGTTGTACAAGTAGTAGCTAAATGTTGCTAGTACCCAAGTTCCTTCCGGTGTAAGGCTACAAAGCGTCATGTGCACTTGATTTCTTCGCCTGGTTGCGTACGAGCGACTTGTTACGGGTCCAGACCGTTGAGCTCGACCTAAAGCTGCTTCAGAATTGTCTTCAGATGGTGGTTCGTGATCCTCTATGTGGTGAGAGCAGGCATGAACGCAAGGATCCAAATCTGGGCATTGGAACTGAGGCAAACTCCGCACAAACACAGACCGCAATACTACAGAAGACTGATTTGACGAGCTCAGCGCGTGCTGTAGTCAGAACAAGGACAGTTGGATATCGAGGCCTGCCACTCCTTATCACGAGCTCATTGATCACAGTCGAAAGAGAAGTGTATTGCGCAGGTCGAAAGCATGCCGAAACGCAAGCCTCACATCCAGTTAGCAAGTGCAAGCAGTACCAGCAGCGTGCTGCGTGGGCAGCCACTACCGTGTTGAGACTTCAAGCGGCGTTCGCAGGTTCTCTCACGGCACTGTTCCCAAACGCACACATCGTTCCAGCAGTGAAGCGCGAGTGGCTGTGCAGGGATCCAGGCTACTTCGAGGACTTCCACAACGACCCGCTGACAACCGACACCAGAAAAGTAACAGCGCGCATGGGATCGGAGACGCTGCGCGCGATGCGAGCTCTCGCAATCGCTCCGCTAATCGCCCAACCGGACAGCGCCTTCAGCCAGATCCCCGTGCTCTTCCTCATCGGCTCAGCCGATCGCGTGGTGTGCCAACGCCAAGGCACTGACTGGCAAGCCGCGACAAAGAAGTTAAGGTCTTCCACGGACTGTATCCATTGCTTACTGGAGGACCCGGAGAAGGACGACGTCATGCGGCACCTCATGCAGTGGCTAGAGCGGCGCTTTCCCGTCAGGGCGTAGGACAGCGGAGGTTGCTTCACCCCTCCTTGTTTCCGACGGTGCGAGAGCAATCCGTGACGAGGCTCGTCGCTGACGCCGTCAGAGAGTGTAGCCATGTTTTTCTTACGCGATGTGCCCGTCTCGCCTCGAGATTCATCCATGGCGATTATGACTACGCAACAACCTGGTCGTTATGATCCCGCATCTCGGTTCACGCGCGCAAAGTGCTCGGAGGTTAATGGCGCCCATGGTGACATGTCACCACTGGTGATAACCGAGCGTACAGTGTACCACTTGAGTTTGCAAGCCCCGCGACTTCGATGTCCCCCGTACTGTTGAATCATCTGGTCAAATCGAATCTGGGCCTGGAATACCCCGCCAACTCAGTCAACCCCGTGTCGACCGCACTCGGACTTCGAGGCGAAGTGCTGGTCGGCATGGAGTCAAGCCCTGGTCGCAACTTGCTTGCGTCCGACGCGCCACCCGGCTCAAAGGCTTCGTCGGAACGCGATGACAAGGCTGCAGTCCTCCTTACGCCGGATAAGGCCGCCGATGGCAAGCCTAAACGCAAAAAGATGAAGCGGCTAGTCTGGACGAATGATCTGCACCTCAGATTCGTGGCGGCGGTCTTCGAGCGTACGTAGTGAACCAGCGTAATGAACGGTGAACGAACGAATGCGTTGTGACGAATGTTTGTGCGCTGTGTCTTGGTATAGCAGTGGGGGTCAAGAATGCGTCCCCGAAAGCTCTGCTGTCCGTACGTTCGCTCTCGTGTCTTCGACATACGAGAATACTGCTAACCAATAGTTGAGCTTTGATGTCATGCTGGCACTACCAGCTAATGGAGACCAGGAATCCTGAGACCGAGGGGCTCACAATTGAGCACATCAAGTCTCATCTGCAGAAGTATCGTATCAACTACAAGCGCTCGAGATTGGAAGATCAGCGGGTCAATGAGAAGCATGCTAAACGCAGTTCGAAGCTGCGTCATTACAGGCACGCTTCGGTGCAACACGGTAGCGTTGGTGAGAAGGTTGGAGGTGAGGGTGCTGCTGAATCGATCGAAGATACGTCAGTGCTCAGCGCTTCCGCAGGGGTAGCAGCCACTACCAGATTGCAGGACCCAGACCAGCAATGGAACATGTGCGACGCACTACTGCTCGAAGACGAGGCCTTGGAGCAGCACATGCATGTGACGATGCAGCAGCGGATGGATTTCCATCGAGAGCTTCTTCTCACGCGCAGCGTCGAATTTACGTCGGGCAGTTCTTGGGCCAGTCGATTGGATAGCGTAGATGGAAGCGGGGTCCATTGTAGTAGGGCGGCGAACACTGATGGCAATCACTACGAGCAGCATGAGCAAGATACACACAACTCAAGTTTTCTCCAGGCATGGGCTAAGGCAGAGCAACTCCGACAGCAGGAGGCGCAAGTCTATGGCCGGCTGCACCAGCAACAACAAAGCCTCTTTTGGCAGCAACAACAGCAACAACAGACGCCGCCGGTGCAGGACGCAATGGCTATCACCCATATGTCGGTGAACAGCGATCAAGCGTCACTAGCACGAACCGTTTCGAGGCAAAACAGCACGGACACCGCCGATGACATAGACCCTGCCAGCTGGGGCCGACTCAGCCTCACTGTAGACCCCGACGACGAAGACCTCTTTGGATTCCTGGCGTAGTGCTCTTGTGTGGATTCTAATACGCAACTGGCGTAGGTCGACGGTAACCCAACGCCAAGAAACTAACGTGAACAGCACAATTTCTGATTACACTCAATATCTGTAAGGTTCTGGTTGTGCTCGTTGTGTTGCGAGTAAAATGGAAACTGAGTTGATGTCTTTATCTGTTTGCTGCTATCCATCTACCCGAGGGCGCCCTCATGGCGCTCGGTCCTAAACATGAAGTGGTTGGCTGAGGCGTGCCGGAGCAAGCGTTTGCACAACCGGTAAGTATGCATGCGGCTACTCCTGCTCTCTGTGCGCGGACTCATCGGATGTTGTCGTGTTGCTCCGCGCTTGGACGTGCAGATCATTACACTCCCCCCGACTTGAGCGAGTCCCGGCACCTTGAACGTTGAAGTTGCCGACGTTGAAGTTGGTAGTACCGTAGAACCTTGATGTAAGGAACAGTACCGTGAAACCCCTGTGCAAGGGAATTCCACTAAACCCGTGCCACTCGATTGCGTTGGCGAAGATCTTGGAGCAGCGCTTGCCAATGGCTGACATGTTTGATGTCGCGCTCGCGCTCCACGTGTTCTCATGGTGAGGAGCCCGTGCCACTTGACCAAGTACTCAGGTTGGCGGTTGAAGATGCGCTTCTTGATCAGAGCTTCGACAACGTGTAGTGGCTCGCCATCGTCGTCGAAAATCACGGGAGTCGACTTCGGGATCACACGGCCGGCGAAGCGGTCAGGGTTGCTGTTGTATACCTTGAGCTTGTCGATGTTGAAGCGTGGGCTGATATGCTTCAAGTTGGCCGGTAGATCCAGCAGCGCGACGTTGCCGTGAAGTTCCAAGATCGGGTAAGGACCGATGAAGCGCGGGATGAACTTCCGTGAGCGAAGAGTCGTTTCCGCGGTGGCGTGCGAGATGTTCAGGTCCTGCGTCGACAGCAAGGCTAGATCACCGACCTTGAATGGGTTTGCTGCCCGACGCCGGTCGTAGAACTTCTTTTGAGCCTCTTGCGCATCCAACAGATTTTTCCGAGCACGTTCGATCACCTCTTGACGATGCTGAACAAATCGTGACGCGTACTCCACGCGAGACCTCGCCACCGGCTGATCGCTCTCAGCACTACCCAAAGGGTTCTTAGGGTGCCGACCGGTGTCGACGAAGAAGGGCGATAGCTTTGACGAGCTGGACACCAGTGTTGCGTGCGCATACTCAATCATGGGCAGGTGCTCATTCCAGTCGTTGCCATGGTACGAGATAGAGCATCGCAACGAGTCCTCGAGAGTCCGATTCTGACGCTCCGTTTGGCCGTCGGCCTGCGCTCGGTGGGCAGTTGTCATCGCTGTCTTGATCTTCATTAGCTGCACAAGTGCTTTCCAGAACTTCGACGTGAACTTCGGGTCGCGGTCGGAGATGATGGTCAATGGGATTCCATAGTACCGGATGACATTGTTGAAGAACAGCTTGGCAGTGTCTTCCGCGGTCGCCGTGGTGTGCGTCGGTATGTAAACCGGGCGCTTTGACAACTTGTCCACCACAACCATGATCGCATCAAAGCCGTCGGACACTGGCAAATGCGTGATGAAGTCAGTCGAGACAACATCCCAACAAGCTGCCGGTAACGGAATGGGTTGAAGCTTGCCTGACTTCCGCCCCGTGCTCGACTTGTACCTCATGCAAGACTCACAACTCTGCACGTACGCTTTGATATCCAGGTCCATGCTCGGCCAGAAGTACCACTGAGCTGCTGCTAGCTGAGTGCGGCGGATCCCAGGGTGCGCCATGATGGCAGCATCGTGCGCGTTGTGGATGACATCGAGCCTAAGTTTCCGGTTGTTTGGTACACAAAGGCGGCGTAGATTGTCTTCACTCTTCAAGTAGATCAGGCCGCGAATGACTTCGTACTCTTCTGACAAGCGTCGGGACTTCCACAGCGACTTGAAGACTGGATCTCTGCTGTATGCCTTCTGAAACGCCCGCTTCGTTTGGTTATCCAGCTGAAGTGAGCTGATCACCGTGCTGTCCTCCATCGACGCTGCGTTCAACCTCATGCGCAACTGGGCTGTGCCAACTCCAAGCGCCTTTGTGGCTGGCTGTTTGATGGCAAGCATCACAGCTTGATCCCGGGACGGTATGCTTTGGAGCTTCGCCGTAGCCATGGTACGTCGTGAGACCACGTCTCGACTGTTCGTGCATGTGGTAGAGGTCAAACACGCCGTGCACACTGCAATCGGCTCGGGCTTCGACTCACAATCCTCCTGACCCTCCCCCGGACTCGATGAAGCACCAGGGGGGCGCGACAATGCGTCCGCAACGACATTCAAAGCTCCTGGACGATGATGCAGAGTGAACTGGAAGGACGCAAAGAAGTCGAGCCAGCGGGCCAGGCGACCAGATAGGCGTGGATGTTGCAGAAACCACTTGCACGCCGAGTTGTCCGTGTACACTTCAAACGAGACTCCATGGAGGTAATGACGCCAACGTGTAAGCGCCTGCTTGATCGCAAAGAGCTCCTTCTCGTGAACAGGCCAGTTCAGCTCGTGCGGTCCCAGCTTCTTGCTGAAGAACGCCACGGGGAGATCGTTGCCATCATGCAGCTGAGAGAGCACTCCACCAATGCACGCATGGCTGGCATCCGTTGTCACGATGAATGTTTTGTCAAAGTCCGGCAGACGAAGCACCGGTGCGTGCTGGAGTGCGAGCTTAATGGCATTGAAAGCTTGGCGCTGGTGTTCATTCCATACCCAAGCGACATCCTTCTTGGCCAGAGAGCTCAGGGGCAGTACCAAGGTTGCAAACTGGTGGATGAAGCGACGATAGTACCCGGCAAGGCCCAAGAAGCGTTGGAGGTCCTTGATGTTGCAAGGCTCGGTCCACTCTGCGATGGCTCGAGTCTTGCGAGCGTCCACATGCAACCCATCAGCAGAGATGGTGTGACCAAGGAAGTCAACCGATGCTTGTCCGAAGTCGCACTTGTCAGGACGGGCGTAAAGCTTGTTAGCGCGAAGGACTTCGCAGACTTGCCGTAAGTGCTCAACGTGGTCAGCCATCGATCGCGAGAAGATGCAGATGTCGTCAAGATACACGACCACGAACAGTAGATGACTCAACAGTTTGCGCATCAGGCGTGTCCACGTGCCTGGCATGCCGGCCAGACCCATGGGCGCCACGTTCCAATGATAGATCTCATGGTTCGTCCTGAATGCCGTGTACTGCTTTGACGTCGGAGACATGCGCATCTGGTGGTATCCACTCGCGAGGTCGAGAATCGAGAAGACCACTGCGCCCACCATGCGATCGAAGAGCTGTTCAATGTGCGGTAGCGGGATCTTAGCCACATCCGAGGCGGCATTCACCAAGCGATAGTCGATGACCCATCGAATCGGCATGTGCGGGTTGTTCGAGTGCAGCCACTCCAATCGGGATGGGAACTTGCCCGTCGCGGGATCCTTTCGGCACGCCGAAGATGTTCGATACCCAGGGTGAGTCCGACACTTCGATCCAGTTCTTCTTCAGCAGCTCTGCCACAAAGATGTCCAATGCTTCCTGCTCAACCTTCGAGAGACGGAAGGGAGCTCGGTTGCTTGGTGTTGCGCCTGGTTTCAAGACCACTTCGTGCTCGATTGAGCGGCTTGGCGGTAATCCAGGTGGCAGCTCTGCCGGAAAGACATCTGCGAACTCTTCAAGAACCGCTTGAAGCATCAATGGCACGGACTTCACCTTGGGCGACGTCTTCACCGTGACATGATACAGTTCGACGTACTCGTCAGCTTTCACCTTCTTCTCGAACTCCGCAGCCGCAAGAACACACAGCGACGACGCGTCTGTATCATCGTCACCGTCGTTGTCAAAGATGCTGGGCAATGACTGACACCCCAGCGCTGTTATTGAGCTTGGTCCCAACGGCATACTGAAGTAGCCTGCCTTCACATGGTCGTCGAGCTGCTGCCGCACGTTCGGAGGAAGTGGGTGCTGAAGAAATTCCTGTTTCACTTCCACTGAAGCCACCGTCGGTCCCGCCACTTCAAGACTGCTGTTCACGGAACCAAAGTCATGTACTACGCGCTGGGTAGGGAAGCGCATCACTCCGGTTTGCCAGTTGATGATCGGGTTGAACTGCACTAACCACGGGTGACCGAGAATCACGTCTTGGTTCGAAGATACCTCCCATTCAATGAGAGAAACATCGTTGAAGGCTCTGCCAGCAAAGCAGACAGTCTCCAAGCATTGCTGTGCGGTACGCGCCGGGGTTGTCGTGCCGTCAAAGCGCTCGGCCGTGACCTTGGTGGCCTCAACGTAGTGTTGCGCGAGGCCCGGACGCACAATGTTGCGTTCTGCACCACTATCGATCAAGACTCGCACTGTCTGGCCGTTCATCGTTCCTTCGAACCTCAACAGTTCACGATTGGGCGACAACTTCGCGTCGAGAGACACCATGTTCAACTGCAAACTGTCGATGACCTCGACATTGTCGTCGCGGTTGTCTGCGTAGTCGTCCTCATCGTCGTCGGATACGTCGTCGTCTTCAGCAATGCAGCGAAACGAGCCCTGATTTGCGCGGAAAGAACTGCGCCCTTGTGGAGGACGAGATGAGCCTCGGGGGTTGTTACGTGCTGGCCGCTTAGGACACGTAGCCAGGCGGTGTCCGGGCTCCTTGCAGTAGCAGCAAAGGTTACTGCGCAGACACTCGTCGCGAGAAACGAAGCGCGAACTCCCGATCTCCATTGGGGTCGGCTCCTCGACGTGATGGGATGACTGCTGCAGCCGTGGTGGACCTTGGCCTGCGCGGTTCGCATTGGTTCGACGCGATCCTACAGCGTGCGTGCGGTCGTACATGAGTGCAAACGAAATTGCATCTGTCGTGTTCCTGAACTGGCGCAGCTTCACCTCTTGCCTGATCTCTACGACCAAGCCCTTTTGGAAATGCATGACCTTGTCAATGTCTGACATGTCCTCCACCTTGCAGATGATGTGCCGGAAGGCCGACACGTAATCTTCAAGACAGGCGAAGTTGTTTTGGCGCAGTCGTAGAAGCTGGTCGCGCAGGTGCTCTTGTCGATCGGGGTCGTAAATTCGCTGGTCAGCAGCTCCTCGAACTGCGTGACCGAGTGCAGGAAGTTCCCGTCGTGGGAGACGTACTCGCGGTACCATGCTGCTGCCGGCCCCTTCAAGTTTGCGACCAAGAGCGACAAGGGGCGCTGCTGCGGCGAGTCGGCGCCGTACTTGATGTTCTTCGACTCAAAGTAGAGCTTGGCGCTGAAGAGGTAGTCCGCGACGTCGTCGTCCTTGGTGCCGGAGAACTTCGGCATGGTGATGCCCTCGGCCCTGTATTCGCGCGTGTCTTGCGATGAGGAGTCGGGCACCGACTGTTGCTGCTGCGAGGTGGATTGCTGTTGTTGCTGCTGCAGTGTCGCCGCCATCTGGCGCTGAAGCTCGGCTGTCTGTGCCATGAACTGCTGCTGCTCGCGCATCATCGCCGCGAGCGAGGCGAACATCTGCTGCACGCTGTCCGCGTGCTGCATCGCTGCTTCATCCATGATTGCGCCTACGCTAGCCACGTCGTCAATAGATGGCTGGGGCGCGCAAGCTCCTCAGCCAAATCAATCAAAGTTTGAAGTCGCAGGCACTCCTGGAGCGCTGCTTCCGACAATGTCTGTAAGCCCCAACGAAGTCACAGAAGCCCGACCTGGAGCTCTGTTTCCGACAAGTACCAACCACTTGCTCCAGTGTCCCGAAGGAAGCAACTGGTGCAATTCCGTCCGGCGCTAGCTCGAGCCCGCCTCGGAGCACAAAGACTCCTACTACTAAACTCGTAACGGCCCCGACGCAGATGTTACACTCGGCTGCGCACTGTTTGCAAGTGAAAGCCGAGGTGACAAGCGGAAGGTCGAGGTGGAGTGCCGCGTACGGACACGCGGAAGTGATTGGGCTGGTTGCACCAATGAGATGTCGACACGCAGTGACGTGTGACAATGAGCGTCGCCACTCCTCCCCAGAAAAAAGGAGCGAGCCGGGCGAAAATGGAGGACCCGTCGGCGACGAGCGGACCGAAGCTGCGAACAAGGTCACGCACGCGGCGTACCCGGAGAAGTTGAACGGCGAGAGATACAGGTGCAGCGCACCGACGAACGAAGGAAGACGGCGTGCGCAACGGCAACGCGGGACGGACGAGGCTGAACGGCGTGCACACCGGCGACGCGTGGCGGAACTGAAACTGGAACGAGGACTGGAACTGGAACTGGAACTGGACTGAAGCGCGCGTCGGCTTCGCAAGTGCTACCAAGTGTAAGGTTCTGGTTGTGCTCGTTGTGTTGCGAGTAAAATGGAAACTGAGTTGATGTCTTTATCTGTTTGCTGCTATCCATCTACCCGAGGGCGCCCTCATGGCGCTCGGTCCTAAACATGAAGTGGTTGGCTGAGGCGTGCCGGAGCAAGCGTTTGCACAACCGGTAAGTATGCATGCGGCTACTCCTGCTCTCTGTGCGCGGACTCATCGGATGTTGTCGTGTTGCTCCGCGCTTGGACGTGCAGATCATTACAATATCTGCATCTTACGTCCGAAGGAAGTCGAAGAGGTCGCCCCCGTCCAGATCCACGCTAAAAGGATCCCATCGGTTGAGGTCATCGCCGACATTTTCGGCCCGTGCGTCGGTCGCCGCCTTGGAAGATGACAGCGAGCTGCTCTGGACGGCGGCCTCGAACGCTGGCGGGGGCGAAACCTGGACGTTCAACTCCGCTGAGACGAGCAGCTGTTGGTTTTGTTGCTGAGAGGTGCCCCATGATTCCTCAAAACCTTGACGGCTATTAATAGGCTCCAACATGCTCGAATCAAAGCTGCCGTCGCTGAACCCACGTCCGCCAGCACCATAGCTCGTCATGCCACTTAGATGGTGCGACAACTCCACCTTACGCGTCAGCATTTGCCGGTGGAAATGCATTTGCGCTTGCATCGCTTGGTGCATCTGAGTCTGCAGATCCTCTTGGACTTGCGCCTGCAGAGGGGACGAAAGGGCTAGATCGTGTGGAACCTGGAGGGAGAGATCTCCGACGTCACCGTTAAACGTCTGCGGGGTTGCAGACATCAACAAGCAAAATGTGCGCCATTGGGCGTCCGTGAGCTCGGGCGTCATGACACGTGCTTGGACAGGAGTCTGCTGAACGGGTCGGTACAGCGTAGGATAACTCGGAGCTGAGAATGATGCACAAGCGCTCAGTCCCAGTCCCTGCTCTTCTGTGCTAGTATTGTAGCTGGTGTCCTTCCCACCTTCCGAGTCTGAATCGGTCTCGTTCTTGCTGCTGTCGTTGCGGGCCTCCACAGTTTGGGAAGGGAAAATATAAGCACTATCCGTAAGTGGCATGTTTCCGGTCATTACACATTTCCGGTCAAGCCAACTCTATATTAAGGGGCGATTTTTGCACCAACCTACCAATGCCAATATTGCTCCGATTTCATTCAAATTTTCACAGCTTGCTAACACGACGATTAGCTTTCTTTTGCTATGTTCTGGGTTAGTTTTCACTGCGATTTGGTGAAAATACACTGGCAAGCATTTGAGCCCTACCAGCGCCAGTCATGGCAGCAGCTGGGGTACATAGAAAGGGTATTTGGCCTGCGCTGCGATGACCGGAATGGCAAGCACCTTGCTCGGCCAAGTGGAAGTCTAGTGGCGCCCGAAGCTTGTCCTACACCTTCCCAGATCCTTCTAGTGTCGATAGCGACAGCTTAGAATAACAGGATCTTGTCCCTAACGGCGTCAGAGCACGATGTCGGAGGCGCCTTTTTATATAGAAATTTGTATGGAGAGCTCGTTTTCACTTGCTTTTTGTATGGTGACCAGGTGACCGGTAATGTGATACATGGACGGCAATGCACCCCCTCCTAATCTTGATTTTTGTATGAGTCCTTAAGTGACCGGAAATACGTAGTTCACGGATAGCCGCGCTCTTCTCTCTGCGGCGGCGTTTTTGGTTGCGCTTGACCTCGCGGTGGCAGATCTCTCGGAACTCTTGACGCGAGCGCTCGTAGTTGAGGCGGTACTTCTGCAGATGGGACTTGAGGTGCTCCGTTGTGAGCGCCGAGTCTGGGTCCGATGCCTGCATCAACTGCAACGTATCACAAGATGTCAATAATATGCGAGACGATGGCACATCGCCGCAACAGGAGGACGCATACAGGCAGCAAGGCTTTGGGAGACGCATTCTTGAGACCGACTGTGTTAACAAGTAGACAACACCATTGACCCCGTTAGACAAAAGCGACTTCCGATGTCTCACGTCCAATTTCAACTTACGGTCGAAAATAGCCGCGACGAAGCGCAGGTGCAGGTCCTCATGCCACAGGAAGCGCTTGGCTGAGCGGGTTTATTGGAGATACCGGGAGCCGTAGGCTCCGGTATCTCCGATCAACCGGCGGTTATCTCCGACCTCCGGTAAGCAAGAGCCATTCTAAGTCTGTGATCAACGAAGAGACTGACAGAAGCCGAGCTATAAGCATGAGCAGTGGAGGGGATAGCGGGTGCTCGGGGCCTGACCCAGACGACATCCCTCGAGACGAGAGAAAGCGGTTGATGCAGCAAGCACTAGACATACGCGCATTTCCTCCACAGCTGGCCTACCCTGAAAACCGCAGCGATGATTGCAACTTAGTCTCACTGTTTTCTCGGCCTGTGCTAGTGTGGGTTCCTGAAGCCGTTCGAGAGTCAAAAAGACCACGGTGCGTCGTTGCAGGCTGCCGGTGTGAACCAAGTGTGAAGGAACGGAAGCTGCGCGTGATTGAGGACGTCGACTGCAAGTACAGTGTTCTCTATCTCAAGTATCAGTGCACAGGGGGGCCTGTTAATGGGAAATCTGCTACGTTTTCAACTCTGAGCTCCACCTTCGCCGAATGTAACCCAGACGCTATGATACATCTACCGTTCGTGCTGAGTAAGAAGATGGGATTCTCGAAACGAGTAATGGAGCATGTTCACGAGGGCATTCTGTCTCCGAACGGGTTGTCAAGTGCCTTGCATCATCTGGAGAGACGTCGCAGGAACCGCTACTACGACTTGCTGTCAAAGTTTGCGTACGCGGTGAACCGAAATCACAGCAAGAACGCCACCTATTTGGCTCCAATCCCCCCAACTGCTGCGGCGTATTTGGAGAGGAACAAAGTCGTGTCACATGCGTCCCTCACTGCAGCTTGGCTGACGTATACTGAGCTGTACAGTTCCCTGTGTGAACTGGTGATGAAGCAGACCACTGTGAAAAAAGTAGTTCGTATGGATCATTCGGTGAAATTTTGCAAGCGATTGAAAGTGTGGGAAGGTCGCGGAAAACGAGATAACCTCGCCGACGCGAAAATGTTGCTGCTCGTGCAGAATGAAATAGGACAGATTGTTGGACGCCGACTCACAAGTTCTGAGAACAAGGAGGAAACGATGCAGCTTCTATCGGACGTGCAACCTCAGCTAGAATCGAATGGTGAATGTAAATATCTCATCTCGGATAATGCGCGTGCTGTCAGCGACTTTGTGGCGAGTGTGTATGGAGATTCTGTTATTGTAAAGCAGGATCCATTTCACGTGCACCAGCGCTTTGGAAAGCACATCAAAGCGAAGCCTCTTCGAAAGTTCATCTGCAAAGAGATTAAAGCCGCTCTGTACGATGTTGACCGCGAGCTCAGGTCGCCCGAAGAAATGGAGACAAAGTTGCGCGAAGTGCTGAGCAAGATTAGCGCCAATGACTTGGGGTGCACTCTAGCAAAGTGGAACAATACCATTGAGTACAATGTCGCCCAAATCAAGGCCGGTCATTTACATGTTGCTGAGAATACGTATCAAGAGGGTGGCGGACCTAGTGTGCGTGTTGTGTCGACCAGCCAGCTTGAGGGGTTCCATTCCGCATTGAAGAAGTTGCTGGCGCGGGAGGTGCGAGCCGAGCTTGGCCTGCGCATTCTGGACGTGTTCATCGTGCAGCATAACATCGATGTCGGGGCCCGGTTTGGCAGAAATCCGGCGATCAGCCATGTAGATATGGTAGCTGCCTGTCGAGCCGCCACTGTATGCAAGTTATACGGGAATGGATTAGTAGCGAGTACTCCTGAGCAAGAGTTTGTGACGAATCTCGTGTCAGCATCGATACCGGCTCCGCAATATCGTTCCGCAACTCAACGTGACTTTGCATTTCGTTCATGGGAGCAAATGTTTCAGAGTGCTAACGTCAACGCTTCCGCTCTAGAGACTAACCTGGCAAGCTCACGTCGGCACATGAAAACAATTAGAGAGTTGCTGCGTAAAAATGCTACCACACTCCAACAAGGTCAAGTGGACCCCACAGAGTTTATGCATTCTCTCCGAATGGAGGACCGCAACTGTGAGGGAGCTACGGGGTTATCCTTTGAAGAGCATGAGCTTTTGCGCCAAGTGATTTGTGAGCAAGTCGAGTGCAAAAGAAGCTGGAGTGAGTGTGATCTTGTTACCACTATCATGTACAACCTTGTTGTCGCTTCGAATTGCAACTCACATATCAAGCTTCGCCGCCGCAGCTATCGCACGTTAGAGAACAAAATCAAAGAACTACGTGCTGGCCAGGACTGTGCACCGTCCAAGCCAGCTGCACCCACCAAGAAGCTGTTTGAGTTTCGTTCACAACCCGTTTGCCAGGGAAGAGCGAAAGCTTGCGAGCAAGATCTGCAAGCCTCTCTGTTTACTACACTTCGCGAGTCAAATGCTACAGGGCAGAGACGCAAAGCTTTTTGTCGAATCTACGATTTTGCGAGCTGTGTGTGCGATGGAGTCCGCTCATTTTCTAAGGAATCGTTGCTGAGACGCTGGGATGTGCTTAACCCTTTTGCGATGGTTTTTATACTTGGAATTTGTATGGAAGCCTCCCGATACAAAACCGTAAAACATGACTAGATGCATGGTTTTACGCCGAGACCCGCAAACCAAAATCGGACATAAGACTGGATTTTATTCGTACCTAATATAAAACATGCTACTTAGCCATGTTTTAGTACGGCTACCGCCCCGACCCTTACTGGCTAAAATTATCATTCTACACTCTGATTGGGTCGATTTTGTAAAACATGCTAGTTTGCCATGTTTTACACAGAACCATCGCAAAAGGGTTAAGAAATCACCGGAAACAAATGGTGCTTGCAAAATCAAGTTCAAAGTTATCCGAAACACGCTAGGCCAGCCTCAGTCTACCTCTAACGCTCTTGAAATGGACGGCACCAGTGATCTGGAGGTCTCGCACGCGATTGGAACAAGACCCACGGACGCACCACCATCGCTACTCGATATGGCGGAGGAGATCCTCCTTCAAACCGCATCGCTCGACACGTCTCGGCTTCGAACCGGGGATAGCTCTGTAGCTGAAGATGAATCAGAAGTCTGCTACGCGCAAATGACGGTGTCACCGCCTGTATCCATCAGCAAAGAGCACATGGATATATTAGTACAAGAGTCTGAGAATTACAAGGGCAGGCATGGTAAGTCAAAGCACCTTATGGAGTTGTTCCAGGGTTCTATCCAGGATCTGCAATAACACCCAACCAACTCAGAATGCGGATCCGGAACTGCCAGTCACGATCGCCCAGGAATGCAGCTACGGCGCCAGCCGCACCAACTCCTCCTACGCCAGCTCCAACCCCGTTACTGCAGCACCCAAGGCACGCAAAGGAAGGCAACTTCCTGCGACGATTGCCGAAAGAAGCACGCAAAATGTGGGGACTCGAAGGAGAATCCTGACTGCGCAAAGCTGACCCAAAATCAAGCCAACACATTAGATAGTTATTTCACACCGCAAAGGACATAAAAATAAAACACTGTCAATCATCTTATACGTACACAGTCTGTAGGCCCTCCTTCGATAAATAAATGCGCTAGATTGGGTGCCCAACTTCGGAGCCACAGTGTCGACCAGCAATTTGCTCGTATTGACGCGACTGGCGTCTGGACGACTAAGAGCGGTGCCGGGGTGCTCTTTTCCGATGACTGACGCTCTCCACCGTGGCTCACACGCCACACGCAACGAAGCCGTCCTCGGCCAGCTTTGGGGTAAGCTTGTGGTCCAGTCCCATGAAGGCGAGACCGCCGGCCTTGTCATCGCTCTCCCAAACCTCACTGCTCAGCGAGAATACCGCTGCTGTTGAGTGGTACCGCCAACAGCCTAAACTCTTGCACAGTCAATAAGCACACATATTTTTCAATGAGTACCCACAGAAGCAACATCAATCCACTTGAGCCTGCGATAAGGACGCACCGCAGTTGCTGCACATGACCAGAGCTGACGCCACCCCACGAACGGACACGAGTACGTGACGTAGAGGTGGTAGCGGGCCGCCCTTCTCAGCCGGGAACTTGGCGTCGGCACGGGGCTCGATCTGGAAGTCGTAGGGGGCGGGCTTGGGTGCGGCCATTACGCGTGTAGTGTAGGCAGGAGGGCTTCACAGCGTTCGAGCGTAGCGTTGCTTCGCCGCGAGGACTATTAAGCGCGGATCGCCTGGAGAAGGCCTGCACGCGTGGGTTTCGCAAATAGCGATCTGACAGTAAGCTTGAGCCCGATCTATAATACTCTCTGATTGGTCGAAATAATACCGGGGAGAGGAATCGGGAAAGCGGGAAGTGGTCAATTTGGTCAAATTGGTCAAAGTGGTCATATGTGGTCCCGGGAAACTCCCAGTATCTTTAACAAACCGCTGAGGGTTTATTGGAGATACCGGGAGCCGTAGGCTCCGGTATCTCCGATCAACCGGCGGTTATCTCCGACCTCCGGTAAGCAAGAGCCATTCTAAGTCTGTGATCAACGAAGAGACTGACAGAAGCCGAGCTATAAGCATGAGCAGTGGAGGGGATAGCGGGTGCTCGGGGCCTGACCCAGACGACATCCCTCGAGACGAGAGAAAGCGGTTGATGCAGCAAGCACTAGACATACGCGCATTTCCTCCACAGCTGGCCTACCCTGAAAACCGCAGCGATGATTGCAACTTAGTCTCACTGTTTTCTCGGCCTGTGCTGGTGTGGGTTCCTGAAGCCGTTCGAGAGTCAAAAGACCACGGTGCGTCGTTGCAGGCTGCCGGTGTGAACCAAGTGTGAAGGAACGGAAGCTGCGCGTGATTGAGGACGTCGACTGCAAGTACAGTGTTCTCTATCTCAAGTATCAGTGCACAGGGGGGCCTGTTAATGGGAAATCTGCTACGTTTTCAACTCTGAGCTCCACCTTCGCCGAATGTAACCCAGACGCTATGATACATCTACCGTTCGTGCTGAGTAAGAAGATGGGATTCTCGAAACGAGTAATGGAGCATGTTCACGAGGGCATTCTGTCTCCGAACGGGTTGTCAAGTGCCTTGCATCATCTGGAGAGACGTCGCAGGAACCGCTACTACGACTTGCTGTCAAAGTTTGCGTACGCGGTGAACCGAAATCACAGCAAGAACGCCACCTATTTGGCTCCAATCCCCCCAACTGCTGCGGCGTATTTGGAGAGGAACAAAGTCGTGTCACATGCGTCCCTCACTGCAGCTTGGCTGACGTATACTGAGCTGTACAGTTCCCTGTGTGAACTGGTGATGAAGCAGACCACTGTGAAAAAAGTAGTTCGTATGGATCATTCGGTGAAATTTTGCAAGCGATTGAAAGTGTGGGAAGGTCGCGGAAAACGAGATAACCTCGCCGACGCGAAAATGTTGCTGCTCGTGCAGAATGAAATAGGACAGATTGTTGGACGCCGACTCACAAGTTCTGAGAACAAGGAGGAAACGATGCAGCTTCTATCGGACGTGCAACCTCAGCTAGAATCGAATGGTGAATGTAAATATCTCATCTCGGATAATGCGCGTGCTGTCAGCGACTTTGTGGCGAGTGTGTATGGAGATTCTGTTATTGTAAAGCAGGATCCATTTCACGTGCACCAGCGCTTTGGAAAGCACATCAAAGCGAAGCCTCTTCGAAAGTTCATCTGCAAAGAGATTAAAGCCGCTCTGTACGATGTTGACCGCGAGCTCAGGTCGCCCGAAGAAATGGAGACAAAGTTGCGCGAAGTGCTGAGCAAGATTAGCGCCAATGACTTGGGGTGCACTCTAGCAAAGTGGAACAATACCATTGAGTACAATGTCGCCCAAATCAAGGCCGGTCATTTACATGTTGCTGAGAATACGTATCAAGAGGGTGGCGGACCTAGTGTGCGTGTTGTGTCGACCAGCCAGCTTGAGGGGTTCCATTCCGCATTGAAGAAGTTGCTGGCGCGGGAGGTGCGAGCCGAGCTTGGCCTGCGCATTCTGGACGTGTTCATCGTGCAGCATAACATCGATGTCGGGGCCCGGTTTGGCAGAAATCCGGCGATCAGCCATGTAGATATGGTAGCTGCCTGTCGAGCCGCCACTGTATGCAAGTTATACGGGAATGGATTAGTAGCGAGTACTCCTGAGCAAGAGTTTGTGACGAATCTCGTGTCAGCATCGATACCGGCTCCGCAATATCGTTCCGCAACTCAACGTGACTTTGCATTTCGTTCATGGGAGCAAATGTTTCAGAGTGCTAACGTCAACGCTTCCGCTCTAGAGACTAACCTGGCAAGCTCACGTCGGCACATGAAAACAATTAGAGAGTTGCTGCGTAAAAATGCTACCACACTCCAACAAGGTCAAGTGGACCCCACAGAGTTTATGCATTCTCTCCGAATGGAGGACCGCAACTGTGAGGGAGCTACGGGGTTATCCTTTGAAGAGCATGAGCTTTTGCGCCAAGTGATTTGTGAGCAAGTCGAGTGCAAAAGAAGCTGGAGTGAGTGTGATCTTGTTACCACTATCATGTACAACCTTGTTGTCGCTTCGAATTGCAACTCACATATCAAGCTTCGCCGCCGCAGCTATCGCACGTTAGAGAACAAAATCAAAGAACTACGTGCTGGCCAGGACTGTGCACCGTCCAAGCCAGCTGCACCCACCAAGAAGCTGTTTGAGTTTCGTTCACAACCCGTTTGCCAGGGAAGAGCGAAAGCTTGCGAGCAAGATCTGCAAGCCTCTCTGTTTACTACACTTCGCGAGTCAAATGCTACAGGGCAGAGACGCAAAGCTTTTTGTCGAATCTACGATTTTGCGAGCTGTGTGTGCGATGGAGTCCGCTCATTTTCTAAGGAATCGTTGCTGAGACGCTGGGATGTGCTTAAGAAATCACCGGAAACAAATGGTGCTTGCAAAATCAAGTTCAAAGTTATCCGAAACACGCTAGGCCAGCCTCAGTCTACCTCTAACGCTCTTGAAATGGACGGCACCAGTGATCTGGAGGTCTCGCACGCGATTGGAACAAGACCCACGGACGCACCACCATCGCTACTCGATATGGCGGAGGAGATCCTCCTTCAAACCGCATCGCTCGACACGTCTCGGCTTCGAACCGGGGATAGCTCTGTAGCTGAAGATGAATCAGAAGTCTGCTACGCGCAAATGACGGTGTCACCGCCTGTATCCATCAGCAAAGAGCACATGGATATATTAGTACAAGAGTCTGAGAATTACAAGGGCAGGCATGGTAAGTCAAAGCACCTTATGGAGTTGTTCCAGGGTTCTATCCAGGATCTGCAATAACACCCAACCAACTCAGAATGCGGATCCGGAACTGCCAGTCACGATCGCCCAGGAATGCAGCTACGGCGCCAGCCGCACCAACTCCTCCTACGCCAGCTCCAACCCCCGTTACTGCAGCACCCAAGGCACGCAAAGGAAGGCAACTTCCTGCGACGATTGCCGAAAGAAGCACGCAAAATGTGGGGACTCGAAGGAGAATCCTGACTGCGCAAAGCTGACCCAAAATCAAGCCAACACATTAGATAGTTATTTCACACCGCAAAGGACATAAAAAAATAAAACACTGTCAATCATCTTATACGTACACAGTCTGTAGGCCCTCCTTCGATAAATAAATGCGCTAGATTGGGTGCCCAACTTCGGAGCCACAGTGTCGACCAGCAATTTGCTCGTATTGACGCGACTGGCGTCTGGACGACTAAGAGCGGTGCCGGGGTGCTCTTTTCCGATGACTGACGCTCTCCACCGTGGCTCACACGCCACACGCAACGAAGCCGTCCTCGGCCAGCTTTGGGGTAAGCTTGTGGTCCAGTCCCATGAAGGCGAGACCGCCGGCCTTGTCATCGCTCTCCCAAACCTCACTGCTCAGCGAGAATACCGCTGCTGTTGAGTGGTACCGCCAACAGCCTAAACTCTTGCACAGTCAATAAGCACACATATTTTTCAATGAGTACCCACAGAAGCAACATCAATCCACTTGAGCCTGCGATAAGGACGCACCGCAGTTGCTGCACATGACCAGAGCTGACGCCACCCCACGAACGGACACGAGTACGTGACGTAGAGGTGGTAGCGGGCCGCCCTTCTCAGCCGGGAACTTGGCGTCGGCACGGGGCTCGATCTGGAAGTCGTAGGGGCGGGCTTGGGTGCGGCCATTACGCGTGTAGTGTAGGCAGGAGGGCTTCACAGCGTTCGAGCGTAGCGTTGCTTCGCCGCGAGGACTATTAAGCGCGGATCGCCTGGAGAAGGCCTGCACGCGTGGGTTTCGCAAATAGCGATCTGACAGTAAGCTTGAGCCCGATCTATAATACTCTCTGATTGGTCGAAATAATACCGGGGAGAGGAATCGGGAAAGCGGGAAGTGGTCAATTTGGTCAAATTGGTCAAAGTGGTCATATGTGGTCCCGGGAAACTCCCCAGTATCTTTAACAAACCGCTGAGGGTTTATTGGAGATACCGGGAGCCGTAGGCTCCGGTATCTACGATCAACCGGCGGTTATCTCCGACCTCCGGTAAGCAAGAGCCATTCTAAGTCTGTGATCAACGAAGAGACTGACAGAAGCCGAGCTATAAGCATGAGCAGTGGAGGGGATAGCGGGTGCTCGGGGCCTGACCCAGACGACATCCCTCGAGACGAGAGAAAGCGGTTGATGCAGCAAGCACTAGACATACGCGCATTTCCTCCACAGCTGGCCTACCCTGAAAACCGCAGCGATGATTGCAACTTAGTCTCACTGTTTTCTCGGCCTGTGCTAGTGTGGGTTCCTGAAGCCGTTCGAGAGTCAAAAAGACCACGGTGCGTCGTTGCAGGCTGCCGGTGTGAACCAAGTGTGAAGGAACGGAAGCTGCGCGTGATTGAGGACGTCGACTGCAAGTACAGTGTTCTCTATCTCAAGTATCAGTGCACAGGGGGGCCTGTTAATGGGAAATCTGCTACGTTTTCAACTCTGAGCTCCACCTTCGCCGAATGTAACCCAGACGCTATGATACATCTACCGTTCGTGCTGAGTAAGAAGATGGGATTCTCGAAACGAGTAATGGAGCATGTTCACGAGGGCATTCTGTCTCCGAACGGGTTGTCAAGTGCCTTGCATCATCTGGAGAGACGTCGCAGGAACCGCTACTACGACTTGCTGTCAAAGTTTGCGTACGCGGTGAACCGAAATCACAGCAAGAACGCCACCTATTTGGCTCCAATCCCCCCAACTGCTGCGGCGTATTTGGAGAGGAACAAAGTCGTGTCACATGCGTCCCTCACTGCAGCTTGGCTGACGTATACTGAGCTGTACAGTTCCCTGTGTGAACTGGTGATGAAGCAGACCACTGTGAAAAAAGTAGTTCGTATGGATCATTCGGTGAAATTTTGCAAGCGATTGAAAGTGTGGGAAGGTCGCGGAAAACGAGATAACCTCGCCGACGCGAAAATGTTGCTGCTCGTGCAGAATGAAATAGGACAGATTGTTGGACGCCGACTCACAAGTTCTGAGAACAAGGAGGAAACGATGCAGCTTCTATCGGACGTGCAACCTCAGCTAGAATCGAATGGTGAATGTAAATATCTCATCTCGGATAATGCGCGTGCTGTCAGCGACTTTGTGGCGAGTGTGTATGGAGATTCTGTTATTGTAAAGCAGGATCCATTTCACGTGCACCAGCGCTTTGGAAAGCACATCAAAGCGAAGCCTCTTCGAAAGTTCATCTGCAAAGAGATTAAAGCCGCTCTGTACGATGTTGACCGCGAGCTCAGGTCGCCCGAAGAAATGGAGACAAAGTTGCGCGAAGTGCTGAGCAAGATTAGCGCCAATGACTTGGGGTGCACTCTAGCAAAGTGGAACAATACCATTGAGTACAATGTCGCCCAAATCAAGGCCGGTCATTTACATGTTGCTGAGAATACGTATCAAGAGGGTGGCGGACCTAGTGTGCGTGTTGTGTCGACCAGCCAGCTTGAGGGTTCCATTCCGCATTGAAGAAGTTGCTGGCGCGGGAGGTGCGAGCCGAGCTTGGCCTGCGCATTCTGGACGTGTTCATCGTGCAGCATAACATCGATGTCGGGGCCCGGTTTGGCAGAAATCCGGCGATCAGCCATGTAGATATGGTAGCTGCCTGTCGAGCCGCCACTGTATGCAAGTTATACGGGAATGGATTAGTAGCGAGTACTCCTGAGCAAGAGTTTGTGACGAATCTCGTGTCAGCATCGATACCGGCTCCGCAATATCGTTCCGCAACTCAACGTGACTTTGCATTTCGTTCATGGGAGCAAATGTTTCAGAGTGCTAACGTCAACGCTTCCGCTCTAGAGACTAACCTGGCAAGCTCACGTCGGCACATGAAAACAATTAGAGAGTTGCTGCGTAAAAATGCTACCACACTCCAACAAGGTCAAGTGGACCCCACAGAGTTTATGCATTCTCTCCGAATGGAGGACCGCAACTGTGAGGGAGCTACGGGGTTATCCTTTGAAGAGCATGAGCTTTTGCGCCAAGTGATTTGTGAGCAAGTCGAGTGCAAAAGAAGCTGGAGTGAGTGTGATCTTGTTACCACTATCATGTACAACCTTGTTGTCGCTTCGAATTGCAACTCACATATCAAGCTTCGCCGCCGCAGCTATCGCACGTTAGAGAACAAAATCAAAGAACTACGTGCTGGCCAGGACTGTGCACCGTCCAAGCCAGCTGCACCCACCAAGAAGCTGTTTGAGTTTCGTTCACAACCCGTTTGCCAGGGAAGAGCGAAAGCTTGCGAGCAAGATCTGCAAGCCTCTCTGTTTACTACACTTCGCGAGTCAAATGCTACAGGGCAGAGACGCAAAGCTTTTGTCGAATCTACGATTTTGCGAGCTGTGTGTGCGATGGAGTCCGCTCATTTTCTAAGGAATCGTTGCTGAGACGCTGGGATGTGCTTAAGAAATCACCGGAAACAAATGGTGCTTGCAAAATCAAGTTCAAAGTTATCCGAAACACGCTAGGCCAGCCTCAGTCTACCTCTAACGCTCTTGAAATGGACGGCACCAGTGATCTGGAGGTCTCGCACGCGATTGGAACAAGACCCACGGACGCACCACCATCGCTACTCGATATGGCGGAGGAGATCCTCCTTCAAACCGCATCGCTCGACACGTCTCGGCTTCGAACCGGGGATAGCTCTGTAGCTGAAGATGAATCAGAAGTCTGCTACGCGCAAATGACGGTGTCACCGCCTGTATCCATCAGCAAAGAGCACATGGATATATTAGTACAAGAGTCTGAGAATTACAAGGGCAGGCATGGTAAGTCAAAGCACCTTATGGAGTTGTTCCAGGGTTCTATCCAGGATCTGCAATAACACCCAACCAACTCAGAATGCGGATCCGGAACTGCCAGTCACGATCGCCCAGGAATGCAGCTACGGCGCCAGCCGCACCAACTCCTCCTACGCCAGCTCCAACCCCGTTACTGCAGCACCCAAGGCACGCAAAAGGAAGGCAACTTCCTGCGACGATTGCCGAAAGAAGCACGCAAAATGTGGGGACTCGAAGGAGAATCCTGACTGCGCAAAGCTGACCCAAAATCAAGCCAACACATTAGATAGTTATTTCACACCGCAAAGGACATAAAAATAAAACACTGTCAATCATCTTATACGTACACAGTCTGTAGGCCCTCCTTCGATAAATAAATGCGCTAGATTGGGTGCCCAACTTCGGAGCCACAGTGTCGACCAGCAATTTGCTCGTATTGACGCGACTGGCGTCTGGACGACTAAGAGCGGTGCCGGGGTGCTCTTTTCCGATGACTGACGCTCTCCACCGTGGCTCACACGCCACACGCAACGAAGCCGTCCTCGGCCAGCTTTGGGGTAAGCTTGTGGTCCAGTCCCATGAAGGCGAGACCGCCGGCCTTGTCATCGCTCTCCCAAACCTCACTGCTCAGCGAGAATACCGCTGCTGTTGAGTGGTACCGCCAACAGCCTAAACTCTTGCACAGTCAATAAGCACACATATTTTTCAATGAGTACCCACAGAAGCAACATCAATCCACTTGAGCCTGCGATAAGGACGCACCGCAGTTGCTGCACATGACCAGAGCTGACGCCACCCCACGAACGGACACGAGTACGTGACGTAGAGGTGGTAGCGGGCCGCCCTTCTCAGCCGGGAACTTGGCGTCGGCACGGGGCTCGATCTGGAAGTCGTAGGGGCGGGCTTGGGTGCGGCCATTACGCGTGTAGTGTAGGCAGGAGGGCTTCACAGCGTTCGAGCGTAGCGTTGCTTCGCCGCGAGGACTATTAAGCGCGGATCGCCTGGAGAAGGCCTGCACGCGTGGGTTTCGCAAATAGCGATCTGACAGTAAGCTTGAGCCCGATCTATAATACTCTCTGATTGGTCGAAATAATACCGGGGAGAGGAATCGGGAAAGCGGGAAGTGGTCAATTTGGTCAAATTGGTCAAAGTGGTCATATGTGGTCCCGGAAACTCCCCAGTATCTTTAACAAACCGCTGAGGGTTTATTGGAGATACCGGGAGCCGTAGGCTCCGGTATCTCCGATCAACCGGCGGTTATCTCCGACCTCCGGTAAGCAAGAGCCATTCTAAGTCTGTGATCAACGAAGAGACTGACAGAAGCCGAGCTATAAGCATGAGCAGTGGAGGGGATAGCGGGTGCTCGGGGCCTGACCCAGACGACATCCCTCGAGACGAGAGAAAGCGGTTGATGCAGCAAGCACTAGACATACGCGCATTTCCTCCACAGCTGGCCTACCCTGAAAACCGCAGCGATGATTGCAACTTAGTCTCACTGTTTTCTCGGCCTGTGCTAGTGTGGGTTCCTGAAGCCGTTCGAGAGTCAAAAAGACCACGGTGCGTCGTTGCAGGCTGCCGGTGTGAACCAAGTGTGAAGGAACGGAAGCTGCGCGTGATTGAGGACGTCGACTGCAAGTACAGTGTTCTCTATCTCAAGTATCAGTGCACAGGGGGGCCTGTTAATGGGAAATCTGCTACGTTTTCAACTCTGAGCTCCACCTTCGCCGAATGTAACCCAGACGCTATGATACATCTACCGTTCGTGCTGAGTAAGAAGATGGGATTCTCGAAACGAGTAATGGAGCATGTTCACGAGGGCATTCTGTCTCCGAACGGGTTGTCAAGTGCCTTGCATCATCTGGAGAGACGTCGCAGGAACCGCTACTACGACTTGCTGTCAAAGTTTGCGTACGCGGTGAACCGAAATCACAGCAAGAACGCCACCTATTTGGCTCCAATCCCCCCAACTGCTGCGGCGTATTTGGAGAGGAACAAAGTCGTGTCACATGCGTCCCTCACTGCAGCTTGGCTGACGTATACTGAGCTGTACAGTTCCCTGTGTGAACTGGTGATGAAGCAGACCACTGTGAAAAAAGTAGTTCGTATGGATCATTCGGTGAAATTTTGCAAGCGATTGAAAGTGTGGGAAGGTCGCGGAAAACGAGATAACCTCGCCGACGCGAAAATGTTGCTGCTCGTGCAGAATGAAATAGGACAGATTGTTGGACGCCGACTCACAAGTTCTGAGAACAAGGAGGAAACGATGCAGCTTCTATCGGACGTGCAACCTCAGCTAGAATCGAATGGTGAATGTAAATATCTCATCTCGGATAATGCGCGTGCTGTCAGCGACTTTGTGGCGAGTGTGTATGGAGATTCTGTTATTGTAAAGCAGGATCCATTTCACGTGCACCAGCGCTTTGGAAAGCACATCAAAGCGAAGCCTCTTCGAAAGTTCATCTGCAAAGAGATTAAAGCCGCTCTGTACGATGTTGACCGCGAGCTCAGGTCGCCCGAAGAAATGGAGACAAAGTTGCGCGAAGTGCTGAGCAAGATTAGCGCCAATGACTTGGGGTGCACTCTGGCAAAGTGGAACAATACCATTGAGTACAATGTCGCCCAAATCAAGGCCGGTCATTTACATGTTGCTGAGAATACGTATCAAGAGGGTGGCGGACCTAGTGTGCGTGTTGTGTCGACCAGCCAGCTTGAGGGGTTCCATTCCGCATTGAAGAAGTTGCTGGCGCGGGAGGTGCGAGCCGAGCTTGGCCTGCGCATTCTGGACGTGTTCATCGTGCAGCATAACATCGATGTCGGGGCCCGGTTTGGCAGAAATCCGGCGATCAGCCATGTAGATATGGTAGCTGCCTGTCGAGCCGCCACTGTATGCAAGTTATACGGGAATGGATTAGTAGCGAGTACTCCTGAGCAAGAGTTTGTGACGAATCTCGTGTCAGCATCGATACCGGCTCCGCAATATCGTTCCGCAACTCAACGTGACTTTGCATTTCGTTCATGGGAGCAAATGTTTCAGAGTGCTAACGTCAACGCTTCCGCTCTAGAGACTAACCTGGCAAGCTCACGTCGGCACATGAAAACAATTAGAGAGTTGCTGCGTAAAAATGCTACCACACTCCAACAAGGTCAAGTGGACCCCACAGAGTTTATGCATTCTCTCCGAATGGAGGACCGCAACTGTGAGGGAGCTACGGGGTTATCCTTTGAAGAGCATGAGCTTTTGCGCCAAGTGATTTGTGAGCAAGTCGAGTGCAAAAGAAGCTGGAGTGAGTGTGATCTTGTTACCACTATCATGTACAACCTTGTTGTCGCTTCGAATTGCAACTCACATATCAAGCTTCGCCGCCGCAGCTATCGCACGTTAGAGAACAAAATCAAAGAACTACGTGCTGGCCAGGACTGTGCACCGTCCAAGCCAGCTGCACCCACCAAGAAGCTGTTTGAGTTTCGTTCACAACCCGTTTGCCAGGGAAGAGCGAAAGCTTGCGAGCAAGATCTGCAAGCCTCTCTGTTTACTACACTTCGCGAGTCAAATGCTACAGGGCAGAGACGCAAAGCTTTTTGTCGAATCTACGATTTTGCGAGCTGTGTGTGCGATGGAGTCCGCTCATTTTCTAAGGAATCGTTGCTGAGACGCTGGGATGTGCTTAAGAAATCACCGGAAACAAATGGTGCTTGCAAAATCAAGTTCAAAGTTATCCGAAACACGCTAGGCCAGCCTCAGTCTACCTCTAACGCTCTTGAAATGGACGGCACCAGTGATCTGGAGGTCTCGCACGCGATTGGAACAAGACCCACGGACGCACCACCATCGCTACTCGATATGGCGGAGGAGATCCTCCTTCAAACCGCATCGCTCGACACGTCTCGGCTTCGAACCGGGGATAGCTCTGTAGCTGAAGATGAATCAGAAGTCTGCTACGCGCAAATGACGGTGTCACCGCCTGTATCCATCAGCAAAGAGCACATGGATATATTAGTACAAGAGTCTGAGAATTACAAGGGCAGGCATGGTAAGTCAAAGCACCTTATGGAGTTGTTCCAGGGTTCTATCCAGGATCTGCAATAACACCCAACCAACTCAGAATGCGGATCCGGAACTGCCAGTCACGATCGCCCAGGAATGCAGCTACGGCGCCAGCCTGCACCAACTCCTCCTACGCCAGCTCCAACCCCGTTACTGCAGCACCCAAGGCACGCAAAGGAAGGCAACTTCCTGCGACGATTGCCGAAAGAAGCACGCAAAATGTGGGGACTCGAAGGAGAATCCTGACTGCGCAAAGCTGACCCAAAATCAAGCCAACACATTAGATAGTTATTTCACACCGCAAAGGACATAAAAATAAAACACTGTCAATCATCTTATACGTACACAGTCTGTAGGCCCTCCTTCGATAAATAAATGCGCTAGATTGGGTGCCCAACTTCGGAGCCACAGTGTCGACCAGCAATTTGCTCGTATTGACGCGACTGGCGTCTGGACGACTAAGAGCGGTGCCGGGGTGCTCTTTTCCGATGACTGACGCTCTCCACCGTGGCTCACACGCCACACGCAACGAAGCCGTCCTCGGCCAGCTTTGTGGTAAGCTTGTGGTCCAGTCCCATGAAGGCGAGACCGCCGGCCTTGTCATCGCTCTCCCAAACCTCACTGCTCAGCGAGAATACCGCTGCTGTTGAGTGGTACCGCCAACAGCCTAAACTCTTGCACAGTCAATAAGCACACATATTTTTCAATGAGTACCCACAGAAGCAACATCAATCCACTTGAGCCTGCGATAAGGACGCACCGCAGTTGCTGCACATGACCAGAGCTGACGCCACCCCACGAACGGACACGAGTACGTGACGTAGAGGTGGTAGCGGGCCGCCCTTCTCAGCCGGGAACTTGGCGTCGGCACGGGGCTCGATCTGGAAGTCGTAGGGGGCGGGCTTGGGTGCGGCCATTACGCGTGTAGTGTAGGCAGGAGGGCTTCACAGCGTTCGAGCGTAGCGTTGCTTCGCCGCGAGGACTATTAAGCGCGGATCGCCTGGAGAAGGCCTGCACGCGTGGGTTTCGCAAATAGCGATCTGACAGTAAGCTTGAGCCCGATCTATAATACTCTCTGATTGGTCGAAATAATACCGGGGAGAGGAATCGGGAAAGCGGGAAGTGGTCAATTTGGTCAAATTGGTCAAAGTGGTCATATGTGGTCCCGGAAACTCCCCAGTATCTTTAACAAACCGCTGAGGGTTTATTGGAGATACCGGGAGCCGTAGGCTCCGGTATCTCCGATCAACCGGCGGTTATCTCCGACCTCCGGTAAGCAAGAGCCATTCTAAGTCTGTGATCAACGAAGAGACTGACAGAAGCCGAGCTATAAGCATGAGCAGTGGAGGGGATAGCGGGTGCTCGGGGCCTGACCCAGACGACATCCCTCGAGACGAGAGAAAGCGGTTGATGCAGCAAGCACTAGACATACGCGCATTTCCTCCACAGCTGGCCTACCCTGAAAACCGCAGCGATGATTGCAACTTAGTCTCACTGTTTTCTCGGCCTGTGCTAGTGTGGGTTCCTGAAGCCGTTCGAGAGTCAAAAAGACCACGGTGCGTCGTTGCAGGCTGCCGGTGTGAACCAAGTGTGAAGGAACGGAAGCTGCGCGTGATTGAGGACGTCGACTGCAAGTACAGTGTTCTCTATCTCAAGTATCAGTGCACAGGGGGGCCTGTTAATGGGAAATCTGCTACGTTTTCAACTCTGAGCTCCACCTTCGCCGAATGTAACCCAGACGCTATGATACATCTACCGTTCGTGCTGAGTAAGAAGATGGGATTCTCGAAACGAGTAATGGAGCATGTTCACGAGGGCATTCTGTCTCCGAACGGGTTGTCAAGTGCCTTGCATCATCTGGAGAGACGTCGCAGGAACCGCTACTACGACTTGCTGTCAAAGTTTGCGTACGCGGTGAACCGAAATCACAGCAAGAACGCCACCTATTGGGCTACAATACCTACAACTGCTGCGGCGTATTTGGAGAGGAACAAAGTCGTGTCACATGCGTCCCTCACTGCAGCTTGGCTGACGTATACTGAGCTGTACAGTTCCCTGTGTGAACTGGTGATGAAGCAGACCACTGTGAAAAAAGTAGTTCGTATGGATCATTCGGTGAAATTTTGCAAGCGATTGAAAGTGTGGGAAGGTCGCGGAAAACGAGATAACCTCGCCGACGCGAAAATGTTGCTGCTCGTGCAGAATGAAATAGGACAGATTGTTGGACGCCGACTCACAAGTTCTGAGAACAAGGAGGAAACGATGCAGCTTCTATCGGACGTGCAACCTCAGCTAGAATCGAATGGTGAATGTAAATATCTCATCTCGGATAATGCGCGTGCTGTCAGCGACTTTGTGGCGAGTGTGTATGGAGATTCTGTTATTGTAAAGCAGGATCCATTTCACGTGCACCAGCGCTTTGGAAAGCACATCAAAGCGAAGCCTCTTCGAAAGTTCATCTGCAAAGAGATTAAAGCCGCTCTGTACGATGTTGACCGCGAGCTCAGGTCGCCCGAAGAAATGGAGACAAAGTTGCGCGAAGTGCTGAGCAAGATTAGCGCCAATGACTTGGGGTGCACTCTAGCAAAGTGGAACAATACCATTGAGTACAATGTCGCCCAAATCAAGGCCGGTCATTTACATGTTGCTGAGAATACGTATCAAGAGGGTGGCGGACCTAGTGTGCGTGTTGTGTCGACCAGCCAGCTTGAGGGGTTCCATTCCGCATTGAAGAAGTTGCTGGCGCGGGAGGTGCGAGCCGAGCTTGGCCTGCGCATTCTGGACGTGTTCATCGTGCAGCATAACATCGATGTCGGGGCCCGGTTTGGCAGAAATCCGGCGATCAGCCATGTAGATATGGTAGCTGCCTGTCGAGCCGCCACTGTATGCAAGTTATACGGGAATGGATTAGTAGCGAGTACTCCTGAGCAAGAGTTTGTGACGAATCTCGTGTCAGCATCGATACCGGCTCCGCAATATCGTTCCGCAACTCAACGTGACTTTGCATTTCGTTCATGGGAGCAAATGTTTCAGAGTGCTAACGTCAACGCTTCCGCTCTAGAGACTAACCTGGCAAGCTCACGTCGGCACATGAAAACAATTAGAGAGTTGCTGCGTAAAAATGCTACCACACTCCAACAAGGTCAAGTGGACCCCACAGAGTTTATGCATTCTCTCCGAATGGAGGACCGCAACTGTGAGGGAGCTACGGGGTTATCCTTTGAAGAGCATGAGCTTTTGCGCCAAGTGATTTGTGAGCAAGTCGAGTGCAAAAGAAGCTGGAGTGAGTGTGATCTTGTTACCACTATCATGTACAACCTTGTTGTCGCTTCGAATTGCAACTCACATATCAAGCTTCGCCGCCGCAGCTATCGCACGTTAGAGAACAAAATCAAAGAACTACGTGCTGGCCAGGACTGTGCACCGTCCAAGCCAGCTGCACCCACCAAGAAGCTGTTTGAGTTTCGTTCACAACCCGTTTGCCAGGGAAGAGCGAAAGCTTGCGAGCAAGATCTGCAAGCCTCTCTGTTTACTACACTTCGCGAGTCAAATGCTACAGGGCAGAGACGCAAAGCTTTTTGTCGAATCTACGATTTTGCGAGCTGTGTGTGCGATGGAGTCCGCTCATTTTCTAAGGAATCGTTGCTGAGACGCTGGGATGTGCTTAAGAAATCACCGGAAACAAATGGTGCTTGCAAAATCAAGTTCAAAGTTATCCGAAACACGCTAGGCCAGCCTCAGTCTACCTCTAACGCTCTTGAAATGGACGGCACCAGTGATCTGGAGGTCTCGCACGCGATTGGAACAAGACCCACGGACGCACCACCATCGCTACTCGATATGGCGGAGGAGATCCTCCTTCAAACCGCATCGCTCGACACGTCTCGGCTTCGAACCGGGGATAGCTCTGTAGCTGAAGATGAATCAGAAGTCTGCTACGCGCAAATGACGGTGTCACCGCCTGTATCCATCAGCAAAGAGCACATGGATATATTAGTACAAGAGTCTGAGAATTACAAGGGCAGGCATGGTAAGTCAAAGCACCTTATGGAGTTGTTCCAGGGGTTCTATCCAGGATCTGCAATAACACCCAACCAACTCAGAATGCGGATCCGGAACTGCCAGTCACGATCGCCCAGGAATGCAGCTACGGCGCCAGCCGCACCAACTCCTCCTACGCCAGCTCCAACCCCGTTACTGCAGCACCCAAGGCACGCAAAGGAAGGCAACTTCCTGCGACGATTGCCGAAAGAAGCACGCAAAATGTGGGGACTCGAAGGAGAATCCTGACTGCGCAAAGCTGACCCAAAATCAAGCCAACACATTAGATAGTTATTTCACACCGCAAAGGACATAAAAATAAAACACTGTCAATCATCTTATACGTACACAGTCTGTAGGCCCTCCTTCGATAAATAAATGCGCTAGATTGGGTGCCCAACTTCGGAGCCACAGTGTCGACCAGCAATTTGCTCGTATTGACGCGACTGGCGTCTGGACGACTAAGAGCGGTGCCGGGGTGCTCTTTTCCGATGACTGACGCTCTCCACCGTGGCTCACACGCCACACGCAACGAAGCCGTCCTCGGCCAGCTTTGGGGTAAGCTTGTGGTCCAGTCCCATGAAGGCGAGACCGCCGGCCTTTTCATCGCTCTCCCAAACCTCACTGCTCAGCGAGAATACCGCTGCTGTTGAGTGGTACCGCCAACAGCCTAAACTCTTGCACAGTCAATAAGCACACATATTTTTCAATGAGTACCCACAGAAGCAACATCAATCCACTTGAGCCTGCGATAAGGACGCACCGCAGTTGCTGCACATGACCAGAGCTGACGCCACCCCACGAACGGACACGAGTACGTGACGTAGAGGTGGTAGCGGGCCGCCCTTCTCAGCCGGGAACTTGGCGTCGGCACGGGGCTCGATCTGGAAGTCGTAGGGGGCGGGCTTGGGTGCGGCCATTACGCGTGTAGTGTAGGCAGGAGGGCTTCACAGCGTTCGAGCGTAGCGTTGCTTCGCCGCGAGGACTATTAAGCGCGGATCGCCTGGAGAAGGCCTGCACGCGTGGGTTTCGCAAATAGCGATCTGACAGTAAGCTTGAGCCCGATCTATAATACTCTCTGATTGGTCGAAATAATACCGGGGAGAGGAATCGGGAAAGCGGGAAGTGGTCAATTTGGTCAAATTGGTCAAAGTGGTCATATGTGGTCCCGGGAAACTCCCCAGTATCTTTAACAAACCGCTGAGGGTTTATTGGAGATACCGGGAGCCGTAGGCTCCGGTATCTCCGATCAACCGGCGGTTATCTCCGACCTCCGGTAAGCAAGAGCCATTCTAAGTCTGTGATCAACGAAGAGACTGACAGAAGCCGAGCTATAAGCATGAGCAGTGGAGGGGATAGCGGGTGCTCGGGGCCTGACCCAGACGACATCCCTCGAGACGAGAGAAAGCGGTTGATGCAGCAAGCACTAGACATACGCGCATTTCCTCCACAGCTGGCCTACCCTGAAAACCGCAGCGATGATTGCAACTTAGTCTCACTGTTTTCTCGGCCTGTGCTAGTGTGGGTTCCTGAAGCCGTTCGAGAGTCAAAGACCACGGTGCGTCGTTGCAGGCTGCCGGTGTGAACCAAGTGTGAAGGAACGGAAGCTGCGCGTGATTGAGGACGTCGACTGCAAGTACAGTGTTCTCTATCTCAAGTATCAGTGCACAGGGGGGCCTGTTAATGGGAAATCTGCTACGTTTTCAACTCTGAGCTCCACCTTCGCCGAATGTAACCCAGACGCTATGATACATCTACCGTTCGTGCTGAGTAAGAAGATGGGATTCTCGAAACGAGTAATGGAGCATGTTCACGAGGGCATTCTGTCTCCGAACGGGTTGTCAAGTGCCTTGCATCATCTGGAGAGACGTCGCAGGAACCGCTACTACGACTTGCTGTCAAAGTTTGCGTACGCGGTGAACCGAAATCACAGCAAGAACGCCACCTATTTGGCTCCAATCCCCCCAACTGCTGCGGCGTATTTGGAGAGGAACAAAGTCGTGTCACATGCGTCCCTCACTGCAGCTTGGCTGACGTATACTGAGCTGTACAGTTCCCTGTGTGAACTGGTGATGAAGCAGACCACTGTGAAAAAAGTAGTTCGTATGGATCATTCGGTGAAATTTTGCAAGCGATTGAAAGTGTGGGAAGGTCGCGGAAAACGAGATAACCTCGCCGACGCGAAAATGTTGCTGCTCGTGCAGAATGAAATAGGACAGATTGTTGGACGCCGACTCACAAGTTCTGAGAACAAGGAGGAAACGATGCAGCTTCTATCGGACGTGCAACCTCAGCTAGAATCGAATGGTGAATGTAAATATCTCATCTCGGATAATGCGCGTGCTGTCAGCGACTTTGTGGCGAGTGTGTATGGAGATTCTGTTATTGTAAAGCAGGATCCATTTCACGTGCACCAGCGCTTTGGAAAGCACATCAAAGCGAAGCCTCTTCGAAAGTTCATCTGCAAAGAGATTAAAGCCGCTCTGTACGATGTTGACCGCGAGCTCAGGTCGCCCGAAGAAATGGAGACAAAGTTGCGCGAAGTGCTGAGCAAGATTAGCGCCAATGACTTGGGGTGCACTCTAGCAAAGTGGAACAATACCATTGAGTACAATGTCGCCCAAATCAAGGCCGGTCATTTACATGTTGCTGAGAATACGTATCAAGAGGGTGGCGGACCTAGTGTGCGTGTTGTGTCGACCAGCCAGCTTGAGGGGTTCCATTCCGCATTGAAGAAGTTGCTGGCGCGGGAGGTGCGAGCCGAGCTTGGCCTGCGCATTCTGGACGTGTTCATCGTGCAGCATAACATCGATGTCGGGGCCCGGTTTGGCAGAAATCCGGCGATCAGCCATGTAGATATGGTAGCTGCCTGTCGAGCCGCCACTGTATGCAAGTTATACGGGAATGGATTAGTAGCGAGTACTCCTGAGCAAGAGTTTGTGACGAATCTCGTGTCAGCATCGATACCGGCTCCGCAATATCGTTCCGCAACTCAACGTGACTTTGCATTTCGTTCATGGGAGCAAATGTTTCAGAGTGCTAACGTCAACGCTTCCGCTCTAGAGACTAACCTGGCAAGCTCACGTCGGCACATGAAAACAATTAGAGAGTTGCTGCGTAAAAATGCTACCACACTCCAACAAGGTCAAGTGGACCCCACAGAGTTTATGCATTCTCTCCGAATGGAGGACCGCAACTGTGAGGAGCTACGGGTTATCCTTTGAAGAGCATGAGCTTTTGCGCCAAGTGATTTGTGAGCAAGTCGAGTGCAAAAGAAGCTGGAGTGAGTGTGATCTTGTTACCACTATCATGTACAACCTTGTTGTCGCTTCGAATTGCAACTCACATATCAAGCTTCGCCGCCGCAGCTATCGCACGTTAGAGAACAAAATCAAAGAACTACGTGCTGGCCAGGACTGTGCACCGTCCAAGCCAGCTGCACCCACCAAGAAGCTGTTTGAGTTTCGTTCACAACCCGTTTGCCAGGGAAGAGCGAAAGCTTGCGAGCAAGATCTGCAAGCCTCTCTGTTTACTACACTTCGCGAGTCAAATGCTACAGGGCAGAGACGCAAAGCTTTTTGTCGAATCTACGATTTTGCGAGCTGTGTGTGCGATGGAGTCCGCTCATTTTCTAAGGAATCGTTGCTGAGACGCTGGGATGTGCTTAAGAAATCACCGGAAACAAATGGTGCTTGCAAAATCAAGTTCAAAGTTATCCGAAACACGCTAGGCCAGCCTCAGTCTACCTCTAACGCTCTTGAAATGGACGGCACCAGTGATCTGGAGGTCTCGCACGCGATTGGAACAAGACCCACGGACGCACCACCATCGCTACTCGATATGGCGGAGGAGATCCTCCTTCAAACCGCATCGCTCGACACGTCTCGGCTTCGAACCGGGGATAGCTCTGTAGCTGAAGATGAATCAGAAGTCTGCTACGCGCAAATGACGGTGTCACCGCCTGTATCCATCAGCAAAGAGCACATGGATATATTAGTACAAGAGTCTGAGAATTACAAGGGCAGGCATGGTAAGTCAAAGCACCTTATGGAGTTGTTCCAGGGTTCTATCCAGGATCTGCAATAACACCCAACCAACTCAGAATGCGGATCCGGAACTGCCAGTCACGATCGCCCAGGAATGCAGCTACGGCGCCAGCCGCACCAACTCCTCCTACGCCAGCTCCAACCCCGTTACTGCAGCACCCAAGGCACGCAAAGGAAGGCAACTTCCTGCGACGATTGCCGAAAGAAGCACGCAAAATGTGGGGACTCGAAGGAGAATCCTGACTGCGCAAAGCTGACCCAAAATCAAGCCAACACATTAGATAGTTATTTCACACCGCAAAGGACATAAAAAATAAAACACTGTCAATCATCTTATACGTACACAGTCTGTAGGCCCTCCTTCGATAAATAAATGCGCTAGATTGGGTGCCCAACTTCGGAGCCACAGTGTCGACCAGCAATTTGCTCGTATTGACGCGACTGGCGTCTGGACGACTAAGAGCGGTGCCGGGGTGCTCTTTTCCGATGACTGACGCTCTCCACCGTGGCTCACACGCCACACGCAACGAAGCCGTCCTCGGCCAGCTTTGGGGTAAGCTTGTGGTCCAGTCCCATGAAGGCGAGACCGCCGGCCTTGTCATCGCTCTCCCAAACCTCACTGCTCAGCGAGAATACCGCTGCTGTTGAGTGGTACCGCCAACAGCCTAAACTCTTGCACAGTCAATAAGCACACATATTTTTCAATGAGTACCCACAGAAGCAACATCAATCCACTTGAGCCTGCGATAAGGACGCACCGCAGTTGCTGCACATGACCAGAGCTGACGCCACCCCACGAACGGACACGAGTACGTGACGTAGAGGTGGTAGCGGGCCGCCCTTCTCAGCCGGGAACTTGGCGTCGGCACGGGGCTCGATCTGGAAGTCGTAGGGGCGGGCTTGGGTGCGGCCATTACGCGTGTAGTGTAGGCAGGAGGGCTTCACAGCGTTCGAGCGTAGCGTTGCTTCGCCGCGAGGACTATTAAGCGCGGATCGCCTGGAGAAGGCCTGCACGCGTGGGTTTCGCAAATAGCGATCTGACAGTAAGCTTGAGCCCGATCTATAATACTCTCTGATTGGTCGAAATAATACCGGGGAGAGGAATCGGGAAAGCGGGAAGTGGTCAATTTGGTCAAATTGGTCAAAGTGGTCATATGTGGTCCCGGGAAACTCCCCAGTATCTTTAACAAACCGCTGAGGGTTTATTGGAGATACCGGGAGCCGTAGGCTCCGGTATCTCCGATCAACCGGCGGTTATCTCCGACCTCCGGTAAGCAAGAGCCATTCTAAGTCTGTGATCAACGAAGAGACTGACAGAAGCCGAGCTATAAGCATGAGCAGTGGAGGGGATAGCGGGTGCTCGGGGCCTGACCCAGACGACATCCCTCGAGACGAGAGAAAGCGGTTGATGCAGCAAGCACTAGACATACGCGCATTTCCTCCACAGCTGGCCTACCCTGAAAACCGCAGCGATGATTGCAACTTAGTCTCACTGTTTTCTCGGCCTGTGCTAGTGTGGGTTCCTGAAGCCGTTCGAGAGTCAAAAAGACCACGGTGCGTCGTTGCAGGCTGCCGGTGTGAACCAAGTGTGAAGGAACGGAAGCTGCGCGTGATTGAGGACGTCGACTGCAAGTACAGTGTTCTCTATCTCAAGTATCAGTGCACAGGGGGGCCTGTTAATGGGAAATCTGCTACGTTTTCAACTCTGAGCTCCACCTTCGCCGAATGTAACCCAGACGCTATGATACATCTACCGTTCGTGCTGAGTAAGAAGATGGGATTCTCGAAACGAGTAATGGAGCATGTTCACGAGGGCATTCTGTCTCCGAACGGGTTGTCAAGTGCCTTGCATCATCTGGAGAGACGTCGCAGGAACCGCTACTACGACTTGCTGTCAAAGTTTGCGTACGCGGTGAACCGAAATCACAGCAAGAACGCCACCTATTTGGCTCCAATCCCCAACTGCTGCGGCGTATTTGGAGAGGAACAAAGTCGTGTCACATGCGTCCCTCACTGCAGCTTGGCTGACGTATACTGAGCTGTACAGTTCCTGTGTGAACTGGTGATGAAGCAGACCACTGTGAAAAAAGTAGTTCGTATGGATCATTCGGTGAAATTTTGCAAGCGATTGAAAGTGTGGGAAGGTCGCGGAAAACGAGATAACCTCGCCGACGCGAAAATGTTGCTGCTCGTGCAGAATGAAATAGGACAGATTGTTGGACGCCGACTCACAAGTTCTGAGAACAAGGAGGAAACGATGCAGCTTCTATCGGACGTGCAACCTCAGCTAGAATCGAATGGTGAATGTAAATATCTCATCTCGGATAATGCGCGTGCTGTCAGCGACTTTGTGGCGAGTGTGTATGGAGATTCTGTTATTGTAAAGCAGGATCCATTTCACGTGCACCAGCGCTTTGGAAAGCACATCAAAGCGAAGCCTCTTCGAAAGTTCATCTGCAAAGAGATTAAAGCCGCTCTGTACGATGTTGACCGCGAGCTCAGGTCGCCCGAAGAAATGGAGACAAAGTTGCGCGAAGTGCTGAGCAAGATTAGCGCCAATGACTTGGGGTGCACTCTAGCAAAGTGGAACAATACCATTGAGTACAATGTCGCCCAAATCAAGGCCGGTCATTTACATGTTGCTGAGAATACGTATCAAGAGGGTGGCGGACCTAGTGTGCGTGTTGTGTCGACCAGCCAGCTTGAGGGGTTCCATTCCGCATTGAAGAAGTTGCTGGCGCGGGAGGTGCGAGCCGAGCTTGGCCTGCGCATTCTGGACGTGTTCATCGTGCAGCATAACATCGATGTCGGGGCCCGGTTTGGCAGAAATCCGGCGATCAGCCATGTAGATATGGTAGCTGCCTGTCGAGCCGCCACTGTATGCAAGTTATACGGGAATGGATTAGTAGCGAGTACTCCTGAGCAAGAGTTTGTGACGAATCTCGTGTCAGCATCGATACCGGCTCCGCAATATCGTTCCGCAACTCAACGTGACTTTGCATTTCGTTCATGGGAGCAAATGTTTCAGAGTGCTAACGTCAACGCTTCCGCTCTAGAGACTAACCTGGCAAGCTCACGTCGGCACATGAAAACAATTAGAGAGTTGCTGCGTAAAAATGCTACCACACTCCAACAAGGTCAAGTGGACCCCACAGAGTTTATGCATTCTCTCCGAATGGAGGACCGCAACTGTGAGGGAGCTACGGGGTTATCCTTTGAAGAGCATGAGCTTTTGCGCCAAGTGATTTGTGAGCAAGTCGAGTGCAAAAGAAGCTGGAGTGAGTGTGATCTTGTTACCACTATCATGTACAACCTTGTTGTCGCTTCGAATTGCAACTCACATATCAAGCTTCGCCGCCGCAGCTATCGCACGTTAGAGAACAAAATCAAAGAACTACGTGCTGGCCAGGACTGTGCACCGTCCAAGCCAGCTGCACCCACCAAGAAGCTGTTTGAGTTTCGTTCACAACCCGTTTGCCAGGGAAGAGCGAAAGCTTGCGAGCAAGATCTGCAAGCCTCTCTGTTTACTACACTTCGCGAGTCAAATGCTACAGGGCAGAGACGCAAAGCTTTTTGTCGAATCTACGATTTTGCGAGCTGTGTGTGCGATGGAGTCCGCTCATTTTCTAAGGAATCGTTGCTGAGACGCTGGGATGTGCTTAAGAAATCACCGGAAACAAATGGTGCTTGCAAAATCAAGTTCAAAGTTATCCGAAACACGCTAGGCCAGCCTCAGTCTACCTCTAACGCTCTTGAAATGGACGGCACCAGTGATCTGGAGGTCTCGCACGCGATTGGAACAAGACCCACGGACGCACCACCATCGCTACTCGATATGGCGGAGGAGATCCTCCTTCAAACCGCATCGCTCGACACGTCTCGGCTTCGAACCGGGGATAGCTCTGTAGCTGAAGATGAATCAGAAGTCTGCTACGCGCAAATGACGGTGTCACCGCCTGTATCCATCAGCAAAGAGCACATGGATATATTAGTACAAGAGTCTGAGAATTACAAGGGCAGGCATGGTAAGTCAAAGCACCTTATGGAGTTGTTCCAGGGGTTCTATCCAGGATCTGCAATAACACCCAACCAACTCAGAATGCGGATCCGGAACTGCCAGTCACGATCGCCCAGGAATGCAGCTACGGCGCCAGCCGCACCAACTCCTCCTACGCCAGCTCCAACCCCCGTTACTGCAGCACCCAAGGCACGCAAAAGGAAGGCAACTTCCTGCGACGATTGCCGAAAGAAGCACGCAAAATGTGGGGACTCGAAGGAGAATCCTGACTGCGCAAAGCTGACCCAAAATCAAGCCAACACATTAGATAGTTATTTCACACCGCAAAGGACATAAAAAAATAAAACACTGTCAATCATCTTATACGTACACAGTCTGTAGGCCCTCCTTCGATAAATAAATGCGCTAGATTGGGTGCCCAACTTCGGAGCCACAGTGTCGACCAGCAATTTGCTCGTATTGACGCGACTGGCGTCTGGACGACTAAGAGCGGTGCCGGGGTGCTCTTTTCCGATGACTGACGCTCTCCACCGTGGCTCACACGCCACACGCAACGAAGCCGTCCTCGGCCAGCTTTGGGGTAAGCTTGTGGTCCAGTCCCATGAAGGCGAGACCGCCGGCCTTGTCATCGCTCTCCCAAACCTCACTGCTCAGCGAGAATACCGCTGCTGTTGAGTGGTACCGCCAACAGCCTAAACTCTTGCACAGTCAATAAGCACACATATTTTTCAATGAGTACCCACAGAAGCAACATCAATCCACTTGAGCCTGCGATAAGGACGCACCGCAGTTGCTGCACATGACCAGAGCTGACGCCACCCCACGAACGGACACGAGTACGTGACGTAGAGGTGGTAGCGGGCCGCCCTTCTCAGCCGGGAACTTGGCGTCGGCACGGGGCTCGATCTGGAAGTCGTAGGGGGCGGGCTTGGGTGCGGCCATTACGCGTGTAGTGTAGGCAGGAGGGCTTCACAGCGTTCGAGCGTAGCGTTGCTTCGCCGCGAGGACTATTAAGCGCGGATCGCCTGGAGAAGGCCTGCACGCGTGGGTTTCGCAAATAGCGATCTGACAGTAAGCTTGAGCCCGATCTATAATACTCTCTGATTGGTCGAAATAATACCGGGAGAGGAATCGGGAAAGCGGGAAGTGGTCAATTTGGTCAAATTGGTCAAAGTGGTCATATGTGGTCCCGGGAAACTCCCCAGTATCTTTAACAAACCGCTGAGGGTTTATTGGAGATACCGGGAGCCGTAGGCTCCGGTATCTCCGATCAACCGGCGGTTATCTCCGACCTCCGGTAAGCAAGAGCCATTCTAAGTCTGTGATCAACGAAGAGACTGACAGAAGCCGAGCTATAAGCATGAGCAGTGGAGGGGATAGCGGGTGCTCGGGGCCTGACCCAGACGACATCCCTCGAGACGAGAGAAAGCGGTTGATGCAGCAAGCACTAGACATACGCGCATTTCCTCCACAGCTGGCCTACCCTGAAAACCGCAGCGATGATTGCAACTTAGTCTCACTGTTTTCTCGGCCTGTGCTAGTGTGGGTTCCTGAAGCCGTTCGAGAGTCAAAAAGACCACGGTGCGTCGTTGCAGGCTGCCGGTGTGAACCAAGTGTGAAGGAACGGAAGCTGCGCGTGATTGAGGACGTCGACTGCAAGTACAGTGTTCTCTATCTCAAGTATCAGTGCACAGGGGGGCCTGTTAATGGGAAATCTGCTACGTTTTCAACTCTGAGCTCCACCTTCGCCGAATGTAACCCAGACGCTATGATACATCTACCGTTCGTGCTGAGTAAGAAGATGGGATTCTCGAAACGAGTAATGGAGCATGTTCACGAGGGCATTCTGTCTCCGAACGGGTTGTCAAGTGCCTTGCATCATCTGGAGAGACGTCGCAGGAACCGCTACTACGACTTGCTGTCAAAGTTTGCGTACGCGGTGAACCGAAATCACAGCAAGAACGCCACCTATTTGGCTCCAATCCCCCCAACTGCTGCGGCGTATTTGGAGAGGAACAAAGTCGTGTCACATGCGTCCCTCACTGCAGCTTGGCTGACGTATACTGAGCTGTACAGTTCCTGTGTGAACTGGTGATGAAGCAGACCACTGTGAAAAAAGTAGTTCGTATGGATCATTCGGTGAAATTTTGCAAGCGATTGAAAGTGTGGGAAGGTCGCGGAAAACGAGATAACCTCGCCGACGCGAAAATGTTGCTGCTCGTGCAGAATGAAATAGGACAGATTGTTGGACGCCGACTCACAAGTTCTGAGAACAAGGAGGAAACGATGCAGCTTCTATCGGACGTGCAACCTCAGCTAGAATCGAATGGTGAATGTAAATATCTCATCTCGGATAATGCGCGTGCTGTCAGCGACTTTGTGGCGAGTGTGTATGGAGATTCTGTTATTGTAAAGCAGGATCCATTTCACGTGCACCAGCGCTTTGGAAAGCACATCAAAGCGAAGCCTCTTCGAAAGTTCATCTGCAAAGAGATTAAAGCCGCTCTGTACGATGTTGACCGCGAGCTCAGGTCGCCCGAAGAAATGGAGACAAAGTTGCGCGAAGTGCTGAGCAAGATTAGCGCCAATGACTTGGGGTGCACTCTAGCAAAGTGGAACAATACCATTGAGTACAATGTCGCCCAAATCAAGGCCGGTCATTTACATGTTGCTGAGAATACGTATCAAGAGGGTGGCGGACCTAGTGTGCGTGTTGTGTCGACCAGCCAGCTTGAGGGGTTCCATTCCGCATTGAAGAAGTTGCTGGCGCGGGAGGTGCGAGCCGAGCTTGGCCTGCGCATTCTGGACGTGTTCATCGTGCAGCATAACATCGATGTCGGGGCCCGGTTTGGCAGAAATCCGGCGATCAGCCATGTAGATATGGTAGCTGCCTGTCGAGCCGCCACTGTATGCAAGTTATACGGGAATGGATTAGTAGCGAGTACTCCTGAGCAAGAGTTTGTGACGAATCTCGTGTCAGCATCGATACCGGCTCCGCAATATCGTTCCGCAACTCAACGTGACTTTGCATTTCGTTCATGGGAGCAAATGTTTCAGAGTGCTAACGTCAACGCTTCCGCTCTAGAGACTAACCTGGCAAGCTCACGTCGGCACATGAAAACAATTAGAGAGTTGCTGCGTAAAAATGCTACCACACTCCAACAAGGTCAAGTGGACCCCACAGAGTTTATGCATTCTCTCCGAATGGAGGACCGCAACTGTGAGGGAGCTACGGGGTTATCCTTTGAAGAGCATGAGCTTTTGCGCCAAGTGATTTGTGAGCAAGTCGAGTGCAAAAGAAGCTGGAGTGAGTGTGATCTTGTTACCACTATCATGTACAACCTTGTTGTCGCTTCGAATTGCAACTCACATATCAAGCTTCGCCGCCGCAGCTATCGCACGTTAGAGAACAAAATCAAAGAACTACGTGCTGGCCAGGACTGTGCACCGTCCAAGCCAGCTGCACCCACCAAGAAGCTGTTTGAGTTTCGTTCACAACCCGTTTGCCAGGGAAGAGCGAAAGCTTGCGAGCAAGATCTGCAAGCCTCTCTGTTTACTACACTTCGCGAGTCAAATGCTACAGGGCAGAGACGCAAAGCTTTTTGTCGAATCTACGATTTTGCGAGCTGTGTGTGCGATGGAGTCCGCTCATTTTCTAAGGAATCGTTGCTGAGACGCTGGGATGTGCTTAAGAAATCACCGGAAACAAATGGTGCTTGCAAAATCAAGTTCAAAGTTATCCGAAACACGCTAGGCCAGCCTCAGTCTACCTCTAACGCTCTTGAAATGGACGGCACCAGTGATCTGGAGGTCTCGCACGCGATTGGAACAAGACCCACGGACGCACCACCATCGCTACTCGATATGGCGGAGGAGATCCTCCTTCAAACCGCATCGCTCGACACGTCTCGGCTTCGAACCGGGGATAGCTCTGTAGCTGAAGATGAATCAGAAGTCTGCTACGCGCAAATGACGGTGTCACCGCCTGTATCCATCAGCAAAGAGCACATGGATATATTAGTACAAGAGTCTGAGAATTACAAGGGCAGGCATGGTAAGTCAAAGCACCTTATGGAGTTGTTCCAGGGTTCTATCCAGGATCTGCAATAACACCCAACCAACTCAGAATGCGGATCCGGAACTGCCAGTCACGATCGCCCAGGAATGCAGCTACGGCGCCAGCCGCACCAACTCCTCCTACGCCAGCTCCAACCCCCGTTACTGCAGCACCCAAGGCACGCAAAAGGAAGGCAACTTCCTGCGACGATTGCCGAAAGAAGCACGCAAAATGTGGGGACTCGAAGGAGAATCCTGACTGCGCAAAGCTGACCCAAAATCAAGCCAACACATTAGATAGTTATTTCACACCGCAAAGGACATAAAAATAAAACACTGTCAATCATCTTATACGTACACAGTCTGTAGGCCCTCCTTCGATAAATAAATGCGCTAGATTGGGTGCCCAACTTCCGGAGCCACAGTGTCGACCAGCAATTTGCTCGTATTGACGCGACTGGCGTCTGGACGACTAAGAGCGGTGCCGGGGTGCTCTTTTCCGATGACTGACGCTCTCCACCGTGGCTCACACGCCACACGCAACGAAGCCGTCCTCGGCCAGCTTTGGGGTAAGCTTGTGGTCCAGTCCCATGAAGGCGAGACCGCCGGCCTTGTCATCGCTCTCCCAAACCTCACTGCTCAGCGAGAATACCGCTGCTGTTGAGTGGTACCGCCAACAGCCTAAACTCTTGCACAGTCAATAAGCACACATATTTTTCAATGAGTACCCACAGAAGCAACATCAATCCACTTGAGCCTGCGATAAGGACGCACCGCAGTTGCTGCACATGACCAGAGCTGACGCCACCCCACGAACGGACACGAGTACGTGACGTAGAGGTGGTAGCGGGCCGCCCTTCTCAGCCGGGAACTTGGCGTCGGCACGGGGCTCGATCTGGAAGTCGTAGGGGCGGGCTTGGGTGCGGCCATTACGCGTGTAGTGTAGGCAGGAGGGCTTCACAGCGTTCGAGCGTAGCGTTGCTTCGCCGCGAGGACTATTAAGCGCGGATCGCCTGGAGAAGGCCTGCACGCGTGGGTTTCGCAAATAGCGATCTGACAGTAAGCTTGAGCCCGATCTATAATACTCTCTGATTGGTCGAAATAATACCGGGAGAGGAATCGGGAAAGCGGGAAGTGGTCAATTTGGTCAAATTGGTCAAAGTGGTCATATGTGGTCCCGGGAAACTCCCCAGTATCTTTAACAAACCGCTGAGGGTTTATTGGAGATACCGGGAGCCGTAGGCTCCGGTATCTCCGATCAACCGGCGGTTATCTCCGACCTCCGGTAAGCAAGAGCCATTCTAAGTCTGTGATCAACGAAGAGACTGACAGAAGCCGAGCTATAAGCATGAGCAGTGGAGGGGATAGCGGGTGCTCGGGGCCTGACCCAGACGACATCCCTCGAGACGAGAGAAAGCGGTTGATGCAGCAAGCACTAGACATACGCGCATTTCCTCCACAGCTGGCCTACCCTGAAAACCGCAGCGATGATTGCAACTTAGTCTCACTGTTTTCTCGGCCTGTGCTAGTGTGGGTTCCTGAAGCCGTTCGAGAGTCAAAAAGACCACGGTGCGTCGTTGCAGGCTGCCGGTGTGAACCAAGTGTGAAGGAACGGAAGCTGCGCGTGATTGAGGACGTCGACTGCAAGTACAGTGTTCTCTATCTCAAGTATCAGTGCACAGGGGGGCCTGTTAATGGGAAATCTGCTACGTTTTCAACTCTGAGCTCCACCTTCGCCGAATGTAACCCAGACGCTATGATACATCTACCGTTCGTGCTGAGTAAGAAGATGGGATTCTCGAAACGAGTAATGGAGCATGTTCACGAGGGCATTCTGTCTCCGAACGGGTTGTCAAGTGCCTTGCATCATCTGGAGAGACGTCGCAGGAACCGCTACTACGACTTGCTGTCAAAGTTTGCGTACGCGGTGAACCGAAATCACAGCAAGAACGCCACCTATTTGGCTCCAATCCCCCCAACTGCTGCGGCGTATTTGGAGAGGAACAAAGTCGTGTCACATGCGTCCCTCACTGCAGCTTGGCTGACGTATACTGAGCTGTACAGTTCCCTGTGTGAACTGGTGATGAAGCAGACCACTGTGAAAAAAGTAGTTCGTATGGATCATTCGGTGAAATTTTGCAAGCGATTGAAAGTGTGGGAAGGTCGCGGAAAACGAGATAACCTCGCCGACGCGAAAATGTTGCTGCTCGTGCAGAATGAAATAGGACAGATTGTTGGACGCCGACTCACAAGTTCTGAGAACAAGGAGGAAACGATGCAGCTTCTATCGGACGTGCAACCTCAGCTAGAATCGAATGGTGAATGTAAATATCTCATCTCGGATAATGCGCGTGCTGTCAGCGACTTTGTGGCGAGTGTGTATGGAGATTCTGTTATTGTAAAGCAGGATCCATTTCACGTGCACCAGCGCTTTGGAAAGCACATCAAAGCGAAGCCTCTTCGAAAGTTCATCTGCAAAGAGATTAAAGCCGCTCTGTACGATGTTGACCGCGAGCTCAGGTCGCCCGAAGAAATGGAGACAAAGTTGCGCGAAGTGCTGAGCAAGATTAGCGCCAATGACTTGGGGTGCACTCTAGCAAAGTGGAACAATACCATTGAGTACAATGTCGCCCAAATCAAGGCCGGTCATTTACATGTTGCTGAGAATACGTATCAAGAGGGTGGCGGACCTAGTGTGCGTGTTGTGTCGACCAGCCAGCTTGAGGGGTTCCATTCCGCATTGAAGAAGTTGCTGGCGCGGGAGGTGCGAGCCGAGCTTGGCCTGCGCATTCTGGACGTGTTCATCGTGCAGCATAACATCGATGTCGGGGCCCGGTTTGGCAGAAATCCGGCGATCAGCCATGTAGATATGGTAGCTGCCTGTCGAGCCGCCACTGTATGCAAGTTATACGGGAATGGATTAGTAGCGAGTACTCCTGAGCAAGAGTTTGTGACGAATCTCGTGTCAGCATCGATACCGGCTCCGCAATATCGTTCCGCAACTCAACGTGACTTTGCATTTCGTTCATGGGAGCAAATGTTTCAGAGTGCTAACGTCAACGCTTCCGCTCTAGAGACTAACCTGGCAAGCTCACGTCGGCACATGAAAACAATTAGAGAGTTGCTGCGTAAAAATGCTACCACACTCCAACAAGGTCAAGTGGACCCCACAGAGTTTATGCATTCTCTCCGAATGGAGGACCGCAACTGTGAGGGAGCTACGGGGTTATCCTTTGAAGAGCATGAGCTTTTGCGCCAAGTGATTTGTGAGCAAGTCGAGTGCAAAAGAAGCTGGAGTGAGTGTGATCTTGTTACCACTATCATGTACAACCTTGTTGTCGCTTCGAATTGCAACTCACATATCAAGCTTCGCCGCCGCAGCTATCGCACGTTAGAGAACAAAATCAAAGAACTACGTGCTGGCCAGGACTGTGCACCGTCCAAGCCAGCTGCACCCACCAAGAAGCTGTTTGAGTTTCGTTCACAACCCGTTTGCCAGGGAAGAGCGAAAGCTTGCGAGCAAGATCTGCAAGCCTCTCTGTTTACTACACTTCGCGAGTCAAATGCTACAGGGCAGAGACGCAAAGCTTTTGTCGAATCTACGATTTTGCGAGCTGTGTGTGCGATGGAGTCCGCTCATTTTCTAAGGAATCGTTGCTGAGACGCTGGGATGTGCTTAAGAAATCACCGGAAACAAATGGTGCTTGCAAAATCAAGTTCAAAGTTATCCGAAACACGCTAGGCCAGCCTCAGTCTACCTCTAACGCTCTTGAAATGGACGGCACCAGTGATCTGGAGGTCTCGCACGCGATTGGAACAAGACCCACGGACGCACCACCATCGCTACTCGATATGGCGGAGGAGATCCTCCTTCAAACCGCATCGCTCGACACGTCTCGGCTTCGAACCGGGGATAGCTCTGTAGCTGAAGATGAATCAGAAGTCTGCTACGCGCAAATGACGGTGTCACCGCCTGTATCCATCAGCAAAGAGCACATGGATATATTAGTACAAGAGTCTGAGAATTACAAGGGCAGGCATGGTAAGTCAAAGCACCTTATGGAGTTGTTCCAGGGGTTCTATCCAGGATCTGCAATAACACCCAACCAACTCAGAATGCGGATCCGGAACTGCCAGTCACGATCGCCCAGGAATGCAGCTACGGCGCCAGCCGCACCAACTCCTCCTACGCCAGCTCCAACCCCCGTTACTGCAGCACCCAAGGCACGCAAAAGGAAGGCAACTTCCTGCGACGATTGCCGAAAGAAGCACGCAAAATGTGGGGACTCGAAGGAGAATCCTGACTGCGCAAAGCTGACCCAAAATCAAGCCAACACATTAGATAGTTATTTCACACCGCAAAGGACATAAAAAATAAAACACTGTCAATCATCTTATACGTACACAGTCTGTAGGCCCTCCTTCGATAAATAAATGCGCTAGATTGGGTGCCCAACTTCGGAGCCACAGTGTCGACCAGCAATTTGCTCGTATTGACGCGACTGGCGTCTGGACGACTAAGAGCGGTGCCGGGGTGCTCTTTTCCGATGACTGACGCTCTCCACCGTGGCTCACACGCCACACGCAACGAAGCCGTCCTCGGCCAGCTTTGGGGTAAGCTTGTGGTCCAGTCCCATGAAGGCGAGACCGCCGGCCTTGTCATCGCTCTCCCAAACCTCACTGCTCAGCGAGAATACCGCTGCTGTTGAGTGGTACCGCCAACAGCCTAAACTCTTGCACAGTCAATAAGCACACATATTTTTCAATGAGTACCCACAGAAGCAACATCAATCCACTTGAGCCTGCGATAAGGACGCACCGCAGTTGCTGCACATGACCAGAGCTGACGCCACCCCACGAACGGACACGAGTACGTGACGTAGAGGTGGTAGCGGGCCGCCCTTCTCAGCCGGGAACTTGGCGTCGGCACGGGGCTCGATCTGGAAGTCGTAGGGGCGGGCTTGGGTGCGGCCATTACGCGTGTAGTGTAGGCAGGAGGGCTTCACAGCGTTCGAGCGTAGCGTTGCTTCGCCGCGAGGACTATTAAGCGCGGATCGCCTGGAGAAGGCCTGCACGCGTGGGTTTCGCAAATAGCGATCTGACAGTAAGCTTGAGCCCGATCTATAATACTCTCTGATTGGTCGAAATAATACCGGGGAGAGGAATCGGGAAAGCGGGAAGTGGTCAATTTGGTCAAATTGGTCAAAGTGGTCATATGTGGTCCCGGAAACTCCCCAGTATCTTTAACAAACCGCTGAGGGTTTATTGGAGATACCGGGAGCCGTAGGCTCCGGTATCTCCGATCAACCGGCGGTTATCTCCGACCTCCGGTAAGCAAGAGCCATTCTAAGTCTGTGATCAACGAAGAGACTGACAGAAGCCGAGCTATAAGCATGAGCAGTGGAGGGGATAGCGGGTGCTCGGGGCCTGACCCAGACGACATCCCTCGAGACGAGAGAAAGCGGTTGATGCAGCAAGCACTAGACATACGCGCATTTCCTCCACAGCTGGCCTACCCTGAAAACCGCAGCGATGATTGCAACTTAGTCTCACTGTTTTCTCGGCCTGTGCTAGTGTGGGTTCCTGAAGCCGTTCGAGAGTCAAAAAGACCACGGTGCGTCGTTGCAGGCTGCCGGTGTGAACCAAGTGTGAAGGAACGGAAGCTGCGCGTGATTGAGGACGTCGACTGCAAGTACAGTGTTCTCTATCTCAAGTATCAGTGCACAGGGGGGCCTGTTAATGGGAAATCTGCTACGTTTTCAACTCTGAGCTCCACCTTCGCCGAATGTAACCCAGACGCTATGATACATCTACCGTTCGTGCTGAGTAAGAAGATGGGATTCTCGAAACGAGTAATGGAGCATGTTCACGAGGGCATTCTGTCTCCGAACGGGTTGTCAAGTGCCTTGCATCATCTGGAGAGACGTCGCAGGAACCGCTACTACGACTTGCTGTCAAAGTTTGCGTACGCGGTGAACCGAAATCACAGCAAGAACGCCACCTATTTGGCTCCAATCCCCCCAACTGCTGCGGCGTATTTGGAGAGGAACAAAGTCGTGTCACATGCGTCCCTCACTGCAGCTTGGCTGACGTATACTGAGCTGTACAGTTCCCTGTGTGAACTGGTGATGAAGCAGACCACTGTGAAAAAAGTAGTTCGTATGGATCATTCGGTGAAATTTTGCAAGCGATTGAAAGTGTGGGAAGGTCGCGGAAAACGAGATAACCTCGCCGACGCGAAAATGTTGCTGCTCGTGCAGAATGAAATAGGACAGATTGTTGGACGCCGACTCACAAGTTCTGAGAACAAGGAGGAAACGATGCAGCTTCTATCGGACGTGCAACCTCAGCTAGAATCGAATGGTGAATGTAAATATCTCATCTCGGATAATGCGCGTGCTGTCAGCGACTTTGTGGCGAGTGTGTATGGAGATTCTGTTATTGTAAAGCAGGATCCATTTCACGTGCACCAGCGCTTTGGAAAGCACATCAAAGCGAAGCCTCTTCGAAAGTTCATCTGCAAAGAGATTAAAGCCGCTCTGTACGATGTTGACCGCGAGCTCAGGTCGCCCGAAGAAATGGAGACAAAGTTGCGCGAAGTGCTGAGCAAGATTAGCGCCAATGACTTGGGGTGCACTCTAGCAAAGTGGAACAATACCATTGAGTACAATGTCGCCCAAATCAAGGCCGGTCATTTACATGTTGCTGAGAATACGTATCAAGAGGGTGGCGGACCTAGTGTGCGTGTTGTGTCGACCAGCCAGCTTGAGGGGTTCCATTCCGCATTGAAGAAGTTGCTGGCGCGGGAGGTGCGAGCCGAGCTTGGCCTGCGCATTCTGGACGTGTTCATCGTGCAGCATAACATCGATGTCGGGGCCCGGTTTGGCAGAAATCCGGCGATCAGCCATGTAGATATGGTAGCTGCCTGTCGAGCCGCCACTGTATGCAAGTTATACGGGAATGGATTAGTAGCGAGTACTCCTGAGCAAGAGTTTGTGACGAATCTCGTGTCAGCATCGATACCGGCTCCGCAATATCGTTCCGCAACTCAACGTGACTTTGCATTTCGTTCATGGGAGCAAATGTTTCAGAGTGCTAACGTCAACGCTTCCGCTCTAGAGACTAACCTGGCAAGCTCACGTCGGCACATGAAAACAATTAGAGAGTTGCTGCGTAAAAATGCTACCACACTCCAACAAGGTCAAGTGGACCCCACAGAGTTTATGCATTCTCTCCGAATGGAGGACCGCAACTGTGAGGGAGCTACGGGTTATCCTTTGAAGAGCATGAGCTTTTGCGCCAAGTGATTTGTGAGCAAGTCGAGTGCAAAAGAAGCTGGAGTGAGTGTGATCTTGTTACCACTATCATGTACAACCTTGTTGTCGCTTCGAATTGCAACTCACATATCAAGCTTCGCCGCCGCAGCTATCGCACGTTAGAGAACAAAATCAAAGAACTACGTGCTGGCCAGGACTGTGCACCGTCCAAGCCAGCTGCACCCACCAAGAAGCTGTTTGAGTTTCGTTCACAACCCGTTTGCCAGGGAAGAGCGAAAGCTTGCGAGCAAGATCTGCAAGCCTCTCTGTTTACTACACTTCGCGAGTCAAATGCTACAGGGCAGAGACGCAAAGCTTTTTGTCGAATCTACGATTTTGCGAGCTGTGTGTGCGATGGAGTCCGCTCATTTTCTAAGGAATCGTTGCTGAGACGCTGGGATGTGCTTAAGAAATCACCGGAAACAAATGGTGCTTGCAAAATCAAGTTCAAAGTTATCCGAAACACGCTAGGCCAGCCTCAGTCTACCTCTAACGCTCTTGAAATGGACGGCACCAGTGATCTGGAGGTCTCGCACGCGATTGGAACAAGACCCACGGACGCACCACCATCGCTACTCGATATGGCGGAGGAGATCCTCCTTCAAACCGCATCGCTCGACACGTCTCGGCTTCGAACCGGGGATAGCTCTGTAGCTGAAGATGAATCAGAAGTCTGCTACGCGCAAATGACGGTGTCACCGCCTGTATCCATCAGCAAAGAGCACATGGATATATTAGTACAAGAGTCTGAGAATTACAAGGGCAGGCATGGTAAGTCAAAGCACCTTATGGAGTTGTTCCAGGGGTTCTATCCAGGATCTGCAATAACACCCAACCAACTCAGAATGCGGATCCGGAACTGCCAGTCACGATCGCCCAGGAATGCAGCTACGGCGCCAGCCGCACCAACTCCTCCTACGCCAGCTCCAACCCCGTTACTGCAGCACCCAAGGCACGCAAAAGGAAGGCAACTTCCTGCGACGATTGCCGAAAGAAGCACGCAAAATGTGGGGACTCGAAGGAGAATCCTGACTGCGCAAAGCTGACCCAAAATCAAGCCAACACATTAGATAGTTATTTCACACCGCAAAGGACATAAAAAAATAAAACACTGTCAATCATCTTATACGTACACAGTCTGTAGGCCCTCCTTCGATAAATAAATGCGCTAGATTGGGTGCCCAACTTCGGAGCCACAGTGTCGACCAGCAATTTGCTCGTATTGACGCGACTGGCGTCTGGACGACTAAGAGCGGTGCCGGGGTGCTCTTTTCCGATGACTGACGCTCTCCACCGTGGCTCACACGCCACACGCAACGAAGCCGTCCTCGGCCAGCTTTGGGGTAAGCTTGTGGTCCAGTCCCATGAAGGCGAGACCGCCGGCCTTGTCATCGCTCTCCCAAACCTCACTGCTCAGCGAGAATACCGCTGCTGTTGAGTGGTACCGCCAACAGCCTAAACTCTTGCACAGTCAATAAGCACACATATTTTTCAATGAGTACCCACAGAAGCAACATCAATCCACTTGAGCCTGCGATAAGGACGCACCGCAGTTGCTGCACATGACCAGAGCTGACGCCACCCCACGAACGGACACGAGTACGTGACGTAGAGGTGGTAGCGGGCCGCCCTTCTCAGCCGGGAACTTGGCGTCGGCACGGGGCTCGATCTGGAAGTCGTAGGGGGCGGGCTTGGGTGCGGCCATTACGCGTGTAGTGTAGGCAGGAGGGCTTCACAGCGTTCGAGCGTAGCGTTGCTTCGCCGCGAGGACTATTAAGCGCGGATCGCCTGGAGAAGGCCTGCACGCGTGGGTTTCGCAAATAGCGATCTGACAGTAAGCTTGAGCCCGATCTATAATACTCTCTGATTGGTCGAAATAATACCGGGGAGAGGAATCGGGCTTGACCGGCATTCGTGGGCTTGTCCCGGGACCAGATTAGACCAACTTGACCAGGTGGGACCATCTTGGACCGGCTAATCTGTCCCGGGACTTGTCCCGATTGGCCCACGATGCCATGGGGGTGACCCCCCCCCCCTTGCTATAGAAAGCTTAGTGTACAGATGATGACTTCGCCATCTCATTTGTCAGCAGATACCACGAAGAAGCGGAAGGTTATCTACGCAAGTACGCACGTTCGCAGGCTCCTACAGGGTACGAGCCCTAGACTAATAGACCTGTTATGTATGTGCAGACTGCGAGGCGCCAGTGCTGTGGATGAATTCACGGCTACATCTTTGGCAGCCCGCGCGCAACTTCCGTCGAAGATGACGTGCTGCAACCGGCTTTGTTGCACTCTAGCGCAGCGGAGAGTTGCAGGTAATGTACGCCCGTCCAGTTGTGGGTGTGCAGCCAGATCCCAAACCAACGCGGACACTGAACATGTCGCCTATGCAGAACAGACGAACCCAGGATGCCGCGACACTGCTGCACACTTAGATCTTCTACACTTCGTACGTAATGAATGCTCTATTAGACTGTACGGTGAATAAGTGCTAACATTGTGCACTATATTCTACGATGTAGGAAGGCTTTTTGTGAATCGGCGAATCTTTATCGCCTCGACTGCTTCCAGCCCGCTGCTCTCGTACGCTCGGGCATCTGCAAAGCTCTAACTGGATGGTAAAAAAGGTATTTCTTTTGCTATCCGAGTTAGTTGACTGTCGATGACACTTACTCTACATGATGTATGCGTAGCAAAGGTAAGTATTTTAACCTGGATTTTAATGTGCTCAGGTAAAAATGAAGCAATTGAGTTCTGTTGCTGATGGCCTTGCCGGTACTTGCACTTGTCGTTGTCGCTAAGTGGGCCGCACCTTCGTTTGCGAGACTTGCAGCTTTGGCAAGCTGGATTCGCGCGCTTTCCGGTAACGTTTTGATTAACCACGTGCTGCTGCTGTTCATTTGCCACAGGCGCCTGAGATGCTGCTGGAGCTAGAGGAATGGATTGCGAAGCTGCAGGTCGAGCTGGGCGGTCTCGCAACCGCATGCGTACTGCATTCTTCCCCATTTTGGATGTCGGGTATCGTTTCAGATACTCCTGGAAAATGAGCGTCCATTTTCCTTTGCTGTTCTTGCCAGTAAGTTCCGCAATTTGCCGCAGATGCTTTTCGGTTTCTGGATCCCATTGCTGAAGTGGATATACAGGAGCTGATAGTACGGACGCTTGACTGGTAGATGCTGAGGTTTCAACTTGCATTGGCACGCAGGTTGCGGCGAGGCTAGGATTGGACAAGGTTAGATTATTCGGCTCTGAGGAGGAAAATGAGTTTGGGGCCGCATCTTGTGCCGAAGATTTTTTCTTGGCAAGGGTTGGGCTTGTAAGCACCGCGCTTGGGCTTTCAATCGGATTGAGCGCTTGCACAAGCTGCTTTGACGATGGGCTCGTAGTAGTGTTGCTGGTTGCAGGTGGCTCAGAAATTACCGCTTCCGAATCCAGACGCGCTTCACTGCTCCTGGTGCCTTCAGTCTTTCGATTTTGGGATCGTTTGTATCGATCCCACCACTTCATCACACATTCATGGGACTTCGGAAAAATGGTTGGACACACACAGGAAGCAAAGTCATAGATAGAAAAATAAACTTGCTTCCGCTTCTTGATCCCAGGCGAATCTCGGAGCATATTAAATATATGCTCCAGGAGGGCTTTTTCATCAGGGTTGTGCACAGCATCGTTGATCTTCTTGGCGGTGACATCAAATAGGGGTCCAGGTTGTTTGCTTTGGCGGCAAAGTTGCTCATCTACTGCATCCAAGCGTTTTGATACAGCCCGTAGCCCACGCTTTCTAATATCGAGGCGCGGGTTCTCGCCAAGCCGGTGAACGGCAGCATTATACATCACAGTGGCTACGACAGCACAGTGAGACCACGGCTTCTGCAATCCTACTTGTTCTGAACGCAGTAGCTTGAGTAGAGCAAACTCTTCAGCTGAAAACGACACCGACGCATCGTATTCAGGCTCTAGCCCCAACACAGCTGCGAACTCATCTTTAGTCAGTGGCTTCAATGTGACGTGAGTGCGCACCAGATAGTCACGAATGTCTGGACCATTGGTGCGCTGGGATAGCACCGCAGCTTCAGCTCGAAATACGTTTAGGGGTATAGCTTCGTACAGGCGCTCCCATGGACGGCCACCAGCAATATTTTCTCCTCCAGGACGATACATGTGCCCAGCCCTTGTGGCTTCAGGACGCCAAGCCAGCAGCTTTCGTATGTACTCGGTCTGTGGTGTATCGGGGAGTTGACCTTTGCACAAAATCGCTGTTCGAGAAAGAGTCAAGAAATCGAACCCTGAGAACACAGGGTTACGACTGTGTCTTGCACCAGTCTTCAAATTGTGCTGAGATGCAGGAAACGAAAGTAAACATTGAGAAGTTAGACACCTGGTTGCACTTCTTCCGAGTGTTTTAGTTACAGTTTACCTGCAGAAGGAATATGTCGAGGATTCGAAGCCCAACTTGAACAGACACTACCCGGTCGAGTAATTTGCGGAGCTTGGAATGCACGGCCTCTAGTTGACTTGTAGATAGCACCTGCGTGCTCCCGCCCTCGTCACAAAACTGGTTTTCACTCACATACAGATCTCCAGCCCGAATTTGCTCGATATTGCTAGCCGTACAGCCTGCCCATTCTTGTTCACTGACACTGACGCTAGAAAGGTGAATTTTTGCTAGAGCCGCACAAACCTTCTGCTCCATTTCGGCAGGGGGGCGGAGGTTCTTCTCAGCATCGTACAAGGCTCCAGATATCTGACCAGCTAACCACTTGCGCTTGGCTAGATCTCTTATCTTTTCAGTGAACCTCAATATTAAATGAAAGGGGTCTTGCTTAACGACGACACCACCACCAAACACACTCTCAACCAGCTTGCGGTTTGCGTTAGCATTGTCGCAAACACATACCCGAGGATCAGTGGGATCAGAGGCGGCCACACGATCTCGTAGTAGCTCTAAGACCGCGCGAGTCTCAACATGATTCTCCGAGTAAGTAAGCGCACGACCCATAATTTGACCAACTTCATTCTGTACCAGTAGTAGCAATCGGATGCTTTCAGGCTGAGTTTTACTATTGTCGGAGCCATGCTGCTTCAACTTGCTGCAGAACTTTTGAGAGTGATCCAGACGAATCACTCGGTTGCACACTGTGTCAGCCATTTGAGCTTCGAAGAGATGCGAGCAAATCTCAGTTTGTGACAGCCAGATATCCATTAGCGTCTCAGCATCAAGGCAGCTATGGCAAGAAATGTATTGCTCGTAGCTCGGAGGAAAAAAATCTTCGTACTCTGCATCAATCGAACGACGAGACTCCACAGCAACGGCAGCACGAGACAGCAGTTCCAAATACCGCTTCTGACGACGACGAGCTACATTGCTTACAGCGCCGGCAATACCTTTGGTGGTTAGCATACTTTCGTACACCATGTCGAACATTGACGAGGACACCCCACTCTGGTGCGTCAGCAAATACGGGAAATTGAGGAGGAACAATTTGGAGGAGGCTAAGTAGTCATCATCGATTGTGGAAAATGTACGCTTCGCAATACCAGTACAGACATATCTCGCGTAGTACAGAATCGTCTTGTGCTCGACATCCTCCACCGTGCGCTCCATGTACTGCTTTATCTTCGGTTCACATGGGCACTTATCCACAATACACACCGGTTTCTTGTTCCTCGACAAGCACTCTGGTACCCAGACAATGGTCGGCAGCAGGAACCACGTCGAGAGAAGGTCAGCTTGCATCTCAGGGTACTTAATCACTGGCGGGAAGTCACGCTTGTCTATCGCTGCTTGTACAGCAGCTCGTGCAGGTTTCTCCTTCATTCTGTGTCTTAGTGATGAAGGTAAAAACTAACGCAGACTATATTTGCGGGCGGGCCGCGCGCAACCCTTCGGGTTGCGGCGGAACGCGGGCCTGGCGGCCCACGAATGCCGGTCAAGCCAGGAATCGGGAAAGCGGGAAGTGGTCAATTTGGTCAAATTGGTCAAAGTGGTCATATGTGGTCCCGGAAACTCCCCAGTATCTTTAACAAACCGCTGAGCGCTTGTTGTTCTTGCGCGCACGCTTGGCTGTCGGCGGCTTCTCCACAGTGTTCCTCATTGCAAGCGGTACCCCGAGAGCGTCGCTGCTGGTGGGACTCGGCGATCGCTCCTGGCTCATTCTTCGACTTGTTTTGCGACGGCGCGATTCCTACTAATGTGGTCTTCAGCCCGTGGCCGATCCCTTCCCTGCATCGCAGTCCCTCGAGTTGTGGTGGGTGGAGCGTGTTCCGGCCAGCTCGACACGCAAAGTACGGCCATTAACGCCGCGATGGTGTGACTCGTCATGGACCTGCTTCTGAACCATATGATAACGTTTCACCACCGAACCGTGCAAAGATTGACATGACATGCATGAAAGCAGGTTATACGAAGCATCATGAAGCTATGAACTCATTCCTCGCATGTAGTCAATACACAGGGCTCATGCTATCGAAAAGGTTTCAGTAGATTCGTGTGTATACAAGTTTTGGCAGTCGCGAATCAGCGCGCGTCAAGCGCATCCCCCTTACGTGCCAACTTCAGTTTAACGGCCCGATTCAGTAGGAGCATGCTTCATGGCGAGCGTGCCCAGGCAACAGGAGTACGACGCAATGCTGCAGAGGTGTAAATGAGCAAAGAGAAGAGCTGCTAGTACAGACGCGAGCGTGCACCTGCGAGGTGCATGTACCCAGAATCAAATTCTTTTTTTTTCGATGACGCATCAAGTCTATGGGCAACTTGTCTAGCACTCTGGCAATCGAGCTGCAGGCAGCTACTGTACATGCACTTCGCGAGAATAGCAAAAGCTGTCCAAGTTTCTTATTGATGAGGGCCCCAATGCCTTGATCCGCCGGCAGCGCGCAGATCAACCCGGGTGAAACAGATACAGTCCCTTCTGCTTCCATGCGCAGCTCACACTTTTACAGTTCCCTCGGGCTGGCTTCGGTGGTATATCGTCATGGACATGGAGGCATGATGCACCGCACGGTGCCCCGATCCGAAGGTGCAAGGCGCAACGGTCGTTTTGACGTATTTTGTGTGGGTTTAGCTACGTAGATTTAGTCCACCTCGAGCTGAGAGTCTTAAGTTAAGACCAGGTCAATATGTATGTAGGCAATATGTAGCTCACGCAGCCGATAGACATTTACATAGTTCCTGCAATTAGTGCTGCACACCTCGCATACTGTCAGTGCGAGCTTGGCTTGCTCAGCAGAAAATGTACCGATCAAAATCGCGATAACTAGCCCACCTTTGCCGCTTGCGAAGTTTCGCTGACGAACGCCGAGATCCGTGGGGCATGGCATCAAGACACCAAAGTAGCGACGCAGGGGTTTTGAAGCAAGAGGGCCAGCCTATACGCAGCAACAACATTGGGTCACTTTTTAATCTTAGACGGCGTGATAAGTGTCCGATGTTATAGTCCGCTGTTGCCGTACCCTGCAGCTAGAGAGTTGAAGTCTAGAGGCGGGTTCAACCCCTACGGTTGAGGACAGGAGGCGAACCTAGTCGCTCGGCATGATGCCGCAATTCGTGGAAGATATTTTGAAGTGCCTCGAGCTATGAATCTGCTAAACTTGACGCATTGAGTGCCAGCAGATCTCGTATCCGCCGCTTGCCGATTCTTTCGTGGCGGCAGCCACGTGAAGGTAGCGAGGGGATGTCTGCCATCGGGCTCGGGCCCGTCTCCAAGCAGAGGGCGACTGCTACATGGTAGAAGCGAAGACATCTTTGCTGCGTTCAGCGCCGAGCTGTGCCTAAGCAGCCAGCACCACGCTCGGGTTCTCCGCCGTCCGCCAGTCTCCAATTTGCCTCCTGGCAGGCAGGACGGACTCTCCTGCGAGGTGCTGGCGGACTGGCATGCGAGCCCAGCTCCATGCGCGGAATCTGTCTGCACGCGTCCCTCCGGTTGTACGCAGCAAGCACCGCGGCAGTCTGAGACAGCGCCCCAGCTACACAGCGGTGACGCCGCCGTCGGCCCATTCGGCGTCGATCCGGTCGACTTTGCGACGAGCAGTTCGCGTGGATGACCGGGAGCTCTTTCGCCGGACTCGAAGGGTGCAGCGCTGGCAGGACCTGCCGCGCAACATGGGCGACCACACGCCCGAGAGCCTGGCAACTCAGGGCTGGCGATGGCGCCGACGCAAGAAGAGCTTCGAGCTGTACACGAGGCAGTCGCCGATGATCAGCGTCGCTGGCGCCCCGTTGGGCTCACAGGAACTGTCGTCGCTTCAGGAAAGTGAAGTCTTGGCGGTGGGGAACGTCCCGTGTTCAATCGGTCAGCTGGTATCTCCGCTGCGCTCTCCGAGCGAGAGCAACTACAACTCGCTCATGCACGCGCTGTATGGCTCAGACTTCATCTATGGATCGCTGGTCCACAAGGCAACATTCCGTCGCCGGTTGCGCAATGACAGCGCAGAGGATGGCGAGGCAAACCAGGTACCAGGCCGACAGGGGGACGACCGTAGCAACCAGCTACTGGTCAAGACCTGCGCGTTCGTGCACACCTCCGTGTTCGACAAGAAGAACGAGCAGATGTGTTACGCCGAGCTCTTCTCGCCCTCGTCCAGCGGCGGCTTCAGCATTTCGACCTGCTCGCTGGCTGGTCGAGAAGTGATCACGGGCAAGGTGCGAGCCCCACTACGCAGAGCGCTGCACCAACTCCACCCGTTCAGCGCGTGGCTCTCTGCGGAGCCTGCCAGCTCCGGCGTGCACGTGGTGTTTCGCGCCCGCTTCCACCGCTCCGAGAGCGATGGGTTGTGCCCGCCCAAAGTGATGAACGCGCGCCTGTGGAAGCTCGCGAAGGGTATGTGCAAGCTCGGCAAGGTGGTGGACACCATGACCAAGCAACCCCGTGGCCTCGCGAGCAGCTCGGGCATCAGAACCCCGAAGGACCGCGAAACTCGCGCTGCATCGTGTGCACCCGCTCTCTGCACCACCTTTTCATGACGCGAGCCTGCAGCCGCTGCGAGTTGTGCTCCTACAACGTGTGCGACGCATGCTGCTCGAAGCAGCACGTGGCCATCTACAACCGGCATGTGGCGCCGCTGCTCGTGTGTGCCCGGTGCCGCGAGAGCCTTGCTCGCGACGAGTTCGACAGCCAGCTGCGAGCCGTGAACCCCGGTGCAGCGTCGTCCCTTTCAAGCCCAGCCCACGTGTAAGACCATTTTCGATCGGAGGAATCGGACTGCACGACAGGAAGAGGTTGGGCGGTGTAGTCTACTTTTTATTGTGGTTTTCAACAATTTTGCCGCCCGATTTGACGCGTTATCTCGGAGTCCGATTTATATAAAATGGAGCTCCACCATGATCGGTGAATCCGATTTAGCTATATCTGACCTGAGTTAAGAGCATAAGGCCTAGAGGGGAGGCATTCCAAGCTGGCCATACCCTCCCCACCTCTAAGGAGCAAGAATGCATTGAGGGCAACAGTACCCTGTATATATCCATTTAAATTTAACGATGGTCAGCTAAATCACTTGTCCCATCGTCTACGGCAGCTACAACTACGTGCCACACCAATCTGATAGGACCCGAGGAATACTTTGGCAGCGGTCCCTTTTGCCGGCGAAAAGCGGCATTTCTGGCACCTGCTTCACAACTCGGAGCCCCCAGCCGCAAATCGGGTCAGATATAGGAGCCTCCCTCAGCGCTTCCTGCTAAATTGGAACCCTCGAGCAAATCGGGCCCGATATATCGGATCTCGGACCACCCGATTTGCCAAAACGGATGAAAGCCACAATAATCCCTGCAGGATGTGTCCATGATAATTGTAGATGATTGGTAAGAAAAAGCGTAGTTGCTGCCACGATAAACAAAACCCAGGGTCTTACACTTGGGTGGGATCTAGAGATGCTTGGGTGGGATAATAAATAAATTTGAGACCGCGTCAAACAAAAAGAGATAATCGCGTTTGAAGTTGACCAATCAAATTTCGGACATAGCCGGACATCAAAAATTTTGAAAGTGAAAACTACTCGTAAAATACGTAAAAACACTCTTATTCCATTGCTTTTATCGTGAGCTTTCCGATCATATACAATAAGTCGAAATCGAAAAAATATTGAGGTCACACGCCCCAAATAACATCAGGGATTTCGGGGGTCCGAAAATGGAGATAATTTTTTCAGACCAATGTTACTCCACGAGTTCACAATACTTTGGAGTGTTCGATAGCTTAAAAGAAGCACAAGACACGCCTCTTTCGATTGATGTGGTTAAATCGCGATTCGTACTTAGGTTCGTAAGCACCTTTTCGTTTGACGCGGTCTCATTTATACTGGGATAGGTAGCAACGTTAGTGCTGCTATCGCAGACCAAATAGGATTATACTGGGATAGGAAGCAACGTTGGTGCTGCTATCGCAGACCAAATAGGATTATATCCGTGGTACGTCAAGTCAAAAGATGATTCCTCTTGACATCTAACTGGTACATCTCTATGAAACCAGTACGGCACCGGTGGCACACTGGGCCCTCCAAAAGGCTTATATACATGGGCAGCCTGAACCGGTACGATACTCATCACACCGGTATGACCACAGTGCCGCACTGGGCCTCCAAAAGGTTTATATGCATGGGCAGGTTAAACCGGTACGATACCGATGACACTGGCACGAATCAGTAAATATATTGAAGTAAAGGGGCAATTGAGGTGGACTGTACAATAGCATGCCGTTTCTTCAAGCAGCAAAGACCTCAGCCAGGATTCGCGTTTTAGTTTTGTTAAGCATTGTTTGTTGATATATTACATCTACAGTCTTAAGTCAAATGTCCAGGCAGATGCTGCGGCTGCGAAGCAGGCGCAGGAGATGACTGAATTAATAAGTAAAATAATTAACAAAATAAAAATAAAGGGCTTATTCCAAAATCCTCCTATCCCAGCCTTCGCGGAGCCCTAGTACTGGGATAGGAAGCAACGTTAGTGCTAGACCAAATAGGGTGGTACGTCAAGTCAAAAGATGACCCCTCTTGACATCTACAGTAACTGGTACATCTCTAGTAAACCGGTACGACTCCGGTGGCTCTCCAACAGGCTGAACCAGTGTGCTACCGATGACACTGGTATGAATCAGTAAATGTATTGGCTGCAGCGAAGTAAAGGGACGATTGAGGTGACTGTACTGTATCCAGCCGGGCGTACAACTTGCTTTGCTACCGATCGTTGATTGGTTAAAAATAGCTGACTTAGAAATGGGGAAGCACAGCAACAACGAGAGCTTAGCAGCAAGTTGCTGCTACGTGAATGCTCTGTCCGTAAGTAATACAATACACCGTGAGTGCATGCGGTGTCGTGGATCAGAACATTTGATAAGAATTCTGATACATTACAAGTTCTTGTAAATCCTCTGTTTCGTTTTATTTTCACATGTCTTCTCATTTTTCTTGCCGTGAAATATATCTGCAAGCGGAGAGCCGATGGCCACAACCTCAAGTCAACCCGATGAGGGCTGTATACACGCTCCTAGCTGCAGTGTTGCCTTTATAAGTCGTCGCAGCGACCAAAGTACTAGGCGTCCCAGTGTTCGAGTCGCCCGGCGATCCGGCGTTGATGTTACCGCGCCGCTGCCGCTTTGTGTCAGCACCACAAGCCACAGAGCTCACGCACCACTTTGTCCTTTACCCTGCCGGCCGTTTTTGTGGCCTGGGTGCAGGGGCCCCATTGCTGCGAATGGAGCCTGCTACGATCCCGGCGGTAGTATTACTATTAGCGCGCAGAGAAACCCAGATTATTGCACCCGGTTCGTACAAGGGAACGTGTGTAGAAGCTGCTGATGCCGTAAAGTTAGCCCTGATGCATGCAAGGCTGATACACTACAGCGTGTGAATGTGCCGCCCTTCATTTTGATTTTGCAACTCATGGTACTACGTTGTTTTGCAACCTCACTTGACTTTTGTATGGCGTAGGGTTGCAAAACTGAACAGTATTTGCTACTCGGTGCGCTACGAAAGTTGCAAACGACACCCAGCTGTTGGGGCCCAAAATCCTTGTCGATACCATGCATTTTCCTTCACTTTGTCCTACGCGAACGATATGGGGCAAATCTGCATTATTCATTTAATCGTTGTGACGGCCGTAGTGCCGGCTGCAGCTCTGTCCGATTTGGACAGAAGCTGCTCCCCCCATGAAAGTCGGCGAGAGGGGAGTCACTAAAGAGTTGTTGCAGATTTAACCCCGCTCACCATCTTAGACGCGATGGTGGAAACGGACTCCCGGCAGAGACGTGTGTAGGTCTTGTAGGTGTCCGATGCCCAGCGCCCGTGGAACTGGATTGTGAGGGCATCGACGCCTGAGCGGTACATGTGCGTGGCACCTCCTGAGCGTAAGGAGTGAGTGCTGTAGACTTGAGGGTTAGCGCCGATGCGTCTAGCCGCTTCCTGGATCACGCTGGCGACCCGGCGGGCCGCTACGGCTTCCACGGCCCCGCTCTGAATTGCATAGGATGCCGCGGACATGCTTGGCGGTAGCCTCTTGCGAGATTTTAGCAGCAGGATTGCGCCTAGTACAGGGCAGAGGTAGCGATGACCGGATCTTCGGAGCATGCGCGACGTTGCTCGCCCTTCCTGGTCGGTCTTAGAAACGCGTAGCCGGATGTGTACAGAGTTGGCGGCGAGTGCTGACATCGTGGCTTCCCCGGTCTGGTCTAGCACGGCAATATCTGATGCCCGTAAGACAAACCAACGGAGCCGGTTGTTGTCGACGGCCGTGATCTCGGAGCGGCGTAGCAGGAAGAAGAATGACAGACACAGAACCCGCAGAGCGCTTGGTCCGAGGAGGTGGTCATGTCAAGTGAAGCGAAGCATGACTCTAGAACGGGGGCTTTGCGCGACGGCGGAGTGTCGAGCCGGCTAATCCCTTTGAGGAGCATGCGGACCTGTGGATGGCCACATGGAAACGTGCAACCTTCGGCTAAGAAGAAGTGCCGGATTCCCATTAACGTATTCAGGATCGTCGAGCTGCAAACTCCTCTGTTGGAGCCATACCCGTGCTGAAAACCTTGCAAGATGAAATCAGAGATAAGTTCGATCTTTGCAGGGACAGGGAGGTTGTGGATCCAGACATCTAAGCCCTTTTGTGCGGTGAACCCCCTCCATACGGCAAAGGCGCGACTATACTTGTCGTGGGTGGTATTTGCCACTGAGTGTTCGCGCAGATATTTTGCCAAATCGTTTCCAGTTCGCTGGCCGTTATTGTAGGTTTGTTCTGTGACCATGTAGATGTTAGTTTTGTGTAAAGTGTTAGCGCTCGATCATCGTTCGACATGCGCGACCCCGCGTCCGCTATGACATTATCAACCCCTGCAACATGGGACGACGAGAACCGGAGTCCGTACGACATTTCCCAGTACCCGAGCAGCCTGATGACCGTCTGGGCTCGCTTGTTTCTTGACGACATTTTTGTCTGCCATGCTACCGCTGACGTGTTATCAAGTTTGAAATGTACGTGAATCGGCTTAAAACTACTGTGCTCTGCGCGCCACATGGGTGCCCATGTGTGTACAGCAAACGCGCACGAGAGTAGTTCGCGGTAATTGATGTCAAAGTCGTTGGTGTGAGTGTCATGGAACTCAGAGATGAGTTGCCGCTCCTGGTCAGTGAATGCGTACGTGAGTACGCGTCGTTGTTTCGCCTCTAGTGCGCAGAGGCCTGTATCGGATGCGTCCATCTCTATAGTGACGTCCACCGGTGGGTCGGTCCGGAAGTAGCGGAGCGGTACGCCGTTAAGCATGGGCGAGCTTAGGATGTGTCTCCACCAGGTGAGATCTTGGCGCATTTGGTTAGTCACTGGGACGATTGACCACCTATGAAGCGAGGCTTCTGGTTGTCGGAGCCGCTGCAAGAACGGCCGAGCCGGGCGAATGCATGTTGCTACGTGACGAAGTGATCCAAAAAGGGATCGGTAGGCAGCTCTAGTTATTTTCTTAGAGCGATACGCGGTCTCCACGAGGCGGGCAGCCTTCTCGACCTTCGAGCGGGGCATTGAGACCGTGCGTGCCACCGTGTCGAAGACGAGGCCCAGTACCTTTGGAAGTGTACTCCATGATGTGAACTTCTCACGTTCACCGCATCGGCGCCGAAGATTGTGGTCATTGCGTACCGTAGAGATTGCTCGACATCGTTGCAGTTTGAATCAAAATCTGCGGCTATGCAGACGTGATCGTCAACCCAATGATAGTTAAAGAAACTATTGAGGTAATGACTGTTACCCGTGTTGCCATGTATGTGAGCGATTGCATTTCCGGCCAACCCATAGAACCCTGGCGATCCTGTCCAGCCGAAGCAGGCTGCTAGGTCGATGATAAGAGCATTGTCCTCCGGTATTGACCCGGCAAAGAGATGCGCTGATCTGCTATGAACGCCTAGGTTGCGAAATGCCGCTGCAACATCCCCCAGAAGGATTTTGATGGGATGGTCTGGGAATTGCTGAGATTGACTTAGGATTTCTCGTGCTATGGTATCGCACGGTTCATAAGTTGCTTCAGGTATCGAGGTTTGGTCGGTATAGAAGTTGACAGAGGACCCTTCCGGGAATGAGAGGTCATGAATGACGCGGCCGGACGTGGTGGGGTCGGCTTCACCTTTATCCACGACACCAAAAGGGCTCAGAAATAGTTCCGGGTAGAACTTGGCAACGTCGAGGTCCAGGACGAGCAACCTGCCGAGGTACTGCTCTTTCCTGATGTTTTTGCGAAGCACGTTGAGCCTGTTGCGTGCAGATGGGTGATTCGGTGGTGGTGTGGTTTGCGGCGGCATTGGGGAGCGTAAGGATACTCGAATCCCTTCGTTTGCAATAGATAGCAATTGAGGTAGTTGAGCGTAGTCGTGGCAGATGCTTTGAATTTGAGAGGGCACCATCGCTTTGTTGGGGCGATAGTCTTCATGATTTTGGCCCCGCCAGAGCTCGATAAGTTGTGGTAGTGAGGGGCGTGTGCGACGTACGTACTCGGACAGAGACGTCTGAAGTGGTCTGTTTAAAAGGAACTGCGGGGATTCGGTGGGACCAGTGTGGGTGGGGTACGTGTCGTTGGGTAATGATAAATTGGCTGTGGCAAATGCCCTGGATATGGTCCGCCCACGGATGGCGCTCCACAGGCGGGCCCTGCTGAGGCCGTCTGTTTGCACGTCGCTTACGAGTCCTGCCTGAGGTGGTGCACGCAGACGCCGTGGCGGTAGTATGGGTGTGGGCCTACGTGCGGTGGCTGACGCTGTTGGTACTGAGTTTAGGGTGGGCGGCGACGCCGTGGTTCGGCAGGGAACTGGTGATGTGGTATGACGAGGCGTTGGCACCGTCTTTAGATGTGCACGTGTGTTGACGTTTTGGACTGTGTTGTCCTGACTACAGCGCTCTTGGTGATGCACACATGGGCTAGTGGCACCGCCGGTGGTCTGATTGTATCTCGGTGTTTGCGGTTCCGGCGGGTTTAGCAGTCCCGGGGTAATGGTGGTGGTGATGATGTTACTGGATGATGCGTTTGAAGGAGGATGGGTACAAGATCTACGTGTTGCCAATGTGTGGCGTTGTGACAGAGATGGTTGAGGCGCCCGCATGGTGAAGGGCATAGGCTCATGAAAGTAGGACGGTAGCATGTTGCTAGTATTAGCATTAGTGTCCTGCGTTAGTGTATACCGAAGCGCCGGTGAGCCGGCCGTGCCTCGGCACCCTCAGTTGAGGCGTGGGCCGGCATGTTTTCTGCGATTTGAGCCGTACAGTTTGTTAATGTAGGCCTGGAGGTCCCGGTGGAGGGGCTCTTCCCATCGATGGGTTCGGTAGGAGAACGCGCATCTGTCACGCGTACCGCCAAAGCACATGCCGCCGCCAAAAAAACGGAGACATGGCTCCGTGCCGTCGGATCGACGGGGCACGAGCTTCCGGAGGTCTTCCGGCATGCCGGCTGCGCGAATGGGCACTGACCGTCGGGTCGTGTTTGTCGTTGGGGCTGCGTGCGCAGTTGCCTGTACCGGGCGCGGTGCGGGAAGGCTTTACAGGGCGAGTAGCCATTCGATGGATCGGTACTCGATGGCATCGGTTGCCGTCCAGAAGTCTCTCCACCAGGTTGGGGAGTCATCTGCCAGGTGACCCACAGCCCGGCCTAGGTACCGGTTCGCGAAGTGCAGCGTGCACAGTACTCGCTCGGGAGTGTCCCCGGGATCGGCGGACTGATTGTCCGTCACGAATCGGCGAAGCTGATCCAGGAGGTCGTGCATGTGAGGATACCAGAACTTATTGCTGAAGGCGGTGAGGCCGCTGATTGCGAGGAGAATTTCGTCGTATTTGGAGTACTTAGCAGACGCCTGAAGCGGCTGAACATTGGAGTTGAAGTCGATGGAGAAGTTTTCATTGCGTGAACTGCGTGCAAGTCGTTCGTTGTCTGACAAAGGTCGGAACAGCGACAGGGAAAGGCCTTGAGAGCCGATGCGAACGCCGTATAGTCCTGATGCAGTCGGGATTGTCATATCAAACGGGAGGTCGAAGGCCGAACGAAATCCTAGAAGAGTGTCCGTCGGGAGTGTGAACTCACCATTGGGCTTGTGTAGGCCTGGCAGGCTTCGGTATGTCGCAAGGATGTGCGTCGGGTGGGGAATGTAATCACCTCGACCCCGGCCCACATTCGTTGGGAAGCTGGATGTGCGCAACTCCCGAAGCTGGGGTGGAGGGAGGCCCCTGCCGTTCTCTGCAGGGATCGTCCACGAGACTACAACGGGTGATTCCGTTGGGGCCTGGCGCGCTGCAATTGACTGGGATCGAGGAGGTACAAGCGAAGGGGTGGGCCGAGCACTAGACGTCAGCATCTGATCTCGCATCTCCATGACCATGGCGCTGAGGGATCCCACCTGTGCTGCAAGTTGAGCGACAACATCGTTTGCAGCCGGCTGGTATAGCTGTAGTTGAGGACGAGTCGTTGTCGACGGCAATGGTGCATGAAGAGTTGGAGGTGAAGCAGAGGTACCGGGAGTAGAGTCCAGAAAGGAAGCCAAGTGCATCGTCACCCTGGTTCAACATCTGGGGTATCGCAAATGACGACGAGTTGACGCCAGCAGCTGATTCCCCGATATCCGTGTCTTCGCGCAGAGGTGGGCTATCCAGGTAAATCACAGGATGGTGAACAGTGCCACTCGTAGTCGGTGGGGCCAAGGGCGTATTCCCGGCGGCTTGGGCGGCAGGCGTGGATCGGGACTTTGGCAGAGCTGAAACAGTCTGCGAGAGTCCGCTGCTTGCTGGAGCAGTCGTGCTTGCCGCAAGGCGCGCAGCGCGCGGCCGTACCAGCCTTCTTCTTGCCCGCGGCCTTATTGCTCGTCGCTGGGGTGCGGTTTGAAGCTTCCGGCGCCGAGGGCGGGTCCGCCAGTATTTCATCCAGGGTCCTGCCGGACGCAGGGCGAGCGAGTTTCTTGCGTCGCTCTGCCGATCGTGCGGCCACTTCCGCCTTGCGCTTCAGAATCCGCTTGCTGGTGCGGGGAGTCGTGGCCGCTGATGTCGGCGGTGGCGGAGCGTCGGGCAGCGTTGCGCCTTGATCCTCAGACCCAGCCACATCACGGGTGCTGGAGGTAGCCAACGTCGGCGCCGCGGTGGTTGTTGGGGCCGTGCTTGCTGTCGGAGACGTGGTGGTAGCCGTAGTGGAGGCAGACGTTGGAGGGGCGACATGACGGCGAGGTGGCCGCGATGCTGGTGAAGGTAAGGGCGAGAGGTTGCGCGCTGGGAAGCTTGCTTGCTTGGTGGAGGGCGAAAGGCCGAATGAGCTCTCCGCCAGCTCGCTGCTCCGCTATCTAGCGTCTCTTGGTTCTGGTCGGTGGTTTCTTAACTGCCGCTCCAGACCCGTCCGGAAACACCTATTCGTGTCTTAAGCCACGACTTCCGCCTGGCCAATCACAGGCCGCAGAACGCCAGAAATACTACCCGGGTTGCAAATGGCCGGTAATGTACAATAGCATGCCGATTCTACTAGCTGCAAATAGACCTCAGCTAGGGTTCGCCTTTTTAATTTTGTTGAGCATTGTCTGTTGATATATTGCATCTACAGCTTTAAGGCAAATGCCCGGGCAGATGCTGCGGCTGCGAAGCAGGCGCAGGAGATGACCGATTTAACTAGATCGCTGGCGCTTAAACCGGGAGGGCGTTTCTCAAGTGAAAACATGAAGTGGCGATGTACTTGATCGCTGCCGCAAAACACGGTTCTGCTGCTGTCTGAAAAATCAAAGGTGGGGTCTCTCTTTTTTTTCTACTCAAACCTAACGTATAATATCGAATAGAGTTCCCCTAGCTAATAGAGTGCCCTGCGATTAGAGCGCGGTAAAATTGCGCGCTCTATAAAAATAGAGTGCCATAAAATTGAGTGCGCATCAGTAACAACCGGAGATCCAAACTAAGTGTGTGGAAACAAAATGCCGGCAGCATGCATGTTGTCAGAGGTGCTGGCATTGGTTTTGAGGAACACTCCGCTAAACGAAGTCATAATATGGTTTTACGGTTTATGCATACGCGCCGATCCTATCAGCGGAAACTACTCCGGATATTACTCAGGTCCAGCGTAGCATGACCTTGGCTACGCTTACGAAAAGTACTTGTAGTCATTCTTCTAGCAGCAATGTTTTTGCGCTGAATCGACATGTATTATCTAGTGGAGCGCTTTCATCTAGCGTTACGTATCGCCACGCCAGCGATGTAGACTATTGGTCAATGTGAATACAGAGGGTTTTTTCTCACCCTCACAGCACGCATCAGAGTTTGAAGTGGTACTTTTGCATTGCAGGCCTGTAGAAAGTGTAAACAATTCTGTTGAAGTATCCTTTGCCAGGATCGATGTGAAAAACCAAAGAAAAATAGAGTGCGCATAGAATAAAGTGCGCAATTTTCATTTTACCGCGCTCTAAAAAAATAGTGCGCCGTCCTTTATTCCGTATTATACGTTAGTAGGTTTATACTGGGTGCATCCAGAAATCACATTTTAGATTTGTGACGCACATTTGTCCAGGTTATGATATTGTGCCTTTCACCTATTTCGGCGGGTGAGCTGTCAATTCAGGCGGTATTAATACTAAATAAGCGTTGCTCACCCTTTTATGGTAGATCCATAAAAGCGTGAGCAACGCTTATTTAGTATTAATTCTGCCTAAGATTGTGAGTGCTTCCCATAACACCCGCGATCATCATTTGAGAGCCAATCGACGGAGATACGAGCAGAATGGCATGGATTGGCGGGTAGGAAACCGCCAATCGCTCCGTTTCCTTCTAACGCAGGCTGGATTAGCTTATTCCGCCTTAGCTCGGCCTCACCATCGCAGCTCCTAATTCGGTCACGAAGGGACGACCCGGAATTAACATGGAAATTAGCTAGCTCGGGGCATAATTAAGGTCAATAAGGGATTAGAGTTATGGCAGAATTTACACGGCAGAATAAGTGAAAGGCACAATACATTTACTACGTTATTATATTCGACGTTGCAGCCTCGTACAGAGAAAATAGTACGGACAGTACCATTATACTGGGATAGGAAGAGACGAAGTGCTGATAGCCCAGCCCACACAGGATTAATTCGGGCGCGCGCTGTCCCCCGTGCAAGCTGGTGATGAACTGGTAATAGGTTTTATGGTCAGTTTACATTGATGTTGATTGACCGAGTCTTCTCGACATCTCGAGAATGATGGAGGTGACCCAGTTTTGACAAAGCGAGAATAGCATTTGCAGTCAGGACGACTGGTGGACAGATCTACGCAGGGTTCGCTTTTTTAGTTTGAAAGTCGGCCGTCCTTTTAACTATTAGCGGTGTAGCAGGGCAGGTGCTGCGTCTGCTTCGCAGCCGCAGGAGGTGCCCGTAGGTCGTACGGGTCGCACTATCAGAGTACAGGTATAACGAAAAATTGATTTATTGGCTTTAAATTATACCTTTCTGTCAGTATCAAACGATTATACATGTACTTATGCTCTTTGTTTGTGATATTTAAGTAGAAACTCAACTGCGAAGAAGGCGCGGGAGATGCCCGTGGAGCGTGCGGATTGAGTTTAGCAATGGCGGTCAAAGGTGAGTAAACCAACCCTATCCCAGCCTTCGCGAAGCCCTATTTTTGTTGCTTCTTGAAGGTATCATATGCAGGGATTGATAGTAACGAGATTTTCTTCCTAAACTACTATAGTAGAATGGTTGAGCCCAAATCGATGGGATCGGAGCTTTTCCGGATTTCCCCGAGCCTCACCCGTGATTGGCTGGCTCAGAAGCTCACTATGGGAAAGGGAAGCAGCGACACGTGGCGCATGGAGTAAGTGGATCCGGTTCGGACTCGCGTTGACGGTGTACAAGGTTTGGTGACGCCGGATGGAAACATCCCCAAGAGTGGACCCCGGCTGGAACCAAGTACCGGACGAGAGGCGAAGCCCAAGAGAGCGTAAAAGTGCCTCCGACTGGAGGCCGCCTGCTCTTGGTGCACCGTACAACGCAAGGGGAGCCCGACCGGATCGAGTGAAGACCCAGAAGCCTCGAAGTTGCTCAAGAAAACCCAGACGTGAAGCCCAAGTGGAACATGATCCTGTCTGGGAATGAACCGGAATCCCAAATGGAGATACCAAGAGACCATCCCAGATGTGAAGATTCAACATACAAAGTCCAAGATGTTTCCGACCGACCAAGCCGACCAGCCAAGATCTGTTCGGATTCCGTGGAACATTGAACTTCGTTTGCGTACCCAGTGATGATTGTACTTGCTGGAAGTATGCTACGAGGGACCGCGAACGATTACGACGACAAGACCATAGTGAAGACAAGTGAAGATGGAGTGCATGTAAAGATCGACAGAAGATAGCCAGACAAACAGAGAAGAGAGACAACAGATAACAGATAAACTGAGTTCGTTTTGCCGAGGATCGCGCAAGTGAGTTGGAGCAGCCTACCGGACGTGCATTCCCGGAGGACCGACTAAGTCTACGCGTGAGGGCCCAGCAACAGCGACATCTGGGTCGAGCTCCCGCAACAGAGTCCAGTCTAAGTTGGGGTGAGTACCGGGCACCAACCCGAGTTTGATCCACTTCCATTTCATTTCCTAGTTGCGGTTGCTCGCTTGCTCTCAAAAGCTGCCTCACGACTGATAGCTTCATCGAGATGGCGGACGGCCGTCTCCAACTTCTTCGACGCCTCCGTTTTATCCAATCGGTGATTGCCATGAGCCGACACCATGTGCGCCTTCATATTGGATGTGTGCTTCTAGCGATGCAAGACGCCTTCCCACGCAGTGGGGCTTGCGTAAGGGTTGCAAGTGAGCTCTTGGGCGCACAGCAGGCAAACATGAGTGAAAGCTGCTGCATCGTTGTTCTCCGAACTCACGTAGGGCTCGGCCAGTTGATGGGCAAGTTTCCACACGTCATGACGTGATAGTGGTGACAAATCGCGAGGGGGACTCCGAATGCATCTACACCGACCGACAGCACCGGTCTCGGTGCCGTCGGCGATAGTGACGACGAGGCCACCGTTGATGGCGATGCCGACAGGATCTCCGGTGTCCGCGATGGAGGCAAGTTCGTCGGAGGCGGGAATTCAGAGTCAAGTCCACAATCGGTGTCGCTGACACGCCCTCGACAGACTGAGCGAGTCACTGGCTTCCACTGATACAGGCAAGAAGCGCTGCAAAAGCGCTCCGACAAGCTGCCCGCGTCGTACAGCTCATTGCTGCCGATATGGTGCACGCCTTGACCACACACCACGTAGGGGCCGGTCGTGGTTAAGTCGGGAACGAGCACTTGGAGCTGGCACACTTCATGAACGACATTGGTTAAGCTTGGTCGAGCGAACGAGTCGGAAGGAGGCTGTTGACTTGTAGAGCGGCTGAAATATTGTAGAATGAGACCAAACACAGCACTGTAATTTAGGCCTCCAATTGCTCACTACAGAGAGCTAGTAGACCAGTCCAGTGCGACGACCGCGTCTGCAAGACGCGTGCGCCTCCGATCAGCGAATCCGCTTCCGCCATGGAACCGTGCAAGCTCCAACCTGTGCGTATCGTCCCCGTACGTTAGCCAAAACGCATCTAGTAATCAGATAGTACTAACTTTACCCGAAGAAATCTGATATCTACTATAGTAGAATTAAATCAGCTGGGAAAATTCTAATATTACTATAGTAAAATAATATTATTTTCCGGTAATATTAAAACAAATCTACTACTAGTAATATCTACTATCAATCCCTGATCATATGGGTTTGTGTAATGGATGGTCACCCTCCTTTTGACAACCTCATACGTCACAAATTTACTTCACTGCTCGCCTTCTTTCACTTTTGCTACGAGCACAATTTGTGATTTCAGGATGCACCCAGTGGGTAGGAACGCCCGAAGCATGAGGGTTGGACAGCTCCCAACGGATTAATTGCGTGACTGTAACGGGTAACTGGGCAACCTTCGTGCTACTCGAGCCAGAAGGATGTCGGCCGATAAGGTTGAACGGCAACTTTCAGCAAGACAGACTGAGGCATGACATGCACATCCACATCGCCCCCATGCACCAGCTTCAGAAACTGAACTGCGGCAATCACCACCGGTACCAACACCACCGTCTTATACCACAGGTGTTCCCAGCCAAGTCGAAGACTAGCTGGTTTTTCTGGAGCTGGCATTTCATTTCGATTGTTTACAGTACAGACGATCCCCTTGGTAGTAATCCCTAGGATAGGAATACCCGCTCATCAGGAATATAAAGTTGGGTCCCAACAATTTCTGAATGACCGTCCCATACAAAGCCAAGTAAATATTCCCCCTCACCCCTCAATCGTCATAAGGAATAGAAAATCACGGATTATGAATGTATTGGGGTCCTTAACTATGGGAAAAGTCCATTCTGTACAGGACGTCTTACCAGGATAACAGCTCCTATTGTCCATTTTTTTTCGTGCCGCATTTCATATTTAATGCTTGCATTAGCATTCGGAGCTGGCTTTGAGACCTGCTAGTACCGTTTATTTGAATAGAATGGAGCTTGGGTACTTGCCAACACTAGTGAAATGGGGCTCAATACTATCGTGGCAAGTTATTTTACACATCAGTATCATTACCTACATCATGCCCCACATGTCTTACGGTATTATGCTAAACATACTTTTATCCTTTTCGGTGTTACCGAGGTATATATCGTTATCTGCACGAATTCCATTCATGTCCGCTCATCGATTTGAGCAGCCGTTTTAGGTCTATGTAACCAAAAGACTGCACCAATACGTACCATATTGATACAGTCCAGTGTACCACCCCATTGTACACCCTACGACAGGAATACCCTCATCTAGGAATAAAAAGTGGGTTCCGGACGCCATGACTAGCGAGGGGATTGTCTATAGTATATCATAGAAATAAGCTCTCTTTCTGCATTTCTCATGAGTATTTTTATGTTCAAAGCTGAATATTTTTTGATGATGCAGCGAATTTAAATCGCACACCTGTGAAAACCGATCGCTTAAACTAGAAAAGAGACCGGAAATGTGTAGATCTCGGCAAGACGAATCACTTTGTACATTTAGGTTTTGGTAGATTGGACTCGTTTTTTTTTAACTGAAATTCAAAATAGGGTGAGCTACTCTTCAGGTCGTGCACGCTAAATAGTCATGACACCACTAATTAGGGTGAACGGTGTACCAGCCCATAAATTAAAGCTCTAGATCCGCGGCATCTTTCATACATACCATTTAGGGTTTTTATGGGACACGACTAATTAGGGTTAACGGTGTAGAGGTCTGGTGGATCAGTAGAACGTATTTGAATTTGAATTGTTGCGGTTTAGTCGGCTATCTAGACCCAATGGATGAGTAGAACGTACCTACAGTCTGATTTGAGAACTCTTAATACTTTTCCGGACCTGAGAAGTACACAACATACAAGCCGAGATACTTCACGAGCTCTCAACATTTGGAAGTGCTTAATAGCTTAAAATATGCACAAGACCCTGCAAATTATGTACGCTCCGCAGACATGAATTCCAGTGTTTTAGAGCCATTTCAGCGGAATTTTCGCAAAACAGTGGATCGGCCAAAACGCTGCGTGCTCCGCATGCTGATTCCAAAGCCAAATCCGCATGAGCGTACCAGACACGACCGTCCGTCCAGCCAGCGCTTAGCTGGGACGGTAGAGCCGACAGCGCGAGAGACGGCTCTGCAGTGTCAACAAGCTGAAGATGCCAGCCACGATATGAGTATCAATGACATTGCGGCAGTCGCTGCTGATGCGACATGGGCCTCCTTGGAGATAACTTAGTGGCATGTGGCTCCTTACTAGTGCGTGGTACAGGTCGCGAAAGCGGAGGAACGGCTCTATACTGTCTTCAAAGCCACCAATATGATGGAGGATTTGAAGACAGTATAGATCCGTGAACCGTTGGTGTCGAGCTCTGTAGCCGCACGACGTATGCGACCCTGGGCATGTTTCTTCAGCAACACCTTGTGCTACAAGTAACTAGTTATATACATTTTACGTCATCCCTGTACAGGTAGCAGGGTGGGTGCGCACCGTGCAACAGTAACGCAGCAAACTCGCACACTTTACCCCTCTTTCTAATGTTGATACACTTCATTCGCTTATACTGCAGCATCGACAATGTTCTACAGTCCCTTTTACCGTATACCGGGTTGAAATCTGTGCGTCCGCAAACGCTTTCAGCGGAATCTTAAAAGCTGCGGATTGTCTCCTTCTGTCCGGATCGTCCAGAAACCTGGCGCTGACCGCCTCTCAAACCGACTCCGAGGAGCAGGAGACCGCGATCGTCTCACGTTAGACCGGTTGCCATGGCTGCGTGCGCGCAACAAAGCTCAAGGTGCATCGCAGCCGCGCTGCAGGTTGGGGTCGGACAAATCCTAGGCTGTGCAGGGCACCCAGGTGGCCCTCGCGGCCTTTAGGTAGTATTAGGACTTTTACGTAGCCGACAAGCTCTAAGTCTCACAACTAATTCATTCTTACATTTACTCCAACAAGCACAAGTCGCCTTCTCCTCCCTCTGAAACCGCTGCTCTCAAGCTCTCTACCAGCGCGGTCCCTACACGTGGTAGCACTTGTTAGTCAGCGAAACGCTGGCCAACCGATTCGGAGAAGAGGTTCCAAGAACGAAGAAGGAGCAAGCCGATGCGCCCTCCTTGCTGGCTGAAGTGCATTCTGGCCCCAGCAACAAGAATGGAGAACATCCCCGTAGAAGACGTGCTGACAATGGTGGTGCGGCTGCTGGCCGAACAGCAAGCGATAATGAAGAAGTTAACGGAGAGACCGGAGTCCGAGAAGCGAGTTGAGGGCATTAGCATGCCACACTACACCGGCCAGTTGAACGAGTCGCTGGAGTTGTTCCTCGACCAGGCGCGCTTATTTCTTTAAGCCAAGAATATCGACTACGAGAACCCCATCAACCAAAAACGCGTGCTGGCTCTGATGGTGTCAAATCTGCGGGGTCAGGCGGCTCCGTGGTTTACGACGCAGCAGAAGACGATCAGCACTATTACGGAGCTGGCCACGGCGCTGAGGAAGGAATTCATCCCCGGAAAGACTAAGAGACAAGCTGTACGCGCTGAGGCAGCGCGAGTGTACGGATCTGGCCGACTTCATTACCAACTTCCGCCAGTTGATAAACCAAGTTACGCAGATGAGCGAGCTCGACCGGATTACGCTGTTCGTACGAGGTCTGGTGGCTCGAACAAGATAAGAAGTGGCAGCACCGTGACGGAAGCCGTTTCGGTGGCGAAGGAGTACGAGCGTACTCATGCTTCGTTCTCGTCGTCACATGTGAGGCCAAGACACCAGGAGCGACGTCCGTATCGTGAGCGGCCTTATCTGCGGGAGGGACCATAGCCCATGGAGATCGGCAACACACCCTTCCGGGATCGCTCGGAGTTCATGCGTCCTAGTCTCTGCTTCCTGTGCAAGAGACCCGGCCATCACATGCGAGACTGTCGCAGTGGGGGATCTAGTTCACTGCGCACCCCTGCTTCTCGAGGCCAGTCTGGCAGACAGCAGGGCTCCAGGTATGAGCGCTACAACACTTCGCGAAACAACGCACCTATAATCCACCCAAGCAACTTCGAGGAGACTCGGCGTGACGCGCAGATACGCAATCCGGACGAAGCCACGGAGATCCTGTTTGAGCATTTGACGGTAAGCGATACAACCGTGGCACCCGCGAGTTCTTCGGGAAGCAGTCTGGTGCGCAAAGAAGGCACCGTGGCTGTTCGGTACGCCCGTGACCATCTTGCTGGATAGTGGCGCTGACCACAACGTATTCGTCCTGGACTGACCGAGGTGGTGGTGTGCCGCAAATGCGTCTACATTGAGAGACTCGACACCCAAACGACGGAGGATGTGGTCAACGAGGTGGAAGCAGACATTTGCATGGAGCTGTAAGGCTTCCATAGATTACTCTTCACGGAGTATACACTCCCTCGCAGCCACGACGTGATTCTTGGCGCTCCCTGGTTTGCCAAGTAAAATCCCGACATAGACTGGGCCACACACGAGGTTCACGTGGCCGCACCCGACTTGGACTACGGCGAGCTCAATGCATTTATCGATGAGTTCACCAGTGAAGACCTTGGAGTACCCATCGGCGAGTTGGAGACAGCCTTCGCGGGCCAGTCAGTCGAAATTGTCTCAGGCGCCAAGGTAGAAGAGCACTGACCAACCGTGAATGCGGTTTCGGCAGGAATCGCTGAGGTGCTGAAAGAGTTCGACGATTGCGCGCCTCATGTACTGCCTAATGAGTTCCCACCTCACTGTGAAGTTGAGTTTGAGCTGACGAGGAAGCCCGACGCTACACTCAGCTCACGAGCCCCGTTTCGCCTCTCCAAGACGGAGCAAGAAGCGCCGGATGACTTCGTTCAAGAGATGCTGGAGCGTAACAAGATCGAGGTATCCGACTCGCCATAGGTGTCGTCGACCTTCGTAGTGCCCAAGAAGGATTCGCCTTCTGGTAAGCAACCAAGTCGTTCCGAGTGGATTAAATCTGGCAACGCTCAACATCCTGTTTGCTGGGTTGTGGACTCCCGATATATCAACTCAGAGACGGAAATTTCCAAATTTCCGGTGCCTAGAATCGAGGAGATCTTCGATCGGATGTCCGGCTGCACAGTATTTTCAACGTTGTACCTTGCCCAAGGGTATCACCAGATGCTGGTTGTGCCCGGCAGCACGAAGTTCACAGCGTTGCGCATAAACAAGGAGGTCAACCAGTGGGTGACGAGTGGCTTCGATGGGTTTGAGTGGCATGCCAGGAGTTTGGTCGCGCTTAATGCGCGTGCGCTTTGGTAAGTTCGCTTTTGTTGTCGTCTACCTGGACGATTTGTGCGTGTTCTCACGCAGCGAGGAAGACCACCGTCTCCATCTGCGTGCGGTGTTCGAAGTTCTCCGGGGTGAGCGATTGTACATTCGCCTGGCGAAGTGTGCATTTGGACGGCCATCTGTCAACTTCCTGGGTCATACCGTCGCCGCTGACGGGCTGCATGTGGATCGCCTGAAGATGGCTGCGATCGAGAAATGACCCAGTCCCTCGTCTGTGAAGGCGCTACAGAGCTTTTTGTGATCGACGGACTACTATCGGAAGTTTTTTTGCGACTTGGCTGAGCTTGTGCTGCCCCTCAGACCTGGTAAAGAAGCAAGTAACATGGACCTGGGAGGCAGAACTGCAGCAGGCTTTCTTGCAGCTGAAGACGGCTTTGCAGCAGGCGCCAGTACTGCGTCTGCTTGATTACTCGCTCGGCTTCATCTTGACGACGGACGCCTTGGATACTTGCTGGGGTGGAGTGCTTTCACAGGTGTTCGATGGCGAATACCACCCCCTTGCCTTTTCTCGAAGAAGTTGTCCGCGACGGAGCAGACCTGGACAGCCCATGAAAAGGAATTATACGCGATCAAGTTTAGATGGCACCACTACCTGCACGGGTTCGAGTTCGACATATTTACTGACAACATCGCCTGCAAGTGGTTCATCGACCACTCGAACGTGTCGCCCAAGATGGCCCGCAGGCTAGATTTTTTCGGGCAGTACAATTTCGTGCTTCACCATATCAAAGGCAGCACCAATGCGGTGACCGACGCGCTGTCCAGACCGTGCGCGAGTGTTTTAGGTGGCTGGGATTCTGGTGCGGCTGCTGAACCTGTGTCGATTTCAGCGTTGTCTAGTACGCCCGTCTCGATTCATTCGTGTGACGACAACCGCCGTCAACGGAGCGTGTCTTCACGTCGCCATCGCCGCGGGGTATCGACAATTCAGACGCTGAACACTCGTGATTTGGACACTCGCCGGCGCCGGTAGTGTCGACTGATTCGACCAATCAACGCAGTCGAGCTCAATGTCTCCAGTGTGGTTTTAGACGACAAGCTGAAGGCTCCATTTATTCGTGGGTACCGCGCTGATCCGCTCGATCGCTCTTTGGCGAAATCCCGCGGGCTGCGATCAGCAACCTTGGCGATGGATGAGGTGGTGCGCCACAAGGAGCTTACTTGAAAGACGCGGGCTCGCTTCTTCGACTATATGTTCCTGAGGAACAGCAATTTCGGACCCAGCTGATCCGTCAATTTCACGATAGCGCTACCAGCGCGCACCCTGGCTCGCGTCGCACTTAGCTATGGCTGATCCCATGGTACTTCTGGCCTACGCTACTTGCGGATGTTCGCAACTATGTGCAAAGCGGCAGGACGTGCTAACAGTACAAGTCGTCAAGTCGGAAGAAGAATGGGTCATTGATGCCGCTGCCAGTTCCTTCAGAGCCATGGGAGTCCGTCTCGCTTTATTTTTTTTACCGGCCTCCCCGTTTCAAACGGATAAGACGCGATCATGAATTGTGTGTGTCGGCTTTCCAAACGCACCAAGTATACGTCGACACACCCCACGGCAACCGCAGCCAAGACCGCCAACCTCTTTTTCAATGCCGTTGTTCGCCATCAGGGTCTTCCCGCTGAAATAGTCAGCGACCGCGATAGCAAGTTCACATCCCACTTCTGGCAAGAGATCATAACGTAGCTCGGGCGTAAACTGGGAATGACGACCGCGCATCGTGCTCAAGGCGACGGACAAGTCGAGCGCCAGAATCGGGTACTTGAAGATGCACTGCGCTGTATGACGTCTTACCACTGCGGGGATTGGGCGGATCACTTGGGACAATCGAGTACGGACATGCAACACTTGTAAACGCGTCGATGCAGTTATCCCCCTTTCCAGATCTACACGGGACGCATCCCGCGCGCCGTCGGCGTCATGACTCTCGATGCTGACACTCGCAATGCTTTTGCGCAAAACTTTGCTGAGAGCCGACAGGAGATTGCGAAGCGGGCAATCCGGTGGCCCTCGCGGCCTTCAGGTAGTATTAGGACTTTTACGTAGCCGACAAGTTCTAAGTCTCACAACTAATTCATTCTTACATTAACTCCAACAAGCACAAGTCGCCTCCTCCTCTCTCTGAAACCGCTGCTCTTAAACTCTCCACCGGCGCGGTCCCTACACTTTCCACCTGAAAAGCAAACCAGCTTTTGAAAACAGCGGTGCTGCGGTACACACCCGCAGTTCTGCCGATGTGTGCGGTTAAATAGGGATTCATAATTATGTTCGTAAGTGACATTTCGTTTGACGCGTTACAGTAAGACGCAGCCTACAAAGCTGTAACATTGAAGACGCCCCAGTTTGGTGCAGTTCAGCTCCCGATAATGGGTGCGGTTTTTCAACTGGGTCATTCCTCAAAACACACATAGTACTTGGCAAAAGTGAAAGAAAGCGTTCGTGAAAGCAAATTTGTGATCCCGAGCTGACACGTTTTGTTCAGTTGCCAAAAGGGGTTCCTTCCCAATACACAAATTAAGTGTTATCTCTCAAGTGGCAACCCGATTATGTTCTTAACGTACTAGTTTTGCCCGTAGGGCCAACAACGTCGAGTATAATCACGTCGTAAAACTATCCGAAACTGGACAAATGCACGCCACAAATGTAAAATATGTTTTCAGGAATGACCCACTGGGTCAGTGTAGCCCCGTTTTCGACTAGCTACTTTTGTTACTACGGTTCTGACTAGCCATTCGTTACGTGCAAACTAGCTACTAGTGGGTAGTTGAGGCAAAAAGTGGATAGGCGTGCAGTCAACCATGGACCCAGGATGAATTATCGACTAGCCACTCCCTGTGGCTGGTTGAAATCCTTTTGTAAAAGCATTTGAAAGTTAATACTTCACATTCCAAAAGTGCACAGTATCAAATCCAAATGTGGTATCATAATAAATTATCGAGTGGCCACTTTTTCATTGGTGCACTATGTACCTTTGATGTTGAAGCGGGAGCTTGGTGTTGAAGTGGTAGGGCACTCGCGCGTTTGCACTCGCCTGCGGACTTAGCAACGGCACTCCGGGGGGGGCACGCTCCGCGGCCTCGTGCCTTACGCTAAGTCCTCGGCTTCGGTGTGACGGGGCACACAGCACTTCTTAACAGAGGAAGCTGGAGTATACAAACTCCAAATGAACAGCCGTTCACGTGTCCCTGGTCAGAAGGGGACGACTTGCTTTGAAACAGAGGTAGATCTAAGACTGAATGCATTTATATGTTGGTACAGATTTGGCTTGCATACAAATCCTAAGTTGTCTATAGTTTGTTCCATACAAAATGTATCTGGTGGCTCTGAGGCCACTTGGCCACTACCCGGGGGAGTAACCGATGGCTACATGACTGATGTAGCCATCCCTGAATAGTGACAGGGTCACTATTCCATGTAACCCCGTTACATCCTACCCCTCTTAGATTCGATCTTATCGACCAATCAGAGGGAGGTTACTTCGGCGACTCACATTTCACTCGCAAAGTGGAAATCCATCGACAACGGCGCGAGCTCCGGCGCCTCGGCTCTCGGGCTTCAAAGAGCAACTGGCGCATCGCCGAGCAAGACGCAGAGTCTCCACATCGACCGGAAGCAAGCCTCCAAAGCGCAGCGCGCGTGCTGCGAAAGCACCTTCGAAAACACGGGCCGCAGAACCGAAGACCAGATCGGCCAAGGCTAGGGACGATTCGTTTGCGCTGAGGGAGACGGCCGAGGAGGCGGTGCGCTCTCGTAGCACCACGCCAGAGGGTAGGCACCTGTGGAGAAGCACCGAATAAGAAGTCCGTCTCGAACGGAAAGTGTTCTCCGAGAAAGGCGGCAGGGTCGGTCGACAGAGATCCCGAATGGAAGATCGACCATCGATCAGCGATCGAGAGACAGGCTGCGTGGGTCAGGCGGGTACTGAAGATCAGCGAAAGATCAAGTGACGCTGGCGCGTCGGGTATCACATATGCAGAGGCAGATTGTGCAGAGGCGGATCGCGCCCTATCGATCCCTGATGGATGTCCAAGATCGGCATAGGCGCAAGCCCCTACTGGAAGCGAACACCGGTGATCCGGAACGACCAAGGACGGAAGTAAGCGGATCGACGGTGAATGACGATGTGCTCAAGTCCTCGATCGAGAGTCGATCGAGATCGTCGATCGGGATCGCTGATCGGGATCGCCGAACGAGATCGGTGATCGGGATCGCTGAACGAGATCGTCGATCGGGATCGCCGAACAGGATCGTTGATCGGGATCGCCGATCGGTCAAGATGGGAAGCACACGAGGGGCGAAGATAGGACAGGAATCCAGTTGTTGTTTAGTTGTAGGATGGTAGACAAGCTGGTAGCAGTAGACAGAGAAGCCAACTAAACATAAATCAGAGCAGAATTTGCACCGAAGAGCACAAGTCCCCTCAAGTCACCAAGTCCCAGGAACTACATTGGCCTCGGCTGACCTCGACACTTTGGACAGTGAACTAGCGGTACGGTTAAGACTGGATTAATACATTGGCCAGCTTGACCTACTCTAGTGATCTATTTCTTGTGTGCGAACCCTCGATCGTCCGGATACTGCTTGGCCGGCGATCGTTCTCCTCTCGATCAACCTCGATCCCGCTATAGGAAGCGGCAAGCAACTCAAGGAAGGAAGGAACACACCCGAAAGGGCAACGACAGGCCTTGGATCGACTCCAGGCCGACCGATCGCAGCGAACAACCCTCGATCGGGACGAATACTCGGACGCAGAGCGAAGATTCCCGCGCTGCTCCCCGGACTATCCCCGCGTCACGCCAAGACATTCGATCTTCACCAAGTGCTGCATCCTCGGAGCCCCGAGAGAGCAGATCCAGCCCGCCGACGGGTACACAAGGTGAGAACAAGTTCAGCCGATCACGGATCGTTGGGGGACCCCCTCCGTTAGTCGGTGTCTGGGCGCTGGTGGGAAGCTCGATCAGGCCTTAACCAGATTTTGGCTGATCCCGCTACACCACAATGGTGCGCGTGCCCGGATCTCTTGGGGACTCCGGATTTCACCGTGAGTCCGCAGAAGATGCGCAAGTGAAGAAAGAACCAGGAGAAGAGGCGTCGTCGAACATCGGATCGACGAAGACGCTGCTGATCAAAACGAGATCCGCGGATCGACAGAGTGCTCGGAGGACTTCTGTCGACGGAATCGAGGGCGATCTGGAAACAGATCTAGAAGAGAAACCTCAACATCCTCCCCAGGTCCCTGCGGGGACCCCGGTGGATCTCGGTGCGAACCGAGATTCACTAACAAAACAAACCAAGGCCGGATCGGACCGATACGCATTCGCAGACTCGCCGATCAGGCTCGATCCCGACTACCTGGACGCGATCGCGGACAAGGCCCAGATCGCGCGAAGGAAACTTGGAGCGCCAGGCATGGACGACGAAGATCCCAGATCGCTGGTGCTCGACTGGTCTGAGGCTGACCTGGAACGTCAGTATCACTTGAAAGAATTTCGGGACTTCTTACGTCAAGATCCCGTCATGATCATCGTGCGGCCAGAGCAGATCGGCGACCCGAAGGGCTCGATCTCGGCCCCCCGGATGACGGACAACAAGTTGACGGCAGTGAAGAACCTGCTCGGGCTGCTGAAGGAGGCCGGCTTGGTGGCTGGAGCCTTTGACGCGAATAACCTCTTCGATCAAGAGCTCGGAGTGATCCAGACGTCGATCCAGACATTAGTCGAAAAGCTGAGACCTCTAGTCGACGTGATCACGAACGATCAGGACACAGTCGCCCCAGATCAAGCGCCGTCAGCTCCAGTGGTGTCGACGCGAGCTGAATCGACAGGATATCGATCATCATCGCCTTACGTCTCGGCAGCCGAACATGTGTCCGACACGTCGTCGGAACCCCAGCGAATGCCGCTCGGTCCTTCCGGATCGGCTATGCTGGACGCTCGATCACGTAGTCAGCGTCAGGAACGTACGCGATCAGGACATCGGAAGCCGAAAACTAAGTCGATCGATCGGACGACCAGCGTGACTGGGGCGGACGAGTCGAACGGCAGTTTGGAAACTTACTTCCAGGCCGCGATGGCCCGCTTCTTGAAGGAACAGCAGAGCACAGTGGCCACACCGGCTCCAGTGACCACAGACCATGTCGGATCACAAGACGTGGAGATGGAATCCGCCGGATCGCCGGATCGAGACGTCTCGCAGTGGGAATATGACCCGGACGACATCGATCTACCGACCTCAGCTCCGGCCGTGGTGGCTACCGCCGCATCGGGGTCCGTCGGGTCTTCACTGATCCAGCGTGTACGGATTTCGGCGATGTCGGATCTTAAGGAGTTCAGCGGCAAAGATCAGGACGAAGATCGCGCCCGATCGTGGATCAGCAAGGTGAAATCGGCCTTCATGCGCGATCAAGCTACGGATAAAGAGAAGTGCCTGACTTTCGCGGATCTGCTGACTGGACCGGCGAAGAACTGGTACCGCCAGCTGGGACGATCGACTCGGAACAAGTGGAGCGATCTGCTTAGGAGTTTCCAGATCCAGTATTGCGGCCTAGGAGTATCGGTGGCTTGGCAGTACTATCACTCTCGCAAGCGATCGGATGAATCGCCGTTGGATTACCCCTATCGACTGAATGTGGCGGCTCTGCGTGCGAGACTGAAGATCAAGGATGGAGATTCCAAGGCCCGTCGAGAACACGTCGAACATTTTATCGAGACACTCCCGATCTGGCCGATCAGTTGACCCTACTTCGGCTCGCAGATGCCGAAGATCTGGAGGAAGTCCTGCGCGCTCGAGAACGCGCGAAGAGCAGACAGAAACGATCTGCCTTCGGATCGAAGTATCGCCAGAAAGCCCCGACCTCTGCTCCGGCCGCTGCCACCAAGCGGGCAGTGCGTGCAGTCCAGATCGCGAACCAAGAGTCTGGATCGGACACGGGATCGGACGGATCGGACTCGGAAGGTGATCTACGTCGCGTCTACCTAGCGTCGGCTGAGGACAAGTCTCGCAACGCGGGGGCGACACGACGAAGCAGGATCGCAGCACCCAAGCGCCGATCGGTCATGACTCACCTCGATCAGACCCAAGATCGCGATCGTCGCCCGATGCATCAGACCGATCGAACCGCTGCTCGCACTGTGGATCACGGAAGCACACGGATCTGGATTGCTGGAGACGTTTGACGTGCGAGAAGTGTGGAAAGCGAGGACATCAGGCGGATCGCTGCCTGTTTGTGTGTCGTGGATGCGGTGAGCTGCACGAGATGGGCAAGTGTCCGATGGAGGAATTCTACAATCAGATCCGTCAATGGTTCAACCCGGTGAAACACGCAGGCATGCTGCCCGCGATCGCCGAGAAGATGTTAAACTAGGACGCTCGCCGGGTTGGAATCCGGTACGAGCCGAGCGTTCTAGGTATTGCATCTATGCATACGTGAACAAGAACACGGTAGATCGAGTAAGTGGACGGACTGATCTACGCGGTAATACATGTGATCTGCATGAGAAATCTGCCGCCAAGGTCTTAAGTCTACACCGATCGGACGACTTCAGACGTTCTGACGCCGAAGTGCCCTTGGATCTCCAGTCTGGAGAAACTCGAGGTTATTGGAAGCAACGCAGACCTGAAGAATGGTTTACGCCAGCTGACGGAGAGTTGACGGCCGAGATCCCGAAACATGATCGCGATCGAAGTCTGCCTCGCGTCAGTGAACACCGCAGATCTGGCGATGTGGTACTCGATCTCCTCCCAGGAGAGACTGGAAACATCATTCGCCGGGTAAATGGTTCCGTCAGGCCAAGATCGCTGGCAAGATCAACAATGAGAAGTCGATCTTACTCTTAGACACCGGCGCCGAGGTGTCCATCGTGGACACCGCCTTTGCTCGTAAGGTGGGGTGCTATGTCGACACGAGTCAGAGCCAGGAATGTGTGGGAATTGGCGAAAGCGTGTACATGACGGAAGGAAAGACCAGGATCAAAATTACGCTGGCAGGATCGCTGGTGTATTTCTTCGATATCTGGGTTGGCGATCTATCAGGACAAGATGCGATCCTGGGTATGGATTTTATGGTCCCGGCGGGGATCCGCCTCGATCTTGCAGACGGCTCCATCTGCCTCCCTGATGAAGTCAAGATCCAACTTAGCGGACGGCGACAACTGTACAACGACAACGTCCGACATGTGTGTGTGGATCAAGGTATGCAGATCGCGATCGGCGATTCGATCGAACTGCCACTCCGAATGAAGGTGACAGATCGCGAGAAGCTATGGGTCACTCGTGGAGATCGCTGGGTGCCGACTGTGGTTCGAGGACCTGGCCGGATCAGGTACCTCCAGGTTACCAACATTAGTGACAAGGACATCGTTCTACACCGGAACGAACGGATCGCCATGTGGTTGGCCGGAGATCGGGTACCCCGGGTGCCAGGGTATGTGTCGATCGGGTCCCGTCGCTACATGGAATAGCAGAACTTGGCCTTCCAAGTCACGACGGAAGAACCGCGAGCTAATGAGGAGGCGTCAGTCATACCACCAGCATCGGCTGTCGAGCGACCGACGTATCCGACACCCCGAGCGATTCTCCGGAGATCCGAAGTCTCCCCGATCGTCGATCGCTCGATTAGTCTACCCGACCCCACAACCGAATCGGGGGCGAGGAGCCCTGATCTGGAGGTAGCTGTTGCCGATATGCTTAGATCAGGGGCGGGTCGCCGCTGGAGAGTGACCGCGTGGCCGAAGAGTCCAGATCGTCCACTTCAACCACTTTAGTTGGAGAACCGACGGACCTACGGTCGGATCCTACAAGGTCGTCGGCCAAATCCTCCGGATCGGAGGGCGAATGCCTTCCTGAGCAGGGACAGGTGCTTGTGGGCTACCGGTCTTCGCCGACCGCCGGTCCAGAGGGCGAAGCGATGGATGACGATAAGCCGCGAGATGATTGCACTGGTGATCTGGAGGAGAACGGTGGAACAATGTCCCCTCACTTGCCATCGGCCGATCAGGTCGACGGTTGTGCCGTCGTACCAGATCTCGGGGGCGGGAGTGCTGATCGGGTACCCCATGTGGCGACCTTAACGGTGGAAGAGTCGAGATCAAGAAGCGACACCACAGTTGACGACATGCCGATGTCGATCGACGGAGGTGATCAGGTGGAAATAGAGACCAAACCCATTGTCAATCGGGGTGATCCTGCTGCCGCTGAACCAGATCGAGACGTTGACGCCGACGATCAAGTCCACTTCCACGAGGGCGGGAGTCTATCAGCAGAAGACGTCGAAGGCGAACTGGCCGTGCTTCCGGAAATTGTGATCTCGACGACGGATGAGGTGATGATCGACGACATCAAGGTGGGAGATCTGGAATTCAACACCCCGGAGGAGATCGATCGACTGCGAAGGAAGATCTGGCATCGGAGGCACCTGCTGATCGGCAAGGGTAACGCACTTCCCCCAGCAGCCAGGGGCGTCACATGTGACATCGACGTCGGCGATGCGAAACCGATCGCCCAACGAGTCCGGAAGGTCGCCCCTCAGTTTGTGGAGAAGGTGTCGGATCTGGTCAAGGGATTGCTGTCAGCCAAAATGATCCGGAAGTCCCGATCACCGTGGGCCTCGCCGATCGTCGTGATCATCAAGAAGAACGGCGTGGATATCCGACTCTGCATCGATTATCGGCTCGTCAACAGTCTGACCCGGCTCATGGTGTATCCAATGCCCCTGATCAACGATCTGTTGGAAGATCTGGACAAGGTGCTCTGGTATTGCTCTTTGGATATGGCTAGTGGATTCTGGGTGGTGACAATGACCGATCGAGCTCGTGCGATCTCGGCCTTTATCACCCACATGGGTCTGTTTGAATGGAATCGGATGCCGTTCGGCCTGAAGAACGCTCCTCAGATCTATCAGCGACTTCTGGATGACGCGTTGTACGGGTTCACCAGAATCCCGCGATCGTCGAACTCGGAAGTCACCACGGACCTGATCGAGTCGGGCGAACCAGAAGATCCGGGGCGTCCGTCAGTGCTAGGCCGCAGATCGTACATCGACGACATTCTGGTGACGGCAGGATCATGGGATGAGCTGTGTGATCGGGTGGATCACCTGTTGGACGCCTGTGACAAGTGGAACCTCTCGATCAGTGTGGAGAAGAGCTCGTGGGGGATGCGCAAGGTGGACTATCTAGGACATCGCGTGTCGAACGATGGACTGGAGGCCAACCCGAAGGACCTCGCGGCTCTGACAGATCTACCGTTCCCTGGATCGCTCCGATCAATGCAGTCTTTCTTGGGCAGTCTTAACTACTACAGCCGTTTCCTGGAGGATTACGCGATCTACGCGGCGATCCTGTATGAACTGCGCGAGGTAGACTTCGCCGAGTTGAAGAAGCGTCCAGATCTGCGCCGGATCATGGACGGTCAAGTGTCGAACTCAGTAGATCGGAACTCGGCAGACCCCGATCGGACACCGCCCGTTCATGGAGACGAGGTTGGCGACGAACGCTGGATCCGTGCTCATCGCGCCTTCTCGACACTGAAGACGAAGATCGCGACGACGCCGATCCTGCGGCATTTCGATCGCGATCGGACGCCAGTGGTGATCTTGTACGCGAGTGACTGGGCGATCTCGGCCGCACTGATGCAGGAACACGACCAGATCTATCACCCTGTTACCTTCGCCAGTCGAACGTTGAAGTCGAATGAACTGAACTACAACGTGGTGGAGAAAGAAGTGCTGGCTCTGTTACGGATCCTAGATCTGAACTAGAACATGCTGGTTGGACGATCGATCCGGGTCCTGACTCGACACTCGACGTTGGCGTGGCTGTTCCGATCACCCGGCCTTCAGGGCCGATTGGGTCAGTGGGCCACACTCCTATCGCCATGGACGTTGGAGATCACGAAGTGCACCAAGGGAGAGGACGAGATATTGGGGGCGATCGCCGCCAGTATTACACCCCGATCGGATGTCGACGACGCGCTGATCGCGATCGCGCCGAAGAAGGAACCCCGGCGGAAGATCCAAGCCCCGATCCCGACTGTACGCGCGGATGAAGAACTGCTGGTGATAAGCTTCGATGGATCCGCCCGCGTCAAGCGAGGTGGGGGCGCGTACAGTGCGATCTTATGGAAGCTGCCCGAGTGGAGTGTGGTGAGAGCACGATCGGGCTATGCCGAGGGGCTGACCGTCAATGAAGCGGAATATCATGGTCTGCTGCTGGGTTTCGACGTCTTGGACGGCATTGATCGAGGCAGGCTGGTGGTCTGCGGTGATTCCAACTTGGTGATCCGGCAAGTGCGAGGTGAGATCGACTGCAAAGCACCCAAGCTGACGTTACTGAAGCAGAAGGTGCTGGATCGGTTACGGAACTGGCCAGATCATGAGCTGTTACATGTGAAACGGGACTGGAACGGCAGCGCAGACAGCTTGGCTAGCGCAGCGCTTCAACGTGAAGGTGGCGTGGTCGTCGAGGATGAGGCCGATCACGTGGATCTGACGACATTGAACCGGCTCGATGAGATCCTGGTTGTCAGATCTGACGAACCGATCGCCCGGCTATCACCGATGACTACTCGATCAAACGCCAGATCGCGACCGAGTCCGACTGTCCTACAGGAAGAATTTGTGCGGGGGCTACGGATCGATCGAATCCGTCGATCGCAAGATGAAGAGACGTGGATCGTGGGCATGAAGAAGTACCTGATGGGAGACGTGGCTGATCTAACGCAGGATGAGGCCCGATCTTATGGCAACATTGCGGCAGACTACGAGATCGATGACAATGATCTGCTGTTCTACTGTTCCCCCTCCAAGAGATCGGAGGCAGATCGAGACGGGCTGATGAGGCTGGTCGCTCCGGAGACGCTGCATCAGGATATCCTGCACCACTACCACTCTACTGTGGAAGGTGGTCACCAAGGGATCGGACGTACCTATCAGCGGATCCGCGATCACTTTCACTGGAGAGGTCTCTTCAGGAGTGTGCAAAAGTATGTCGGAGAGTGTGTCGACTGTGAGACCGGCAAAGGGCGACCCACGATCAGGGGTGAGTCGCCAGGGAACATCCAGGCGACGTACCCGTTCCAGATCATAGCGATGGATCACATACCTTCGCTGCCCAAGTCGTACAAAGGCAACACCGAACTGCTGATCTGGGTCGATCTGTTCACGGGATACGTGATCGCGAAGGCCAGCTCTTCTCGAACGGCGCAGACGATCGCCGAATCCTACGAAGAGTGTGTGTTCCGGCGGTTCGGTGCCAGCGAGGTGATCAGGCATGATCGCGAACCGGGATTTATGGCTGACTTCTTCCGCGCCTTTAATAAGATCCTAGGTATGCGTCAGCGAGCGACGATGGCATATCGACCCCAAGCGAACGGTACTGCGGAGGGAATGGTGCAGACGGCGACGAGAGCCCTGAAGATGTTCGTGGAAGATCTGGATCAGAGGGATTGGGATGAGTACGCCGAGCGATTGACCTTCGCGATCAATACGGCTCATGATCGCGTTCGAGGAGACTCTCCTTTTTATCTGGTACATGGCTGGGATCCTCGATCGACGCTGGAAGCGACGATCCCTTTGGGTAGTACCCGAACCCAGGATCGGAATCCGCGACGGTGGCGTTATCGGATCCAGAGGCACTATGATCAGGCTCGAAGTCAGGTGAATGCTCGTCTACGCGAGGCGATCGCGGATCGAGCCGATCAACACAACGAAGAGGTTCGACCGCACTCGATCGAGGCTGGATCCCAGGTGTGGCTGTACTTGGACCGTGTGAAGGAGGGGTACGCCCGGAAGCTAGCTCACTTGTGGCATGGCCCGTTCCGTGTGGCCGAGAAGGTGAACGAGTACACGGTGAAGCTTCAGATCGCTGGCACAGACTATCACCTGTTCCCGATCGTGCATGTCTCGAAGCTGAAGTTGGTCAGAGACTTCCCCGATCGACCGCGGATCGAGCTCACGGTGGACGAGGCAGATCGACTCGATTTCGACGAGATCCTACTTCCGGAGGACAGCTGGGCTCCAGATCGAGATGCGAACGAGTATGAAGTGGAGAAGATCACGGATATGCGAACGGGTCGAAGGACACGGTACGGCCGGACGTATCGAGAATTCCTGGTACACTGGAAGGGTTACGACGATCCTGACTGGATCGACGAAGCGGATCTCAACTGTGGAGCTTTATTGCACGAGTTCCTTCGAGATCGTGTGAACCGGAACCGATTCAACGCGATGCAGTCTCACGAGGAGGAGTGAGATCGGACCGCCAGGGCGAGCCGGTCGCCTTGGTGAGCGAGATTGGTGGCGGATCGACGGGGAGGCCGTCGATCGGAGGAAAGGGTGGTATATGAATGTGTATGTGTGTGAAGGTGCAGATCGTGAGATTATGGAGTCGCTGAGAGGTGGATCGATGGAAGGTCCGGATTAATCATGTCGGGTAAGGAGTGGATCGACACAGGGCTGTGATGCCCAGCGCAAGAAACGAGATGTTACAATGGGAAGGGTGGATCTGGAATGGTGGAATGGCTATTGAAGCAGATCAACTTCTGAATGACTATGAATTTGAGTGGGCTGGCCGATCGACACGTCGGTCACTAGATCTGATCGCGTAAGCTAAACTGGTATCACGAACGCTAGATCACGGCTGCTGGGCACCGATGTTGGGGTTGAACTTGTTGCGAAGACGTGGGATCCGCCTGGCAGGGTGGTCTTGAGGGTGATCGCGGTACTGGTTTCGCCAGGGATCGTGCGTGTCAGCCTCGATCAGGGCAGCCCGGAGGTCGGTCGGCTCACCCTGATGCTGGGTGGGGTCGTTGGCGTTGGCTGCGCGAGACACCACCCCGGGGTACCAAGTCACCGAGTCTCGCGGACGCACCGGAAGGTGCAAGAAGAATGGATCCAACAACAGATCGATGTCAGCCCACATCGCTCTCATCATCGGCAACGTCGTGTCCAACCATTGGCGCCACCGATCGCCGAGGCGGATCCGCCGGGTTCGACGTTCGGCATGGTACTGTTGGATGACCGGATCCTGACGCTGTCCACGGGTGATCGGGAGGTAATGAGTTGTTTCCCAGAAGGCCTGACGATGCTGCTCTTCGAGCTGTAGGTAGGCGGTGGCGATCCGACCCAGCGGAGTTGCGGCGCCTCGATGGAGTGCCAGATCAAATGTCAGTGGATCTCGCGGGTTCTGGAGGGCCTCCCAAGGGCGATCGGCCAGGAGTGCGGTGATGTTCGGCCCGGTGATCAAGTCGTCCCGGTAACCGATCCCGGCCGCAGGCTGCCGAGCACCGCGAACCGCGGCTGGGAAGAGCCAATTTGCAGGCAGGAGCAGGTGGTGGGTCAATGTCGACAAGATCATGCCGGTGATCTGCAGCTGATGTAGCAGTCCCACGGGCCACGGATCCACGTCACCTGGAGTGAGTGCCCGGGGTGCGTTGAAGCCCGGGATCATGGTGCCGATCGGGAACAGTGGCGGAATCAGAGGCTGGCGTCCGGGCGATCCCGGCGGAGATCTGGGCGGCGATCCCGGAGGCGATCCCGGAGGCGATCCTGGAGGCGACCTTGGGGGCGACCGGGACCGCGCCGATCCGGTTCGAGAGTGTATCGAGATGACTGACGGCGATCGTGAACGGATCGGCGGAGTACGGGCCCGAGCTGGCGAAGCGGTTTGACGACGCCGAGCCTCAGCCCGGGATCGAGCCAACGCGGCGAGGGACTCCTGATCCGTGCCCTCAGACTCGGATTCTTCCTCGTCAGAACCGGATTCGGCCGACGACGAGCTTTTCCGTGACTGGCCAGCGCTCGCACCACGAGCTGGGCTCGACTCTTCTTGATCCGGCTCCTCCTCTTCTTGATCCGGCTCCTCCTCCTCGTGATCCGACTCCTCTTCCTCGTGATCCGACTCCTCCTCTTCATGATCCGACTCCTCCTCTTCATGTTGATCGTCGGGCTTACGGCGGTCGGACGGTAGCTGGCTCTCCGCGGACGGTCCTTGGTCATGATCCGGCAGCGAGAAGGCCGGCGACGGAGAACGAGGGCGATCCCCGACTCGGCGATCGGCTGCGTGATGGAGGCACCGATCGTGAACGCTTGGGGGCCGCGGAGTGCGATCGGGTGATCCGGAAGGACTACGACTGCGGCGAGCAGGTGTGAGCGGTCTACGCTGGCGTAGTGCGATCCAGCGTGTTACGCTGGATAGGGTGTCCGCGATGGGCTCGAGATCCTCGCTGGATCGATCGTTGACACGCCGGAGCAGGGCGTAGGCGTCTTGGACGTCGACGAAGTGGGCGTCCTGTGCACGGATCACTTGCTGCGCACTTTCGACGCATGCACCTGCAGCACGACGATCGCGTCAGAGATGATCAACGAGAGAACTAGGGCTACGGAATCTACGTACGGAGATCGGCGTTTTCCCGAAGCGCGACGTCGCGATCTTGATTAGCCCGATCGAGGGCGGCACGGGCCGTACGTAGTTCCCCCTCCGTCCGGTTGAGGTCGGCTTGCAGCCGATCGACATCAGGGTGGGGGCAGACCGGGGCGGAGAGGCCGATCGGGCCCGAGAGCTGGCCGGCGAGGACGGGCTTCGTTGGGCCAGCGCCGCCTCAGCCGTCTGAAGCGCCGCCTGCACGCGATCGAGGCTGCCTCGCGTCGTGTCTAACTCCCACTGCAACATGTCTAGACCATGTGCCTGACGTGTGATCTGCGACCGGAGATCGGAGATGTCCGTGGCGGCGAGGCCTAGCTGATGGTCGAAGCGGTCCCGAGTGGCGATCGCGTCGGCGAGTTCGTCTTGGGTGCGTGTCAACCGACGATCCATGTCCTGAATCTCAGCGGTTTGTTGAGCGATCTGGTCTCGGAGATCCTGGATCAGCTGCGGTCCTTGGCCTTGGGCGCTCTGCTGGAGGTCACTCACTTCGGTCCGAAGGCGGCGGATCTCGTCCTCCTGGGACCCGCGGTAGTGCTCGAGGTCCTGTAGGTTCGCCGTTAGCTCGCGGACAGTGTCGTCCAGGCATGCCCGATCGCGGATCATGGTGGATCGAGAAGCGTAGGCAAGCGTCAGCTCCTCCTCCAGCCGGGCGATCCGGCGGGCAGCGTCCGGAGAAGCCGCAGCCCGTCGAGAAGCCGTTGAACGGGTCGATCGAGGTGTCGAGTGGGCTGATCGAGGCGAGCCGGGCGGAGACCCGTCACCCTCCGACGGTGGGGGTGGCTGTGCGGGAGGACCGGACGGTGGCGTGCTCATCGTGTGTGATCTGCGCGGGAGCCGGCGGATTGAGGAATGAACGGGGACACGCTGTCCGGAGTGAGCCGCCGTGTGACACAACTTCCGGACAGGGGGCGGATGTGGAGAAGCACCGAATAAGAAATCCGTCTCGAACGGAAAGTGTTCTCCGAGAAAGGCGGCAGGGTCGGTCGACAGAGATCCCGAATGGAAGATCGACCATCGATCAGCGATCGAGAGACAGGCTGCGTGGGTCAGGCGGGTACTGAAGATCAGCGAAAGATCAAGTGACGCTGGCGCGTCGGGTATCACATATGCAGAGGCAGATTGTGCAGAGGCGGATCGCGCCCTATCGATCCCTGATGGATGTCCAAGATCGGCATAGGCGCAAGCCCCTACTGGAAGCGAACACCGGTGATCCGGAACGACCAAGGACGGAAGTAAGCGGATCGACGGTGAATGACGATGTGCTCAAGTCCTCGATCGAGAGTCGATCGAGATCGTCGATCGGGATCGCTGATCGGGATCGCCGAACGAGATCGGTGATCGGGATCGCTGAACGAGATCGTCGATCGGGATCGCCGAACAGGATCGTTGATCGGGATCGCCGATCGGTCAAGATGGGAAGCACACGAGGGGCGAAGATAGGACAGGAATCCAGTTGTTGTTTAGTTGTAGGATGGTAGACAAGCTGGTAGCAGTAGACAGAGAAGCCAACTAAACATAAATCAGAGCAGAATTTGCACCGAAGAGCACAAGTCCCCTCAAGTCACCAAGTCCCAGGAACTACATTGGCCTCGGCTGACCTCGACACTTTGGACAGTGAACTAGCGGTACGGTTAAGACTGGATTAATACATTGGCCAGCTTGACCTACTCTAGTGATCTATTTCTTGTGTGCGAACCCTCGATCGTCCGGATCCAGCCCGCCGACGGGTACACAAGGTGAGAACAAGTTCAGCCGATCACGGATCGTTGGGGGACCCCCTCCGTTAGTCGGTGTCTGGGCGCTGGTGGGAAGCTCGATCAGGCCTTAACCAGATTTTGGCTGATCCCGCTACACCACACACCGGTCTCGGAGTCGGAGCAAGCCTCCCGAGGCCGCGCCAAGTTGTGAGGGAAGCTCCCAGCCCCAGTCGGGGCGGGCCAAGCCGGCCTTCGCACTGGTCGGCCAGCATCGAGAACTGCACGACGCTTGTGCATTCCGGTGGGAGCTCACCCGAGGGCAGCGAGAACACAGCTAAAGACGAAGCGCTGGCGGCGAGCAGCGCGCACAGCTCTCCACTCTTCCCAAAGGCTCCGTCCAAGAAGGGGTCGAGGACGTCGAGTCCAGCGCCGGCGCCGGCGACGCCAAGCGGGCGGAGGAAGACGACGACGTCATGGCCGCGACGGAAGACATGGCCGAGAAGTCGCCGAGCGACGCGGGCTCCGAGCCCAAGGCGGTGTCGCCACCCAAGCGTCTGACGCTGGCACAGGGTCGTGAACGTGCCCAAGCGTCGAAGGCGACAGCCGCCGCGAAGGCCAAAGATGCGTGCGAAGAAGCGTTCCGCTTCCAGGTCGCCCAGCCCCGGACCAAGAACCCACTTGTTCAGCGACTCGGAGGACGAGGAGGGTGCCGTCCATGAGCCCAGAGAGCATTCCAATGACCTCGACGAGCTGCAGGAGTGATACCACACCGCTCGCTCGGGCACGCATACCAGGCAGTCGTCTGCCGCGACTGCTGTTGAGTCTTCTTCTGGCGGGGGAGCCACGCATCCGCCGGGCTGCTTCCCGCCCGAGCCTGGCACCGGAGCGCCTGCGCTGTTGAAGAAGCTCTCGGCTCCTCGTGGCCTTGTCGGCTGGTACACCTCAAGGGGTTCCTATGAGCGTGCACTCGTTGAGAAGGAGCCACTCTTCCTTGGCGACGTTGAAGTCGCCCGGTGTGTGCTACTAGCACCACACAAGCTCACACTGAAGGAGTTCACCACGCTTCGCAAGAAGCCGGAGGACAAGGGTGGACTCCATCATGTGTGGGGTTTCCCCTGGGACCTGGAGCGAGGTGGAAGACCTCTTCTGGCGCTACGTACAGCGCAAGGGGTATTCCGACCAAGAGTTCAACGAACTCCGTGAGGACCGCACTCTGTCCGCAATCCTGGACTTGCTCGAGCTCCGCATCGAGTTCGCTCAACTCGTGAGCGACCGCATGCTCCGCTCGAAGATGGACGAACTCAAGAAAGAGGCGAAAGCCAAAGCTCGTGACGAGCGTGGGCGCGGTACGACTACGTCTGCTACCGTGCACCGGCCAAGAAGCCAAGGACTACTTACGAAGCTGCCGCTGCTTCTCGTCCGAGATCGCGGCAGCCTTCGGGCAGGCTGCCTGGAGCTGTTCCACAGGCTCCCACGAGTTATCCGACTCCGGGTAACCTCGCCACTACACGAGCAGCTGGCGCTTGCCATGGAGACGCGGCTCCTGGACGACTCGTTCCACATGGTAGTGGATCTGCCCACTACGGTCAAGGAAGACCGGCGGAGGCGCACGACCATGGCTACAAGCCTGAGGCAACGCAGCCGCATGCTGGAGCCCCGGGTCAGGTAGTGGCCCTGCAGCAAGAGGAGATTCGTCTTCTCCGGGAGCGCGTGTACGCCCTTGAGATCATGCTTGGCGTCGGCAGGCTGCCTCTCGTGCCGGCCAGCCTGGTGCCGTGGAGCCGCTCCGTGCGGATGTTCATTCGCGGTTTCGGGAGACTCGCGAGCTGTATGGTCGAGTGGACCGTCGGACCAACGTGACGTCCTTGGAGTCACTACGGATTGAGATTGCTGACCTTCGGGCCAATCTCCGTTGCCCCATGTCGTATCCGGAGCCGGCTCATTATTATCAGACCCCATATGGCCATGGCTATGCAAGCCCTGCGTACGACTCTCCGACGTACGCCTCGTCTTCGTCGTCTTAGAACCAGCGAGCGTACCAGGCGCCGTACCGAAACCCGACGCCGCGCTTTCGAGGAGGTGCGGTCGTCTCCGCCTGGGTACCCACCGCTTCCTGCGGGGTATCCTTGGCCTGAGGGTCAAGGTACCTCTTCTAATGGCCAACGTAGAACGTCGGGTGAGTCGTCATCGACTTAGGCAAGTCTATCGTGTAAGCCGCGCCGTGACGGCTGAGGACCGCGAAGGGTTCAATGAAGCGGTGCTTCAGCTTGTTGCTCTCGACCGAGCTAACTGTGTTCAGCGGTATCTAGGAGAACTGAATTCCCAACCTTAAACACGTTCATGTTTCCTCTTCCATTTCTGTCAGAGTACTCCTTCTGTTTGTCTTGGGCTTGAGCCATGGGGTCTCTCACCCTGCTGATCATGTTCAGCCTGTCGTCGACAAACAAGGACAATTGCTTCCGCAAGGCGGCTGGACTCACATCCAAGACCTGGGAGAAAAGGGTTTTCCGAGCCTCTCTCACACTAACGACAGAAGCCCCGCTGCTTTCGCGTAGTGTGAGCGGCACCGGAGGGTGGCGCAACCCGTTAAGGTAAAAGGGCGTAAAGTCCGTCGATGTATGCACCGCATTGTTGAGTGCGAACTCAACCATGGGCAAGCGATCGACCCAAGAGCGGGACATCTCCGCGCAGATACGGCGGAGCGTGTCCTCGGGCATGTCGCTATGCACGTTACGCGATCACTTCAACAGATTTGCTTACAATTTTCCCCCGGGTTCGGACTCGAGACGCGTCTTTGTAGGCGCATGAACGGAACCAAACCTTGCCGCCGTTCCGTATCGGTAGCTCATTTCTCAAAACGCTGACAAGCACTCGTGTCTCCAATATCGTGGTCGCGCCATGACCAACGTGGGCACCATTCATGAGGCCCCCGGCTTGCCCGACCCGTCCAAGGCCGTCGTTATGCCTCCTGCACGAGACCCCTGACATGGCTGGCATGGACGCCACGCCCGAGGCCGCCGAGATGCCCGAGCCCACCGCCAAGCCCTTTACGGTCGTCATGCCCGATGTCACCATCATGCCCGACTCCGACGCCACGCCCGAGGCCACCGCCATGCCCGACACGGTCGTCATGCCCGATGCCGCCGCCACACCCGACACAGACGACGTGTCCAAGGACACCACTATACCCAAGGCCGCCGACATGTCTGAAGCGGCCGCAATGCTTGTTGTGAGGCGAGGCGGGTGAACGCCTTTATCGTCCAGGGGTGTATAGCGCGCTATGCCGGACCGAATGAAATTCGGGTTCGAGTACCAGAGATTGTCCACGCGATAAGCAGTCCACGGGACACCGAATGACCCGGGCCTGAAACCGCTTGGACGCACCGAATCGCACTGATGCGGTCCGGCGTTTGGCGTGTGTCCTTGTGTCAACCCCTATAGGTATCGTTTACCTTTGGCGGACCGGATTTCACCGAAGTGAGTTGTCGCAATACAGAATAAAGTCTGCTGGGTGTGTTCCTGAGATAAACCACACCGAATGAACAGAGGGTCAGACCGAATGGAAGGGATCACTGTCAGATCCGTAATTCAGACCAACCAACCACACAGAAATACAATGCCGAGCTAAACGTCACAAAATATACAGCCACCACTTATTCTTTGAGACCCTTGGGTGGGGTGTCTATACACCAGTCAACTTCGGAGCCGTCACCCAAGGCACTGGTCAGCCCTGGATGCACACTCACTTACGCGCACCACCCTCACAGAATGAGGGAACAATACAAAATATAATTCAGTCCTATCACACAGTAGTCGATCAATTCGGTCTGGGGGGTGACTACCTCAACCACCAAAGACACACAGTAGGGAATATGAAATGGATGCCCGGTTAGGACACGCAAATAGGAAATGAAGCTCTCACAGGTCACTCCAGGGCGCGAAACCCCAGTCACTGCCGACCTCGCCTTGGTACCTTTGAGTCCCCACTACACCGATGCTCGCTACACCGGTGAGGCCTTGGAAGCGTCCCTAAACGTACTTAGACCGCGCGCAGGCAGTCTCCCGGAGGGCTCTTGAAGACGAGAAAGTCGAGGCTCTACTGCTGTCCTCGGGCGCCAGAATCGTCCGCGTGTTCTTCGGCAAATTGGTTTCTGTTTAGATCTTACGTTTGGCTAGCTATCTTCTGTCACTTTGCTGACTTAATGTAGGCTTCACTATGCTTCGCTTGTCTTGAGTATGCTTGGGCTTCTTGGCAGTGCTTCAGTATGTTCGTCTTGTTTTCGGTATGCGGAGACTTGTTGACGGCGACACTTCTCCGGGTACACTCATCATATGATGACAGAGGTACCTGGATACACCGTCTCTTCGTCTTGGAACTGGACTTCTCCCTTGGATGTGCGGCCCATTCGGTACCGCACGTGGGCCTTGGTGGATCTTGGTCTCATCCGGTCGGGATCGACGCCGCTGCGTAAGTGCACGCGGCGCGCACTAGACTTGTTCTTGGTGCGTCGACATCCAGTGTGGGCACGGTGGCCGGACCGAATGAACGATCTGGTCCGTCCCCATCCGGTGCGGCACTTCTCCATTCTGTATGCCATCACCGGGTGCACCACGATCCGGTCCGGACAACACGAGGCTTCATCCAGCGAGGTCTTGCGTGCGCATGATCATGTCTGGTGGGGTAGATTCAGTGGGGTAGCCCGGCAACTTGACTTGAGCCAATGCAGGCAGTGACCAGGATACGTTCACTGGTCACACTTTCACGCCTTGGGCCTATCCTACAGTTAGGGAAGTCGGCGGACGGACAGGATGCGTGATTCCGCACCGAATATGAGCGCTCATCCGGTGGGCGCATCTCCAATCCTGTGAGCCCATACTTACTGCAAGTGCCAGGTCCCACCAAATCTCCATACACATCCACAATCCACACGTCACACTCGTCTCTACCGGATCTCCGCCTCATGCGACCAATCCCACCTCACCATAGGGTCCACTTATCCATGGGGTCGGACATGGGTGCAGATAAAAATCTGTTTCCACATCGTGTCAGTTGCCCGAGGGCGCCGCCATGCCCGACACGGACGTCATGCCCGATGCCGCCGCCACGACCGACACGGACGTCATGCCCGAGGCCACCACCATACCCACGGATACCCCCATGTCCGAGACCACCAACATGCCGATACGGACGCCATGGGTGCGAATCCCGATATGGCCGACACCGTCGCCAGGCTGGCGGCCCCCGACAAGTTCGAAATGCGACTCCAGCCCAGCACGTACAGTCGTACACACGGGTTTGAGCAAACCCCAAAGTACTCCATGCTACCATTCCAGTATGACCGGTACTCTTGAGGCTCTCGACCAGCCTGACACGGACTCAGTATCCGCGGGCTGACTCGAACTCCATGACCCCGTGCCCCGTCCGCCCGACGGAGACGCCAGGTCGATTCGCCACCAGAGGAACATGCTGGTGATCGAATGAGTTTCATGCCAGTTTGAGCTAATACTTTAGATTTGTGGAGTGACAGAACAATATACCCATTTATTTGCATTGATCTATAATGAAACGAAGACAAACATCTCAATGTTGCCATATCGGAGTCAACATAAAGTCCATACAAAACCCTAGTCAAACATACTAATGTCTTCTCATGACAACCTCTGTACTAAAATCAAGACAGGCGTGCCAATGTTGACAAGTCAGCGAAGCAACGTTGACAAGGTTGACCATACAAAAGCCAATACACATAACCACGCGGCCACAATCAACGCTGCTCCATAAGCTCACGCCAAACCAAAATCAAACTTGTTTCCATTGCCTTCAGGCCGAGCCTTATTTATCGATAAGCAGCCAGATATGTCAATCAGGACCGTCATGTTATTATTTTCGTGTGGTATCAAGCAGAGCTACTGGCGCAGCATGTTTGCCCGGGCGCGTCCAACGCCATAGATCGGAAGAAGCACCGTGGGCATATCCATTTCTGGAGCTCTACTTTAGACGCCAGCATCAGCGGCGGTACGATGGGATACCCACCACATCCAACACAACTAAATGCAGTATTTGCCTGGTCAATACAAGAAGCTAAGACCATCCGCGCTGCGCAAAATATATCTATGTGCCTTGCAATTTCCTGTGATCACATCTACTAGCTCTCAGCGCCTGATAAACGTCATGCGTCTAGAAAAGGTATGATCTTCTGCCCCACCCGCTCATGCGAAAAGTACTTCGTGAAAGTATGGTCAGAATTGTCCACTGCACGACGCATACCCAAGACAACCCCCATACGGCATGGGGCCTTAGTCAAAACTAGCAGGTGTGCTCTAAAACCTATGACCTGTGAGTGCCTACTACACGAGCGACGCTATGATCACATTACTGGTGATGATAATCCGCAGTCTACCTCTCGCTATTTTTTTTAAAAAAAAAAAACATTAGGTTGAAGCGCTTAATTGTGGCGCTCATGTTGCACTTTTCAAACCTAAAACCACGCGTAACACCCAATCAAGGCGCGAACGAGTTCGCGCACGCGAATCGGCCTACCACGCACGAAATCGGAAAAGCAATTTGATTGGTCGGAACCAAGTCGGCGGGATCTTGAAAGGTCGCCACGGCTGTACGGCTAGAACCGGCATGCAGCGGGGCTGCCGTAGCTTTAGCGTCAGAGGAAGATGTAACAGACTCACAGAGTCGCGGCTAAAGATAGCCCGTTCTAATACCAGAACGCACGAGTCCGTACTCCCTACGGACTCCAAGAGTCAACCCTTAGCTCTTAGCTGTGAATCTTCAAACTGAATGTATTTCTCTTTATCGCGGCAGAGCCGCCTTCGGTGTAAATGTATCTGGTTCACTATCTAGCATAGTGAGCCCTAGTCATATGCATAATCTGTGGCTCTGAAGCCATGTACTGATTCTCCTACTGAAATACGTTACAGAGTGTGCACCACACAAGCCTGTGTGTGCCACACTTCGTAACCCTTCGGGTAACATTCGTGTAACCCCGTTACACCCTCCCCCACCAAACCGTGGACACGGGTGTTCACGCTTAACGGTCAACGACCGGGTCTTGTTCCGTCAAGCCTCCTTCTCAAACGAGTCAATCCACATCGTGTGGACGCCTCTGAGAACTTCTCGGCGCAACGCGCCCTTACATGACTTCAAGTCATAACGCCTTTTGGTCTTTCGACCGCAGAAACTCTCTCGCAAGGTCCGCCTCGGAGCCTCGCTCCTCTCGCGCTTCGGCACCTCGTGCCTGCGAACTCCCAAGCCCCCGGCGCAGGTGCGCACACCGACCGCGCCTCCCAGGCTCTCGGTCTCTCAGTACTTCGCGGCGCAACGCCTCAAGCAACGCTCGCGGCGAGCACGCCCCAGCTCCTCGAGCACTAGCCCATCCGACCATGGACCTCAAAGATCTCTTCGGAGATGAGATGAGGAGGAGGGCGAGGTGGACTACAGCGAGTCCGATGTCGGCTCTCCGAGCCATGAGGGTGAAGCAGCGTCCCCACAACGCTCCCCGAACCGCCGCGACGCTTCGCCCACGTCGCCGGCACAACGCGGAGGTGGCACGTCGGCCACAGTTGGCTCGTCGAGCTCCCGCGACCAAGAGCGCCGCGCGCGAGCGTCTCCTGCGCGCTCGTCGAGCCATCCCTCCACTGAGCGCACTGCGCTGTCGAGGAGGAGCCGCGGCCACCGCTGCGCACTCCAAATCCGTTCCCTGAACGCTCTTCCGGGCTCCGCGAGCTGCGCGAGCTCACTGAGTCACGGTACCCTCCGCCTCGTGCGGGGAAGTGCCCTTGGGCCCCGTCATCTCCAACCCTTTGGACGAGGCTCAATCCGAGCAGGTTGCGGCGCAGCTGGCCTCCATGCGCTCCCAGCGCCCCGAGTTGCGGCCCCTGCTGAACCCCTGCACCGCCGAGTACTGCTTTCGGCCTCGTGACCCCGCGGAGGCATGCCGCCAGGCGTTCCAGCCGACGCTGGCTCAGCATGTCATTGGGCCTGCGGCCCGTACTCCGGAGGAGATCGCTCTTCGAACGTCTCTACGACAGCGACTCTTGACTCCACAGTCTACGACTGTCTCCGAGTACCGCGAGCGGTTGCGCCTGCAAGGCAAGGGGTTGTCCGTGCCCGCAATGCGGACGTACCCTGTGGTGCTCAGCCCGGGCGAAAGTCTGATCGAACACGAGGCTCAGTTCGAGCTCTGGGCTGAGAAGAAGAAGAAGCTTAGCTCCATGGATGCTCTTCGAGCTAGCTTCAGCGAAGTGGATGTTCGTATCGAACGCAAGCTCCGCTTCGACTTTGCGAAGATCCAAGCCAAACGCAGCCTCTCGGCTAACGCTCAGCCGCAGACCCATTCTAGCGCTGCGCGCTTCGCTCCTTTGAGCCCTCCAGTCGCTCCTACCCGTGAGGGAGTGAGCGCTGTGGCTCAGGGCCAACCCCGGAGCAATGTGGCTGACCCAGCAGCTCCCCAGCCTATTGCCGGGAAGCGCGGGACGGCCGGCATGCCGGCCTCGAGCCCACGGGGCGCTGGTGATCAAGCCGATCAAAAGCGTCCACGACGTCTGGGCAGTCTTGGCGAAGGGGCACCTCAAACTCCCATGAGTTCTCTGAGTGTGGGTACCCTCGCCACTTCACCAGATACTGGTTTTGACCCCGGCACCGCCGCTTCGCCAGCAGGCGCTCCACATGGTAGTGAAGGTTCCCTTGCTCATCGAGCAGCGCCGGTGGAGGACGCGCCAAGCCGCCTCGCGACGTATGATGAGTTGTACGAGGCTCGGCAACAGACGACTCGTCTTCGGGACCATGTCCAGGATGTCGATGCGCGTCTCGCGCGTACTGCCACGGAGCTCGACGAGCTTGCTCGAGACTTGAGCTGGGTTCAAGTGCCTCGCGAGGTCTGGGACCGGCTCCGACACTTGGAGAGCTGGGTGCAGTACTATGGCGATCGCGACGACCGTCGTAGCCAGGAGCTCTCCGAGCTTCGACGTCAGCAGGCTGCATTGCAGGGTCAGATTGACCTTCTGGCCCGCATGCAGGGCCCGCCCGCTGCGGTTCCTGCGCCGGGGCCCCTGTGCCTGCGGCACTTCCGACTCCGACTCTGCCCTCAGGGCTCGCGGCACCGCCGATGCCGAGCCTTCCGCCTGTGCCTGCAGCGCCTGCGATGATGGTCGCGTCTGCGACGCCTGCGACTGCGTCCTCGACGCTCGCGACCTCCGCGCCTGCGACCTCGTCGCCCTCGGTGCCTCCATTTGCACCTGCGTCGGGTCATGGTACGGCTTGAGCAAGCCCACGTAGAAGACGGGGTGCGTCCGCATCTTCTTCGGAAGATTGAGCGTGTACGCAAGGCCCTTCCTGGCCACGACCTTGAAAAGTCCAATGAAGCGCGGGCGCAACTTCGTCTTGAAGACAGCGGACACTGCATGTGTAGGTAGGTTCTTAGCATTTAGCAATACCAGGTCCCCGATCTCATAACTGTCAACATTGCCTCTGCCTCTAGCATCTGCATCTTCCTTTTGCTTGTCTTGGCTCTCAGCCATTGCGTCACGCACGTGTCTTAAGACACTCAAGCGCGTCGACAAGAAAGTGTCAACCTGTTTACGAACAGTAGCCGGGCTGACATCAGCTAGCCGATCAGCTAAATCGGCTTCCTCTCCCCCACCAAGCCCGAGGCCACCACGTGGCGGCGTCAGCGGGACGCGGGGATGAGACAAGCTGTTCACGTAGAACGGCGTGTAGCCGGTCGAGGCATGCACGGCGTTATTCAACGCAAACTCAACGAGTGGCAGCATAGCGCTCCAACGCTTCGGCGTCTCAGCGCTAATGCTGCGGAGCACGTCCTCGACGACGCGATTCACTCGCTCCGTCTGACCATCGGTCTGCGGGTGATCCGCCGTGGACATGTCCAGCTTGGTGCCAAGCACCGCAAAGACCGCGCTCCAGAAGTTACCCGTGAAGCGGGGGTCTCGGTCCGAGACAATCGACTCAGGGAGTCCGTGTTGTCGAACCACTCGGTCCAAGAACAGCGTTGCTGTACCCTTACCATCGATGGTATCTGGCACAGCCGCAATGTGAGCCATCTTGCTCAGTCGGTCTACAAAGACCACGACTCCAGTGTTGCCCGCCGCATCCGCCGGCAGGCCAAACACAAAGTCCATACTCATGGATTGCCAACAGCCCGAAGGGACAGGCAAGCTTGCCAACGGGGCTGCAGCATGGGGTGACGACTTCACTCGCTGACACGTCTCGCACGTGCGCACATAAGTGCTCGTCCACTTGTACATCTTCGGCCACCAGTAGGGGGTGCTCACCGAGCTGTAGGTCTTCTCACGGCCAAGATGGCCAGCCACCGGCGTGTCGTGGGCCTCATAGAGGATACGATACTTCAGGTCCTCATCATGAGGAATGACCACGCGTGGCGTGTCCTCGGAGCCAGTACTGTAGAACAGCAGGCCACCATCGAGGGTGTAGCGATGCAAACGCGCGCGCACTCGCGCCGACAATTCAATGTCCGAGTCTTGAAACTCCTTGCTCCCGAGAGCCTTCAGCAACGCGACACAAGTGTCATCCTTGGCATAAGCCGTTCGGATCAGATCCGGTAATGACGAAGTCACGGTCGTTACATGAGCCAGCTCATAATCCGGCCTGCGCGACAGCGCGTCCGCGAGGACATTCTGCCTGCCAGGCTTGTACTTCACCTCGAAGTTGTACTCCGCGAAGAAGGACAGCCAACGGGCCATCCTTTGCGAGAGATGAGGCGACTGAGTCGCAGTGCGTAACGACGCGTGATCCGTGTAAATCACGAACGGCTGAGAGCCCAACAGGTGAACCCTGAACTTGACGAGCGCATACTTCATCGCAAGTAGCTCTTTGTCATGGACAGGATAGTTCTTCTCGGAAGCCTTCAGCTGACGAGATTCGAACGCAACCACGCGCTCGCGCCCCTCGGCGTCTGCTTGTAGCAGGGCACAGCCGATGGCAAAGTCCGAGGCGTCACAGACGACACTAAACGGACGAGCGGGGTCTGGCAAAGCCAGAATAGGCGCATGAAGGAGACTATCCTTAATTGCCGCAAACGCATCTTGATGCTCGGTGTTCCAACACCACTCCGCGTCCTTCTTCAGGAGATTGGAGAGTGGCCGAGCCATCTCAGCGTAGTTCTCGCTGTACTTGTGCAAGTAATTGGGCAAGCCAAGCCACTTGTGAAGATCCTTCTGGTTCTGGGGAACCGGCCAGTCAACAATGGCCTTGACCTTGACCGGGTCGGCCCTCAGGCCACGCTTCCCGATGAAGCACCCTAAGAAGGGAATCTCTTCTGCTCCGAAGATGCATTTGTCAATGTTGGCATACAACTTGTTTTGACGCATGCACTCGAGCACAGCACGCAGGTGCTCGACATGGTTCTCCATATCAGTATTCCCGTGCTCCGCACGACTGTGGACAAAGATGTCATCGAAGTACGTCTGCGCGTACGCCCGATGGGGCCGGAAGAGCTGCGTCACAAGACGATTGAACGTCGCTGGCGCGTTCGAAAGCCCTTGGGGCATCACCAACCACTCCCAGAGCATGCCGCTCGGAGTACTCACCGCAGTGAGGGGAATGTCGCTCGTCCTGATGAGCAATTGGTAGTAGCCATCGACCAAGTCGAGCGCACTGTACATCGTACATCCTGCCATGTTGTTCTGAAGAACGTCCTTTCGAGGAATCGGCGTCTGCGCCGGAATGGTGGCGGCATTCAGCTTGTTGAAAGCATGCACAATACACCACTTGCCATTCGGCTTTCTGACGCAGAACGTCGGCGTGGAGTGAGGAGACTTACTCTCACGCACCATGCCCGCTTCGTGCTTCGAACGGAAGAACGCGTCAATGACGTCACACTGCTCCTTCGGCAAAGGCCACTGCCTCGTCACGCAGTACTTCGTTCCCGGAACGAGATCAATCTCATGTCGAACACCCCGATCCGGAGGTAGCCCCGAGGGCGGTTCCTTCGAGACCACGTCTTGATAATCCTTCACCACGTGGTACAAGGGGTCCGACGGATCCTTCAGGATCGCCGATCCGCTTCGCGCATTCAGCGCCTTCTTAGTGTCCCCCAGGACAGCTTCATCCAGAAGCGAGGATGAGTTCAACTCTTCTTCAGGTCGTATGACCACCACCTCCGCCAAGTCTTCAGCCTTCAAGGCTTCGCCCAACTCGGCCAAGGACATCTCGTCCAGCTCCAGGAGAGCAGATATTGAGGGCAAGTCGTTGAGACTGATGTCTCCGTCGACGTCGCCCGTCACTCCATTCACGAGTGTGTAGAGCTGCTCGCTCTTGTGTGGAGCCTCACCGCCCGGCACACCCTTCTCGACTCGTAGGCCGGTGGCGCGGTCGAGTGGGTTAAGCTTCTGGCCCTTACGCTGTGGACCGAGGGTTCGAGCCCCACAGCGGACATTAGTTTCCCCGAGCGGGAAGCGCATAGAACCCCCGAAGAGGAACGTCCTTCATGGCCCAGGCGGTTAGGGCACCCCGACACTAAGGGTAAATAGACGTAGAGAACAGCTGGCTTATAGGAAGGACGGTTTCACTATCGAAAGTAACAGCAAGGACCTCGGCGGTACGAGAGACATGCCCGTATCCACAGGCCCCAGATGGGTTAGGGGAAGGAATAATTGGCCTATCAGAAACACAAGCCATCTTGGAAAAGCCACTTGCTTACGAAGAACTGTAAGTAAAGGTACGCGCCAAGAATTCCCCGCACTGTGACATATAATGAGGCCCCGCCCGCCCCCGCAAGGGAAAACACAAACTTTATTGGCCTATCAGAAACCCTTCTCGACTCGTGAGACCGCAGACGCCTTGCGTCGCGCCGCCAGCGCTTTGCGGCGCTGCCGCCTCTTCATGGACACTGTCCGCCCAGAAGAGCTCCGTGATTTCGCGTGCTTCTTGAAGCCAGGTGTCACCACCTCATTCAGCTCCAGAGAAGCACCAGTGTCTTGATCGACACTCAGCGAAGGGCTGCACGACCCGCAGCCTCCACTCAGTGGATTACGTGCCACTCCACGATCTTCATCCGGGCAGAGCCCCTTGTCCCTCGGCATCGTGCCGACCGCGCCGTCGCTGGGACGCAGCAGGGCGTCGCCCTCAGACGCACACCCGCTCAGCGAAATTAGTGCCGCTCCACATCCTTCATCAGCCGGGCCTCGCCCATGGCTCCTCGGCTCCATGCCGACCTTGTCCTCACTTGGGTACAGCGGGGCATTGCCCTCAGGCGCACACCCGCTCAGCGGAATTCGTGCCGCTCCACCTGCCGTCCACGAGCCACGCTCGGAACGCTCGTTCTCGACACACGCAGTGTCCACCAACTCGGAAACTCCGATGTCTAGCACATTAACCGACTCGGTCCAGTGCTCGCGCCAGAAGCGCTTCTGCTTCCTAGCAGAGGTGGGTTCATGACTCGCCAATGCTCCGCCAGGAGAGAAGTGCGTAGCACCAAGGGTCTTCGACCTCCAATCTATCCAAGGCTCATGGCGTTCCAGCCACGCCATACCAAGGATGAGATCATATCTCGAATCGAGGTCTAAGACCAGACAGCGTTCCACGCTATCAAAATCCAAAAACTTCACGCCCAAGTCCACAGGGACTTTAGGCACCGTGACACGAGTGCCCGTCGCGAGACGAACAGTGACGATGTCACTCCCACGCGCTACCAGCGCCTCAGCATAAAGCTGACTTCCGTCCATCGTGGAACGCCGGGCGTAATTACCCGACGCTCCCGAATCGATCAAAATCGTCCATGGCTTTGTGAAGCCCTTTACCCAAGCCTGGACAACTAGCAAGCCCGGCTTGCACACACGTTCCGTGTTATAGAGTACAGCTCTCTTCGGGGCTAAGTCCTGTCGACCTCCACCTCGCCGAGGTTCAATAGAACTTAGTTCCTCCCCAGTAGGCCGCCCCGCGCCTACTGGGTTTTCTCGTTTCCCGAGACGAACCAGAGCCCTGGCTCGAACCCGAAGAGTGGCTTACCGAAGCCTGGCGCTGGAGGCGCAGCGGACATCCGGCGCGCAAGTGACGCGTGTCACCGCAGATAAAGCATCGGCGGATGCCGCGCCGCTGCTCAGCAGTCCGAAGCTCGGCTTCTTCGTCTTCAGCATAGCTGAGGTCCATAGGCTCCGGACCGTTCGACGAAATGGTGTGAGGAGCGTTCCACCCAAGTCTTGACGACTTAAAGTTGTGCTCCGCGTTCAACGCGATGCTCACAGCGTCTTCAAAAGAGCTTGGGTGAGTGCGGAAGACTTCCGTCCTGGCCACGCCAGTGCGAAGCCCTTCCATAAACACCGTGACGATGACTACCTCAGCCAGAGGCTCGGCAGACATGCCCGCAATGAGAGTTCTCAACTCCTGGACATAGTCCATCAACTCCTTCTTGCCTTGGCGGGTAGCCAGGAAGCGTGAGCGCACGCGATACGCCTCGTTAGGCGGAGCGAACACTCGGGACAGTTGCTGCTTCCAGCAGGTCCCACGTCGGGAAGGCCGTGTCGACCGACGTCCCTGACGTTAGTGCCCACTCTCTCGCTCGCCCACCAAGCTTCGAGATAGCTAGCGCCACGCGCTACGACTCCGTCCGGAGTAGAGCTGAGCTCATAGCCATCTCGACTTCACGGGTCCAAAGCATTAAGCTTTCCCCTTCCTTGCCTTCGAAGGTCTTCACGCTCAACATGAGCGGCTTGGGTCTTGTTCCCGCGTCGGATGACGTAGCGGGCGCTTGCGGCGCCGCGGCCGTCGCCATCCTCTGCTGGAGGTGCTCCAACAGAGCATTATCGTAGCTGGAGAACGCCTCGAGACGCGCATTCACCGCGTCGGGGCCTTGTTGCGCCAGTTGCGCCACGCCCTCCGGGCCCAGCAAGGACATAAGCTTTTTAAGCGCATCCTGCTGGTTCGGGGGCAAGTGAGCGAACTGCTCCATTCTCCACAGAGGGTCAGTCAATCCAGACTCAGGTGTCGGATTGACTACAAGTGCTACCAAGTGCAGCGGGGCTGCCGTAGCTTTAGCGTCAGAGGAAGACGTAACAGACTCACAGAGTCGCGGCTAAACATAGCCCGTTCTAATACCAGAACGCACGAGTCCGTACTCCCTACGGACTCCAAGAGTCAACCGTTAACTCTTAGCTGTGAATCTTCAAACTGAATGCATTTCTCTTTATCGCGGCAGAGCCGCCTTCGGTGTAAATGTATCTGGTTCACTATATAGCATAGTGAGCCCTAGTCATATGCATAATCTGTGGCTCTGAAGCCATGTACTGATTATCCTACTGAAATAAGTTAGAGAGTGTGCACCACACAAGCCTGTGTGTGCCACACTTCGTAACCCTTCGGGTAACATTCGTGTAACCCCGTTACACGACATTTTCCCCCGAGGTTTTTCTTATCCCAGCAAAATCGGGATAACGGTCGCCGGTGGGTTAAGCTGGCCGTCGACGTTACATCAAATTTCACGTCCCGTGCTATGAGGTACCGATTACCCTTGACATCTAAAAGTCGATACCCTTTGTAATTTTCTGAAAGCCCCAAAAGTTTGCACTCAGTGGCCCGATCACTGAACTTCTTGTTGGGTCGTTTGGACTTTGGTATGTGCGCGTAGCACTTACTTCCCCATATCATTAGTGCCAATTCATTCGGTTTTGTCCCGTATAAGGCCTCTATGGTGTCTTTCCCTTCCATCGTGCAGCAGGCACTCTATTAGCCACTGCCGTCATATACATTAGAGCTTCAGGCCACTACTTCGTAGCCATACCAGATCCAGCCAGAGCACATCGGACTTGGCCCACTATTGTTTGGTGTGCCCGTTCAGCTGACCCATTCTCTTCTTGGGATTCCACATTCGATCTTTGAAATAAGAGATCTCTCTTAGAGCAGTATATCTCTACCGCATAGTTTACAAACCCAGTACCTCCATCAGTATGAATCTTTTTGAATTTGTATGGAAATTACCTTTCAAGTTGTGTAATGAGATTTGTTAACTTGCTTCCCACCTTCTTTAGTGATTTCATCACAAAATACCACTTATAGGCGGTAGCATCGCCAGTGCGTACTTAAATCCTGTCGTACCATATAACCCTTCAGGTTTCATCTTCCCTAGTGAGTCGAGATGGACTGTATGGAGAGGAGCGGTTGCCTTTGTGCCTATCATATTCCGGTAAGACATTCTCCTTGATTTTGCTAAAGCACACGTACGGCAAAAGAAATTAACTTGTGCCATATCTGTCCTCGCTAGGCGCGGTGCTCCATCAATTACCCCACCAGACAGAATGTCGATCAGTCGGTCTTTTCCAACGTGTCCAAAACGCAGATGCCATTCCTTCATTGCATTGTGAACAAACACCGGATTACTATTTCTGACTGATAGTATTTTTGCAGTATCACCAAGTTGCCTACTTGGGAGATAGTACACCTCATCAATTGCTACAGCCGCAAACACAAAGCGGTTATTACTATCCAGAAAGTACAGGTATTCACCCGTTTTAGCCTGAATATGCCGGTATCCTTGTGGGGCAAGGTAGTATGCACTCAACAAGTTACTACCACACTCCTAATCAAAGGCAACATTCTTTATTGAGATACAACTGTAGTTCCCCTGTGGTTTGAATATGTTGAATCTCACTGTTCCTTGAAGTGCACTCTTTGAGGTACTCAGGTTCCCGTACTCGAGAGTTTGAGGTTTACCTTTCCCTAGGTGGCTAAACCACCGCTTGTCCGAACTTATAGCGGCTCCTGCCCATGTGTCAACTATCCACAGGTCTTCAGTTACCTCCAATTGCTTAAGCATGGATAAATACCCTCCAAAGCGCCTTATTACATCATTGTCGATGTCCATCTGGGTGAATGGCTTCTGCTCTTCATCACCATCACTCACAGGAACTTGGTTCTTGAACTCGTACTCGTTCGTCTCTGCGATTGCCTTTTGCAGTTTTTCGTCGTACTCGTGAGCCTCCGCCGAGATTATTTCCTCGTCCTCAGCTGCCTCCGGCTTCTTGGCTGCCGTTCCTTTCTTGAGCGCCATAACCCGCTTTTGCTTCGTGCTCGGCGCCGTCCGGATGTTCGAGCGGAACTGTGGACCACCCGCTCGCTCTGGATCCCGATCTTTGGCCATAACAGGGCATTCCTTCTTGCGGTGGCCGTCTTCGAAGCAGTAGTAGCCGTCCGAGCTTGGAGCCTCTGCTTGATTCTGCGTCCTCTTCTTCTCGACGAATTTCTTCACCACATTGATCACCACAGAGCGCTTCTTGTTCGTGAGCTCCATGATCTCCTTCTTCGACTTTCCTCCAAAGACACGTCGAAGGCTAACTTCAACGTTCTCGACCGTAAACCATTCCTCTGTCATGATGCTACTGCTTCCCCAAAGCATGCTTGGAAGTTGAGCGAGCACCTCCATGCACAGCCAGTCCTCAGTCATCATCTCCTTGCCAACCAGCGTGCCCATCTTTCGGTTCATCTCGTTACGCGCCTTCTTCAGCCTAGGGAATAGGTCTCCGAGATTGGGCCAGTTGGAGGCAAGGGCTTGGTCCCATTGTCGACGCAGCGTGAGTACCCCACCAGCATCCCCACTCCCATATTTGACCTCGAGCGCTTTCCATATGTCGCAAGGCCTCATGTTAGACACCTTGTCAGGTAGTCCTTGGAGGAACGAGTTGGTTAGGGTAGATTGAACAAGTTCAACAACCCGCCATGAGCCCTTTCCCAATGCTGGAGGCGGTAACGCATCTCCTTCGCATCTTCTTTAGTCGTCTCCTCAGTGATAGAAACCACGGGTCTCTCCGGGTGAGCCTCTAGGAAGTCCACCATCTTTACCGTGGCTGGTCCGACATCCTTATCGAGCAGAGCTTTCTCATACGCCGTGTCAAGGGCACCTATATAGGTTAGGAACTTATCCTTCCACGACGGATACTCCCCTTCCGACTTTCCCTTGAACTTCTCCAGCGCGAGAGTTGAGCCACCCTTAATTTGGCTTGGGCTCATCGTGCGTGGAGGTTTTAGTACTCTTATCTGAAATATTAGGCACCTGGTAGGTAGGCCGTCAGTTTCAAAGTGAGGAGGACCAGCGTGGCCATGCCACGCGTCCTCCTCCACACTTTACATCCCTCGGCAAATATATAGTGTGTGCCACATTAGAACATGTGCGGTACTTTTCCTATTGGACGATATATAGAGACATTTCACCCAGTAAAACCCATCTTAACAGTTTGCCCCCTCATGGTTCTCAAATAGTTGTGCCAAATATTATTTTTGGTCAATTAGTCCGACCAAAATACTGTAAAACCACTAATTGTGCCCCACCCTCAAATATTACCCCACCTCTCATTTTACTTTGGGTGGGGACTTACAACAATACCCCATCCTCTAATGGTACTCCACCTTGTAATTGTGCCCCCTCTCCACTAAATTCCAGTACCCATTCCAACCTTAGACCCCCCCCCCCCCCATTACTCCCCGATTCAAAAAAAACATGAACCTTTTTTGGCGGTAAAGCTTCTTGTTGCTGTTCTAACATATGTATGCGCTGCTGGGATACCACAGTTTTATCCAAGTTCCCGTCATTGTAACGGGGTTACACGCACAAGTGGCTACAGTCACTTGTAACTCTAACAGTTACGTTAGCTGTTAGAGAATGGTTACTTCCTCGGCCTTGATGTACGTTACATCAAGTGCCACATTCATTTACGACCACCACGACGAGTGGTCCATAGACATTTAGGATTCCTATTGGTTGAAAACAGCATCTTTTAACCAATGAGCGACATGCATAGCAAAGGAATTCTGCCAACCAGCCGTTGGCAGATTCCCAACTTAGAATATTACATTTAGAGGAAGTCAGAAACATAAAACAAAATAACAGTTCTCATTTTAACCCAAAAACATTATTTGGATCGTTTATTTAGATTAATCTATACTCGGAGACCCGAGTATAATTAACTCTAGTTTAAACTAAGCTACGCTTCCTCATACACGAGCGCACACGTGTAAGCTGTTGTAGTGAGCCAAGGTAGGCGCACTACACCTGGTAGCACTTTGTAGTCCGTCCAACGACCGACTAAGTTGAGTTCGTACGTCACCGCACAAACACGTAGCCGAGAACCTTCCCATGGATACCGAGGTGCCCATGGAAAGCTCCACGACGCCTGCAACCCATGTTGCACGCGCTGACTGTCCCCATCTGTCAGACCCAGAGTGGGAAGCCCTCCAACGACTGTCAACAGTCATTGGTGAGGCGGCTGTAGCTACGATGCTGCGTACGCTAACGCCGACAGAGCAACACGGTGTTGCTCTGGGCTTCATCTTGAGGGAGCAGCGAGATGCTGCTGCCAGTACCGCGGTGTCCTCGGGAGCGACACCTCGCTCACAGTCGCTGAAGCTCAGTGTGAGCAACTACGTCGGAAGAGAGGGTGAACCTCTCCTCCGTTGGCTTGTCGAACTCGACACTGCCATCGCGGCTCGACGTATCGTCGACCCGTTGTCGAAGGTCATGCCTTGGCGGACGTGCAAGGAGCTGGGCGTATGGACGCCGGCTCTCCGATCCTACGTGCTTCAGCACGTACGAAGGCTTCAAGGAGGAGCTCAGACAGGCGTGTGAGCCCCCGCAGAATGAGTTCCGGTCGAGGGCTGAGTTCCTCGACCTGCGGCATGGCATGCATGACGTCCATGCTTACGCCCAGAGAGCACGGTACTTGGTCTCGAACATCGTGACCAACCCGATTGACGAGGCGACCAAGGTCGTCACGTTCATGAAGGGATTGAGAGATGGGCCTGTGAAGACCTATATCTTCCGTGAGTATCCGAATACTCTCGAAGCTGCAATCACTCTTGCGATGCAGAAGGAGTTTAGCCTACGACAAGCTAAACTGCATGCACACGTACCGAGGCCGCAGCCACGCCCGGTAGTGAGGACGGGAGGACCAGAACCAATGGACCTCTCGAGTGCTGCCACTGCTGGATCCCAGCAGTCGCAGGGAAACAATGTGCGATGCTACCGTTGCGGTAGGATCGGTCACTTTGCTCGAGAATGCACGGCCCCCGTGCACCAGCAGGGTGGCTATCGCGGCGGTACCGGGCACCGTCGCAACCAAACAAAAACGCTGGACGCCAGTAGGCGCGGGGCGCCCTACTGGTAATGCGGTTCCGGATAGCATGCAGCGTCGGTTCCCGGAACCGACACGCCATCATCACCGCGACGCCAATCATTGGCGGAGTCCTTCATTACAAAGGGTGCGTCGACTCCGGGAGTCGACGCAAAATGTCTTTCGCAGCGTCGGTTCCCGGAACCGACGCGACTTCAATCTTCTCGACGCCTTCCATTGGCGGAGACCCCATTACGGAGGGTGCGTCGGCTCCCCGAGCCGACGAATCGAATTCTTCCAAGCGATCGACTCCCAGAGTCGACGGTGTTACGCCACCTTGGCTCCCATTACGGGCCAAAACTGATCCAATCAGGTTCGCGCCAGCCTCCACGGCTGACGCGTGTGACTCGCTTGTGTCATCCGCGCCGCTCGAGGCCGGAGACTTCTTTGATTCGCTGAAAAGCGGGTGTTGACTCCGAAGTCAACACATTTTCTTCACTAGCCGTTGGCGGCGACGCCGACGCTACCTGTTCTCGCGCGCGCTCGTGCGCGTCCAGGGTGTTCCGGGACAGCGGCGTTAGGCGCTGTCTCGACTAGAGATTCGCGCGCACCTGCTGGTGCGTGTGTGGTGGTAACAGGGCCATCGCTCTCTGTTCCACCGTCGCGACCGAAGCACACTAAAGTGCGCTTCTCCCAATCGATTACAGGATCGTGCTGTGCGAGCCACGGCATGCCCAATACCATGTCGAACTTATCGTCCAGATCCAGGACGATGAAGGTTTCGACGAAAACGCGACCTTTGTACGTGAAGCGCACGCGTACCATGCGCTTCTCGGTCTTCACGACGACACCTGTCGCCAAACGTACTTCTAACAGACTTCGAGGTAGCTTTAAATCCTCGAAGGCAAGCATTGATAGACTTCGCAGTCGAACAAAGTTCTTCGACGCGCCAGAATCTACCAGAGCACGATGAGAGTCCCTTGCTCTCATCGACGTCACATTCAGGATGACAAGGTCAGGCCTGTCATCTTGGTTCTTGCAGTGAGAGTTAACCTCACTGGGGGCTGCAGTCCTCAGTGTCGCGTGTCCAAGGTTGACACACGTGCAGCCGGGCTGCATGATGAAGCGCCGCGCGACCAAGCCGGGCTTGAAGTCGCTCGCCCGCAGGAAGTACCCGCCGGCGGAATAAAAGAAGCACACCCGTCCACGGCTGGGCCTGGACGAGGTCAAGGACCATGCGGAGCCGGGCTCCGCAAGACAAGAAGACGGCGCATGCGAAGATCGCTGCGCAAGTCTCGACCCGGGGCCGAGACGCTACAAGAGATGTCTGCCGGGCAGACGAAGGCTGAGAAGCCGAACGTCGAGGCATTGAACGTCTTGACGCGTACCTGTGCCGGGTTCCGGCACAGGGAGATGACCCTTGCTAATCCTCCGACGCAAGCGTCAGAGTTGACTTCGCTTCCAGTCATGAGCTGGAAGCGCTTCGCGCGTGACTTGCACGATGGACGCATCGAGCAAATATGCATTCTCTCGGATGCCGAGAGAACGAAGAGCGAGCATGAGGAACTGAGGCAGTTCTTCATGGAGAGCACCACTGAGAGTGAAGACACTCTCAGTGCCAAGACGAAGAAGGAACGCTTTGAAGAGCAGAGCTGGGACTCGCTGAAGGCGAGTCCCTACTATGAGATTCTACGGGAGTACGCGGACGTACTTCCGGAAGAGATCCCTGCGGAGCTTCCGCAGGACAAGGGCATTTAGCACGAGATTGATTTCGTGCCGGGCACAAAATACTGTGTCACGCGGCAGTGGCCACTGCCGCGAGAGCAGGTCAACGCGATCGACGACTTCTTTGAAAGTCGTCGCAAAGCTGGACAAGTGCGGGAATCGAAATCCCCGCACAGTGCTCTGACGTTCTGTGTCAAGAAGCCACAGGGCGGCTGGCGCATCGTTCATGCGTACAATAAGCTGAACGATGCGACGGTACCGGCGCAGACACCGAAACCGCGAAAAGATGTTATCATCGATTCGATGGCCAGGAGCACTGTCTACAGTGCTCTTGATCTGCGCGATGGCTTCTATCAGATCCTAATGCGTGAGAGCGATATCCCTCTCACGGCTGTGAGCACGCCGAGTGGCATGCTCTGGGAATGGCTAGTGATGCCGCAGGGTCTGAAGAACGCCCCTGCGACCTTCATCAGGTGCGTGACGCACTTGTTGCGCTCGGTGCGCGACTTCGCACCGAGCTACTTCGATGACGTGTTCGTCCACAGCCGTGCTGCGGACGGGATGAGCGACGTTGAGATGCATAAGGTGCATCTCCGGAAGCTGCTTGCGCTCATGCTCAAGCACAAGCTCTACGCGAACCTGAAGAAGTGCATCTTCGGGGCGAGCGAGATACCCGTGCTCGGGTGTCTCGTTGGGAAGCATGGTGTCCACCCTGACCCTGAAAAGGTCAGAGTGATCAACGAGTGGCCGACACCGTCGAACGTCAAGGAACAGTGGCAGTTCCTTGGCTTGGCCACGTACTTGTGCAAGTACGTGAAGGACTACGCGGGCACGATACGCCCGCTGTCATAGCTCCTGAAGAAGGATGCCGAGTGGAATTGGACTGCTGACTGTCAGCAGGCCTTCAATGCAGTCAAGCGGGGCGTGCCTGAGGCGCCGATCTTGGCGGTGGTCGACCAAGATCGTCCATTCCACGTAGTGTGCGACGCATCCGATTTTGCATCGGATGTGCGTTGATGCAGCACGATCACGAGGGCCGTGATCGTGTCGTCGATTACCAATCGCGTCAGCTGAAACCTGCTGAGCGCAACTACCCGGTGCATGACAAGGAGCTCCTTGACATGAAGTATGCACTCGCGAAGTTCCGAGTGTACTTACTCGGAAGCGAACCCTTCGTGGTCTACACAGACGACGCATCATTGCGTACGGCTGTCAAGTCGCCACACATCTCGCAACGTATGGCGAGATGGCTTTCGTTCTTTGCGGAATACAACTTCCGGGTTGAGTACAAACCCAGAAGACTCAATGTGGTGGCCGACGCGTTATCGCGTCGACCTGACTACGCTTCAGCTCACGTCAATGCCATTGACGCCATGCAATCGAGCACTCCCACGTCGTCGCTGTTGGACGACGAGAAGACCGCGTACGTGCACGACGCGGACGCGAAGCTCTTGCTGGCCTACGGCTCAGCGCCTTCTGACAAAGCTCGTCAGAAGCTGCCGAAGCATCTTCGTGCTCGTGCACACTGCACGACGGGTTATTGCTCTACAGTGCAGTCGACGACAACGCGGACCGTGTTGTCGTGCCCAATGACCATGACCTGCGACTCAGGATCATGTATGAGTATCACGATGCACCGACTGCGGGGCATCCGGGCCGTGAGAAGACATACCTTCTTCTCACGCGAGACTTCTACTGGGCCCACCAGTATAAATGGGTGCGCAAGTACGTCCGTGCTTGCGAGGTTTGTCAACGCGTGAAGCCTGCGCCCTTTGCGCAGGCTCCTTTACAGTCACTGCCGACTCCGTCGGAGTGTTGGCAGTCCATGTCCTTGGACTTTGTGTTTGGTCTTCCCCGGATAGCCAGGGGAACACGGGCGTTGTGGTCTTTGTGGACCGCTTCAGCAAGATGGTACTTCTTGCTGCAGTACCCGCCGAAGTGACTGCGAAACAGACGGCACGTCTGTTCGTTGACATGGTGTTCAGACACCATGGCATGCCGATGGACATCGTGTCCGATCGAGACCCGCGCTTCACCGCGCACCTGTGGCAAGAAGTGTTCACACTTCTTGGCAGTCAGCTCTCGATGTCGACTGCGGATCATCCGCAGACGGACGGACAGACCGAGCGCGTGAATCGTGTGCTCGTGGATGTGCTCAAGAGCTACGCCCACTCGTTCCAACACTGGAGCGAGTGTCTGCCGATGGCGGAGTTCGCCATCAACAACTCGGTGCATGCCTCGACCGGGCATACACCGTTCTACGTGAATGCCTTGAGGCACCCACGCCTCCCGAGTTTACTCGGGATGCTGGCTCCTTCCTTAAGTGGGGAGGATCTACGACTGCAACACAGCAGCCGCAGAATGCCGCTGACACCTGCACGGTGTCAGCCGCAACAACGCGAAAGAAGACGAAGACCGCGTCTGTGCAGGGCACCGACGCAACCAAGCAGAAGAAGTCCGCGTCTGTGCAGGGCACAGATGCAAACAAGAAGACGAAGACCGCGTCTGTCCAGGGCACAGACGCAACCAAGAAGAAGAAGACCGCGTCTGTGCAGGGCACAGATGCAAACAAGAAGACGAAGACCGCGTCTGTCCAGGGCACAGACGCAACCAAGAAGAAGAAGACCGCGTCTGTGCAGGGCACAGACGCACACACGCAGAAGAAGAGCGTGTCTGTGCGAGGCACAGACACCACATCTACGAACGCAGAGGCCGGGCCTACTGCTGGAAGCGAGCTGGACGAGTTCAGCTCGGACGCAATCAACTTCGTGCAGCGCAGACAAGCCGTCATTCGGTTTGTCCAGGACGCTATTGCAGCTTCTGTCGATCGACAGAAGCTGAATGCAGACAACGTTGGCAGGGGCAACACAAATGAATTCAAGAAGGGTTCATTGGTTTTGTTAGCTTCTCAAAACCTGCCTAGACATGCAGTCTCCGACTTCGGGGCGAGCAAGCTCGCTCCGCGCTTCATTGTGCCGTTCACAGTGTTGGCACGGCATGGAAACACTTACACGCTAGACATTCCGTCTAGCATGCGCCTCCACCCGACCTTTTACGTCGGGCGGCTGAAGCCATACCAGCAGCACGAGCCAGCTAGCTCGGCTGGCCCGAGGCGGAAGCCGAACCTTTATCCAGCGCGTCAATGCGCTGGACCAAGCGGACGACGCGACCCCCAATGTCGACGGAGACGTCTGACGCGGTCTGCGCGGCCTGAGCGACTTGAGTCCTCAGGTTCGCCATCTCTTGCCTCAGAGTAGCGAAGTTACTGCTCTGAAGCCGCTCTACAGCGGCAACCCGGTCTTCGAGAGACGGAGGCCCAAGGTCAACCCCAGGTTGACCATACCCGGGGCGTGTTCCCACCACCGCCGCCTCCGATCCGTGACGCCCACGGCTCAACACGTTGGATTGTTTGAGCGTATTGTCGACCATAGTATTCCGAAAACGAACCGTCACCCGGTTCGTTATCGTATTCGTTGGAGAGGGTTTCCGCCCCACCAAGATACATTGGAGCCGCGGAACGTCCTGCTGCAGGACGTTCCGGAAATGGTGAGGGCGTACGAAGCCCACCACGCACTGCCGGCGCGAAGGTAGTGCGAGCGCTGTGGTCACCCCCAGCGCTCGAAGCACCACGCTCGTCGCGTTCCTCACGTGCCATGAAGTTGGCACGGAGATCGTTGAGGCTCGCAGGTACACGAATCGACGTGTACCCGTTTAGGTCGCGGTCGCCCAAGCGCGCCGCACCCGGAAGACACAACATGCACTGCTGGCCTTCGGGCACAGCGCACGGAACACCAGCATCCACAGAAGGTCTGTGGAGCTGCTCCAACCTCCCACGCGTCGAGAACGTCTCGAAGCGCTCACGGGCATGCTTAACCTGTGACGAGACTGAACGAGTTTTTACCTCAACCGGTCATCACCTGCATACTGACCTGCCCGAATCCGCCATTTTGATTGGTCGAGACCGAACCCGGACCCGGCTGTACGCCGTGCGACAAGACCTGAGCTGGAATTCGGCTGTGTTCCGCGGAGCGAAGTGCACTCAAGCCTAGGATGGGCCCTTCAGGCCCAATCAGATGAGAAACCCTGAACGCACTCGATCCGTCCAGGCCGCCCCCGTCCTTAACCCTTTTGCGATGGTTCTGTGTAAAACATGGCTAACTAGCATGTTTTACAAAATCGACCCAATCAGAGTTTAGAATGATAATTTTAGCCAGTAAGGGTCGGGGCGGTAACCGTACTAAAACATGGCTAACTAGCATGTTTTATATTAGGTACGAATAAAATCGAGTCTTATGCCCGATTTTGGTTTGCGGGTCTCGGCGTAAAACCATGCATCTAGTCATGTTTTACGGTTTTGTATCGGGGGGCTCCCATACAAATTCCAAGTATAAAAATCATCGCAAAAGGGTTAAGCGGGTTGACACATTCAGGCCGTCGAAAACGCCTGCACGAACGTATCGTGTACGGTGTCCCGCCTCGCCTAGGCCCTGAAAGCACATGAATTTCGTGTACCCGGAGCTCAGCCACCCCAGTGAAGTCGCGTACATGGTGTCCAGACCGCTGGCCATCCGGAAGAAGTCCCACCAAGTGCCCCACAACCAAGTGAAGAGACGACTTGCCCTTGGCCGCAAGGCCTTGAGCATGGTTTCAGCCTTGGCCACAAGTTGTCTTTGGCTGCAGACCTTGAACGCACTGCGTTCAGGCCTGCCGACTCTGAAACCCGGTTTCAAGGAATGCGGGCTCAAGGTTTCCCAAGAGCCAGTTATGCACATAGACACGGGCACATTGAAGCTGGGCAAGAATCCAGTGGAGCGAGTCTACGTCAACAGTTCCAGTATACTCAAGTCAAGATATTCGCCAGACGCGTGGCGAAGAACACAGAAGAACACAGAAGAACGCTACGAGAAGAGATACCTTTACACAAAGCCTAGCGATAGTCTAGCAGATAACAATCAGAGAGTTCGTTTTACCCCCTACTGCGCAAGTCGTCGAGGAATCGGGTCCGCTGTCTTAAAGGACAAGGGCAGTGCGGAGCTCCCCACACACATTCAAGTCCAGTTACGTGGGGATCAGTCTGCTCCGGCTGCTGAAGTGATCCACGTATTCCATTTCCCAGTTGGGCCCATTGCGTTGAGGTAAGGGTGGTGTCCCATTTTATGTTAAGAAGGACATCTCGTGTGGTTTAGCAGCAGTCACCCCCGAGAATAGTTTGATCGACTGCGTTTAGGACCGGATTGTATTTGGTTTGTATATTTCCCTCATCTGAGGGTGGTGCGCGTGTGAGAGTGTGTTCAAGGTTGACCAGTGCCTTGATCGCCGATTAGTTGACTGGTGTACGACCCACCGCCCGAGGGTCTTAAAGAATAAGTGGCGGCTACGTGTTTGTGTATAACTCTGCATTTGTATTGGTTATCTGAAAGTGGTGTGTATTTCTGGGGTTCTAACTTGTGGTAGTAACCCTGATCCTTCACCCGCTCCTGCGTTCAAGCCGTTCAGAGAAGTGCGTTCAGATAAGTGGACGTCGCGCTCAAAGAACTCAAGGCTTTCAACCCCACAGACAACTCGCCTGGTGACCTATCCAGGCTCCCCAAAGACAAACGACACCGATAGGGATTCACAAGGTGCCACGCCACCTTGGCCGCAGTTTCTTAGGAAATCTGCGTTCAGGGTTTACCTTCCCAGAAAAGGCCGTTTCAGTCTTGCCTGTTCCCCCCTTCTGGGCTACCGCTATACACCTGGGCGTAAAAGGTTTCACCGACCTCGTCACCGCTGGTGCGCGTGCCCGGATTTGGGGTCCTCGGATTTCACCGAGTTGTCTGTATTTTGTGAGAATTGAATAGTTGGGCTTCGTTAACTACTGACCAAGTTTCTATGGCGGGAACTCGAAGCAAGAAGGATGGAGGGCGCGGTGACGGAGGTCGTGGTGAGGCGACACGTCAGTCGCGCCGAGCGCAAGGATTGCCGGCTGAATCGCACAAGGACCTGGATGTCATCAACCGGGAAGGACGTGCGAGGAGGAAGGCAGAACGGGAGGCGAAGGCGGCCGAAGACAAGGCCAAGTCGACTGAATCTGCTGCTCAAGACGACCAAGTGTCGACTGAGGTAGCTGGAGAAGAAGACCTGCGTTCAGAGTCGAAGGCTGAACGCGTCCCGGAAGAGCAGGCTCAGGCGACTGAGTCTGCACAGGTGTCTGAGGGAGGCACCAATTTGGATGAGCCCCGGCAGCGGATCGAGTTTCGGACTCTCCGCAGTCGGAACAAGAAGTGGAAATCGCGGAAGACGTGCAAGGCAAGGTTGAACCTGAGGTGATTGAGATTGAAGACTCTGATGCGGACGAGCGCCCTGCGCCGGAGAGTGCAGATGTGCCCCTGCGCTTGCCGCAGAGCTCGCCGACTCAAGCTCCGCCACCGTCGCAGAGTCAAGACCCGGAGCCCGGAGCGCCGCCGCAAGGCAATGCTTCAAACCCGGTTTCAGCAGCTCCAAACCTGAATGAAGAAGTGCGTCCAAGCTCGAACGCAAGCACTGGAACTGCGGATACGACTCAGCTTGATGAGACGGCGGCGAAGAACTTTGTGGCGCGCCAGGTCTATCGCTGGGAGCAGATGCGCTCAGGGCGCGTTGTTCCACCCTCAGTGGAGTATGCTTGGCCGAACCTGCGGCCAGACTTCTCCGCTTGGCAACAGGCCACCATGGCCACGTCGGACTACTTGCGGCGCCGGATGGCCCTGGAGAATCGGGATGCGGCTTGGATCGTTGAGCTGCGTCCTGAACGCAGAGTGTTGGGTATAGCCCAAGACCTGACCGCAGTTGCTATCCCCCCGAGTATGATGTCTTCGCGTGAATGTGCGGCAGTGCTGGAGACTCTTCTGTTTGAAGCTGGCTTCGAATTTGTCAACGCGGTTCCAGACTGGTTCATGACGCATGCATCCAAGATCAATCCTGGATATGTGCGTTCAGTCGTGGAAGAGATTCAACAACTCCTGACGATCGAACTCATTGAATGGAAACAGCTCACAGCTGGAGTTTCGTTCAAGGTCGTTCCAGTTGCGGATGCAAAACCTGCGTTCAAGGAAGAGAAGGCACAAGACGCTCAAGACGTGGAGAAGGATCTACTGATGGATGATTACGAAGTCGATCTACTTGGCCAAGCTTTCGTCGCTCAATGTAGGATGGCTGGGATCTTAGCTCTTCACAGCCCGCGAGGGTTACCGGAGAATGAGCCCAATCCCAAGCGCCCACAGTACCGACCGGCTCGCCCGCTGAGTGTGTCGACTCCATCTGTCCACTCGCTGGTCCCCTCGACCGACGTGAGTCTGAACGCAGATGCCCAAGCCATGAGCGTACAAGGTTCGACCTTGAGCGCATCTTCAAGTGGTATCTCCGACTCTGTTCCAAGCTTGATCGGCCCGTCGGGGACGTCGAACGACTCAGCGTACGCGACTTCCTTCCACACGCAGACGTCACGAGACAGCTCATCGTCATCTTCACTGATGTCACTGGGCCGCAGTGCTTCAACGCATATGCGCCCAGGCTTGGACATGAGTGTTCAGGCAGGTGGGGGCTTGGCCGCAGCGCCCGACATGGGCATGTTTGTGACCAAGACCGTGATCCCCGCTCGCCGAACGCTGCCGGACAAGGACGATGTGAACATGGCTGAAGTGGAGAGTGCTGGAACGCGAAGCAGCAAAACTGCATCCAGGCGTCGGTCATCCAAGGCGAAAACTGCGATCAAGCAGGAGAAGACGCTCTCTGCGTTCAGGATCGAGATCCTCATCGGCCTCGTCCGGAGCGGCTCAAGTAGTCTTGAACGTCATGCGCCAACTTCAAGAACAGCAAGCAGCGTTCCAGACTCAACTGAGTCAAGCCCAACTGTACATGCGGTTGGAGATGCAGCGTGAGCTACAGAACGCGAGCTTCGAAGTCCGTGTGATGAAGGAAGAAGTGGCCCGGGTCCAAGCTGAGAAGACTTATGCTGAAAGTGCCCTCGGCCAGGCTGAAGCCGCTCGCGTGAAGGCTGAACGCAGGACCCAGGAAGAGGTTGAGCGATTGACTCGTGAGGCTGGCTGGTACCCCGAGATTCCGGCCTACTCAGGCCCTGTTGAACCAGCGGACTATGCGGAAGTGACGCGAGGTGGTTTTCAGAAATTCGCCGACGACGTGCCGTCACGCTTGTGACCTGGAGTTTGTACCGGAATATGATTGGTGGATAACGGGGATGAGCACGGCTGTACCCGTGTGACACGAGTGACGATGGTGGGAGAGAAGTGATTCAGTGGGATGAATCTAGTGCCTGACCGCAGATGGGCCCAACTGACTGGAAGTGTGAATCCTGGGAGTGCACACCCAGGAATTCAGAGGAACACTCAGTCCAGTCCCGGACTTTCCCTTACGATGAGTGCCTAAAGTCTGGCGGAAAGTGTCTCTGGAGAACGTATCCCAGAGTACACCTCATCTTGCTGTGGGTCAGAGCACTACTATGGATCAGATCCCCTGAAAACCAACCCCACTACCACCGTGGACATGCGCCGGAAGCCGTACAACCCGTTAAGTGTTCGTATTTGTGGAGATACACGCGAGTCTGTGATGTACACAACCTACGATCCAGAGTATCACACAAGAAATCCAGAATACCGGATGATGATCCAGAGTTCACCTCCCCAAGAACAGGTGACCCAGAGATTCAAGTGATCCTCTGGATTTGGACCGTGAACCCAGACTCCCCATACTCAGAACAAGTGTTTCCCAAGTCAACACCCAAGAATCCCCAAGAACCCTCAAGAGCTCCCCTGAATCCCAGTGATTCTCAGAAGCAATCCAGAGTATCACATTGAATCTCTGAATATCGAGCCAGTTGGGAGTCAGTCTGCAATCAAAGTGATGCGTGACCTTGAAGATCCAAGTGCAGACCTGCTGACTGGATACTTTCGAGGAGTCGAGAGGGAGTCCTGCACCATACAAACCCAAGTCCAAGGACCCACATTTGGCACTTTGGACGCTTTGCGATGATGGAGTCGCAAGCCGATCGCGAGTCTGGACCGCTGAACCCAAGGTATACTGAAGACAAGACATTTGACCCCAAGCATAGTGAAATGAAGACATTTGCCCGTAGAAGAATGCAGAAGAGAGAAAGAAGTAAGAGAGAGAAGTAGCTGATAAAAGACAAACAGAGTTCTTTTTACCCTGTACTGCGCAAGTGACTTCGGCCAAGCCTGCCGACGGAAATCCGGAGGACCCGAGACTACGACCGCGGGACGCTAAGGGCACATCAACGGCGAGGGACAGCCGTCTGTGTAGACTCCATCAAACTCAAGTCCAGTTAGGTGGGGACCAGCGACGGCCTCGTGCTTCCTGGAGTGATCCACCTATTTCATATCCTAGTTGGGTCACTTGCTGTGCTCGTGGTAGCCCATTTCATGTTATTCCAGAGGGTATTCTGGGGTGCTAGGTAGTCGCCTCCAGGATTGTGTATTGACTGCTTGTGTGAAGGGAAAGGTAACTGATAGTGATTGTATTTTCCTCCTGTACGGGAGGTGGTGCGCGTTTGTGTGAGTCTCAGGGGAGCTAGGCCCCTGAATTTCAGACTCGAGTGAGCCTAGTGTGTGAGTGACCCACCGTCCAAGGGTCCAAAAGAATAAGTGACGGCTAGTTGTAGTGTTTGTATACTCTGTATTTGTTGGATTTATCGAGCTACGAAGGCATTTGGGTAAGGTGTCTTCTGAGTTCCTCACCCCAGAGTTGACTGAAATCCTGGATCCTGAATTCGTGATATTCTGGATTTCGGGTGATCTGATTCTCTGGGTTTTGCCTCTAGTGTCGAGGTGCGTTCTGGATTAGACGTGCACCTCAGCGCTTCTTCGAGGCTACATTCGAGTTTGGTGAAGTGCCGTTCCGTCAAAGACAAACGAGCCGACAGGGATTACACAAGGTACCCACGCCAACCAAGGAGAGTGATCCTCAGGGTTTAAAGCTTCGCGGCTGCGAACCTCTGGATTTATTTCCTTGCTGCTGACTCTCAAGTCGGTTCTCTGGGTCTACACCCTGAGGACCTTCTTGGGCTGCGCTATACGAACCCCCCTGGGCGATAAAGGTTTCATCGGCCTCGCCTCAGCTGGTGCGCGTGCCCGGATTTGATTGTCGAGGATTTCACCGAACTTAAGAGTCGAAGAACTGCTGAGTGCCCGTCAACTTCAAGCGAACAAGATGGCTGGAGGACGAGGGGCGAAGAAGAGTGGACGCGGGGACGGAGGACGCGGTGAGGCGTCACGTCAGTCGCGTCGTGTTCAAGGTTTGGGGCCTGAGGAGCAGAAGGATCTGGACACTGTGGTCCGTGACGCTCGGAAGGCGAAGAAGGCTGCTCGCGAGAGCGAGGCAACACAAGGTGGGGACGCTAAGGCGTCTGCCGATCAAGATCAGTCCGCTGCTGGATCTCCGACGCAGGATGAACAAGCTTCGTCCAGAGATCAAGGTTCATCGGAGGCGGTTTCTGGGTCGCAGACCCCTGGAGTACCAGAGAAGCACACCCGTGAGGGTGGTGCTCAGGCGTCTGACGGAGGCGCCAGTGCGGCTGAGCCCCCGGAGGTGATCGACTTGGTGTCATCTTCGGACGAGTCGGTGGTGGAAGTCAAGCCGGAGCCCGTGCGAGCGAAGGAGGAGGCGAAGACTCAGAGTTCCAAGGTGAATTCTGGGTTCGCACCACCCGAACCCAGGGTTTCTGTGTCGAGTTCGCAGGTGGAACCCAGGACTGCTTCTGAGAACCAAGTCCGGAATGCTACTGTCTCCGCTCCAGACTCTGAGAACATGGTGTTGTACGTCCGACGTGAAGTTCGACGCTGGGAAGAGGTGAACCCTGGAAAGGTGACGCCCCCGAGTGTCGTCTACGAGTGGCCGACTCCGAAACCGGATGCCAACTCGTATTTCGCGGCCGCGTATGCAACTGGAGACTACTTCAAGTGGCGGTTGTCTCTGGCGAACCCAGAGGAAGCCTGGATTTCTGAGTTTCACCTCGCCCGGTGGGGCGTCGGAACTGCCCAGGATCTCATGGCGACTACGATTCCCCAGAGTATCATGACCGCACGCGAGTGCGTCGCCATTCTGCAGACTCTGTTCTTTGAAGCTGGTTTCGAGTTTGTCAACCTGATTCCCGACTGGTCTGCGACGCGTGTATCCAGGATTCCGGAAAGCTTAGTACGCTCTGTCATGGAAGAAACTCAGAATTTCATCGCCGTGGAACTCGTCGAGTGGAGGCTGGTGATCGCTGGTGTACCTTTCAAGATGAACTCTGAAGAGCAACCGGTAACAAGTGTCCCGGAGCAAGCACCAAGACTGGACTACCACAAGGAAGACGGAGACGGTGATTTATTGATGACGGACTACGATGCGGATCTACTGGGACGGCAGTTTGTCCTGAGATTCAGAGTCACGGGACTCAGGATTTCACGGAGCCCGCGAGGGTCAAGTGAAGGCGAGCCGCAGCGTAAGCGCACCCAGCACGGACCGCCGCGCCCGCAAGTCCCGTCGACGCCCTCCGCGTTGTCCACACCGTCGCTGTCTTCTCTTCCTGCGTACAAGTCTTCAACCGGTGTTTCGCTTCAGAATTCCACTCCCCTGAATTCCACGTCAAATGGACGTGATCCTCTGGAGTCGGAAACCAAGGACGCTGCTCCAGACTCTGTGCCAAGCGTGATCGGTACCTCGCGAGCTTCAGATGAGAGTACGGCCTCAGGCGTGCAAACGTCCTATGGCAGCTCTTCGTCTTCGTCGATGCAGTCGCTGGGACAACGGGTCGGAGCTCTGGCGCTGGTAGCTCAGAGTGCAGGTGGCTTCACGGCTGCCGGAGATCTGGGGTTCCAGGTCACCCGAACGGTCATTCCTCCGCGTCTTGTGTCAGTCGACCAAGATGACGTTGAGATGGCGTCGTCTGTGCATTCTGATCCAGAGATTGCTCCCAAGAAGGCAATTCTCTCCAGAGTTCCAGCGACAGCGGCCGAGCCGAAACTCAGGGAACCATCCCCGATTTCTGGATTTGCCGGTCCCAAGGATGTCAGCGCAGATGAGCAGAGTCAACACCACGGCTCTAGGAGTGAGGCACGCTCGCGACGCTCGATGAAGTCAAGAGGATCAGCTGTGTCGAGCCGCTCGAGTGGATCCAGAGGTCTAGGGTCAGTTTCGTCCGTGTCCGCAAGGTCTGGGCCCGCCCAAATCGAGCTGAATGTCTTGCGACAGCAGCAGGAGTGGCAGGCCCGCATGGAGCAGGAGCAACGCGAGTTCCTCGCCAGAGAACGTCTTGATGCTCTGGAGCGCGAGCGACTCAGGGAACAACGTGACTTGGACGCGCGTCGCCAGATCCAGGAGCTCACCGATCGCCTGGTTCACGCGGAAATCGCCCGCGGAGAAGCTGAACGGCGTGCGCAAGAGGCAGAAGTCCGCCGAACTCAGGATTCCGCGAGGATCCAGAGTGCGACTCAGGATTTCTCTGAGAATGCACGCCTGGAACGCGAGCGCCTGGAGGCAGCATACGCTGAGCGCTGGAAGAAGCGTGAAGCCGAAGCAGACGCTGAGCGTGCGCGCTGGGCCTCAGAGACGTACGAGAACTGGAAAGCACAAGTGGCGTCTCTGGAGCAGAAGGTTCAGGAAACCGAAGCCGCAAGAGAGCAGGAGCGTGAGTCTTCCCAGAATATCCAGCGCTTTCACGCCAATCAAGTGCGCGACCTTCGAGCAACATTGGCCCAGGTTCAAGCGCGACGTGCAACCGCTGCCCCTGATTTGGCAACCAATGTGAGGTCGTCAGTGGCTCAAAACCCTGAAATCGCAACCCGACCCCAGGCGTTCAGTGGCGTAATCAATGAGAACGCAAGTGTCGCAGGGCAGAGACGGGAGACAGCTGATTTGAAGAACACTTCCGAAGTCGCCGGCTCCCAGCTAAAAGCGACTCTCGCGCAGTATTCCGCCGACACTTCCGGCAGGACGAAGCATGTCAAGCGAGGACATGGCGCTACGGAGACCAAGGTGACGCAGGATATCAAGCAGGAGCCTGTGCCTCTGGAGAAGACTTCGGATTCCAGGAAGACGTCGGCCTCAAAGGCCTCGCAGGACTCTAGGACCGACTCCAAGCGCTCTACGTCCAAGAAGAACCAGCGAAAGAAGAAGAAGCGCCAGGATTTCAATCCGCCTTCAGACTCGGACCCAAGTTCTGACTCTAGTGACGACAGCTCGTCCTCTGAAAGTGATGACAGCTCGGATGAGAACCCTGGAGTTAACCTGACGGCAACTTCTGCGGCTCAAGCTGGCACCACGCTTCTGACGTTCCGACCATACATCAACTCGAATACTCTGGGTGAGTTCGATACCAAGGCGTCGCTCAGAGAACGTGTGCATTGGTGGGAGCGTTTCGCGAACATGGCTGCGCAAGGAGGTTGGTCCACAAAGATGCGAATTCAGGAGCTCAAGTTGAAACTCTCTGGAGCTGCGCGTGACTGGTTCAATCAGTTGCCCAAGCACACTCAACGTGACTGGAAGGAGTTAGCGTCTGCCTTCAGGAAGAAGTACTGCAAAGCGCGCTCGTCGTACTCAGAGCGTTACTTCACGATGGAGATGAGGAACTCAGAGAGCGCTCTGGATTTCTTCTATCGTCTGAATTCTGCCGCCGGTAAAGCGGACATTGACTTTCGCAAGTCATCGAAGCGCCTGGAGAAGCACATCCGGAGGTTCATCACGAAACTCAGGGATACGCGCCTCAAGACATCGCTGCAGGGCCAGAGATTCAGAAGCATCGCCGATCTGGAGTATGCTCTGGAGCAAGATGAAGAAGTCTGGAGTCGCAGTGACCAGGATGCGCCGCCACCCAGAGTTCGCGACTTTCGTGCCGACAACATTCCTCAGGGACGTTTCAAGCCGAAGCGTGCTGGACGCGCGTATGTGACTAGGGGTGACGTCTCTGACTCTGAGTCAGAAGAAGACCCTGAAACTCACGCTCGTTTTCAGGAAATCCTGGATGAATCCAGAGTATCAGCTCGAACGTCAAGCGCGAACTCAGGATCATCTCGAGAAATCTCTGGAGAAGGAACTGTCACGGCCAACACTGGCGACTCGACGAGCATGAAGGACGCGGAATGGACTCAGATGCTGACGAATGAGGTGTATCGTGTGATGGATAACATGGGATGGCGTCCACCAAGTGCCCAACCAGGGTCAAGCATGAACTCTGGATTCCGTTCGCCTCGCCGCGAGAATCCGAATTGGGACAAGCTCTGTGAGAAATGCGGCAAGTGGGGACACCCAGAGGAGAACTGCTGGAAGGACATGAAGTGCGATCGCTGCCTCGAGACGGGTCATCCGACGCACATGTGCCGTGCGCAACCGTGCGAGAATTGTGGCAAGCTGCATCTCGGAAAACCCTGTGAAGACTGGAAAACACTGGAAGCTGTGAAGAGACTCGCCCGCCAAGGTGCACTGAAGGACATGCCGAGCCAAATTCTGGATAAACTTCTGGATGGCGAAGCAAATTCTGGGAGGCCGTCAAACCAATAAGCCCGCTGGGTGGGGACCCAGTACGCGCCGGGCTGAGGAAGGCCCCAGAGTTATGTGTTCTAGTGTATGTAGGCCCGGAGTTGAGAACAAGAACCCAAGATAACCAACAATGCATGACTACTTTGATTCAGGATTTCACGACTTCCCCTGAATTTCAACGTCCTGAGCAAGTGAACCCTGGAGAAGTGAACTCTGGAGAAATTACGGAGTACAAGCTGAACCTTGGGGAACGCTATGGATGGTGGGAAAACAACGATCCTGACCCGAAGAAGCGTGATGTGGTGATGGTGCATGGTGCCGTGAACGATTGTCGGACGAAAGTCCTCCTGGATACCGGTGCGACTGTGAATATTGTGAGTTTCGACTTAGCGCGTAAGCTCGGACTCAGGCTTAAGTCGCACAAACACACCAAGGTGTCTGGAATGGGAGGCGTTCCGACGTACATCGGCGCCAGTGCCCAGGTGAAGATCACTCTCGGCCCGAGAGTGGTGTATCTCCTGGATGTCTGGGTGGCTAACATCGGCGAAGGAATCGAAGTACTTCTGGGTATGAGTTTCATGTTTGCAGCTGGAGTGCGGATCAGTATTCGGGAAGGTCTCGTGACGCTCCCGGATGAAGAAGCCATCATGATGTGTGGTTGGAATCCAGAGGATCGTCTGGGTGTCGACATGCCCGTGGAAACTACGGGAAGCTGGTACCTGGGCCCTGGGGAATCCAAGGTGGTGAAGATTTCGTATGGAGCGACGAACCCACAGCGTGAGGTTGTGTGGGCAGGACGCGGTGACCGCTGGGTAACGCACCTGATTTACGCGTCGAGGTCCTGGCCGGTCGCTGTGAAGGTGGTCAACATATCCGACAAGGATGTCTGGATTCACAACCGAACTCCAGTCGCCCGAATTGTGGAATACGGTTTCTTCCCGCGGGCTGGGCGCTTTGTACGCCCCGGTTCCTTTGCGTACCGTGAGTGGCAGACTCTCATTCTGGAGAGTGTTCAATCGCGTGAGGGACGACTGCGTGCAGAGCGCTTAGCTGCGCTGGAGCCATCGTGCGTGGAGACCCCAGAGTATCAGTGGCCTAAGAAGATTCTGTCGCGACCTGCGAAGGGACCCGACATGGCACTGCTGGCCTCGATTATCAGAAAACCAGAGGCTCGTCGTGTGCGGTTCGCTGAAGATGCATCAACTCAAACCGATGAGGTACCTCCTGAGGATTCCCCTGAATTCCGAGAAGTTGCTGTCGACACGAGCGATCTGGGTGAGGTTCTCAGGGACACTATGACTACTGCGACCTCGCAAGCTGATGAAACTCCAGAGCGCACGAGTCCCGAAGGGGATACGGCCGCTGAAACTCTGAGTTTACAAGTCGAAGTTGGCAGTGATTCTCAGGATCAGCGAAGTGAAGACAGTGATTCTCTGGATTTCGAAGTGAATGATGATGATTCTCAGGGTGCGGTTGAAGATTACTGGGATATCTCAACCTCAGGGATGCCTGGGACTCCGTTGGAGAAGCTCAAGCAAGAGTACGAACGTTGCATGAGGATTTCCACGGAGGATCTCGACTACGAGCCCGCGGTTTACATGCGTGAAGGTAGTGAGTTGCTCTCACAGTTGCGTGATCAGTTGGTGATGCTCCCTGAGATACAGGACCTGACGCCTGAGTGTAAGATCGAAGAAGCTGACGTTGGGGTCCCTGGGAAAACGACCCCTGAGATGGACAACCAAGTGAGACGAATTCTGGAGTATCATCGGAAGATTTTCTTGGGAGATGGTAATGCTGCACCTCCGCCTGCCCGTGGAGTGGTCTGTGACTTAGATGTGGGCGACGCCAAGCCAGTTGCCCAGCGTCCAAGGTCTATTGCACCACATCTGTGGACCAAGGTGTATGAACTTCTGAAGAAGCTCCTGGAGAACGGGTTGATTGAGACTTCTACATCACCCTGGGCGTCTCCGATTGTCATCGTCCTGAAGAAGAACGGCGTCGACATCCGCATGTGCATTGATTATCGTGTGGTGAATGGCTTCATCAAGCTCTCGCACTACCCGTTGCCGCTCATTGACGACCTTCAGATCGGATTTGAGTCGGCAATGTGGTTCATGAGCTTGGACATGGCGAGCGGTTTCTGGGCTATCAGGATGACTGAGAGAGCCAAGTTGATCTCTGCGTTTGTCTGCCCCTACGGACACTACCAGTGGGTCAGAATGCCCTTCGGTCTCAAGAACGCGCCGCTGATCTACCAGGCAGTCCTCAACAATTGCCTGTGGGGATTCTTGCGACTCTCCCCTGAGGAAGAGGCTGAAGTGGACCAAGATGTCTTGGATTTTCTGGGGCTAAACCCTGAGGAACCCAGGATTTCAGGGGACGCTGAGCCTCGGCTCTCAGTGTTGACAGACGAGATGACAGTTTTCCAGCGTAACATCCCGGCACCTTCTCAGATGGGCCCCGTTCTGGGTCGAAGCTCGTACATTGACGACATCGCCCACGGTGCACCAACCTGGGATCAGCTGTGCCATGACCTGAACGCGCTGCTTTTCCGTCTGCGTTATTGGAATATCTCTGTGAGTCTCCCCAAGAGCGAATTCGGAAAGTTGTCGATCCCATACCTCTCGCACGAGATCAGTGCCGAGGGCATCAGGGCGACTCCAAAGATCGCGAAGGGCGTCCAAGACTTGCCGTTCCCGACAACACTGAAGGGTGTTCAGAGTTTCATGGGAGTCTGAATTACTACAACAAGTTTATTGAGGACCTCCCTGTGATTGCGGCTGTTTTGTACGAGCTAACTGAGGAACAAGTGAAACTCAGGAGAGACTTGTCCAGAGCTCAGGAAGCCTTTGAGATCCTGAAGCGCAAGATCGTCTCGACTCCGCTGCTGCGGCATCCTGACCGCTCCAAGCCTTTTGTGATTATTCCCCACGCGAATCCGTGGGCGGCATCTGCGGTATTGGGTCAGGAGTACGACGGAATTGTGCATCCCGTGCGTTTCACAGGACGAGTTCTGAATGACGCAGAGCTGAGGTACCACATCGCTGAGAAGGAGGTGGTCGCGATCCTGAGAGTCCTGGAAGTGTTTCGCACTCTGGTTGAAGGCAGCCCTAAGATCATCGTTTACACGAGATATTCTGTGTTGAAGTGGTTGTTGACGTCCCAGTCAGCAGACGGCCGGACTGTCAAGTGGGGCCTAAAGTTGTCGCACTGGAACCTGGAGATACGCAGAGTTCAGCGCGATGAAGACGGACTGGCCGCGATTCTGGGTGCTGGTATCACTCCCAGGGAACACTTGGACGAGGTCGCTGAGAACTTGATCCCAGCCAAGGGGCGCGTTAAACCGCCTGTGCCTATCAGTATGGAGATGCTAGAAGTGGACTATGAAGGTTGCATTCTGAGTTTCGACGGTGCTGCGAAGACGTCCACGCGACAAGGGAGCTGTGGATGCATCCTGTGGCATGTCCCTGGATGGGAGATCCTGGATGCCCAGGGTTTCATTCTGAAGGATGTGACTGTCAATGACGCAGAGTACCATGGACTTCTGAAGGGACTCAACCTGGCGATCGAACATGGAATTCAGGATATCGTCGTGGTGGGAGACTCTAGGATTGCCATTCAGCAGGCCCAGGGTCTCATCAACTGCAATCAGCCCAACCTCCAGAGGAAATTGGCTGAGTATGAGGTGCTGAAGACGAAGTTCAAGTCGGTCCGCTTAGTGCATCTCAAACGAGAGTTCAACCAGGCCGCAGACTACTTGACATCGAAGACTCTAGTGCTTGGCGAATCCTGGAAGGTCGAAGACGCTGACGAGCGAGTACATCTGCAGTTGGTGTCCAAGATTCACGAGAAGTTGGTGAAACCGAAGGTGTTGTTAGGCGTTGGACCTCAGAAGAGCGTTTCCCAGAGTGATGATACTCTGAGTTTCCCAGGACCAGAGTGCGCGCCATTGCCCGCGGCGGCCAAGGTTTTCGCTGCCATGACCCGAGCGCAAACTCAGGAGGCAGAAGACCAAGGCGAACCCATGGGTCCCCTGGAATACCAGGCCGAACGCTGGAGACGGATCAAGGTGCACCAAGACAAGGATGACTACCTGTTGCAACTCAAAGACTTTCTGAAAGGCGACGTGAGCAAGTTGTCACACGCTCCGGCGAGGAAACTTGCGAAGGTGGCCGATGACTTTGTGCTGGATTCGAGAGAAGTCCTGTATCGACTGAGTCGTTCTACACGGGATCGTCCCAGAGACATGGTCGATGAACTCAGGCTTGTGGTTCCAAGGGCGCTACAGCCGGACATCTTGCACTACGCCCATGAAGATTTTCAGGGTGGCCACCAGGGGATCACCAGGACGTATGAAAGATTGCGCTCTGAGTTCTACTGGCATGGGATGTACGCGGACGTCGAGGTTTTCGTCAAGGAGTGCGTGGATTGCGCTAGCGGCAAGGGGCGTCCTCAGAATGCGGGGCCGTCCCTGGGAACATCGAACCCAGAAGGCCGTTTGAAGTTGTATCCATGGATTTCGTAACGCATCTGCCCAAGTCTGACCGTGGGAACACCTTCCTGTTACTCTTTCAGGACTCGTTCTCAGGATTCGTCATGTGTAAACCCATGAGCTCAACGACAGCCCAAGATGTCGCTGAAGTGTATGAGGAGCAGGTTTTCAGGAGGTTTGGAGCAAGCTCAATGCTGCGACACGATCAAGACCCAAGGTTCATGAGCGAGGTGTTCACTCGCTTCCGTGAGCTCCTGGGAAGCAAGCAGCGAGCCACTCTGGCCTATCGCCCCCAGGCGAACGGACAGCAAGAGCGATCGGTGCAGACCGTGGTGCGCAGCATTCGCGCATACATCGCTGAAGCGGACCAGAGTGACTGGGACGACCATGCTGAGCGCTTGATGTTCGCCCTGAATACCTCTTTCGATGCCACGCGTCTGGATACCCCCTTCTTCTTAGTGCACGGTTGGGATGCACACGGCACTGTGTCCGCCATGCTGGGACCCAGACCGTCGAGTGTCCAGGAACGCACGGCGTATGAGTGGCGCAGGAAACTGCAACGCGACTACAGCTATGCACAAGCCTGCGCAGAAGATCTTCAGAAGAAGGCCAAGAGAGCGCGCTCTGCCGAGCAGACCCAGAAATGGAGAGAGCTCTCGGAACGACTGAAGTCAGGGTTCGCTGCTGGAGATGCTGTCTGGCTGTACATACCCAAAGTGCAGCCCGGCCTGAGCCGCAAACTAGCTCATATGTGGCATGGCCCCTTCAGAATTCAGGAAATCCATGATAATTTCCGCGTGAAACTCAGGGTCGAGAACACCGGATACCGCGTGAATCCCTGGGTACATGTGAGTCGCTTGAAACCCAGAGCGCTGTTCCCAAAACGGCCCACCGTGGAGATCGACGTGAATGAAGATGATGACTTTGACGCGGCTCTGCTGCCTGAGGATAGCTGGGAACCTGACACAGCAAATGATGAGTATGAGGTCGAGCGAATTCTGGATTTGCGGTGGACTAAGCGAACTCGGACATCAAGGCGAATCCGTGAATATCTTGTGAAGTGGAAGGGCTATGATGAGACCGAGTGGCTGCCTGTGTCGAAGCTCAATTGCGGAGCCTTACTCTATGAGTTCAATCAAGGCGCGAGAGCGCGAGCCCGTTTTCAGGCTATGCAAGCCGGAGATGATCACCCAGGGGTTTAACACTCAAAGGTGACATTGATCCAGAGTCACATGTCGAATTCAGGGGATGAAATCCTGAGTACCATGGTGAAACTCTGAAGAAGATCGACGGAATGTGTGGAGATTGGAGACGGAATTGTGGTTTTGATTTGATTTGATTATGGAGGAAGTGCACTGCTTGAACTGAAGATTGTAATCCAGAGGATGGCGTGGTTGAGGCTTCGGTGTTACTCAGGAGCGATGAAGTGGTGAAGATGGAGAGCTTTTCGAGGACATGGATGAAGGAAGACCTGTGTGCTACAACGAAGGAAGCCTAAGGGGCGCGCGTAGGGGCGCTGTCAGGGTGCTGTCGCGCCGAGGGAGCTGTGCTGTCCGGGGCGCCGTGGGCGCCGTGCCTTGAGCCGGCGTCGTCGCTTGGCGACCGTCGCTCGACGTGTCGGCCATGTTGACGATCTGTGAAATGGGGATGTGATTGTACGCTGCCCGTTGGAGTTTTTGCAGTTGAGAAGAGAACCTTGAAGATCGGCTCCGACCAACCGTTGGGGAGACAGGGGGCCGAAGTGTGTGAAATCCTGGGAGTCGACAGAGGGCAACGGCCGTATCGATCTCCAGAGTGCCTCGAATTTGGTGTTTTTGTGGCCTGGCCATGGTTCACCAGTTCGGAGTGATTTCCTCTTTGATGGACCCGGACCAGGAGGGGCGGTTGACGCGAGGTGGTTTTCAGAAATTCGCCGACGACGTGCCGTCACGCTTGTGACCTGGAGTTTGTACCGGAATATGATTGGTGGATAACTGGGATGAGCACGGCTGTACCCGTGTGACACGAGTGACGATGGTGGGAGAGAAGTGATTCAGTGGGATGAATCTAGTGCCTGACCGCAGATGGGCCCAACTGACTGGAAGTGTGAATCCTGGGAGTGCACACCCAGGAATTCAGAGGAACACTCAGTCCAGTCCCGGACTTTCCCTTACGATGAGTGCCTAAAGTCTGGCGGAAAGTGTCTCTGGAGAACGTATCCCAGAGTACACCTCATCTTGCTGTGGGTCAGAGCACTACTATGGATCAGATCCCCTGAAAACCAACCCCACTACCACCGTGGACATGCGCCGGAAGCCGTACAACCCGTTAAGTGTTCGTATTTGTGGAGATACACGCGAGTCTGTGATGTACACAACCTACGATCCAGAGTATCACACAAGAAATCCAGAATACCGGATGATGATCCAGAGTTCACCTCCCCAAGAACAGGTGACCCAGAGATTCAAGTGATCCTCTGGATTTGGACCGTGAACCCAGACTCCCCATACTCAGAACAAGTGTTTCCCAAGTCAACACCCAAGAATCCCCAAGAACCCTCAAGAGCTCCCCTGAATCCCAGTGATTCTCAGAAGCAATCCAGAGTATCACATTGAATCTCTGAATATCGAGCCAGTTGGGAGTCAGTCTGCAATCAAAGTGATGCGTGACCTTGAAGATCCAAGTGCAGACCTGCTGACTGGATACTTTCGAGGAGTCGAGAGGGAGTCCTGCACCATACAAACCCAAGTCCAAGGACCCACATTTGGCACTTTGGACGCTTTGCGATGATGGAGTCGCAAGCCGATCGCGAGTCTGGACCGCTGAACCCAAGGTATACTGAAGACAAGACATTTGACCCCAAGCATAGTGAAATGAAGACATTTGCCCGTAGAAGAATGCAGAAGAGAGAAAGAAGTAAGAGAGAGAAGTAGCTGATAAAAGACAAACAGAGTTCTTTTTACCCTGTACTGCGCAAGTGACTTCGGCCAAGCCTGCCGACGGAAATCCGGAGGACCCGAGACTACGACCGCGGGACGCTAAGGGCACATCAACGGCGAGGGACAGCCGTCTGTGTAGACTCCATCAAACTCAAGTCCAGTTAGGTGGGGACCAGCGACGGCCTCGTGCTTCCTGGAGTGATCCACCTATTTCATATCCTAGTTGGGTCACTTGCTGTGCTCGTGGTAGCCCATTTCATGTTATTCCAGAGGGTATTCTGGGGTGCTAGGTAGTCGCCTCCAGGATTGTGTATTGACTGCTTGTGTGAAGGGAAAGGTAACTGATAGTGGTTGTATTTTCCTCCTGTACGGGAGGTGGTGCGCGTTTGTGTGAGTCTCAGGGGAGCTAGGCCCCTGAATTTCAGACTCGAGTGAGCCTAGTGTGTGAGTGACCCACCGTCCAAGGGTCCAAAAGAATAAGTGACGGCTAGTTGTAGTGTTTGTATACTCTGTATTTGTTGGATTTATCGAGCTACGAAGGCATTTGGGTAAGGTGTCTTCTGAGTTCCTCACCCCTGAGTTGACTGAAATCCTGGATCCTGAATTCGTGATATTCTGGATTTCGGGTGATCTGATTCTCTGGGTTTTGCCTCTAGTGTCGAGGTGCGTTCTGGATTAGACGTGCACCTCAGCGCTTCTTCGAGGCTACATTCGAGTTTGGTGAAGTGCCGTTCCGTCAAAGACAAACGAGCCGACAGGGATTACACAAGGTACCCACGCCAACCAAGGAGAGTGATCCTCAGGGTTTAAAGCTTCGCGGCTGCGAACCTCTGGATTTATTTCCTTGCTGTTGACTCTCAAGTCGGTTCTCTGGGTCTACACCCTGAGGACCTTCTTGGGCTGCGCTATACGAACCCCCCTGGGCGATAAAGGTTTCATCGGCCTCGCCTCAGAAGTGCGTGCGCACAGCCTCCTTCAGTCGCGTCCTGATGTCGCTGAAGTGGCCACCAAGCTTGCTGCCCAGCAGTACGAAGCGGATCGGACGGACCTGGAGCAGCGCTGGAAGGAGCGACTGGACGAAGCTGAGGCCAAGTACCAGCGCGCTGAGGCTGCACGCGTACGCGCGGAAGCCGCTCACGCTCGGCACGCCGAGGAAGCAGAGATTGAAGTGTCGGAACGATTCGACTCTGTGCAGCGCACGATTCAGAACATTCTCTTGGACCGCAGACCATACTTGACGTTTAAACCAGGCATAGAAGTCATACTTGAAGTCCAAACTAGACTTAGAGGACATAATTTCCTTTAACTCTTTGACTACCGGATCACCCTCTTATGGACATCTGACCAGATCCATATTTTGACCAATAGGATTGTTTTTAGCTTGATAATCAGTACATACTCTAATACCGTCCTTGTGTGGCTGTAGTTATTTTCTACAGATTGTACAGAAACATTGTGACTTCAGTCAGAAAGTGTGACTGCCCGCTCCCAGTGATCATGATTTGCGATACATGCCATGAAGATCCGTGTGACTGGGAGCGGTATGGAAGCGAGCTCTGCGAGAGCAGAAGGCGCCTTCTCCACCGAGTCCCCCACCCTAGGCGCCTGAATAAAACGCTCTATCAGCTTTACTTCTATCTGAAGTTTGGTCGACTTGACACGAATCCGACAAACCAGCTACCCGTGTGCATTAGAAGAAGACTATCACACCCACGCCCACGATCGTGTGTATTGTATTGCAGTCATGCACAGAATAACACTTAGTATTTGCACTAACTAACTCATATAATGTTGCTGTTTCCTCAGTCGCCAGCGGACACGCGAGTGACTTAGATCACCTGAACCTACACAAATGGAGCTCAAACGTGCCGTCGACAACGCCACTACAGTAGAGAATCAAGGTGGGCCAAGGTGCTTCAAAATACACCAGCACACTCGAAGAGCTAAACGAAGTGCTTCTAATGAATCCACGTCTATATACTCAACTACTCCTACTGCAACTACCACTACTGAACTGCAGTCCTTAGGTCGCCTACACTGGCGTCACCACGAACCAGTACTTCAATCAGCGGAAATCAAAGCACGCGCCCAGCTCCAGGTTGGTCTCCTTCTTCTTCACGGCCTGGTAGCAGGCCCAACAATACACAGCCAGCTTGGACAGCTAATCCTAGCCATATCGGCGGCGGCCGACACATAGCTCACCGTTGTCGCAGTTGTCTCGGTCGTGTCGTCTGTCATAAACGCCATCTCCACCGTCAGGCAGTCATCGGCCGTCGACTACGCCGTCGCCATCCCCATCACCACCATCGCAGGGGCCCGCACACGCCGCGCGCCGCCAGGTCGGTCTCCTCCTTCATCACGGCCTCGGGGCAGGCGAAGGCCGTCTCCGGCAGCAGCAACGTGGCGCAGTCCTTGGGCGTCGACTCCGCCGGCGCCATCACCATCACCACCATCGCAGGGACACGCACACGCCGCGCGCCTCCAGGTCGGTCTCCTCCTTCGTCACGGCCTCGTGGCAGGCGAAGGCCGTCTCCGGCAGCAGCAACGTGGCGCAGTCCTTGGGCGTCGACTACGCCGTCGCCATCGCCATCTCCACCATCGCATGGACCCCAAATACCGACGACCGCAGCAGCGCCCACGTACGCGCTTACCTTCGAGTCGGCCTCCTCCTTCGTCACGGCCTCGTGGCAGGCGAAGGCTGTCTCCGCCAGCAGCAACGTGGCGCAGTCCTTGGGCGTCGACTACGCCGTCGCCATCACCATCACCACCATCGCAGGGACACGCACACGCCGCGCGGCTCCAGGTCGGTCTCCTCCTTCGTCACGGCCTCGTGGCAGGCGAAGGCCGTCTCCGCCAGCAGCAACGTGGCGCAGTCCTTGGGCGTCGACTACGCCGTCGCCATCACCATCACCACCATCGCAGGGACACGCACACGCCGCGCGCCTCCAGGTCGGTCTCCTCCTTCGTCACGGCCTCGTGGCAGGCGAAGGCCGTCTCCGCCAGCAGCAACGTGGCGCAGTCCTTGGGCGTCGACTACGCCGTCGCCATCACCATCACCACCATCGCATGGACCCCAAATACCGACGACCGCACGTACGCGCTCACCTTCGAGTCGGTCTCCTCCTTCTTCACGGCCTCGTGGCAGGCGAAGGCCGTCTCCGCCAGCAGCAACGTGGCACAGTCCTTGGGCGTCGACTACGCCGTCGCCATCACCATCTCCACCATCGCAGGGACCCCAATGAGCGCCGAGCCTGCAGCACGTGCACACGCCCCGCGCCTCCAGGTCGGTCTCCTCCTTTGCCACGGCGTCGTGCTAGGCTGAACGCTACACAGGCTGCTCCGGCCAGCGGATCTCCCCATTTCGGCGGGCGACCGACCCGTAGCTCAACTTGGCCACAGACGTCTTGGTAATAACGTTCGTCATGAACGCCGTCTCACACCTCCGAGTCGGACTCCTCCTTCGCCGCCGGCCTGCATATCTGCGAGCCTGTGGCCATCATCGAGTCTCGAGCGATGGACTCCATGCACGTCATTTGGTGGTAGGATGGTACAAAAAACCCATTTCTACCAGACATTATACAGTACATAAGAATATTGTGTCGTGCAAGCTTCATAGTTTCAACCAATCAAATATCTACAATGGCTTTGTTATGGACATCGTGATGTCCATAAGGGACTTTCGGTATAGCGGTAGCAAAAGAGTTAACCCCTCCAACCCGGATGCTGCATAATGCAGCATAGCCTTTCCACTTAAACTGAATATATTCAGTTTAAGCGATTTTTGACTTAAAATTTGTATGGGTGTCCTTTCCCCCGACACGAGGGTATACAAATTTCAAGATAAGCCTTTGTTTAGTTTCTGTACGCGTCTTTTTATTTTCATGTGGACAAGGACCAGTGTTTTTCATTTTTTGGAATATTGAATATGAGAGGCTGTTTGGGAAACTGCAACTGATCCGTATTACTTTTCGGCGGACAACCCAACGAGTGGACCCTGATTGACCGTCCCCCCGCTTTTTCAAAATCTCCCTCATTCAAGAATTTTCGCGGCCAAAGCTCAAGTCGTATGTGCTGGAAATGGTGCAAGCGCTCGGGAAGGTAGTGCGCGACTACGAGGTCACAGGCCGTGATCTCTCCTTCAAGTCGGTGTGGCGGGAGCTCAAGGGCAAGGGGTGGACGCGGAAGCCGCCTCCACGGCGCAGTCTCGACGACCGCTACTTCTACGTTCGACCAGGCGAGAGCTCAAGCGGGACGGAAGGCGTTCATTTCTTCCGAGGCGAGGAGGCAGTACTGGAATACTACGCAAATGGTATGTTTCAAAGGGCTTTTGCTGTTATTGATGTTATTCTAAGTTATCGTTGCGTACTGTGTGTAGTGCTTCGGAATGGCTCTCGTGCCCCAGCAGCAAGTGCACCGCCACCCACTCCTCCCCGCGCCGCTCCTGGTGACGCGCAACTTGCCGCTGCAGCTGAGGTCGTGCGCTTGAACTACCTCGCTGACATCGAAAGGGCCGAGGCGCGAGCCCAATCGGCCACGAACCCGGCAAGTCGAGTTCCTACTGTAGCTCAAGCTGCTGCAACTCGTGCTGCTGCAACTCAAGCCTCAACACAGTCGGATGTTCCTCGAGCTGAGACGCAAGATCGAGAGCGCGAGGTTGTTACAACTCCAACAACCCCACTGCTCGCACGCACTCGTCCAGCGAAGGGCAAACTACCAGCACGGCGCTCCCTCGTTCGGAGTGTTAGCCCGATGGCGAGTACGCCGCCTCGACCTCGCAGCCCAACAACACTGCTGGCAACGTCACCTCATGTCCAAGATTCAGATGCGTCCGTGTTCGATGACACACCGTCAGACGTCACCGAGATCCCCGACAACGAGCCTGTCGAGTCCGTGTACACACCCAGTGATCATGAACACGGTAAGCTGTCTCTAATACTGTCCCTTATGCTGCATTGTATACTGAATGTTATGATGAATACTATACTGAATATTATGGTGAATGTTATGTTGCATTCTGTTTTACTGCTGCTTTACTGTAGAGGACCACGGCGACGACGAAGAAGAAGCCGAAGCTGGCGCACTCGGCAATGAGTTGCTGGCAGACAGCACGGACGCGTTGAATGTTGTGGCGGATGGAGATAGCGCGCACCAGTTTGGCTCCATGGATTCTGGTGATGAAGCAGAGAAGGACGATGTCGATACTGGCGAGTACGGGTCAGACGAAGATGTGGACGCTTCTTGCGCCCCTGATGACGTTGTCGACGACCCCGAGCAGACCGAGCAAGATATCGCAGCGGAGGTTCTCTTCGCGGAGAACTTTCTGTCGCAGTTTGGTGGGGAGGACGAAGTGCTGGCAGGTAACCTGAAGAACGATGTCTTGCGGGACATGAGTGCGACGGGTTGGGAGGATGTCGTTCAGCCTGACACCTACGACTATCTCATGACCCCTTACGAGCCTGTGAATGATGCCGGAAGCTACCCCGGTCTTCGCCAAGGTTACTCGGGGCCTACGGCTGAAGTGCTTCGAAGGGGCGACTCCCCCATCGCTCTATTCTTCTACTTCATGCCCGTCGTGCTGTGGCAGCACATTGCTGCCTGTTCGAACGAGTATCATCGTGAGATGCTTCCGCTTCGAGTGGACGAAGCCTATCGCCGCTATCGAGCCAAGCGACGTCTCAACGACAAGTTGCCGAAGAAATCACGGCGTGACATCCAACACGAAATGGAAGGTATGAAGCCCATCTTGCCCCATGAGCTGGGTCAGTTCGTTGGCCTGCTAATTGCCAGAGCTATTGCGCCGAACCGCGAGAAGCTGGCCAACCACTGGAAGACCACGGATGAGGGTGCTATCTCGCGTGGGTGCTTCGGGTCGGTGCTGCCACGAGATCGATTCATGGAGATCTCTCGTAATCTACACTTCAACCCCAACAGCGACCCCAGAGCTCAAACCGACCGCGCCTGGAAGATACGCAAGGTCGTCGAAGTTCTGCAGCGGACCTTTGCGCGTGGATACGTTGCTCCATCGCACTTGGCGTTTGATGAAGCAGTGCTGCCAAGTCGATCTTCGTTCAACAAGATGCGCGTCTACTTGAAGGACAAGCCCCACAAGTGGGGCACCAAGCTCTTCATGCTCTGCAGTGCAGTCACAGCCTACTGCATTCGGTACGGATTTTTTTTTGGTTGTGTCATTTCATTACATTGCATTATGCAGTTTAACCTTACAAATATGTCTTGTTTAAACTGAATATCGACAGCTTTGAGATCTACTGTGGCAAGAAGCAGCACGCGAGTGATGCGCACAAGACCGACATGAAGGCTGGGCCAGCGGCGGTCGTGCGAAATCTGCTGGAAGTGTTTGGACCAGACTCGAAGAAGCAGGGCATGAGGCTGGTCGTGGTTGACCGCTTCTATACATCCGTGGCCTTAGCGATTCAGCTCCTGCTCATGGGGTTCTACTGTGTCGGCACGATAATGACAAACCGACTCGGCTACTGCAAGGAGGTGATCGAAAAGAAGACGACGCGCCCGGCGGACATTGCGCGGGGCTCATTCAAGATTGCAATGTCCAAGCTGGTTCCAAACATGGCTGCCATCAGCTGGTGGGACTCGCGTCCTGTACATTTCCTGTGCACCGGTGGTAGTCATGAGCTCGATCGTGTTGCACGGCAGGACGGCGCGACGCAGGTGGAGGTGCCTTGCCCCGCGTTATCAAAGACTACCACGCCTTCATGGGGGCGTGGATGTCCACGACCAGCTGCGCCTGCAGCGCTACTCACTGCAGCGAGCCCTCCGCTTCAAGAAGTACTACAAGTCGCTCGTCCTCGGCCTTATCGATTTGGCCATCGTGAATGGCTACATAGTTCACAAGGCATATCACAGGGACAAGTCGTCCCGCCCGCTCACGCATGTGAAGTACATGAAGAAGCTGCACTTGCAGCTGTGCAATCTGGACGCCACGGACATGTACGAGGACAACACGTTTGGCACGCAGCGCCGCCCGGAGACCCCCGCGTACGAACCCATTTCGACTGGCGGACGCCAGACGACCCCTCACACTGCGCGCCAAGTGGATGAGTGGCGCAACGCAGATACCCAAGCGAAGAGGCGACAGCGTGCTTGTAAGGTGTGTTCGGTACTGCGTACGGGGACACAGCGAGCCTCGACGACTACGTACTTCTGCAGCGACTGTAATGACACCGGCCCAATCTTCCTCTGCATGCGAGCCCGTCGCAAAGTACGTGAAGTGGCGATGACTTGCTGGGATATTTGGCACAAGGAGTGGTCAAACGGAAAGCTGATTCCGGTTGACAACGCGAGAAACATTCGAGTGAGACGCAAGCCAAGATCGGCTCCACCGAGCACTCCATCGTCCCCTGGCACGCCAAGCACTCCTGCTTCAACCAAGCGGCGCAGAACTAGTCCATAGGCCGTAAGCTGAATATTAGGCTGTCCTTAAGCTGCATATATGCATCATTGATATGATTACTTGTTTTGCATTCGTAATGCACAGGATTGCGTGATGTTATTGCACATCTTGGCATGCATCATTCGTGCCTTTCTTTTATCTGCTAGACGTGTGTTCAAGCATATGCCTCTCACTGACTATTTCTTTCATTTGGGTTTTGTATTGAGCAAAAAATCGACCGATTCGTGTACACGTGATTGCGTTAGATGTAGAGGTGACACGCCATCTCTGAATAGGCAAGTTTGTATGGGAAGTTTGAAATTCTGAAATTTTGAAAAGGAGAATGCTGGGGTCTGCCGGTTCTGTTCGGAGAGTCAGATCTGTTGCCCTGTCCATTTCAACGCTAAGGTGCATAATGCAGCATGGGACAGCTACTCAAAGCCTCTACATGCAGTTTATATGCAAGTTAAGCACATCTTTGTAACTGGACTGCTGCTAGCCACAGTTAGCCCTATCCCATCATATACAAAAGCTAAGTCTAATTAAGCTGAATACTGCATATGAAAAAACTTTTGAGGCTCCGGTTTGGGGGGGTTAACTCTTAGCTTTATTTACTCATTGCGTGGCGCGTGTGCACCAAGAAATTATCGATAAACCAATCCTATGGATTTCATTTGTATAGAGCCCGTCGCAAGTTCCTACCGGCCAAGTTAGTGAATATGCAGCCTTTCAGATGCAACATCAAGCGAGGCCGACTCCGACCCCGAAACCCCAGCTAAAGGACCGGGGATTTACCATGCGGAACGCATTTACGCTCGGCGAACTGTGAACTACCCCCCCCATTCTACCTAGTAAAATGGGTAGGTTGGGAGGAGTTCACATGGGAGCCGCCTCGCCACTTGCCAGCAGAGCTGATAGCGGATTGTGAAAGAGATCAAATGGTGCCTGGCCTAATTATATCAGAATCCCTGGAGGTCGGTGGCGCGGAAGGTCAACGTGAAGGCTAGAGGAGGACCGGGTCCTCAGGACCCGTAGAAACTAGACTTTTGATTAGCCTTCGCTGCAGAATCACTTAATAAATACGTTGGCAAACTATACAGTCCAGCTATACAGTACTAACATGTATAGTTTATAACTAACTGTTAGTTAGTGTCTAGTAAAATTAGCTAACATGTTAGTGGAGTACACTATGTTCGCAGTGTTCGCGCCGAAATCCAACGAAGCCAGCGAGGCCAAATAGCACTCAAGAAGCTCTCAAACTAGTTCGCGAATGTGCGACCTGGAGCTGCATGCCGGCGCATTAATACGTGAACCAGGAACTACGTGCGGGACGCTTCAACGAAATCTTTTCTTACGTAACAATGTAAAATATACCCTGTAAAAATGTTTTAAAGGCCGTTTTAAGCCCTTTTTACGTAAAATTGTAAAAATGTAAAAGTAAAAATGCCAACACTGGTCGAAGCGGCGGCTGCCCCCCAATCAGCAACCTTAAATCAGGTGTCCAGTGGCGCAATCAATGATGTCGTGAGTGCTGCCCCCGGCTATGTTCGCGCAAAGAACACGACCGAAGTCGGTGCTGCCCAGCTGCAGGCGACCGTAGGTACAAATCAGCCCAAGAGAGAAGCCGTCAAACAGGATCGAAGTTCGCAAGGGACGAAGACTGTGACTTCTTCGAAGGCCTCCAAGTCGGAATCTGCGGCCAAGGGGTCACCATCGGCGACCAAGGGTGCAGCGTCATCTGCGGCCAAGAAAGAGGCGGCGAAGAAATCTGCGTCCAGAAGATCATCCTCCCGGAAGAGCAGTAAGGAGAACGCAGACCCGCCGTCTTCTGATCCAGATGAATCCGATTCAAGCTCGTCTGATTCCAGCGATGATGACTCAAGTTCCAGTGACTACAGCAGCAGTTCCAGCGATGACTTCGACCTAGATCTGACTACTTCAACGACGACCAAGGAAGGCACGACGGTGTGGACCTATCGACCGTACATCAATTACAATGCGGTTGAGAAGTTCAACGAAGATGCGTCCGTGGAGGATCGTGTTGGATGGTGGGAGAGGTTCATCGACATGGCTGCTCAAGGTTCCTGGCCGGACAAGATGAAGATCCGACAGCTCCGGGGACGAATGTCTTCGTCGCTCAGAGACTGGTATGCTCAACTGCCAAAGTCCACCAGGCACAACTGGAAGATGCTGTCCCGACGGTTCAAGGTCATGTATTGCCGAACGGCCGGCTCTTACTCCGAACGCTACTATACCATGAAAGTGCGTTCAGGCGAGACGCCGCGCAAGTTCTTCTACCGACTGAACGCAGCTGCGGTCAAGGCTGGCATTGAGTTCCAGAAGTCTTCCAAGCACCGGGAGCGACACCTACGTCGCTTCATCAAGAAGCTGAAGGATACCCAGCTGAAGACCGCGCTGCAGGGACAGAAGTTCAAGAGTATCAGCGAAGTGGAACATGCGTTGAGACGCCACGAGGACATCTGGCGTGAGGAAGGCTATGATACTCCTCCACCACGACGTGACTTCCGCGCGGACAACGATCCTCAGGGTCGATTCAAGGCTCGCAGGCCTGGTCGCGCTTTTGTCGCTCAAGATCCGGATCCTGATTCAGACTCCGAGCCTGAGCGACGTGTCCGATTTGAGGAGCTGAAAGATGAGTTCAAGCCCACGCTTGCCAAGGGACGTGAGAAGGTGGTGACTGAACCCGCACCCGCCGAGACGCAGCCTGTGTTCAAGGTGGAGAATGTCACGAAGGAGATTTATCGTGTTCTGGATGCTGAAGGATGGCGTCCTCCACCTCAGCCTGGGAACGTGGATACGCGCTCAGGCAATCCGGATCTGCGCTCAAGGCCTATGTCACCGCGTTCAAGCAACATGCCATGACAGAGGATCTGTGAGAGTTGCGGGAAGTTTGGACACTCAAGGGAGAACTGCTGGGCGGACCTGGTCTGCGATCGCTGTCACCAACAAGGTCACCCGACGGATGCCTGCCGCGCCAGCCCATGTCCTGGTTGCAATCAGCTTCATCGTGGATTCTCGTGTGAAGATTGGAGAGCCATCCAAGATGTGAAGAAGATGAACCGCCAAAGCGCACTCAACGAACCGACTCTGGACGCAGTCCAACACGGTGAGGCCGACTCTGGGAAGAAGCCGTTAAACCACTAAGCCCGCTGGAAGGGGTTCCAGAACGCGTCGGGCTAAAGAAGACCCCAGAGCTGTGCGCCTTAGCGTACGTCGGCCCAGAGTTGAGAAGAAGAAGAAAAGACCAAGATAGCCAACAATGCATGACCATGTTTCAATATTCATCCCCTGATTCAACCAACACGCGTTCAGACAATGTGCGCCCAGAGTCTCCTGATCCGGACTCCCAGATGGAGTTCCGGCTTCAGCCAGGTGAACGCTATGGCTGGTGAGAAGATCACGAACCGGAAGATGCACACGAGGTTGCTATGGTGCATGGTGCTGTGAATGATTGTCGGACGAAGATCCTCCTGGATACTGGAGCGTCTGTGAGTATGTTGAGTTTTGACTTTGCGCGTAAGTTGAAGCTCAAACTCCGGATGCATAAGCAGTTGAAAGTTTCAGGCTTGGGAGGCGTCCCGACATACATCTCAGCCCACGCTGAGGTCAAGATCACGCTTGGTCCAAGGGTGGTTTATATCTTCAGGCTTTGGGTCGCCAACATTGGTGAAGGAGTGGATGTGTTGCTGGGCATGAATTTCATGTTCAGCGCGGGTGTGCGATTGTCGACTCGAGAAGGACTGATTCAGCTCCCAGATGAGGAGGCGATTTTGATGTACGGTGGACCTGATCGGAGTCGAATGGGTTTGGATGTCCCAGTGCGACCACCGGAGACCTTGTTCCTCGAACCGGGACGAAGTGCCGTGGTACGTATTCACTATGGACAATCCAACCCTCAGCGTGAAGTTGTCTGGGCGGGCCGCGGAGATCGATGGGTGACCAAGATGATTTATGCGGCAAAGTCCTGGCCGACTGCGGTCAAGGTTGTGAATATCTCGGACAAGATGATTTGGATTGATACGAGTACTGATATCGCCAGGATTATTGAGTATGGATTCTTCCCTCGCTATGGCCGATATGTGCGACCAGGCACCCCCGACGGTATCAGGAGTGGCAGCAGCTCATTTATGAGAGCACTCTCTGCTGCGCGCTGATCGACTGCTACAACTCATGCATGACCAGGCGCCGCCTTGTGTTCCTCGGAAGGAATACCCTTGGCCGTCTAAAATCATGCTGCGGCCAACCCCTGGTACTGCTCAGGTTCGGATGGCGTCATTGAACAAGAAGCCCAAGAGATTGCGGGTTACCTTCACCGAAGAGGATGCCGACGAGCGAAGCCTGGACGCAGCTGAGCCAAGCACTAGGAGCATCGGAGTGCAAACTGATCCGAGTCCAGATGAAGGGTCACGCGCTCAAGGTCTCAGCGTCGCCGCTCAGAGCTTGCGTCACGTGGCGAGTGAGGTTACCACAACTATGCTTGTCGGGAACGATACAAGCGTTGAACGCAGGTCTCCAGAGAGCACTGATCAGACTGAAACCTTGAACGCGGATCTGGGAGAAAATGCAGTTTCAGACTTCTCGTGCCAAGGTTTTGCGAGTACGCCGGTGCAACGACTGGAGGCAGAGTATGCGAGAGTCATGCGTGTGTCAGCTGAAGAGTTGGATCTGGAACCGGCCGTGTATGTCCGAGAGGGCAGCGAGCTGATGGCTCAATTGCGCGATCAGCTAACCATGCTGCCCGAACTTCAGGACTTGAGCCCGGAATGCAACATTGATGAAGCAGACGTTGGCGAGCCAGGTGTCTCGACGCCGGAAATGGAGACGAAGCTGAGGAAGATTCTGAAGTACCATCGCAAGATCTTTCTGGGCGATGGAAATGCTGCTCCAGCCCCTGCTCGAGGTGTAGTCTGTGATCTGGACGTTGGAAATGCGCGACCAGTAGCTCAGCGTGCCAGACAGATTGTCCCGCATTTGTTGGTCAAGGTTTATGAGTTGCTCAAGAAGCTCCTTGAAACGGGACTGATTGAGCACTCTGAATCGGAGTGGGCTTCGCCGATTGTTATCGTGCTCAAGAAGAATGGGGTTGACATCAGGATGTGTATCGACTACCGCGTGGTGAGCGAGTTTATCAAGCTGTCGCGGTACCCACTTCCTTTGATCGACGACCTTTTGATTGGTTTCGAATCGGCAATGTGGTTCATGAGTCTGGACATGGCTAGTGGCTTCTGGGCGGTGTTGATGACTGAGCGCGCTAAGCTGATCTCGGCATTTATTTGCCCGTTTGGACACTTTCAGTGGATTCGGATGCCATTTGGGCTCAAGAACGCCCCTCTCATCTACCAGGCTGTGATCAACAACTGCCTGTGGGGATTTGTGCGTCTGCCACCCGAGGAAGAAGCTCTCGTTGACCGTGATGTGCTGGATTTCCTGACACTGGATGAGTATGACGCTGACCGCACATGCGTTCAAGACCCCCAGCGCACCTGCGCTGAAGACTCTGAACGCAATCCATCTGGAGTCCCGGCTTTAACGGATAAGATGACGGCGTTTCAGCGCAACATCCCAGCCCCCTCGCAAATGGGTCCAGTGCTTGGACGCAGCTCTTACATCGATGACATTGCTCATGGCGCTTCAACTTGGGACCAGTTATGTGACGACTTGAACGCACTTCTGTTCAGATTGCGGTATTGGAACATCTCAGTGAGCCTTCCGAAGAGTGAATTTGGCAAGCTGACCATTCCATACCTGTCCCACGAAATCAGCGCTGAAGGAATCAGAGCCACGCCCAAGATCGCAAAGTCCGTTCAAGACTTGCCGTTCCCAGCCACACTCAAGCGGGTCCAAAGCTTCCTAGGAAGTTTGAATTATTACAACAAATTCATCGAGGACCTCCCGGTGGTGGCAGCTTCGCTCTATGAGTTGACTGAAGAGCAAGTGCGTTCAGGCAGGGACCTCGAACGAGCGAAGGAAGCGTTTGAGATCCTGAAACGCAAGATTGTCTCGACTCCGCTGTTACGTCATCCGGACCGCACGAAGCAGTTTGTCATTATTCCACATGCCAATCCCTGGGCTGCCTGCGCAGTCTTAGGTCAGATGCATGATGGAGTGATTCAACCCGTGCGATTCACTGGACGCATACTGAACGAGTTTGAGCTGCGCTACCACATTGCTGAGAAGGAGGTTTTGGCGATACTGAGAGTGCTCGAGTTGTTCAGGTCGCTCATCTACGGTTCAGCGTCGCCGGTGGTAGTCTACACGCGGTACTCAGTGCTGAAGTGGTTGCTGAACTCGAATTCCATAGAAGGTCGATGTCTGAAATGGGGTCTGGAGCTGTCCAGATGGTCGCTGGATATTCGCCGCGTTCAGCGGGACGAAGATGGCCTCGCCGCTATATTAGGGGCGGGTATCACTCCACGCGAACACTTAGACGCAGTTGTGGAAGCATTGATTCCAGCCAAGGGACGCGTCAAGAAGCCACCTGCGGTCAGCATCGAGATGCTCGAAGCAGACTGTCAAGGTGTAGTGCTCAGCTTTGACGGTGCGGCCAAGACCTCAACGCGCGTTGGAAGCTGCGGGTGTGTTCTCTGGCAGCTACCGGGCTGGGAGGTCTTAGATGCACGTGGATTCATCTTGGAAGATGTAACTGTGAACGACGCTGAGTACCATGGACTGCTGAATGGGCTGAAAATGGCAGCTGAACGGGGAGTCGAAGATCTGGTCGCAGTTGGTGATTCGAGGATCGTGATTCAACAAGTCCAAGGTTTGATAAACTGCAACCAGCCCAACCTTCAACGCAGACTGGCTGAGTACGAAGTCATTCGGACGAAGTTCAAGACCGTACAGCTGGTTCATGTCAAACGCCTTTTCAATCAGGCCGCCGACTACCTGACGTCGAAAACCTTAGCGTTGGGCAAGTCGTGGCAGGTTGAGGACGCCGAGGAACGCCTGCACCTACAACTCGTGTCAAGGATAGCTGGACATGTGATGAAACCTGCTGAAGCCCCGACTAAGGCACAGGTGCACACGAGGACTGTGAAGGCTGATCTAGAAGGAGTGCGTTCAGACTTTGCCTCGGCTCCCTTAACACCTGCGGCCAAGGTTTTGGCTGGAATGACCCGTGCACATTCAAGGAATGAAGTTGGTTCGGGCGAACCTATGGGACCTATGGAGTATCAGGCAGAGCGATGGCGGCGCATCAAGGCTCACCAGGATGGGGACTCCTTCCTGATGCAGATCAAGAAGTATCTGAAGGGAGATCCGGATCAATTCTCCCACGCTCAGGTCAAGAAGATCGCCAAGCACGCTGACCAGTACGTCCTGGATTCCAGAGAGGTCCTGTATCGCCTGGACGCAGCTACCCGAGGCCGTCCGAGGGACAAAGAGTCTGAGTTGAGATTGGTCGTGCCGACAGATCTGCGTCCAGATGTCTTGCACTACGCACATGAAGATGTTCAGGGCGGGCATCAAGGCATCACTCGAACGTATGAAAAACTGCGTTCAGAGTTTTACTGGCCGCGGATGTACGCTGATGTGGAGATTTTCGTGAAGGAATGCACTGACTGTGCATCCGCCAAGGGACGGCCTTTGAACTCAGGACCTTCACCCGGCAACATCGAGCCTAGTCGTCCGTTCGAAGTGGTATCCATGGACTTCGTCACGCACTTACCAAAGTCTGAGCGAGAAAACACTTTCCTGCTCCTGTTTCAGGATGCATTTTCAGGCTATGTGATGTGTAAGCCGATGAGCTCGACAACTGCTCAGGATGTGGCCGAAGCATATGAGGAGCGTGTATTCCGACAGTTCGGTGCCAGTTCCAAGTTGCGTCATGACCAAGATCCAACGTTCATGAGCGAGGTATTTTCCCGATTCAGGGATTTACTTGGCAGCAGACAGCGGGCAACCCTGGCGTACCGCCCTCAAGCAAATGGCCAACAGGAGCGATCCGTCCAAACCGTAATCCGCAGCGTCCGAGCTTATGTTGCTGAATCGGACCAGAGTGATTGGGATGAACACGCTGAGCGACTGATGTTCGCGCTCAACACGTATTTTGATGCGACCAGGCTTGATACTCCATTCTACTTGGTCCATGGCTGGGACGTCCAGGGGACGCTGTCGGCGATGCTTGGGCCCAGACCATCGAGTGTGCCTGAACGCAGTGCCTATGAGTGGCGTCGCAAGATGCAACGAGATTACACCTACGCTCAAGCTTGTGCGGAGGACCTGCAGAAGAAAGCGAAGAGACTGCGTTCAGAGGCTCAAACCTCGAGATGGCAAGAATTGTCTGATCGCATCAAGGCCGGGTTCCAGGTTGGAGACGCTGTCTGGCTCTACATACCCAAGGTTCAGCCGGGTTTGAGCCGGAAATTGGCTCACATGTGGCATGGCCCATTCCGGATTGAGGAGATGCATGACAATTTCAGAGTCAAACTCAAAGTGAAAGACACTGGATATCGCGTGAACCCTTGGGTGCATGTTAGCCGCCTGAAACCGCGCGCCTTGTTCCCCAAACGCCCGACTGAAGAGATAGAAGTGTCCGAGGACGATGATTTTGACGCAGCCCTGTTGCCAGAGGATAGCTGGGAGCCTGATGTTTCGAACGACGAATATGAAGTGGAGAAGATTCTGGATTTGCGTTGGGTCAAGCGCACTCGGGCTTCGCGTCGCACTCGGGAGTACAAAGTCAAGTGGAAGGGATATGATGAGCCAGAGTGGCTACCAGTCACGCAGCTGAACTGCGGTGCCCTGTTGTATGAATTCAACCAAGGAGCTAAGGCGCGAGCCCGCTTCCAGGCCATGCAAGCTGGGGATGATCACCTAGGTGTGTAGAGTTCGTTGAGCTCACATGCCTGATCGCAGACCGATGGACGTATGAAAATGACTGAACCTGCCCCTGAAATCGACTGAACCCTGAAACGACACTAAGTGACCCTGGCCGCGGACAAATGTCTGAACGCGGATTTGACTGAATGCAGATGACGGTAATGGTGGATAGTGCAGAGTGGAGATATGGAGATTGGATTGTGGAATTACTTGTTATGGAGAAAGAAGAGAACAAGTGGAGAGAAGCCAGCCTGCTGCGCGTTGATGTGACTTCGGCGGAGAAGTGTTGGAATGAGAACTGAGAGGCACGACTGAAAACCAGTTTCAAGCAAAAGATAGTTGACCGCAGGAGATGACTGTGACACTGGAACTGTATTTTTCGTGACCTTGGGTGCCGTATCTGAATCGTCCGACCTGCGTCCTCGTACTCAGAGTCCCCGCTGCTGCTGGAAGAAAGAGGCTCAAGCCCATCTTGGGCATCCTCTTCGTCCAGCGAGAACCAGGGTTCAGGTTTCTCCCCCCGGTCGAACATGCTTTCCAGCCGAACTTCAGCGCTGAGGTAGTACATCTCTGGAACGAAGCTCGACCAAGGAACCGCGTCCAGCCCGTCGCTCCGAATAATGCTGACGAGCATCTGGATCAGAGGCTCAGCGTGGATGAGCGGATGAACAACGTGCTCCCCACTCACGAGCTCCTTCGCGTCCTCGTAAGTGAAGCCATTCCGCATCACATAACGCAAGTCAGGACGAAGCTTACGCCAGATCTGAGGCCCCGGGAGAGCCGCTCGCGCTTCATCCTCCGAACGAGCGAGTTCGGACGACGCTGGGAGAGCCAACTGTGAATTAGGGCGATGGTTGCTTGGACGCAGTTGGAGACCCTTCACAAACTCGTTCCAGGACATTGTCTTACGACTGCCCTTGGGCGCGGATTTCCTCTTGGACGCAGATTGCTTGGAACCGGGCTTGCTGGCCCCTGCCTTACTCCCAGTGAGATCAATGGTTTTCTTGAGCGGAGGGACGAGCTTGGGCCCGGAGTCACCACCTGTAGCCTTCTTGCGCTCCGCCGCATAGTCACCACAGTCACACTGAGGCTGATCGATGGCCACCACGTGGATGTTCGTCGTCCAGCCAGCCGGAGGCGTGGTGCCGTCTGCGAAGTGGCCGAACAGCTCCTGAAGACGTTTCCAGTTCCCAGATACCGTGACCTGAGGTTCCCGATTCAAGAAATCACTGAATGCCCATGCGCCCAAGGTCTTCTCTCGGATCTCTCGACGCAGTACCTCGCAGAGAGCCTCAGACGTTTGCAACTGGTCCTTGAGGTCGGCAATCTCGTCTGCGCGGGCGTTCAGCGCGTGCTGGTGGTCCTCTTGTTGGCGGATAAAACTCTCCTTAAATGTGGACTCGCCCTCAGCCTTGGCCGTGGTGGCGCGATCAACCTCCCCTTCCAATACGCCTCCATCGCGGCCCACTCCCGTTTGAGACCATCGTTAGCGTCCACCAGATGCAGCGTCCCTTGCAGAGACGTGATGATGTCGCCTTGAGTCACCTGTTTCAGCTGACGGTACTTATTCAAGAGCCGTTTCAGGAACGACATGGTGTTGATGGTGCGTTCAGCGAGCCGCTCAGATCGGAAGGCGCTCAGTATCGAGGCGAATTCACGTTGCATGACTAGTGACCCCAGCATGCATGCGAGGTTGGGACCAGATGGAGGACTGGGTCGCGACTCAAGCATGGCTGAACGCACATCCGACCCGATGACTGATTCAAGGTCCTTGAAGTCTTGGTCGGAGAATGTCTCGAGCGCTTGGAGTACTTCGAGTCCGCCATACCCGTCGTGGAAGTGCGCCCCATTATGGATCGCATCTGCCGATGCAGGAATCCCCACGACCTGAAGCGGAGTCCCGGTAGCGAGAGAAGGCGGAGTCAGCCAACTTGCCGGACGCTGGGCGCTCTCGTCGACGAAGCTGAAGCTGGATGCAGGAACGAGCTTGGACGCAGAGAGGCCAGCGTACTCAGCGCTGGAGATGATCCGGGTTCCACACCTCCCAGGCGCGAGAAGTGAACGCTCAGCAGGAGTCTTGGCATCTGCGTTCAAGCTGGATGAAACTACGCTCAAGCTGCTTGGCCCGATGGGATCCGCGTTCAGCTGATCGCCGCTCTCTTTGGCCTCCACATCCACGATGGGGGCCTCCATGACCTCATCGCCATCCGCGTCGGCGTGCTGTTCGCCGCCGTGGTCATCAATGTCGACGTCCTTGTCCGTGAAGCGCACGTGACGTTTGCTGCTCGAAGGAGACGCCTCTGCCGGCACTTCTTGCGAGTCCGACGCCTTGTCGGCGTCCCCTGATTGACTGGCGCGCTCCGGCGCGCCGCCCTCCGTGCGCGCCTCTGGCGCGTCATCCTTTGCCGGTGCCATGCAGCTGTGCTGCTCATGCGACCGCGAGGTTGTCGTGTTGGTGCGTGTGCGTCGGTGCCGCACGTTTGAAGAAGATCTTGCAATGATATGGAAAGCTGGAATGGATTTTACGGTTGGAGACGAGCCTGGCCCCAGTTTTGACGGTTGCTGACCGAGCGGGACAGGGCGGAACAGCGTACGAAAGTGTGGCAGTTGGTCAACTGCCCGCACTTTAGAACCGCGTTCAAGCTCAGCCTCGCCAGACTTCGGTCCAGCCATGATGTGCCAGCTCGGTTGGAATTTCCTCTATGACAGACCATGACTGGAAGGGACGGTTGTGACGAGACTGAACGAGGTTTTACCTCAACCGGTCATCACCTGCATACTGACCTGCCCGAATCCGCCATTTTGATTGGTCGAGACCGAACCCGGACCCGGCTGTACGCCGTGCGACAAGACCTGAGCTGGAATTCGGCTGTGTTCCGCGGAGCGAAGTGCACTCAAGCCTAGGATGAGAAACCCTGAACGCACTCGATCCGTCCAGGCCGCCCCCGTCCTTAAGCGGGTTGACACATTGAGGCCGTCGAAAACGCCTGCACGAACGTATCGTGTACGGTGTCCCGCCTCGCCTAGGCCCTGAACGCACATGAATTTCGTGTACCCGGAGCTCAGCCACCCCAGTGAAGTCGCGTACATGGTGTCCAGACCGCTGGCCATCCAGAAGAAGTCCCACCAAGTGCCCCACAACCAAGTGAAGAGACGACTTGCCCTTGGCCGCAAGGCCTTGAGCATGGTTTCAGCCTTGGCCACAAGTTGTCTTTGGCTGCAGACCTTGAACGCACTGCGTTCAGGCCTGCCGACTCTGAAACCCGGTTTCAAGGAATGCGGGCTCAAGGTTTCCCAAGAGCCAGTTATGCACATAGACACGGGCACATTGAAGCTGGGCAAGAATCCAGTGGAGCGAGTCTACGTCAACAGTTCCAGTATACTCAAGTCAAGATATTCGCCAGACGCGTGGCGAAGAACACAGAAGAACACAGAAGAACGCTACGAGAAGAGATACCTTTACACAAAGCCTAGCGATAGTCTAGCAGATAACAATCAGAGAGTTCGTTTTACCCCCTACTGCGCAAGTCGTCGAGGAATCGGGTCCGCTGTCTTAAAGGACAAGGGCAGTGCGGAGCTCCCCACACACATTCAAGTCCAGTTACGTGGGGATCAGTCTGCTCCGGCTGCTGAAGTGATCCACGTATTCCATTTCCCAGTTGGGCCCATTGCGTTGAGGTAAGGGTGGTGTCCCATTTCATGTAATGAAGGACATCTCGGGTGGTTTAGCAGCAGTCACCCCCGAGAATAGTTTGATCGACTGCGTTTAGGACCGGATTGTATTTGGTTTGTATATTTCCCTCATCTGAGGGTGGTGCGCGTGTGAGAGTGTGTTCAAGGTTGACCAGTGCCTTGATCGCCGATTAGTTGACTGGTGTACGACCCACCGCCCGAGGGTCTTAAAGAATAAGTGGCGGCTACGTGTTTGTGTATAACTCTGCATTTGTATTGGTTATCTGAAAGTGGTGTGTATTTCTGGGGTTCTAACTTGTGGTAGTAACCCTGATCCTTCACCCGCTCCTGCGTTCAAGCCGTTCAGAGAAGTGCGTTCAGATAAGTGGACGTCGCGCTCAACGAACTCAAGGCTTTCAACCCCACAGACAACTCGCCTGGTGACCTATCCAGGCTCCCCAAAGACAAACGACACCGATAGGGATTCACAAGGTGCCACGCCACCTTGGCCGCAGTTTCTTAGGAAATCTGCGTTCAGGGTTTACCTTCCCAGAAAAGGCCGTTTCAGTCTTGCCTGTTCCCCCCTTCTGGGCTACCGCTATACACCTGGGCGTAAAAGGTTTCACCGACCTCGTCACAAACCCACTCACGGTAGGCTGCCGGATTCTTGTTAAAGTTATCAACAAAGGCATTCCAACTTTGACAAAGTCCCTGCCATTCGGGCACTTTGCTGCGAGAAGAGGTCTTCTTGCTGGAGTAATATCGGAGCTCATGGAAGAGTCCGATATAGTAGTCGCGCCTTTGATCCGTCATCGGATCAAAGTGCTGGCCCTCCGCCACCTCATCGTCCTCGATCGCGCTGCATACGTATAGCGGGATAGTGTTCGGAGGCACGGAGTTGCCCACCCGTGCTGCAATGGCTGCCCCGGACGGCATTCATGGATCACGCGCTGCATGAGCAGCGCGTGGAGAGCTTAAAGACGCCGTATCACGCGGAGAGATTAGAGCCCCAGCAGCAGAGAGCGGAGTCTCCTTTGCGCTACGCGAACGCTTCGAGCTCGAAGCGTCCGAATCGTCTTCTTCACGAGGGCGTCTCGACCCGGCGTGCGGGTTGAGACTGTCGCTGTCGATCGACTCCTTGCGTCTGCTGGGGAGGTCTCGCCCTCCTCCATGTCCACGTCGTCCTCGCTATAGTCAACGGCATCGTTGACTATCGAAGAGCCCTGAAGGACGATCTTCGGCCCGGCTGCGGCTTTGGCAGCGCGAGCGTCCTGCTTCGCCTGCTGCCGCTCGAAGTACTCGGGGACAGAGAAGTTCTCTGTCCCAGCGGCGGGCTTCTTCTCGACGGCGGTCTTCTTCGGCGAGCTCATTGCGGAATGAGCTCGAGTTTTCCTTCTCCCAACGTGAAGAATTGACGAGTGGTCAATTGCCTGATTGACGTGCCGTGACCGGCGCGTCTAACCTTAAGGGGGGGATGGTGTAACGGGGTTACACGCACAAGTGGCTACAGTCACTTGTAACTCTAACAGTTACGTTAGCTGTTAGAGAATGGTTACTTCCTCGGCCTTGATGTACGTTACATCAAGTGCCACATTTATTTACGACCACCACGACGAGTGGTCCATAGACATTTAGGATTCCTATTGGTTGAAAGCAGCATCTTTTAACCAATGAGCGACATGCATAGCAAAGGAATTCTGCCAACCAGCCGTTGGCAGACTCCCAACTTAGAATATTACATTTAGAGGAAGGCAGAAACATAAAACAAAAATAACAGTTCTCATTTTAACCCAAAACATTGTTTGGATCGTTTATTTAGATTAATCTATACTCGGAGGCCCGAGTATAATTAACTCTAGTTTAAACTAAGCTACGCTTCTTAATACACGAGCGCACACGTGTAAGCTGTTGTAGTGAGCCAAGGTAGGCCCACTACACCTGGTAGCACTTTGTAGTCCGTCCAACGACCGACTACCTGAACGTTCGTACGGGACTGTACGGACGGGGAGCTGAGAACCTTTCATGAACGCGGAGGTGCTCATGGAAAGCTCCACTACGCCTGCAACTCATGTTGCACGCGCTGACTGCCTCCACCTGTCGGATCCAGAGTGGGATGCACTCCAACGACTGTCAACAGTCATTGGAGAGGCGGCAGTTGCTGCGATGCTGGGTACGTTATCGCCGACAGAGCAACATGGTGTTGCTCTGGGTTTCATCCTGAAGGAGCAGCGCGACGCTGCTGCCTCTACGGCGGTGCCGTCGGTGACGACACCACGCATGCAATCGTTGAAACTCAACGTGAGCAACTATGTAGGAAGAGAGGGCGAGCCTCTCCTCCGTTGGCTTGTCGAACTCGACACTGCCATTGCGGCTCGACATATCGTCGACCCGTTGTCGAAGGTCGCGTTCGCCATGTCATGTCTTGGCGGACGAGCGAGGAGTTGGGCGTACGGACGCCGACTCTCAGATCCTACGTGCTTCAGCACGTACGAAGCGTTCAAGGAGGAGCTCAGACAAGCGTTTGAGCCCCACAAAACGAGTTCCGGTCGAGGGCGGAGTTCCTCGACCTGCAGCAAGGTAAGCATGATGTCCATGCTTACGCCCAGAGAGCACGGTACTTGGTCTCGAACATCGTGACCAACCCGATTGACGAGGCGACCAAGGTCGTCACGTTCATGAAGGGATTGAGAGATGGGCCTGTGAAGACCTATCTCTTCCGTGAGTATCCGAATACTCTCGAAGCTGCGATCACTCTTGCGATGCAGGAGGAGTTTAGTCTGAGGCAGGCTAAACTGCATGCGAATGCGCCGAGGCTGCAACCACCTCCGGTCGCGATGGCGGGAGGTCCGGAACCAATGGACCTCTCGAATGCAACGGCTGTTGGCTATCAACGCCAACAAGGAAGCAATGTACGATGCTTCCGTTGCGGAAGGATCGGTCACTATGCGAGAGTGCACGGCACCCGTGCACCGAGATGGTGGTCGACGCGGCGATGCTGGGCATCGTCGCGGAGAAACAAAAACGCTGGAACCCAGTAGGCGCGGGGCGACCTACTGGTGAAGCAGTCACGCGTGTCCAACTCGGACATGCGACACTGAGGACTGCAGCCCCCAGTGAGGACCCTTCTCACTGTAAAATGCATGATGACAAACCAAGTCTTGTCATCTTGAACGTGTCGTCGAAAAGAGAGAGCAACTCTTTTCGTGCTTTGGTTGATTCGGGCGCGTCGAATAACTTTGTTCGACTGCGAAGTCTATCAAGGCTTGACTTCGAGGATTTAAAGATATCTCGAAGTATGTTGGAGGTACGACTGGCGACGGGTGTCGTCGTCAAGACCGAGAAGCGCATGGTACGCGTGCGCTTCACGTATAAAGGTCAAGAGTTTGTCGAAACCTTTATCGTCCTGGGCCTGGACGATAAGTTTGACATTGTGTTGGGCATGCCGTGGCTTGCACGGCATGATCCGGTAATCGATTGGGAGAAGCGCACCCTCGTGCGCTTTGGTCGCGACCGCGGAACAGTGAGCGATGGCCCTGTTACCGCAACGCACGCACCGACAGGTGCGCGCGACTCCCAGTCAAGACAGCGTCTAGCGCCGCTATCCCGGAACGCCCTGAGCGCGCGCAAACGCGCGCGCAAGAGCAGCAAGCGTCGGCGTCGCCGCCGACGGCTGAAGGAGAAAATGTGTCGATTTCGGAAATAGACACAAGCATTTTCAGCGAATCAGAATGAGTATCCGGCCTCAAGAGGCCCGGATGACGAACATGCGTCACACGCCTCAGCCGTGGAGGCTGACGCGAATCTGATTGTGGGCGTGTCTCCGGTCCGAAGGGACGCGGATGACGTAATCATGTCACACGCCTCAGCCGTGGAGGCTGACGCGAATCTGATTGTGGGCGTGTCTCCGGTCCGAAGGGACGCGGATGACGTAATCATGTCACACGCCTCAGCCGTGGAGGCTGACGTGAATGTGATTGGATCAGTCTTGGCCAATAATAAGGGCCAAGGTGAACTCCGGGAGTCGATGACTTTGATGGATTTGATTCGTCGGCTCGGGGAGCCGACGCACCCTCCGTAATGGGGGTCTCCGCCAATGGAAGGCGTCGAGGTATTGAAGTCACGTCGGTTCCAGGAACCGACGCTGCGAAAAGACATTTCGCGTCGACTCCGGGAGTCGACGCACCCTTTGCAATGAAGGGCTCCGCCAATAACAGGCGTCGAGGTGAAGATGGCGTGTCGGTTCCGGGAACCGACGCTGCAGGCGGTGCGGACGGTTGCAAACGTTCCGCACCGTAAAAATTTGCTTGCTGTCGTGCCGCGGGGCTGCACGACGAAGCGCCGGGCGACCAAGCCGGGCTTGAAGTCGCTCGCCCGCGGGATGAACCCGCCGGCGGTATTAAGAAAGAACACCCGTCCACGGCTGGGCCTGGACGAGGTCAAGAACCTTGCGGAGCCGGGCTCCGTAAGACAAGAAGACGGCGCATGCGGAGAAAGCTGCGCAAGTCTCGGCCAGGGGCCGAGACGCTACCAGGAATGTCTGCCGGGCAGACGAAGGCCGAGGAGCCGGACGTCGAGACGTTGAACGTCTTGACGCGTACCTGTGCCGGGTTCCGGTACAGGGAGATGACTCTCGCTAATCTCCGACGCAAGCGTCGGAGTTGACTTCGCTTCCAGTCATGAGCTGGAAGCGCTTCGCGCGTGACCTGCACGATGGACGCATCGAGCAGATTTGCATTCTTTCGGACGCCGAGAGAACGAAGAGCGAGAATGAAGAACTGAGGCAGTTCTTCATGGAGAGCACCACTGAGAGTGAGGACACTCTCAGTGCGAAGACCAAGAAGGAGCGCTTTGAAGAGCAAGGCTGGGACTCGCTTAAGGCGAGCCCCTTCTACGAGATTCTACGGGAGCACGCGGACGTGCTTCCGGAAGAGATTCCTGCGGAGCTTCCGCAGGACAAGGGCATCCAGCCACGAGATTGATCTCGTGCCGGGCACGAAGTACTGTGTCACGCGGCAGTGGCCACTGCCGCGGGAACAAGTCAAGGCGATCGACGACTTCTTTGAGAGTCGTCGCAAGGCAGGACAAGTGCGGGAATCGAAGTCCCCGCACAGTGCCCCGACGTTCTGTGTCAAGAAGCCACAGGGCGGTTGGCGCATCGTTCATGCGTACAACAAGCTGAACGATGCGACGATACCGGCGCAGACACCGATACCGCGAAAAGATGTGATCATCGATTCGATGGCCAAGAGCACCATCTACAGTGCTCTTGATCTGCGCGACGGGTTCTATCAGATCCTAATGTGTGAGAGTGATATCCCTCTCACGGCTGTGAGCACGCCGAGTGGCATGCTCTGGGAGTGGCTAGTGATGCCGCAGGGTCTGAAGAACGCCCCTGCGACCTTCAACAGGTGCGTGACGCACTTGTTGCGCTCGGTGCGCGACTTCGCACCGAGCTACTTCGATGACGTGTTCGTCCACAGCCGGGCTGCGGACGGGATGAGCGACGTTGAGATGCACAGGGTGCATCTCCGGAAACTGCTTGCGCTCATGCGCAAGCACAAGCTCTACGCGAACCTGAAGAAGTGCACCTTCGGGGCGAGCGAGATACCCGTGCTCGGGTGTCTCGTTGGGAAGAACGGTGTCCGCCCTGACCCTGAAGGTCAGAGCGATCAATGAGTGGCCGACGCCGACGAGCGTCAAGGAACTGCGGCAGTTCCTTGGCAGCCACGTACTTGTGCAAGTACGTGAAGGACTACGCGGGCGTGATACGCCCGCTGTCACAGCTCCTGAAGAAGTACGCCGAGTGGATTTGGTCTGCTGAATGTCAGCAGGCATTCGATGCAGTCAAGCAGGGCTTGACTGAGGCTCCGATCTTGGCGGTGGCCGACCAAGATCACCCATTCCACGTAGTGTGCGACGCATCCGATTTTGCGATCGGATGTGCGTTGATGCAGCACGATCACGAAGGCCGTGATCGTGTTGTCTACTATCAGTCGCGTCAGCTGAAGCCAGCTGAGCGCAATTACCCGGTGCATGACAAGGAGCTCCTTGCCATGAAATATGCACTTGCGAAGTTCCGAGTGTATCTACTCGGAAGTAAACCGTTCGTGGTCTATACAGACCACGCGTCGCTGCGGACGGCTGTCAAGTCGCCACACATCTCGCAACGTATGGCGAGATGGCTTTCGTTCTTTGCGGAATACAACTTCCGGGTTGAGTACAAACCCGGAAGACTCAATGTGGTGGCCGACGCGTTATCGCGTCGACCTGACTACGCTACGAATGAAGTCGACGTCAATGCCATTGACGCCATGCGATCGAGCACTCCCACGTCGTCGCTCCTCGACGACGTGAAGGCCGCGTACGCGCACGACGCGGACGCGAAGCTCTTGCTGGCCTATGGCTCAGTGCCTTCTGACGAAGCTCGTCAGAAGTTGCCAAGACATCTTCGTGCTCGTGCACACCGTTACCGGGTGCACGAGGGGTTGCTACTCTACAGCGCAGTCAACGACAACGCGGACCGCGTTGTCGTTCCCAATGATCATGACCTGCGACTCAGGATCATGTACGAGTATCATGATGCACCGACTGCGGGGCATCCGGGCCGTGAGAAGACGTATCTTTTTCTCACGAGGGACTTCTACTGGGCCCACCAGTACAAGTGGGTGCGCAAGTACGTCCGTGCTTGCGAGGTGTGTCAACGTGTGAAGCCTGCGCCGTTCGCGCAGGCTCCTTTACAGTCACTGCCGACTCCGTCGGAGTGTTGGCAGTCCATGTCCTTGGACTTTGTGTTTGGTCTTCCCCCGGATAGCCAGGGGAACACGGGCGTTGTGGTCTTTGTGGACCGCTTCAGCAAGATGGTACTTCTTGCTGCAGTACCCGCCGAAGTGACTGCGAAACAGACGGCACGTCTGTTCGTTGACATGGTGTTCAGACACCATGGCATGCCGATGGACATCGTGTCCGATCGAGACCCGCGCTTCACCGCGCACCTGTGGCAAGAAGTGTTCACACTTCTGGCAGTCAGCTCTCGATGTCGACTGCGGATCATCCGCAGACGGACGGACAGACCGAGCGCGTGAATCGTGTGCTCGTGGATGTGCTCAAGAGCTACGCCCACTCGTTCCAACACTGGAGCGAGTGTCTGCCGATGGCGGAGTTCGCCATCAACAACTCGGTGCATGCCTCGACCGGGCATACACCGTTCTACGTGAATGCCTTGAGGCACTCCACGCCTCCCGAGTTTACTCGGGATGCTGGCTCCTTCCTTAAGTGGGGGAGGATCTACGACTCCAACACAGCAGCCGCAGAATGCCGCTGACACCTGCACGGTGTCAGCCGCAACAACGCGAAAGAAGACGAAGACCGCGTCTGTGCAGGGCACAGACGCAACCAAGCAGAAGAAGACCGCGTCTGTGCAGGGCACAGATGCAAACAAGAAGACGAAGACCGCGTCTGTCCAGGGCACAGACGCAACCAAGAAGAAGAAGACCGCGTCTGTGCAGGGCACAGACGCACACAAGCAGAAGAAGAACGTGTCTGTGCGAGGCACAGACACCACATCTACGAACGCAGAGGCCGGGCCTACTGCTGGAAGCGAGCTGAACGAGTTCAGCTCGGACGCAATCAACTTCGTGCAGCGCAGACAAGCCGTCATTCGGTTTGTCCAGGACGCTATTGCAGCTTCTGTCGATCGACAGAAGCTGAACGCAGACAATGTTGGCAGGGGCAACACAAATGAATTCAAGAAGGGTTCATTGGTTTTGTTAGCTACTCAAAACCTGCCTAAACATGCAGTTTCCGACTTCGGAGCGAGTAAGCTCGCTCCGCGCTTCATCGGGCCGTTCACAGTGTTGGCACGGCACGGCAACGCCTACACGCTAGACATTCCATCTAGCATGCGCCTCCATCCGACGTTCTACGTCGGACGGTTGAAGCTATACCTGCAGCACGAGCTACCTAGCTCGGCTGAACCCAAAGCAGAAGAATCGGCGGAAGCCATCATCTCCTCCAGCGCGAAGTCGCGCTGGAGCAGCAGGTCGAGCTGGAGATCCAGCCCGGCCGGGACGATCGAGGCGGTCTAGGAGACCGTCGCAAAGTAAGGATACTCAAGAGCACCGAGCGCAGCGCTCTGTAGCTACTCCACGACCGAGTTCCGGTCGTGGGGAGAAGCGAGAACAGGGTCAACACCAAGTTGACCGCACACGGGGCGTGCTCCCACCACCGCCGCCACCAATTCGTGACGCACACGGCTCAACTCGATGGATAGTTGAGCGGATTGTTGACCACAGTATCCCGAGAACGAACTTAAACCAGTTCGTTTTCGTATTCGTTGGAGAGGATTTCCTCCCAACCAAGATACATGGGAACCGCGGAACGTCTTGCTCCAAGACGTTCCCGACATGGTGAAGGCTTACGAAGCCCACCATGCACTACACACTGGACAGTAATGCGAACGCTGTTGTTAACAACAGCGCCCGAAGACACTTCGAGGGCAGGCCGTGATGCCTGCCCCCGCGGCAGCGAAGCGCTTCGCACATTGCCGCGCATGATACTCAGCAGCAGAGAGGTCCTCCGCTGCTGCGCCAAAGTCTTCAACTTCAACGTGCTCGTTCTATCACGAGCACGCTCTCTTCTAAACGTCATGCATTGACCAAACAGTCAATGGTGGTTGACGTGCCGAGACCGGCACGTCTAACCTTGACGGGGGGATGGTGTAACGGGGTTACACGCACAAGTGGCTACAGTCACTTGTAACTCTAACAGTTACGTTAGCTGTTAGAGAATGGTTACTTCCTCGGCCTTGATGTACGTTACATCAAGTGCCACATTCATTTACGACCACCACGACGAGTGGTCCATAGACATTTAGGATTCCTATTGGTTGAAAGCACATCTTTTAACCAATGAGCGACATACATAGCAAAGGAATTCTGCCAACCAGCCGTTGGCAGACTCCCAACTTAGAATATTACATTTAGAGGAAGGCAGAAACATAAAACAAAAATAACAGTTCTCATTTTAACCCAAAACATTGTTTGGATCGTTTATTTAGATTAATCTATACTCGGAGGCCCGAGTATAATTAACTCTAGTTTAAACTAAGCTACGCTTCCTCATACACGAGCGCACACGTGTAAGCTGTTGTAGTGAGCCAAGGTAGGCCCACTACACAACACATATATTTCTAAGAAATTTTGCGTACTTTTACGTGTAGTTAGCATCCGATTGAGCGGCGTCCTTCTAGCAGCATGCACCTGACCAACCTTGAGCAGGTTGAAGTCGGTCTGAACACCTTGAAACTCGTCCAGGCAACGTAAGCGACGCCCAGAGCCTGTGGCAAAACGCAGAATATCCTGTCACGCGCTCGCTTCAGCCGAAGAAGCCGATCGCTTCGACAATGAGTTCCGCATGTTCAGCTTCTTGGCGATGATAGTATCGCTGTCCACGTCCGTGACGAAGTCGTGAGCTGGCAGTGCGTAGCGCTCCTCGAATGGAACGGCGCGGCTCTCGCCGAGCTCTCCGTCGTCCGGGTTATTAAATAGGCGTCGTGATGAGCGTGTTGACCGCGGACGCCCGCGCGGGTTTTCATGGCTGCAGCCTGTTCCAATGTGCGCCTGTAGAGCAGATGAGTGACGTCGTCGTCGTACCCAGCGTGCCGCAGCGTGATGGCCAGCGCTTCACCGTGCACGAAGTATTGGTCTCAGCGCCCACAGCGGCGAAAGCGGCGAAGATGCAAAAAATGAAGACTCGTCGATTACCCATGGGATAAATAGGAAATTGCATTTATCCCAAGAAAAAACCACATCATAAATTACCGTTTAGATTACTTGCAGACGCAGGTTGCGCGAAGATGGACGCGTCGCCGACAGGGTCAACATTCACATGGGTGATTCATAATGGCTAGAGGTATACGATATAACGGGTTTTACAAACCGCGTTGCATCAATAGCTGCGTATTGTGTAGTCTTATCTATAAGACTTACGGACAATCAGACCCTTTAAATTACGAAGCCTGTGTTTTTTAACAAAAAACTTTTGTTATGAAGTTTGAGAACTGGGTGACCTGTACAGCACATAAACCATTCAAGCAAAGAGGGTGTTGCCATAGTCGAATATATTAAAACAGCGCGGAAAGTGGTATCGCCGGTAGACTCTGAAATAAATTTCAGAGAACATGTGCTGCTGCACATCAGTTCCACGGAAATTGACCGAGTTAGAGTCGAAAATACCTCCGGTTAGACTAATTACATCGAAATATTACAATAACTGAAACGTTCGCAACAGCCAGAATTGTCCAGGAAATAGCACTGATATCTAAGTTACACTACGGTAACTCGCGAATATTTCGTTTTTAGGTAGACTTTATTTGGGGTCGTATGCAGGTCAGATCTGCTGTTTCGGTCGCGCTTTTCGGGAGGGATGACGTACTTTGGGTAGGACACTAGCGCGTTGGCTCTCGTCTGCGGACTTCTGACCGTGGGCCCGCCCCACCCCGGCTCCGAAGTCCTCGACTCGGCCAGGCGCTGTGTCTGAAAAATATCGGGTTGCAGCGCTCGCATTCGCTCGCTCGCGCAGACACGCCCCCGCCTAATCGACGGGTGTTGGCAGTTGGTGAACGCACGGATTGAGCCTCGCGCTCGAGCTGCTCGCCCTCGGCCATGATGTCGCCTCTCCTCGGGAGAACAGGTGGGCAAATCGCGATAGATGTCTTGAATGCTGTATTGAAAAGGCCGACCTGAACTACCGAGCAGACCTGCATACGACCCCAAACAGAATCTACCTCGTTTTTAGCTGGTGGCCTACTGCAGCCGCCGTGGAGTCCCGAGTTGGCGCCTAAGCGTAAGACCGCCTCGATAAGAATTAAGTACCTGTAGCAAGAAGGTGATCTGGGTGTTACATATAGTCTGTGCGCCCTTCTTGATCTCAATACTGACGAGTGACCAGCTAAGCGCTGCGGACTCGGATGTTGCCGCCTTAAGTTGAAGTTGTCACTGAGTGAAAAATACCTCTGAGGCCACGCCACGACTTGCCTTCTACTGTGCGAGCCGGCTCAGAAGATGGCGTATGGTCTTGCCGAAGTCGTAGGCAGTGGCCGTGTGGATAAGACCCTCGTGTCGTAAATGCCGATTGCTGAAGGTATTGCCAGCTCAACCGTTTAGTCCGTTCTCTATACTTGGTTTCACTATACCAGGACGGTTTCCTTGACGTGTTCCTGGGATGTGCCACCGACTCGAAGGTGTCGTCACCAAGGTCCTTGGTCCAAGGACACCTCGGCGCCAAGGCCCAGCCTGAGCCTGCCTTACCTACCTTCGGCCGGCGTCTGCCTTGAGTGCCACCGCATTGGTGGCGCGAGACTCGCAGTCGCCGGGAGTCTGCACCCGCATCTTCCCGAGGGCCGCCACCAACACGGCGCACGCTCTTCGTGGCGGCCGTGGTCAGCAACACCGCCTTGGCTCGTGGCGGCACAGCTGACGCGAGGGACCGGCACCGTGACTGCCGAGGCTTACCAGCGCGAGCACCGATGCAATCGCCAGCTGGCGCCGCGGCAATACTCGCCGCAAGTGCTTCGTAGAGTCGAGCGGATACCGTGCCCACGCCCGCTCCTGCGCAGCCACATGTCGAAGCGTATCTTGCCAGCCTGCCTCAGTCCTGGCGACTTGCATCGCACTGTAGCTCGAGTCGAGGCCGCGTCCGGACGGACGGGCGGCGCGGCCTTCGTCGTCGAACATGCATGGCGGTGGTTCCATCGTCGAAGGAAGGAAGGCAGGCGTGCGTGCGTGTGTATCACGGGCGGACGGATATCCATCCACCCCTGTAAATACCGCTGTAGGGGACTTGAACCCAGCAGTTCACGGGGTTTCAAGGCTTCGAACGGGGGTGGGACCCATCCCGCCTCTCTCGCAAGTCGAAGCTGCAGTTGATCCTGTCGCTGACCTACATCACTCACTCTCCGATTTGCAGCGTCCTGGCCGCCATGCGCCAGAGCTCGGGCGGTCGGGCGCCAGCGCTGCTGGGGGCGTCGGCGTCGTCCTCGAACCTGTCCGCTCTGCCCAGGAAGGTGCGGCTCAGCGACCGTGAGCTGCTCCAGCGCGTGCAGCGCGTGGCCGTGCCCGACGGACCCGTGGATCTCAGCAAGCTCTCGCCCCGCCGAGGCTGGAAGCGCGTGCGCGTGGGCGTCTCCGCCGGCATGGACATGCACTACCGCGTACGGCGCGCGCCTACGCCAGTGGCTCCGTTCGAGACGCGGCAGTGCCAGGTGGTCGTGGGCGGTGAGATCCACGCCCGCGCGTTCGAGCTGCTGTCTCTACTGCGCGCTCCGACCGAGAGCGAGAGCAACGGCCTCCTGCGCGCGCTATACGGCTCGCGCTTCATCTACAGCTCGCTGCTGCACGCGGTGCCCAACTCGGAGCGCGGGTCGCTGCTGTCCCCTCCGGCGCGGCGGAGCTCCATCCCGGAAAGCGCGTGTGTCGGCCAGCAGCTCATGGTGCGCACGTCGAGCTTTGCGCATGCGGGACTGTCCAACCCTTTCAAGCAGCGACCGTCGACTGCTTCGGGTCCCTCGGACTCTATGACGTCAGACTCGCGCAGCTCATTCCCGCAGCGTCAGACGACAGGGGCCAAGAACGAGCAATGCTGCTACATCGAGCTGCTGACGCCCACGCAGCGAGGCCTGAAGATGGCCTTCTGCACGCTCGACGCAGCGGAAGTGACCGCGGGAAGGCCCCGCCCGAGCGCGTGATCGCGCTACACCCACTCTCCGGCTGGCTCACAGCCGAGCCCAAACCCGACAACCCTGGCACACTCGAGATCACCTTCCAAGCTTCGTTCACAGGGAATGTACCAGGAGGATGCAACTCTCGAGTAGCTCAAGCCCGACTTCTATTTATCGCCAAGGGCGTTTCTCGACTGGAGAAGGTGCTGCGTCGACGTCGCCGCTACCACCGCCAGCAACGCTCTGGCCCCGGAAGACTGTGGCAAACGATATTAAATCCGTTTCGAGCGTTTGGCGTGACCGACGATGAGACTTCAGGTGGCACGCACCATAACTGGCACTGCATCGCCTGCACCCGATCGGTCCTCCCCACGCTGCGCAAGAAGTGGACTCGCTGCGATCTGTGCGCGTATCGAGTGTGCTCGGAGCCGCCGTGCTGCTCTCAAGAGCAAGTGGCCATCTACAACCGCTACGTCGCGCCGCTGCTCGTGTGCGCTCGATGTCGAGAGTGCATCGATGAGCGCGACAGTGCCAATCGTGGTAGTGGGAACCCGCTGGGAGACGTTCGCTACACCGGCGTCAGTCTCCGCTTTGCTGATCGAGAGAGCGAGCTTGAGCCTGAATTGGAGCTCGACCCAGCGGGGCACTGTCACGACCGGTGGGGTCGATATGCACGCCAGGCACTGCCAGGCGATCCGGTGGAGGACGGCGATTGAAGCGAAGGACCCAATCGGACCCTGCACCAGTGCTCGGGCTTGCCTTCTCAAGCTCAGAAGAAGACGACAGCTCGTCAGGAGGTGCCGAGCCTGAACCGAATGCGCGCACGAAAGGCTAAAGCACTACGCGTGAATCAAAGACGACCGCAAATGTGAGATACAGTAGTGTAATGAGTAAATGAAAATAAATAATCGAGTATTGTAAGAAGGTGCTTCGAACTGGCTGTCGGTTATCATTTCTAGGCGGCACTCGCCCAGGACTGGAAGATGACGACCTCGTGCACTTGCTGTGGTCTCCGTCTTGCGCGGAAATGATGACCGTTGATACGTTGGAGACGAGCGTTCGTGCTGCTGACGACGAGCGAGCGGCTATCGCCAAAGCCTGTGGCTATATCGCTCCGGATGTGGCTATCAGAGGCCGATTGACCAACGTCGCCGCGCTCAGTTGATTTATAGGTTCGACACGCAAGGCGAGTATGAGCAACATACAGGCGATGCGTGATCGCAGCCAGGTCTTGCCCGACGCACAGGCGATTGTCGTGCCCGTGCCTCAAGTGTCTCCTGTTCGTAATTGGCAATCCGCACTGTAGGGAGTTCACTTCAACTTGATCCGCCAATCCGAGGCGAGATACGTTGTCTAACCCTAGTTTGTCGTAAAGGATAAGTGTGGTTCCAGTGCGCTGCGTTTCGAGTGTGTTTAACGCCCAGCGCGCTTGTGGGGGTCTAGCTCAGCGTGCAATAGGGCGGTTTGCTCGATATAGGAATGTTGGTGGTCACGCAGGAAGGCTGACCGCCTCATTAGCGCGGTATGTAGTCTCGGCACTGATGCTCAAACAAAAGCGTTTACAATACGCGAGCGGGGGGGGGGTGAAGTCGCCATGAGACTTGCCAACGGGACAACGCCGCCTGGGGGTATTAGCCGTCCGGCGATCTCGCTTCCCATGGGCGAGATAAGCTGGCAGTAATGCTGCCGAAACGCACGGTGCGCCAGGGTGCGTGCCTGTCGGGCCTCAGCATCGACTTGTTGGCCGCGCAGAGCTCTCAATCCTATTTCCTAGAGCGAGGCCGCAGCCTCCTCGCTTGAGCACGGGACGGTGCTGAACGCTGCTGCCTCTAGAGATTGCGATTAAGGACTTGTTGTAATCTTCCGTCGGTGCGTTCAGAGTCTGACGTTACGCGGGGACTGCAATGGCGCACCAAGCTGAGGCGGCCAGGCACAAATCACCCGGTGCTTGTGTGCGAGGCCTGGGGGGATACAGTTCCTGGGCCCCGCATGCTGGGTGGATGCACGCGGCCAAGCAATGAGATGTCCGGCCGAGCTTATAGCTGCTCGTGCGTGTCTGCGGTGCAGGGCGACGAGATCTCAGAGTGCTGTTAGGCTGGTCGCACTAACCTTCGAATGCGTCACGATGCCATCAACCTTTTAGAGCTCATTGGCGATCGTATAAGGCTAGGACGTTCATTGCCTCGAAATTGACCGACAATAAGATGGCAACCGAGGACGCGGCACTGTTCGTAGTACGAGAGCGCCTCGACAACACAGGAAACCTTCACTCATAAGAGTTGATAGCCAACCAAATACAGCGCGCGACTAGTTTCGAGAAGACGGACGAGTCTCAATCCTCACATCGACCACGATATTTTCCCTTAAAAGTGTTCGTTCGCGTCTGTAGCTGCCGAACGCTGTTCCGCCCCCGCCCCGCTCGCTGACAGCGCTCGAGCGTGCATGAACGTATGAATGTAGCCGAAAGACGGCCGCGCTGGTAGCTCAAGGAGAACGGGGAGGAATTCGCGCTCGGCTTCCCATGCGATAACGGCGCGAGGACATACATTTGACCGCCGTCCACGGGGCCCAGTGCCGGCACTGGCCAGACACGGTTTCAACACGCCGCCCTTAAATTTCCGCCGTCATTCCTTCGACGTTTGCCTAGTGCGCATGGGAGCCGGTCCAGCGCGAGCCGAACGCGGCGCCTCGACTTGATCTCCTGCCGCTGTATTCGCGTATTCCCCAATTTGCGCCGAGCAGGCCATCACCCGAGTGAGTGAGTGAGTGAGTGAGTGAGTCTTCCCAATCGATCGCCCAAAATGGCTGCGTCGGTTCTGGGCGGCGGCGCCGGAGCGTTGTTCAGCTCCGGCGCCTCACCTCGAGCGCTCGACATGCTGGAAACCGCGGGGCTGGACGGGCAGTTGATGTCCGCTCGGCTGTTCGCAACGCCCGACTGCGCGCGGATGGCTCCGAACGCCATGGCCACAACTCGCAAAGTCGCCGTTAGCGACGCGGAGCTGCGACGACGAGTGGAGGGCGTGCACGTGACCACGGACTTCAACAACGCGCTGGCCAATGTGTCGCTGCACGGCTGGAAGTGGCGCAACGACTGCCGAGCTTTCTCCATGTTCACCACCAGCGTCGCGAATGTGGCGGACGCTCAGGTGCTGGCCATGGGGACCGTGTCTGGCGGCCGCGCGCTGGAGCGACTCGTGTCGCTCTTGCGGACGCCCAACGAGAGCGACTTCAACGCCGTCATGCAGGAGCTCTACAAGCGCGACTTCATCTACGGCTCCATGGTGCACGCCACTCCGTCGGACGCCGCGGCGCTCGGAGACGGCAGCCTCTTGACCGTCAAGACGTGCTCCTTTGTGCGCTCCAAGCGGTTCTCGCACAAGAAGAACGAGCAGATGTGCTACGTCGAGCAGTTCCGACCGACCAAGGAGGGCTTCTCCATGGTCTTCACGTCGCTGCCGCAGCACGAGGTGCTGGCGGGCAAGGCGAGCGGCAAGCACGTGGACGAGCTGTGCCCCTTTCGAGGCTGGTTGCTCGTGGAGCGCGCCCCGGAGAGCAAAGCGAGTGTCCGCGTGCTGTTCCACGCCAGCCTCGACCCCGACTTCGTAGATGCCGACAAGAACCTCAGTCTTGGGCTCTGCTCGGCCAAGACGACGGCCGCCAGACTTCTTCGCCTCGCTAAGGGGGTCTGCAGACTAGGCGAAGTCCTGCACCAGCAGCGCCAAATGGACAGCGCCAACCGCAAGGCCAAGAAGCCCAACAACAACAACAACAACAACAGCTTCCGTGAAGTGAACACGGACATCTCCAACTCGCACTGCGTCGCGTGCACGTCCAAGTTCGATCTGCTGAGACGGCGGCGACGCTGCGGACTCTGCGCCTACAACGCCTGCGCCAAGTGCTGCTACCGCGAGCCCATGATCATCTACAACCGCTACGCGGCCACCATCCAGTTTTGCGCCCGATGCCGCGAGTGCATGGTCGGAGGCGAGTACCCGCACTTACGACTCGCAGCTCGACGCCACAGCTCGCCGGGCATCGAGATTCCCTTTGGTACTCCTCGGTAGCACGCCGCCAGCTCAAGAGGTAAAGCAGGCCCCGGGAGCAAACGCTCATCTTGTGAGTATTATTTTATTTTAGCGAAAGCTTAGAACTAAAGAGTCGCATGCATTCAAAACCATGTTGATTTTCTACACTGTAATCGCCTACGGTAGCTTCCACTTCTGTGAAGTCGTGGCCTTCAACTTGTAGTGCTCAGCGTCGATACAGGTAATTCCCGCAGGTCCGGACGCCAAATCCTTTGAACGATCTCGGAAAGCGTTTGAGCTCATTTCAGCTCGGAGCTCCTGGTCTCTTCCGACTGTTTTTCTCCTCTATTTGCCTTAACTCAGAGGGTTCAGCTGTGGTCGTATCCTAGTTGTCAGCGAAGAAACGCATGAGTATAGATCGAGGTGCAAGGCGCAGCTCCTCGCTAGCTGCACTTTAGATATTTGAGTTGAGGTATTTACAGTACGTTGTCCTGTTGTCCATCCTAAGAGCTCTTACCAGCCTCCTTAGACAGTATCAACATGCATTACCCTTGATCGTACAAAACAGTTCAAAAGAGTTCAAAAAGAAACAATTCGACTTAGCAGGCGACAGCTGCAATTGCGTTTGCCTTGTCAGTAGCTTCGACTCCGACGCCGTTTTGGACTCTTGGATAGTTTTTGGGATCTTCGACGTACTCCTTCGCGTTCCTCTCGAGGATACTTGAAGCTGCTTCTGCGAGCTTCATCATCCGCCAGTACTGCGACCTCGTCATTTGGTGGGGCTTGGCATCGAGGCAGCACAGCGCTCCAACGACGACCTTGTCAGGTTCACCCGGTTTGCTCGACTTCACCACAGAACTCACGGATACGGGGAATCCTGCGTAGAAGCGCAAGCTGCGCATGGTCACGGGCGCGATGTGGTAGAATCTCATGTCCGCCTCGGCGTGGCGCACTAGCAGCGGCTGGTCATCCATGACAAAGTGCTGGCAAAAGGTTTGCTCGCGCGGATTCCCACTGCCAAGGTCCCAATTATCGGGATCATTGGTCGCGAGTAGCGTCACGACTTCGCACTCCACGAGAGTGATGACACTGTGTGGGCAGCCCATTTCAGCGGCAGCAAGCGTGCAAATGACGTTCAATTCGGGGACGTTGAGGACGTCGTGGAGCTTGAAGTGTTCGATTGCTGCCAAGCGGACGTCTTCATTCTCCGGGATGGGATAAATAATCGGCTCGGGTGGATTGCTCGAGTCGGTATCACTCGAAACCACTGCGGGTATCATCGGGTAAGGACGACTCGCGGCACTCGCAAACTTGCACTCGGCAGGGTCCTCAGGGTACGCCGATACATCCAACGCCTTGTGAGCAGCTTCTGTGTGCGGTGACGACGCGATGGCAGCGCTCATCTTCTTCTTGTTCTCGTCCGCCTGCACTTGAGCCTCTTCTTGGTCCGCCGTTAGGAGCTGGTTCAGAACCATGAACGCCGCTTGCCGCTTGCCGGATGTGACGTCGTCCGAGTCGCTATCCACGACAAGACCCAGCAACTCGGCGAGCATTTGGCTGGATGAAGAATCCGAGCTCACAGTTGAAAGAGAAGACAGCTCGGACGTCCTGCTAGACGTTCTGCTTGACAGACTTGATGAAGAGAGCGGCTTGATTAACGTCGAGTGTGCAGCTACTGGGGACGGATCTGGCAGCGCACGCTCAGGACCTGGGAGCACCGTCAGCATGTGGTTGTAGTCACAGGAAGTGACGCTTAGCCGGCACCGAGTGCAGACGATGATGGAGGCGAGGCGACCGTTGTGCGTTTCCATCTTCTCGGACGAAGTGCAGGTCACGCACACGTAGTAGCCGCAGAGGTAGCACCTTGTGCGCGGCATGAACATGAAGAAGGAAAGTTTCCTCGTGCAGCACGTGCAGCGAGGGTTCTGCACGTCGAAAGCCGAGCAATCCGCGTACACTTGAGCTCCGAATCGACGACGACGCACCAGGTGCGAGAGGTTTGCGACGCCGCGTGCAAGCCGCAGCAAGCGCGCGCGCAGAGCCTTTCGCATCACCACAGGCGCTTCTCCTTCAGCGTCATTCTCCTCATCCCCTCCGATACCGCTAGGCCTGTAGATTGCATGGAAAACCACTCGGATCCCATGCTTCCCAGGCAGTCGCTCCACCAGATACGCCGCAGTCACGTCTCGAAGCTGCGCCACACGACGCGCGCTATCCTTCAACGCAGATCGCGCAGGTAAAGAACGGGCTTCACTCGCTGATAGAGAGCCCTGAGTGAGCGTGAAGCTGTCGCCTGCAGGTTTGCAGCTGAAGTTCTCGGCGAAGCACCACTGTTCGTTCTTGCCCAGCATATCGGAGCGCACGAAGCTGGTCGTCTTGACTGCGAGATGCTGGTGCACTGGGTCGTGATCGTAAGCATTGGGTCGTTGAACGTGCGCTACGCTGCCGGAGATGAAGGCGTCGCCGTAGAGTCCCTTCATCGCAGCGGCGTGTAGCGGGTCCGTCGTAGCTGCCAAGATGCTGGCCACCTCCTCAACGCTGGCGTCCAGTCGGGCAAGAGCTAGCACCTCGTCGTCGCGCTTGAGCAGTGTGAACGTGGGGACTTCTCCACGCGCTTCCACTGCGACTGACCGTCGCGATAGTGCGGCAGGCGAGGGGACTCGGCCAGGTCGACGAAGGTGGCCAAGTCCAGTCGGTCGTGGAGCGCTTCGGCCTCGGCCACTAGATCTCGTAGAGCGATCGACAGAGCCAAAGGCGGCGCCGGTGGCTCGCAATCGGTCCAGGAGCTCGCAGCCGATTCGGTAGTCGCAGTGGAAGTCCCAGAGCTCTCGTGGTGGCTGCTCCCCGGTCGTTCCAGGCGCAAGCGAACGCTCCGGGCCCGCATGAAGCTACGAGCGCCCGACCAGTCGAATTGGAGAGATCTCGACGCGGTGAATTGTCGAATGGCTAACGCCCCCGTAGTCAGCAAAGTGAGAGCCGCGGAAGGCGCTGGATGCGGCTAAGGGGTGGTGGTGAGACCGTAGCGTACGTTGGGAGCACGGTAACGCCGGACTGAACTTTACCTAATATTCGTAAAGCCGCTTCATGGAGGTCGGGTGGCTTCGTAGGTGAGCGAAGCCACTCGCTTCACAGTCGATCTCCAGGACGCGGCTTTGCGAGTATCTCCTGATGACCGTGCTGCTGCTCATGGAGGTCGGGTGGGGCCTTTCAGGTTTGACGGAGAGAGAGGTTTGATAAGGACGGGGGAACGGTATTGCTGAAGGCCTGTAGAGTCCACATTGTATCATAGACTGCACGGTATCGTGCTATCGGAAAGCGCATTGACAACGGCTTTGCGTTTATCGGTGGGCTTCACCCCAACGGGCCTCAAGGAAAATCGCGCGGTGTGGGGCAGGAATCGAGCTGTCGGCCTTCTCAAACGGCCAGTACGCGCGCGACGACAAGCTCGAAAACCGGACTCGGCAAAGACCAGGGAATGTGGTCCAGTTGCCTTCTCTCGCGCACGCCTGCTGATGTGAACAATTATTGTGCTAATGTTGAGGGCTCTAGTCTAGGCTGGAAACCCCAGTCCATCCGCACCATTTTCGAACGCAAGCGGGGAGGGGCACCACCGGCCCGGAGATGCTGTGTATCGCGCTGCGCGCAATTCGAGCCTAGTGACTGGTCCCACAGGCAATAGGAGTGTGGCTTCACTTACTTCTCGTGATACCGCTTGGCATCATGCGGTCTCACTTGGTTCATATTCTGCTCACGAGTACCGGTACCGAAATTGGCCTTTAAACCATACGTTGAGCTGCGAGCGTCCTACCTTCTGACTCAGCCCTTCGCCCGGTATCTGGCATGAGTCGAGTTGCCAGCGGTCAAGAGCGCTAAGTGGACCCTGCCAGCTGGGGTCAGCGTGGCACCGAAAGCTCCAACTTCATCTTAGTCCGGGTGGCTCGGAGCCACTGGCTCCTCCTCTGAATCAGAGTCTGATGGCCCCGCGCTGCTTTACGCTGGCACCTTGGTTGTAGTTCTGCACCAGCTTCTGCTGTCGTATACCTCCACCGTCAGGGGTCGAGTACGCTGGGACTGTTGATGAGAAGTAGTTCACACGGGTCGAAGGTGGCTGGGAGTCTAGTCGGACGAAAGCTTAACGAAAGAGAACTAGGTAATGAATACACAAGCTTTCTTTGTTGTTTCTGTTGTCTACAGGACAGGGAAGATTTACGACTGAATCTACAAGTCGAGGGTCGGCAAAGCCGCCCTCGAACCTAAGGTCAACAAGACCTCTCCTTGCGCTTCGCAGAGTTGCAAGCGTACCCTTTGTCTGTAGGCACGCCAACCCCTCCGCCTTCACACCAATTTCCGTTGTTCACACACACGACACCCGTCCTCGAGGGGATGGAGACGTTCCTGGACCTCCCAGAGTCCCACCTCTCACGTGCACCGCGCCATCATTTCAGGTAGCCGCTCGGGTACCTCACAACTGGTACCCTTCGAAAGGTGTAGCCATCTCGGCACTCCAGCCGACGCGCGAGTCCGGAGCCCGGGAGCCTGGCATGGGGTCGGTAGACCCCGGGACGGGACATCCTCCCCGACTGCACGTTCGTCGTCCTCGACGGACCTCAGGGTGACGGGCGAGCTCGAGTCGCAGGAGGGACGAGCGTTCCTCAGCAGCACGCAGTTCGGCGGAGATGGCGGCCGGAGCACGGGAGGAGCCTCTTCATCAATGGTCACCTCGACGCCGTCCACTGCATCCGCGTAGGTAGCTTGATCGTCGACAGCGCCGCCACTTTGCAGATACTCCAGGCTCTCCTTCTCCGAACGTTCTCGTTCTGCCGCCCTTGCTCGCAGGTCCTTGAGCCCGCGGATGATCATGCCAGTGGGCGAGAATTCGTCAGCGTCCTTCTGATTGTCGTGACCACGCCAAATGTGAGTCACGATACCCGCAGTCACTATCAACACAGTCACAGGGGGTCCGTACGGCGTCCATCCAAGGACGTAGTTAGCAGCGTTTAGCGCCACCAGCGTGACGGCCACTCCGACCGTGCCCAGTAACGCGAACTCCAGCAAGTCAAACGCCGCCATCGGCGCGAAGATTGCCAGCGAGAGCGTGAACTTGGTCACGATCCACACGACGAGGAGACCTTCGAGCACTCGCTTGCGACTCTGTGCGGCGGCAGCACGCGTGGCCTTGGCGTAGTTCACGACCGAGTGCGCTGTACTCAGACCCAGGTCGGGCAGGTACGCGTAGAAGGTCGAGTAGGCCGCAGTCCACCACTTGTGCAGCATCCGCCCATAGTCACCATAGCGTTCCTCGTTGTCTTCGAGGACCCGTACAGGCACAGCGAAGACAGCACCCCAGATAGCGTAGAGGTAAGCAGCACCTTGTAGTTCTCGCACCTCGCGGTTGAGCAACAAGGCCTTGGCGCGCGTGGTGATCGACATCACGTCTCCTGTGCTCGTGCCGGACCATTGGGCCCCAGATATCACGAAAGGAGCGATGCGCGCCCTCCTCGCCGACGAGGGGATCTCGGAACTGCGCGTCAAGGTCGAGACGCAGCTCAGCAATGGCAAGTTCAGACCGATGAAGGTGGCCCCGTACGCCGAGAAGGAGGGCAGCGTCACTGGCGTGCTTCCCCCGTATCGTCCCGACGGAACGCCAACAGCGCTCGGCCCCGCGACCATTGTCGACGATAGCAGTCCGAAGTTCCGCGAGGATCCGGACGAGGTTGTCGCCAGGATGGTTGCCGAAGCCGAGTCGAAGCCGGAGAGGAAGAAGTCGGACGAGCTCGAGTACATCACCACTGGAGACGACGGAGACGCCGCCAACGATGGAGACGACAGCTCCTACGACGAAGACGAAGGGTCCGACGAAGATGAAGATGATGAAGAAGAAGACGAGTCGGACGAAGAGGAGGAGGAGGCCGACTAGATCGAGCAGCGAGCGGCCACGAAGAGAGAGAGAGTCGGTATTCGTAATAGTTGCAGTTCCAAGTAGTTCATCGAGTTCAGAAGTAATAAATCTCTCTCTTGGCCTCACTCGCTTGTCTCGTTCCCCAAGCCATCCTCGACTTAGTAGAATAGTAGGTCATCACCCATGTAGGTCGCGACAGGAAGTCGCCCGAAAAGGTATCCAAAGTTCAATCCAAAGAGTAAAAGAGAAAGGAAAAAGTAGAAGAGGGCGCTCGGACGAAACCAGAGTTCCGAGCCCCGTAAGCAAGCTGTAGGCACCGAGCCCACAGCGTTCCCGAGTCGCAGGCACCGTGCCCACGACCTTCACACGGCCGCACGCACTTCGCGTGTAGCCTCCACCGAGCTCTCATTAGAAGAGCAGCTCGTCCTCGTCCACGGTAGCGTTCGCATCAGCCAGTCGAACGCTCCGCCGCAAATCGGGCCAACCTTTTTCCGCCCGTTGTTCATCCTCATACGCCTTGATGAGAGGCGCGAATTCCGGCAATAGAGAAGTAGTCGATCGCCAGCACGTCTCGTAAGAAGCCGTAAATACCAAGTACTGTTCTTGACGTCCCTTCATGCGTCTGCCTATGATAGCCACGATAGGGTAGTCACCCCGGAGAACGCAGTTTCCTCACCGCCTAACGACAGGCGTTCCACGAACGAAGTGGAGGGCAAGTCATCCTCTGTTAGAGGGCCCGCATCATCAGTGCCCGGTTGGTGATCCACTCCAGCAGGTACTTCGTTCGGAAAGGGCGGCTCCAGCGTCCGGCAAACTTCTTCATTCGGTTGACGTTCACAGGGACGACGCGATCAGGATGGTTAGGAATAGCAACCTTGTAGGTGTTGTCACCGAGCTTGCCCACAATGCGGTAGGGGCCGTGCCAGGAGAACGCAAGTTTCTTAGTCTTCTTCTCACCTCGGCGAGCACGGAAGTACTGGTACACCCAGACTGCGTCGCCTTCCTGGAACTCCACGGCGACTTGGTCCTCGAGGCGACGAGCATGGCGATCCTGCGCCTTCAGCAGTTGTCGTTCGACCATCCGCCGGGTGTCCCTCAGTGACAAATATAGACGTCGGCGATACTCCGCCACTTCATTGCTCTTCCACTCATTGCGCGTATTCAAGAACGCGAGATCGAGGGGGAGCACGGGATCTCTTCCATACAAACTGAAAAAGGGCGAGTCGCCCAGTGCTTCGTGGTAGGAGGTGCGGTACGCGAAGAGCACCCGGGGCAAGTACAGGTCCCAGTCACTCTGCGCCTCGCTCACGAACATCCTCAGCATACCGATCAGAGTGCCGTTGAAGCGTTCCACCAGCCCTTGAGTTTGAGGGTGGTACGCAGCGCCAAAAAGTTTCTTGATCCCCAAAGTCTCGTAGAAAGACTTGGCTAGCTCAGAGATGAAGTTCGAGCCTCGATCGCTCAAAAGGCGTTCCGGCACGCCATGTCGAGAGAGCACCTCATCAATCATAATGTTCACGAACGTGATCGTGTCCAGCGCCTCGACGGGGAAAGCTTCCACCCATCGAGTGAAGTAATCAGCAAACACCAAAATGTACTTGTTTCCTCTCGGAGTCGTGACCAGAGGGCCAATAGCATCGACCACCAGTAGGGAGAACGGGCCAGAGAGCTCTTGGACCGGCATTTTCTGCATGAGGCCGTTCTTCCACGGGCGGTAGCCCTTGCCACTCCCACACACCGTGCAAGCACGCACATATTCGGCGACGTCGCGCTTCCAGCCGTGCCAGTACGCGTGTTTGCGCACTTTATCCATTGTCTTCGATTGCCCCACGTGGGCGGCGAAGACGTCGGCGTGGCAGTAGTGGAGCACGGTTTCGACGAACGGTAGCGGGATCACAGGGACGGCGATGGAGCGAGCTGGCCCCGCACGCGCCTTCACGTGCACGCGACGCATGAGCATGCCGTTCCGAACGACATAGTGAGGAGATACCAGCAACACCTTGGCACGCAGTTGAGGGTCTAGGGCCAGAGCGCCGCAATCAAGGAACGCGATGACGGCTTGGATCCACGGGGTGCGCTTCTGTTCTTCCACGAAGCGTTCTCGGTCGAGACCGAAGACGTCCACCGACGACGTAGCTGGGCGCTCGCCGACGACCTCGTTCCCATAGTCGAACTCTTCGTCGTCCGGCTCAGCGACTTCGTCTGGCTCGGGCCCGCCTCGGGCGTGTTCACTCACAGGTGTTTCGGTGGCTTCAGCGCGGTGGTCATCAGGAGCACGGGGGCCGGAGGCTCCCCGACTGCTTCGAGCGCCCCTCGCGGAGCAGAGCTTCGTTCAGAGCACGGGAGGACTTGGTCGAACGCGGAGGACGGGCAAGTCGCGAGGTGGGGTTGGTCTCCTCCCCGACTGCGCCGAGACCGCCGCCTTCGGGTCCCGAGTCGTCGTTCAGCAGTTCCGCCATCGAGAGGGCGCAGATAGTCTGCGAGTGCAACCTGGACAGTCCGTCGACGTGGCCCATAGCCGTTCCAGGCTTATGATACACCTTGAACCGCAATTGAGACAGTTCCATGGCCCATCGGGCCAGCTTCGCGTTGCTGGTACGGTTTCCTTCACTGAATACCCAGGTAAGGGCCTTGTGGTCCGTGTAGAGATCAAATTCGTTCCTATCCAGGTAACACCTGAATTTGCGTGTAGCCCACACGATTCCCCAACACTCAATCTCGGAAGTGCCGTTCTGTTTATTGATCCAGTTGCGTTCCGAGCCGACGAGCAGCTTGCTCGCGTAGGCGACCACGCGCTCGCGACCGTCCACAGTCTGCATCAAACAGGCCCCACCGCGAGGTGAGGAGTCGACATAGAGTTTGAAGCGTTTAGAGAAATCGGGGTAGACCAGGATCGGAGGCTCAACGAGACGTCGTTTCAATTGCAGGAATGCAGCCTCGCAGTCATCGTTCCACACGAACTCGACGCCCTTCGCCTTCAGTCGTTCAATTGGAGCCGAAATGGCAGCGTAGCCAGGAATATAGCGCCGGAAGTAGCTGGTGAGACCCAGGAACGCTCGGACGGTGTGCAAGTCGTGCGGTCGGGCCACGTTCATCACGGCCTTGACCTTCTCCGGGTTCGGCAGGATACCGGACGGTGTGATGATGTGCCCCAGGAACGCAACTTGGTCCCTCCCCACTTGCACTTCTTCATCTTCAGCCTGAACCCGGCCGCTCGAAAGCGTTCCAACACTTGCTTTAAGCGGACTAGGTGAGTAGGGAAGTCCGTAGAGAATACCACGCAGTCATCGAGGTACACCAGACAGGTGCGCCACTTAAAGTCGACTAGGACGTTCTCCATGAGACGTTCGAAGGCGGGCACGGCATTGCAAAGCCCGAAAGGCATGACCAGCCATTCAGACAGTCCATACTTGCACGTGAACGCCGTCTTCTCCACGCTCCCAGCAGCCATAGAAACGTTCCAATAGCCCGAAGCAATGTCCATGCCAGAGAAGAGTTTAGCGCCCTTCAGCACGTCCAAGATGTCGTCTATGAGCGGCATCGGGTAGCAATCCTTGATTGTCACGGCATTAAGCCGTCGGTAGTCGATGCAGAAGCGTATGCTCCCATCGGGTTTGCGAATCATGAGCACGGGGCTAGCCCAAGGGCTTGTCAAGAGTTGGATCAGTCCGAGTTCCAGATACTGTTGTATCTCGGACTCCATAACCTCGCCTTCAGCATGCGAGACGCGGTACGGAGGCTGCTTAATCGGCGGGTTCGTACCCGTGTCGATTGAGAACTCTAAGAGATGCGTCCGTCCCGGCGAGGGACGTCTCCACGAACATGTCACGGAACGAGTCGAGCAGGCCTTTCATCAGGCCCTGCTGTTCCTTGTCCAGCTTGGAGTCGGAGAAGTCCGGCTCCAGTTCGGCGTTCACAGCGTCCTTCAGTCCCGGCATCGGGTCCCGCGAGGTCGGAGGCTTGGCGGCAGCCGCGCCAATCACAGCGTCGATCCACCTAGACTGTCCGTCCGAAGACGCCGACTTCGAGGTCTCGGAGGTGTTCGAGGCGGCCCTCTTTCTCTTCGCGTCCACCAATGCCAACGCGGACTTGGGCACGACCGTAGCGATCGCCAACGCGGTGCCCTTCTTAATGACGAGTTCCTCAGTGGAGGCATTACAGACTTCGACGACAGTCTTCCCCTTTCGTATCGAACAAAGCGTTCTGGCAATCTTCACGTTCTCGTCCAGCTCGGGAGTCCTTCAACCAGCACGGTCGTGTCCTCCGGCGCCTGGCCCACGACGTCCGAGGCCACAAGAGCCTGTCCGCCGGGGCAGAGGCGCACCGTAGACGCGATCCGAGCAACGTACGATTCTTCAACGCGAGGAGAACCCAAGGGAGAACCTCACCGGTGTCCTTCAGGGTCAACGTGTTCTCGTCCAGGTCAATTACGGCGCGGAACGCTTTGAGCGTGTCCGTGCCAAGGATCGAATCCACGTGCAGGTGGTCGACCACGACGAACGGTCTCAACCTCTCCTGCGATCCTAGACGCAACGGCAGGTCAATCTCGCCCTTGATACGCAACTTGTGTCCGGACACGTCGTTGAGGCTGCCATGATAGGACCGCAGAGGCGCGCTCTTGAGTCCGAGGCGTGTCAGAACACGCGACTCAACCAGGCTGGCCACGGCTCCAGAGTCAATGAGTAGTTCGGCTGGGAGATTCTCAATAAAGCCAGCGGAGACGGCTTCAACGCCTCCCACCGAGCAGATAACTCGCTTGCCCGCAGGCACGGGTCGTCTTCGTCGGGAACGTCGGCGGCCGAGTCCTTGACTTCGACGAGGCCGGGCCTTCGTGGTCGTACGCCGCCTTCAGGGTCTCGAACGGAGCTCACGTAGTGGCTAATGTCGTCGCCGTTCTCGGCGAACGACGGGTTGCTCCCAAAGCCTCGGAACGCCTGCAGAATAGAGACGTGCAGTCGTAGTGTACTCCGCGCCGAGAACGGTGTCGTCTGGAGAGGACGTCGCTGGCCGCACGGTGGCATTCACATAACTGTTGCCTCTCTGCACGCTTGGCTCGCATCGTCGGCGCCTCCGTCTCGTACTGGTCGAGTATCAGAGCCGTCACGGTGGCCATCACTCGGTCGCCGAGAACGCCAGCCGCAGCAACGACTAGTTCGCGGGCTCGGGGCTCGCGTTCCGATTCGGGTAGCAACACTGGTACGACCGGCCGACATTCACCAGAGGGTAAGCTAGTCGCAGGTTTTCTGCAGGAGCTACAGCGAGGTTCTCCACGAGCCTCGTCCTCAAGAACCATCTGATAGACCACAGACCTCACCACTGCTCGCCATCGCGAGGGCAGGTTAGCATCGTTCTCCTTCTCCGGCGGAACGTCTTCGGCGGGGACCGCGAACGTCACGCAGATGTTCGTCCTCACCACCTCCTCGTCCAGAGTCGCCGTTACAGGAAGTTCGCGCCCCTTTGGCAACGCGAGGATCTCGTCGCCGATTAGGTCGTCCCCTCCCCCGACGTCCCGGGAGTCGGAGTCGCCTCGCACTATCGGACTGATCGGCGGCGGTTTCTCCTTCTCGCGCTTCTTCTCGTTGAAGTCGCGGTTGGCACGCCTGGCTTCCTCGGACGCAGCCAGCGTTCTTCGGTACCAGTCGATCCAATACTCGGGTGTTGAAAGCACTCCGGGCGACGACTCACGCGTCCGCGCTAGGGTCTCCACAGGAAGGTTCAGTAGAGCGCTCAGCTCTTCCAGTGAGAGTTCCTTCTGTTTCTTTGCGTTCAACGCCCGCTTCTTCATCAGCTCCACCTCATCCAGAGGGATCAAGCGTTCTTCCAGTTCTTTGTCGTATTCTTCTTTTTCTTCGAGCGCGCCCAAGGTACGTCCGTCGGCCAGCGCGTCCAGCTCTCAGAAGTGAACAGTCTTTTTGTAAGGAGGCGCCTTGTCGTCCTCCCCATGTTGCTCTTCTCGTGCGACGGTATCTTGTCCTTCACCGCCGTTCTCACTATTCACCACTTCGGAGGTTCCGTCCGTCACGGACCCTACGCACTCCAAGTGAGCCAATTCCGCGTCCTCGTCCAGCGTACTGAGGGCGCCCCTAGCCGGCCCTTGCTGTGTCTTTAGGAGCGGTCGACTGTGCTCACTTGAGCGGTCTGGGTTCGCCGTTCCGGCGGGTTCCTCCTCCGATTCTGACTCGCTGTCAGCACTCGCGACGCTGTCGTCCTCCGGCGCCGCCTCCTCGACGTTCACGGCCAAAGCTGTTGGCGTCCTCGTGACGTCTTCCTTGCGTTCTTCGCTGGGCGGCATGAAGTCCACCTGTTCCACCCTCAGTTCGGGCCCCAGCGAGGGTTCCTCGAGCGCAAATCGCATGACGCTCTTATACAAAGTGTTCGTAGTAGTTCCGGGGACGCCGCCCTGGGCGTCCGTCCTGTTGTCGTTTTCCTCAGCGTTCACTTGACGCTGGCATTCTTCGGTTCCGGCACGCTCCACACCCTGGGAGCGTCGGTAGTCACAGTTTTCACAAGCACGCTCCACACCCTGGGAGCTTCGGCATATACAGTAGGTTCACAAGCACGCTCCACACCCTGGGGAGCTTCGGGAGAAGCAGTAGCTTCACAGGCACCCTCAACACACAGGGCACCTTCGGTCGTCGTAGTTGGTTCACAGGCACGCTCCACACCCTGGGGAGCTTCGGTTGTCATAGTAGGTTCACAGGCACGCTCCACACCCTGGGGAGCTTCGGTTGTCATAGTTGGTTCACAGGCACGCTCCACACCCTGGGGAGCTTCGGTCGTAGTCATCGCAGTCATTATTTCCACCAGCTCCTCCAGTCGAGGGGCGTCGGAGCGTCGTTCGGTCAACCCGGGGCGTTCCCTGACCTCAGGTTTCTTAATCGTAGAGTTTTCAGTTTCGTTCGTAGTTTCGTTCATGTTGTAGTCATCGTTCGGCACGGTTGCAACCGCACCCACAGTCTCGGTCCTTCGGCGAGCTCCGCCGGCTATCCGGGTAGCTGTACGCGGGGTACGCCACCCAGTGTCGTTCCACGGGCGAGAGGAAGGAGCGACACTCTCCTCTCCTCCCTCATGCCCCCTTCACTGCTGAGCAGGCGGCGTTCCCTGAGCAGAGGCAGCGGCGAGCCTGCACTGCCATTTGCTGGAACGACTTGATCGCCGGGCAATTGGACGCGTAGTGGTCCGTCTTGCCACACCCGAAGCATGGGCGCAGGCTTCCACCGCCACCTTGCCGGCGGGGCTGTCCCTGACCACCACCATTGTTGCCTTGGTTCCTCGAAGGCGCCTCACACTCCGCGGTAGCATGCCCTAGCTGTTTGCAGTTCCCACAGGTGAAACGCTGGCGACGGCAGTTGATCCGACTGCATCCGAGCATGTGGCAGCGCCCACACACAGTACGCCCATCCTGCGTGTACATGTCGGGGCCCTGACGGATCCCCTTCACAGGCGTATAAGGCACCGTGGGCAGCGAGGGTTGCGCGTTCTGCATCGAAGGCAGCGTTACCGACGGGTTCTCGTACGCGGCCGCAGCGTACTGGGGACGCCTCGGGGACCGCGGAGCACGCGCTAGGTCGGCTTGCTGTTGCATGATCAAGCTTTGGTTCTGCCGGAGCATCTCCATCATCTCCTTCACGGTCGAGTCCTCCGGCTTCTTCTCGGAGGGCTTCTCGTCCGCGAAGTCCGCGTCGTCCTCGACGGGGATGTGCATCCCTCTCTGCAGGAGGATCAGCACGGCGTGTTGGATGGTGCTCGCCATGGAGGACGACAGGGCCGCTTTCCACTCGCGGTTCCTCAGTCCTGACAAGAAGTACTGGTATCTCATCGTCGGGTCGAAGCATTGAGCCTCATCACAGAGACTCTGGACCAGATCACCCCACACTTCGGCTGACATGCCGCGGGAACGCTTCGTAGTCTTGAGGCGTTCAATCAGTTGTAGGGGGCTGAGGCAGATGAACTGGTTGTGGAACCGGATGCGCAACGTTTCGAAGCTGTCGATCTTGGAGTACATCCACCACTCTTCAGCAGGCTTGCCTTTCAGGCACTCGCGGAACGCACTGATGCGTAACTGCTCCTCGAGTCCGGTCGTGGCTCGAGCGAACGAGTCCCAAAACAACTTGGCCTTGTCCACCGTAGCGTGGTCCGAGTGGAACGGTTGGATCATCCTCACCGCGTTCTTGATGTGCGAGGGCATTCCTCCGTAGGACATCGAGGCGACTGGACCGGCAACACTTTGCGCTCCGTACGCAGGTTGAGACACGGGTGAGTTCACGGCTGGTACGCTGGTCATCGCGGTCACCCATGTAGGCAGCGGAGGCGCCACGCCTTGGCCAGTCATGAACCTCACTCCCGCCGGCGTCGCGCCGAACCCGTATCCAGCGGCGGCAGGAGCTCCCTCGAGGGAGACGCCGTCATAGGCCGCAATGGCGGACCGTAGGCGCGGTGTCGGGATCGAGGTCGGAGGAGACCCCGAAGTCGTACTCGGAGTCGGGGTAGGAGCGGCGTTCGCCGTCAACGGCGTGTAAGTCCACGCGGCGGCGTTCGACGGGGTCGGAGGCGCCACCCCTGACGCGGGCAGAGTAGCGTTCCACGCGGGGACGGGAGGCTGCGTCTGCGGCACAGCACTAGCCGTCGAAGGCGCTCCAGTCCAGGCAGGGGCATGCAGTTGAGCGGGTGGAGCAGCGACTCCGTAGCCGCTCGCAGTGCTCGAAGTCCCTGTCCCCACTGAAGGGGCACTTGGTCCAGCCGACGTAGTCGGGACAGGTACCGTGGGTACACTTCCCGACAGGGGAACGAATCCTCCTCCGGCGGCGGGTTGTCGTCACGGGCGCGGCAGCGGAGCCGCGTGTGGAGGCACTTGCGTCGCGGTCACTTGAGCCGCGGGGTTCGGTCTCGTCGTCGCCCACGACTGACCAGAGGTTTGGTTAGCGTGTCGGCTGGTGATGTCCAACGCGCGTCGAAGTAGATCTCGAGCGGCGGCCAGACCCTCAGGAGTCGTGACGTCCGGTAGTGTCGGACGCGCGGGGTTGGTCGTCGCTGCACTCGGCGCAGCGGGAGCGGAGGCCGCGTTCGTCGCGGAGGCCGCCGCGGAAGTCGCCGTTCCAGCGGACACGCTCCTCGCAACGGGTGCCGCCGTCGTGGCGGGCACGGTCGCGTCCGGCTGGCCTACTGGCGCATCCATCGTCGGAGGGGGGTTCACCGTTGCTTGATCGCCGTCAGCAGACCCGGCCGAGTTAAAGCCTTCACTCGCCGAGTCCTGCTGTTCGCGGGGGTCGCCTTGAGTCATGATCGGCTGGGGAGGCCGGTTCACGGAGTCGTCTCAGGCGAGGTAGTCCAGTCACTTGCACCGTGTAAGTTCTTCTCCAGTTATCAGCGTACCCTGCTTCTCCACCAAATGTCGTATACCTCCACCGTCAGGGTCGAGTACGCTGGGACTGTTGATGAGAAGTAGTTCACACGGGTCGAAGGTGGCTGGGAGTCTAGTCGGACGAAAGCTTAACGAAAGAGAACTAGGTAATGAATACACAAGCTTTCTTTGTTGTTTCTGTTGTCTACAGGACAGGGAAGATTTACGACTGAATCTACAAGTCGAGGGTCGGCAAAGCCGCCCTCGAACCTAAGGTCAACAAGACCTCTCCTTGCGCTTCGCAGAGTTGCAAGCGTACCCTTTGTCTGTAGGCACGCCAACCCCTCCGCCTTCACACCAATTTCCGTTGTTCACACACGACACCCGTCCTCGAGGGGATGGAGACGTTCCTGGACCTCCCAGAGTCCCACCTCTCACGTGCACCGCGCCATCATTTCAGGTAGCCGCTCGGGTACCTCACAACTGGTACCCTTCGAAAGGTGTAGCCATCTCGGCACTCCAGCCGACGCGCGAGTCCGGAGCCCGGGAGCCTGGCATGGGGTCGGTATACCCCGGTACGGGACACTGCTCTGCTCGGCCGTGTTCGCTCCCCTCAACGCCGAAGCCCGGTTGTCAAGCGCTGGCATCGAGTTCCGTACAGCTCTTGCCATCGCGTCGCTGGACGCTCGCAGGATAGTCTCGGTGGCGTACGGGTGAGCGAGCTCGTGAAGCAACGCGGAGGCCCGCAGGACGTCACGATAGAGAGAGAAGGATGGAGTGTTCGCTCGCACCACGTACGCCGATTTTCGGCCGTGCGGCGGTGGCTTTAGTCCGTCGCTGAGGAAACGGTCGAGATCAGGCGTTGGGGCCAGCGGTGCTCTGGAGCGCGGGCCACGCTTCATTGGCGCTATGCTTGCGAGCTTGCCAGGTCAAGCAAGGCTCAGCGGGCCTGGTTCTTGCGTGTAGCCATCTTGACAGCAATGGCTCACCACACTCGGCTAGTCATAATTCAATACTAGTTGCCTTAGTTCCAAGATCTTACTTCAATGCACTACTTCATGATATCTCGATACCTTCACATCTTGCTGCGCAGGTATCCTGGAAACAATGTAGCGAATACATGTGCAGTGATGCAAACGGAGCGTGCACTACTAATTGTTGTTTGAGCATCCGCCGAAAAAATGGACCACACAAGTTTGTGTGTGTCTGGACTTCTTTTTTGGAAAATCCGCCCCAGAATTCGGCTCAACTGCCACGGGTTTGAATCTCTCGCCGCACAAATATTGCGTGGCGCAAGCTGCCAGTCACCTCGACTCTGCCGTATCCAGATATAACGCTCAGCGTTGTGGCGCTCGCTCAATGGTCTCACGCCGCCCCACAACAACAAGGCGTCGCTTTCCCAAACTTTTTCTCGCGCCGCCAAAACCTTGGACCGTTTCGCCGAGAGAATCGGGAGAATTTTGTAGTCGAAACGTGCGCAGCAGGTTAGCCCAAACAGCCGCGAATGCAAAAGCCGACGCCAGCAACAAGCAGCAAAGCGTCAGCGAAAGCCTTGACGGGGCCGTGTGGCTGGAGGTGCTTGTGTCTGGACTGTTTCCTGGCCCCGCCGAAGAATAAGCTTTGCGCGCAGAGAATGGCGTTCGATTGGCGCCGTGCAAGGCGGAGGCTCATTCCCGCATTGGTCGCGAAGATCACAAGTCAAAGCATCTAAACACACAACACACAGAGAGACGCCATGCCTCTCAAGTGGTTCCGAAACCACCACCGCAGCAGCAGCTTCATCGCCAGCTCGGAAGACGAGGCCACCCGGTCATCAACGGAGACCGCGACGATCACCACCAAGCAGAAAACCAGGCGCACCAAGCCCGCCGAGACGCAGCGATCCCGCCGGTCCCACTCGCACGGGTCCGGCCTGCGGGCCATGTTCGGGCTGGGCGGGTCCGCGCAGCGTGAGCTCGACGCCGCTGCCGCAGTAGCCGAGGAGGAGCAGCGCCGCATTTCGTACCAGACCAAAAACCGACGTCGCTTCACGATCCACGGGATCTCCCACCCCAGCAACATGGAAGCGGGCTGGAGCTGCCACACCACGCCCGCCGGATCCCCGCAGCCCATGTCCCCGAGCTACGAGCACTTGCGGCACTTCGGCCTCGCGTCGGGCCGAGGCCAGCAGATGATCCCGCGCGCGTCTTCGTCGGAAGCTGCGCACCCGTCGATCATTTTCATCGACTGCCCGCCGTAAAGGGCCTGAGCTCTACCTACACCCTCTGGACGTTCTCAATGGGTTTGATGGAAATGGTGCGTGTGGGCGTGCAATGCAGTCGATGCAGACTGCAGACAAGTACCGTAGCGTAAGTAAGATGTGTATTGGACGAATGCGGTTCCGACGGAAGAACTGCAGTGGTAAACTTACTAATAAAGAACAAGATGACAGAGCAACTGGCCGCCTAAAACTTGCTTGGAGCTGGCGTTTGGAGCTGGAGTGTTGTCGCGATTGCAAGGCACGACAGCAGCACCGTTTGTGGCCGAATATGAATCGCAAGACCATGGTTTGGTCACCAGGTCTAGCGTTGATTTGGATACATCTCTTTAGCTGTGTGGTTCTTTTACTTCGGGCCCGAATCGGGAGCAAGCTCAGGCCCCGATAAACTGTTGTCGTCGCCTGAGCTTGAGAATGCCAGAGCAAGCAATGGCGGAGGATCGGACTGCGTTCTTCGCTTCCTTCCTGCTCCACTAGAACGTGCAGCAGCAACCGAGCCCGCCAGTCGTCTCCGGTCAGTCGGGTCCAGTTCGAGCTCCGGCTCAAGCTCAATGTCTTGGTTCGTAAAGCGTAGACTAACCCCCGCGTAGCGAATGTCACCCGCCACACCTCCGACTCGATTCGAGCTGCGAGGATGGGGGCTACCGGTATCACGCTCGTCGATGCATTCGCGGCAGCGGGCACAGACCAGCAGCGGGGCGACGTAGCGGCTGTAGATGGCGACTCGCTCTTGAGAGCAGCACGATGGCTCAGCACAGACTCGATACGCGCACAGATCGCAGCGATTCCATTTCTTACGCAGTGTAGGGAGCAGTGAGCGTGTACAGGCAATGCAGTGCCAGTTGTGGGGTGTACCGCCCGAAGTCTCATCGTCCGCCACGCCCAAAGCTTGAAAAGGTTTCAATAGCGTTTGCCACAGTCTCCCAGACGCAGTGAGCTGGTGGAGATGGTAGCGCCGTCGTCGTCGGAGCACCTTCTCCAGTCGGCTGAGTCGTCTAGCGATAAAGAGCAGTCGAGCTTGAGCCAGTCGCGAGTCGCATCCGCCAGCCACTTCGCCTGGGAACGCAGCTTGGAAGGTCAGTTGAAGCATTCCTAGATTGTCAAGCTTGGGCTCGGCTGTAAGCCAGGCCGAGATAGGGTGTAGCGCGACAACGCGCTCGGGCGGGGCTTTCCCGCCGTCACCTCCGCTTCATCCAGAGAGATAAACACCATCTTGAAGCCTTCGTGAGTCGGCGTCAGTAGCTCAACGTAGCAGCACTGCTCGTTCTTGGCGCCTCGAGCTTCACGTCGGTGGATGGAACTGTGAGAATCCGAGGTCGTGATGGAACTCGATGGGATATCGGGAGACGATCTCCGCTGCTTGAAGTGGTTGAACACGCCCGAGTGCACGAAGCTGATGGTCCGTACCATGAGCTGCTGTCCTGTAGCCACCGCGCTTCCTCGAGACAGCGGCGAAAGCAGCGACCCCCGCTCCGAGTTGGGGCTAGCAACAGCGTGTACAAGCGAACTGTAGATGAAGTGAGAGCCAAACAGCGCCCGCAGCAGCGCGTTACTCTCACTCTCCGTCGGAGCTCTCAAGAGTGACACCAGCTCCGAAGCTTGAGCGTGGATGTCCCCTCCGACCACTACTTGGCACTGCCGTGACTGCGCGTGAGCTCCGCGTAGCACCCTAAAGTACATGTTCATTCCTCCCGAGACCCCGGCCCTCACGTGCTTCCACCCGCGCTTGGTCGATAGTCCTCGAAAGTTGACGGGCTCATCAGGGACAGCCACACGCTGCGCGCGCTGGAGCATCTCCCGGTCATTGAGCCGCACCTTGCGAAGCCCCGCCGACAGGTTCGAGGAAGACACCGACGCTCCTAGTACTGCGGTCACAGTGGCCGACGCCGTCGCCGGACTGTCTGCACTCGGATGCATGACAGCCAGCAAGCAGATTGGATAATGAAGGCGGTCTCAAGGCCCGCGTCAATTATTTTGGCATGGCCGTCGACTGCAAGAGAGCCAAGGGAGGTGGGATGCGCGGGTGGAAGAGGCTCGGTGCGGTGCCTGCATTGAGGCTTCAAGTCTCCGGTCAGGCGGCGGTAGATCGACAGCTTTCGGAATCGAAGACGCACCCACCGCGTTGCTATACGGGTTGACCTATGCAGTCGAATGGCCGGATAGGCCGCTCAGTCATCGCCGTCAGGGCCAGCACCACCCAGCGCCCAGGTCGGATCGCCTCGGTGTGCGGGTGTCTGGTCTCACTCTACTTAGGCACTGCGGTGCTATCCAGCCAAGGGCCTATCCGTGTGGTCGTAAGTGTCCGTCCATTGGTAAGGTGTGTCTAGCTGCTGGACAGATTGAAGCGCTGGAGACACCAGGTTGACCTCAAGTCAGGCCACTCGCTGCGTAGGATGGCTGCCATCATGGCAGGCAGAAGACCAGAACAAGTTCACGTCGTTAAACATCGACGTCGTCGTGTTATTCCTTACTTGCCGCTGTACGGGACGAATCGAAGAGTGCACGCTGCCCCCTCCACCAACTCGTCGTCTGCCAATTCAATTGTCATGGCACTCGCAGCGCTCTCTTTGCCACGACGCGCCAGATCCGCTTGGACCTGAGCCTCCCATTACCTTGAGTCGGCGAGGCGAGCGAGCTGGTCTGAAATCTCCTCCGACAGCAAGAACGGCCAATGCGTCAACGACGTTCCCAAGCCGCAAATTCCCTGAAGACTCAGCAAGTACGAGTCTTCTCCTTCCGAGGTTGTCGAATTTGCGTTGCCAATGATGTATTATTGCGCCGGGAGACTTGCGCTGCACTCCCGCAGTTGAATATCCGGGTTACCTGGCAGGTCCAATACTCGGATAGCTCGCTCTTAACCTTGTTCTCTTCCTCCACGTTAAACACACTCCAAGGCGTCGGCTCGCCGATAATCTTGCAAGAGATCGGGATGATCAAACCAGCGCGCTTGTGGTTGCGCGGAAACTCGCCCGCCGGACGAGGGCCCAGCAAGAATAACAGCGTCACTTCAGTAGGCATCTCCATCAGCTCAATAAAGTGACTGAAGGCAACGCTCCACTCCTCCCAAGCATTCCTCCAAGACTCAAACTTAGCCCTTTGAACTGCTGGCACATCGTCTGTGAGTTTTATCTCCGGCGCTGCGGTGCTGCATTCTTTCCCCGACATTTCTCGAACGGCATTGAATACCTTGGATCTATAGATCGTGTCCTCAGCAGAAAAAAAATCGTGAGCCGTCGAGCTGTTCCAGGAGACACAAAACGGAGCAAAACTGGCCTCGATAGCAATTCTTATCGCTGTACAGCGTGAACACATGAACCGACTGACCGTCTCTGCTGGTTGCATCCATCGCCAGAAGTAAGACAACACGCGCCGCCACGCCATCCATGTCATCCACGTCAAGAAACCCCTTTATCAGCAGATCTAGAAGCTCGCGCAGAATGTACGCTTCCAGAGGCAAAGGGCTGCCTTTATACCACAGGTGCGTCGCTGCGAAGGTCAAGATTGGCTCCGAGACATAGCCACAGATACGAAACTCGCCCTTGTAGTCCACACGGCTATCAACTCCGCGACAAGTTTCGGCGCTAACGCTGAGTTCGCCTGCGGGCGCCCTCCAAGGCGACACAACAAACTCTCATCGCCGTAGCTCTTGTTCTCAACGGGGCTAAACCCACATAGCAACGTCTAACTTCACGGTTCGGAGAATTGTGCCACAGTGAGACGAGCGTATCCCTAACTTTTCCGCCATCGGTCTCAAGCACCAGTCCTTTGTAGTCGATCTCCACAGTTCCTGATCGACGAGGCTGCGTCTCTGCTGGAGAAGAAGGCCTGCGATGTGAGCGATTACCTCTGACTCTCTACTGCGCAAAGCGTTGGCCCAGGCGAGCAACATCTTGCAAGCAAGGAACCGCAAGGCCATGATAATCGCCGTCTCCATTGACCAGACACCTTTCATTATGGTCTACGCGACACGACAAGATCCTTTCCTCCGTTCGTGTTCACTCATACGATGGACGTCATGCTCCACAGGGGGCTCTCGCTACCAGAACCAGCACCTTCACGCTTTCATAATGCATCACAGAACCAGAAGAGCCTCGCGATTTCTTAGAGGACGGTTCTTGATTCTTCAGTCCCCCCAAAAACATTGCCCTCAACTCTGAAGACAGAGCCGCATCGGTAGGGAGAACGCTGGCGCTTCTTCCTCGTACCTTCTTGACCCTCTTCACTCACACCTAGCAAGCCAAGCCAGTCCGCCTTCACCGACTCCCAGTAAGCGCACGCGTACTCGAGCGCCATTAGCAGGCGAGGGGCGATCTGTGTGTCCTGGAAAAAGAACTCGGACAGATATGGAGTCGCGACCGGGAACTTGGTCGATATCGAGGAACTTGGTCGATATCGAGCGCTTGACGTTGCGTGCACAGACGTACACGAGCCGCAAGTCGAAATTCTCGCTCTCCTTGTTATTTTGAGCGATTTCTTCGCCACTTCGAGCAGCATTCGACTCTTCCCAAAGCCCGAGCTCTGTATCAACGCCACACACGGGGCGTCGTAAGCATTTGGGTGGGTGTAGAATCTCTTGCAACATCGCAGTAGATGGCGCTGGAATCGGACGTCGGCGTCACCAAATTACGTGCGGCAAAAAGTCTTCTTGAGGTGCTTCAGCGCGTCTGTCTCGGCGTTGGAGTGTTGATTATCTCAGGATTCTCACCACGTTGGCTGTGATGTCGCTCCGAACTCTGTCAATGTCCAACGATGGTAGGTCAGGAGAGCTTGGACCAGTACGTAATTACACAGGTCATCGGGACGGCGCTGGCATTTTCGAAGTCCCCTCTCGGAGATATCTAGCTGCTGGCATTTCGACAACTTCGAGTCCTCGGGGAGGTCCGACCTGAGGAACTCCCACACAACCGTGTGCACCCTGCGGCCGGTGCATTGCTGCTTTTTTGTTCCTCCATCCGGCACGCTATGCTACCCCCATCCATCGCTTCCTCAGTGGATCTATTAAAAGTTTTCGAGTTCTAGGCAGCCAAGAAACGTAGAATTTATCGAGGGCGCGTCGCGTTGACTTTGGGTCTTCGATGAGTTAGCTTCAGCCACTTCATCGAGCAATGGGCAACAGCAACCGAGATAACGCTGTATTTATGCCGGGTCGTCGCACGATAGGAGTGCTTCCAGTCAAATACAAAGGAGCTGATCATCCTGAATTACCGTGCGAATATGGCTCCTCCCAGGAAGAAGATATCGACATGTTGGAATCTCTCAGGAATTCACGATCAACTTTCAGCATGCCCATGGCGATGAACCTTAGCAAAATAAGTATCTTCGGCCAATCTAGATCAGTCAGGCCAGAACCAGTCGCTGAAAGTGACGGAAGTTGCATTTCTAGTGACGAAGTGCTGCGGAATGCGAGCTGTCGGCCGCCTTCCCAGAGGAACTTGTGGGCGAATGAGCCGTCACTGCCGAACACACGCCGATGTGCGACTGCTGCGATGGCGTTGAGAGCGATTTTGGTGTGAATGTTGCTTGCATCGACGGTGCCATATCACGAGCGTGAGCGGTGCCCCGTGTGCAAATGTTACCAACGGCTAGAAGTGCTATTACCTATGGCCATTGCTCACAAGTCGAAGCAGCTTCTGTGTGTCCCGCACCACTCGGGAAATGAGCTCGGTGCGTTGTGCGAAGGTTCTGCTAGAAAATTACTGTGTGTGTGTGTGGGGGGGGGGCAAAGTGCTAGAGCCACTAGCCTTGTCTCGCACTTCGCAGCATCAGCACCATGTGGCATACAGAAGCTCCTGTACTCCATGCCCAGTACCAGTCTGTCGCGCTAGACTCGCATGACTCACGTTGTTTTCGTGCGACTTCCTGCAAGTCGCACGCGGTACTCTCCATGGGCATCACTCACCCGGTCGATCATCGGCTTGGCACCCCGTGTCGGTTGACGTTCCCACGCGCGTTTGTTGGGGTCAGCCGCGCGCTGGAAAGCTGAACCGATAACTTCTCCGTACGCTGTGGTCGGACCACTTGAGGCCCTCAGCGCTCCCTGCAAGAGCTCGGTCAGGCTTCAACTGGGCCATCCAATGCAACGTTACAGCGCCGACGAGCGTCCAGCAAGGCTCGGGCCTCTTCCTCATTCCCGAATCTACCTTATCGATCGAAAGCAGATAATCCAGCCCCCTGCCCCTCGGATGGCGACGACCACGGAGCCGCCACCAAAGCATGTGAAGCTCCGGTACCGGGCGTTGGCCTACGTCCGTCGATTCGGTCGGCACCAGAAGAGATCGCCCCGTCCTCGAGCTTCGAGTCGACGCAGCTTCGCAGACACAGGCGGAGCTCGCCCTCCAATCCGAATCACGAGTACAAGTCCACGCCGGTTCTCCGATTCGGGTGGAGCTCGCCCCGTAGTGCGCGTGGCCAGCAAACGAAGCTTCACCGAGTCAAATGGATCACGCCGTCGACGGAGTTTCGCAGACTCGGGAGGAGCTCGTCCAGTGGTCCGAATTGCCAGTAAACGGAGCTTCGCCGACTCCAATTCGGGGCGGTGCAGCATTGTCGAGTGCCATGAAGCGCCTCCTGAGATCAAGGTCAATACCCGGAGCAAGAGAGCAAGTCGCACTCGCCGCCAGAAGCGAGAAGCGTCGACATCGCTTTCTTCCATCGCTGCACACTCACGATGGTCACCGGTTCCGGCTCTTCTGTGGTTGTTGTGTGGAGCAGGACGCCATTGATCCAGCGGAGACGCCGTCTTCCTTCCATTGGGGCGTGGGCTTCGACGACAGCTACTACCACAGCTCGAACCACCACCAGAACCTCTCGAAAGGAACGCGATTCCGCCTCGAGCTCTGCGGGTTGCACGTGACGACGCGAGGCAAAGACCTCAGCGTTGACATCAGCACGGTCGGAGCTCGAGCCGCGAGCTTCGACAGCGGGTTCGGCTACACCTGTGCCAGTCCAGTGTCGTGTCCACCGCCTCACGGTCTCGTACCAACCCGAGCGTTCCCCACGACACTGCAGCTACGCTCGAGAGATGGAACGGGCAGCGGCAAGTTCACGCTCAACACGGGGACAAGCGGTTTCTCGTCCACCGGCTTCAAGCGCAAGGCTCCGTCGTCTTCATCGTATCCGTCGTACACCCCCACGACGCCGCCCTCCCCGTTCATGAACGACTTCATCCCTACCGGGACCTTCGACAACACTCGAGCTCGCTCTCGCGTGTCCGTCGGGTGCAACGGCTGGTTCTTGCATGACGACGACCCGTCCATCGTGGGCTGGTACCGACGTCGCAGTAGCGGCGAAGTCAAGCCTATCATCACGCACCTCTCGCAAGTAGCCGAAGGATCTCAAGACGGTGAAGCCGAGTACGACAGGGAGGGCTCGCCCAAGCGATACAAACTGAGCCCCCGCGGCTCCGAGACGACCAGTGGGGTCACGACTTCGCTTCCAGCCTCGTCACCTTCGGTGGCGACGTCGCCAAAACCTCCACTCGCACCAAGACCGAGGACGTCCAGCCCCACCAGCTCACGCGTCTCCATTGTGCTCTTGAGTCAGGATGGCTCCATCTCCTCATCGAAAGGCGAGAGTGACTGGAACACCAGCAGCGGGATTGCGTTGGTGCCGTTGCCCACGTCGCCCCTACCAGGGGCTGAGACTCACCTGTCTTTTGCCATTACCCCTCCGCCTCCATTCGCTTCGTCTCGGAGCTCGTACAGCTCGGGTTTGGTCTCTCAAGCGTTCGATTCGGCGCTGCAATGGCAGACAGAGAGCGACAGCGCAGATGGCGACGACTACGGACCTCCGACCAAGCGAAGACGCAGCACTGGGAGCTCGTCGAACAGCAGCGGGGGCTTCGGCTTTGGGAATTTGCCGCGAGACTCCACGGACGACGAGACAGACAGTCTTCAGATTGACAAGAGCTCGAGTACAAGGGGCGGCACGAGTCTCACGGCTCGCTTCAGTGCGAGTCTGCGCCTCACTCGGTCGCACTCCCGCAAGCGCTCAAAAAGACGCTGTCGAGCTCTGGAACTCGTCGCAGAGTGGCTCGACGAAGCCGCAGTCAGAGCACCATGTTCCATCTCGGCTCACAGGCCAGCACGACCAAGTCCGCGTCGCCACCGTCGACTCCAGCGTATGCGGCTGCGAGTCCGTCCATCGTGTTCATCGACTGCCCGCCGTAAGTGCATTGTCTTGCCTTTTGTTTGCTTTTGTTATCTATTCCCCAGGCAGTCCAAGCCCCAAACGAGGAGGAACCAGGCACGAGTTGACACAAAGGAGCTTCATCGGAAGAGCTCCATTGCAGCCGGCGCCACCGCCCACCACCACCACAATATCCATCATCGAGCGAATAGATCCACACCGAATATCACTGCGGTTTCTGTCGATTGCTCTATCCATTCTGGTTTGCAGTGTCCGTTTCGAGTCCTTGGTGATCTCCTTGTCAGGCTTCAAGCTGACACCGGGAAGGATGCCGCAACTGTGGATTGCTCGGACTCTACTGCACGTCATTCGCTGCAAGTCGGCGCCCGTGGTACATGTACCGCACATCCTGGTGAGGGGATGCTGTCGACGAGAGATACGGAGCGGCGTCTGAGTCGGGGACGCGTCCACTTCTATGAGTAGAACCATCTCATCGATCGGTCTCCGATACGTTAAATCGCTTCTGCCCTTCCGCCTGCCTGCAACGGAGCCGCAGACGGTGGCGTTGGGCTGCGTGCGTAGGAAACCTGGTAATATCGGCGACCAAGGCCGCTTCAACATGGCAGACGACCGGTCTCAGCAGCTGAAGCGCTCCGAGATGCGGATCCAGCGATGGTGATGCGTCAAAGATGGCTACATCCTAGTCAACAGAGGAAACGTACACGGGGGAGGAGGAGCTTACCGCATTCGCTCGCTGATACGTGCTCACTGTGGCAACGCGCGGATTTTTAATCCACGCCGACTCTCTCGGTGGCTGCACGTCGGGATCGTCATCCTGCATACTGAGTCGTTGCCATGGTCTCCGCCAACGCCGACCAGGAGCTCACTTTCCAATTGGCCTCTCCCCACTCAAGCCGCCCAAGTCCCAAGCTTTCAAGTCTTCTCTTCGAGCCTCCTCGTCCCAAGTCACGATGGCCAGGAAGCCCTTCTTCACATTCGAGGACGCCAAGACGTCCTTCAACCTCTTCTGCTGCATCTACGGCATCGGTACGCTTGGTATGCCCGGCAACTTCGCGCGGGCCGGGCCGGCCATCGCCGTGGTGGCCATGGCCTTTATGGCCTTCGACAACATCTACTCGTCCGTGGCCATGTCCAAGGTCATGCTGCTGGCGCCCAACTCGGTCAAGACGTTCGGCGACCTGGGCGAGTGGGCCATGGGCACGTGGGGCCGCTGGCTCTGCGTCGTCTCGCAGATGGGCTCGTGCCTCCTCATTCCCTGCGTCTTCCTCGTGCTGGGCGGCTCGCTGCTCGACGGCCTCTTCCCGGACGCCTTCAGCCAGACCACGTGGAGCATCTTGATGGCGCTCATGGTGCTGCCCGTGTGCCTGGTGCCCACGCTCAAGGAGGGCTCGGGCGCGGCCTTCGCCGGCTGCCTGGGCACGATCCTGGCCGACATCATCGGCGTGGCCGTCGTCATGCACGGCATGCGCGGCCACCCGAGCGTGCCGTTCCCGGAGCTCAAGTTCTCGCAGGTGGCCGGCGTGTTCGGCAACCTGTCGCTCGCCTACGGAGCGGGCATCGTCATCCCGGACCTGCAGCGCCAGCACAGCGACCCGACCCGCATGCCGCGCGTGGTGGGAGTCACGGTGGGGCTCATCTCGTGCCTCTTCCTGACGCTGGCCAGCACGGCCTACTCGGCCGTGGGCTGCCAGATCACGGGCAACTTGCTCTTCACCATCTACCCGGACAAGACGACGGGGCTCACCACGCTGGGCTTCGCGCCGCGCTGGGGCGTCGTGGTGCTGGCCTACATCTTCATGCAGCTGCACATCACCATCGCCTTCTCGGTCATCCTGAACCCGGCCTTCTACATCGCCGAGCGGCTCGCGCTGGGCATGCACAAGAAGAAGCCGCGCGACCTCGAGAACCCCGTGAGCTACGTTGAAGCGGCCACGCCAGGTGACGTGATCCAGGGCGAGCCACGCCGCAGCTCCAAGATGTCGTACGTGTCGGTGGCCGACGCCGAGAACGAGCACAAGGGCGACGTCGAGGAGGAGATGGCCGAGTACCGCGGCGGCCTCAACACGATCAAGTACATCGTGCTGCGCGTCGTGATTATCGTGGTGCTCGTGGTGCTGGCCATCATCTTCAAGGACCACTTCTCCGACTTCGTCGACTTTATCGGCGCGTCCTGCATCACGGTCAACTGCATCCTGCTGCCGATCATCTTCTACCTCATCAAGGCCTGGCAGCGCATCCCCATGTACGAGAAGATCCCGGCCATCGTCGTGACCGTCGTGTGCTTCGTGCTCGGCTGCTACGTGACGTACACCACGGGCAAGAACCTCTTCGCCCCCACGGACAACGACGCCGAGTTCCCCTACTGCTCCCCCACGTACGAGAACCACGTCTACTACAACTACACGGCCGCGCACGAGTCGTAGGAGGCGAAGGAAGAGAAGAGCGCTTCGTCTATTGATGTTCTGACCTGGTAAACTGCATCCAAACTTTGGTTGTGCTCAACTATTTCTGGTGTTCCACTGTACTGTCGGATCCAAGCAAGACACACGCGAGAACTCCGGTCTTGGGCAAAGACTCTTGGCTTCGTGCGTGCAGTGGTTTCTTCGAATTTGCGCAATTTCTCTAGGATATGAGGACGAGGCGGCAGTGAACTGGACGGATGACGACGTCGGTCTTGCTACCACTTGACTGGAAATTCGTGCTTCCGCACGAGTTATCATCAAATGGTCCGGTAATTCATTCAACGATTCTCCTCCTCAAGGGCGACAACAGCAAGTAAGACGGAGTTGGTCAAACAAACGCTGCTCGTCATGACCCACTTGCAGTCCGCCCGCGACCTAGTCGAGAGCTCCGCTGCTTCGTCCGCAAGTACAGTTTCCGTGCCAAGCTCCTGGAGCGGCGAGCCTTCACTCGACCTGTCAGTCTTGCGCGCTGAGGTCGAAGCGGTACATGTTCAAGTGGATTTCGCTGCCTTGGTGGAGCTGGCGCAGTCGCCCAACCTGTCGCAGTGGAAGCGACTCCAACACACCTCAACGCTTACAATGCTCAAGCGCGATGGCGAGGTGCTGGTTGTTGCTCACCTGGATGCAAGCGTCGAGGAAGTGGGCGGCATACTGGGGGCCAGCACGGACTCGCTACACAACGCAGCGATGAAGGGGTTGTACGGGAGAGCATTCATTACCGGCTCCGTGCCCCACGTCCAGCAGTCTCAGAGTGCTCATTTGTCTGCGAAGACGTCCAGCTTCGCTCGCTCCGACATTCTGGGCAAGAATGAGCAGTGGTGTTTCGCTGAACTGCTGCAGTGGAGCTCCAACTCCAGCTCCAAGAGCTTCACAATTATTCAGAAGTCATTGTCCGCCCAGCAAGCACGATCCCTACCAGAACACCTTGATCGCAAAGGTGTCGCCCAACTGCGTGGTGTGACTGCTGCGTATCAAGTCGAGCAAATGCCAGGAAGTCGGGCGCTGCGCGTCGTCTTCCACGCGCGTTATCACTACAACACTGAGAGCGTCAAACGAACTCAAGTTGTGGCCCGTAAAGCCGTCCAGGGCCGCTTACTTCGTCTCGCTCGTGGCATCTCCCAGCTCGAGCAGGTTGTCCGGTCACGGCGATTTGGACTGCAAGTGCCCGCGGATCGCTCAGTCATCAACGCGCGTAATACTCGCTGTACGTGCTGCACTCGAAGACTGAATCGCTTCGTCCAGCTCATTCCGCAGAGTCAATGCTACCTGTGCGGCTACCGCGTGTGCGTGTCGTGCTTGTCCTCGGAAAAGATCGCAACTCAAAATGGTCGGCTGGCCTCCATTTCGACTTGCGCTCGCTGTGTGAAGAGCATTGCAGCCTGCAACTATGAAAATATGCTGACCGTGCAGCCTGGACCGGAAAGAGTTCTCCCAGATCCAGCCTCGGCCGTAAAGCCACCCAGAAGTACTATCTTGCCACACGAATTCTTCAAGAGTGACGACTGCACGTCCTCCACGGCAAAACTTGCCGAGTTGCTGGGCCAAATCGTGGGGAACGCGTCATCCAACCGTCGAGATGCAGCGCTCGTAGTGCTGAATCAGCTTTTAACTACCGACCAAGAGGAGGCTGGCGTCGAGAATAGGGGCTTGACGATAGCTTCACATCGAGCGCTCGACGTATCTGCGTGTCCCGAGGACACGAATGAGTGCAAGTTTGCGAGTGCCGAGAGTCGTCCTTACCCGATGGTACCCGCAGTGGTGCCGAGTGATACCGACTCGAGCGATCTACTCGAGCCGATTATTTATCCCATCCCGGAGAATGAAGACGTCCGCTTGGCAGCAATCGAACAGTTCAAGCTCCACGACGTCCTCAACGTCCCCGAATTGAACGTCATCTGCACGCTTGCTGCCGCTGAAATGGGCTGCCCACACAGTGTCATCACTCTCGTGGAGTGCGAAGTCGTGACGCTACTCGCGACCAATGATCCCGATAATTGGGACCTTGGCAGTGGGAATCCGCGCGAGCAAACCTTTTGCCAGCACTTTGTCATGGATGACCAGCCGCTGCTAGTGCGCCACGCCGAGGCGGACATGAGATTCTACCACATCGCGCCCGTGACCATGCGCAGCTTGCGCTTTTACGCAGGATTCCCCGTATCCGTGAGTTCTGTGGTGAAGTCGAGCAAACCGGGTGAACCTGACAAGGTCGTCGTTGGAGCGCTGTGCTGCCTCGATGCCAAGCCCCACCAAATGACGAGGTCGCAGTACTGGCGGATGATGAAGCTCGCAGAAGCAGCTTCAAGTATCCTCGAGAGGAACGCGATATCACGGCTCAGTCGGAGAACCGATGGAGAACGCTCAGTCGTAGTCAGGTGAATGAAGGTCACAATCGTGACTACACCTACGTCGGGTATCCTACACCCCAGTGGGTGCCTATCATTCAGCCTCGACAAAAATGTACTTCGAAGTACAAGCATTTAGACGCGACTTCTATCGTCGAATCTAGGTCGATAGCCTGGTGGCTTGGCCGCTCCGAAAGAGCGGCATACAATGGGCGATTCCGCTCTCCAAGCCGATACGCACTTCGTGTTAAAATACGAATAGCTGAGGAGTTACATCCATTCCACTAAACACAAGTTGCTATCGTACAGCGATGCATTTACGCTTTCCCTCGTCGATATGTTACCACCTACTCATCCGTCGCTGTCGAGCAGTTTTTGGGATGCGCGCAGAAGCCTTCGGCTTCACACTGTAGCCATCCTCTTCATCTTCGTTCAGGTTGGCAAGATCAGCGATCACTGAGGTGCGTCTATCGCCAACGGATAGACTACTGGATCGCATTTTGATAGGCGGCCGAACGGCTTCACGGACGGGGGGATCCGGAGCGGACGTTGTGCGATGGAATTGTGACTGTCGCGGCTGCACTCTGGATGAGCTAGTAGTGAGCGGGTTGGCTTGGGAAGTCGCTGTTGCACACGGATTGTCAGAAGGGAAGCTCGGATCTGCCGCCGAATCGTGGACTTTTACTCGGATTGGCAGTGTTGGCAATGCCAATTCAATCGAGCTTTCATCCAAGCCAGGTCCATGCGAATCCAGTCTCTCCTTGACCCCCTTTATTTCTTCCTTGACGATACCAAGCTCACTCTCCAGTCGCCGCGCGGATTTGGTTAGAGACGTCAGAAGCTGCACAATCTGAGCGTCCCCCGTTGGTGTAGGCAACTTTGGGGTATCGGGCCAAACCTTGATATTGTCCCCTGGCAAGGCGTCACCGTTCGGTAACAAGTCGATACTTTCCCATGGACCTTTGTCGAGCTGCATCACGTCCACCAGCATTTCGGCTGCGTCGCTGCAACTCAGCTGCGTCTCAAATAGAGCAGACTCGACTAAGCTCGGCGTATTCCCGTCGGATTGGTTGGCACCATTGGGGCTTCTCTCAGTAAGTTGCTTGGCATGCTGCCAAAGCTGAGGGTGTTCCTTTGAGCGAAAGCCTGCAGTGAGCAAGGCTACCACTACACGCCGTCGGGAGCCTGGGTACCGCGAGATGATCTTGTAAAAGTTGCGGCGACTGAGCACGCAGCTCTCTACAAAGGTGACTGCGCGAACGCAAGTGTCTCGATGATAGTTGAGTAGCAACGCGACTTCACCAAACGCTCCGCCTTGTGTGAGTCGCTGAACCACATTCTCAGCGCCAGTCTGCTCTACAAACCCGCGATGGACCATGAACAGCTCCGACCCAATGTCCCCTTTGCGCACAATGTAGTCATCCGGGGCGAAAATGCGGACATCCATGCTAAAAACTAGCGTCGATAGAAAATCCAGACTGCAGTCCTCCCAGAATTCGAGGCCCCTAACGAGATCCAAGTACCGATGGAGGAGCACCTCCAATGCCAAAGGACGAGGCAGTCGACTCGTGAACTCCATGACGTCTCCATCCATTGAGTCGTACTCGTTCCACACGTGGTCGTAGTATTTGTGAATTCGGCCCCGAAGATCCGAAGGTAGCTTCAATTTGTCCATTCTAGAGGTGAGAAGACGCGAGTGCTGGGTGTACTTTTTGTCTCGGGTGAACTGCAAGTCCATGACCACGGCAGCCATGCTACTGACGACAAACGCCATGATCAGTAGACCCACAAGCACGAGGAAGATGCAGAACGAGTCCTTCACGCCGTGGTCCCCCTCAATGCCGCCGCCAAACATCCCCACCATAACTTGTCGGAGGTTTGTTGTGTAAAGTGCCGATAGAGAACTGGATTCAGCCAAAACGTTGAAGTTGTCGGCCAAGTGCAGACCTCGCAGCAGACACGCCAAGTAGTGAGCAACGACGACAACCCCAGTGCCGAGCTTTATCGTCGTGATCATTACTGGCTGGAATGCGCCGCACCATGCCTCGCTTCTCGACTTTACTGCTGCCATGATGAATCGCATCCACGTGGATTTACTTAGCCGGAAAAGCTGCGGGAGACGCAGGAACCGGAGCGAATGACAGATAATGTAGACGGTCGGGCTGCGCTCCAGTAAAGATCGCGTGTCCCCATCTTCTCGTGCAATGTACGAGATGCACTCGCCTGGCAGAGAGCCGAGTAAATCTGCGGCGAACAACCCGCTCAGATACCGTCGGATGATCTGCCGCCTGGACGTAACGAGCTGCGAGTGCTTGGAAGGTTTGGTGTAGACGGCCGTGTTGAAATTCAACACGACGTCCGTTACCAGGAGAATCTCCACCGCAATGTTGATCAGCATGGCAGTACGTTGATACCCGGCGGATTCCTCCCGGTCGGACAGGTAACTCAGCGCGAATGGGATGTAGAAAAGCTCAAACCCCAGTACCCCCGTAAGTATAACCTCTTGGAATCTCCTCGGCCACCCCTCGGGCGACATCGGCAGCTTCAAGGCGACGAGTTGCCAGTACACTCGGCGTCGGAAGTGTTTCAACGACCGCGCGAACGAGAACCGCGTGCTCTGCTGGATCTGGAGCTGCTTTTGGCCGGGCAAACTCGGTCGCCGCTGGCTGTTGGCCGATCGAGCGCGCTGCTGTCGTAGCTCCTCCAGAAAGTCTTCGTCAAAGATCCGGCGACTGTCGTGTTCGTGGAAACCGAGCGACGCACGGGGCGTCGCTGCATAGCGAAACGAGTGTCGGGGGTCCGACGTGTTGGGTTTGATGGGGCTGGTGCTTGGTCGGTGGTGGGCCATACTGCTCCAGTCGCCCGTGAATCGACGACGCTTTTCAGTCATGCGGAGGGATTTCGACCTACTTTGGTGGGATATCGGCTGTATTCTGTGCGTATCGACGAGTAGAGCTGCGTCTTGGGGCGGGGGCGACGCTGTTGTCGGAGGCATCGTTCGACAACGAGGCGGGTAGGAGAGAGAGAGAAAACGAAATTGAAGTCGCTGCGAGGCGAGGACGTGTGGACGGACGGTCAGAACGAACTTTGGTTGTGGCTGTGCGCATGTGTTTCTCGTCGTCCAAAATAGTTTTAGCACCACTTCTTGATACAGTTCGTACGAGTAAGTTGGGATTGAGTCACGCCCCCCAAGCAAGCAGCCTAAATAGGCCAGCAGCTACTGCGCAGTAAATAGACAAACTATAATAGGTGGTGAATAGCTCGTAGGTAGGTATTCTCGGTCCGCAGTGCTTCGACTTGCGAGCGGAGAAGGCAAGTTGCTATGAGCAGCGAGCGAGCGAAACGTTGTCGTATCCGAAACTGCGCGACCTCATTTAATGGAAATCTACAGTACGGACAGCAGACTCTCTCTACATGGACTCAGTCAAGCCTCGGGACTCGTCGGAATCAGGTGGTGCATTCTCGATCGATGCAAGATGCATCTTGAGGCTCTACCGTTGATTCTCAGCCACAGCGCGCCGCCACCATAATCCCACGCGACGAGTTCCTAGCATCGCGCGGCGGAGACCGATAGAGGCACGTTGACCCTCCGTGGTAAGGTGGCGCTTGACGGTTTGACAGACCTCTATTTTCCAATATCCTACATTGACAGCATATACTAAAACCAAGTATTAGTACCTCCAATGATACATACCCTGTCAGGCCAGACAATGTTGAAGTGGATGGTCCGCCCCCATCCCTGATTTTGCGAGTGTACAGGCAAAAAAACCGTTGCCTCCATCCATCGAGCGCCGCCAGTTCCGCTCTCGCACACTCTCATTTGGCAATCTGCCGGCTCGCGCGCAGGTCGTCCCAGCCCCGGCGATGGCGTTCTTCAAGCTCCGCAAGACCGAGGCCGAGAAGGCGCAGCACCGCATGCTCAAGGAGCTCGAGCGCGTGGCCAAGGCGCAGCGCAAGCACGCGGCCAAGGAGCACAAGGCGCAGCAGGCGCGGCTCAAGCAGCAGGACAAGGAGGCCAAGCGCGTCGAGAAGCTGCAGCAGAGACAGCAGAAGGAGGCGCAAAGAGCCACCAGAAGGCCGTCGCAACCGCCAAGAAGGCCTCCAAGACGCGCATCCGCCTCGCGCGCAAGGCCGAGAAGGCTCGCGCGCGGCACCACCGTCGCCAGATGCGCCGGGCCCGAGCTGAGGCAAGGCGCGACGTTGCGGCAGCGGCCCCGGGAGCGTGACCGCCCCTCCCTTCGCCAAGAGCGCCGGCTGCTACGTGTGCGGCAAGAAGTTCGGCAAGGCGCTGCACAGGCGTCGCCACCACTGCCGCCAGTGCCGCGAGAGCTGCTGCTTGCAGTGCACGAGTCGCACGCGCCGCCCCGTGCCGCTCTACGGCCTCGCCAAGCCGCAGAAGGTCTGCGTCGTGTGCGAGACGCTGGTGTTCAACAACGAAGCAGTTGTTGAAGCTGCGCCTGCGACGGCCTCGCAGCCGCGCGAGCCTGCGGAGGCCGTCGTGGCACTGGCTGCCAGTGGCCGCGCGTCGCGCCGCCCGCACTCGGCGCCATTGCCACCCACTGAGGGGGTGTCGGTGGCCATGCCCCTTCGACGCGCGGGCGTGGGCGAGGCCGCACGCGCTCCACCAAGAGCAAGGGCGGCTCGATTTGGACGCTGCCGATCCGCCCGCTGCTCAAGAGGAAGAAGAGTGCGGAGCAGCTCCGCAACCGCAAGATGGATCTGGACTTGCAGATCGACAAGCGGCTGCTGTTCCGGGGCCGCGCCGTCGAGCTGCAGCCGCAGTCGGTGGTCCCACCGGCGCCGTGAAGCGTGGGGAAGCGAGCGAGCTCGGACCAAGGAGCTGGACGGGTGGTGGTCACCACCTTGATGTATGCGTGTTTCATCCCGATCGACTGTATCGCAGCAGGCCGCAGTTGCCTGCACTGCCTCGAACGTTCGCAGCCAAGGAAGGAGGAGAGGAGGCGCGGGCGGTGTATAACTGTATTGCAGAATCCATTTCCACGTGTATCCTCTCTCTTGCTTGCTTGCTTCCACTTGCGTGCCGGCAGACCATCTGCAAGTCTGGGTTGCTCCGAGCCTCGGACACATCGCAGGAATCCTCGCCAGGATTCATGCGCGGCGTCATTGCCGTCACTGAAACGGCCCAATATTTGATGTGCTTTGAGTCACCCACTTCCACCACCGGCCTCCAACGCTACGTGGCGACTGGCATCTGCAGTTATAGTATTCATCCGAGATGACGCACACCGGGCATAGCGATCGCTGGGCCATTCATGGTGGCGTACTGGCTGGCGATCTCCATCGGCTTTGGCCGGTCTCAGGTCTTGGCATATCCCACTTCAACGCTGGGTGTAGCCATCTCCTAAGTTCGCACGATTCCCTGTTAAACTGGATTAAGTCCACCTCACTGCCATTCACTATACCTCGTTCATAACGACATAAACAGGACATATGCACCTGCGAGACCCCATTCTCGCGGTATTAGGTTTCGAAAACTTGGCGTGGTCCACGCAGCTCGAAAACGACTGGCTTCGGGCCTTGCTGGGCGCCGCGCCGCCACCGCCTGTGCGGTCATTCCATCAGAACGGGAGATAGGAACCAGAGCTAAAGGCATCCACGATGGTCAAGAACGTGCGCATCACCTACCGCCGCCGCCACTCGTACGCCACCCGGTCGAATGGCATCAAGGCCGTCAAGACCCCCGGTACGTGCAACAGCAACAGCAGCAGCAGCAGGGCAAAGCAGCACAGGATACAGCCCCGGACCCGGACGCAATAGCGGAGCGGATTAAGAGAGATACAGGAACCTCCCGGGGCTGGCTGGTGCAATGCCCTATGACCTCGCAACCCATACAGGAACAGCACAATAATTGACCGCCTATATTGCTGTGTTGTTAATCATCATCAGGTGGCAAGCTTGTCGCCCAGTACCGCAAGAAGCGTGCCGCCGGCCCCAAGTGCGGTGACTGCAAGCAGTCGCTGAAGGGCATCAAGCACCTGCAGTCGAAGGAGTACAAGAACGTGAGCAAGACGCACCGCACCGTGTCGCGCGCCTACGGCGGCTCGCGTTGCGCCATCTGCGTGCGTCAGCGCATTGTGCGTGCCTTCCTGATCGAGGAGCAGAAGATCGTCAAGAAGGTGCTGATGGAGAAGCTCAAGAAGAGCAAGTCGGCCTAAGCGTCCTGTCAGCTCGTCTTTACTTCCGCTTGAGGGGAACACTCGGTTCCGAGGTCCTTTCTTCCCGTGTGGCTCGGTACTAGCTTAATGCAAGTTTCAACGCCGCGTTCTGCTACGACCCGTGCCCCCATTATGCATCCCCCTTGTTCGTTCGGCTTCAGTCGTTTTGCAGACCGTTTTTGTTCTCATGTGCTGGAACTGTGCAGGTCTTGCGGTGCCGAGCGGTGGCGTTGACGGTAATACAGGTGTAGCAGGCCAAGGCTGCAGGTGAGCAGCTTCGGAGTCGGACCAAGGAGTGTTGATCCTGGTTGTAATAATTGCAGTTGCGTTGAACTTGCCTGCATGCTGTTGCATCGCGGTCTATTCATCGTGGTGGACTTCATGTTGCCCTACCGTTGCTCTAGGTCAGCCATTTTATATGCTCCTCTCTTCGTCTCTTTAATAGCGGATTCTCTGGGCTTTGATTCGTCCAAAATGGCACTTGTGCGTTGTATCTCCTTCTCCATTCCGGCCGCATATCACGTCCACGGCTGCCAAGTTCCTCTCGGAGGAAGTGGAGGCGTCGTCTTCGGCTCTGCGTTTCTCCCTCTCCCCGCCGCTTCTCGCCCGTTTAACCAGTGCACCGCAAAGAGGAGACGCTGCGCTTCCACCTCCGCGCCTCGGCCGTCTCCAACTCCCTCCACAGCCCGCGCTAGACCATGCAGTTCCAGCCCACTCAAGACCGAGAACATGTCGAAGCCCTGCTCGCGTCCCTCGTGCAGCGCCTGGACGTGGCCGACGGCTCCGTTCGCTGCGCGCGTGTGGCCGAGCTGTACGCGGCCGTGGCTGCGCTGAGCCGGCAGCTGTCGGCCGAGCGGTTCGCCAAGGCGCTGGGCCAGCTCACCCCGCAGCTCTACAAGCTGCTGCAGGAAGGCTCGTCCGAGGGTGCGCAGCTGGGCGCGCTGCTGGCTATCGAGCGGCTCATCGACGTGTCCAACGAGGACCAGTTCATCCGCTTCGTCAACTACCTGCGCTACTTCCTGCAGCAGCCGCAGACGAGTCGCAACGCGCTCTTGGCGGCGTCCTCGGCCATGGGCAAGCTGGCCGCGTCCAGCGTGAGCGGCACGCTGGTGGCCAGCTTCGTGGACTTTGAGGCCAAGCGGGCCTTCGAGTGGCTGCAGGAGGGCCAGCCCGGCACGCTCGCGGCCCGGAACGAAGCGCTCGTGAGTCAGCGGCGACTCGCGGCCTGCTTCGTGCTTCGAGAGCTGGCCCAGGCCGCGCCCACGCTGTTCCACGTGAACTTGACGACGTTCTTCCAGAGCATTTGGGGCGCGGTGAGGGACCAACGAGTCGAGATCAGAGAGGCCGCCACCAGCGCGCTGGCCGCGTGCCTGCAGCTGATCACCAAGAGACAGACTCGGCATCGAGTGCAGTGGTACTGCAAGGTGTACGACCAAGTGTTTGAAGGCCTGGCCCTGCGGCCCAGCAGCTCGTCGAGCTCAGCCTCAAGCTCTGGAGCGCTGTCGAGCAATGGCCAGGCGCTGGCCTCGTGGGAGTGTGCTCATGGCTCGCTGCTCGTGATCGGAGAGCTCATCGCCAATACCGGCAGGTTCATGGTGCCGAGATTCCGAGAGGTGTGCGATACAGTGCTGATGTACAAGGACGCCAAGGAGAAGCTCGTGAGTCGCGCGGTGTCGAGGCTGCTGCCACAGTTGGCCGAGTTTTGCCCCGGAGCGTTCGTGCAGTACTACCTGGATGTGTGTGTGGCCCACTTGACCAAGCGGATCCTCGAGTACTCGTCACCACCTTCAGAGCGCGGCGTGGCCTTCTTGGCCATGGGGAGGCTGTCACTGGCCGTGGGTGAGGCCTTGCTGCCGCACCTCCCTCCTATTCTCAAGCTAGTCAAGGAATCGCTGGCACCGCATACAGGGAGCAAGCGCAAGCGAGCAAGGAACAAGCTCTTCTGTGTCCAGACGCTCACGTGTGTGGCCAATATGTCGCGTGCGTTGGGACCGCGGTTCGAGCCTTTCCTGTTCCAAGATGGAGTATTAGAGACTATGATGATCGGCGGCTTGAGCGACGAGCTCATTGACTCTCTAGCTGAGGTGGTTGCCAGCGTTCCGAGCGCTCTTCCGTATGTGCAAGAGCGACTCCTGAATGAGATCTCGGGGATTCTGCGGGGCACGCCGTTTTCTCTGGGAAGTGCTGGCACGGCGTATCCACCTGGAAGCAGCGGCGGAGCAGGTGGCGCGACGAACGGAGATGGAAGCGAACTGGGACTGGATGCACCGTACTACGATACTGCCAGTGAAGCTCCTCCCGTTAAACAGACGGCCGTGCAGGCAATTCTGTCTTCGATGAAGCGTGGTTTCTCGAGTGCAGAGGACGACCCAGCGAGTACGAGTGGGTCGTTGATGATCAAGGGCGAGACGGGCGACGAGATCGATACGATCCTGCTATCCCTGCGGACACTGAGCTGCTTTGATTTCAGCGGCAGTTTCTGTCTCCTGCCGTTCGTCCGTGACTGCGTTGCGCTGTATCTGAAGAACCCGGACGCGAGGATCCGCAAGCAGGCCGTGATCACGTGCAGCAAGTTGCTGCTCCCATCGCCCGACTCACCCGACACAGCGTTGATGTCTTCGTGGAGGCACGTGAAGAAGCGTGGACCAAGTGGCCGAGTCATCGATCTTGTTCTCACACAGTTGCTTCAAGTTGGTATCTCGGATATGGATGTGGCAGTACGAAGGAGTGTTGTGGAGTCATTGGATGCGCGTTTTGATGAGCTCTTGAGCCAAGAAGCCCACTTGAAGCTAGTGTTCTTGCTGCTCAACGACGAGAATGCCAACATCCGCGAACGCGCGATGCAGTTGCTTGAACGGTTAGCTCCACGCAACCCGGCTTTTGTGATGCCATCGTTGCGCCGCGTGCTGATCCAGTTGGTCACAGAGCTGCAGCACACGTCTGACCTACGAATGCGCGAGGACAGCACGCGACTTTTGGGCCACTTGATTCGTGGCGCTCAGCATTTGGTTGACCCTTACGTTGTGCGTATCCTGGAGGTTCTGCTACCGATTCTTGTGCGTGGAAATGCCCCGTTGACGATGGCAGTGTTGGTGACTCTGGGCGAATTGGCGTTGGTATCGCGGACACAGATCGCTGCGTACGAACGGTACCTTTTCCCGCTTATTATCCACACGCTGCAAGACCACTCGTCGATCGAGAAGCGGCAAGTGGCATTGCAGACGTTGGGTCAGCTTGCAGGCAGCACAGGTTGTGTGGTTCGTCCGTATCTGGCGTCGCCCAAGTTGCTCGAGATCTTTCTGAGCCTTCTGCACCACAGCGTAGGCAGCCCGTGGTCCTTGCGGCGTGAGGCGATGAGAACAATCGGTATCCTCGGTGCGCTGGATCCGTACAAGTACAAGCTCTGTGTCTCACGAGCATCACTGCGGCAGGCGAACGAAGCAGCATCCACGGCTGATACCTCGACAACTAAGGAAGACGAAGAGAAGAGTGCTGACAGTGCCACGCTAGGTGTATCAAAATCGATGGCTGGTACGCTGGTATCCCAGTACCCGACGCTGGACCTCGACCTAAAGGCACTGGGCGTGACGATCAACCTTGCAAGCTTCGATCGCAAGGCGACAAGCGACGCCCTGGATGAGAAGCAGCAGATCGAGCTGCAGCTATTCACTGCTGCGCCTATTGGTACCAGAAAGATTGATGCAGCTACAGCCGCTGGGACGCTGGGAGTTGGATCACAATCCTCCCACCCATCGAGCGGTGCCGCTGGAGTCTCCGCAGGAGCGTCGTCATCGTCCCTGACGCCCTCTTCGCGCAAGAAACGTCAAGTAGGCTCCATTGGAATGAGTCTAAGCGACGATGCGTTCGACTTCGAGAGCTCGCTGATGGACAACGAGTTGGAGCTTGATCCTACGGAGCTATCCCCAGCTTCGGAGGCTTACTTCCCGACGGTGGCCATCCACGCTCTGCTACGCATTCTTCGTGAGCCGTCGTTGAACGCGCACCATCACGGTGTTATTCAGGCCATCATGTTCATCTTCAAGAGTCTCAGCACGCAGTGCGTGCCGTTCCTCAAGTACATCTTGCCGCCTTTCCTGCGCGTGCTGGCACGCGGCGAGCCACGACTACGCGAGTCGCTGTTCTTGCAGCTCACGACGCTGATTTCCATCGTCAACGCACACATGAAGCCATTCTTCCCGCCGATCATGGTGCTGGCGCTGCGCTTCTGGGGGTCCCACCTTCCGCAAATTGTGCGACTCGTTGAGAAGATCTCTCAGGCCGCGCCGCACGAGTTCCGGACGCAGTACTTCCCAAAGCTGCTGCCTAAGCTGCTCGAAGTTCTTCAGCCTCAATTTGGTTTGGGTGGCGGTGACGGGGAACTATCTGGGCCAAGCTCAGGCAGTGCGACGGCACAGAGTTCTGGGGATGGGGCTGGTGGAAGCGCGGACCATGGGCAGGGCAATGGCAGCGCATCGAGTGCGAGTAGCGACCATGCTCTCGTGTCCAGTACGTATGATATCGTCCAGAATGGCAGCACGGATGGCAGTACCGCCGTTGCAGTTGCAGCGATCCAGGTGCAAGTGGTTCAGTCGCTGATTGTATTCGGTGATGCTGTGGAGGACTATGTGTACTTGCTCGTGCCAGCACTTGTGCACCTGATGGAAAGCTTGGACACGCCGCTTGAGGTGAAGATCACGACGATTTACGCGTTGGCCCGCATCTGTGTGGTTGCCAACTTCGAGCAGTACGCGGGGCCGCGATTGCTGCAGCCTCTAGCGCGCGTTGCTTCCCAGGTATCGGCCAAGGGAGCGTTCTTCTTCAGCCGATCAAGCAATAGCACAGCTATCAACGTGAGTGCTGGCGCAAATGTGCCTGGACCCCCCGGAAGTGGAGCTGCTGGATCCGCCGCGGCTCGGATCGCGACAACGAAGACGGAAGCCACGCGTTTCTCTGAAGTGATGCTGTACGCGCTGAGCGCTCTGGTGTTTCAACTGCAGGGCGAGATCCTGAGCTTTGAGCCTTTGCTGCAGCAGATCATCGCATCGCTTCCATTCTCTCATCGGGGCAACTTCACGACAGCTGCCAACGTTCCGGAAGGCAGTAGCCCCTCGTCGGCGCCTCAAGCTATGGTGCAGCGGATTGCGCAGTCGCTGGAGACTTTGCGTCGCGGCGCACGAGTGCCTCGTTCATTCCTGGACGACTCGGCATTCATGACGCCAACTCTACGGAAGTTCTCCAGCGAGCTGCAGGCCCAGACGGCTGCGTCGACGAACCCAGCGCCGTCTCCGCCGACTAATGCACGGCTTCACGTCAACCAGCAGAACTTGCGGCGAGCGTGGGAGGCCTCCCAGCGCAGCACGAAGGAGGACTGGCTTGAGTGGATGCGGCGCTTCTCCATCGAGTTGCTTCGTGAGTCTCCAAGTGCCGCGTTGCGTTCGTGCTGTGCGCTCGCCCAGGCGTACAATCCGCTGGCGCGTGCGCTGTTCAACCCAGCGTTCGTATCATGCTGGAACGAGTTGTACGAGCAGTACCAGGACTATCTGGTTCGAGCGCTGGAGACTGCCTTCCAGAGCGACACGATTCCGGCCGAGATCTTGCAGACGTTGCTGAACCTGGCCGAATTCATGGAGCATGACGTCGAGGCGTTGCCCATCGACATCCGCGAGCTAGGCGAGTTGGCCCAGAAATGCCACGCGTACGCCAAGGCGCTGCATTACAAGGAGCTGGAGTTCCACACGTCGCCGAGCACGTGCATTGAAGCGCTGATTTCGATCAACAATCAGCTCGGCCAGCCGGAGGCCGCAGTCGGAATCCTGAAGTACGCCCAGGCGCACCATAGTCGCGTCATCCAAGTGAAGGAGACGTGGTTTGAAAAGCTGCAGGATTGGAGGGCAGCGCTTGCGTTGTACGACAGGCGGCTTCAGTACGCACAGCAGCACGGTGGGGAGAGCCAAGGCCTGGATATCGAGGTTTGTATCGGAAAGATGAGGTGCCTGGAAGCTCTGGGCAAGTGGGAAGAGCTGAGCGCGCTGGCCGCTCAAGTTTGGAGTGCTCTGCGCTCACCAGAACGCAACGCAAACAGAACCAGCGCACCGCCCCGAGCCCGTCCGTTGTCTGCTGGTCGTGCTGCGTCCAGCAGCTCCATTACTGGTTCTGCTCGAGGTAACCCTGGGCTCCTGCGTCAGGGTAGCAGCGGCTACGGATCGTCTTCATCTTTGGCTTCAGCTGGTGGCCCGCCGTCATCTTCTGGCTCTGCTTACCAAGCTGCAGACGACCGTGGAGACGAAGCGACTGCGCTCAAGCGCGTTGCGATGCTAGGCGCGCGCGCTAGCTGGTGCTTATCTCAATGGGACAGCATGACTCAATATGTCACCGAGTGTGCGTCACAAAACGACTCAAGCAACGCCAACAGCGCCGTCATTTCTCGGGCTGCCAATGGGCATGGCTATGGATATGGTCACAGCCATGGCCACGGGATCTTTGGTGCGGATGAAGATGTTACCGAGCTCTCGTTGTATCAGTCAGTGCTGGCAGTGCACCAAGGCAACTTCGAGCAAGCGGCGACCCTGATTGATGCGACACGGAAGACGCTCGACACGAAGCTCGGCGCTCTTGTTGGCGAGTCGTACAGCCGGGCCTACCGCAGCATGGTGAACTTGCAGCAGTTGAGCGAGCTGGAGGAGGTCGTGACGTACAAGAAGCTCCGCGCGCAGATCTCCAAGGGCGAGGAGGCCGCTCGGTACAAGCGCCACCTGATGCGCATGTGGCGCGACCGGCTTTCCGGCTGCAAGCGCGTGGTGGAAGTGTGGCAGCAGTTGATCGTCGTCCGTGCTTTGATCCTGTCCCCGCACGAAGACATCGACACTTACCTGCAGTTCGCCAGTCTGTGTCGCCAGTCCGGAAACCTCTCGCTCTCGTTGAAGGTATTCACGAACGCGCTGCACGTGCACGGCGGGGCTGGATCTAATGGCACTGGCATCTCTGAGATGCTCAGCGTGGCGCCGTCGAGCTCAGGAGCGGCCGCGTCGTTCGGATTTGGCGAGAAGGATCGCAATCGTGTTGCGTTCGCCTACCTGAAGCACCTGTGGGCTGCCGGACAGAAGCAGGAAGCACTGTCGGACCTGCACCGCTTAGTCGTTCGTATCTCGTCAATGGCGCGGCACCGCTCGCAGGCTCCAGGTGGAATGGGCGGCATGCCGTCCCCAGCACCAGCAATGATGCCGATGAGGAGCGAAGAGGAGGAGCTGCTAGTCAAGTGTCACTTGAAGATGGCAGAGTGGCAACTGGCCGTTCATGACCAGCAGATCGAGCATGTGCCTGTGGAGAGCGTCTTGTCTTCGTTGCGGCTGTGCACGGAGCTGGAGCCGCGCAGCTACAAGGCGTGGCACGCCTGGGCGCTCATGAACTTCCAAGTCGTGGAGCATTCGACGCACAGCCAGCACATCTCAGCCAACGCAACGGCCTCTGCAGTTGCAGCGTCCGCATCGGTGGCGCCGTACATCGCCCCTGCAATCGAGGGTTTCTTCCGGTCGGTGGCGTTGGGGCGCAGTCGGTGGGCTGCCAACGTGCAGCAGGATATCCTGCGCGTTCTGACGCTGTGGTTCGCCCACGGTCACCGCACGGACGTGCACGCGGCCTTGGAGAAGGGGTTCCGCGCTGTAAGCATCGAGACGTGGCTCATTGTGATCCCGCAGCTGATCGCGCGCATTCACACTCCGTACCCGCGCATCCAGAAACAACTGCACCGGTTGCTCGTGGCTGTGGGTAAGCAGCACCCGCACGCTCTCATCTACCCGCTGTCTGTGGCGCTGAAGTCGTCGGTGAGCGAGCGGCAGCAGGCCGCCGAGGCCATTATGAGCACGATGCGCACCAACTACGTGGAGCTCGTTGACGAAGCGTTGCTCGTGAGTCGCGAGCTCATCCGCGTCGCCATTTTGTGGCATGAGATGTGGCACGAAGGTCTGGAGGAAGCTTCGCGCCTGTACTTCGGTGAACACAATGTGGATGGTATGGCGGAGGTCCTTCGGCCGCTGCACGCTATGATGGAGCGTGGCCCGGAGACATTACGAGAGGTGAGTTTCCACGGCGCGTTCGGCCGGGATCTGCGCGAGGCCAACGAGTGGCTGCAGAGGTTCCTGAGCAACCGGCGCAATGAGTCGGACCTGAATCGCGCGTGGGATCTCTACTACCACGTTTTCCGGCGTATCAACAAGCAGCTACCCCAGATCACGACCTTGGAGCTCCAGGTAGTGTCGCCTAACCTGCTGTCGGCGCGGAATCTACAGCTCGCTGTTCCGGGCACGTACCGTGCTGGCCACGCTATCGTGAAGATCGGCAGCTTCCTGCCGACGGTGGCGGTGATCACGAGTAAGCAGCGACCGCGCCGCATCACGATCGTGGGCTCCAATGGACTCGAGTACATGTTCCTGCTCAAGGGCCACGAGGACTTGCGCCAGGACGAGCGTGTGACGCAGCTCTTCGGCCTGGTGAACGCGCTGCTGATCAATGATCGCAATACGTCGAAGAAGGACCTGAAGATCCATCGGTATCCTGTGATTCCGTTGTCGGACAACGCTGGTATTGTGGGCTGGGTGCCGCACTGTGACACGCTGCACCAGCTCATCCGCGACTACCGTGAAGCCCGCAAGATCTTGCTGAACATTGAGCACCGCCTGATGCTGCAGATGGCCCCGGACTACGACGCGCTGACGCTGCTGGAGAAGGTGGAGGTGTTCCAGTACGCGCTGGAGAATACGGCAGGCCAGGACTTGTACAAGGTGTTGTGGCTGAAGTCGGAGAACTCAGAGGTATGGCTGGACCGACGGACGAACTACACGCGGTCTCTGGCCGTCATGTCCATGGTGGGCTACATTCTCGGCCTGGGCGATCGTCACCCGAGCAATCTCATGCTGCATCGGTTCACAGGAACAATCGTCCACATCGACTTTGGTGACTGCTTCGAGGTTGCCATGGACCGTGAGAAGTACCCGGAGAAGATCCCGTTCCGGCTGACGCGTATGCTGACGAATGCCATGGAGGTGAGCGGCATCGAAGGCAACTTCCGCTTCTCGTGCGAGAGCGTGATGGCGGTGCTGCGTGAGAACCGGCACAGTCTCATGGCCATGCTGGAAGCCTTCGTGCACGACCCGCTGATCAACTGGCGCCTGCTCTCAGCGACTAATGTGCCAGCGTCCAGCCACGCGAGCAGCTCGGTCGCGTCGAGCTTTGCATCGTCGTCTATGGTGTCGAGCATGGACAGCGACAGCGATTACGAGCCCTCTGAAGCTTCGTCGCACGGCCCGTCTGAAGCTTCATCTCATGGCCCCTCGGAGGCGTCAACGCATGGTCCGTCCGAGGCCTCAACTCACGGCCCAGCAGAGGATTCTACTCATGGGTCGGAGACCTCCAGTCACGGCCCGTCTGAGGCCTCCACTCACGGGCCATCAGAAGCCTCGGCCCATGGTCCTGCTGAAGAGGAACTGCCACACCGTCGCAGCGAGAGTATCTCGATTCCAGACCCGGTACCTTCATCAACGGCCACGCTGCTTGACGATCGGGACGAACCTTTGCCGCCTGCAGCTTCGGCGTCCACAAGACAAGCAGCGTCTTCACAAGAGCAAGGCAACAAGGAAGAAGTCGTGGAGAAGCAAGAGGCGAACGGATCGACGGACTCTGAGAATGCTGAGCAAGAAGGCACAGTCGCTACCGAACCCCGAGCGGGGACTGCGGCAGCTGCTGCTGTTGCAGCGCAGCAGCAGCGCCAGCTTCCTCCGCGTGCCAAGCCTCCGGTGCCACGTCAAGTCAGTGGCAGTCTGGCTACCCCGCGCCAGCTCCCGCCACCACGTGGAGGACCCAGGAAGCTGAGCCTCCGCTTCCATCGTCGCTGTCGTCGCGGCCGATGAGTCTCAGCAAGTCCATTCCTCTTCCCATGCGCAAGCTGCCGCCCCGCGCACCAGCAGCGAACCGAGTTCGCGAGGACACGATCGACGAGAACGAGGAGGCCAACGTCGTTGAGAAGATCGACTACACTACCACGAACCTCCACGCCGAGATCTCGTCCCTGGCGGCCAGCGTGTCCAGCGTCGGCCACTCGAGCTTGAGTCGCAGCTTCTCCGTCACGCAGGCCCAGATCCAGGCGCAGTCTCGTGCAGCGGAGCAGCAGCAGATGCGGCAACGGCAGCTCGCGGAGAACGGCCAAGGGCGGCAGCCAGTGCCGCCTGGAACGCCGCTGGGGCCGCCGCCTCGGATGGCGCCGGCAGCGTCGACGTCGTTCGTGTCGGTGACGGCTGCGGCGCAGATCCCGCCGGCGTCCGAGGCAGTGCCGCCGTCCGTGGCCAACGACCTGCACACGAACCGCAGCGTCCGCGAGCGGGAGCTGCTGAGCGCGTTGGGACCCGAAGGCATCGCGGCGCCGAGAGTGGCGCTGAACGAGAAGGCCGTGGCTGTGATCCGCCGCGTGCAGGCGAAGCTGTCGGGGCGCGACTTCGAGGGCGATGGCGGCGAGCCGCTGGACGTGAGCGCGCAAGTGCAGCGCCTCATCTCCCAAGCCACTTCGCACGAGAATCTGTGCCAATGCTATATTGGCTGGTGTCCATTCTGGTAGAAAGGGTAGTTGAATCAATATAAAATCCATTGCCAAGTGTTATACTGAAAGCAAAAAAGGGTAACCGCCACAGTACATTTGTTTTTTAACACGATCCACTGATTTAAAATATTAAGTAGCCAATCAAATCGAGCCATTCATTTTTTTGTGTCTTGTTGCCAACTGATTGGAGAGCATGTGCGGCATCGGACTCGTGCTCGCCCCCGCCTGCAGAAACGACCCCCGTCGCCGCCGTTAGCTGCATCTTCGTCAGCATCTTCTCCCGATTCTAGCCATGGTCTGCGTTCCAGCAACGCTTTCGTAGAGACCGAGTTCGACCGGGAGCTCGAGCGGCGCCTGTGTCAACGCGGTCCCGACCACTACCAGCGCGTCACTCGACGCCTTGCAGCGGACTTCGAGGGTGACAGCCACCCCTGCGACTGGACGGTTGCATTGCACAGCGCGGTGCTGCATCTCCGAGGAGATCACGTGACTCCGCAGCCAGTTTCGGATTCCGACGCCAATGTGCTGTGCTGGAACGGAGAAGTGTTCGGCATGGAGGGAGATATCTCAGCCGATCGAGAAGAAGAAGAGGAGAGCACATTGATGCATGACAGTGACACGATTTTCCTCTCTGAGAAGTTGCAGATTGCGGGGAGGAAGTTGCAGGAAATGACGACGGAGGAGGTGGAGACAAATGGCGATCCGGTGGTGGAGACGCTGCGACGTGTACAAGGACCTTTCGCTGTGGCGTGGCTGCATGAGAGAGCGAAGAGGCTGTATTTCGCCCACGACCGCTTTGGACGGAGGAGTCTGCTGTACAGGAGGTGGGGAGTGGATGATGTCGATGTGGTGGCGAACCTGGCTGGGACGGAGAAGAACTCGGCGGACTTGTTGCAGACGGACTTGAACCGATTTGTCTTGAGCTCAGTGGCGATTGGAGGCAACGCAGATGAACTGTCGAAGTACCAAGAGCTGCCTGCGTTCGGAATCTACGTGCTGGATCTCCGTGCGCTTCCGTCGACGACCGAGGCCGGACTGCCATCTTACCGAATGGAATTCCATCCATACGCACCGCTAGTGCCTAAGTCGCCCGTACTCGTTCCGGTGGAAGAAACAACAAGCTTCACCATCGATCGGTTTGGTAGCAAGCTCCCTCGTCCAGTGGCAAGTTCAGAGGTATCCGAGACGTTGGAAGCATCAGCAAGTTCCTTGCTAGTGGCGCTCAGCAACGCGGTGGGTGTTCGTGTACGCTCCATCCCTGCGCGTCCACGTTCGGATAACTGCGCTGCCCCCGCTCGCGTCGCCGTACTCTTCTCCGGGGACTGGACTCGGTAGTCATCGCAGCGCTCACTCACTTTCACGTTGCTGCCGACGAGCCGGTGGATCTGTTGACTGTCTGCTTTGACGAGAGCTCCGCCTTCACCTCTCCCGATCGTCTCGCAGCTGAGCTGGCGCACGCTGAGCTCTGCGTATTATTCCCCACTCGCCAGTGGAATCTCATCAAGGTAAATGTGCCTCGGGTGGATCTCACTAGCCAGCAGAGCGAGGTGCTGACGCTGATCGCTCCCTGCGATACCCACATGGATTTTAATATCGGCGCTGCCTTTTGGTTTCTCTCGCGTGGCCTTGGGGAGCTGAAGCAGACAGCACAAGCGCCGGAAAACGCGACGATGGAGGAGTTGAACGCGTTCCTCAAGCCCCAACGAGCCGACCTCCGTGAATTAGAGACGGGAGTTGCCGCCCTGAAGCTTTTTGGTGACGAATCCGAGAGCGACAACACCCTCCTGTGCCCTGTGGATCGATGTGGACGTAAGCGCAAGCACGGCTGTATCGTGGGCGTCTGCAAGAGCTGCTGCTTCAAAATGCAGCGAGCAGCGGAGAAACTAACTCCCGATGGCACAGTGGATCTCCGCGAGGCCCAGGGTTGCCGAGCCAAACTGCTCTCCATGGGTGTGCAGTCTGACGACCGTCTGAATCTCCTCTTGGATCTCCTCAAGTCGAAGCGACAAGAAGAACAGAATGGATCGCTTAGGCCAGTCCTTTCTTGCCGTGTTCACCGCGCTAAGCGAGAGCCAGCAGACAAACCGCAGCAGCCAACAGCGTCAGCGTCAGCAGCCACTTCCTCCACAGACTCAACAGCAACAAATGCCTATCGAACGACTGCGCGCGTGGTGCTCGTGGGCATTGGTGCGGACGAGCAGCTCGCTGGATATGGGCGTCATCGCACCGCTCTGATCAATGGAGGGGAAGATGCTTTACGAGCCGAACTGCGAGTAGACCTGGGCCGTATCTGGAAGCGCAATCTCGGGCGAGACGATCGCTGCATTGCGTCGCACGGACGCGAGGCGCGCTTCCCTACCTCGATGAAAGCGTGGTCTCCACTATCGCCACATTCCCCGTTTCCAGTCTCTGTGACGCCGAACTGCCGCGAGGAGTTGGTGACAAGCGAGCTTTACGGGTAGTCGCAAGGTCTCTCGGACTCCAAAGCTGCGCCGGACTGGCGAAGCGCGCCATCCAGTTCGGCTCGCGCATCGCCAAGGTCTCCAACAGCGGCAGCAACCGCCAGACGCAGGGCATGAACAAGTTTTCTAGCGTTCAATAAAAGTGAAGGCGTTGCGGTAGTAAACGTGATAGAGAGACCGATACAAGTAATAATGGTTGGTGCGAAGTAGCTACATCTTCAGCTTTTTGCCTCCTGCCTTTACGATCACCTACTGTGCCTATATAGAGCTGCTACAGAAGGACATGGCCATCATTTGTGTAAAGTTAGAGAAACAGTTTCGATAGTGAACTCGCTCCGCAGCGCAACGAGGCAACGAGTTGTTCGCGAAAATACTCGACGATCTGGTCTGGCCTCAGCCGAAACCGCTAAAACCACAGCGAAATGGATGAAAGCGTCCATGCCTTGCGGGTTGCACCAAGCGGGTAAGTTTAGCGCGCGTAGCCCCCCACGTGATGCCCTACAGCTTCATCTGGTCGAGCTTGCGGTCCTACCTTTCTTGTCACTCATTTCTCGTCTTCCTCCCCACCAGCAAGACCTTACCACCGTCATGCCTGCAGCTCCTGCAGCACCGCACGACTCGATTCACCCTGGCCAAGAGCCGAAAACTGACGTCGACCTCAAGGAAGAACCCCCCATTCACTTCGAGGCAGCCAAAAGTCGACGGTCATCCGAGCACTGGGGCAACGGCGGGCTTCAGGAAGGCCTCTTTGACGGTAAAACACGAGCAGCACGCAGCTCCATCGCGTATATCCCCACACCTCGAGCCTCGAGAGGTTTCCACGAACACGACGGGCGGATGGTGTTCGACGAAGAGTTCTTTGAGCAGGTGAGGCTGCACAGACAACGATCAAGACTCGGCAAATCTGCCAAACGCTTCAGTCTGCGCAACCTGCTCGACAGCTTCAGGAGACCGTCTTCCGCTGCACCTCCTGTACGATTTTCCTTCTCACGCACGATGAAGCAGCTACGTCGACGTCTCCAGTGGCGCATTGCTAACCTGTCTCTTCCGATATCGCCCGAAGGGGAGCTGAACCGCTTTAGAGACCTCGTGGTCTTTGGCGTTGTAGTTTTCCAGCTCTTCTACATCCCGTTCGCCCCAATTTACCTAAGTCACGGTGAAAACTCGGAGCAAAATATCAATATTGCGACGGAGCTGCTACTTCTTGGGCACACAATGCTCAACTTTAACACGGCTGTCTTCGATCCAAAGCGCTTGATCTTGATTGAAAGTCGCCAGGACATTGCTCGAAGGTACTTGAGCGGCTCCTTCGTTCCGGATTTACTTGGCTCTCTTCCGCTGGAGTTGATCTCGTGGCTTGCACGTGCAGACGGAGACACCCGAACTTTGGCTGCGGTCCATCTTAGCGCTTACGTTGTGGAAAACTTGTTCCGCTTTCTTTGGATTCGGCAGCTTCGTCCACTTGGGAGGTCCCCTTGGGTTCGCGCGGTCTGTGAAACGGTAGGCAAAGTATGCCAGACGTTGTGCGGAGTGCACATCTCGGTACTCGCAGTATCAGGGAAACTATTTGGCCGGGTTGTCGTGGCTGCGCACTACCTCGCGTGTGTATTAAGATGTATCTTGAGTTCTTTCCAGGCTGTCGAGGCGAGCTCGGAGTCACCAATTGCTTTATACACGCGAGACCTGCTTCAAGTGGTATCGACTCTGTTCGGCAATGGCTGGGAAACGGGACACCCAAAGGCCGACGCATACAGCGCCTTCCTTGTGCTTGTCGGCGTGATGTTGAGTGCGTACATCACGAGCCGAGTGGCTATGGAGGTGCTTCTGGGCGCGTCCAGGACCAATAAGCAAGCGAACACCCCACCAAGCTCCGATGACGCTGCACCGCCACGGAAAGGCAAAGGCTTTGAACCGGTTGGCACGTCGGTATCGCAGCGCCGGCCGCTTTCTCGAAAGCCAAGCAGACTAACTGGGACGCCATTGTATCCCAATTCGTTCAACACTCATCGCTCCGCTATCAGCGATACAGCGGCTCGTACCGTCGAGTCGACGTTCTCCAAATGGAGCGAGGCACCACAGGAGCCCGCGTCTCCAAGCGTGAGCAACACCAAAGAGTCTCCCTCCGCTAACCCCAAGCTACTACATGTACAGGATACAAGCGCGTCGGTGGAGTCTGAGATCCTGCAGCTCTTGAAGACAGTCACCAAGACTGTGCAACGCCTGGAGACAAAAGTCGACACGCTCTCGCTCAACAGGAACAGCAGAGCGGCTCCAGCCTCTTCAGCCGCCCCAAAACTGCATCGCTCCAAGTCCGTCCAAGGTGACGGCAGCTTGTACCTATCACGAAACCCTGCCGTCTACCCGCGATCGATCAGGTACCAGAGCCAAGAGCGCCAAGTGCCGACGTGACCTCCACGTCAATGGCTGGGAATTCATTCAACTCCTGCTTAATGCAAAAAAAAAAACTCGAATTTCATGCTTCCCGAGCCTCCTAGCTTGTGTTTTTATACTCGCAACTCCTCATTCTCTCCCTGTATATCTGCATTCTGCACGGTTGCCGATGAAGCGGAGATGCACCCTTTTAACGCGATCACCACAGCTATGCATCAGCCTTGGCGGCAGCCCCACTGCTCGACGATCCGGAGGCATCTCCCGAGTCCAGCGCCTCCACCTTGGTCACGCTCAGCTCCTCCCACTGGTCCGAGTCTGCAGATAATACACAAACAGATTAGTTTCTCGAAGTGGACAGTAATAATTTGATGGTAACAAAACATAACGCAGTATTCAACGCACTCTCTTTCTTCCAGCACATGTAGATGACCGAGTCGTTTTGCAGCTCATGATCCGCGAGCGTCGCCGCGTCGGCAAACTCCTTGCTCTCTTTCTACCAACGTCAAGCATACAGTAACACCATTGTAATAATCACAACTAACGTTAGCACTGCAAGCATACATCATACAAAAATTACTAATGACAAACAATCTTATGCGCTCTACCTGGTTGAGCCCCTGCCAGAGCTGGATGCTCGTGGGCGGCAGGTGGAACAGCGCGCCGAGCTTCTCCTTCACGCTCAGGAACGAGTCCGCCGTCTGCACGTCCAGGAACACCGTCTGGTTCCGTCGCTTCACGCGGATGTACGGCCCCATTGCTCAGTAGTACCCCTCGCTTCCTCCTTCCTCACACTATTAGGCGCAGCCGTCTGTTGCTCTTGCTTTCACTATGGCGACACTTCTAAAAAAACTACGTGGTACACACACCAAAACCTATCTTGCATCATAGGTTGAAGTGGCGCACCAAAAATAGATGCTTATCACGTACGTCACCTTGTAGCCATCACTGTCTGATGCGCTCGCCGCCGTTGCGCCTGCTGCTTCTGTCCGGGCTGCTGCCCGCCCGCGACTGCGAGTCGCTGCTGCTTGTGTGTCGCTCGTGGAGCGCAATTGCAGCCGCGTTGGTGCACGGCAAGCGCAGCCTCTTGCTCAGCAGCGACGTGTGTCTGCTGCACCGCATCCCGGGCGACCTGAGCGGCCCGAGCGGCTGCAGGCCGTTCTGCGGCGTCTGGGGACCGCTTCCCTCGTCTGGAGACGGAGACGTCGCTGCCTGCAGCCACAGACGAGCAGCTGCAGCGCGCGCATGGAGAGGTGTACGTGGACATGGTGGCGCGCATGAGCAGCAAGGTGGAGCGCAGCATGACGGCGCTGGACGCGCTCAGGCGCTGCGAGCTGCTGAGCGACGACGGAGAGGCCTACGCGGCCTTCGTGGTGCCCAGTCCCAGAGCCAGTAGGATCCCCACGGTCGCCGGCAAGAAGGAGTACTACCAGCAGTATGAGTACGTGGAGCTGGGCGACGACATGACGCTCATGAGGCACACGCTGGCTGCCGCGCGGGTCGCAGCGGGCGGCGCGTGTCTCGCCGTGGATCGCGTGGTGTCGGAGAATAACGACGTCCGCAACGCCTTCTGTGCCGTGAGACCGCCTGGACATCACGCGGAGAGATGCAGAGCCATGGGCTTTTGTGTATTTAATAATGTGGCGGTGGCTGCGCTTCATGCGCTTGAAAGGCACGGACTCACCCGAGTGGCGATCATTGATGTGGACGTGCATCACGGCAATGGGACGCAAGACATGGCGGACAAGGAGCCGAGACTGCTCTATGTGTCGATGCACCAGGCCGCGCCGTGCTTCCCGAGTTCCGGTTTTGCCAGCGAGAAGGGGAAGCACGGGAATCTGCTGAATGTGCCGCTGCGAGCACGATGCACGGCCCAGAAGTACCGAGAACAGTTCGCTGCGACTGTGATCCCGCGGGTCCGCGAGTTCGGCCCGCAGTTGATCATCATCTCGATGGGCTTCGACGGCTCGTCACGAGACCCTCTCGCCGATTTCCGACTCGAGGCCTGCGACTTCTACTGGATCACGAAGGAGTTGTGCAAGTTGGCGTGGGAGTGCTGCGATGGCAAGATCGTATCGGTGATGGAGGGAGGGTATCACCTCGGCGCACTCGCAGACGGCGCGGAGCAGCACATGCTCGCTCTGATACACAGCTCTTGGCGTCCAGACGGCGTCGTCCCCATTGAGGTCCCGCTGTCCGAGAGGCTGCCGAACTAGAACGCACAAGCCGCTATTTGCAACGATATAGATCGAACAAGTGAGCATAGAATCCATAATAGACGAAGTAATTAGCAACAAGCAATTTTGGGTTAGAACGAACGATACATTCACTGAAAATGCAGACACTGATGGATGCAGCACAGGTAGCACAACAAGGTCAGGCCACGAGAACCCAACGTCACCACCTCCGCTCTATGCGCGCGCGCTTGATTAACCTTAGCGACGCTTGGATAGCGCCACCACCGTAGCAATCGTAAGTCCACCAAGTGCCACTGCCAGCAACGGCGAGTAGCCCGAGTACTCTTGGGGCAGGCCGATCCAGTGAGCGAAAAATCCGCTAAAGTCATTCGAGTACATCGCTCTGGTATGTTTCTTCGACACTTGCAGACCCTCAATGTCCTTCTGGATCATCTTGGCGGCGATCGGGTGGTACCGCGACTTGCAGTCCTCGAAGATAGCGGCACCCCGCACCACGCCCAGAGTCGCGCACAGGTCCCGGAAGAGAGGACGCACGAACTTCATGCGGCCCTGCTCTTTCAAGAAATCGACGGTGCGGTCCAGCACGCGCAGGTCACCAGAGCGCAACGCCATCGTGAACCAGCGGAAGCGCAGCTCCGAGTTGTGTGTGGTACTCAAGTGGTGGTGGCCAAACGCGTCGATCGCGTCCAAATGGGTCGCCGACAGCCGCGCGTGGCTGCCTGTTTGCAGCAGCAGCAACGTATCCAGCAGCAAAATCCACAGGGAAGCCGGCCACTTGCGCAGCACGCGCGGGTCTGTCACCTTCGCCCACTTCTTGTTGTCCGAGGTCGTCATCATTTTCTCGCCCAACGCGCGCACCTGGCTGATCATCGACGTGTCGAATTTGTTGGCGATCAGCGGCATGCCAGTCGAGAAGTACCAGCCGTCCCAGTCAACCTGCTTCAGCACCTCGGGCTGCGCGGCGAATTGTTTCGAGAAAAAGATGCGGAAATCTTGCGAAGTGAGCGTCTGGAACTTGAATTTCTGGATGTAGGCCTGCGCGAACAGGTCGAACTCCTCGGAGCCCACAACGGTCGACAAGTAGTGCAGGAAGTTGAAACCCTTCTCGTACGGCACTCGAGAGAACACGTCATCGGGATCAACCCCCTCCGACTTAGGAACGAGCGCCGTGTACGGGTGCGACGGGCCGAATGACTGCACCGCCTCAACCAATCCACGCATACCCAATGCCGCCTTCAGGTCGTACGTCTTGGGGTCATTGTGGATCTTGGCTACAATCTTCCGCTCGAGCCATACCGTCCAGCCTTCGTTCAACCAAAAGTCGCTCCACGTGGCGTTGGTCACCAAGTTGCCCGTCCACGAGTGAGCAATCTCGTGAGCCACAACGTCCGCCAGAGAGCGGTCTCCCGCTAGCAGCGTCGGGGTCACAAACGTCAAACATGGGTTCTCCATGCCTCCATACGGGAACGACGGGGGCAGACACACGAGGTCGTACCGCTTCCACAGGTATTCCTGGCCTGTGACCTCCTCCGCCGCCTTGAGGAACGCTTCAGTCTGTGCGAATTCATGGGCCGCTCTGGTCACGACCCTCGGTTCGGCCCACACTCGGCTGCGAGGGCTCAGGTCGACACTCTCCATCTCTCCAGCAGCAATGGCCAACAGGTACGACGGAATGGGTACATCTTGTCGGAAGCTCCACTTCTTGGTCAGCTCGTGGTCGTTGTTCTTCACGTGGCCGTGGGCGATTGCGCTCATGAGCACAGTACACCACTGAGGGACGGTAACAGTAGCCGAGTACGTGAACTTGGCCGCCGGGGTGTCGGGGCACGGCACAACGCTACGGGCGTGGATGGCTTGGCACTGCGTGAACAAAAATGGATACATTTTTCCGGCTGTCAATTGCGGAGCGAGCCATTGCAGTCCGCTGGAGCTGGATGACGTGCTGTATGTCACCCGCACGGTCGTCGAGAGGCTTGAAATGGGTACACTCAATGCACTGCCGAACACCGGGTGCCGCTCGGCCAGGCTGAAGTTGTGTACCGCCACACCATCGACCGAGACGCCCTCGATACTGAGGTGGTGCGTGTCGAGGATCAGCACGGGAGACTTGGCTGTGCCCGTGTAGGCGAACGTGTACTCGGCGAAGCCGCGCAGCTGCTGGCGCTCGAAGTCGATGGCCAACGTCCACTGCAGATGCCGGTACAGCACGTCGTCTAGGTTGGCGAAGGACTGCGAGCGTAGCGAGGGGGAGGGCTTCGCATCCGACTCAGGTGCAGCCATCTTGATCGCGATACTCTCGTTTTGACTGGATGACTAAATTCGCACTTGGGTTCATTAGGGTTGTGTACCTTAAATAGTGTGTTAGATGTAAAATGTAGCCAAAATAAGGTGATCCTGAAGCGACGCGAGACTGCTTCACTTGCCGTTGAAGCTTGATAGCACGATGATTCCGCCGCAGAGCTCGCTGGTGAAGTACAACAACCCGATCCTTGTGAGCTCTAGCAAGGACAAGGCTCTGCTCAAGAGCAAGAAGCCTGCCAAGTTCGGGAACCAAGCTCCGAACGGCGATGCCAACGGGCCGGGGGCCCCTCCAGCGCCCAAGCCGACGGTTTTCACGGGCAGCAACACGCAGAGCGGGAACCCGACGGAGGACATCCTCAACTCGATCCTGCCGCCGAAAGAGTGGACCGAGGACGGGCAGCTCTGGGTGCAGTACGTGTCGAGCACGCCCGCCACGCGCCTGGATGTCGTCAACCTGCAGGAGCAGCTGGATCTGAGGCTGCAGCAGCGGCAGGCGAGGAGACCGGCATCTGCCCCGTTAGAGAGGAACTATACGCGCAGTGCTTCGGTAGGTGGACGGACCGTGGAGCTCAGTGCTCATTGCTTGCATTCTACCTAACCTCTCACTGCCCTATCAGACGAATTGATCCGTCAGATCACGATCAACTGCTCGGAGCGTGGGCTGCTGCTGCTTCGGGTGCGTGACGAGGCGCGCATGACGATCGCCGCGTACCAGACGCTGTACGAGTCCAGCATTGCGTTTGGGATGCGCAAGGCGCTCATGGCGGAGCAGAAGAAGATGGAGGCGGAGCAGCAGATCCGCACCCTCGAGGGCGAGCTACGCGACCTGACGTCGCAGATTGAGGAGCTCAGTACACGATGCGAGGCTGTAGCGCGACGTGAAGAAGAGGAAAAGAAGGCGCAGGACGAGAAGAAGCACCAGGAAGAGGTCGAGCTGCTGCGCAAGAACAACGACCAGCTGAAGGCCAGCCTCGAGAGCATGCTCGCCGCCCCCAAGTAGGCTGTTCGGCATCATTCTCGACACTAGAGGTGAACACTTTCAATACATCTACTCCGACACCACATTCGTTTGGGTACCACGTCGACACAGTGTAATGCAACGCTTTTCCTATTGAAATATAGAAGAGGTTTTGTAGTTTAAATGCCTGCTATCTCGGCTAGCGTCATTCAGGCTACTCGCACCTTGCACATCAACACTTGCGAAATAAAGCCATTCAATTGTCGCTTCGGATTGCAGCGACCTTTTCACTAACTTTGTCGGCCAGAAGATCGAGATTCGTTTGTGTCGGACTATCACCATACTTGTTGATAAGCGCCTCCAGCTCCGAGTCTGGCGCTTTTGTCAGAAGGCCGTGAAGAATGGACTGCGCGAGGATCTTCGCGTCATTTTTCTTCATTTGTAAGCCTAGCGTGTCTCTCCATTCAACGAGATCAATCCACAAATGATTCCCATCCTTGACAATCACATTCGGCACGCGAGGATCTCCGTGGGCCACGCCAGCAGAGTGGAGCTGCCATAGCATGTCAAATAGGGCTCGTACCTCCTGCCTTGAGGAAGGATACGATATGGATTCCCCAACAGGAGACAGCAGCATCGCGGCGCCGTCAGAAATCTCTGTAGCCTCCTCTACGGGTCTAATCGCCAGGCCAGTGTGCTGGGCACGCACTAACGCGTCTTGTTCTTGGAAAAAGACGTCCAACCGAGCTCGAGTCCACGATCTTCAAGGCCAACTCCTCCCCGTCTTGGCCTAGTCGCTTCACCTTGAAGACGCGTCCGAATGCACCACGGCCGAGAAATGCGTCACCCTCCACCACCTCAACATTTAACGCAGAGCAAGCTTCAGTCAAACGCGCCACCCACGGCGACAAGTTCTTCGTAATAAAGTCACGAAACAACGCTTTCGACCCCTCCATGACCCACGTCGCCCTGATCACACGCACCACAACACCGTCGAGGCTGTTGATCAACCAAAACGTTGTGCGGTTGAAGAGAACGGCACTTCCTGGCCCCTTAGGGAAAACGTGCTGTACGTATCGCACGACTTGGCCGAATGGAGTCCCTTCCAAAGTTTTAGTGATCTTGCTCTCGAAGAGAACGAGGCAATCAAACAGTGCCTTATCTGCTTTCCCAAAACGAAAGGAGGTGCCCACTCGACTGACTTCATCATTTGGTTCAGGCTCCTTGTGATACATCCCACGATGAGTCACAAATCCATCGGGCTTGAGGTCTGTACTGCTGTTGCCAGACGTAGACTGCGGCAACCACTTATATCGCTCGCTATTGACGAATACAACATCGTGGCTGCCCAGCGCATTGCTGAAATAAGGAGTGATGAAGGCGTCAAACACCTCCTCCTTTTTGTTTGAAATGTGATTGACTTGCGCCTGAACTTCCACCGACCAAAAGGCGTCTGCTCCGACTGTTTCTTCAGCATCCGAGACGCATCCAGCGTTCCGCAACAGATTCAAACGCTCTTGACCCAACTGTGAATCGGATTTACTCGGCGTCGCGGGGTGTAAAGTTCTCTCGATCAGTTGACGAGTTTCTTCCAGCTTACGATCTCGTTCGCGCATTTCTTCCGCCATATCATGCCACAATCGACGAGTGTTTTCTTCAATCCTCGTCAATGCATCGTGTGTGAGGATACTTTGGAGTTCCTGATCACCACCAGCCTTCCTCAAGACCACCACCAACACGTAAACTTGACCCCCACGCGGTCGAAAATTCACTCCAAAGTGCTTTTCATCGCTGATCTGCAACGCGGGATCCATCTCCTCAAAGCCTTGTAGACGTCCTTGTGTATCGAGCTCCACAGCTTCCGCTTGAGTCGTATTCATCCATGCGCCGTCCGCCGTCTTCGCCAGGAAGAGCCGCAGGTCGTCCGCATCGCACGTGATCTTGTTTGACTTCTTCCTCTTGATCGCGACCTTCAGGTCTTCTACCCAGTCGCTCTCGTCCACTTCCACCGAGAACACGCTCCCCTCGTCCCCAACGATACGACAGAAGAGCCTCAGCATCTTTCTCTCGAGCCGGCGGATTCGGGAATGAAGGAAGAATTTCCGTTCGTATTTAAGCGGATCGAAGTGCACAAAGGATCCGCATTTATTAATAGGCGGGACGGTTTGCAACACGCCCGACGGAGGACATTTCCTGCCGCCGAAGGAGTGGACCGAGGACGGGCAGCTCTGGGTGCAGTACGTGTCGAGCACGCCAGCCACGCGCCTGGATGTCGTCAACCTGCAGGAGCAGTTGGACCTGAGACTGCAGCAGCGGCAGGCGAGGGAGACCGGCATCTGCCCCGTTAGAGAGGAACTATACGCGCAGTGCTTCGGTAGGTGGACGGACCGTGGAGCTCAGTGCTCATTGCTTGCATTCTATTTAACCTCTCACTGTGTCCTATTAGACGAATTGATCCGTCAGATCACGGTCAACTGCTCGGAGCGTGGGCTGCTGCTGCTTCGGGTGCGTGACGAGGCGCGCATGACGATCGCCGCGTACCAGACGCTGTACGAGTCCAGCATTGCGTTTGGGATGCGCAAGGCGCTCATGGCGGAGCAGAAGAAAATGGAGGCGGAGCAGCAGATCCGCACCCTCGAGGGCGAGCTACGCGACCTGACGTCGCAGATTGAGGAGCTCAGTACACGATGCGAGGCCGTAGCGCGACGTGAAGAGGAAAAGAAGGCGCAGGACGAGAAGAAGCACCAGGAAGAGGTCGAGCTGCTACGCAAGAACAATGACCAGCTGAAGGCCAGTCTCGAGAGCATGCTCGCCGCCCCCAAGTAGGCTGTTCGGCATCATTCTCGACACTAGAAGTGAACACTTTCAATACATCTACTCCGACACCACATTCGTTTGGGTACCACGTCGACACAGTGTAATGCAACGCTTTTCCTATTGAAATTTAGAAGAGGTTTTGTAGTTTAAATGCCTGCTATCTCGGCTAGCGCCATTCAGGCTACTCGCACCTTGCACATCAACACTTGCGAAATAAAGCATTCAATTGTCGCTTCGGATTGCAGCGACCTTTTCACTAACTTTGTCGGCCAGACGAGCGAGATTCGTTTGTGTCGGACTTGCACCATAATGGTTGATAAGCGCCTCCAGCTCCGAGTCTGGCGAATTCGTCAGAAGGCCGTGGAGAATGGACTGCGTGAGGATCTTCGCGTCATTTTTCTTCATTTGTAAGCCTAGCGTGTCTCTCCATTCAACGAGATCAATCCACAAACGATTCCCATCCTTGACAATCACATTCGGCACGCGAGGATCTCCGTGGGCCACGCCAGCAGAGTGGAGCTGCCATAGCATGTCAAACAGGTCTCGCACATCCTTTCTTGACGTAGGATAAGATATCGGCCCCCCAACTGGAGACAGCAGCATCGCGGCGCCGTCAGAAATCTCTGTAGCCGCCCCCACGCGTCGAATCGCCAGGCCAGTGTGCTGGGCACGCACTAACGCGTCTTGTTCTTGGAAAAGACGTCCAACCGAGCTCGACTCCACGACTTTCAAGGCCAACTCCTCCCCGTCTTGACCTACTCGTTTCACCTTGAAAACGCGTCCGAAAGCTCCACGGCCGAGAAATGCGTCACCCTCCACCACCTCAACCTTTAACTCGGAACAGGCGTCAGTCAAACGCGCCACCCACGGCGACAAGTTCTTCGTAATAAAGTCACGAAACAACGCTTTCGACCCCTCCATGACCCACGTCGCCCTGATCACACGCACCACAACACCGTTGAGACTGTTGATCAACCAAAACGTTGTGCAGTTGAAGAGAACGGCACTTCCTGGCCCCTTAGGGAAAACGTGCTGTACGTATCGCACGACTTGGCCGAATGGAGTCCCTTCCAAATTTTTAGTGATCTTGCTCTCGAAGAGAATGAGGCAATCAAACAGTGCCTTATCTGCTTTTCCAAAGCGAAAGGAGGTGCCCACTCGACTGACACCATCATTTGGTTCAGGCTCCTTGTGATACATCCCACGATGAGTCACAAATCCATCGGGCATGAGGTCTGTATTGCTGTTGCCAGACGCAGACTGCGGCAGCCATTTATAACGCTCGCTATTGACGAATACAACGTCGTGGCTGTCCAGCGCCTTGCTGAAATAAGGAGTGATGAAGGCGTCAAACACCTCCTCCTTTAAAATGCGATTGACTTGCGCCTGAACTTCCACCGACCAAAAGGCGTCTGCTCCGACTGTTTCTTCAGCATCCGAGACGCACCCAGCGTTCCGCAACAGATTCAAATGCTCTTGACCCAACTGAGAATCGGATTTACTCGGCGTCGCGGGGTGTAAGGCGCTCATCAGTTGACGAGTTTCTTCCACAAGCTTACGATCCCGTTCGCGCATTTCTTCCTCTCGCTTACGATCCCGCTCGCGAGTTTCTTCCGCTTGCTTACGATCCCGTTCGCGAATTTCTTCCGCCATATCATGCCATACTCGACGAGTGTTTTCTTCAATTCTCGTCAATGCATCGTGTGTGAGGATACTTTGGAGTTCCTGATCGCCGCCAGCCTTCCTCAAGACCACCAACACGTGCACTTGGCCCCCACGCGGACGAAAATTCACTCCAAAATGCTTGTCATCGCTGATCTGCAACGTGGGATCCATCTTCTTGTAGCCTTGGAGATGTCCTTGAGTGTCGAGCTTCACAGCTTCCGCTTGAGTCATATTCAGCCATGCGCCGTCCGCCGTCTTCGCCAGGAAGAGCCGCAGGTCGTCCGCATCGCACGTAATCTTGTTCGACTTCTTCCTCTTGATCGCCTTCATCAAGTCTTCTCCCAAGACGCTCTCGTCCACTTGCACCGAGAACAACCCCCCCTCCTCCTCCCCAACGATGCGACAGAAGAGCCTCAACATCTTTTCTCGAGCCGGCGGGATTCGGGAATGAAGGAAGAATTTCCGTTCGTATTTAAGCGGATCAAATGGCACAAGGATGCGCATTTAGGCGGGACTGTTTCACGGGCAGAGCGGGAACCCGACGGAGGACATCCTCAACTCGATCCTGCCGCCGAAAGAGTGGACCGAGGACGGGCAGCTCTGGGTGCAGTACGTGTCGAGCACGCCCGCCACGCGCCTGGATGTCGTCAACCTGCAGGAGCAGCTGGATCTGAGGCTGCAGCAGCGGCAGGCGAGGGAGACCGGCATCTGCCCCGTTAGAGAGGAACTATACGCGCAGTGCTTCGGTAGGTGGACGGACCGTGGAGCTCAGTGCTCATTGCTTGCATTCTACCTAACCTCTCACTGCCCTATCAGACGAATTGATCCGTCAGATCACGATCAACTGCTCGGAGCGTGGGCTGCTGCTGCTTCGGGTGCGTGACGAGGCGCGCATGACGATCGCCGCGTACCAGACGCTGTACGAGTCCAGCATTGCGTTTGGGATGCGCAAGGCGCTCATGGCGGAGCAGAAGAAGATGGAGGCGGAGCAGCAGATCCGCACCCTCGAGGGCGAGCTACGCGACCTGACGTCGCAGATTGAGGAGCTCAGTACACGATGCGAGGCCGTAGCGCGACGTGAAGAGGAAAAGAAGGCGCAGGACGAGAAGAAGCACCAGGAAGAGGTCGAGCTGCTACGCAAGAACAACGACCAGCTGAAGGCCAGCCTCGAGAGCATGCTCGCCGCCCCCAAGTAGGCTGTTCGGCATCCTTCTCGACACTAGAAGTGAACACTTTCAATACATCTACTCCGACACCACATTCGTTTGGGTACCACGTCGACACAGTGTAATGCAACGCTTTTCCTATTGAAATTTAGAAGAGGTTTTGTAGTTTAAATGCCTGCTATCTCGGCTAGCGCCATTCAGGCTACTCGCACCTTGCACATCAACACTTGCGAAATAAAGCCATTCAATTGTCGCTTCGGATTGCAGCGACCTTTTCACTAACTTTGTCGGCCAGAAGATCGAGATTCGTTTGTGTCGGACTATCACCATACTTGTTGATAAGCGCCTCCAGCTCCGAGTCTGGCGCTTTTGTCAGATGGCCGTGAAGAATGGACTGCGCGAGGATCTTCGCGTCATTTTTCTTCATTTGTAAGCCTAGCGTGTCTCTCCATTCAACGAGATCAATCCACAAATGATTCCCATCCTTGACAATCACATTCGGCACGCGAGGATCTCCGTGGGCCACGCCAGCAGAGTGGAGCTGCCATAGCATGTCAAATAGGGCTCGTACCTCCTGCCTTGAGGAAGGATACGATATGGATTCCCCAACAGGAGACAGCAGCATCGCGGCGCCGTCAGAAATCTCTGTAGCCTCCTCTACGGGTCTAATCGCCAGGCCAGTGTGCTGGGCACGCACTAACGCGTCTTGTTCTTGGAAAAGACGTCCAACCGAGCTCGAGTCCACGATCTTCAAGGCCAACTCCTCCCCGTCTTGGCCTAGTCGCTTCACCTTGAAGACGCGTCCGAATGCACCACGGCCGAGAAATGCGTCACCCTCCACCACCTCAACCTTTAACGCAGAGCAAGCTTCAGTCAAACGCGCCACCCACGGCGACAAGTTCTTCGTAATAAAGTCACGAAACAACGCTTTCGACCCCTCCATGACCCACGTCGCCCTGATCACACGCACCACAACACCGTCGAGGCTGTTGATCAACCAAAACGTTGTGCGGTTGAAGAGAACGGCACTTCCTGGCCCCTTAGGGAAAACGTGGTGTACGTATCGCACGACTTGGCCGAATGGAGTCCCTTCCAAATTTTTAGTGGTCTTGCTCTCGAAGAGAACGAGGCAATCAAACAGTGCCTTATCTGCTTTCCCAAAACGAAAGGAGGTGCCCACTCGACTGACTTCATCATTTGGTTCAGGCTCCTTGTGATACATCCCACGATGAGTCACAAATCCATCGGGCTTGAGGTCTGTACTGCTGTTGCCAGACGTAGACTGCGGCAACCACTTATATCGCTCGCTATTGACGAATACAACATCGTGGCTGCCCAGCGCATTGCTGAAATAAGGAGTGATGAAGGCGTCAAACACCTCCTCCTTTTTGTTTGAAATGTGATTGACTTGCGCCTGAACTTCCACCGACCAAAAGGCGTCTGCTCCGACTGTTTCTTCAGCATCCGAGACGCATCCAGCGTTCCGCAACAGATTCAAACGCTCTTGACCCAACTGTGAATCGGATTTACTCGGCGTCGCGGGGTGTAAAGTTCTCTCGATCAGTTGACGAGTTTCTTCCAGCTTACGATCTCGTTCGCGCATTTCTTCCGCCATATCATGCCACAATCGACGAGTGTTTTCTTCAATCCTCGTCAATGCATCGTGTGTGAGGATACTTTGGAGTTCCTGATCACCACCAGCCTTCCTCAAGACCACCACCAACACGTAAACTTGACCCCCACGCGGTCGAAAATTCACTCCAAAGTGCTTTTCATCGCTGATCTGCAACGCGGGATCCATCTCCTCAAAGCCTTGTAGACGTCCTTGTGTATCGAGCTCCACAGCTTCCGCTTGAGTCGTATTCATCCATGCGCCGTCCGCCGTCTTCGCCAGGAAGAGCCGCAGGTCGTCCGCATCGCACGTGATCTTGTTTGACTTCTTCCTCTTGATCGCGACCTTCAGGTCTTCTACCCAGTCGCTCTCGTCCACTTCCACCGAGAACACGCTCCCCTCGTCCCCAACGATACGACAGAAGAGCCTCAGCATCTTTCTCTCGAGCCGGCGGATTCGGGAATGAAGGAAGAATTTCCGTTCGTATTTAAGCGGATCGAAGTGCACAAAGGATCCGCATTTATTAATAGGCGGGACGGTTTGCAACACGCCCGACGGAGGACATTTCCTGCCGCCGAAGGAGTGGACCGAGGACGGGCAGCTCTGGGTGCAGTACGTGTCGAGCACGCCAGCCACGCGCCTGGATGTCGTCAACCTGCAGGAGCAGTTGGACCTGAGACTGCAGCAGCGGCAGGCGAGGGAGACCGGCATCTGCCCCGTCAGAGAGGAACTATACGCCCAGTGCTTCGGTGGGTGGACGGACCGTGGAGCTCAGTGCTATTGTATTGCTTGCATTCTATTTAACCTCTCACTGTGTCCTATTAGACGAATTGATCCGTCAGATCACGGTCAACTGCTCGGAGCGTGGGCTGCTGCTGCTTCGGGTGCGTGACGAGGCGCGCATGACGATCGCCGCGTACCAGACGCTGTACGAGTCCAGCATTGCGTTTGGGATGCGCAAGGCGCTCATGGCGGAGCAGAAGAAAATGGAGGCGGAGCAGCAGATCCGCACCCTCGAGGGCGAGCTACGCGACCTGACGTCGCAGATTGAGGAGCTCAGTACACGATGCGAGGCTGTAGCGCGACGTGAAGAGGAAAAGAAGGCGCAGGACGAGAAGAAGCACCAGGAAGAGGTCGAGCTGCTACGCAAGAACAATGACCAGCTGAAGGCCAGTCTCGAGAGCATGCTCGCCGCCCCCAAGTAGGCTGTTCGGCATCATTCTCGACACTAGAAGTGAACACTTTCAATACATCTACTCCGACACCACATTCGTTTGGGTACCACGTCGACACAGTGTAATGCAACGCTTTTCCTATTGAAATTTAGAAGAGGTTTTGTAGTTTAAATGCCTGCTATCTCGGCTAGCGTCATTCAGGCTACTCGCACCTTGCACATCAACACTTGCGAAATAAAGCCATTCAATTGTCGCTTCGGATTGCAGCGACCTTTTCACTAACTTTGTCGGCCAGAAGATCGAGATTCGTTTGTGTCGGACTATCACCATACTTGTTGATAAGCGCCTCCAGCTCCGAGTCTGGCGCTTTTGTCAGATGGCCGTGAAGAATGGACTGCGCGAGGATCTTCGCGTCATTTTTCTTCATTTGTAAGCCTAGCGTGTCTCTCCATTCAACGAGATCAATCCACAAATGATTCCCATCCTTGACAATCACATTCGGCACGCGAGGATCTCCGTGGGCCACGCCAGCAGAGTGGAGCTGCCATAGCATGTCAAACAGGTCTCGCACATCCTTTCTTGACGTAGGATAAGATATCGGCCCCCCAACAGGAGACAGCAGCATCGCGGCGCCGTCAGAAATCTCTGTAGCCTCCTCTACGGGTCTAATCGCCAGGCCAGTGTGCTGGGCACGCACTAACGCGTCTTGTTCTTGGAAAAGACGTCCAACCGAGCTCGAGTCCACGATCTTCAAGGCCAACTCCTCCCCGTCTTGGCCTAGTCGCTTCACCTTGAAGACGCGTCCGAATGCACCACGGCCGAGAAATGCGTCACCCTCCACCACCTCAACCTTTAACGCAGAGCAAGCTTCAGTCAAACGCGCCACCCACGGCGACAAGTTCTTCGTAATAAAGTCACGAAACAACGCTTTCGACCCCTCCATGACCCACGTCGCCCTGCTAACACGCACCACAACACCGTTGAGACTGTTGATCAACCAAAACGTTGTGCAGTTGAAGAGAACGGCACTTCCTGGCCCCTTAGGGAAAACGTGCTGTACGTATCGCACGACTTGGCCGAATGGAGTCCCTTCCAAATTTTTAGTGATCTTGCTCTCGAAGAGAATGAGGCAATCAAACAGTGCCTTATCTGCTTTTCCAAAGCGAAAGGAGGTGCCCACTCGACTGACACCATCATTTGGTTCAGGCTCCTTGTGATACATCCCACGATGAGTCACAAATCCATCGGGCTTGAGGTCTGTATTGCTGTTGCCAGACGCAGACTGCGGCAGCCATTTATAACGCTCGCTATTGACGAATACAACGTCGTGGCTGTCCAGCGCATTGCTGAAATAAGGAGTGATGAAGGCGTCAAACACCTCCTCCTTTAAAATGCGATTGACTTGCGCCTGAACTTCCACCGACCAAAAGGCGTCTGCTCCGACTGTTTCTTCAGCATCCGAGACGCATCCAGCGTTCCGCAACAGATTCAAATGCTCTTGACCCAACTGAGAATCGGATTTACTCGGCGTCGCGGGGTGTAAGGCGCTCATCAGTTGACGAGTTTCTTCCACAAGCTTACGATCCCGTTCGCGCATTTCTTCCTCTCGCTTACGATCCCGCTCGCGAGTTTCTTCCGCTTGCTTACGATCCCGTTCGCGAATTTCTTCCGCCATATCATGCCATACTCGACGAGTGTTTTCTTCAATCCTCGTCAATGCATCGTGTGTGAGGATACTTTGGAGTTCCTGATCGCCGCCAGCCTTCCTCAAGACCACCAACACGTGCACTTGGCCCCCACGCGGACGAAAATTCACTCCAAAATGCTTGTCATCGCTGATCTGCAACGTGGGATCCATCTTCTTGTAGCCTTGGAGATGTCCTTGAGTGTCGAGCTTCACAGCTTCCGCTTGAGTCATATTCAGCCATGCGCCGTCCGCCGTCTTCGCCAGGAAGAGCCGCAGGTCGTCCGCATCGCACGTAATCTTGTTCGACTTCTTCCTCTTGATCGCCTTCATCAAGTCTTCTCCCAAGACGCTCTCGTCCACTTGCACCGAGAACAAACCCCCCTCCTCCTCCCCAACGATGCGACAGAAGAGCCTCAACATCTTTTCTCGAGCCGGCGGGATTCGGGAATGAAGGAAGAATTTCCGTTCGTATTTAAGCGGATCAAATGGCACAAGGATGCGCATTTAGGCGGGACTGTTTCACGGGCAGAGCGGGAACCCGACGGAGGACATCCTCAACTCGATCCTGCCGCCGAAAGAGTGGACCGAGGACGGGCAGCTTTGGGTGCAGTACGTGTCGAGCACGCCCGCCACGCGCCTGGATGTCGTCAACCTGCAGGAGCAGCTGGATCTGAGGCTGCAGCAGCGGCAGGCGAGGGAGACCGGCATCTGCCCCGTTAGAGAGGAACTATACGCGCAGTGCTTCGGTAGGTGGACGGACCGTGGAGCTCAGTGCTCATTGCTTGCATTCTACCTAACCTCTCACTGCCCTATCAGACGAATTGATCCGTCAGATCACGATCAACTGCTCGGAGCGTGGGCTGCTGCTGCTTCGGGTGCGTGACGAGGCGCGCATGACGATCGCCGCGTACCAGACGCTGTACGAGTCCAGCATTGCCTTCGGAATGCGCAAGGCGCTCATGGCGGAGCAGAAGAAGATGGAGGCGGAGCAGCAGATCCGCACCCTCGAGGGCGAGCTACGCGACCTGACGTCGCAGATTGAGGAGCTCAGTACACGATGCGAGGCCGTAGCGCGACGTGAAGAGGAAAAGAAGGCGCAGGACGAGAAGAAGCACCAGGAAGAGGTCGAGCTGCTACGCAAGAACAACGACCAGCTGAAGGCCAGCCTCGAGAGCATGCTCGCCGCCCCCAAGTAGGCTGTTCGGCATCCTTCTCGACACTAGAAGTGAACACTTTCAATACATCTACTCCGACACCACATTCGTTTGGGTACCACGTCGACACAGTGTAATGCAACGCTTTTCCTATTGAAATTTAGAAGAGGTTTTGTAGTTTAAATGCCTGCTATCTCGGCTAGCGCCATTCAGGCTACTCGCACCTTGCACATCAACACTTGCGAAATAAAGCCATTCAATTGTCGCTTCGGATTGCAGCGACCTTTTCACTTACTTTGTCGGCCAGACGAGCGAGATTCGTTTGTGTCGGACTTGCACCATACTTGTTGATAAGCGCCTCCAGCTCCGAGTCTGGCGCTTTTGTCAGAAGGCCGTGAAGAATGGACTGCGTGAGGATCTTCGCGTCATTTTTCTTCATTTGTAAGCCTAGCGTGTCTCTCCATTCAACGAGATCAATCCACAAATGATTCCCATCCTTGACAATCACATTCGGCACGCGAGGATCTCCGTGGGCCACGCCAGCAGCGTGGAGCTGCCATAGCATGTCAAATAGGGCTCGTACCTCCTGCCTTGACGTAGGATAAGATATCGGCCCCCCAACTGGAGACAGCAGCATCGCGGCGCCGTCAGAAATCTCTGTAGCCGCCCCCACGCGTCGAATCGCCAGGCCAGTGTGCTGGGCACGCACTAACGCGTCTTGTTCTTGGAAAAGACGTCCAACCGAGCTCGACTCCACGACTTTCAAGGCCAACTCCTCCCCGTCTTGACCTACTCGTTTCACCTTGAAAACGCGTCCGAAAGCTCCACGGCCGAGAAATGCGTCACCCTCCACCACCTCAACCTTTAACTCGGAACAGGCGTCAGTCAAACGCGCCACCCACGGCGACAAGTTCTTCGTAATAAAGTCACGAAACAACGCTTTCGACCCCTCCATGACCCACGTCGCCCTGATCACACGCACCACAACACCGTTGAGACTGTTGATCAACCAAAACGTTGTGCAGTTGAAGAGAACGGCACTTCCTGGCCCCTTAGGGAAAACGTGCTGTACGTATCGCACGACTTGGCCGAATGGAGTCCCTTCCAAATTTTTAGTGATCTTGCTCTCGAAGAGAATGAGGCAATCAAACAGTGCCTTATCTGCTTTTCCAAAGCGAAAGGAGGTGCCCACTCGACTGACACCATCATTTGGTTCAGGCTCCTTGTGATACATCCCACGATGAGTCACAAATCCATCGGGCTTGAGGTCTGTACTGCTGTTGCCAGACGCAGACTGCGGCAGCCATTTATAACGCTCGCTATTGACGAATACAACGTCGTGGCTGTCCAGCGCCTTGCTGAAATAAGGAGTGATGAAGGCGTCAAACACCTCCTCCTTTAAAATGCGATTGACTTGCGCCTGAACTTCCACCGACCAAAAGGCGTCTGCTCCGACTGTTTCTTCAGCATCCGAGACGCACCCAGCGTGCCGCAACAGATTCAAATGCTCTTGACCCAACTGAGAATCGGATTTACTCGGCGTCGCGGGGTGTAAGGCGCTCATCAGTTGACGAGTTTCTTCCACAAGCTTACGATCCCGTTCGCGCATTTCTTCCTCTCGCTTACGATCCCGCTCGCGAGTTTCTTCCGCTTGCTTACGATCCCGTTCGCGAATTTCTTCCGCCATATCATGCCATACTCGACGAGTGTTTTCTTCAATCCTCGTCAATGCATCGTGTGTGAGGATACTTTGGAGTTCCTGATCGCCGCCAGCCTTCCTCAAGACCACCAACACGTGCACTTGGCCCCCACGCGGACGAAAATTCACTCCAAAATGCTTGTCATCGCTGATCTGCAACGTGGGATCCATCTCCTTGTAGCCTTGAAGATGTCCTTGAGTGTCGAGCTTCACAGCTTCCGCTTGAGTCTTATTCAGCCACACTCCATTCGCCGTCCTCGCCAGGAAGAGCTGCAGGTTCTTCAAAGGGACATTCTTCAGGGTTGGGTCGCCCGAGTTTTCCTTCTTTATCGCCTTCATCAAGTCTTCTCCCAAGACGCTCTCGTCCACTTGCACCGAGAACAAACCCCCCTCCTCCTCCCCAACGATGCGACAGAAGAGCCTCAACATCTTTTCTCGAGCCGGCGGGATTCGGGAATGAAGGAAGAATTTCCGTTCGTATTTAAGCGGATCAAATGGCACAAGGATGCGCATTTAGGCGGGACTGTTTCACGGGCAGAGCGGGAACCCGACGGAGGACATCCTCAACTCGATCCTGCCGCCGAAAGAGTGGACCGAGGACGGGCAGCTTTGGGTGCAGTACGTGTCGAGCACGCCCGCCACGCGCCTGGATGTCGTCAACCTGCAGGAGCAGCTGGATCTGAGGCTGCAGCAGCGGCAGGCGAGGGAGACCGGCATCTGCCCCGTTAGAGAGGAACTATACGCGCAGTGCTTCGGTAGGTGGACGGACCGTGGAGCTCAGTGCTAATTGCTTGCATTCTATCTAACCTCTCACTGCCCTATCAGACGAATTGATCCGTCAGATCACGATCAACTGCTCGGAGCGTGGGCTGCTGCTGCTTCGGGTGCGTGACGAGGCGCGCATGACGATCGCCGCGTACCAGACGCTGTACGAGTCCAGCATTGCCTTCGGAATGCGCAAGGCGCTCATGGCGGAGCAGAAGAAGATGGAGGCGGAGCAGCAGATCCGCACCCTCGAGGGCGAGCTACGCGACCTGACGTCGCAGATTGAGGAGCTCAGTACACGATGCGAGGCCGTAGCGCGACGTGAAGAGGAAAAGAAGGCGCAGGACGAGAAGAAGCACCAGGAAGAGGTCGAGCTGCTACGCAAGAACAACGACCAGCTGAAGGCCAGCCTCGAGAGCATGCTCGCCGCCCCCAAGTAGGCTTCGTCGACTTTGTTTCAGCTATTCAATATGCTCGACTTTCGATCATGCTCATCGTTCCACGTGTTGCCAAACGGTCTCTATCGCTCGTGTCATGATTCGACAGGACCTCTACGTCGACGTCTCCTACTGCATTAGTTTTGCTGAAGGAGGGACCTTGCCGCAGCAATGTGAGTCATCAATTCGACGACAGGACTGCCGTGCACATCTTGACCTGTACTACATGTACTGTACAGTAGGCATCAGCATTGGAGCTGACATGTTGACGATTGGTCACGTTGGTCACAGGCGACGCAGTTTTAGTCCCCACCGGCTGTCACGTCGCCTATCACCTCCCGAGCCGTGATTAATGGCAGTGTGAGTATCGTGCTGTAGTGCCGAGAGCGGGTGGAAACTACAGATAAACATCGCGTTTCTACAGAAGGTGCTCCAAAAATACAGAGCGTGGTGCAAATCTACAGAGGAGAGCGACAGCATACAGAAGCCGCTACCACTTCTACAGGGCGGTCGTGCAGGAATACAGACGTACTACGCTAAATACAGACATGCGATGTCGATCACAATTCGAACGCATTTGATTGATTTCTCCCTACTACAATATTTATGTAACCCCGTCAGCTTCACCATACGGCGCATTCCTGCTTCGACTTTGGTCGCTATGCGAGCTACGTACGTGTGGGGCTTCGTTCTAGCTTGCCACACCGAAGAGCAGCTTGATATGTCTTCGTGGGCCGCAAAGTAGTAGTTTCGACCTTCTGGCGGCAATTCGTTCCACAGGCGTCGATGGTATCGGCCCGCTTTGTCCTTTAGCCACTGTGATGCCTTTCGGGGGTCTTGTGTCGCATTATCAGCTAGAGCCCTTATATTCAGAGTCGCACCTTCTGTCCTAACACAGCGTGAGCCCTCATACCTCAGGATTCGTGATAGTGGCGATGTAGAGCTAGAGCGTAATGCCAAGCTAGCACCAATGCAGAGTCTGCTGCGAGATCAAGGAAGTATTTATACTGGGATAGGAAGCAACGTTAGTGCTGCTATCGCAGACCAAATAGGATTATATCCGTGGTACGTCAAGTCAAAAGATGACCCCTCTTGACATCTAACTGGTACATCTCTATGAAACCGGTACGACTCCGGTGGCGCACTGGGCCCTCCAAAAGGTTTATATGCATGGGCAGCTTGAACCGGTACGATACCTGTAGCACCGGTATGGCCGCGGTGCCTCACTGGCCATCCTGAACCAGTGTGCTACCGATGACGCTGGTATGAATCAATAAATATATTGCTGTAGCGAAGTAATGGGACGATTGAGGTGGACTGTACTGTACAATAGCATGCCGATTCTACTAGCTGCAAATAGACCTCAGCCAGGGTTCGCCTTCTTAATTTTGTTGAGCATTGTCTGTTGATATATTGCATCTGCAGTTTCTTAAAACTGTAGGCTGTAGATGCCTTAAAAGGCAAATGTCCGGGCAGATGCTGCGGCTGCGAAGCAGGCGCAGGAGATGACCGAATTAATAAGTAAAATAATTAATAAAAATAAAATTAAAAATAAAGTGTTTATTCCAAAATCCTCCTATCCCAGCCTTCGCGGAGCCCTAGTATACAACGATATTGGCTCGAAATATCTATTGCGCAATTCAAGCAGCACAGAATGTATATAATGACGGCGTTTGTGATATGATTCATATCACGATTGGTCACGCTCTGTGATTGGTTGGATAACATAATATTTTGATTAGGACATTTGCTCTAGCACTCTGAGACGACAAATTCAACTGTAACGATGCCTGGAGCACGACAACTCTTCTGCTCTCTTCGAATTCATTACGAAGTGTTTGGTTGCATCGTTGCGAAATAACACAGGCTAATATACGCACGCAGTGCCAACTCAACCTTCGACGCGGACCACAACGAGACCGAGCTCGCTTGAGTGCACCATCGCTTAGCATCTCTTGAAATGAATTCTTTCCTTTGAAAAGATTCCCCAACACTAACATGATCCAAAAGACAGCGCCGAGACCCCACGAGTCCGTAGTACTGTCGATATAGTACCCTGAGTGCCGCTCACACACACAAAATAAAACCGCAGAAACATTAGCGCTACCCCATAAAAATCGCCACACCATGCTCGTTACTCACCTTCTCCCCAGCTTCTTATGAGTCCGCACCGGTGCCTTCTTCCTCAAGGCTCTTATCAACGTCTTGCAAAAGAAGGTCGGGCCGGCGTTGGCCGATACCACAGCCTTCACCTTGCTGCGTACGACCGTGGGGTCCATCTTGACTGGCCATGGTCACCGGAAAGGACTCGCCGGTAAGCGCGGCCTGGTCGATCTGCACGGGCAAGATCGCAGAACGCGGGCACGGCCGAGCCGGTCGACAGCGTGATGGGGTCGTCCGGTATGAGCAGTGCGGCGTTGATGGCCTTGTGCATGCCGTCGCGGATGCCATGCGTCTCGCGCAGGTCTCGAGCGCGGCCACGTCGTTACGGGGATTGAGGTCGGCGTACCAGTCCACGACGTTGAGCAGCTGTAGCAAGAGCAGCACGAAGAAGTCGGGTTAGTCCTTAGTGATGGTGCCAACAAAGAATTGGCGCCGCAGAGTTGGCAGCTGCAGCCATACTTTGTCACTACCCGCACCGCTGGTGCGGCACCTGCATGTCGCCGCCCTCGCCTCGCCCACGATGTCTTAATGGCCGTCACATAGCCCCCGGTCATGGAGCTCACGCCGTCTGCACCAGCATCGTTCTCGTCGTGCGTGGTCTTTTGGTTTATCGCCATTTTCGGTTTTAGACTGTAGCGAAAGGTCACAACGAGATCGTGATTTATCCGTATCACAGTTGCCGTAAATCTACATCATTTATATCGCAGCATACTCAAGCCGAGTCAAAGTGTCATGGATCATCAGGTCATTCACGGCAACTGTGATAGATTCGTATCACAACCCCCTACCAAAAGATCATGACCTTATCACAAATGCAGGAGATGTATATGTCTGACCTGTTTGATGTTGAGGACCGCATACGTGGCTACTGACACGGTTGCTGGATGAACCACCTACAAAATGCACTTTGGAACTTTACTGCGCTACGACAACACGGTTGCCATACCGAGTTATCATAAGACGGTCGTCCTACCGAGTTACCATAAGACGGTCGCCACACTGAGTACTGGTACCGCGATAGTACTGCCCCAGAACGTTTTGGCAAACACCACCTTGTTCCGCAAGCTGGGCAGCCGGCAGAAAGGTAGTTGATCTGCTGCAATACCAGTAGATACAAACTATACGCAGTACGAGAAGCAGGGCTGGAGCGATTCGGTGACCAGCGTGTACAGGTTTGCGATCCTGCCCGTGGGTACTGCCTACTTTCATAGTATCTTTCGATCAAAAAGCACGATCGATGCCAATAAGTGCCGTAAAACCGGCCTGAACAGTTCAGGGCAACCAACCGTATTTGGTGACTCGTCCGAGGTGCCGGGGCTCGGCTCACGCACGATGTTGTAGGTATGGACAGCCATAGCCGCCAGTATGGAGATGGTATACACGGTATGTGGGGTTGCTGCGTGAATCGCGAAAAATATGAAAACAAAATATATGAAGGTACCGGTCTACACCTGACTGAGCATGTAGGGAAATGATAAAGCCCATGCACGCCTCATTGGGGGGCAGACAACAGTTGATTCGCGCACTCAGCCAGAGCTCTATATTTTAGTATCTGGACCCGTGGGAATCAAGTGGCCGCGCTGGGGCCAAGGCTTTGTGGGCAAAATGGGCGGACGTGACGGAAGGGTATTTGATGAGGATCCCCAGTTAGGCAAATTGAATGTCCTAGCAGTCGCAGACCCGTCCTTTCCAACACCGAAGGTCAACTTCTCATCTTTTCAAAGTTTATTGCTTCTCGGCGTGGGCCGCGATGGCCCTGACGTCGCTCGTGCGCGCGAACGCCACATACACGACGGTCGATCAGAGTGTATCCCCATAAACCAATTCGATACCGCAACACTCATACGCGATCATGCTCTGCGTTTGTGTTGGCATCGGCTAGTAGGGTTCTCACTGGCGCTCTTCTGTCTGCACAGTAGCTAGCCGGTCTAGCTTCCGAGGAATAGAGACGCGAAGCAAAAGCTTTACCAACATGACCACCTAACTGAGTTATGGTAGCACGGTCGCCTTACCGAGTTATGGCAAGACGACCGCCTTACCGAGTTATGGCAAGACGACCGCCTTACCGAGTTATGGCAACACGGTCGCCTGACCGAGTTATGGCAACACAGTTGCCTTACCGAGTTATGGTAACACAGTTACCTTACCGAGTTATGGTAACACAGTCGTCTGACCGAGTTATGGCAACACAGTCGCCTTACCGAGTTATGGCAACACAGTCGCCTTACCGAGTTACGGTAACACGGTCGCCTTACCAAGTTATGGTAAACACGGTGAAAAGGAAACAGCAGGCAAACCATATTGCATTCGCTAACATGATATTAAGCAAAAATCATTGTAGACAGGGGGGGCAAATCCCAAAGCCAACCTACCCCTTCTGTATTTTGTCCGACGGTCTGTAGATTGACTACATACTTCTGTCTGTAGATTATGCCTTTCCTCTGTAGTGCCCTCTTGGTGATACGTTCTTCCCTCTGGGTGCTTGGTCTGCAGCAGTTAGTTGTCACTGACTCAGTTGACAATATTCAAGACAGCTGGCGCAGCGTAAAGTGAACTTCTGCGTCAAGTGTCTGATGGAAGCCACCCGCTTGGACATGCAGGAGGCTGCGTCCAGCAGTTCGTCTACAAGAAGCTTGCCCAGCCCAGCGTCTGCGGCTCGTCGGTCGATTCAGACAAGAGTTGGTGCTCGGAAAGCACCGTGAGCTCGTCTTGATACACAACGAGGTTTTGTAGATAGGTTCAACCTGCAACAAATGTACCGCTTTGCTTGACTATTACTACTTGGAGCACATTACCGTGAAAATCAAGCGTCTTATGTATCAAGAATTATTATTATTGCTGAAGGTGCGCGGTGTATTTTTCTGTGTGGATGCTGCACGTTGACACGGCTTTGCGATGACAAACTTAGTATTCTAGAGGTCCACCAAAAGATTGTTGGAGAGGGGCTGTCCAAAGTGCACGGTGTACACTATCGGACTGCCCCGTATTCCAAAGAAAATGACGTATGATATTGCAGCTGAAGCAACGCTCGAAAAGTTTTGCAGCCGCACAATAATAGTTTAAGAAATCACACCAGATAATACTTCAAAGTATAATTTGTTTTAGCGCAGGGCGCCGCGATGATGATCTCTAAGCCCTTCGTACTCCATACGGGTACATCCACCTTGCTGGCCCACGCCTCTGCGCTTCTTGTTGGGATCTTCAACTGCATGATCACCAATACAGTTGACGAAAAAATACAGGTAGATTGTCTTGACCACATTTAATCGTACCGATCAGGCCTCGGAAAAATAATTATTCCATAATTGCAATTACTGTATTTTTGAACGGAAATATGTATTATTGGTTGGCGGCCGTATTGAAGTTATTATTATTGAAGCCCAATTCTCAGTAACATGTTTGACTATACAAACACCAAGTTTAACGCGATTCTCCATATAAAAGTAATTGAAATAAATACAATTTATTGGTGAATGATATATTGACGTGATTATTATGGAGACCGAAGTTTTGCAATCCAATATGATACTGTATTTTCCGAGGTCTGGTACCGATCAATGCTCCCGCGTTTCCACTTGGTTCAAAACTTCTTCAGCAGCGCAATGGCTTCCTACATGAGGACGCCCGACCTGCGAGAAACCGTGGTGCGCTTGGAAGCACGCTTTTCGAGCGGTAGAATTGGATGAAAAGACTAACTTAGTATCACAGCACTCGCATACAAGCAAAGCACACTAAGAATATCAACTGCGCTTGCGCTGGATCAATGCGGAGCTGCGCCCTCGCAGTCGTTGTGGCAGTCCAAGCGTACGCGTTTGATGAACACGTGTGCCGGTATGCCCGCACACATTATGCAGGGCTCACAAGCGTTGTTTTTCTTTCGCTTTGTCGGCGTACGTGGCGACGACTCGCCCCTCTCTCTCCTCTCTCTGATGCCTGCAGGCATCATTTCAAAGGGTTACTTGCACTCCACGTTGAACAATTCATCCACGCAGTTAGACGCGCTTGCAATGATCTCGCCCTCATGCACGAATACGCACCCTACGGGAACCTCCACGCTTTTTCCGGACGTAAGGCGAAAAAGTGGATGTTTGCAGACACCACAGCGAGTACATGGGTGTTGGACATACAAAGTCAATGACATATATGATCTGAGGGCTGAGTAGCTTCAGACCGCGCGAATATCCTCGTATCCGACAGCAGCAATCCAAACTAACCCTATATATGCTTCCCATCCCAGATTGGGGTGTGTGTAAGGGCAACTTGAAGTAAGAACATCAACAGACAAGTGGTTTGGTAAAGCTAAGCTCATATTCACAAATGTTCTTAAAGTCATACCCAAGAGGGACACCACGGCCGAACGCAGGTCCCACATCCTCTGTTTAGCGACCGACCCTAGCCCAGATCACTATCGCAGACAAAGAAAACCGAAAAATCCATGTTCCTTCAACGCAAAGGTTTAAATGCCTGCTTATCTCGCCTATTAGCCTCATCCAAGCTACTCGCACCTTGCACCTCAACACTTGCGAAATAAAGCAATTCAATTGTCGCTTCGGATTGCAGCGACCTTTTCACTTACTTTGTCGGCCAGACGAGCGAGATTCGTTTGTGTCGGACTTGCACCATAATGGTTGATAAGCGCCTCCAGCTCTAAGTCCAGCGAATCGTTCAGAAAGCCGTGGAGAACGGACTGCGTGAGCATCTTGGCGTCATCTTGCATTAATAGGGGGGATGCATCTCTCCACTCAGCAAGATCAATCCACAAACGATTCCCATCCTTGACAATCACATTCGGCACGCGAGGATCTCCGTGGACTACGCCAGCAGCGTGGAGCTGCCATAGCATGTCAAACAGGGCTCGCACATCCTTTCTTGACGTAGGATAAGATATCGGCCCCCCAACAGGAGACAGCAGCATCGCGGCGCCGTCAGAAATCTCTGTAGCCGCCCCCACGCGTCGAATCACCAGGCCAGTGTGCTGCGCACGCACTAACGCGTCTTGTTCTTGGAAAAGACGTCCAACCGAGCTCGACGCCACGATCTTCAAGGCCAACTCTTCCCCGTCGTGACCTGCTCGTTTCACCTTGAAGACTCGTCCGAAAGCTCCACAGCCGAGAAATGCGTCACCCTCCACCACCTCAACGTTTAACGCAGAGCAGGCATCAGTCAGACGCGTCACCCACGGTGACAAGTTCTTCGTAATAAAGTCTAGGAACAACGCTTTCGAGCCCTCCATGACCCACATAGCCCTGATAACACGCACCACACCACCGTTGATGCTGTGGATCAACCAAAACGTTGTGCAGTTGAAGAGAACGGCACTTCCTGGCCCCTTGGGGAAAACGCACTGCATATATCGCACGACTTGGCCGAACGGGGCCCCTCCCAAATGCGTCATGATGCTGCTCTCGAAGAGAACGAGGCAATCGAACAGCGGCTTCACTGCTGTCCCAAAGCGAAATGAGGCACCCACTCGGCTGACATCGTCGTTTGGTTCAGGCTCCTTGAGGTACATGCCACGATGAGTCACAAACCCACTTGGCTTGAGGGCTGTACTGGTATTGCTGCTGCCACACGTAAACGGCTGCGGCAAGCATTTATATCGCTCGCTATTGACGAATACAACGTCGTGGCTGTCCAGCGCATTGCTGAAGTAAGGAGTGATGAAGGCGTCAAACACCTCCTCCTTTAAAATGCGATTGACTTGCGCCTGAACTTCCACCGACCAAAAGGCGTCCGCTCCGACTGCTTCTTCAGCATTCGAGACGCACCCAGCGTGCCGCAACAGCTTCAAATGCTCTTGACCCAATTCTGAATCGGATTTACTCGGCGTCGCGGGGTGTAAAGCTCTCTCGATCAGTTGACGAGTTAATTCCGCTTGCTTGCGATCCCGCTCGCGAAGTTCTTCCGCAAACTTACGATCCCGTTCGCGAAGTTCTGCCGCCGCCTGATGCCACAATTCAAGATTCTCTTCCTGGATCCTCGTCAATGCATCGTGCAAGCGCTTACGTTCGAGTTCCTGGTCGCCTCCAGCCCCCTTCAGGACCACCACCAGCACGTGCACTTGGCCCCCACGCGGACGAAAATTCACTCCAAAATGCTTTTCATCGCTGATCTGCAACGTGGGATCCATCTCCTTGTAGCCTTGGAGATGTCCTTGTGTATCGAGCTTCACAGCTTCTGCTTTAGTCATATTCAGCCATGCGCCGTCCGCCGTCTTCGCCAGGAAGAGCCGCAGGTCGTCCGCATCGAACGTGATGTTGTTCGACTTCTTCCTCTTGATCGCCTTCATCAAGTCTTCGACCAAGACGTTCTCGTCCACTTGTACCGAGAACAAGCCCCCCTCCTCCTCCCCAACGATACGACAGAAGAGCCTCAGCATCTTTTCTCGAGCCGGCGGATTCTGGAAATGAGGGGGGACGATCGAAGCTTTCAAGGTAAGGGGTTCAAGATTTAACCTCTTTCGGGGAAGAACCTCATTCGTCTGAAAACTTCAAACAACGATAGATTATATGCGTATTCGGCGGCCTAGAAGCGCTCGACGCTACCTGAGTAGCCGGTCATGGTGCTTTCCGAGCACGTGCTCATCTCGGAGCCGACCGAGATGCCGTACATCGGCGGCGCGACGGACTTCTTGTACACAAACTGCTCCCTTGCTGCCTCCTGCGTGTCCATTTGAGTGGCCTCCACCACGCATTTCACGCAGAACGTCACCTTGTGCTGGGCGAGCGTCAGATCCGGCGCGATGAAGCTCAGCTTCTTGACGATCTTGCACGAGCTGCACACAGCTCCGAAGCACAACTTGCACGTCCTGACTGCGCCTCCGAGCTTGGACTGCTTCACCCCCTTGGTGCACGTCACGCAGAAGGGCTTAAACGCTGGCGTGCCCTTCTCGCGCGCTTCTCCTTGCCGTTGCTCGAGCAGCCACGCCAGCTTCTTCATCTGGCCGCAGTACGAGTATTTCAAGCCGGCCATCGTGGCCTGCACCATGCCCATGACCGCCATCGCACGGATCATGTCACCTCCCGGGTCCATGATGCCGGTGCCGCGACAGTCCGTCCTGTCGGGTCCCTCTTGGTGGAAGATGCCGCAGAACGACATGTTGCCACGCACGCGGTTGGGCAGCTCGTGGATCTGTGGGAACGTAACCGAGTGGAACAAGTGGTAGCCCACCCGCTCGCCGTTCTTGAGGTGGAGGATGCCCGTGCTCTCGACGTACACGTAGTCGCGGTTGCGCACCAGGCCGATGGACGCGAGAGGAATGTCGATCTCCATCCACTTGACCACCACGGAGCGGAACGGGTCGTCCACCGTCGGCTCAACGACCGAAGCCAGCACGGCCGCGGCGTTGAAGTCGTTGAGGTACGACGACTTGATCCGCATGGACTCGATCGTCGGGTTGACGATGCCGAACATGTTCTCGTCGAGGGAGCCGGGCAGCGGCCCCACCATGAGCAGCTGCGGCAGCTTGGAGTTGGGACTCGACGACTTGCGCTCGAGGTACGACGTCGTGGGGCCCGACTTGGCGAACTTCTTCCAGCGCTTGAGGTCCACCTGCTTGCCGATGTTCAGGTGCTCCTCGTACTCCTCGAACTTGGCCACGATGATCTCCTCCGTGATCTCCACGAGCCTCGCGCGGTCTTCGGCCGTGAGCGAGAGCTGCCCGAACGGGTTCATGATGAAGCGCTGGTCGTTCATTATCGCTGTGATTCGAGTGGGAACAACCGCGCGAAAGGATAAGTGAGCTGGTCAATGAACGGGTCACGGCACGGTAGAGCCCTGGTTGTGTTGCATGCACGGAAGAGGACCCCATCGAGCTCGTGCATCCCAGCTGCTGGCTGACCTTTTCCTCTGCGGTTTGCTTACTGTGGGCTTCTGATGTGGGGAGACTCGAGCTCTCGGTTGCCACCGCCCTCAGCTGCGAGACCAGCGCCGCTGGATTGTCTTCCTAGTAATCGAGAGGTTCTTATGATGACCAAGAGCAGAGTCATGGACTTATGAGCCACCTGGAGAGGACAGAAGTTTACCCGAACCAGGTCGCTTGGTACACTTTAGTCACTATAACAGTACAGTACCCCTCAAGTTGAGGGACGATTCTTGAGGGAAAAGATTATAGATGTGAACCAGCAACTTCAAGGCGCACGAAACTTGGTGCCTTTACATTAACAACCTAGCCAAGTGCACTATATAAACTTCGTACAGTCCGTCATGGTATCAGGATGAGCTCACGGTGCTTTCCGAGCACGAACTCTGGTCCGACGCGACCGACGAGCCGTAGACACTGGGCTGGACGGGTTTCTTGTAGACAAACTGCTGGCGCGCCGCCTCCTGCGTGTCCAAGCGGGTGGCTTCCACCAGACACTTGACGCAGAAGTTCACTTTACGCTGCGCCAGCTCCAGATCGGGCGTGATGAAACTCAGCCTCTTGGGGATCTTGCACGTGCCGCACAGAGACCCGAAGCACAACTTGCACGTGCTGCTCGACCGTCGGAAGTCGCTCAACTTGGACGATTTGATCTGCTTCATGCACGTCACACAACCTGGTCCCGCGACGGGAGTGCCTCGCTCTTTGGCTTGGGCGTGCTTCTGCTCCAGCAGCCACGCCAGCTTCTTCATCTGGCCGCAGTACGCGTACTTGAGCCCCGCCATCGTGGCCTGCACCATCCCCATCACCGCCATCACGCGGATCATGTCACCACCAGGGTCCATTATACCCGTGCCGCGGCAGTCCGTTCGGTCCGGGCCTTCTTGATGGAAGATGCCACAGAATGACATGTTGCCGCGGACTCGGTTCGGTAGTTCGTGAGCTTGTGGGAAGCTGACGGAGTGGAAAAGGTGGTAACCCACCCGCTCACCGTTCTTGAGCCGTAAAATACCGGAGCTCTCGAGGTACACGTAGTCTCGATTACGGACGAGTCCGATGGACGCCCCGGGGATATCGATCTCCATCCACTTGATCACCACCGACCGGAACGGCTCCTCCACTGTCGGCTCAATGATCGTCGCGAGTACAGCCGCAGCACTGAAGTCGCTCAGGTAGGAGGTTTTGATGCGCATGGCCTCGATCGTCGGACTCACAAGACCGAACATGTTCTCGTCCAGAGTGCCAGGCAACGGGCCAACCATCAGTAGAGCGGGCAGCTTTGAGTCCGGGCTGGAGTTCTTCCGCTCGAGGTACGTCGTGGTGGGGCCGGACTTGGTGAACTTCTTCCAGCGGGTGAGGTCGACCTGCTTCTGGTTGTTCAGGTGCTCCTCATACTCCTCGAACTTGGCGAGGACGAGCTCGTCGGCGAGCTGCACGAGCTGAGCTCGGTCTTCTGCTGTGAGCTCGAGCCTCGCGAAGGGATTCACGGTGAAGCGCTTGTCCATTGTGTTGGGAAATGAGCAACCGGCTACAGGGCAATCGCTCGATGTTGGGAGAGGTACTGTACTGTATACGACAGGATAGGGGAGGAGGGCAAGCTTGCGACGAATTCATCACCATGAGGCACCACCAGCTGACGGAAGCAATTGCTACAGCATTAGCAATGCAAGCACGGCCCGGGGATTGACAGGCTATCGTGGCAGCTGCTGGGCACTGGACCTTTTGACCAGCGCGACCGATCTTATCATACTTCGTCCTGGTCAGTCTGGAGCCTCAACACAGTCAACTTCAATGCTCATGGCCAATGAAATCTGTCGAGCCTCCCCTTCATCCTGGTCCGAGGAGATCGTCACACAGTTCGCTCTAGTCAGCGCCCACACTACAGAACGGGTCTCATTTCAACGTTATCCATGAGTGGCTGGCTCGGGGTCAAGGTAAGGAATACTATTATACTTGCCATCAGGACGAGCCGTCTGAGCTCACGCTCATCGTGGAGGTGAGTAGAGTCCCGCAGTTTTGCGGTAACTCAACTGGTTCCTTGTATACGAACTGTTGTCGCGCAGCTTCCAGCGCATCCATTTGGTTGGCCTTGACCAAGCACTTCACGCAGAAATTCACCTTTCGTTTGGACAGCTGCAGATCCAGCGTAATGAAACTCAACTTCTTGGCCACCTTGCACGAGCCGCACAACGCCCCGAAGCAGAGTTTGCAGGTCGTGTTGGTCTTGCCCAGTTTCGAGCTTTTGATGGGCTTCGCGCACGTCACACACGACGTCCCGACCTCGGGCGCCCCTCGCTCTCTTATCCTCGCGTGCTTCTTCTCCAACAGCCACGCCAGCTTCTTCATCTGACCGCAGTACGAGTATTTCACCCCGCCATTGTGGCCTGCACCATGCCCATGACCGCCACAGAGCGGATCATGTCACCTCCCGGGTCCATGATGCCCCTGCCGCAGCAGTCCGTGCGATCGGGCCCCTCTTGGTGGAAAATGGCGCAGAACGACATGTTGCCGCGGATCCGGTTGGGGAGTGTGTGCGTCTGCGGAAAGTTGACGGAGTGGAACAAGTGGTAGCCGACCTGCTCGCCGTTCTTGAGGGTCATTGTGCCCGTGCTCTCGATGTACACGTAGTCGCGGTTGCGGACGATACCGATGGACGCTCCGGGGATGTCGAACTCCATCCACTTGACCACGATGGACCGAAACGGTTCCTCCACCGTCGGCTCCACGACCGTGGCGAGCACAGCCCCAGCACTGAAGTCGTTCAGGTAGGACGCCTTGATCCGCATGGACTCGAGCGTCGGGCTCATCAAGCCGAACATGTTTTCGCTCAGCGTTCCGGGCAGCGGGCCGACCATGAGCAGCTCTGGCAACTTGAGTCCGGGTTGGAGCTCTTGCGCTCGAGGTACGTCGTCGTGGCGCCCGACGTCGCGTGTTTCTTCCATCGCGTGAGATCCACGCGCTTGTCGTTGCCGAGATGGTCTTCGTACTGCTTGAAGTTGGCCAGGACGAGGGCTTCGGCGATCTCCACGAGCTTTTCTCGGTCTTCCTCGGTCAGCGCCAGCTCCTCGAAGGGGTTCGCGGTGAAGCGCTTGCTGCTCATTGCGACGACGTCGACACCACCACGCGAATCGAGCAATGGAGCCACAGTGTACAATGTATTGGAGCTGTTCTGTCTGCGGACTGCACGGAACAGCAAATCACCGGTGAAGCTCCTCCCGGTTTCTGGTAAGACACGACTTGACAAAACCAGACATGCGCAATGCGCGTGTGACTTTTGATGCCGTCGCGCATTACATGTAGGCGTGAGCCGCAGGATTCATGCAAGCTAGGCCAACAAGGAAGAGGAGTCAATATTCATACCGGTAGGATAGGTGCATGGGGCACCAAAGCATCAGCATCGCCAACGTTTTCCAGGTGTGCAGTACTTGCACTCGTCTGCAACTTTGAGTGTATTCGTACCGGTATGACGTGAAGCACTCTATAGCGTCACGGAGAAAAGGAGAGCTGTCCGCGCAGGACGATGACGCCTTCGCCCTTCAGCAGCACTCGCCCAGCTCCAGCCGCCACCAGGTCTAGCGTGATGAATCCGCCGCGCACTGGGGTGAACTGCTGCGCCTTGATCGTCGTCTTCTTGAGCAGCGGGGCCCAGTACGGACCAAGCGCGCAATGCGCGCTGCCCGTCACTGGGTCTTCGTCCACGCCCACACGAGGCCCGAAGAACCGGCTTTGGATGTCTACACCCGACGCGTTATCTAGGGGCATTTCAGCCGTGACAATGATGCCCCGAACGTCGAAGTTCCCTAGCTGCACGAAGTTTGGCTTGATCTCGGCGAAGGCCTCAGGGCTCAGACGAACGAGGAGGTCCGTAGTGGCCTGCTTTACATCGACAATGGCTTCACGCTGCACTCCCAGCGCTGATGCCACCTCTTCCACTGGGAAGCTGGGATCGACAGGCTCAGCTGGCTGCTCGGGGAAGTCCATGAGCACGAGCAGCTTCTGCGTGTCTTGCTGCACTTCGAAGCGGCAGACCAGCACGCCACTCAGCGTGTGGAAGTGGAGCGTTTGGCTCGTGGTCACATGACCGGCGTCGTGCAAGGCAAACGCCGTAGACAAGGTCGCATGCCCACACAACTTCACCTCAGCGCCTAAAACACACAGCAATTCCACCACCTTTTAGCAACACAACCTAGAGCGAAGAAACAAGCTGTGGATGCTAGTTACCTGGCGTGAACCAGCGCAGATCATACTCGACAACATCCTCCGGACTCTTGGCATCGCGTTCACGAGGCGCAGCATACGCCGTCTCACTCAAGTTGTTCTCCATAGCCACTCGCTGCATCCACTGCGTCGCTTCGGGCTTGTGGAACGCAGCGGGCGACAGCAGCACCACCGCCGCCGGGTTGCCCTGAAACGCCTCGCTCGTGAATGCATCCACCTGCATAAATACCCAGCACAAGTCAGCTCAAGCAACAGCAGCATCTCTCCACAATGATCCTTATCCCTCACCTGGGTCATTGGCGGCCGTCTCGCAGCCTCGCAGTCCAGCTCGAGCTCGAACCACGGGTCTTGGCCGTGCACCACGGGCGACAGCCTCGTGACGGAGAAGCCGCAGTCCACGTAGAACTTGACCAGGTACGCCTTGGCGATCAGCATGATGCGCGTCACCTGCGGCTGCCCGTCGCACATGACGCGCACGTAGCGCTTGAGCATCTGCGCGGCCAGTCCGCGACGACGGAAGGCCGGGTCCACCACCACCGAGTGGATGCACAGCAGCGAGCCGTGCGGGTCGTGCTGGCTCATGGACTCGTCGTCCAGCTCGTGTCTGGCGGTCAGCGTGCCATTGACGAAGCCCACGAGGGTCTCACCGCCGGAGTCGGCGTCACTGGGCAGATACGCGGCCCAGAAGAAGGCGCCGGCGTTCTGCTGCCGGAAGCGGATTCCCGACTCGCTGGCGGCTTCGTCCGCGGGGTACGAGGCGGCCTCGAGGGCAGCGACGCGCTGGATGTCGTGCTCTTCGGCGAGCGGGGCGAGGCGGAGGTGGCTCGGAGAAGGCATTTGGTGAAGTGATCCTGGTCATCGTGAGTGACACGCACATGAAGTAACGATAGACGCCTGAAGTAACATTTGGTTTCACTTGAATAATGTATGGCCGCGGTGGTGTGGGCCACACAAAGGTCTAACTCGGGCATCAAAAGTTTTGATTCAAAACGCTCGCTCATCACCACGAATACTTTCTGGTGCCAAGAGCGGAAATGCTATCATTATGCCGTGAGAATCCCAACAGCTTTGGTACAGGTTGAGAAGTGTCTCCCACGTAGATGTACCAGTGTTGAGATGTGACCATCCCTGGGGACCTCTGCACAAACTGCTGAGAGCCTCTACTAACATTTTCCTCCTATATGTAGGTTGAAGATCGGTGACGCCATTGTGCCGCAGCTCAATGTGTGGAAACCTACGCTTACAGTACACCGCACGAAGTTTGCGGGATCCGCTCCAGCATGGAGCATTGGCGTCGGAAATGCCGGTGTGAGATCTGCCTCCGTTGCGAGCTGAACTTGCCAAGATTTTTTTATGGCTGCTCGACGCTTGCACGGACAACCGGGATCGACGAAAGGAAGTGCTTGAAGCCGTAAACACCGCTTATCCAACCTCCGCCACATCATCACTTGTGACTGTATCCCGCGCTCTAACGTGCAGCGCAGAGCTCAAGGAGTCTTCAACTCGTTCTTTGATACGATTGACCCGACGCGAAAATACTCGATGTATAGTTGTGCCTACCAACGTTACCCGAGCGTCGTTAGACCTTCACCTCCCCAGTGAGAAACCCCCGCATCGGAAGGCCTCGGCTCCTCTCGGCCATTGTGAAAGAAGACCGCGCCTGCCTATCCAGAATAGAGCAAAACGGTATTACTGTACATCTTCACACCTTCTTCTGCCTCGTTGATGGGCTCGTTTCCGGGAACGTACCGGAGGCGCCTGTGGTGCTGCCGTGTAGCTTCAAACTCTCGAAGTGAGAGACGTCCACTTCTCAGCGGAGACCGCATAATTGAGCAGCAGCTCGCTCCCTCCTGTTGTCCGCTTGCCTTACGGCCGCACCCATCAGAGCCCGCCGACTGCTGAAACCGAAGACGCAGTGGTCCAGGCGCTCATTGAACGCTACAGTATGGGGCTTCAAGCAGACAAAAAATTACGGAGTAGAAGAAACTGCTCGCTTGCGCTCCCCATAGTATGGGGCCCATACGCACACGCAGCCATCGTGGTGGACTTCACCATGGAGAGGCTTGAGTCTCTACATATACCGAATGTATGCGTACACAGTATTAGCCTTGAAGCAGTCTGCTTGGCCATCAGCGCGAAGCCGCTGCAGTGATTGCAGCGAGGCGAAGTGCCGATCTTTGCCCGAGTGACTTGTTTCTACGGTGCAGCTGGCGCCGCCGCGACTGGTTTCTAGCCTGCCTCGGCGTTTCTGCTGGGGTCGTGCGACTGGCGTTCAACTTGCTCGCCTTTGCACTTGCCGCCAGTATGGCCGAGCGGCGTCACAACCGTGCCATCAAGATCGGGCCCAAATCGGATGGTGCGAGTGCTAATGGGCCTCTTCGCCAAAGAAGTGAGACCTGCTCTGCGCCGAGAAGTGCGACGCCTGCTCATCAGTGTCGAATTCGCGCGTGCTGCAGCTCAGTCAGTCGGAAAAGATGGCGGGCGGCAGTCGCTTCACCGTAAACCCGTTCCCGGAGCTGGTGCTCACGGCCGAGGACCGCTCGGAGCTCATCCAGGTCGCGCACGACCTCGTCATGGCCAAGTTCGCCGAGTACCAGGAGCACATCAACAACCAAAAGTACGTCGACCAGGCGCGCTGGAAGAAATACTCCAAGGACGGCAACACCATGATGTACCTCGAGCGCAAGAAGTCCAACCCGGAGTCCAAGCTGCCGGCGCTGCTCATGGTGGGGCCTCTGCCCGGATCGCTGGACGAAAACATGTTCGGCCTCGTGAGTCCGACGCTCGAGTCCATGCGGATCAAGTCGTCGTACCTCAAGGACTTCAACGCCGCGGCCGTGCTGGCCACGATCGTCGAGCCTACCGTGGAGGAACCGTTCCGTTCAGTGGTGGTCAAGTGGATGGAGATCGATATCCCGGGCGCCTCGCTCGGTATCTTGCGGAACCGCGACTATATTTACCTCGAGAGTACCGGTATCCTGCGTCTGGACAATGGAGAACGCGTGGGTTACCACCTACTGCACTCGGTCAGCTTCCCGCAGACCCACGACCTGCCGAACCGCATTAGAGGCAACATGTCGTTCTGCGGTATGTTCCACCAGGAAGGACCGGATAAGACCGACTGTCGAGGAACGGGCGTCATGGACCCGGGAGGCGACATGATCCGATCCCTTGGTATTATGGGCATGGCCCAAGCCACGATGGCGGGACTCAAGTACTCGTATTGCGGCCAGATGAAGAAGCTGGCGTGGCTGCTCGAGCAGAAGCACGCGGAGGCGAGAGAACACGGAACGCCGGCGTTCAAACCGGTTTGCGTAACCTGTCAGAAACAGGTTAAGGGACGGACGTTTGGCGAGTTCGGCAGGTCCAGCAGTACGTGCAAGCTGTGCTTCGGTGCGGTGTGTTCGTCGTGTAAGATCCCCAAGAAGCTGAGCTTCATCGCCCCGGACTTGGAGATGGTGCAGCGTAAAGTGACGTTTTGTGCGAAATGCCTCATTGAAGCAACTCGCATGGACACGGAGGAGGCAGCGCGAGTGCAGTTCGTGTACAAACACACAGTGACGTCCAGCGTCTACGGATCTTCAGGTCGCTGCTCATTCGAGAGTACGCGCTCCGATAGCACGATGGGTGGGTTTTGACTGTGAGGGGCAACGTGAAAGCCCAATGGCGATGTTTTTCAAGTGATCTACATATATATAAGGAATTACGAGGAGTGTTGGGTGTTAGACGAGTACTTTATTTTTTTAGCTGCTTCGGGTTCGTATCGTAGCTTTCAGTGATTACTGGCATTGTGTCCACTTCAGAAGTAGTAACAGGCAGCAAAAGTCCTCAACGAGGGGGCACCGACTGCACACATGACATTTATTAACAAAAAATGCATTACAATTGGTCATTAACAAACGAACCCGGGTTGACGTCTCTACTTAGTAGTCGCCATTTCACGTTCACGATCGTTTGGGCCAAAGTCGTTCAGGCAAATCTGGGTTTGAGGATTCACATAGCGTTATCAGGAATTGTGCGGTACAATGATTTTCTTTTCGCGATATGAACTTAAGAGTACTTATTAGATTGCCGACTTCGGCTCTGCAGTAGGTAATAAAAGCGTAATGGTTAAGCGTACACCCATGCGAGTAGAGTAGTTATATTTTTTACGACGTTGTCCAGTGCTAACACTTTTGAATTTAAAAATCTGGAGTGGGTTTGCGCTTCAGTGGCCTAATTAGGTGGCCGGATGTGGTTATTTTTCTGTGACTATCTGGCCTTACCTATTTATTGATCTATTTATTGTAGGATAAGTCCTGCTTGGACGGAAAGCCTAGCCCCGCACGAGATAAGTCGTCAAATAGGCCAATCACGATCGCATTCCGTGGTATTATAGCGAATCACACGCATTTAGGGGTAGGTTACAGGCGCGCCAGCTTATTTCCGGACTTGTCCGGGATATGACTTTCTTACAGTGAAATAAACCATACTGAAACCAAGTACAAAGTTTGGTTATCGAATAAGTGCTCTTTAGGTCAGCCTAGCACTACGCTATGAATAGCTACAACTGCGGTGTCTAGCTGCCGTCAGTCTCATTCTCACAGTCAACGCATCTGGAAGAGCAACCGCCATCATGCGGCGCGCTGCGCGAGGGCTGGACACGCCTGCGGGGACAATGGGTCAAGAACAAGCAGCTGAGAAATACTTTGCAGAGTTTCTCGAGTCGGCTGGGCTAACTCCGACAACGCTAGATGCGATGCACTGCTCTCTTGCCACGGGACCTAGCCTGCCTACCCAGAATTTTTATTCCTTGCTAACAGCGTTCGCCATTTTCCTCCAAACTAAAAAGAGCAACAGAGCACGTTCGGGAGATGGATTGCTGGCTAAATCTACGGCGCTGGGCTACTTTTCTCAGACTCTTAATATGCTACGAGAACGGTACCCGAGTTCCCTGTAGGATTCGCAGCGCATTGCTAAGATCAGAGACAAGATGGCAAGCAACATTGAAGAGCGCAACTTACGGACCAATGTCCAGACCAACGATGCACCAGGATGTACTGTCAACGATTTGTGTGTATTAGTTGAGCACTTAGTCGTAAATGCAGAGGTGGCTACCGGGCTCAAGTCTATTCACGATGCTGCTCTCCTAAACATGATGTGGCACACTTTCGGCCGAGCCATCGACACCTGCTTTGCTCGTAAGCAGCAGCTCTCGCTATCTGCCTCTGGGGAACTCTTTCTTCACATTGCGCGCATTAAAACGTCCGTGGTACAAGGCGTATCGATCTTCAAGTCCCCTGAGCGCTGGCAGCAATGCATGCTCCATGCATTTGGCTTGCTTTTCGTTTGCTATGATGAACCCTCAGAGTACCTGTTCCCGTTGGTGCCGCGGTATGCTGAGCCCGATCTCCCTGGAGGACAGACCTACACGCAAGAAGAAGCGGTCTTGTATTGGGAAAGCCTGGAGCAAACGACAGAAACTACAACCCAGCCACCGCTAAAACGTGAACGAAAGAGACCCAACGTTGCAAGCTATATCACAGAGGTTATTCGAGATGCTTTAAAGGAAATGCAGCCAACTACCTTGCAAGCAATCACGCCCAACATGACAAGCCACTCCTTGCGGCGTGGAGCTGCGGCGTATGCCAATGCATCGCCGAAGCTTGCAATACAGTGGATCTCCACGCGTGGTGCGTGGCTCTTGGAATCGCTGACCAAAGCATTTGCCTATATAGGCACGACAACAAAAGAAGATCAGAGTGTGGGCAAGGTGTTAGCAGGTTACGAGGCGCCCGACGTACCAGTAGTGACCCCGTCAATTCGCGATCTACAGGATAGACTGCCAAGAGCTGAGTATGGACAGCTTGTCACGCTGCGAGACGAGCTGTTCCGACATGTCATCGGCCTCCCTGACCCGCGCTTCAACGTAGCCGCAGTCGTCGTTGACGCCACGTTTGCTGCGCTGCTAATGCACCTGAGCGAAGTCCTGGAAGCTACACAGAATAGTGCTAAGTCACAGGCACACGTTGCAAGATACCTGTACGAGTTGGAGCGTGGTCTCACATCGACAAACGCTCGCCTGGGATCTGCTGTGTCTGTCGTGAAGTGCTGCGAGTGGGGCGAGCACTTGAAGTCTCGCTGGCGGACAGTGAACCATGCACATGTTAGCAGAGCAGCATCAAGCAACGATACACAGCTTGCATCCGTCCTTGAGTGCATGCTGGGCCAGCTTACTGCGATCAGCGATAGACTTGGTCGGCTAGAAGACGCACACGCAGCGCTGCTTGCGCGCACGCCATCATTGGAACCGGCAAACCCAGTGCAAGACGAGGCCCTAGCTGGCGCGTCAGTCGAAGCGCCGCTGATCGCCGCTGCGCCAGCCCAAGCAACCGCGACAACGCTGGCGGGCTGCCTCTTGACTTGGTATGTCGACCATATCTGGCAAACTGTCAAAGGAAAACGAGAGCAGAATAAGCGAGCTGAGGCAAAGGCAGCAGTAAACATCATGATGGTTCTCTACCAGGCATCCTTTGAAGTACCTGCTGAGCCGTCACGAAACGACTCCACCGCGTACCAAGCTTGGAAGCACCTAGTGTGGGAGCTCGCTCTCAAGATGGACAACACTGCGAATGAGCGACTGCGTACCTTTGACCAGAAGAAGCCAACGCGCAAAGCCTCGTCGCTACGAAAGCGCTGGCGCCAGCTGCGAACGTCACATCCCGACGCGTACCGCACGCTCGGCGCTCAGTTCCTTGCCTTGAAAAACAGTGGTGCAGTGACCGATGCTTGTACGCCAGCGTCACACCAGTGGGGAATCAGACTTGGCTTAACAAACGCCTAGTACAACGCAAGCACACAGCAGCACAGCACACAGCAGCAGACAGCAGCACAGCACGCAGTAGCACAGCACACAGCAGCACGCAGCAGTACGCAGCAGCACACAGCACACAGCACAGCAACACATACCACCGAATACCCATCACACAGCAAGATTGCCCCCGGCTGAGTCGAACCAGCGACCTGGAGGCATAGCCTCCCGCTCTGCCGCTGAGCTACGGGGGCGTGGAGAGTAAGACGACCTACCTCCGGAGATCCACAGCTATCTGCGTCGTCACTGTCCGCCACGCTGTCGCTGTCCGCTGCCGCCAACGCCACCACACCGCTGCTCACCCCATGCCGACCGCATTCTTGTCTCCGTCCATCTGCTGCTGAGCGCCGTTGTCCGCCGTGCTGCCGCGCGCGCTCCGAGTTCGCAGCGCCGCTGCGGTCGTACTACCGCGCGCGCGCCACGGGTGTCGTGCCTCCGCCTGCGCATGCGAGCGTGCTGTCCGTCGTGCTGTGCGCGCCGCGTCGTGTGCTGCCTCGAAGAACGCCGAATGAGGGAGAACAAGTGGAGGGGATTTACACATTTCATATAAGTACGATTTTCGGCCCTTTACACCCCCGTCCGGAATGAATAAGTCAACCTTGATTGGAACGAGGTTTTTTATGTAGCGCCTGTGTGGCTCTATTGCAGGTTTGACAGGGTTCCGGATTCCGGTCCGGAATCTGCCAATTACTGACAGTTTCCAGATACTTCTAGGTTTCCAATCAAAGTACTACCTCCGTGAGGAAAATACTGCACCTTTCCAATCATATTTCACTCTATCAATACAGTATACCCTTTAGAATCCGTTGGACCTCCTAACCTGAGCTGGAAAGTTGATACGCGAGGTACCCTTTCTAAAGCGATAAAACCCTTCCAAATCCGGTCCTGATTTAAATCTCACGCCCGATGTGCGGCTGGCACGCGCTCACTTCACAAGTTTCGCAGCCAAGCCCAAGCCAAGAGATCACCAAGTACGACCAGGATGACGGCCCAAGGACGAGGGGAGATGTACTTCCGGTAAGCGCGCGGACTCTGTTTGTTGCAGACCACTACCAGGTGCAGGATCTCAGCAAGGGCGGGCGCGGAGAGGATGAAATGGCTCCAAGGCGAAAGGCGGATATCGTGTGTAGGTGCTGGCTAGGAGGAGGATCCGGTAATCTGCGTTCCTCCGTTCGTCTCGGCGTTCGTCTCGGCTGAAGTACGACTCGCCCGCGCGAAAGGTCAAAGCGCTGCGCTCACCGCTAGGCAATCCTTGAAAGCGCGATCAGACATGTAGACACGCAGTCATCGTGTGCGTCCTAAGGAGATCTAGCGAATCATGCTGCTTCAATTGACGAAGCAAGCACGCCCGTATCTTTACTGTATGGTGGAATATGTACACCTGCACAATGTGTTCGTTCATTATCTGCACCACTGCACCTTATTCAAAGAGCCACTCAAAGTCCTCTTTTCAGTCAAAGCTCGCCCTTGCGGAAGAACTATCCGCAAACCTTATAACCGCCGAAAAGAACGAGGCGGAGCGCTGCGAAATTTTTTTGGAAAGGTGCAGTATTTTCCTCACAGAGGTACTAGTAGTACGCTATTTGTTCAAGTGAGCCAATCATTTCACTGAAGATAAGCTCACAATCGATTTTTTTGTGGCGTTGTAGCGAAGATGGCTGTCAGGAAGCACATAAGGAATACAATAAGCGTGGATGGGCAGACGCGCCATTCCAACAATAATCAAAGCCAAAGCGAATGCCTGCTACACAGTGGCACCCAATACACCATCGAGGCAAGGGTCGTTGGGTTACATGTATGATAAAACAACAACTTACAGTTACATGTAGTTAAAATACAAAAGAACGATTTACGTCTTCGTTTAGACAGAATGGGAGAAAAGCACAATAGATCCTACATGTATTAATAATAGCAATTGGTGAGTGTGTCATTAACCGAAATGCTGCGCTGTTGTCTGTAAGCCGGGAACGTCGTTGGAGCGCCAGCCCAGGGGTTTCCATGCCCGAAGTCCTGCGGCTCCAAGCTGGAGCGATCCAACGAGGCCCAGCACGCCTTCAGCTCCAAGATTTGCTGTTCCCTCGTAGTACAGAATCTGTACCGCATTGCGCGAGTGTACCGCTACGTAGCGGTCCTCTACATACTTTCCCACGCCATTTCTCGATTTGGTTGGCGGCGGAGAGGAAGGAATGAGCAGCAAGCGCTTCACCGTCAACCCCTTTGGGGAGTTGTCTCTCACGGAGCAAGACCAAGCTCAGCTCCTTCAACTCGCTGATCAGCTGGTGCTCGCCAAGTTCGAGGAATATGAGGAATACCTCAACAACGAGAAGAAGGTCGACCTCAAGCGCTGGAAGAAGTTCTCAAACGCAGGCTCGGCGGTAATGCACCTGGAGCGGAAGAACTCCAACCCGGACACCAAGCTGCCCCAAGTGCTCATGGTGGGACCCCTACCGGGCACTCTACACGAGAATATGTTCGGTCTCATGAGTCCGACTCTCGAGTCCATGCGGATCAAAACCTCGTACCTCGACGACTTCAGTGCTGCGGCTGTACTCGCGACGATCGTCGAGCCCTCAGTCGACGACCCGCTCCGCTCTGCGGTGGTCAAGTGGATGTAGATCGATATCCCTGGAGCTGCTCTCGGAATTGTCCGCAATCGCGACTACGTTTACCTCGAGACTACCGGTCTGCTCCAACTCAAGAACGGGGAACAGGTCGGTTACCACTTGCTGCACTCCGTGAGCTTCCCGCAAGTGCACGAGCTTCCGAGCCGGATCCGCGGCAACCTGTCGTTCTGTAGCATTTTCCACCAGGAAGGACCCGACCGGACGGATATTCGCGGTACGGGGATTATCGATCCCAAGGGGGATATTATCCGCACGATGGCGGTCATGGGGATGGTGCAGGTGACCATGGCCAGCGTCAAGTACTCGTACTGCGGCCAGATGAAGAAGCTCGCGTGGCTGCTGGAGCGACAACACGAATACGCCAAAGACCAAGGCCTTCCAGTGGCGGAAAACGTGTGCGTCACGTGCTCCAAAGAGATCAAGACCTCGAGGCTGAGCGAGTTCCGGAAGACAAACAGCACGTGCAAGTTGTGCTTCGGGGCTCTGTGCGGCTCCTGTAAGGTCCTCAAGAAGCTGCACTTTATTGCGTCTGATCTGGAGCTCGTACAGCGAAAAGTGCACTTCTGCGTCAAGTGTCTAATGGAGGCCACTCGCATGGACACACTGGAAGCTGCGCGTCACCAGTTCGTTTACAAGATCCCCGTGAAGCCGAAACTCGGGAGCTTCTTTGCTGCCGAGTCAAGTTCATTCTCGGACGATACAATGGGATCGTTTTAAGGCAGACTCATTAATAATTACGCTGAAAGTCAATTAGGCGCTCGTTTAGTTTACAGTTAAAGCGGCAACAAGTTCGCTCAATTACCTGAAATAGAAAAGTACTACTAACGTTACGTGTAAGACATAGTATCTTCAGGCATGGATATGAGGCAATTTTCTTCTGCATTTCGTTCTCGAAACCGGTGCCATTTTTTAACCATCACCCATACTCATATTTGTGTCGTACAGGTGCTGATCATCACTACTACTAGTATTTGAACTATTTTTGCGAACAGTTGAGGCGATACGCAAGTCGTCCTGCTGATATTCCAGTGGATCTTTTTAGCATGCTGAGCAGTAAGTACATATTGACACAATCTTCAATCGATTGGAAGCGGGTCGATGCTTCAACTTTTGCCATACGAATGCTTCATCGATACGAGTATGATTTCGACAATTCCCACTACCGTATAGGATAGGCGCATCGACCTGAAGTCCATATCAGCGAAAACAAAAACTCGCAAGCGTCACCAATTATTCTGAAAGCTCAGCGGAAAGAAAAATACTATCATAGCCTGCTGCCATTGCAGTGACAAACGCAGCGATGTCAATTCGGATCTACAATACTGCGGTACGTGGAGGTCCAACCGGCGATTAAGTCGAGGTGATCGTAGCCTCTGACCCTGAACTTCCAACCGACAGCCCGTAGCTTCGTAACTGAGCGTTTTCCCTAAAGACTAACTGCTGACGAGCAGCTTCTAGCGCGTCCATCTTGGTTGCTTCGAGTAAACACTTGAGGCAGAAACTCACTTTCCGCTGAGAGAGCTCTAAATCCGGCGCAATGAAGCTCAATTTCTTGGCTACCTTGCAGGATCCGCACAGAGCCCCGAAGCACAACTTGCACGAGCTGCTCGACTTGCCGAACCTCGAGACCTTGATCGGTTTCGAGCACGTCACACAGTCGGATCTCGTCTCCGGCACCCCCTTCTCCCTGAACTCGGCGTGCTTCTGCTCCAGCAACCACGCGAGCTTCTTCATCTGGCCGCAATACGAGTATTTCAGCCCCGCCATCGTGGCCTGAACCATCCCCATCACCGCCACCACGCGAATCATGTCGCCTCCAGGGTCCATGATGCCCGTGCCGCGACATTCCGTCTTGTCGGGCCCCTCCTGGTGGAAGATACAAGAGAGCGACATGTTGCCGCGGATTCGGTTCGGAAGCTTGTATGTCTGCGGGAAGTTAACGGAGTGGAACAAGTGATAGCCCACGCGCTCTCCGCTCGTCGTGGACATGACGCCTGAACTCTCGAGGTACACGTAGTCGCGGTTGCGGACAAACCCGAGGGACGCTCCGGGGATATCGATCTCCATCCACTTGACCAGTACAGACCGAAAAGGCTCGTCCGGCGTTGGCTCGATGATGGTGGCGAGCACGGCAGCTGCGCTAAAGTCGTTCAAGTAGGACGCCTTGATCCGCATCGTCTCGAGAGTCGGGCTGATAAGTCCGAGCATATTCTCGTCCAGGGTGCCGGGTAGGGGACCGGTCATGAGTGTCTCGGGCATTTTGGAATCTGGGTTGGAATTCTTCCGCTCGAGGTACGTCGTCGTGGCACCGGAGCTCGTGAACTTCTTCCAGCGGTTGAGATCCACTTGCTTGTCGTTGCTGAGATACTCTTCATACTCCTCCACCTTGGCCTGAACGAGAGCATCGGCGATATCGATGAGCTGTGCGCGGTCTGCGTCTGTCAGCGTCAACTCCTCGAAGGGGTTGACGGTGAAGCGCTTATTGCTCATTCCGACGCAGATTCGAGAATGTCTGACTACGCGTCAAGAGCACACTGACCTGACAGTCGCAAATCTTGGGGCCTCGCATGTGCCTGGTTTGTAACCAGCCCAACAACACGACTTGACATTCGACAACCGGCACACCACACCGACTTTCCGACATGCGGCGCTACTGTACAATACGCAGTGCTTCCTAAAAATAAATGGTAACTTCCATGTATGCATTATTTCGTGATGCATAATTTATTTCCTGGTTTTGAGAGGCCCCCTAAATTAGGGCCTAATATCATAATTTATTTCGACTAGGTACCCATCAGAGTTATTTTACTCAGTCACACTTAGCCAATAGATATTTGAGAATGCCATAATGCATTTTCCTATCTATTAATCTTTATGTCATTATTTGTTTTGCAATATAGACTCACTAAATATAAATAGTATTTTAGGAAGCACTGTCAATAGGGCCCAAATCGTTCACTGTATTTTACGGTCTGTAAACGCTCCGCCACCATATTTACTACTGTAGTAGAATTATATTACTTAGCAAAGCCTGAAAACTAATAGCCCTGACACTTGCATGTTTGACAGGGCGAGATACTAGTAGAAAAATGCAACTATAAATACATGTACCATATTAAAATACTTTTAAGTGAATTTATTACAATTAAAATTGTAATAAATGCACGAAGCAACCCTCGTCGTACAGTACACGTTTGAGTTCAAGTTTTTGGTGGTTAGTGTCACGAACTTAGTGGTTGCCGGTATGCTGAGTGGAACGTTTCTAAAAGCCTTATCGTTAATTATATACGTAGCTGTTTTACTGATGTACTAAGCCACCTTACTTGCATACTGGTAAGCTAGTCTGATTGATGACTGGATCCTTATCATCATAAGGCTGTACACTGTCGATGGCGTTTCACCTGCATTTTGGTGTGGCCCATGCATTATAGGCAGCGGGCTGCTGAAATCCGTAGTATAGTAGAGAACTTTCGCAAATCGACTTTAGTTGAGTTTCTGATTCATTTTCAGTTTGGAGGAGTACCGTGATTGGAGTCTCTTAAATCTGATACTCAAACGCAATTCCGTTTTATTAATAGCAAAGTGGGTGGTTTTGCTCAACTCGGTTTTCAGCTTCACTATCTCAGGATGTATATTATCATCCAATCCAATCGCTGCTCCCTCTGGGGCCGTGAGCTACAACCGTGGCCAGGCCACGTTGCTTGCGGCAGCCAGCGGCTGTGCTGCCGCCGCTCGCCCCGCGGCGCACGGGCTGCTAGCAACACGTACTCATGCGTGAATGATACCTTTAAAACACACTGTAATGATCATCGCTAAATTCAACCGAGATGTCGAATCTGAAACGAGAAGCCATGCGCCAGTTTGTCCTTGACGGCAGTTGCTGCTGCTGTCACTCGGAGACGTACATATCTTGTGAAGTACGGACATACGACGATCATATAGAAGTGCGCTATCACTCGTCTATCATTATTGGTCTCATCTCGGCCGGCACGAGCGTAACCTCTCGCCGCCACTAGCGAGTCACCAGCGTCGCTCAGAAACGCGCAGGAGCACATGTGAATCTGAATCTAAAACTGAAGTCCTTTTGCGAAAGTTCCCGATTGCATATCATTTTAGTTTATCACGTACAAAAACAGACTTCGAGCTAAAGGCTGAAACTCAACTAAAATCGATTTGCGAAAGTTCTCTATTAAGTACAGACAACACTGAATGCCATAAGTACACCATAGCAAAATGCAATGTAATCCCCCGTCCGTTTCCACTGTAAAAACACTTTTGACCGACATAAAACACAACAATGTTCATAAAATGCACAGCAATCCATATAAAGTACACGAAAGCATATGATACAGTGCGGCCCCCCGTTTTCGCGGCCGCTGACCTCTTATAAACTACCATATTTGATATGTCCATCCTATATTCACAGGGCAGCTCATCTCCTTCCATACCATGCAATATCGGACCTGATGACCATATTGGACTTGTGTACAAAACACAACATTACTCCTGAAGATTGGCTACAGAGCCAATATTTTTGACTGTGATTGACTTTTGAGTTTGAGTTTAGGGGAATCGAAAGTTGATGTGAGGGTAAAAAGCCTGTTTGAGCCTTGATTTATAGGCGTTCAAAGCAACAAGGAAATGGCCTGAAACGGCCTGTAGACTGAGAAAAACGCAAAAAAACAAAACTAGAGCCATGTGCTCTCGAGCGGGTAAATTCAACAGTGAGGCGAAAATGTTGTCGTTGTCCGAATAATTTGTCCGGATATCTAATATGATGCTGACAGCCAGTCATCCCTACGCTCTCCTATTGGTTGTCTATCTACCAATAAGAGAGTGCCACCTCTTGCTCTCAGTTGTTCGGATGCCGCTTTCGACGGCTCAGTGCTCACTCCCTCTTTTTTCAACGCTACCGCGCGGACCTCTGGCCCCACCACCAAGCCACGCACAACCCGGAAGCGCCTCCGACCCCCCCCCCCCCCCAACGGTGTAGCTCAACTGGAAGAGCGCAGGGCTTCGACCCTGGGGATGCCTGTTCAAGTCAGGTCATCGTTTTCGTGTACTACTGGGTTGGAGGCGTTGAAGGCACGCTGGAGCGAGGTCAATCATGCGAACATGGAGTCGGGAGTGAAAGGTTCAAGCGAAAGCAGATTCTGCTTGAAGTGACGAAAGTGCTGTACCGGTCGGCGCGTATGGGGTTTGCGAATGATGTGTATGTATTTGAGCCTACTTACTGCGTCTACTTACCAACAACGTTCAGCACGTCTTGTGTGTAGCCAGGTGCCGGGTCTTGGATCGCCGCTGTCTGGAGCAACTGCTGGTGGCGCTGAACCATGGCGTTGAGCGTTCCGGCGCTGTGCAGCCGCTGGAGATGCTTGAGCACAGCGCTCGTGCCGCGGAGTTGATGCCGTGCTCTGTCTTGAGGTACGTGAGAACAGCGTTCTCTGCACGCTTCCCGAGCTCCAGCACGCGATCGCGGTAGTCGTCTGCCGCGGTGTCCAACGTGAAGCCGTCCGCTATGAAAAGCTTCATGAACGCGACAATTTGCTTGGACCTCGAGCGCAGCTGCTTCGGCGCCGCAGTCTGCCAGCGGGGCTCCTGGGCGTACCAAGCGAACCAAGTCGCGTGCAGGTGCGTTGCCGATCCTCTGCGTTGCTTCTTCTTTGGCTCCTCACTAACCTCGTCAGTGCCTTCGTCTGCCGTGGTTCTCTTACGTGCAGGAGGTGCGGGATCCCCGTTTAGCTTTGCCTCAAGCCTATCCACGCGAGCGTCTTGGATCTTCTGGTTCTCGATAAGGTGTTTAATGACAGCAGCTTGATGCTCGATCACTTTCTGCTCGTAGCTTGGCTTGCTTGGCTTGGACTCGTGTTGGCGGGTTGGTGTATCTGTGCGTGTGCTGTCTTCACAGGGAACCGGAGCCTCAGCGAGATGCGTGGACCATGCGAGCAGATCAGCCTGCGAGCAGCGAGCGTGAGCGACGCAGATCTCGATGCGCTTGACAGCGGGGCTCTCAGGGTTCAAGTCTTTCAGCAGCGGGTAGTGTCGAAAGGCACACGCGGTCAGGACGTCGAGGACCTTCTTGCTGATGTTGAAGCTCTCCGTTTCGAGCTGGAAGCAGGCGGCGAACAGGACGCGCTGGACACCTTCGGTCGACTCAAGTGTCTGGCTGTCGAAGGTGGACAGGTCTTGAAGCGGGACATCGGTCTTGGGTTTGTATCCGCTGAGTACCTTGGCGATCATGTGGTCTTCCTTGCTGGTGTTGAATATGTAATTAAACCCCTTGTTCGTTGTGGTCAGATTCCAAGCGCCACGGTCGAAGAGCCAGCGCGCCGTCATCTTCGCACAGCCGTTGGCGCGTTGCGCGCCACCGCGTCGGAAGGAGTGCGACGTAAGAGCAGCGGTAACTCCAGCCGCGGGTGCGATGCGGTCCAGGATGGGTTTACGTGCACGTAAATCGTCGGCGTCTTGTCCCCTCGAGGTGCTGCAGCAGGAGCGGTTAGACCAGCCGTGTCCGGACGTGCATTCAAGAGCTCCACAAGCGGCACATCAGGCGACAGCGTGACGGCCGCCTGCTGAGCTTGCTCGGGGAGGTTGTCGATGAGAGCTGAGCACGGCGCGGCTTGGACGACCAGTGCGAGAGCGACGGCGAGCAGGGGGCATGTGGCGAAGTCGGCGTCTGGGAAGAGCGACAGCCCTTGCTCTTCCGACGTCTTCACGCGGATCAAGCGCAGGAAGAAGCCACCAGCGGCGTCAATGGAGAGAGTCCGTTTCTGGATCAACTCCAGGTCCGACGCTCGCCCAAACAAGTACCACAAGAGACAGATAAGAGCAGCATCTTGGTAGTCATTTGCAGAACATGCATAAGTATACAAATACACTAACATTCGTTTCAAGTCTGCTTTTGTACATGGTGCGGCTTTCGATACAAAACCACCCCCATCTCGCTTTAGACAAAAGTTGTCTAGCGTTTTCCCCATTTTTAGCAGACGCGATTCTAGCGACGCTCTGTGCTGAGGAAACTGGTCAAGAAGCCAGATTTTGGCCTGGCGATAGTACTGCATTGAAGTGTTTCGAGCAAGCACTTTGCCCTTCTTGCCCTCGCTAAATGCAAGATACATACCAAACTTATCCATGACGCAAACAAAACTTTTTCCGCTCTCATCTGCCTCAATACATTTTCTTACATACTCCTCATCTACTTCCTCACCCTTAAGAAACTTAGAGAACGCTGCAACGGCAGTCGCCTTCGCACGTAATGTGTTTCCAGGCTGCAGCTCCTCCAAGTCCATGGTGGTGGTCCGATAAAGAGAAATATGAAAGTGATATGCCTAACACTTAGTGTTTGAATAGGCATACATATATTTTACGAATTTATCGGACTTGATACGTCCGATCGAATGGTTTAGATGACTCACCTACCCCTACATCATAGGATTGGTCAAATATGAAAATAATAGTGGCTGTCATTGGCTAGAAAACTGAAGCTTCCTATGATTGGCCAGAATCTGCAATACAAACTGTGAGGATGGTCCGATAAAATGTCATATTCATCCATACAGTATTCCCTTGCTCACGAACAGGACACATCACAAAGATGCTGCAACAAGTCCAATAAGTCTATAGGAGTTTGTATGGTCCGCCTTCCGCGAAAACGGGGGGCCGCACTGTATACAAAGACCAAGTCTAGTGGTCAAATATGATTGGCTGACACGACACTGTTGTACACTGCAAGACTTTTTCCTCCGGATTTTGGTGTCGCCCGGATTTATCCGTCGTTGTCTGTATACATGTAGTAAGTACACCATTTCCCAGGCAAACTGGTTGGTTTCCCAACCAAAGTGGTTCAAATCATTATTCGGGAAAAACCTCATATCGCTTTTCCCAGGTATTTTCAAACAAAGTGGTTCTGTCGTAAATCGTTCTCAAGCAAAGTGGTTTCACAATCATCGAGGATTTAGAGCCATTTTGAAGAGGTCAAAACATAGCTAAGAGCAGCTTTGTGAATGCATTTGAGGGGTCTATCGTAATCTACGTGACGTGGGCATTCTAACTAAGTTTTTTTGCGTCGAAAAATAGCAGCTTTTGATGCTTACAGACCAAGCTCAAGACGTGGAGTGGTCCGTTTTAGCACCATATGGTTGGGAAAACCATTTTGCTTGGGAAACAAACAGCTGCAAACCACTTTGGTTGAAAATGCCCCTTTTCGTCGCAGTATTATGTTGCGCGAGATCTTCCTGCACCACTTTGGTTGGGAAGACAACCATTTTGGCTGAGAAATGGTGTACATCGACATATGTATGTATACCCGCCTTGCCCGATCCTTCGGTAAATGAACTTACAGTCCGTACGTGCTTTTTTTTCGGGGCCATGTGGAGCCACAAAACCTGTTTTTCATTGCGTGCAATTTACACTCTGCATCTATACAAGGATGGTCTCTTTGACAATCAAATTGATGGCAACTTTTGCTGTCCTTCAATTTTGTAGAACTTCCCAAAAGATTCGAGCCTGAATTCATCTGATTACAGTAGTGCAAATAGCTTTTGTGCCACGTCAGTTAGCTGTCAAAGCAGCAAAAAATATTTTTTCCTATATAAAATTTCGGTCGACGACTTTGGGTCTACATATATTAATATTTGTGTAAGCTAACGCCCACAATTGTTTTCTGCCCGATGGTTGTGAACGCGCTGTTCGGGTCGTACCACCTGCGCAACGCCAAGCAGTGGCGCTGTTAAAGTAATCCAGTATCGTAAGTTCCGGATTGAAGACTTCAACTTGTACTCATTACATGGCAGCGGTGGCTCAACCGGCGGCCGTTGTCGCTACCATTGCCAAGCCGACAGTGGCTGAACCATTTTGGTCCGTTGTGGTAATGTGGAGGAGATCAGCATCCCGGAGACTGCATCGGAATTGTACGCAACCGCGACTACTTGTACCTTAAAGTTTGTGTCGAAAGGAAAAATGGCAGGCAGGTCGGTCAACTTGAGTGACCTGCCCAGCCGGGTCCGCGGTAACATGTCGTTCTGTGGCGTATGTTCCCAAGAGGAGCCCGGTAAGACTGATTGCCGCGGAACGGGTGTCATGGATGACCCAGGAGGTGATGATGATTCAAGCGACAATGGCCGGCGTCAAATATTCCTACTCCGGTCAGATGAAGAAGCTCGCGTGGTTGCTGGAGCAGAAGCATGCCGAGCTCAGGGAGAAGGACACACCTGTGACCAGCCTGCGTGCGTGACTTGCTCTAAGCCCACCAAGGTATCGAGATTCGGCAAGTCGGCCACCACATGCAAGTTGTGCTTTACCGGTATGCCTTTAGTTGGGTCGTGCAAGATTTTCAAGAAGTTGAGCTTCATCACAACGGAGCTTTTCCAGCGCAAAGTGAGTATCTGCGCCAAGTGCTTGCTGAAGCGACTAACATGGATACGTTATTGGATCGGAAAACATTCAGCTACGAAACATAGAGGAGTTAAAAATCTGCAAATGTACAGGCACGGCGGCCGCAGCATTCGGTTCCACAATCGACTTCCTCAACGTCAACGACGCCGGGGTCCGGGGCGCCGATAAATACGACTGCGACGCGACGTACATCGCCTCCGCCACCTGTAACCCTCTCAAACAGCTCACGACGATGTCGGTGCCCCCAAGCACCTGGAAGCTACCGAATCCTCGATACTATGGTGTGGTGCACACGCATTTTTCTGAGAAAATCATCCGCCGTCGCAGTAACAGTACAGGAGTGCACTTGACACGCCGTAGTCCTGCTCTATGGGCAAGAAGGTCAAGGCCAAGGCTTCCTCGTCCTCCATGGGTGGGGCGCTCAAGCCGCTGCGCATCTCGCCGCCCGCCGTGAGCTTCGACAAGCGCTCGTGCAACGCCGAGTGCAGCTACGAGTACGACAACCTGCTGGCGCGCAGTCGGATGGGCGGCGGGCCCGTGCGCCCCTTCCCCGACGTGGAGCGCGGCCAGCCGGCAGCTGTAGACAGCAGTGTGAGCGACTGGCAGCCGCTGCAGGCGCTGGACGGCCTGCTGTGTCTGGCCACGCACCACGTGCTGGAGCTCGTGCAGCTCCGACGCGCCAACTTCGGGCTGCGCTGGCGGGACACGCGCGTGGAGCGGGACGCGGACGTGCCGCCGCCGCGGTGCATGCTGGGGCCGCACTGGCACCTGATGCTGGCCACGTGGTGCGTCTTCTGCTTCCTGGCGTCCACGATCAACGTGCTGACGTTCAAGAAGGCGGCGGTGGTGGAGCTGGGCGCTGGGATCTTCCTCTCGGGCATGTGCCTCACGTGCTACGCGTTGGTCGGGTGCTCCAACCCAGGGATCGTGAGGAGGTGAGGAGGAAGAGAGACGCGGGTGATTGGGTCGATGGCAGAGGCTGACTGGGTGGTTATGGTGCTGCTGCTGCTGTTGTTGTTGCAGGATTGAGCTGCCACCGGACGACACGTACACGTTCTGCGACCACTGCGACTCGTATCGACCGGAAGGGTGCGTCGCTAGTGGGCTTTGTGTGATATATTGGCTCTTCTTCTAATGTTATTGCGTGTCTGGTATGTTGTTTTGTTGCAGCGCGCTGCACTGCATGGACTGCCGGGTGTGTATTGAGGAGTACGACCATCATTGTCCGTGGACGGGCAAGTGTGTGGGCAAGGGTAACATCCGCTACTTCTACGCGTGGCTGCTCTTCCTGGTGCTGGCGTTTGTCTACGAGGTGATCGAGTTCACGACGTACTTGCTGCCACCTGAGGGCCAGGACTTGCCGGACTCGTCGGACGACTCGCTCGAGATCGTCTTCCCCGTCACGATGCCCGCCCCACGTTTGTGAGGAGGATACAGCTTGCACCGGGTGGCAGTCACTGCCAGTCAGCCGCGCTGCGACAGCAGTTGCGCCGCACCAAGAGGAGCGCGCGCGAAGGATCAATCAAGCTGCTTGCGTGCTTGGACAATCGAAGAGAGGCGAAGCAATGCGATGCGGGCAGGATTTGCGGACAAAGGGCATGGACCACCAGAATCAGCCCATGGACTGGACTGTCCCGCCCCGCGCGCGAGATATAAACTGACTGAACACTGTAACGCGGTTTGCCCCGATCGACAGCTCGGCACCTGCACGACCAATGTTCAAGGCGAGAATGTGAGCAAGCTCAAGAATTTAGGCTGCCGTCGGGAAGCAGCAAGCGCACGAGTGCTAGGGCTGGCAGATATTTTATTTTGTTATTGCGCATTCCAGCATGCGTGTAGCGAGCGACAGTGTGGAGGCAGTCACTACATATTAATATAGACTGTTGTTGATGATCAAGTTGTAAATAACAACTTGTAATGAAACATACCGGTATTTACATTCTTAAGCTCGCTGTTTTAGATTAAATTTAACTCTCGCTTGGCGTGACGGACGTCGTAAAGCTCGACCCTGAGGCAGGCATGGCAGCGGCAGCATTCGGCTCCACCATCGACTTCCTCAACGTCAACGACGCCGGCGTCCGGGGCGCCGATAAATACGACTGCGACAACATGGACGCCCGCCTACTACCGCTAACAGACGCTGACGTGCTCGCAGCCGCACTCCCCGACGACGACGACGACGACGACGGTGGCGTGAGCAGATAGCGCCACTTGCTCGCGATGCGCAGCTGCCAGACCAAGAAGCCCACGAGCGACAGCGTCGAGATGCTGAGGGACGTGCCCGTGGACATGTAGAACTGGATCCAGGAGACGGCCCCCAGGTACAAGAAGAAGAGCGCGACGCCCACGAGCAGGAACTTGTAGGCCGTCATCTGCTCCTTCTCGCAGCGCCGCAGCCACCACTTGCTGAAGGGTGACTCCCACTCGAGCTGCCCCACGTCCAGCAGCCGCACGCTGTCCTCCAGCGAGTGCGCCGCGTAGCGCGTGACCGCCAGCTGCAGGTTGGTGCACATGACGGCACAGATGAGCATCGCCACGCATACGGACGTTCCCGGCACCGTGTAGAGGAACAGCGCGTAGCTGTGCACGTCCTCGGGGACGCCCACATTGCACATGGCGCTCACCACGAAGCCGCACAGCAGCGTGCACTGCTCCGAGACGGTAGAGAGCTGCTCGGCGCGCGCCTCGCACACCACGTGCTCGCTCTGCAGCTTCTCGCGCCGCAAGAAGCGCTCCATGTCGGCCACGCGCCACTGGTGCGCGCGCACGATGTCGTCGTTCAGCCACTGGACCTCCTGCTCGCGGAACGCCATATCCTCGTCGCGCCACTGTTTGGCGTTTCGCAGGTCGTACGACCCGAACAGCGCGTTCACCACGCTGCTCGCCATCGTACTTGGTAAAATGGGCGAATGGGCAGAAAACAATTATGGGCGTAGTAATTGGGTCAGTTCTGGTAGTATACCCAAATATATGTAGCCCAAATCCGTCGACCTCATAAAAAGGATTTTTAGCTCTTCTAATATCTGGATGTTATTACTCCGGAGTATTATAAACTAGGGCTACGCGGAGGCTGGGATAGGATTGGTTAACACACCTTTGCCCACCATTGATAAACTCAATCCGCACGCTCCGCGCGCATCTCCTGCGCCTGCTTCGCAGCCGCAGAATCTGCCCCACAATGTATCGCCACTATGGTCACGACTTACAAACGATTTTCGAGCAAAATCAATAAAACGAATCTTGACTCGACGAATTTGCAACCAGCCTCCATCATTCTTGAAAATTCTAAACACTCGGTCAATCGACATCACTTACTGTAAATTGACCTAAGATATTTTATTTTACTGGTTCATCACCGGTGTCGATTGGGCGGGGGGACAGCGCCCGAATTAATCCTGTGTGGGCTGGGCTATCAGCACTTCGTCGCTTCCTATCCCAGTATAAATTAGGGCTACGCATAGGCTGGGATAGCAATTTTATAAGGGTAGCCAGAACTTTCACCACATCAGTAGTATTACGACGACTACCAAAGCGTGCGAGCGCAACCTCAAAGCTTAACGATTCGTCGCCTCTCTTGTCTAGCAAGTGAGAGGAAGAACTATCAGCTTATGGGCGTTACCTTTATGATAAACCTGGAGCATCAAATATCTTATATCATAGTAAACGTTACGTTTTGTTTTCTTTGCATTGTTTGTACACCGAATGTGTGACCGCAGGAGACACTTAATGTATGTAGTATAGCCCTCAATCATACCAAACTTTGACGTTGAGCAGACTATTTCTTTTAGAAATCCTTAAATTTCAAAGCTTACGACTACGTCAATGCGGCGATATTGCAGCTGGGAGGGTGTATACGGCGCGCATCTTCGCTAGAAATCGTGGCCTACAGAACTGTCAGGCTTGTAGCTACTTCATTTTGTACTTCGTAGCTAAAACGCGTGTTGTCCTCATACCGCTCCAAACTTACCAGACAGATCGCATTACCTGGCAGATGCTACGGCTGCGAAGCAGGCGCAGGAGACGCCAATGGGTAATGATAAAAAAAGCCTGCTGTAATGATAAAAAGCCTGTTATAAACTAAAAACAAAACAACAACATATACGGTTAAAACCCTCCTATCCTATCCATCACGGGGTCCTAGTGCCGTGGTGGTGGGTGGTGCTCAGGCAATCGTTGTAGAGGCGGGTGGCTAGGTACGTAGGCAGGCTGCTTGGTTTAGTGGTGCAAAATTGCACAATAGCTGAAGTCCCATGACGCCTGTCAGCGAGACCGAGGTAGACACGGCCCACTACAACAGTCAGCCAAAACCACGTCTCGAATTCAGCGTCGTAGTGAACCTGATAGTGGCGAATTATGGCGAAAAACGCGCGACCATGTTAGTTTAGGGAACTTGTGGCTGTACTGAGCAATTGTTGCAGCTCGCGAGATAAAGGAAAAGCAGGGAGATAAGGTGTCGGTTGCTTTAGAATGCGAAATGGCTGAAGCCAAGCCCTGACTAAACACGATCTCTGGAAGACAGATAACTAATGACTCGAGATCGAGCTCAGTTACCGGCTCCAGCTACCGGGCCACCAGTAGAAAGTCAGCCAGCGACAAAGGACCATGATACCGGCCTCAGTTTACTGGCTTCAGTTACCAAGGCGCGAATTAACCCGATTTGAGCTGCCTAGCAGCATGACCTATCGGCCACTGCTATCCCAGTATAATTTCCAATAAATAAAGAGCAACCTAAATACCATAACAACTGTATTTTGTTTGGGTAATGCGGGTGTTGCACTTGTGAGCAAAGTGATAAGCTTATGTCTACATGTTGCACAACCTGTCGAGATAAAAAGATTCTCCATGAAATAGAGGGCCTTCCTTCCTCGCGTCGAGGGTTCTAGATTTTAGAATCCAGAGCTGCAAAAATCACCTTCGTCGTTGGGAGCACTAAACCCGTACAGTACATCATCTCCTATGCAGCTGTTGTGTTATGTGCTGAAGTATTAAAACGATAGCAAGGTTTACGCCTGCAATGTTGTCTAGGTCAGAAACTAAATACAATACCTGGGAATTTCGACCGTATTTATTTTACGCGTTTGATTAGCAGAACGTGGCAACAGGAAAACCTTAGAGTTTTCGAATACCGTTTTTCACGAAAACCGGTGCTTGTAATTGCCTCTAGTAAAGTAACATGCCCCAGTTTCTTCCTACCCAACCGTGCAAAGTGAGAAATTGATCGATTGCTCTCCTCTTCGTACCATCCGGATCCATTTTCATGACCATGTCGATTACGCTGGGTCCACTGAAATGGACCTAAACTGCATCGCCATCTGCAGGGTAACGCCTCGGTGTTCGCCAAATACATGTACTGTACGAGTGTGCACTGCTAGGACAAACCCGCCGTGCTGAATACTTAGTACAGGTTTTAAGTGCGCAGATGGCGGTGCAGAACGGACTGTACATTTATCGTCCACATTGTATGAGGCGGGAGGTGGTCTGTATGTACATGTACTTGCCGATTATTATTAATACAGTAGTCTGCTTTGGGTGCGTCGCTAACGCACCCAAAGCAAAGACATCTTGGTGCACGTATATTAGCTCCACAATAATTATCCTGGTAGTGCTACGTATGTAGTACGAGAAGCCCAATAGGGATTAATTCGAGGCTTTAAATATGTGGTCCACAGAAAAAGTAGGTACTGGATCAATACAAATTCCAAGTGTAAGGGTCTTATAAATCTAATATTTTGTATCCAAAACCAAAATCGACTTAATTACACAGGTTTTAATACGAAATATAGCAGGTGGAAGCTTAAATGATTGCTTACGTTAACGTTTTGGATGTTATCTGGTTTATTGTGTTAGGATGTACAGGATACATTACTTGAGAAAAGTATCGGCGAGGAAAGTGATCGTTTACAGTATGGATGGGACCAACTACTTTAACGTCTATAGAAGCTGTTTTGAATTGAAAATGTCTTGATTAGTTAAAACATCTAATCAATTGAGCATAGCTCTGGGATCGCGGTGCCCCGCCTATTTAATCTTCAACGCCGGCCTAGTAGAGTCTCTCAGCCCAGTAGTTTGCATAGCCTTCAGCGCTTGAGCTGAATGGAGCAGACCTCCTTCGGTGACGCCGTCATCGTCGTCCCCCGTGATCTTCATGCCGCTCACTGCGGTTGCCCAACCAGACGTCCACAGCAGTATCAGATGCTGCTGTAGTCCCAGTGGACAGCTTGAGGGGCTACACGCACAAAAATGTTTGGCATATTATACAGTAGAGTTGATGAGTTCTTCGTAGCAGCGCGCTCGGTGCCACGGCAGCTAGTATGAGCCCGCGGAGGGTGGGGGCCACCGCAGCGACCGAGCAAGCCGGGTTGATAGATAGGTTGCGTGGTAAAATTGATAGATCGGTAGATTGGTAGATACATGTAGTGTTCTTGACAGCAGCGCGCTCGGTGCTACAGCAGCGAGTATGAGCCCGCGGAGGGTGGGGGCCACTGCAGCAGTCGAGCACGAACTGAAAAGTGAGAAGAATCGTAGCATGGCTCGAGACGCGGCGCCAAGTCAAGTTGTTTCAGAACTCTTCTCAACCTTTTTCTGGGAATAATCCATTTTAATACTTTCACGGTGACAGTTAATATGAGCATACTTTTTTAATTTGAATTTGATTTTGATTTTTTGCGGTTTAGGTGGATATCTACCCCAGAGACGCGCACTGCTGCACCTCCGGTCATCTCGCTAGATCTCTAGGATACGAGCCTGTGGTAGGCACCGGAATTTTTAGTTATCATATACTTTGCATCCCTCTTGTTGCAGACTGTTAGTTTTGTTGTTCAAAACGCAATGCGCAGGCGACTGGTGCGCCGCAAATGCGGCGTGCCTAAGTCGCGCGCGCGGGTCGCGTTTGTCGTTTGTATTTGTGCTACCTCTTCAACTAATTGGCTCGGCAGTACAATTGAGTTTGCAATAAGCGCTACCAGCCCAACCCTCTAGTCATACCACACTCTTGAATGTCTACAACTTGGGAGATTCATCTGCTGTAAGCTACACTATTCCATGCCGAGGGCAGGTGTGTTGTTGTGTTGATTTGGGATACCATACCGAATAACCTTAGTTATGAAATACTCCTTGTTATGGCATACACCCCAATATGACCAATCACAACGCTTGATTGGGAAGTCTTTTTATAACCTTCCCGACGAGTTACTTGGTTTTATTATACGGCTCCAGAAAGGACACTAAAAACAGCATTTCTACACTGCAGATCAGGTGTATTGCATAACTAAGGTTATACGGTACATGCATGTACTGTATACCGTGCCAGACTCGCACGCCTTGAGTTAACCCTTTCACTACCAGCCCAGCCCGATGATCTATTGTACTCGTCATTAGTCATTGGACCAGAATGTAGGCTGTCGTTTGAACGTTATAATCACAAAAACCCTATGGCGATGTTTAGATATAAGGGGTTGTTTCGCCCGAGGATTCCGAAAATCGAGTCGAAATCGACCAATTCGCAGCCGTTTTAGCGCTACAAGCGCTACAAAAAACCATTGCTTTTGGCTCCTATGATGCGGATAAAGGGTTGGCACTTTTCTGCAGAAATACGTGAATTTCATTGGATTATCAGCGAAAACACCTGTTTGAACACGAAAAAGTACAATGAATCGTCCTCTCGCAATAGAAAACGATACTTCTGACCGGGCGACAACTCTTCCCGTTCATCGCCCGACTCCGACATTCTAGCAGGTAGCGAATTGTTGACTAAATGGTCGAGATCAACACGAAGCTATTCCGGGTCTCCCCGCTCTGATCGGGCAAGAACTTGGGGAGCTATGCCGCTATATCTGGCATGCTAAAAAATTTTGGTCCAATCATTAATGACGAGTACAATGATAGGTCTGCTGCGGTCCTATTAGAGCAGGTACATATACTGTTGATTGGACAAAAATACGTCGGAGGGTTTTGGGAATGCAGCTCACCAAGATTAGTAGGACCGCTGCGGACCTCTAATTCGCGCAGTACCGTGAACGCAACATTAGTTTGGGAGCAAACATACCTGAAATTTCAAGTCTTTTTGGTAACATGAAATAGATGCGCGGGCGTCATACACGCCAGATTCACATACTCAAAGTACCCCATGCCATCCGAGCGGCTCCACGCTGGGCAGTTCTACCCCTGCGAGGTTATCACCCACGACGAGGGTTTATTGAGAAGCGTGTATTCAAATTCCTTAGCCTTTTTCCTCGCCGGAAGCTGCAGCAGCAAAGGACAGCGCATCACATTCGCATGGTAATCTACGTGTAAGAGCAAGAAATACGTTGTACAACGGCTCTAGTAGTAAAGGCCACACACTATCTTACTAAAATGGTAGTGGGTCAAGGTGTAGAGCTGCTGATACATCTATCATTGGAAAGGGTAGGCTCGATGCCGATGTCCTGCCAGTAGCTAGCGACTGCCAAGCCATACAACGCTAGTAACCAGCCTCCTACCTACAATGCAATATCATCAATACGTACCTGAACACGTAAATATCCACATTTTCTTTATCTCATCCGGTCCTGCACGACACGGCGCGGTGGAATACCGACCGAGCTGTCGTGGTGAACTAGACATTGCTATAAGCTCGCCGGACTAATGGTGGTCACTGCTTGATAGACCGCTTGCTGCATCCTTAGGCAGCTTTACCTACATATGCATGTAATGTAGCACACGCCCATGACAAGGATCAAAGCACATACGCACAACATTTAGGTGAGCTATCTACTGCTCGAGTAGACACAGTATCAATGGAGGCGTAGTACATAGCTAGATTATACAACATCCCAACCTTCGCCTCCACACACAGCGGGGTATATTCGTGTCAACTAACAAGTGCGGACATTCTTATTATAGTGGTAAAAATGAGCTGGAAGAGGGCCCTCGCCATGCGTAGAGGCGTGCAACCGTTTGATATCATTCAATTCATATTGCAGATGATGATCAAGCCGTAGGGGCCCCATTTGCACGACGAGTTGTAGCAGTAAGAGCATGCACTAGCGCCGGCGATCATCTAGAAATTTTACGTCTGATGTAGTACCGTAAGTTACTCCGCGGGCAAAAATAAGGTCCACGTGAAGCAAAATGTTTCGCGATTGGCTAATGTATTAAGTCGACCCCAAGATGATTGGCTGTCATATGGGTCCGGAGCGGACCTACTAAAAATCTCTGGTAGTGAAAGGGCCTCTAGTAAAGTAACATGCCCCAGTTTCTTCCTACCCAACCAAAGTGCGTCCTGCAACGTTAATGTTGGGAGGGGGTGAAAGATAGCCCGCTCGGCAAGCCGAAACAACGCCTGTGGTTTAAGGTCCGTGAGCGTAGCTCGCGGACTTAAACCCAGGACCAAGCATGGTCACATCTCGCTCGGCCCGATAGGGTTAAGCCTTGCAGGAAAGGGTTATTGGGTTGAGGCAGGGCAACAGATTTCCTGCCGACACCTCCATGTTTGGGATTTGTACGCCATGACACCCGTCCTAGGCGTTCTGATTTATTTACAGTATCATCTCAACTAAGTACGGTTTTAGTGGTTAACGTTGCAATAAGGTCGTTAACGTTGAGCTAAGGCCCTGTTGTGTTGTCGTATTTAACGTTGCAGGAACGCCATCCTACCCAACCGTGCAAAGTGAGAAATTGATCGATTGCTCTCCTCTTCGTACCATCCGGATCCATTTTCATGACCATGTCGATTACGCTGGGTCCACTGAAATGGACCTAAACTGCATCGCCATCTGCAGGGTAACGCCTCGGTGTTCGCCAAATACATGTACCGTATTTTAGATCTCATACTACAGAGAGATCTCATAATTCAGAGCGGAGAGATAGTGCATTTGCAACAGAATATGGCCGTTTTTGGCAAGAAAGGTCCTAAAATACGCACAGAAAGGGTGAATTGGCGCAAAGACAAAATACAACAATACAACTTCAAGAATATGGTGTATGAAGTATGAGATCTAAAATACGGTACTGTACGAGTGTGCACTGCTAGGACAAACCCGCCGTGCTGAATACTTAGTACAGGTTTTAAGTGCGCAGATGGCGGTGCAGAACGGACTGTACATTTATCGTCCACATTGTATGAGGCGGGAGGTGGTCTGTATGTACATGTACTTGCCGATTATTATTAATACAGTAGTCTGCTTTGGGTGCGTCGCTAACGCACCCAAAGCAAAGACATCTTGGTGCACGTATATTAGCTCCACAATAATTATCATACCACACTCTTGAATGTCTACAACTTGGGAGATTCATCTGTAAGCTACACTATTCCATGCCGAGGGCAGGTGTGTTGTTGTGTTGATTTGGGATACCATACCGAATAACCTTAGTTATGAAATACTCCTTGTTATGGCATACACCCCAATATGACCAATCACAACGCTTGATTGGGAAGTCTTTTTATAACCTTCCCGACGAGTTACTTGGTTTTATTATACGGCTCCAGAAAGGACACTAAAAACAGCATTTCTACACTGCAGATCAGGTGTATTGCATAACTAAGGTTATACGGTACATGCATGTACTGTATACCGTGCCAGACTCGCATGCCTTGAGTTAAACTGTACGAAAAAGTGAGGATTTGATTATGGCCGTTTGGGCGGAATCAGAGCCTGTGTGTGCACCCAATCGCAAATTGTAAAGTCGGAGACTTCCTCCGACTGTCTCTGACTGTCCGACACCGATACATGTATACGAACGCCAAGCTCAAGTCGTCTTGTTGGACTTGTTCCAGCATGTCAGCTGGTAAAGCTCCGAGCGCTGCGCAGTGCTGTGCTGACTCGTACGGTCACTTTTGCATTTTGTGTCGTGGCGGCCCTCACCTTGTCGGAATGAGTAACAAACGGTTCACCGTCAACCCGTTTGAAGAGTTGACGCTGACAGCTGAAGACCGCGCCAAGCTGCTCGAGCTCGCTGACGCCATCGCTCTCGCCAAGGTCGAGGAGTATGAAGAATATCTCAACAACAACAAGCAAGTGGACCTCAGTCGCTGGAAGAAGTTCACGAATTCAGGAGCTACGACGTCGTACCTCGAGCGGAAGAAGGTGAACCCGACATCCAAGATGCCAGAGACGCTCATGGTCGGCCCGCTACCCGGCACTCTGGACGAGAACATGTTCGGACTCATCAGCCCAACTCTCGAGACGATGCGGATAAAGTCGTCTTACTTGAACGACTTCAGTGCAGCAGCCGTCCTCGCTACTATTGTCGAGCCCACGGAGAGCGACCCCTTTCGGTCCGTAGTGGTTAAATGGATGGAGATCGATATCCCCGGAGCCTCCATCGGAATCGTACGCAACCGCGACTACGTGTACCTCGAGAGCACAGGTATCGTGTACACAGCAAGCGGTGGGCGCGTAGGTTACCACGTCCTTCACTCGGTCAACTTTCCCCAGACACACAAACTACCGAGCAGAATTCGCGGTAATATGTCGCTTTGCTGCATTTTTCACCAAGAGGGACCCGACAAGACGGACTGTCGAGGCACGGGCATCATGGAGCCGGGGGGTGATATTATTCGGGTTGTGGCGGTGATGGGGATGGTTCATGCGACGATGGCGGGACTGAAATACTCGTATTGCGGTCAGATGAAGAAGCTGGCCTGGTTGCTAGAGCAGAAACACGCAAAGTTTAGGGAGAACGGGGCCCCGGAGACTGGGCCCGAGTGCGTGACGTGCTCGAAGATGACCAAGGCGTCGAGGTTCGGCAAGTCTCGCAGCACGTGCAAGTTGTGCTTTGGGTCGTTGTGTGGGTCGTGCAAAGTGTCCAAGAAGCTGACCTTTATTGCGCCGGACTTGGAGCTCTCTCAGAGGAAAGTGAGTTTCTGCGTCAAGTGCTTGATTGACGCAACCAAGTTGGACACGCTGGAAGCTGCACGTCAGGAATTAGTCGACAAGGAGAGCATCCAGTCTCGAGCGTACGGGTTTTCCATGATGAGCTCCAGCTCAGAGTCGATGGTTTCGACGAGATCGTGCCGCTAGTCGCCGTAGTATCGCCTTACACCCACGAACGTAGTTTTTATCGGTGCTTCGAACGAAGGAGTGGGTCAGTTCGTCCTTTACGATTGCAATATTTTCGTCGGTAGACTTACAGTACTGTACAAAAAGATGTACCGGGGCATATTTTGATTTACAGTTAGCGCGTAAGAATGTATAGTTGGGTACTGGAAAGACGTCCTTTGCAATGGCGCGAAAGTTCAAATTATCTGTCTAAAACCAAACGCTGTTCATCGACTGCAGCGCCTCGCCACCCGCCAGACTAGTAGGCGATTGACCCGATCGTAATCTCCGAGTCTGAGCTCCACGTGGAAAACGCGTAGCTTCCTAGCTGGATGGTCTCCTTATACACTAGTTCGTGGCGCGCAGCTTCCAGCGTGTCCGTTTTGGTTGCCTCGCCGCTGCGAGAGCTCTGAATCCGGCCCAATGTAGCTCAGTTTCCTCGTCACCTTGCAGGACCCGCACAACGCCCCGAAGCACAACTTGCACGTGCTGCCTGGCTTGCCGAATCTCGAGGCTTTGGTCGACTTGGAGCACGTCTCGCACTCGTTCCTGGTCTTCGGGGGCCCGCTTTCCCTCATTTCAGCATGTTTCAGCTCAATCAACCAGGCCACTTTCTTCATGTGGCCGCAGTGTGAGTACTTGAGTCCCGCCATCGTTGCCTGGACCATCCTCCTCACAACCACCGAGCGAACTACATCACCTTTTGGTTCGACGACGCCCGTGCCGCGACAGTCCGTACGATCGCGCTCTTCTTGGTGGAAGATGCAGCAGAGCGACAGATTGCCGCGAACTCGGTTGGGAAGTTCGTGAGTTTGGGGAAAGTTGACCGAGTGGAGAACGTGATAACCCACCTGCTTACCAGTCGTGGTGTACAGCACACCTGTGCTCTCGAGGTACACGTAGTCGCGGTTGCGTACGATTCCGATTGAGGCGCCAGGGATATCGATCTCCATCCATTTAACCACTACGGACCGAAACGGGTCGTTCTCCGTGGGCTCGACAATTGTAGCGAGGACGGCTGCTGCGCTGATGTCGTTCAGGTAGGACGCCTTGATCCGTGTGGCTTCGAGTGTTGGCTGATGAGTCCGAACATGTTCTCGTCCAGCGTACCGGGTAGCGGGCCGACCATGAGGGCCTCAACCATGTTCGACTTGGGGTTCGCCTTCTTCCGTTGGAGGTAGCACGTCGTGGCGCCTGAATTCGTGAATTTCTTCCAGCGACGGGCGTCCACGCGCTTGTCGTCGTTGAGATAGTCCTCATACTCCTCGACCTTGGCGAGCATGATGGTGTCGGCGACTTCGATGAGCTTGGCGCAGTCTTCGGTTGTCAGTGTCAACTCGTCGAAAGGGTTTGCGGTGAATCGTTTGGTGCTCATTCGGACGACGCCCGACAATTTGTAGAATGTCTGTACGAGCCAACAAAGTCCACGTCTGACTTCGAACAAGACGACCTGGAAGCGACGCCGCACTCCGAGTCGGACTGGCGTCGGAAAGTCGGAATCTCCGACTTTCCGACTTGAGGGCGGGCGTGCCGACGTCGAGAGCAGCGGGCATCTACACTGTACATTGTACAGTACCAGTCAAAGCCACACTCAAAACAGTGTTGACGTCATACCGCCACAATGTCTGGTGGCTTCGTGTTGGCACGGTATCTTGGGCTAGAACATGACCAGTACTTCAACGTATCTATTATAGCATAATACATCTTGTGCACAAACATACAGTAGTAACACAACACAAGGCGGGTGGCAAAAATGTAATCATCGGTAGTGTATGTTATACATGTAATATGTATTTTGTTAATGGACGTGGAGACTACTGTACTTAAAAGATTTCCGCATCGGATGAACTAAAACTACTCGCCATCATTACAACTTGTCTTTGTTTTTTTTTAACAAGTCGACGTTGATGTACATGTACTTAGGTACCAAACTAGCATGATCGACGCGTACAGAATGCGGCATTCCGAATGTCCCGCCTCACATGAACGTACCGGTATAGTGTGCACCAGTCCTATGCGTCCTCCAGTTGTATTCCGTATGTGCCTTCTTCACAGCCATGTGGGGGCATTTATTGACTGCGCACCGAAGCATATCCTACAGATGGAGGTGGATGGATGAAACCGAACATCTAAATACATGTAGTTCCGACCCTCTTTGATGCCTCAGCAGCAACAATGGGCTTCCCAAGAGCGTATCTTCTCGCGAGTCTTACTGTACATGTGTCCGAATGAAGTTGAGTTGATTGCTCATCCTGGGCAGTTCTGTGGGATGGATGGAACAGCGGAGCTCCGAGAAAAATGGGTACCGACGCTACAATACATGTACAGGTACTATCGGTTGTCCTTTTACCTGTTGATCAAACGCATGGACGCGGTGAGGTCGTCAGTGGAGCCTCGCGACACGCAGAGCGGCTACTATTCTAAACAGTTGCGACTTCGACAGCCTTGTAGTATGGGTGCGGATTAATCTTGAGTGCATAGAAGACGAATCCCGAGTGGCTACACGAAAAGGATGACACTCCTGGATCTTTTTTACAAAGTAGAATCCTGAGCGTACTCGTTTTTACCCAAGATGATGTATGAGCGGAGGATTAATTTTGAGTGCGCACCTACGGCGTACTTAGACGCTAAGCGAGTAGTTTGAAGGAAAACAACGCGCTAGGTGGCTGAAGACAACACCTCGGAGTGTGTGCGTGTCTTATCCTTATAGCAGAAGCTAACGCACTAATAATTTCATTTTGGCACTTTTGAATTCGCATTGCTAGGCGGCAAGCCAACAGCTGCAGCCACAAACCAGGACGCTGCGTGCGCCACGGCGTTGGCTGGCGCTGCACGTACTCGCAATTCACGCACGGCGTGCGCTTGTACAGCCACGGCGCTACAACCTCTGTTGGCTGTACCAGCAAGGCCAAAGCGCTACAGCTACGGCTGGTCACGGCCACGTTAGGGTCGAATAATGATCCGCAAAATGATACCATTTGCTCTCTGCATGGTGTGTTGCGGTTGGATAGTGTTGATATCGCCTGTTTGCTGCCACTCGATAAATGTAGAGGTCTCAAGTACAATTGGTACAGACAAAGGATTCATCCTCCACTCGCAATTCCTCCCCTTGCCCCGCTCATGATTCCTCCCCCGCTCAGAAGTATGCCATCGTAGTGTAGCCACTTAGGATTCGTCTAAGCCCACTCAGAATTAATCTTTTTTCTTGTAGTATTATTTTGGGGAATAGTTGTTTACCTTCCCGGTGTGTAGCTATGTCTATGTCGATAATGCTTCGACAAAATTCTCGGTGGACAAACTAAGCAATCCGATAGAAGCTTTCTACCGCGCGTTCCAGCCGCTATAGTGGTCTAACGCTTTGATCTAGCGCGGTCGATTGCGTACATGCACTGTACAGTACACGAAGTGCATGTGGGTTTTGGTGTTTTGCTAAAGTTAAATTACGATGCTTCAAAATTTTGCTCTATTCATAACATGGATCGCCGTCATGCCAGCACGTTTCCACTATACCCACTATCATGCGAGGTGACCAAAATGCAGACGCATCCCAGGTTGGACTCGTGGCTTCTAATACTACTTCTATAATACTTAAAAGTAACAAAACTTCGACGTCGAATCGATCAACACATACCCCATCTAGTTAGGAAGCCGCAACCCCCAGCTATCACTTGAAATGTCAGCGAAAATACAAACGTAGAAAGTAAATGCAGCCACATTTTGAGTTCATTTCACTCTATCGAACATACGACGCTGTGTCTAGCTTGGTGGCCAAATTGAGTCGACTGTGCTGTTTGAGTATGCACTGGACCCGGAGGAGCTGTAAGTACGTGGCTGAGTGTTGTGGACAAATTGCTGGCGAGCAGCTTCCAGCGTGTCCATCTTGGCTGCTTCGAGTAGGCACTTCACACAGAACGTCACTTTTCGTTGGGACAGTTCCAGATCCGCAGAAATAAAGCTCAGCCTCTTGGAGACTCTGCATGAGCTGCAAACCGCCCCGAAGCACAACTTGCACGTGTGCTTCGACTTCTTCAGCTTTGAACTCTTGATCAGCTTCGAGCACGCCACGCACTCCGGCTTCACAACGGGCCCACCCTGTTCCCTTAGCTCAGCATGTCTTTGCTCGAGCAACCACGCCAGCTTCTTCATCTGACCGCAGTACGAGTACTTCACACTTGCCAATGTTGCTTGTACCATTCCCATCACGCCCAAAATACGGATCAGCTCGCCTCCCGGGTCCATGATACCCGTGCCGCGGCAGTCAGTCTTGTCAGGTCCCTCTTGGTGGAAGATAGCACACAGTGACATATTCCCTCGGATTCGACTTGGAAGTTTGTGCGTCTGTGGGAAATTCACCGAGTGGAACAGGTGGTAGCCCACCCGATCGCCGTTCTTCATGCTCAAAATGCCAGAGCTCTCGAGAAACACGTAGTCGCGGTTTCGCACGATCCCGAAAGAGGCGCCGGGAATGTCGATCTCCATCCACTTGACCACCACAGACCGGAAAGGCTCATCTTCCGTGGGCCACACGATCGTGTCCAGCACCGCTCCAGCACTAAAATCGTTGAGGTACGACGCCTTGATCCGCATCGACTCGAGAGTTGGGTTCACTAAACCAAACATGTTCTCGTCCAAAGTTCCTGGAAGTGGGCCAACCATCAGCAGCTCAGGCAACTTGGACTCCGCGTTCGACTTCTTCCGCTCGAGGTACGACGTCGTGGCACCCGAATTCGCAAACTTCTTCCAGCGATTCAGGTCCACGCGCTTCTCGTTGTTCAGGTGCTCTTCATACTCTTCGAGCTTGGCTTGGACGAGTGCATCGCTGATATCCACGAGCTTGGCGCGGTCTTCTGCCGTCAGGGTCAAGTCAGCAAACGGATTAACGGTAAACCGTTTGTTGCTCATTCCGACGCGAGATGCCGCGCCGCTGTGGCAATCGCTGCCACTCAAATCGGGAAATGAGCTGAAGGAATCGAAGACACGAACGCATGTGCACTTTACCCTTTTGTACCAAATCGGCAGCGCATTCCAGCAAATCTTGGGCTCGCCAGGTGGTGCCCACCAAAAGGACGACTGGGCACACAACCAGCGACGCCGGATGCTGTTATTACATGGTACACTGTACCAATACAGCAGCGTTGCAAACACTTTATAATCGGTCAGGGCAGACCGTCGTAGCGCCAGGCCCGTTCTCAACTCAGCTTTGGAAAAGGGCAATGACGAGCTTGTTGTCTGAGATACAAGTAAGATGCATCTGCGAGCATACCGTAGCGCACCGGCACTTGAAAGTTGTACAATCGGATCTTGGCTAACTTGTGGTGCTCGAACTTCGATCGGACGATACTTTCCAGCTGTCTTGGATGGTGTTCATCATGATCGTGACTTTACATGTACAGAGGCGACTTGAAGTTGGCAGGCAGCAGCGAGCCAAAGCTTACATGTACAGTACCAGTATGATACGTCGAGATCGTTTCTTGGAAGCAGACACGGAACGGGACCCCTAGCTATCCGAGAAGAATCTAAGAGTGTTGGTGGAAGTTTCACGCTGGCATGGCCTTCCACAAGGCTCTTGAACCGGGGTCAAAACTCCACCCACCAGACGATTAGTTACTGACATGATTCACTCTTTACCTGCTCCATTTGATTTTAGGTCACAGCGAGCGTGTGCGAGGCACCGCAGACCATCCGAATCACAGTGGAAGCCTCCTTCACCCACTCAATACGCCTCTCTTGGACCTCAGTTGTTGTGGATCCGGCATCGGGTGATGGCTTCGAGAAGCTTGGGTAAGAGAGCAACAACATGCCACCCTTCGTCAAGAGACCATAGTACGCTTCACCACAGGACACAGAGACGATCTGTCCAAAGAATTCACGTTCGAGATTCGACGGGAGCGTCAGCAGTACAGGTGACAGGTGGAGGTTATCCACATCCAATGAAGGATCTCGTCCGCAGATGTACGCAGTACCATTTTGCAACAGGAAAAGCGAGAAATCGTTTCCCCCCGCAATATCTGCCAGCCCGCATGTGTCGGTAATTGCCGCCGAGATTGCCAACACCTGCCTCGGCTCGCTGACATCCATATAGCAGCCGTGGCCCAGTTGGCCCGAGTCACCACGTCCCCAGGTGAAAACTGCTCCGTCACTAGTGATGGCTAGAGAATGGTCCTTTCCAGCTGCAATTCGTCGGACAGCGCTCCTGTCTCCACTGCCTATCCTGGATTTCATATCCATTGACCAACCGGTCCAGTCTCCGTCAAGCTGTCTTGGTTGCTACAGTTGCCATACACAAAAGAGTCAGAATGGAATCCCAGGCAGGTCGAAATAATATACGCAAGCTTACCACCATATCCAGCAAGCTTTCGGTGCAACGACCTAATTTGCCGTACTTGGTGCAACCCCAAGAGAATACGCGGCCGTCCGATGACAAAGCGAGCGAATGGTACTCGCCACAAGCAACTGAGCTCATATACGTTCCTCTAAGATCGGCCACAACGGATGGCGCTTCGACTGTTGGAGTCGAGGGTCTAGGTGACAAGAATCCAAGTTGGCCTCTCGAGTTGCTTCCCCAAGCAAATACGTGTCCATTTAGATCTGTGACCAGCGTATGGAAAGCTCCGCATGCGACCTGAACAATTGTTTGCTGCTGTAGGGCGAGTACACGCTGTGGACAGCTAACTCGACGCGGATCTCCATCGGCAATAGCATATCCCAAGCGACCACCGCTGCTATCTCCCCACGTGAGCAAGTTGCCATCTTCGGTTACCGCTGCAAAGAACCTCTGCCCACCACTCACTTGAATAACGCTGGTGTCGTTCGCTAACGTCCGTTTTCCCTCGACGACAAACTCAACCGCATGAACAGCAAGGGAGCTAGAAGATCCCGCTTCGGTATGAGTATCGTCACCTCGACCACTTTCGTCGTCAGATAAAGACCATTCTCCGATTATGGATAGCTGCTTCATCGATGGCATATCGCCAGCACAATCACATGGATCAGCGACACTGTGGTGGGGACTTTCCTGGCCAGTTTCAGTTCCAGTATCTCGTCGCGTAAGCTCCACATTTTCTACTGCTTTCACAAGATCGCGCCGAATTCTGTGAACCGCTTGAACGCACTTCGACTCCTCAATAATCTGCGAACACCGAATACCAGCGTTTCCCCCTTGCAAGGCGAGATCTGCACAGTCCTTGCACTCGTCTTCATGATCTCCCCGCATCAGAAAATATTCGATCGCCACTTGGAAATTTGCGAGTGTAAAGCCCAGAGCGGTTGTGTTGGAGTTGATAAAGTGATAATCAGAGATGTAGTTTATCACGGCAGCGAGAGGAAATGAAGGTGCTAGTCCAGCATCCTTCACGGCAGATCTTCGTAGTACGCCGTTGTATGCTTGCACTAGCACAAATAAAAGTTGATCCAAAATGTCGTCGGTTGTCAACTGGTAAGCCTCTGCAACAGCAACGAAAATGTCAGTAATTCAGAGTGCAAGGCCACAGACATCGAATAGCCCACGTGTTGTACCAAAATCTAACCGGCGTAGCTTGACATTCCTCGCGATCGCGTCGCTCACTCGGTCGATGCACGCCTTGAAAACCAACAGCATATCCAGTGGTGTCTTCTTTTCAACAACAGTGAGAAGCGTATCCCGCGCCTCGGATGCAAAACACTATTTTTTTCAAAAACGTAAAAAAGAAACCCCAGCAGCACAAACGCATCAGCCACCTCACATAACTCGAACCTTCACCCTCACACCTCTTCTCACCTGGAACTCCTTCCGTAGTCCAAAATCTTCTGGTGTATAGTGCCTCATGCGGTACATAACCTGTTGCAGCTTTCGGTCCTGCTCCTGACAACTCGCCACGACTCTCGGGAAGATCAGGTCGTGCAGACTCTCCATCAAATAGCACTCCACGACCTGCTGGATCTGCAGCAAGTGGCTCACTCCTCCGCCGTGTCTCCTCTGCAATCTATAGTCCTCTTCAACATCATCGAAGCTGCCGGCATGGATGAGCTCCTCCACTGCCGCCTCCCACTCCTCTCTCAGATTGGCCGGCAGCGTCTGCTTGTACCGCTCGTACACCTGCTCCTGCACGCAGATCTTGTGCACCTGGCTGATGGTCTCGTCCAGCTGGTAGAACACCAGCTCGTTCTCCGGGAAGGAGCGCAGGATCGCCGTGTACTTCCTGAAGGTGGCCACGTCGATCTCGCTCGGGTCTTCGGGCACCTCGATGCCGCCCTCCAGCGGGCGGCTGATGTGCAGCACCGTCACCTCTTGGTGCTGGATCTCCCTCTTCTCGGACAGCAGGATGCGCACTTGTCTGCGGTCGCTGAAGCCTTGGCCCGTGTGGATATGCGAGCCCAGCACGGCAACTTGTTTACCTATCAGATCCAAAGTTGAAGTGACCATCACTCTGAATTTTAGAAAAAATAAAAAAAATTATTATGGTAGGAGAATTGTTATGCATACTTAGTACCGTTGAGTGTGCTGTACGCGCCGAGCCGCGTGTCGTCGTCGTCTGCGGGCGTGAGGAAGTGCGTGTACAGCACGTCCTGTGTGAGGGCTTCGTCGGCCAGCAGTGAGCGCGGCTGCGGCACGCAGAACAGGCAGAGCGGGGCAGCGCACGCTGCGTCTGCTGCAGGTCGGCGCCCAGCGCCCGCAAGAACGCGTCGCCCATAGTGAAGCCAAATGAGCGTTGAAACGAGTGCGGAATAAATCGTTAGTGTGCACCACATAAAAGAGTAACGCAGCCAATCATAGGAGAGATAGAATAGTTGAAGTTTGACATACTCTAGGCTGCAATGAAGAAGGCATTGAGCAAGAAGTGGATAACAAGACCATATGCATTATGGGCGGGTGTTATATGCGCAACGCTACTCTTTTGCTACATGCACGTGCAGGTCACTAACTACAAGCGCACAGAACGGAAATGCAATCATACAAAGCGCCACCCCACCCAGTTATCGTCTTCAACACATTGTCAGTCGCTTCACGCTAGGTCGTCGGCCACACTTGCTGTCTTAGCGTCGCAGCATCGGGTGCTCGGCCGGGCTCTCGGGCTCCCACTGGTTGGCCCAGCAGTCGTTCTCGACCCAGTCCACAGCGTTCTGGTAGTGCGGCGCCTGCTCGTACACGCCGTAGTAGCCGAACTGCAAACACAAACAACAGTGCAAGTTAGACACTGATCACATCACACAGAGTCAAAGCGGATAGACCATACCTTGTTCGCCGCCTGCTCAATGCAGTCCTCAAGTTGCTTCACACGGCCAACCGCGGCTGCCTCTTCCAGCTCGAGTCTCTGCTCCTCCTTCTTCAGCTCCGAGAGCTTGTCCGCGTAGCGCTTGGCAATCCACTCACGGAACTCGTCCTTGGTCATGAACTTCGACTCCTCAGGGGCTTCCTCCGCAATCTGCTGCTGGATCTCCTCGGGGATCTCCGGCACCACAACCGGCACGTAGCCGTCATCGGTCGGCACCACCAGCTTGATGCCCTCGTCGGTCTCAACAGCCTTCACCTCCTCGGTCGTCACCTCGCCGTGTTCGTCGACCAGGTCGATGGTCACCGTGCCGTGCTCGGGCTCGCCCTCGATCACCACCTGCTGCTGCTCGCCGCTCGGGGTCACAACGTTCACCACCTGCGTGTCCTCCGTCGCGATCTCGGCAATCTCGGCCGGCACTTCCGGCACAGTCACCACCGTCATGTCGCCCTCAGCGTCCGGGACCACCAGCTTCTCGCCCTCCGGCGTCTCAATGGCCTTCACCTCGGTCTCCGTGTAGCCGCCGAAGTCGTTCAGGACCTCGATCGTCTGGGTGCCGTCCTCAATGCCGCCGACCAGGATCATCTGCTGCTGCTCGCCGTTGTCGGCGACCACATCGACAGTCTGCACAACCGGTTCAGGCTCAGCAAGGTCAGGCTCCTCCCAGTGAGGGAGACTCGAAATGTCGTCACCCGGCATGGCCAAGTTCTCTTCCGTGATCTGCTGCTGGATCTCCTCGGGGATCTCCGGCACCACAACCGGCACGTAGCCGTCATCGGTCGGCACCACCAGCTTGATGCCCTCGTCGGTCTCAACAGCCTTCACCTCCTCGGTCGTCACCTCGCCGTGTTCGTCGACCAGGTCGATGGTCACCGTGCCGCTCGGGCTCGCCCTCGATCACCACCTGCTGCTGCTCGCCGCTCGGGGTCACAACGTTCACCACCTGCGTGTCCTCCGTCGCGATCTCGGCAATCTCGGCCGGCACTTCCGGCACATTCACCACCGTCATGTCGCCCTCAGCGTCCGGGACCACCAGCTTCTCGCCCTCCGGCGTCTCAATGGCCTTCACCTCGGTCTCCGTGTAGCCGCCGAAGTCGTTCAGGACCTCGATCGTCTGGGTGCCGTCCTCAATGCCGCCGACCAGGATCACCTGCTGCTGCTCGCCGTTGTCGGCGACCACATCGACAGTCTGCACAACCGGTTCAGGCTCAGCAAGGCCAGGCTCCTCCCAGTGAGGGAGACTCGAAATGTCGTCACCCGGCATGGCCAAGTTCTCTTCCGTGATCTGCTGCTGGATCTCCTCGGGATCTCCGGCACCACAACCGGCACGTAGCCGTCATCGGTCGGCACCACCAGCTTGATGCCCTCGTCGGTCTCAACAGCCTTCACCTCCTCGGTCGTCACCTCGCCGTGCTCGTCGACCAGGTCGATGGTCACCGTGCCGTGCTCGGGCTCGCCCTCGATCACCACCTGCTGCTGCTCGCCGCTCGGGGTCACAACGTTCACCACCTGCGTGTCCTCCGTCGCGATCTCGGCAATCTCGGCCGGCACTTCCGGCACATTCACCACCGTCATGTCGCCCTCAGCGTCCGGGACCACCAGCTTCTCGCCCTCCGGCGTCTCAATGGCCTTCACCTCGGTCTCCGTGTAGCCGCCGAAGTCGTTCAGGACCTCGATCGTCTGGGTGCCGTCCTCAATGCCGCCGACCAGGATCACCTGCTGCTGCTCGCCGTTGTCGGCGACCACATCGACAGTCTGCACAACCGGAGCCTCCTCCTCGTGGAACGGGTTCTCGCCAGAGAGCGGCTGCTCCTCGGCAATCTGCTGCTGGATCTCCTCGGGGATCTCCGGCACCACAACCGGCACGTAGCCGTCATCGGTCGGCACCACCAGCTTGATGCCCTCGTCGGTCTCAACAGCCTTCACCTCCTCGGTCGTCACCTCGCCGTGTTCGTCGACCAGGTCGATGGTCACCGTGCCGTGCTCGGGCTCGCCCTCGATCACCACCTGCTGCTGCTCGCCGCTCGGGGTCACAACGTTCACCACCTGCGTGTCCTCCGTCGCGATCTCGGCAATCTCGGCCGGCACTTCCGGCACATTCACCACCGTCATGTCGCCCTCAGCGTCCGGGACCACCAGCTTCTCGCCCTCCGGCGTCTCAATGGCCTTCACCTCGGTCTCCGTGTAGCCGCCGAAGTCGTTCAGGACCTCGATCGTCTGGGTGCCGTCCTCAATGCCGCCGACCAGGATCACCTGCTGCTGCTCGCCGTTGTCGGCGACCACATCGACAGTCTGCACAACCGGAGCCTCCTCCTCGTGGAACGGGTTCTCGCCAGAGAGCGGCTGCTCCTCGGCAATCTGCTGCTGGATCTCCTCGGGGATCTCCGGCACCACAACCGGCACGTAGCCGTCATCGGTCGGCACCACCAGCTTGATGCCCTCGTCGGTCTCAACAGCCTTCACCTCCTCGGTCGTCACCTCGCCGTGTTCGTCGACCAGGTCGATGGTCACCGTGCCGTGCTCGGGCTCGCCCTCGATCACCACCTGCTGCTGCTCGCCGCTCGGGGTCACAACGTTCACCACCTGCGTGTCCTCCGTCGCGATCTCGGCAATCTCGGCCGGCACTTCCGGCACATTCACCACCGTCATGTCGCCCTCAGCGTCCGGGACCACCAGCTTCTCGCCCTCCGGCGTCTCAATGGCCTTCACCTCGGTCTCCGTGTAGCCGCCGAAGTCGTTCAGGACCTCGATCGTCTGGGTGCCGTCCTCAATGCCGCCGACCAGGATCACCTGCTGCTGCTCGCCGTTGTCGGCGACCACATCGACAGTCTGCACAACCGGTTCAGGCTCAGCAAGGCCAGGCTCCTCCCAGTGAGGGAGACTCGAAATGTCGTCACCCGGCATGGCCAAGTTCTCTTCCGTGATCTGCTGCTGGATCTCCTCGGGGATCTCCGGCACCACAACCGGCACGTAGCCGTCATCGGTCGGCACCACCAGCTTGATGCCCTCGTCGGTCTCAACAGCCTTCACCTCCTCGGTCGTCACCTCGCCGTGCTCGTCGACCAGGTCGATGGTCACCGTGCCGTGCTCGGGCTCACCCTCGATCACCACCTGCTGCTGCTCGCCGCTCGGGGTCACAACGTTCACCACCTGCGTGTCCTCCGTCGCGATCTCGGCAATCTCGGCCGGCACTTCCGGCACAGTCACCACCGTCATGTCGCCCTCAGCGTCCGGGACCACCAGCTTCTCGCCCTCCGGCGTCTCAATGGCCTTCACCTCGGTCTCCGTGTAGCCGCCGAAGTCGTTCAGGACCTCGATCGTCTGGGTGCCGTCCTCAATGCCGCCGACCAGGATCACCTGCTGCTGCTCGCCGTTGTCGGCGACCACATCGACAGTCTGCACAACCGGAGCCTCCTCCTCGTGGAACGGGTTCTCGCCAGAGAGCGGCTGCTCCTCGGCAATCTGCTGCTGGATCTCCTCGGGGATCTCCGGCACCACAACCGGCACGTAGCCGTCATCGGTCGGCACCACCAGCTTGATGCCCTCGTCGGTCTCAACAGCCTTCACCTCCTCGGTCGTCACCTCGCCGTGTTCGTCGACCAGGTCGATGGTCACCGTGCCGTGCTCGGGCTCGCCCTCGATCACCACCTGCTGCTGCTCGCCGCTCGGGGTCACAACGTTCACCACCTGCGTGTCCTCCGTCGCGATCTCGGCAATCTCGGCCGGCACTTCCGGCACATTCACCACCGTCATGTCGCCCTCAGCGTCCGGGACCACCAGCTTCTCGCCCTCCGGCGTCTCAATGGCCTTCACCTCGGTCTCCGTGTAGCCGCCGAAGTCGTTCAGGACCTCGATCGTCTGGGTGCCGTCCTCAATGCCGCCGACCAGGATCACCTGCTGCTGCTCGCCGTTGTCGGCGACCACATCGACAGTCTGCACAACCGGAGCCTCCTCCTCGTGGAACGGGTTCTCGCCAGAGAGCGGCTGCTCCTCGGCAATCTGCTGCTGGATCTCCTCGGGGATCTCCGGCACCACAACCGGCACGTAGCCGTCATCGGTCGGCACCACCAGCTTGATGCCCTCGTCGGTCTCAACAGCCTTCACCTCCTCGGTCGTCACCTCGCCGTGTTCGTCGACCAGGTCGATGGTCACCGTGCCGTGCTCGGGCTCGCCCTCGATCACCACCTGCTGCTGCTCGCCGCTCGGGGTCACAACGTTCACCACCTGCGTGTCCTCCGTCGCGATCTCGGCAATCTCGGCCGGCACTTCCGGCACAGTCACCACCGTCATGTCGCCCTCAGCGTCCGGGACCACCAGCTTCTCGCCCTCCGGCGTCTCAATGGCCTTCACCTCGGTCTCCGTGTAGCCGCCGAAGTCGTTCAGGACCTCGATCGTCTGGGTGCCGTCCTCAATGCCGCCGACCAGGATCACCTGCTGCTGCTCGCCGTTGTCGGCGACCACATCGACAGTCTGCACAACCGGAGTCTCCTCCTCGTGGAACGGGTTCTCGCCAGAGAGCGGCTGCTCCTCGGCAATCTGCTGCTGGATCTCCTCGGGGATCTCCGGCACCACAACCGGCACGTAGCCGTCATCGGTCGGCACCACCAGCTTGATGCCCTCGTCGGTCTCAACAGCCTTCACCTCCTCGGTCGTCACCTCGCCGTGTTCGTCGACCAGGTCGATGGTCACCGTGCCGTGCTCGGGCTCGCCCTCGATCACCACCTGCTGCTGCTCGCCGCTCGGGGTCACAACGTTCACCACCTGCGTGTCCTCCGTCGCGATCTCGGCAATCTCGGCCGGCACTTCCGGCACATTCACCACCGTCATGTCGCCCTCAGCGTCCGGGACCACCAGCTTCTCGCCCTCCGGCGTCTCAATGGCCTTCACCTCGGTCTCCGTGTAGCCGCCGAAGTCGTTCAGGACCTCGATCGTCTGGGTGCCGTCCTCAATGCCGCCGACCAGGATCACCTGCTGCTGCTCGCCGTTGTCGGCGACCACATCGACAGTCTGCACAACCGGAGCCTCCTCCTCGTGGAACGGGTTCTCGCCAGAGAGCGGCTGCTCCTCGGCAATCTGCTGCTGGATCTCCTCGGGGATCTCCGGCACCACAACCGGCACGTAGCCGTCATCGGTCGGCACCACCAGCTTGATGCCCTCGTCGGTCTCAACAGTCTTCACCTCCTCGGTCGTCACCTCGCCGTGTTCGTCGACCAGGTCGATGGTCACCGTGCCGTGCTCGGGCTCGCCCTCGATCACCACCTGCTGCTGCTCGCCGCTCGGGGTCACAACGTTCACCACCTGCGTGTCCTCCGTCGCGATCTCGGCAATCTCGGCCGGCACTTCCGGCACAGTCACCACCGTCATGTCGCCCTCAGCGTCCGGGACCACCAGCTTCTCGCCCTCCGGCGTCTCAATGGCCTTCACCTCGGTCTCCGTGTAGCCGCCGAAGTCGTTCAGGACCTCGATCGTCTGGGTGCCGTCTTCAATGCCGCCGACCAGGATCACCTGCTGCTGCTCGCCGTTGTCGGCGACCACATCGACAGTCTGCACAACCGGAGTCTCCTCCTCGTGGGATGGGGTCTCAATACCAGCGGCTTCTGCCTGCTGCTGGGCGATCTCCTCCTTGGCCTCCTTGGGAACGTCTGGAATCGTGACGGGGATGTAGCCCCCGTCGGTCAGGACCACGATCTTCTCACCCTCGGACGTCTCGGTGGCCTTCACCTCCTCAGTCGTCACCTCGCCGTGGTCGTCAACGATCTGAACAGTCTGCATGCCGTTCTCGGGCTTGCCGTCGATAATCACCTGCTGCTGCTCGCCGCTCGGGGTCTCGACGTTCAGCACCAGAGTGTTAGTCGAAGCCTGCTGCACAACCTCAGCCGGAACGTCGGGCACAGTCACAACCGTGGTCTCGCCCTTGGCGTCCGGGATCGCCAGCTTGACGCCCTCGTCGGTCTCAACGGCCTTGACCTGCGTCTCGACGTAGTCGCCGTGCTCGTTCGGGATCTCGATGGTCTGCACGCCGTGGTCGGGCTCACCCTCAATGATCACCTGCTTCTCTTCGCCGCTGGCGGTGACAATGTCAACCGTCTGCAGCACAGGCGGGACCGGGTTCTCCTCCTCGGCGATCTCCTCGTGGATCTCGGCCGGCACATCCGGCACCACGACGGGCACGATGCCGTCGTCCGTCGGCACCTCGAGCTTCAGGCCGCCGTCCGTCTCAATGACCTTCACCTCCTCAGTAGTCACCTCGCCCGACGCGTCCACGATGTCCACAGTCACCTTTCCGTGCTCCGGCTCGCCCTCAACGACAATCTGCTGCTGCGCGCCGTTGTCGGGGTTCACGACGTTCACCACCTGGGTGTCGTCCGTGGCCAGGTCGGCGATCACGTCCGGCACATCGGGCACGTTCACGACCGTGGTGCCTTCGTTTCCGTCGGGAATGACGATGGACTCGCCCTGGTCGGTCTCGACCGCCGTCACCTCCTTCTCCGTGTAGCCGCCCTGGTCGTTGGCGACCTCAATGGTCTGCTTGCCGTCCTCGACTTCGCCCACGACGATGACCTGCTCGTGCTCGCCATTGTCGGTGACCACGTCGACCGTCTGCACGACGGGCGGCTCAGGCTCCTGGTCGGCGTACGGGTTCGGGCCGCTAAGGTCCGGTACCGGCTCCGGCAGCGGCACTTGAATGATATCGCCGTCGGGGGTCGACACAATCAGCTGCTCCTCACCCGAGGGGTCTCCACCACCTCGGCCTTGGTCTCAACGTACTCGCCGGTGCTGTCCTGGACCTGCACGATCTGCTCGCCGTGCTCCGTCTCGCCCTCGACGATCACCTGTTGGGTCTCGCCGCTGGGCGTGACCACGTCCACGACCTGCGCGTCCTCGCTCAACTCGGCCGTCACGTCCGCCGGCAGCTCCGGCACCACCACGGGGTGATGTCGCCGTCCGCGTTCGGGATCAAGATCTTCTGCTCGCCAGTCGGCGTCTCGATGGACTTGACCTCCGTCGTCGTGTAGCCGCCCTGGTCGTCCGGGATCGCGATGGTCTGCTTCCCGTCCTCCGGCTCGCCGACGATCAGCACTTGGGCGGTGCCTCCGTCGGGCGTCGGGATCTCGACCGTCTGCTGGCTGTCAGCCGGCGGCGCCTTCTCCTCGCTCTCGTCCTCCTGGTCGGGAGGCGTGACGGCAATGGTGACCCGCGGGCAGAAGACGTCCAGCATGTAGTAGAAGATCTCGTGGTCCTCACGACGCACGGCCGTCGGGCGCGAGTCCAGCGCCTGCTTGGCGCAGTCGCTGTCGCTCTGGAGCTTGCCCTCCAGCAGCGCCACGAGGTTGCTCTTGATGTCGTCGGGCAGGTCGGACCTCATGACGCGCTTGACGTCCGCCGTCTCCTTGCCGTTCAGGTCGGCCAGGATCTCGTCCTTGGACAGCTCGCCGTTCCCGTCCGTGTCGATCTCGTCGAACTTGGGGTGGAAGGCGTCGCCCAGCTTGGACACGAAGGCCTCGTTGGCCATGTTGGCCGCCAGCTTGGCCGTCTTGACGTCGCTCGACGCGTTCGACGCGCGCATCGTGGCGTAGCCCACGCCGGCCGACGCGGCCAGCAGGCCGATCGTGGCGCCGGCCACGGCCAGGCGCTTCTTCTGGCGCCGCTTGTTGCTGGGGCGGTCGGGCGCCGCGACGCGCCGGATGAAGCGCGTCTCCTCGTTCTCACTCCCGTAGTTGCTCGGGGACTTCATGATGGCAAGAGCCCAGTGGGGGACAGACAGACAGACAGCTCACTCAGTGACTAGTGCGCTGGGCCTTGCGTTGGTTGCTCTCCGGGCGATGTTTCCTCGACAACGAGAAATGGGAAGTGATCGAGGCGAAGAGCGGCGTCTTCCAAGCTCGTGAGCCTCTCTCTTTCTCTCTCTCTCTCATGCCTGGCAGCCACCGCTTCGAAAAGATCCCGTGGCCCGAGAGCTCCAGGATCGCGGCGGCATACAATCATGAGGTGGGGCGAGCCATCGACGGCTGAGGCGCCTTGGAGAGGGTCTTTCGACCGCGCCTCCGCTTGGGCCACCGCAGCCGCATACAGCGGATCCTCGCGCGTCAAGGGTCGGCGGGTCTGCGCGAGTGGCCGCCCGGCGCACAATGGACGGATGCGGGTCAAGATCGCACCAACGTTGAAGCGGCACGTTGACTCGCCGCCTGATCCCTTTGGCCGGCCGGCGATCACCACACGATCGGGTGACGTGCAATCCCGGAGGCACGTGCATCCTAAGCGGCCGCGCACGGGACCATATGGACCACTCGCGGCTCTTCGCGGAAAAGATATGACAAGGTGGACTTGGCTTTGGGGGCGAATTCGGCAAGCCCAGCCCACGACTGGCCGAGCTTTGCCCGGCCAAGTTCATCGTCTCCGTAGCCGTTCTCCGAGCCACTTTCACTACGGGATGGGTCGATCCTTGTCCTGCGTAACGCTGGCTGCGTTGCAGACAGACTGGAACTTGCACTGCAACATGATTTCGAGTCAAAAATGCCGTCGGCAACCAAATTGAAGGGCGGAGTAAGCCCCCCCCCTCCCTCCTGCACCGGAAATAATGTCACCGACTGCTTCGTGGCCAGCCCTAGCTGCAATGCTGCCTGCGTAGATTGCGAGCAGATCACGAACGCGCCCCCATCGCTGTGCAGAGCAACCGTAGATACGTATCCGAGCCTTGGATACGGCAACGAGATGACGCGTCTCATTCCACAGCAAAGAGCAAGTCTTGCTAGTCGTCGTCGCTCCCACTTGCCCCAGCGCCGTAGGCCAAATGCGCCAAAGTCTTCAGCGCGCGGCAATCAGCGGTAGGAAGACTTGAGGTGAAGGCTTGCCGCGGCAGCTGAGGGCGACGCCGGCTTTCTCGATATCACAGACGCCCCAGCTTGACGCCGGCCATACAAACACCGAGTGTTCGTCTACATGGTTCACTATCTTATTCGTCGAGGCAAGGAGCAGCGCCGACGCCATGCAGTTCCACCTCAAGAAGCTCTGCGTCCGTGAAGATGTTCGCCCTTTGCCAAGCTTCAGCTCCCTGTTCGCAGCCGCAGCCGGTAGTCAAGATGAGTCGGAGCCACCTCCCGTCGACGCCTCGATGACACTGGGGGGTCTGCTGCCACTCCCCACGCAGATCTATTGGCCACCAAGACCGAGGAGATCAACATCGCCGCTGCCGCCGACTTGAATGAAGTCATGGTCATCAAGGCCGAGGAGATCGAAGACGACGTTGCTGCTGCTGCTGCTGCTGATGCTGACTCGAATGAGATCATGACGGCCTTCGCCAGTCTCGACACGGAAGCTGAGGCGTTGGACGGAGAGCTCCCGCTGGAGTTCCGGTGTCGCTATCGTCGGGGCAAGTGCTCGCAACCACGCACTCGCAAGAAGAACGGCTCGATGCACAGCTACTGCGAGCACCACCGTCTGCTCTCGGTCCGCAACCAACGAGTGTTCGACCAGAAACGCCGACGACAGCGACAGAGTGAGCTTGGACTTGAAGAGGACGAGCACGGCCAGGAGCAACAACTCGGGGCGGCCAGCACAAGTGAGGCCGAGCAGGCCATCCCCACGGCAGCAAACGGCCCAAGCGCAGACGCCGGACGACGTAGCAGCAACACACACACACACACACACACACACAACACTAGCCTAGTCACAGTTCCCCACCTCCTTGCGAGCACTAGCAGACTACAAGCAAGCAACGAGCGTCATACTTATCTATGCAGAAGAATCGCATTCATTTACTTACTCGCACAACGCGCACCGGTTCACACTCGCAGGTTCTCGGCAATTCCTATAGACCATTGCACAGAACGGCGGCAGTTATCATCGAGTTGGGCCCGTGCGGATGGATACCTTGGTACGCTTCTAAGTTAGTCGACAACGATGGACCACGGGTGCTCGCGACGGCCGTACTGGATGTCGGACAGCTCTTTCCAGATGCGCTCGGCCAGCTTGCCGGACTTGCCGTCCGTGCCGTCGAGCGGGATGGCCAGGTCCTCGTCCATGTAGTTGATGGTGGACACGGGCGAGACGACGGCGGCGGTGCCCGAGCCGAAGATCTCGATGATGCGGCCCTCCTTGCTGGCCTTCTGCAGCTGCTTCATGTTGATGTTGCCCTCCGTGACCTTGAACTCGTTCCACTCGCGCGTGAGGTGCAGGATCGAGTCGCGCGTGATGCCCGGCAGAATGTCTCCGCGCGTGAGAGGCGGCGTGATGAGCTCCTTCTCGCCCTGCTCGTTGATCCAGTGGATGAAGAGGTTCATGGTGCCCACCTCGGTGATCTCGTGGTCCTCGCCGAAGATCCACAGGTTCTGCGAGTAGCCCTGCTCGTGGGCATCGTACTGTGGCAGGATGCCGGGCGCGTAGTTGGCGCCGACCTTAAAGCCGCCGGTGCCACCGGGCCACGCGCGGATGTAGCGGTCGTTAGCGCACAGCTTCACGGGGTTGAAGCCCTCCGGGTAGTACGGGCCAACGGGGGACAGGATGATGAAGAGCTTGGCCTTCTCGCTGGCGCCGACGCCGATCGAGGCCTGCGTGGAGATACCCGTGGGGCGAATGTAAAGCGAGTAGCCCTCGCCCTTGGGCACCCAGTCGCGGTCGATGCGAATGAGCTCGGCCAGGCACTTGGTGAGCTCGTCGCCGTCGAACTCCGGGAGCAGCAGGCGCTTCATGGAGTTGTTGAGGCGCTTCATGTTCATGTCCGGGCGGAAGAGGCGGATGTGGCCCTCGGCGTCCACGTACGCCTTCATGCCCTCGAAGCACTCGAGCGCGTAGTGCAGCACGGCGCTGGCCGGGTCCATGGCAATGGGGCCGTACGGGTGGATCACCGGGTTGCCCCAGCCCTTGCCCAGCTCCCAGTCCACCTCGAGCATGTGGTCCGTAAAAGTTTTCCCGAACTTGAGCTGCTCCTTGGGGAGCTTGGCCTTGGGAGTGGTCGTGCGCTCGATCTGCAGGTTGGCCAGCTTGATGTCGGCGCCCGTGGAGAAGGCGGCCGCGCGGGACGCCACGCGGCTCAGAGTCTTGGCGCCGCGGGCGATCATGGCTTGAGGCAGGCGGAGAAAGGTCTTCTTGCGCTCCAGACGTCCAATACAGGAATGGCACATGAAGAGCTCAGCTTGCCTGTGTCGGTGGCGAAGGGGTACTTAGTGAAAAGGGTAGGTGGCGGAAGGATATGTGGAAGTAGCTATGTGATGGAGAATTTTTCGAAATTTAGGGCGATGCGCAAACAGAATGTAAAGCACACTAATTTTACTGGGACACATTTTGGATAATCGGCCCGAAAAGAATGGATTCTGACGTCAGTCATTGTGCGCAATAGCAAGTCGGGACCTGAACGGATATGCATTCCTCGGAGGAATGATGCAGTGATTGATGCAAGCCCGCACGCTACTAGCTGATGGCCCCTAACTGCGTATGCTCGTTAGAGAATGCTCAGGAGCTTCATCTTGAACCCAGCGTGTTGAACAGCACGATAACTGCAAACATATGAAAGCAGCAGCCCACTGCTCCACAGCGAGCAGCAATCCGTGGAGAAGTTTGAGCAGAAAGCTACGCCATCCACACTCGCAACGCAAAGTGCGACGGTGATGGCGCTGAGCAAGACAGAAGGGTGCTGGTAAAGCAGGCCAGCTCATGTGCAGCACTGCAGGTGAAACTCCTGCAAGTTAGTCCAAAAATGACGGACCACTAGAAACGACTTGCCCCAGAGACTCGCCCAACATGACAAGTTTAGCGCGCGCTCCTCTAATCTTAGGCCGAGGTTTGTCTCCTGGGCTGACACCGGCAGTCTGAGACGGACAAGACGCAAAGGCCGGCCGCCATTACGGCCTCGCCACCTATTTCAGCCTGAAGCTGCTGCTTTCAATAGCCATGCGAGACTGCAGCGGTTTTTACGTGATGGCGAATTGAACTGCGGTGAGACCCGAGCTGCTGGCTTTTCATTCGACATTTTACCTTTCTTCTCACGCACTCCTCTCAAGTCCGCGCTGCAGCTATGGGCGCCGCTGGATCGATCGAGACCACGCCGTACGACGAGGCCAAGTTCCTGCAGTCGAAGGCCATCATGGAGTCTGCTGCCGAGGACGCCGACAAGTTCGCCAAGTTGAAGTCCATTTGGGCCGACGGTGCCCCTCCTGCTGCAGCAGCAGCAGCTCCGGCTGCTGATGCTGCTCCTGCTGCTGCTGACGCCCACCAAAAGAGCGTGAAGGAGCTGCCGACGGCTGAAGTTGCGGCTACCCACGAGGGCCACAAGGAGAACGGCCACGCTCACGGGGAAGATGGTCACGCCCACAAGGAGGGCGATCACCATCATAAGGAGGATGGCCATGCCCACAAGGAGGGCGATCACCACCACAAGGAGGAAGCGCACGCGCACCACGATCACGCTCACAAGGACGGAGAGCACCACGGCGAGCACCACCACAAGGACGATCACCACGAGCATAAGAAGGAGGAGACTCACGCTCACAAGGAGGAAGCGCACAAGGAGGAGGCACACGCACCCAAGGAAGATGGTCACGCCGAGGCGCCGAAAGAGGCTCCGAAGGTGCCATCAGCCTCGGCATCCACGAGCAAATTGCCCGGCAATCCGTCCGAGCACCACGACGAGAAGCTTTCCAAGGAGGCGTAACGGCCTTGCTTTGGCTGCTACGGATGCAACACGCTACTAGAAATTATCAATAACGGTAGCCCACAGCACGGCCAAGCTTGAAGAGAATGGCCCTGCCTTGAAGTGTGTGCACCTAGAATTAGGAATTAAATATACCTTGTTTTGAAATCACAACTTTTTCTGTACCAAAACATATAATTGCATCGAAACAAATTGATGTGATGCAGCGGATACTTAGCGAGGGTATTGAAGTTGTCGCGAATTCTTGTGGACGCATGAGGACCAGATGAGTCAAGACTTGATTAGAGCAGAGCTACGCGACCAAATACATGTACAGTAGCTCGCATCCAGTGAGGCGTGGCGATCGAGGGGCACTCGACGTTGCCTTACTGTTGCCTTCTCGAAGCACCCCGTGCGTGGAAAGACTTGAAACCAACCGCATAAAGACTTAAAAGTTTACGCGCTAGCAGGTGTACGGCAAATCTGTCTTCGCGGCCCTTTCCAAGCTTAACACCCAACTCACCGATCTTGTCAGCGCCGTGGCCAATTTTCAGGGCAGTTTTTGCAGCGTGCGTTGCTGTGGAGCTATGGGCGGGTCCAAGTCGCCACTGAGTCTGAAGATTCGAGCTCTTCGTCCAGCAACTCGACGGCTGAGTATGCCCAAGTCTACAACACGCAAGAACAGACTTGGTGTGAGCCTGAAATAGAGCTAGGCGTCCTTGGTTGGCTCTCCGGGGAATTGCAAGTGTCCACCACCGAGGCTGCACTCAAGTAGAGACTCAAATCAATACGCCAACTGGAGCTGGAATTATCACTGCGAGCATTGCAGCCGCCTTGGTCGTGCTGGCATTCATTCTAGCTCGTCGCCAATGGTCAAGCTCCAACCAAACGCAAAACACTCGCAACCGGTTTGTGGGAGAACGACGTCACCCCTGCCAACAGAATTCCTCTGGAAAAGATTCGTGTTCTCAAGACCATCAGCAGTGGAGCCCTGGGAGAGATCTACGCTGGGGTCTACAATGACGAGCGAGTCGCGGTCAAGATGTTGCTTCCGACAAGCCATCGCGACGTCAAACTTGTCAATAAGTTTCTGACGGAAGCCAAATCAAATGCTACGTTGGAGCACCCGCACATTGTCACTTTAATCAGAGTTGTGTGCGATTCATTTTCGGATCTGTGTGTTGTTCTGGATTTCATGGAATGTGGAGGCTTGCAGACTGTTAGGTCGTTACGAAAAGGAAGGCCACTCCACTGGATTTGATCAGGAGAAAGTGACTATCGCGCTGCACGTAGCTCGCGCTTTGACCGCCCGTATTTCACTGTTAGCTGAATCTCGCAACATTATCCTAAACGAAGAGCGTGAAGCAAAGTTGGTAGATTTCAGGATTTCTCGAGATTGGCTCGACCGATCGATGGATGCTGGTGTCAGAATGTCCTTGGATGGCTCCAGAGGTGATGACAGGGGAAAAATAAGGCGATAAAGCGGATGTAGTCAAACAAGAGATACCGCAGTCGTATAGGAGGCAGATGGCGGGTGGTTCTTTGCTTACAACGAGTTGCAATGGGGACAGTTAGTATCAAGTTTTCAGAGGCGATCCCTCAGTCGGTTATTGAGCTCGGCAGCGCCTGTGCGTCGGTGGACCCAAGCGAGCGACCAAGTGCAGCGGAGGCTCTGTTCAAGCCCCAGGTGATTCTGTCGAAAGAGGTGGCATGAATACCATTGCTGGCCTGTTGTGAAAAGGAAGCTCAAATGGATTCGAGGGATGGTAGCGACTTCGATTAATGCATACTGTAGTATAAACCCACGTAATGGTTCTTGAGGAGCAGCCGAGAATCGCACTACGACCGCAATCCCTCAAGGCCGTGCCTCTGGGGGCAACACATTCGGCGCGTTATTACAGAAACCCTTTGCAAAACGCTTCCAATACAACAAACTATCGCAAAAATTCTGCTGGTACTTAACCTCACATCATTTCCTTTGACAAAACGATCTGAAGTCTAAACAGAGCTTCGGCAGCACTCGGTCGCATCGTCGGATCCAACGATACACAGGCACGCCCAAGCTCCACCATCGACTGGGGTCCCGCGCTTGAAAAGTCCGCTCGAATCGCCCCCATTGCCACTCTTTGAAGGAGAGTTGCATCCGTCATCTGCCGGCCTTGTGTGCTCTGCATCTCCTGTTTGGCCTGCGTGTACGGCAGCGCGTGCGAATCCAGCTCAGACAGCACCACGCCGAAGGAAAACATGTCGGCTTTGTGGTCATAGCGATCGCCTGTCATCACCTCTGGAGCCATCCACAGCGACGTCCCAACTCCCGCCGTCATCGTTTGATCCAACCGCTCTCTGGAAACCCCGAAGTCCGTCACCTTTGCTTCGCGGGCTTCATTCAGCAAAATGTTGCGAGACTTGAGGTCCCTGTGAATCACTGGGGGCTCCAGAGAATGCAGGTAGGCCAGGGCATGGCACACGTGCAGCGCGATGGTCACCTTCTCGCGGTCGAATCCCACCGGGTGCTGCTCCTTGTCATAATTGCTGAGCAGTGTCCGCAAGTCTCCGCCATTCATAAACTCCAGCACCACGCACAGGTCGGAGAACGAGTCCCACGCGACGCCAATGAACGTCACGATACGCGGGTGCTCCATGCATGCGGTCAGCCTCGCCTCGGCCAGAAATTCATTGACCATGCGTATATCGCGGCGTGTGCTCGGGAGCAGCATCTTGACGGCCACTTGGTAGCCATTGAAGAACCCCGTGTAGACTTCACCAAAGGCACCGCGACTGAGGAGCTGGTCGATGCGGACTTTTTCGCGTGGGATCCGATTCGCTGTGATGATGTCGTCGTCCCAAAGTCCGACTTGACCTTGGTTCGGTCTGGAATGTCGGCGCCGAATGGCCAGGAGCCCCAGAACTGAAAGCACGACAACGACCACACTAGCCGCAATGATTCCAATGATTGCAGGGGTACTCAACCCGCCGCTGCTTCCTCCTGCGATTGAGCTTGATGAGCTTGTTGAGCTGGTGGTCGTATAGTTCTCCACGAGCCACCGAGATACCCACGCGCTCCCTTCAACGGTGGTCATCGAGGCCCCCGGCATGGCAGATAAGTTTGCCGTCGAGGCGCAGGGAATAACCAGAGAAGTGTAGCCACTGTTCTACAGGACACTCACCGAAAGCCGGCTCACTCTCGATGGGTAGCGTGTGGATTGCAAGCACGGTGTACGAGTTGTTGCTAGGCCCATCTGTCCACATGTGCTTGAACACGCGCGGCAGTGGAATAGTCTCGGGCGATCCACCAGTGGCCCACATTGCCCAAAAGAAAAGGTTTTCGGTGGTGTCGTCGTCGAAGTCCTCAATGAGGCATCTGGTCGATGACACAAGCTTATCGCCAGTACAGCCCAAGTCGGCGTAACTTGTAGTGTTATCGGCTTGAGTACAGTTGTTCAACGAGCAGCCAGCGGACAGGACGTCGCTGATCGGGACGGCGAGGTCAGCCATTGAATGGGTCCCATCGGTGAAAATCTGGACGGACTCGTTGTTGTTCGAAACACTGAAGCCGGAATCCCAGAGAAGCGCCCGCTGAGCAAGGCCGTCGAGGTTCTCCCAGTCGAGTTGGAGGTCAGCGAGTCGTCCTTGAATTGCGCTCGGCAACTTGGTCACGTTGAGTTGCTCGGCTGAATCCCCGGCAAGCGCTCGGTAGTAGAGTTGCTGGGCCAGGTCCGAGTTGGTTCCGTCGAACACGAACGAGTCGTTGTTGGGCAGCTCGGCAGTTAGGTAGGAGCTTGAACTGGAAGATGACGAGGCCAAACGACGATCGTAGTTGCTAATCATGGGTGGTGGTGGTGGTGGGGGGGGGGGGGGACTTGGGGGCCAGCGGGTAAAAGTCGAACTGAAGGAGGCCTGCGATCGGGTCGAAAGCCGAACGAATGGGTAAGGGAAGTAAAGTGCAACACAGTTGTGATTCTTGCTGTGCCAGGTCACCTGGCAGGTGGTACTGTATGTCGAGCTCGATAGGTCACGACACGAAGCACTACAGTATTTACAACAAAACTGCACAGACGAACATCCGAGAGCAATGATGAATCGAACTGCGATGCGCATATAAAACTATTGTAGACCCGAAGAACTCGCTGCAGACCAATCCAGCCCCCCCCCCCCCCCGTTATACTCTACCATATCGCCAATAGGCTCTACTTTTGAAGAATGCAACAACTTCCTCCCGACCACTGTGGTCACTTTCAACCTGGCTGTATGTAGCCATTGCTTGATGTCACTCCATCATGCGATTCATTGATAGCGGTGATATCTCTGGGAGAGAACTTGGCCAGGAAAGTCCCGCCAAGTCCCGCTGGGAGGGCAACCGGAAGTCCAGACAGCTCAAGGGTCCCTATGGTCCATAGGCTGTGGATTATCAACTTGCTCTCCTTTTGCGTAAATTTGGGCTTACTTGTGTAGTTTTCTGTGTCTCTGATTGGCTTAAACCCGTTTCATTTCGATGGTCGCAGCTCCCCACACCTTGATCGACGTCATTGAGATCACTTCCTCCCTACGTTCCTCCTCCACCTCTCACGACGCTGTCCTCGATCCTCATGGCTTCCAAGCGGCGCAGCGTGGTGCTGCACTTCGACCTGAACCGCACTGTTCTCATGTCGGACGCTGCGGGCGGGCGCACTATGGAGAACACGGTGGACTACCTGCTGTCCGAGTGCACGTGGGGCTACGTGAACCCCTCGAGTCCGTCCGAGTGGGTCTGCGTCTCCGATGCGTCGTCTATTGAACCCCCTAGCGCCGACGCCCACAATGTAGCCACACTGATCTCGTACAAGCAGTTCGTGGACGACGCGCACCCGTACCAGAGTCTGGCCGCGGCTGCGGGCAGCGACATCGACCACATCAAGGCGGTCAACAAGGCGGCCAAGAAGAAGCGGACGGCGCTGCAGTCGGCCTTCACGGGCGGTGACAATGCACCTGGTCGTCGGGTGCGCGGGTCCTTTGAGGAGGTCATGCAGAAGCTGCACTTCCCTGAGGGAGCGCAGCGTGACGCGGCCAAGCAGTTGGCTGCGTCGATGCCCAAGTCCCGCTTGCAGGAGGCCTGGAGCGAAGGTCGGTACTACCTGCTGCCGTCGTTTCTTCAGTTCTTGTCGTACTTGGCGTCCCCACAGGTGACCGACAAGGACCTGGATGTGAAGCTGGTGTTCCGCACGTTCGGTGACGATATCGTCGAGGTAGCCAGGAGTTGGATCTGCTGGTGGACGGCCAGCACCCTGTCGGTCTGCCGGCGCTACCGGAGAAGTTCCGGCTGAAGCTGCAGCCGAGTGAGCGTCGAGTTGGCACGTTCTACCGTGACGGTTTTGGTGCGGACGGCACGGCGCTGGCGGTGGGGACGCTTACGAAGGTACCGTTCTCGTCCAAGCTCGCGGAGGAAGGTGCGAGTGCGCCGAATAATTTCTACGCGGCAAACGGCCCGGACGTCATGGTTGTCCGGGGATTCCAGGCTATCCAGGAGACGCTGGAGGGTATGCTGAAGGGAGCTAGCACGCTCGCGCTCCGTGACTACTGGGAGTGGTGGAGCGCCCACGCTGAAGACGGCCAGTACGGCAAGCTGCTGCTAATTGATGAGGACAAGGATGGAGAAGTTGCTGTGTTTTTGACGACCACATCGAGGCGCACCACTCGCACATTGTGGATGTGCGCGACGCTCGCTCGGGCGCACCAGTGGACTTTGAGAAGAGCCGTGGCAAGTACCTTCAGAGGGTGGAGCCGTTTGCGGCCATCACGGACCCGAACTACTTCACCACGCTCTTCGACAAGTACGTGGCCAAGTAGACGCGCTAGATAATCTTCTTCTACGACGTTGTGACGGCTTAAGTGAGCTCTGTTGGCAATGAAATGGCATGCCTTCAGACCTTGCTGTCTATCAAGTATTCCCTTTTCCTTGCATATTTGAGTGCGACCACTCGACATTATAGTGCGGATGGTCCGCTAAGGTGCCTTAATGCAACAAATTCCGCAGGCAGGGACACAAGCCGTGACAGCATAGTGCCTCGCGACTTCAGATAGTTCAAGCAGGCTGAAGGACGACACAGGACATTTATTCAATTAATTATTCAATTAATTCATGCATGTACTTCAAGTAATAATCCTTCGAAATATTTTTTTCATTTCAAGATTTCGGCCGCCGTAGCGCATCACCGCGATCTTGACCCGCGTCCGTCCATTGTGCGCCGGGCGGCCACTCGCGCAGACCCGCCGACCCTTGACGCGCGAGGATCCGCTGTATGCGGCTGCGGTGGCCCAAGCGGAGGCGCGGTCGAAAGACCCTCTCCAAGGCGCCTCAGCCGTCGATGGCTCGCCCCACCTCATGATTGTATGCCGCCGCGATCCTGGAGCTCTCGGGCCACGGGATCTTTCGAAGCGGTGGCTGTCAGGCATGAGAGAGAGAAAGAGAGAGGCTCACGAGCTTGGAAGACGCCGCTCTTCGCCTCGATCACTTCCCATTTCTCGTTGTCGAGGAAACATCGCCCGGAGAGCAACCAACGCAAGGCCCAGCGCACTAGTCACTGAGTGAGCTGTCTGTCTGTCTGTCCCCACTGGGCTCTTGCCATCATGAAGTCCCCGAGCAACTACGGGAGTGAGAACGAGGAGACGCGCTTCATCCGGCGCGTCGCGGCGCCCGACCGCCCCAGCAACAAGCGGCGCCAGAAGAAGCGCCTGGCCGTGGCCGGCGCCACGATCGGCCTGCTGGCCGCGTCGGCCGGCGTGGGCTACGCCACGATGCGCGCGTCGAACGCGTCGAGCGACGTCAAGACGGCCAAGCTGGCGGCCAACATGGCCAACGAGGCCTTCGTGTCCAAGCTGGGCGACGCCTTCCACCCCAAGTTCGACGAGATCGACACGGACGGGAACGGCGAGCTGTCCAGGACGAGATCCTGGCCGACCTGAACGGCAAGGAGACGGCGGACGTCAAGCGCGTCATGAGGTCCGACCTGCCCGACGACATCAAGAGCAACCTCGTGGCGCTGCTGGAGGGCAAGCTCCAGAGCGACAGCGACTGCGCCAAGCAGGCGCTGGACTCGCGCCCGACGGCCGTGCGTCGTGAGGACCACGAGATCTTCTACTACATGCTGGACGTCTTCTGCCCGCGGGTCACCATTGCCGTCACGCCTCCCGACCAGGAGGACGAGAGCGAGGAGAAGGCGCCGCCGGCTGACAGCCAGCAGACGGTCGAGATCCCGACGCCCGACGGAGGCACCGCCCAAGTGCTGATCGTCGGCGAGCCGGAGGACGGGAAGCAGACCATCGCGATCCCGGACGACCAGGGCGGCTACACGACGACGGAGGTCAAGTCCATCGAGACGCCGACTGGCGAGCAGAAGATCTTGATCCCGAACGCGGACGGCGACATCACCCCCGTGGTGGTGCCGGAGCTGCCGGCGGACGTGACGGCCGAGTTGAGCGAGGACGCGCAGGTCGTGGACGTGGTCACGCCCAGCGGCGAGACCCAACAGGTGATCGTCGAGGGCGAGACGGAGCACGGCGAGCAGATCGTGCAGGTCCAGGACAGCACCGGCGAGTACGTTGAGACCAAGGCCGAGGTGGTGGAGACCCCTCGGGTGAGGAGCAGCTGATTGTGTCGACCCCCGACGGCGATATCATTCAAGTGCCGCTGCCGGAGCCGGTACCGGACCTTAGCGGCCCGAACCCGTACGCCGACCAGGAGCCTGAGCCGCCCGTCGTGCAGACGGTCGACGTGGTCACCGACAATGGCGAGCACGAGCAGGTCATCGTCGTAGGCGAAGTTGAGGACGGCAAGCAGACCATCGAGGTCGCCAACGACCAGGGTGGCTACACGGAGAAGGAGGTGACGGCGGTCGAGACCGACCAGGGCGAGTCCATCGTCATTCCCGACGGAAACGGAGGCACCACGGTCGTGAACGTGCCCGATGTGCCGGACGTGATCGCCGACCTGGCCACGGACGACACCCAGGTGGTGAACGTCGTGAACCCCGACAACGGCGCGCAGCAGCAGGTTGTCGTTGAGGGCGAGCCGGAGCACGGAAAGGTGACTGTGGACATCGTGGACGCGTCGGGCGAGGTGACTACTGAGGAGGTGAAGGTCATTGAGACGGACGGCGGCCTGAAGCTCGAGGTGCCGACGGACGACGGCATCGTGCCCGTCGTGGTGCCGGATGTGCCGGCCGAGATCCACGAGGAGATCGCCGAGGAGGAGAACCCGGTCCCGCCTGTGCTGCAGACGGTTGACATTGTCACCGCCAGCGGCGAAGAGAAGCAGGTGATCATTGAGGGTGAGCCCGACCACGGCGTGCAGACCATCGAGATCCCGAACGAGCACGGCGACTACGTCGAGACGCAGGTCAAGGCCGTGGAGACCGACGAGGGTGTCAAGCTGGCGATCCCGGACGCCAAGGGCGAGACCACGGTTGTGACTGTGCCCGACGTTCCGGCTGAGGTTGTGCAGCAGGCTTCGACTAACACTCTGGTGCTGAACGTCGAGACCCCGAGCGGCGAGCAGCAGCAGGTGATTATCGACGGCAAGCCCGAGAACGGCATGCAGACTGTTCAGATCGTTGACGAACACGGCGAGGTGACGACTGAGGAGGTGAAGGCCACCGAGACGTCCGAGGGTGAGAAGATCGTGGTCCTGACCGACGGGGGCTACATCCCCGTCACGATTCCAGACGTTCCCAAGGAGGCCAAGGAGGAGATCGCCCAGCAGCAGGCAGAAGCCGCTGGTATTGAGACCCCATCCCACGAGAAGGAGACTCCGGTTGTGCAGACTGTCGATGTGGTCGCCGACAACGGCGAGCAGCAGCAGGTGATCCTGGTCGGCGGCATTGAAGACGGCACCCAGACGATCGAGGTCCTGAACGACTTCGGCGGCTACACGGAGACCGAGGTGAAGGCCATTGAGACGCCGGAGGGCGAGAAGCTGGTGGTCCCGGACGCTGAGGGCGACATGACGGTGGTGACTGTGCCGGAAGTGCCGGCCGAGATTGCCGAGATCGCGACGGAGGACACGCAGGTGGTGAACATTGTGACCCCGAGCGGCGAGCAGCAGCAGGTGGTGATCGAGGGCGAGCCCGAGCACGGCACGGTGACCATCGACCTGGTCGACGAGCACGGCGAGGTGACGACCGAGGAGGTGAAGGCTGTTGAGACCGACGAGGGCATCAAGCTGGTGGTGCCGACCGATGACGGCTACGTGCCGGTTGTGGTGCCGGAGATCCCCGAGGAGATCCAGCAGCAGATTGCCGAGGAGCAGCCTGTTGGCGGTGACTGGGGCAGCATCCCTCACTGGGAGGAGCCTGGCCTTGCTGAGCCTGAACCGGTTGTGCAGACTGTCGATGTGGTCGCCGACAACGGCGAGCAGCAGCAGGTGATCCTGGTCGGCGGCATTGAAGACGGCACCCAGACGATCGAGGTCCTGAACGACTTCGGCGGCTACACGGAGACCGAGGTGAAGGCCATTGAGACGCCGGAGGGCGAGAAGCTGGTGGTCCCGGACGCTGAGGGCGACATGACGGTGGTGACTGTGCCGGAAGTGCCGGCCGAGATTGCCGAGATCGCGACGGAGGACACGCAGGTGGTGAACATTGTGACCCCGAGCGGCGAGCATCAGCAGGTGGTGATCGAGGGCGAGCCCGAGCACGGCACGGTGACCATCGACCTGGTCGACGAGCACGGCGAGGTGACGACCGAGGAGGTGAAGGCTGTTGAGACCGACGAGGGCATCAAGCTGGTGGTGCCGACCGATGACGGCTACGTGCCGGTTGTGGTGCCGGAGATCCCCGAGGAGATCCAGCAGCAGATTGCCGAGGAGCAGCCTGTTGGCGGTGACTGGGGCAGCATCCCTCACTGGGAGGAGCCTGGCCTTGCTGAGCCTGAACCGGTTGTGCAGACTGTCGATGTGGTCGCCGACAACGGCGAGCAGCAGCAGGTGATCCTGGTCGGCGGCATTGAAGACGGCACCCAGACGATCGAGGTCCTGAACGACTTCGGCGGCTACACGGAGACCGAGGTGAAGGCCATTGAGACGCCGGAGGGCGAGAAGCTGGTGGTCCCGGACGCTGAGGGCGGCATGACGGTGGTGACTGTGCCGGAAGTGCCGGCCGAGATTGCCGAGATCGCGACGGAGGACACGCAGGTGGTGAACATTGTGACCCCGAGCGGCGAGCAGCAGCAGGTGGTGATCGAGGGCGAGCCCGAGCACGGCACGGTGACCATCGACCTGGTCGACGAGCACGGCGAGGTGACGACCGAGGAGGTGAAGGCTGTTGAGACCGACGAGGGCATCAAGCTGGTGGTGCCGACCGATGACGGCTACGTGCCGGTTGTGGTGCCGGAGATCCCCGAGGAGATCCAGCAGCAGATTGCCGAGGAGCAGCCTGTTGGCGGTGACTGGGGCAGCATCCCTCACTGGGAGGAGCCTGGCCTTGCTGAGCCTGAACCGGTTGTGCAGACTGTCGATGTGGTCGCCGACAACGGCGAGCAGCAGCAGGTGATCCTGGTCGGCGGCATTGAAGACGGCACCCAGACGATCGAGGTCCTGAACGACTTCGGCGGCTACACGGAGACCGAGGTGAAGGCCATTGAGACGCCGGAGGGCGAGAAGCTGGTGGTCCCGGACGCTGAGGGCGACATGACGGTGGTGACTGTGCCGGAAGTGCCGGCCGAGATTGCCGAGATCGCGACGGAGGACACGCAGGTGGTGAACATTGTGACCCCGAGCGGCGAGCAGCAGCAGGTGGTGATCGAGGGCGAGCCCGAGCACGGCACGGTGACCATCGACCTGGTCGACGAGCACGGCGAGGTGACGACCGAGGAGGTGAAGGCTGTTGAGACCGACGAGGGCATCAAGCTGGTGGTGCCGACCGATGACGGCTACGTGCCGGTTGTGGTGCCGGAGATCCCCGAGGAGATCCAGCAGCAGATTGCCGAGGAGCAGCCTGTTGGCGGTGACTGGGGCAGCATCCCTCACTGGGAGGAGCCTGGCCTTGCTGAGCCTGAACCGGTTGTGCAGACTGTCGATGTGGTCGCCGACAACGGCGAGCAGCAGCAGGTGATCCTGGTCGGCGGCATTGAAGACGGCACCCAGACGATCGAGGTCCTGAACGACTTCGGCGGCTACACGGAGACCGAGGTGAAGGCCATTGAGACGCCGGAGGGCGAGAAGCTGGTGGTCCCGGACGCTGAGGGCGACATGACGGTGGTGACTGTGCCGGAAGTGCCGGCCGAGATTGCCGAGATCGCGACGGAGGACACGCAGGTGGTGAACATTGTGACCCCGAGCGGCGAGCAGCAGCAGGTGGTGATCGAGGGCGAGCCCGAGCACGGCACGGTGACCATCGACCTGGTCGACGAGCACGGCGAGGTGACGACCGAGGAGGTGAAGGCTGTTGAGACCGACGAGGGCATCAAGCTGGTGGTGCCGACCGATGACGGCTACGTGCCGGTTGTGGTGCCGGAGATCCCCGAGGAGATCCAGCAGCAGATTGCCGAGGAGCAGCCTGTTGGCGGTGACTGGGGCAGCATCCCTCACTGGGAGGAGCCTGGCCTTGCTGAGCCTGAACCGGTTGTGCAGACTGTCGATGTGGTCGCCGACAACGGCGAGCAGCAGCAGGTGATCCTGGTCGGCGGCATTGAAGACGGCACCCAGACGATCGAGGTCCTGAACGACTTCGGCGGCTACACGGAGACCGAGGTGAAGGCCATTGAGACGCCGGAGGGCGAGAAGCTGGTGGTCCCGGACGCTGAGGGCGACATGACGGTGGTGACTGTGCCGGAAGTGCCGGCCGAGATTGCCGAGATCGCGACGGAGGACACGCAGGTGGTGAACATTGTGACCCCGAGCGGCGAGCAGCAGCAGGTGGTGATCGAGGGCGAGCCCGAGCACGGCACGGTGACCATCGACCTGGTCGACGAGCACGGCGAGGTGACGACCGAGGAGGTGAAGGCTGTTGAGACCGACGAGGGCATCAAGCTGGTGGTGCCGACCGATGACGGCTACGTGCCGGTTGTGGTGCCGGAGATCCCCGAGGAGATCCAGCAGCAGATTGCCGAGGAGCAGCCTGTTGGCGGTGACTGGGGCAGCATCCCTCACTGGGAGGAGCCTGGCCTTGCTGAGCCCGGAACCGGTTGTGCAGACTGTCGATGTGGTCGCCGACAACGGCGAGCAGCAGCAGGTGATCCTGGTCGGCGGCATTGAAGACGGCACCCAGACGATCGAGGTCCTGAACGACTTCGGCGGCTACACGGAGACCGAGGTGAAGGCCATTGAGACGCCGGAGGGCGAGAAGCTGGTGGTCCCGGACGCTGAGGGCGACATGACGGTGGTGACTGTGCCGGAAGTGCCGGCCGAGATTGCCGAGATCGCGACGGAGGACACGCAGGTGGTGAACATTGTGACCCCGAGCGGCGAGCAGCAGCAGGTGGTGATCGAGGGCGAGCCCGAGCACGGCACGGTGACCATCGACCTGGTCGACGAGCACGGCGAGGTGACGACCGAGGAGGTGAAGGCTGTTGAGACCGACGAGGGCATCAAGCTGGTGGTGCCGACCGATGACGGCTACGTGCCGGTTGTGGTGCCGGAGATCCCCGAGGAGATCCAGCAGCAGATTGCCGAGGAGCAGCCTGTTGGCGGTGACTGGGGCAGCATCCCTCACTGGGAGGAGCCTGGCCTTGCTGAGCCCGGAACCGGTTGTGCAGACTGTCGATGTGGTCGCCGACAACGGCGAGCAGCAGCAGGTGATCCTGGTCGGCGGCATTGAAGACGGCACCCAGACGATCGAGGTCCTGAACGACTTCGGCGGCTACACGGAGACCGAGGTGAAGGCCATTGAGACGCCGGAGGGCGAGAAGCTGGTGGTCCCGGACGCTGAGGGCGACATGACGGTGGTGACTGTGCCGGAAGTGCCGGCCGAGATTGCCGAGATCGCGACGGAGGACACGCAGGTGGTGAACATTGTGACCCCGAGCGGCGAGCAGCAGCAGGTGGTGATCGAGGGCGAGCCCGAGCACGGCACGGTGACCATCGACCTGGTCGACGAGCACGGCGAGGTGACGACCGAGGAGGTGAAGGCTGTTGAGACCGACGAGGGCATCAAGCTGGTGGTGCCGACCGATGACGGCTACGTGCCGGTTGTGGTGCCGGAGATCCCCGAGGAGATCCAGCAGCAGATTATTGAGGAGGCCCCGGAGGAGTCCAAGTTCATGACCAAGGACGAGTTCCGTGAGTGGATTGCAAAGCGCTATGAGGATAAGCTCTCGGAGCTGAGGAAGGAGGAGCAGAGACTTGAGCAGGAGGAGGTTGCCAAGGCTAGCCGTGTCAAGCAGGTCGAGGACTGCATTGAGCAGGCGGCGAACAAGGTATGTAGCCAAGCTCTATGACTCTGAGCGTTGTGATCAGTGATTAACTCTTTTGCTTGTTGGCTTGCTTTTGCAGTTCGGCTACTACGGCGTGTACGAGCAGGCCCCACACTACCAGAACGCTGTGGACTGGGTCGAGAACGACTGCTGGGCCAACCAGTGGGAGCCGAGAGCCCGGCCGAGCACCCGATGCTGCGCCGCTAATACGGCAAGTGAGGCCGACGATCTGGCGTGAAGCGACCGACTGACAATGAGTTGAAGACGACGACCGGGTAGAGTGGCGCTTTGCATGAGTTTGCATTTCCGTTCTGTGCGCTTGTAGTTAGTGACCTGCACGTGCATGTAGCAAAAGAAGAAGTAGTGTCGCGCATTCTACTCGAAATATAAGGCGTTCTGTAAAGATTCCTTGAAATGTGTAGCCATTTGTACTATATACATTATACCATATCGTAGTAATATATAATACAAGTTGCAGCTGTAGCCGTTAATTGCCCGGAATTCAGCCAATGGCATTTGAGAAAAGTTTCAAATGGAGGGCAAGAAGCGATCACCTCCTCCTCCCGCTGGTGCTCCTGCGGACAAGACGGAGGACGTCCAGGCGCCCAAACGCGCCCGTTTAACCCCTTCTTCTGCGAAGAAGACTGCCCCGCCACCCTCTGACGCAGAGATGGAGCTCCTGCGCGCATTAGAAGAGGAAGTAGCAAAAGAAGAAGAAGAGGAGACCAAGCTAGACAAGAAGAAGAACAAGGTGAAGCTCCCATTAGAAGAAGAAGAAGAAGACGACGACTACGACGAATCGGACGATGAATAATATTCCGAAGATTTGAAGAACGAGCAAGAACAACAAGAACAACAAGAACTTGACGATACAATATCTATTGAGAAGGAGAAGACGTCTTCTTGAGCTCCTCGTTGAGCCAAGTCCGCAGCGCTCGGACGCTGTCTCGGTCTTGCGCGCAGCATTCAACAACGTTCGTAAAGATGGAGGAGACCGCAGACGACGGACAAGAGTGGAGACCCCCTCCAGTCGAGTGACTGTTCCTTCTCCCTGAATGGTTGGGGAATCCGACTTCTGCTGCCACCGCCGCAGAGCCCGTGAATAAAACCCCTTTCGACTTGGAGGAGGACGAAGCAGAAGAGAAGGAATGAGCTCCACCACTGGCGTCTCTCGAGCTCACCGGATGCCGGCGCTGGTCCATTTTCAGCTCAAAGTCGACGCATTTCCGCAGTTCTCGTCTTGCGTCTCGCATCGCGGCGCGCTGCAGCTGCTTGCGGTTGTTGAGCAGTTGCTGGTACTCTTTGGACTGCGGCTCCTCGGGCGTCTCGGCCGGCAGCGGCGGCAAGAAGCGGTCGGTCTTGTTAAACACGAGCAGCAGCTGCGTGTGCGAGAAGACCTTGGTGCGAGCTCTGTGCTTTAAGAGGCGGAGCAGCTCCGAGGCCACGAGGGGAAGCGCACGGCGTCGGACGCGTCGATGACGAAGAGCACGGCGAGGATGGGGAGAGACGTCTGGAAGGAGGTGGTGGGCGCGAGCGTGTTGAGCGTGTTGAGGTTGGAGCTGCTGCCATTGCCTCCGAAGGCGGAGGACAAGTCCCCGTGGCGCTGTACCATTTGGCTCGAGCAGCGCGACGCCCTGGCGGGTCCACGAGCTGCAGGTATTTGTCGCTAGATTCCACGCGGTAGGAGGCCGTCAGCAGCGATTTCGTCGGCTCGGGGAACAAATAGGAGGGCAGCTCGAGGCCTTTGGCCGTGTAAAGCGTCAGGTCGTCGCCGATGGAGATGCGAGACAGGTGGTTCACGAGCGTCGACTTGCCGGCGCCGTCGAGACCCAAGAGCAGCAACTTGCCGCGGTGCTTCTTGGCTGCATTCTGGCGTGTGAGCATGCCCGTGAGCATCCGGAGAGACCCGCGGTAGTCCGTGTCGGAGGCGGCTTCCCCCTCGGCCTGGTAGCTCAACAGCTCATGTGATGGGAATGCCCCCATTCTTAATGGCTAATGGTGCGGTAGAATGCACTACGTTCTACAGTAGTACGCAGCATCGACTATTTCGGCTGTAGTCGTTGCTAAGCGGTTGCTGCTATTCCACCCGAAATAGTGGCGTTCGATTGGTGTCGAGTACGGGATCGGGCAGCCGAGATATTATTCACTCCAGTAGCACGCGCGTAGTGGAGGCGGGCGATGGGCTCTGAAGGTGACGACAGCGGGAAAGACCGTAAGGCTTCGCTTAAAGAGGGCGCGGCTGTGCGTGTGCGTGGAGAAGGTGGAGAAGTACAAGACGCGACTATCGTCCGCCAGCACCGCAATGGCGACTTCACTGTCAAGTACGAGGAGACCGGCAAAGTGGAGAAGAATGTGCCGAAAGCTCGGGTGCAGAGTGCTGACAAGGGCGAAGGCAAGGGTAGAACGCGGAAACGACCAGAAGAAGAGGATGACGAAGACAAGAAAGGGGAGCATAGCACTGAGCTGGAAGTTGATGCGACGGTGCAGTTCAAGAACGATAAAGGCGAGTGGTGCGACGGCCAGATCCTCAAAGCTCGCAGCAATGGTCGCTATGACATCGCCATAGACGGAGACGAAGACGAAGTGGCGAAGAATGTCGAGCGACGAGATATCCGCGAGCGGAACTCCTCCAGTAAGTCGAAGAAGAAGAAGAAGAACAATGAAGCGGATAACGAGAGCGACGAGGAGAGCGACAGCGAGAACGAGAAGCGCGCAATGCGGAAACGACGAGCGCTTAGAGCAGGCAAGGGCAAGCGCGAGCTGGTGACCAGCGAGGACGACAGTGACGACAGCGTGGGTCGGAGAAGACAAGGCCGCTTCCAAGCTCGGAACGGAGCGGCAGGCTTCGCCCAGCTGCGCGTGAATCAACTGGTCGAGTTTGAAGACAAAAGCGGGAGGACCCGTCGTGGACGCATCAAAACGCTCAACCGAGAGCAGCGAAGTTGCGACATTGAGCACGAAAGCGACGCGGAAAAGGTCTCGAAGCGGATCGCGCTGGACGTCGTTCGCCCCACAACCGCCTTCGGGCGATTCTTTGGCGGCACCAACCGCAACTTCGTCCCTTTTCAGCTGAACACGCACGTCTATTACCGCACCAAGGACGGAACGGAGCGCAAGGGGATCGTCCTGAAGGTTTCCAAGAGCACCGGTAAGACCTTATACGACGTGGAGGATTTACTGGACGGAACGATGTTGAAGCAACTCTCAGTGGGGAAGTTGCGGGCGGTTCCCTGGCTCGACTACTCCCTTCCGAGTTGGAATGGTTTACCGGGCTTACCGAGTTTCTCGCTGTTCTCGGCCCCCATCCTTCGACGAGGCATGAACGTGCGCTTCCGTCGCACCGACAAGGAAACTGGCCGCGTTGTATGGAAAGACGGCGTCATTATGAAGGCTAAGTCGAACGCGTGCTGCATCGTCGAGTACTTTGGCTCCAATGGGGACAGCAAGCGCGAGGAAGTCAAGAACTCGGACATACAGGCTCGGTTCTTCCGGATGCCGTTCAGCGGGATGCTTGACGGCGTCATGGACGGACTTTCGCTGCCTTCTATTCAACTGCCTGCGGGGATGTTTAAGGCTGGGAGCGCGGTGGAGGTGTCGAACGGAGCCAAGGTGTTCCTGGGGACAATTTCGAGCTCTAATGATGTGGACAGGACGTACACTATCCGATACGAAGACGGTCGTAAGGAGAAGAACGTGCCGAGTGATCGAGTTCGACTGTCGCTGCGTCGCCTGCGGATCGGAACGGAGGTCGAGATGATCGTCGAAGGCCCATGCAAAGAAGTGTCCAAGCTGGATGGAGAAGTGGCGTGGATCCATCGGGACGAGAAGGTGGCGGTGCGCATCAACGGCGGCAACAACGACGTCTTCGCTGAGGTGTGTACGCATGCATTGATGGTGTATGGCAAGCCCGCGTTCACTGCGCCGCTGAGCAGCACGTGGCTGGAGTTGATGGGCTACTACTGCAACCTCGTGGCGGAGCTGCTGATCTACGCGTGGTTCTTCTTCGGCTTGATGGTGGAGATGGACGAGATGCTGACGCTGCATGGAGACACGGCGCCCGACCTGCTCCAGAACCAAGAGAACATGGCGGCCATGTATGCCAGTCAGCAGGTCGACTGGGGACTCTGCCGTCACTCTGCGCAGCACAACGAGACGTCTTCAAGCTCCTCCTCCTCCTCCGCGTCGAACTCGTCGGACTACTTGCTGATTCCTTCCAATGCAATGGCAACCGACCGCGCGTGGCTCATGGCGTTGCTGGTCTCCAAGGCCATTTTAACCGCATGTAGTGCTCTCTTGGTGCTTCGAGTTCTGCGCTCCAAGCTGTCGGCACTACAAGATGAGTACGTTCTACTGTCAGTTCACAGACACTATTAAACAATCTCTAACCATTCTGTTCCCCTGCATACTGCAGTTTTATTGACCTGAAGGAGTATCAGCAGGAGCGCGTGATGCGGCGTCACTTGGCCGTGACCATGGGCTGGACGCTCATCGTGACGTTCCTGACCCTAGTGAACTACGCGTCGCTGCTCAACCGCTTCGACTTCTACTGTCTACTCAACGGCAAAAACACCAACTCGCTCAGCTTCGACGAGCTGGCGCTGAGCATCGACCCGTTCGCCATCCACTCGAGCTACGCCAACCCCGTGCAGCTCCTCGTGTCGTTATCCGCCAAGACGACGTTCAACCTGTTCCGGGGCGTGACGTTCCAGCTGCTGCTCTTCGCCTTCCCGACCAGCGGCACCAACTTCATGCGTCGCGTGGTGTTCGCCCTGCCCTCCATCGCCGCCACGGCGTTGCTCTGCGCCATCGGAGGCGCCGCGCTGCACACGTTCTACTACGTGCAGAAGACGGAGATGCTGGGCGACCACGAGCTCGTCATGTCGACGCACACGGATCTGTCGGTGCTGCTGCTGGCGTTGTCGCTGTGGTTCATCCACTGCGTCTACAGCATTGGGGCGGCGGCCGGTCGGTTCTCCGAGACGAGACTCGAGCGGCAACGCACGTCACGCGACGAAGTCTCCGAGGACGTCCTCGATCTGGCCGAGCGTGGAGAGTTCGGCCTTCAAGCTCAGCGAGAGGCTCTAGTGACGAAGGTGGAGCAGCGTCAGGATCAACTCGGCGTCTGCAAGCTCAGCATCCTGCGCGTCTACCGACACATTCTCATGCACTTTGTGGCGGCAGCGGTGGCCATCTACATCGACGTGACGCTGCGAAAAGCTGTGAAGGAGTTGGACGGCGGTTCCGGCGTGGCGTTGAATGCGTTGGCCTTCCACCTCGGAGTCTCCATCACGTGGCTCGTGGGGTCAGCGATGGCAGCCATGGTTGCCATTTCATTAAGACAGCAGTCCCCAGAGCTGCTAGCCTACATATTAGACGTGTAGCTAGCACCAGAACTCCAAATCAATGCGATGTCTACAAAACGGCCAGTAGTATGGTTAGTTCGCTAGCTCTTGTGACAAAATGATCTGAAGCTTGAACAGCGCCTCGGCTGCGCTTGGTCTTAATGTCGGCTCTACCGACACACAGGCACAGCCGAGATCCACCATGGACCGAGGGCCCGCGTCGGAAAACCGGACACTGACCGTCCCCATCGCCACCTTTTGGAGGAGAGTGGCGTCGGTCATCTGACGGCCGTGGGACTGCTGCAGCTCCTGCTTGGCCTGGGCGTACGGCAGCGTGTGAGAGTCCAGCTCCGACAGCACGACTCCGAACGAGAACATGTCTGCCTTTTCATCGTATCGCTCGCCCGTCATCACCTCCGGAGCCATCCACAGCGACGTCCCCACGCCCGCCGTCATGGTTCGGTCCAGACGCTCGCGTGAGATCCCGAAGTCCGTGAGTTTGGCTTCGTTCGCGTCGTTCAGCAGAATGTTGCGAGACTTGAGGTCTCTGTGGATCACGGAAGGCTCGAGGGAGTGCAGATACGTGAGTGCGTGGCACACGTGAAGCGCGATCGTCACCTTCTCGCGATCAAAGCCGACAGGATGACCAGCTTTCTCGTAGTTACTTAGCAGTGTTCGCAGGTCGCCGCCCTCCATGAACTCCATGACCACACACAGATCCGAGAGAGAATCCCAGGCGACGCCGATGCATGTGGCAATGCGCGGGTGGTCCATGCTGGCTGTGAGCTTCGCTTCGGCTAGGAACTCGTTCACGAGCTTGATGTCTCGGCGTGTGCTGGGCAGCAGCATCTTGATCGCGACACGCTGATCGTTGAAGACTCCAGTGTAGACCTCACCAAAGGCGCCACGACTGACAAGTTGGCCAACGCAGACCTTTTCGCGTGGAATCCTGTTGGCCGTGATAACGTCGCCGTCCCACAAACCCGTTTGGCCTTGGTTTGCTCCAGAGTGGCGTCGTCGAGCAATGACGAAGCCCAGAATCGCCAAGACGACTACGAGGCAAGCGGCAGTCACGCCACCGATAGTTGTAGCACTGACGCCTGAACTGTGTGTTGCATCAGTGCTGCCCTCTTGGAGCCATGACCGGACACTGAGCTCGATGTCGGGCTCGCACCAAATCTTCTCCTGCAGGTCGGCAGCCACGCTCTCAGCGTCTACTTGGATGCACGGAGCAATGAATATCGCGCTATTGGGGCACGCCGTGTCCTCCATACTCCACGAGCTCTTCTGTGCCAGCATGTAGAGCGTCGTATTGTCCTCGCTGGCGCTGTCATTGTACTGGTACAACTGCGGATCGAAGCTGTCGGCGTCGATCTCTCCGTCAAAAGACCACATGGGTCCGTATCTCTCTATGGGCGTCACATTGACGCCGGAGCTTACTGCGCAGTGCGCCTTGGTCGCGACGTAGCTTGGGTCGCAGGCGGACGTGGTGTAGCTGATGACGTAATTCTTGCAGTTCTTCAGCTCACACTGAGTCGCGTCGTCGAACGCTTGGGCGGATTGGAACACGTCGCTCATTGAGCGGCCGCAGAGCACGTAGACCTGAGCATACTCGGCTTTTGTCGAGTTGCTGGACAAAGAGCTCGATTCTTCAGAAGTCGTGGGGACTTGGACCCACCCCGCGCTCCACAGCAACGCACGCTGCAGATTGTTAGGTAGCGAAGTAAAATTGTCCACGGTGTTGACGAGGTCGGTGAGTTGAGCGTTGAGCTTGGTAGGGGTCGTGGGGGCTGTGAACGCCGAGTTGTCGTACAGCTGCGCTTCAATGTCGGTGCTAGCGCGCACACGGGCGAAGTGGATCGGTAGCAGCGCGATCAAGCAGAAGGACAGCACGGCAATGCGATGCGGACTATTGCCACGCATCCTAAGCAAGTGTTGGGAATGGGGGGGGGCTGCGTCTGTTCGGGAGTGCTCGTAACTGATGTCCTCAATCTACTATGGGTGTAGTACAGTACTGTACTGCAGACCATTTGTTGAGATTCACTACATGTAGCGTATCTACACTGAGCTGGTTTTGCAGCCTGGCCGTTGAGCTTTTAGTTCTCACTAAGAGAACAAGGCCCCGACGATGGGGCTGTTAGCGTGATATTTACGTCAGCAAGTCAGGATTTACAATTTACGGGTTCACGGGGCTCGCCTGCTTCTCCTTGCCCGCCTCGGCCTTCTTCGGGTCGTACGCCGGGAAGTGGTAGCCCTCCAGCCCCTTCTTGGCGTTCCAGAAGAGCTCGTAGGGCAGCGGCTCGGCCAGCGGCCAGTCGTTGCGGAAGCGCTCCGGCAGGTCCGGGTTCACGAGGAACGGGCGGCCGAAGCCGACCAAGTCCGCCACGCCCGCATGCAGCACGCCCTCGGCCTGGTCGCGCGTGTAGCTGCACGTGGCCATGACGCGGCCCTTGAAGAGCGTCTTGAGGTCGAACACCGTGAACACGCGGCACTTGTCCGAGCGGCCGAAGCCGAAGCCGTCGTGCGTCGCCAAGTAGCACAGCCCCATCTTGCTCAGCTCCGAGATCACGTACGTGAAGGTCTCGTAGTTGTCCTCGCTGCCCATGCCGCCATAGACGCCATTAGGCGACAGACGCACGCCGACGCGCTCGGCCGGGTACACGGTCGTGACGGCTTCGATGAGCTCGCGCAGGAAGCGGAAGCGGTTCTCCACGGAGCCGCCGTACGCGTCCGTGCGCGTGTTGGTGCTGGTCTGCAGGAACTCGTCGATCAAGTAGCCGCCCGCTCCGTGGAACTCGACGCCGTCAAAGCCCGCGGCCTTGGCCCGCTCCGCGCACTTGCGGTGGTCCTCGACCACTTGGTGGATCTCCTCAATTGTCATCGCGCGCGTGGTGGGGAACCCCGTGGCGTTGCCCTCCGCGTCGTGCGTGCGGCCCGTCGAGTAGCAGGACGACGAGCACGAGGCCACCTCGTTGCTCGGGTGGAAGGACGGGTGCGACTGGCGGCCCATGTGCCACAGCTGCACGAACATCTTGCCGCCCTTGGCGTGCACGGCCTCCGCGACCTTGCGCCAGCCTTCCTGCTGCTCGTCCGTGTACAGCGCGGGTGCGCCGTACCATCCGTACGCCTGCTCGGACACGGCGCAGCCCTCCGACATGATGAGGCCCGCACTCGCGCGCGTCGCGTAGTACATGACGTTCTCGGCCGTGGGGCAGCGCGTCTTGATGTCCGACCGCGCGCGCGTGCACGGACTGAAGACCATGCGGTTCTTGAGCGTCAGGCCCGGCGCCAGCTCCAGCGGCGTGAAGAGCTCGTAGTCGGCGAGGTTGGCGGACATCGTGGACGGTGTGAGGTGGGTTCTTGATGTGGTGGTGGTGGTTGTTGTTGTCGATGGACAGCAAATTGGAGAATGAGTATGATGTCCAAGCGGCTAAGACCAGCGACGTCCATTGCCCCCATGCTGTCGCCTTGCTGCTCGAGGTGATACCGTTGACACCTTTCGGTAGACGTGAGCGATTACGATGCGAGTCAAGCATGACGTAAATGTATCCATCTGTCTTTTCGAGGAGGATTCGGACCAATCACGGTGCCGCTCGGGATGATCACGTCAGGCCGCAGCGCTTGACGTAAGCGTAAGCGCTGACCGTGGAGCTGGAGTACTGTACAGTATTACCCGCAATTCTCTTGAATGCCCGGCCCATGAGATGAGGCCTTCAGTACCAAAGCAGCTTTGTCTTGTTAGGTAAAATTGCAGTGGGGTCGAATGTACTTTCCAGTCAACTCGCTTCATCCGCACACGGTGTTGGCCGTAACCGGATTCGTCTGCGGAACTTGACTCAGTTATACCGCGAGTGACGCCGAGAATTCAGCAGTCCGGACAGCCCACAGACTCGCACCGCATCAAGACGGAGACCACAACTCTACTTCTCGCCCTTGTAGTTGCAGCTTGCAGCGCCTTCGCATGCAGCCGCAATCCATCGAAGCGGACGACGCAACCATCGTGAATTCAACGGCTTGACGGCGGAGAGTAACGGGCTTGGCCGGCGTTTCCGCGCTCGCCCACCAGCACTTCTCCTGCGATATCCCAACAAGCTGCTGAGCCGGAGTGGGGTATCCTCTTGATCTTCAAGTGTGGTGGCGACCGCGGTATATTAAGCGACGACTGCGTTCATCGTGGACTCAATACCGAGGCAAGGTGGTATCACCAGGCAGAGGCGGTTGATGCTTGAGCACTGCCGAACACGGCGGAAATCCTGAGTCAGCACGACCGTCAACATGATCTTGCCGCGTATATCCATCCAGTTGAAGTCCCTTTGTCTGAAGCGCATTGTCGCGACATGGAGCGCTCACTGTCTGGGCTCCAGCACCCGCCACATCAGAGTGACCAAGCGAGAGCCACACGCTGTGCCCGCAGCCGCGTACGCGTACGTCCACCGTAACGCGTTCCGCGGGGGATGCGCACTGATGGCAGTGGGATCGCCAGGTGGTCCTTCCAGCGCTGCTGGGCAGCTCCGCCGTCTCAATTGCTCTCGGGTCAGCAGACAGCGGGGGACGCAGCCGAATGAAGCAAGAGGCAGCACCCACGGCCAAGTGATGAGTGCCGAAGAAGCAGGAATTACCTGCGCGTTCTCACGGTCCAGGGCTCCCCACCGCCATAAACCTTGTCACAGACGCAGCGTCTGTGGCATGATCTCCCCCCTTGAAGCCAATGTGACTCGGTGACAGCAGAATCGGAGCCTCATGATCTGCGATCCGAGCCAACTCTCGACTAATCGCCTCTGTCCGCCGTGCAACCAGCCCGAACAGTGTTCCGAGTTGAAGTCACTGACAGCTCTGACTACTGGCTCTAACCGAGAGCGTTGTCCTTGACAGCAGTCCGGTTAGAGGTCAACCTCAGCGCCGATGGGATTTCAGCTCCATGGGCTGAATCATTGTTCGTCCGCGCGTGCCAGTGCGAGACGAGGCTACTAACGCTAACGGAGCCCACTGCTGAACGGCGTCTGAACGGCCCCGAGGAATGTTTCAACGGCGAGCGAGCTTTTCCGCAACGCTCAGCAAACGCCTGCATACCAATACAATAGTATGTGTGTGCGTGTGTGAGGGGGGAGGGCTGTTCTCCCGTTCTCCTGACACTGAGAAGACGAGCAGGAGGGGCCGCTTCCGCCCAAGGTTTCGAACCTTTTGGCCTCGACTGTTGTGTTCGCTTTCTGATCTCGTCGCTCCACTTCTTCAGCGCGCGTTCACCACTGGCGATAAGGCGAGAGTTCTCAGCGCCAAGCTGGTGAAAAGTGTTACTCGCGTAGTCAACCAGGCACCCAGAGAGCGAGCGAGCGAGCGAGAGACCTTGACGTTACGGAGCCCTGGACTGCGCTGCAAGCACACGCGCCCCCACTCTCCAATTCGCGGCCAAGAAACCAAGCAGCCTTCGAGTGTTTGTTTAACACGAAAGTCCGTCTCGCACTGCCGACTGTCCACCAAACAGTCGGCTCGGGGGATTCATTCATTCATGGCAATTCCAGCAGATGGAGCCGACTTCAACCACGAAAACTCGCCTCAGCCTCCTCGATCGAGACGAAAGTTCTTGAGCTGGAGCAAGCACCGAGCCGCCACCAGCGACGACAGGGACTTCCCTTCCGAGATCAGCGGTAGCACTGAGAGCCCCGAAGTCGCTCGGGTCACGTCGCTGCCCTCGTTGAGCACGACCCACCACCGCGACGTCGAGGAGCTCCTCTGGGCGCGCACCCAAGCTGTCGCCGCGCCCGAGATCGACTTTGCGGGACTGTCCAACTCGTCGCTCGAGACGTGGGGGCAATCAATGGCAAGCACCACAAACACGAAAGCTTCCAGACCTTCACACGCCAACTCGTCACCCCAGCATCCCCGCCGTCACGGAGGTGCTCGTCACGGGCGAGCTCCAATGCAGCGTGGCAGAAGCTGCGGCTCTGCTGTGCTCTCCGGGGTATTGCTATTTCTACTCGGTCTTTATGAGTATGCACTGACGCGGGTTCCATCGCGGCACGGTCGTCCACAACTTCAAAGACGACAACCAGGGAGAGGTCCTGCCGGCGTACCGATGCGTCAAGACGGCGTGCTTCGCTCGACCGCGCTTGGCTCTGTTCGATACCGATGAGCGATGGTGCTTCGTGGAGGAGTTCGCTCCTGCAGTGACATCGACCGGAGTCCAGAGCGGATTCACGCTGTCCCAGCGGTCGCTACGGCCGTCGACGCTGCCTCGAGCTGTGCGTCCTCCGATCGAGCTCGTCCGACGCAGCAATGGCACGGGCTTCACTCGGTCCAAGAAGCACACGCACCAGCTCCTGGGCCTGTCGCTTGGCTACTCGATCGAAGAGACCAGCGGTCGCCACCCTGCTGCTGTTCGCGTCGTATTCTACGGCTGCGCATCTGAAGACGAGAGCGAAGACTTTAACGTGGTCAGAAGGAGGATCAAGCTGCTGGCCCGCGGTGTCCTCGAGCTGCCCGGCATGGTGCGTCGTCGACGTTTAAGCGCGCAACTCCCTGCTGACGCGTGGTCCATCTCGAGGCTGGCGTCCAAGTACGAGTCGTCCCCGGCCGCGTCTCACTGCGTCAACTGCGCGCGCAAGTTCCACAAGCTGCTCATGACCAAGAAGACGCGCTGCTACCTGTGCGCGCACTTCGTGTGCTCCAAGTGCTGGCTCAGACAGCCGCTGGAGACGGCCAACGGCAGGAAAATCGCCGTCCTCGTGTGTCCTCACTGCCTCGGCAGCATCCAGAACTGCAACTACACGCACCTCGCGGCTTCATTCGTATCCGGCCGTGGGAGTGGAAGCAGCGCCAGCACATCGAGTCGCGTCTCGATGTTCCCCGCCGGTGCAGCCGGAGAGCAAGTCCTCCGGTCGGCACAGGTGCTGCCTGACGCCGACGACGCACCTGCACCGGGTCACGCTGTGGTCTCGTATCTCGCTGACGCCCTCTGCGACGAAGAGGACGAAGAATCCTCCTCCCAGTCAGGGTCGACCGTGGATCTCTACACCAAGAACGACGCAGCTTCCAATGTGCTTCATCATTTAACGTCCGTCCTGGACGAAGGCGTCAACCGCGTGATGGCCCACTGCTTCTACGACTCCGACAACAACGCTGATCACAACGAAAACCTGGAGCCCGAGACATCATCAGCGCTGCGAAAGCTCCAGGCCCAGTTTGCCAGAGAGGTACTACCTCTGGAGGCTTGCATCCTCTCGAACGCGGTCGCTCGAACGTACCCCATCGACACCACGAGTGGAGGAAGCACAGCTGCGGTCCCTGTCGGCCCGATCCCCCGAACGAGACGCTCCGACTCGAAGCCATCACACAGGAGCAGCTTCTGCTGGCGACGGCGTCCCCCGAACTCACGCTCGTGTGTGAGCTGGCAACTCGAGAAATGTCGTGCATGGCCACGCTGGTGACGATTGTGGGGAAGACGCTGCAGTACGTGCTAGCGACCGACTATCCATCCTTCCAGTACGCCGAGCTGCCTCGAGAGCACACGCTGTGCCAGCACCTGCTCATGGGGGACCGACCCATGCTCGTCCAGCACCCAGAAGCCGACGTCCGCTTCTGCAACTTGAGTCTCGTCGTGGACTACGGCATTCAATTCTACGCCGGCTTCCCCATCCTCAGTCGTGACGGCCTCGCCGTGGTCGGATCACTCTGCTGTCTCGACACCCGTCCGCGGGAAATGACTCAGTCCCAGTACTCGACGCTCCTGCACCTCACGCGGACCGCTTCCAGTATCATCGTGGCCAAGTGTCTTCAACGACGAGGTCTTCAACGGCTCCAGAAGCGCGACTAGCGAACGCCCACAACATGTTTCATGTCCTCCAGATCAATGTATAAGGTTCATCGGCGGACGTGATACCAGCCTATGCCCGACAAAACCGTATAAGCATGCCTGTGGCATGACTAAGCTGAAAATGCATAACAATTTCCGCCCCACGTGGCACCTGTGCAATCGCCTGTAATAACAAGTCAGAGGAAGTCATCCGCCAGCGTTAGACATGCCCCAGTGCCTGCAACAAACTTCAGTGGCGCGCATGGGGATTTGTCGCTTTTTATTACGGCAAGCAGTCTTCCAAGATAGAAGAGAGGGGAATGAGGCTATAACACGCAAAAGGGCCTTTCCCGGTCTTCTTCTCTTGCTTGCACCATTACTTTCGCTCCTTGCTCGCTCTACATCATGCCGCACTGATTGCAAACAACACAACGTATCAATAAATCAGGCTTCCCATAACATGCATGTAACACGTCTCGAAGGTGCACTTACGTTTCCAGAGGGGGGAGCGTCGTCATCCAAGAATTCTGCTCGCATGTCTGCCTCAATCGCGCGCACCTCATCGTCCGGCAGGCCTGAACTCTTCGTGCTCACCGGAATATCATCGGACGACAACAGGACGACGAAGTCCCCCTTGGGGTTCAGCGAGAACTTGTTGGCCAGGAACGAATCCTCGCCCTTCTTGCGTTCATGCTTGGCGTTCTTGTTTCTCTTGCTGGAATGCACCGTCAGCGTCGACTGTGGCCGCATCACGTACGTCGGCGGGAATCGGAACGTCTGCTCCATCTGACCGCGTACACTCCAGCCTCCAAGCGGAATCGCGTCGCTGCTACTATTCTTCAGCACGATCCGGTCCTTCACCAGGTCCAATGCCGCAATCTGCACCGCCGAGGACGAAGAAGATACTGCTGGCTCCGCTACAAGTGCACGCTTCGTTCGCTTGGCCGAAGTTCCGTTCGTGTTCTCGCTCTGCCGCTTGCGGCCCTTTGTGTTGGGCGTCGTCACGGTTACTCGGCTCTCCTCGCGGTCCAAAATGCGTCGGTACTTCATAATCTCCGCGTCCAGCGCGATCTTCACGTCCATCAGCTCGTTGAACTCGCGCTCCTTGGCAACCTTCGACGATCGGAACCTCTCCAGCGTTTCCTCATAAGCCTTGCGGTCCTTGGTCGACTTGGACCGCACTTCGCGGTACTCACGCTCGAGCTGGGCCACCTTCTCCGTCAGGGACTGCCGCGCCTTCAAGCTCTCCTCGTAATCGTTCGCAGTGCGGTCCAGCTCCTTCTTCGTGCTCTCAAGCTCTGCGTTCACATCATCCAGCTGACTCTGCAAGCTGCCAGACACAGTGTCAAAGTGGCTGCGGACCTCCATCTCCATCGTCTGCAGTCGGTCCTCCGCCTCCTTCTTCCACTGGGCCTGCGCCTCCAAGTGCTTGGCCGTCCACTCGCGCCTGAGCTTGGACAGCTCGGCGTCTCTGGTCAAGTCAAAGTCCGCGCTCTTCTTCCGCAACTCCTCCAGCTCCTGCGTGGCGTCACTGAGCGCCGCCACATGGCCGCGCATCTCGCGCTCCAGGTTCTTCACGCGGCGCCGGGCCGAGTTCAGCTGCGTGGTCTGCTCCGAGAGCGTCTCCTTGGCCGAGTCGGCATTGGCCTTCTCCCGGTCCAGCTGCACGCGCAGCGTCTCCACCAACACCTTGACTTCTCCGAGCTCCACCTGCTGCGCGCGCAGCTTCACCAGCTCCTTGTGCTGCTCCTGCTCGAGCGTCTGCAGCCGCGCGTTCTGGTCCATTTCATCGTCCAATTTCCTGTTAAAAGCCATAAAAGCATGGTTAAACCACATCAAAACCACATCAAAACCACATCAAAAGTGTTTTAGCCCGTGACGTACTTGCGGGTCTCCTCCAGCTCCTTGGTCAGTCTGGTGCGGACGCTGTCGAGGTCCTGCTGCATGCGCTGCTTGATGGTCTCCAGCTCCCTCTCGGCCGCGTGTTTGGCTCCTTCGAGCTCGTTCACGCCCAGCACGTACATCACCAGGCGGGAGTTGAGTTTCTGCAGGTTTTAAATCATTAAATCACCCAGTAAAAGCGCAGAGTTAACTGCAAGTCAACAGGTTCTCGGGCTACAGAGCTCCGATTGAAGCGCGCGCGGCGGCGTTGCACGCACCTGGAGCGAGGCCTTCTCCTCCATCCTCTTGGACTTGATCGGGGACAGCTCCGTCGGCATCGTGGGGCTCCTGAGAGACGCAGCTCGCGAGCAGAGTGAGCGATTGAGTGCCGGCGCCAAAAAGGACGCGGAGACTTTCAAACTGGCGGATGGAAATGGAGTTCACTTGGTGTTTGTATGCGCGTGACTTGGTGTGGTGCACCTCAATTGAGACTGTGCGAACAGCGACACATATGCTTTTAGATCGGATGCTTATTCGCTGTTAATCATCGTGCATATAAATGCTGTTTATTCGCTGAAAATAGAACCAATCAAACGCGGGTTGGGGTGCTCACTTCAACTTAACGGCTGAAACGACGCGTGTGTGTGTGTGTGTGTGGGGGGGCTTCTTACTGGACTCTGGGTTCACTTCGACTTCCTCTTCCTTGTGCACAAATGAGCGATGGAAACGGCCGACGTTTAGCCTCAACTGCGAGTGCGAGCTCCTACCTGGAAGCGGAGCTGCCCAACGACGACGACTCGTTCGTGTTCGACGGCACAAACTCCGACCTGGCCCAGCAGCTCTACTACCGAGCGCTTGCGGGGGATTCCGCCGAGCAACTGAGCCTCACGAGTGTTCCAAACATGGTCGAAGGACGACTCGCTACTCTTGAACTGGACTGGGACACTCTGGATGGGATTGCTCAACGCGCGCTGCTCTGGGACTCCGGCTTTGGCTTGTCTCTCGCTGGCGAGCCGCTCCAGATTTTCACTGACGGCACTCACTCAATTGCGGACCTCGCCATCCCCGTGAGCGACTTTGAAGGAGCTGGCTGCGTTTGGAATAACTGCACCCAAGCCGACGAGACGACGAGTCTAAGCAACCTGTTGTGTGACGGCGACCAAATGCTGACGTCGACAAGGTGCCTCGTTGAGGATTTTAATGACAGCACGCAAACCCACACGGCGATGTGGTCTACTGGAGGATCTCCAGAGTCGGTTCCACTGCCGTACATATTCAAGCACTCGTGGACCGATGTTTCTACTAACAAGTCATTTAATGTGCTTGCGATTCACACAGTACCCTTGGGGGACCAGGTGGCGTACGGGGAATGCCCTGCCGACTCCCAGAACGAAGGCTACAGTTCTCTGATTATCCCTTGTGCCTCAACAACGAACTTGGCCTCAATGCCTGGAGCCACCATGACGACTGTCAAAGGCAGCGATTGGGTCTCTCGGTGGCTCAAGGAGAACTACTCGACCACAGCAACGCCAGCTCCTGCTGCTACCAGCGCGACTACAGTCATTACGGAGGATCAAAACAGTGGTGGAGCAATCAGCTCTACAGCCATCGCTGGGATCATCGCAGCTTGCGTCGTGATCGTATTGGCGATTCTGGGCTTCGTCATTGCTCGACGACGCCACTCTGGAGCAAACCAAGGCCAAACGGGTTTGTGGGACGACGACGTTATCACGGCCAACAGGATTCCACGCGAAAAGGTCCGCGTTGGCCAACTTGTCAGTCGTGGCGCCTTTGGTGAGGTCTACACTGGAGTCTTCAACGATCAGCGTGTCGCGATCAAGATGCTGCTGCCCAGCACACGCCGAGACATCAAGCTCGTGAACGAGTTCCTAGCCGAAGCGAAGCTCACAGCCAGCATGGACCACCCGCGCATTGCCACATGCATCGGCGTCGCCTGGGATTCTCTCTCGGATCTGTGTGTGGTCATGGAGTTCATGGAGGGCGGCGACCTGCGAACACTGCTAAGTAACTACGAGAAAGCCGGTCATCCTGTCGGCTTTGATCGCGAGAAGGTGACGATCGCGCTTCACGTGTGCCACGCACTCACGTATCTGCACTCCCTCGAGCCTTCCGTGATCCACAGAGACCTCAAGTCTCGCAACATTCTGCTGAACGACGCGAACGAAGCCAAACTCACGGACTTCGGGATCTCACGCGAGCGTCTGGACCGAACCATGACGGCGGGCGTGGGGACGTCGCTGTGGATGGCTCCGGAGGTGATGACGGGCGAGCGATACGATGAAAAGGCAGACATGTTCTCGTTCGAGTCGTGCTGTCGGAGCTGGACTCTCACACGCTGCCGTACGCCCAGGAGCTGCAGCAGTCCCACGGCCGTCAGATGACCGACGCCACTCTCCTCCAAAAGGTGGCGATGGGGACGGTCAGTGTCAGGTTTTCCGACGCGGGCCCTCGGTCCATGGTGGATCTCGGCTGTGCCTGTGTGTCGGTAGAGCCGACATTAAGACCAAGCGCAGCCGAGGCGCTGTTCAAGCTTCAGATCATTTTGTCACAAGAGCTAGCATGAATACTGCAGCAGGTAGCTGAGCAGCACTGAACCTGGGTAAACGGCCTTCCTCGTCGCAAGCACATCGCGAGTCTTGTGGGCTCCCTCCGTTTCGCTTCGCCATCTCCGAATTCAAGACCCTAACAGCACCTCGAAGGTGAATGCCCCAACAATTGTTCATTAACCAACCCACGAACTCATGGAAAGCCGCACTGCACTTACGTTGTGCAACTTTTCGACTTGTATTCGCGAATCGATGATATAGCGCCGCATCTACGCTAATCGGAAGTATGAAGTACGTATCTAGCTATGCCTACTCCTTAGTGCTCTCAGCAGTTTCAGCCTTCGGGGCCTTGCTGCTCACATCAGAGCTGGTTGGCGTCTCCTCGACCTTCGTCGTGTTGTCACTGCTCTCTGCAGCCTCGACTTGGGCGACGTCAGTCTTCTCGCTCGCTGGCACCTCCTGAGCCCGCGCATCGTTGTCATCCGACTTGAGCGTAGCTTCTTCGGTGGCAGCAGACTCGACAGCTTCAGTCTTCACGTCCTCGCTTACCGTAGTTTCGCTGCTGGCTTCAACCTTGGTCTCCTCCATCACAGCTGCCTCAGCAACAATCTCCACGTCCTTGTCCGTGGCGACAGCTTTGACCTCCTCCGTCGCAACGGGATCAGCCTTCTTCTCCTCGGGCGCAACAGCCTCCGCATCCTTGGTCTCCTCTTTCACAGCAGCTGCGACCTCCTTCTCGTCATCTGCAGCAGCAACGGTCTCGACCTTCGCCTCCTGCTTCGGTTCCTCCTTCACCGCCTCAGTCTTCGTTTCCTCCTGAACTGCCTCGACCTCCTTCTCCTTCGTCACGGCAATCTCCTCGGTGACCGCAGCCTCGACCTCAACCTTCTCCGTCACAGTAGCTTCAACCTTAGCTCCCTCGGCCCCAACAGTCTCGACCTGAGTTTCCTCCTTCGCAGCCTCTCCAATCTTCTTCTCCTCTTTCGTCGTCTCCTCTTCAGTCTCAGCCTTCTCCTCGTCCCCCTCCTCAATCTTCTCAGCTTTCTCAGCCCCTTTCGGAACGGGGAAGCGCTTCTTGAGCCAGTTATCCAGGTACACGAATACCGCCTCCGACTCCGGGTCATCGAACAGCGCGTGGAAGTAGTCGTCGAACACCTTGAACTCCTTGTCCTGGGCGGCCAGTCGGTCGTAGAACACCTGCGCCAGCTCCAAGCTCGTGACCTTGTCGTTCGAGCCCATCATCATCAGCATCGGCAGCTTGCACAGCGCGCTCTCCTTGTCCTCCACCCTCTTGTCCGCCTCCAGCGCCCTCATGGCCTTCAGCGTCTCAGCGCCCATTCTCGCCGTCACCGGCTCCGAGACCGTCAGCGGGTCGGCCTTGAAGTCGTTCACATAGTCCTGATCTCTGCACAGGTAGTCCCCGTTAACTCCCGGTACGATGCGGGCCTTGGGGATGAGCTTGCTCAACGGCCTGGCAAAGACCGCCTGCACCCTAAGCGTCGTGGTCATCTCGACCAGCAGCGCCGGCGCCACCAACACGACGCCGCTGAAGCCGTGCGCCCCACTCAGGATGGTGTGCAGACTCACGAGCGTGCCATACGACATGCCGGCCAGGATGAGCGTGGGCTCCTTCTCCTTGTCCTGCGGCAGCGCCAGCTGCGGGTACAGCTGCGTCTTGGCCAGCTTGATGAACTCGTTCGTGTCGTCCACGAAGTACTGGAACCTGGCGCTGTGCGCGCGCAGCCCGTGGTAGTCCGAGTCGCTGGCGCCGTGGCTCAGCAGATCGTAGGCCAGTACGCCGAAGCCGGCGTCGCAGAGCCGCTCGTACAGGTGGAAGTAGCGGCGGCTGTGGTCGCCGATACCGTGCAGGTACAGCACGACGGCGCGCAGAGGCGTCGACGCCGGCGGAAGAGCGCCAGGTAGGACAGGTTCTGGCCGCGCGCGTTCTTGAACGTGCCCTCGAGGTGGCGCAGGTGCGCCGGCATGTGCTGCGCGCGCAGCGCCGAGTTCACGCGAGCACGGGTCGCCATGGTGATGCACGAAGTGACGAAAATGCCGGAATGACCGGAGGCGATGGGGCACGGAAAACTGACGTCATCTTGACTCGGAAGTGTGCACCGGTGATGAGTTTTGGGTAGTAGCGTAGACGTGGAGTCATAAGTAAATGTACAGGTTGAAAGGGAGCGAGGACTTTTGGGACATGGCTACATGCACCTGTCAACCGATGGTGACACCGTCAACTCCAATGGGAGAGCGCAGCAAGGGTGGGTACTGTTCATGTAGAGTGGATATACAGAGTTTATTGGCAAAATAAGGACGCGCGTGCCCGCACGCTCTCGGGGTCGTCTCGAGCGGGCAACGCAGCAGCGACGTCTGTAACTTAAGCGGTGGCGGTCTCCTCCTTCTTCTCCGTCTCCTCCTTCTTGGGCTCCTCCACCTTGGCAGGCTCCTCGGCCTTGGGCTCCACTTCCTTGGCGGGCTCCTCAACCTTGGGCTCCTCCACCTTCACCTCCTCCTTAACGGCCTCCTCGACCTTGGGCTCCTCGACCTTGGGCTCTTCAACCTTGGGCTCTTCAACCTTAGGCTCCTCGGCCTTGGGCTCCTCGGCCTTGGGCTCCTCCTTGGCGGCCTCCTCGGCGGCGGGGTCTCCACAGCAGCAGCCTCGACGGGCTTCTCGGCCTCAACAGGCTTCTCCTCAACGGCAGCAGCCGTCTCAGCGGGCTTCTCCTCGTCAGCAACCTTCTCGGTCTCGGTGGCGGCGGCCTCGGCAGGCTTCTCTTCCTCGGTAGCAGCAGCCTCCTCCTTGGCGGCCTCCTCGGTGGCAGGCGTCTCCTCAGCCTTGGTCTCCGTGGCGACGACCTCGGCAGGCGTCGTCTCAGCGGGCGTCGTCTCAGCCGGGTCCTTAGCAGCGGTGGATTGAGCGCAGCCCATGGTTAAATGTACTTGTGGTGGTGGTGGGAAGTCTCGACTTGCGTCCGAGCGTGCAGATTCGCGAATGCCTCCCGATGGACGGGCAGCGACCACGGAGCAGCGCTCACAGCGTAAAGTCGCGAGGGACGACCTCGTCTGTGCGGCCGCCTTCCCTCGCCGTCTCATCCTCGCCAGGTTCTCGTGGCTGCATGCTCGACGGAGACTGCGGCGCCACGCCTGACAATGCCGGTCGTCGCCACGTCGAGCCGCGACCAGCAGGTGCACAACGGGTCGACTATGTCGCTTTCCGCGCGATCTCTGCGGTGCCGCCGGCATGATGAAAGCGCCAGGTCTCTGCAGCTCCGACGTTGGCTCGCGCCGCGGCATTGACTGGCCGCTAGTCGCCGACACGCGCATCGTCTCTTTGCTAACTCGCCGCGTGCGCGCCATTGCTGTGACGCGCGCTCCGCCTCTCGCTGTCGATCGCTCGCGCTGGCCCAAAGTCTGCTTGGTCCTAGCATTGCAGCAGTCGTCGGACTCGAGTGACGGCGGGGATTGGCACGCATCAATGGCATTTATGCTGATGTGTTGTGGTAAAGCCTCATACAGGACAAGAGGCTCGTACTTGGAGCTGCGGCTGCAGATTGGAGGCGGACCGAGCTGCATCGGGTCCAAATGTGACGGGAGCGGTCACCGTGTATCGCCGACCCCTCGCACAAGGCAACGACATGGCGTGCGTAGAGCGCAGAGCCCCAGGGCGAACAACAGCCGGCCGACAGAGGCGGGACCGAGCTTGGTCCGCCTCGCGCTATCCATGATGGCGGCGGCGAGAGACGCGTGATCGGTCCTCGCGACAGCGACACGGACGGCAATGGTGACAGCTTAAGCTGAGCGGTGGAAGCGCTGACAGGGGTTCGATCTGGTGAAGCAACGGAGCCCGTTTGCATCATTCATGGGATCACTCAAAGCTACGCGATGTTGAAGTGCACGAGGAGGAGGCCCTGAGATATCGGCGATGCTGACAGGATACGGCGCTCACGGCGGCTGCGCGCCGTCCTGCCGGAGAAAGCGCCATTCGTGACGAGGTTAGAGCGCTGTTCCCGGCGGACTCCGCCGCGGTGATGCCAGCTCGGGGACGCGTGAGTGGCCCGCAATCCTCGTCACGGGCTGTGACTCGAACCATGGAAGCAGCGCTGGCGCTCGCTCTCCGCGCGACCGGCAGCAACAGTTGCGTTATGCTTAGGCTCAAATAAAGCAGGAGATATAAGACTGCTCCTCCCTATCCAGTCGAAGGTCGTCTGCATAACCTTTGGTGGCTCAATCAGGGGTGTGAGAACACATACCTCGATGAATTCGCTCTATCGGCATTATCAGGTGTAGCCATGTTCCGCGAAAGGACGCGATCTTTTTCGTTATTAACGGGCAGCTGCCCCACTTCAACATGACATGCCACGCGTCCGGCACTGCAAGTTGCAAGTTACACGGTCGCCTGAGGCGCCTCTATAGTCTCCCCGGTTGTCGGCTTTCGTTGTCAAGGTTAGAGGCAGCGATGGCCTCGGTCAGAGTACGATGCTCGCGCGCTATCAGGTCGGACTTGTCTCGTTGACCGTGCAATCCCAGCGCTTCATGTGGCGCGCTACTAATGCTGAGTTTCGGAGAGCTGCGTGACGACCATCGCTGATCGTGCGGACAGTACAATGCGCTGCTGGAAGTGAGCCTCAGCATGGGGAACTCTCCGCTGTTGCCTCCACGTGCTCAAGAAGTGCAGTGAACCCTCGATGCGGTGCAAGTTGTGGCTTCGGAAGAAGAATAGCACGCGTGCTGGCGGACGAACGACATTGTTCAACTGGTTGTTAGGCTCTCATTCACTTCGTCATCTGAACTGCAGACGCTTCCACTTGACGCGTGCAGCACCACCGTTCGGTTCAAGCTGGCCCCTTCATCCGCGTTCTGCCTCGATTCTGGAGGCAATGACTTCGCCAGTAACGTGGGGCACCAGCAAGTGGCTTTACCGAGCCAATTTTACAGAGAGCTGGGCGATAATGAAGCTACCGTAGAATGTGCAGCTTCTCTCTAGCACTGTGACGAGGGGGACTGTCCTCATACCAGCTACGCCAGGAGCGTGCCAACTGTAGAGGGCGGACCTTATCTCGCCAGTGTAGTCCATTAGCTCAAGCTCTCGACTTAACGTTCTTGAGCTGCTCGCCTTCTTTACGCCACAACTCAATAGCCTCACTGCACACGACCAGGATCGCCGTCCTGCCACAATGCACTTGCGGATATGGGCCAGGCCGCACCCCGTTGCATTGGTCACGGGTCTCGCAGACGGTGACGACAACGACAGCTCTGCATCTTCCGTCACAGCCTCAGATGCGAACTTCAGCCGCTTCTCGACGACTCAACTCACGTTTGAGCAACGAGGCAGCACCTTTACCAGCGCTGGTACAACCCGTCTGAAGCCGAGCTACTGCAGCGAGCTCGGAACGTTCACACGAATACAGACTTCAATGCGCTCGCGGCGGGCCTGAAGCAGGGCGGTCCGTGGCATTGCGTGGAGACTGTAGAGCGGTTCTCGGTCTTTCGACGCCAGAGCGCCGAGGCTTCAACAGGAGCAGTATCAACGAACAACATAGAGCGCGCCCGATTGGAGGTGCTGTGTGCTGGCCGCCTTGACGCCAGTCTTGATGAAGTCGCTCGAATCCTGTGTCCGGAGTCGGAGGCCGAGCACAACGCGGCGATGAAGGGGCTACACGACAAGAACTTCATCTTCGGGTCGATCGAGCGCGACGTTCCGTGCACTAGAAGTATCCGCTGCGGGACGGCCCGCGTGACAGAGCCTGTAGACGGCGAGCAGCTCGCAGTGAGGACCAGCAGCTTCGTCCACACTGCGCTCTTTGGTCACAATGAACAATGGTGCTATGTCGACTTCTTCCAACGGAAATCAGCGAGAGATGGCTTCACCATCTCACAGCGCGCACTGCGAGCGGATGAATCCACACCAGGACGTGTCGTAGGAGCTCATGCAAGAGTGCATCAGCTTCACGGCCTCGCTGCTTCCTACCTGGTCGACCAACTGCCCGAGCGTCAGGGTCTCCGCGTTGTCTTCCACTCGTGGTTTGACGCTGGACAGCCGGCTCAGAGCAGCTCCACACGAGGAGGTAGACGACGGTCGTTCTCCGACTCGACAGCGAATACCTCAGCGGGGTATTGCCGAAGAAAGACGAAAGCTCAAGCCCGTCGCCTGCTAGCGCTGGCTCACGGCATCACGCAGCTTCCCGACTACGTGCGTCGCCGGCGTTTCAGCACCCAGGCACCAGGTGACGAGAGCACCCTCCAAGCCGACAACACCCGCTGTCCATGTTGCACGTGCAGTCTCTCCACCGTGAAGTTGACGTTGATCACGGGCTTGTCGGACTGGAAGAGGCTCAAGAAGAAGCGTTGCTACCTCTGCGGGTATCTCGTCTGCGGCTCGTGCTGGGTAGCCGCCCAAATGGAGACTGGGGTAGGACGAGTCGCCTCCATCCTCGCGTGCACGCGTTGTCATACGCGCATCGAAGCCATTCGACCTGGGTCGTCGGACGGTGAACAGTAGAACACTGGTTAGTCTCATTACAATAGTTTTGGCCTTGATAAACTAAGAGCATCTCCACCGGTGGCGAGTAAAACTAAAATTTGTTCTTTTTATGAAAGGATTTGCATGTAAGTTTAGTTTTGTGTACTCCACCGGTTTGAGTAAATTACGCGAGATTTGCTCAAAAATTTAAGTGGACCGCCGATTTGAGCAAACTTGCTCAAGGAGAGCACTTTGCGTAAATCCATGAGCAAATCGCAGTCAGCCTCTTTCACTCTCCTGGTACACAAAACCCAACTCTAGCTGCGTCGCAATGGAGTACCGCCCTCGACTCCTATCAGTCTCGCCCAGGTGGCAAATGCCCCCTTCGCCCACACACCCCGCTACCGTTGATGTCTACGCTGCCATGCCTGCCTTCTCATTCCATCCTCCACTGCGGCCTCGCCAGACACGTCCCTGTCAAGAAGATGCTAGTAGAGAGTCGCTACTAGCGACTTTGTGTCACCGAGGACGTCGTCGAAGAGATGGAAGAGTCTGAGTGTGCTGCTGTCTGTCTCCATGGCTGACAAGATAGGAAGGAGGGGTACATGTATGAGCTTTAGTTTTACTCAATTGTATGGCTGGACACCGGTGCAGCACTGCCCCGTCTTTCACACTGTTGTGATGTCGACAGCTCGAGTTTTGTGTATTTTGCTTTTAGTTTTACGCTTTGCCGGTGGAGATGCTCTAAGAGCATCTCCACCGGTGGCGAGTAAAACTAAAATTTGTTCTTTTTATGAAAGGATTTGCATGTAAGTTTAGTTTTGTGTACTCCACCGGTTTGAGTAAATTACGCGAGATTTGCTCAAAAAATTAAGTGGACCGCCGATTTGAGCAAGCTTGCTCAAGGAGAGCACTTTGCGTACAGAGGGTGGCGGCTTAGAGGGACGGCATATAACTTATTGCCTGTGATCCCGCATACAAATAAGTTATACAAAAAAAGAGGTAACCTACTGACACAAGGTACACTTATTTCGTCCTGTCGCTGCTTCCGTTGGGCTACCAGAAATCACAAATTTGGGTAGCACGCCCATACAAAGTCACTGTGTAGCCTCCGTTTGAATTTAGGCGCGAAACAAGTTTGGGTTCCTGTTTGGATGGATTCACGACACCATCATTTTGAAAGAGTCCCGCCATGGTGCAAGTCGCACTAACCGCAGCCCAGAAACTTCAGCTCATTGAGCACCACCACGCGTTCCCAGGGAAGACCAACAGGCAGATGGCCGCCTGGTGCCAAGAGGAGTTCTCGCTGCCAGCCGAGCCAGGGAAGAGCACTGTTCATCGCATCGTGGGGCAGAAGCGGAAGCTCGAGAGCATCCTGTCGACTACCGGCATCTTAAACGGATGCCTCCCCGCACATGGTGCTTCTGGAGCGCCACATGATTGAATTAATTGCACTATTTGAGGGAGATCGATGCTTAACTATGACACTGTCGTCTACTTAGCCAAGTTGGCTGCGGAGGAGCTACGGATTCCGGCGGAGAAGCTACCCAAGTTCACGACAGACGGTTGGTGCAAGCACTTTCTCGGTCGACATGGCTACCGCGTCCGTCGTGCCCATGGAGAGGTCGACTCGGTCGACGTCGCTGCAGCGAGGAGTCGCTGAAGCCGCTCCAAGCCCAAGTGGCTAAGTTCGACCCGTGCGACGTATTTAACGTCGACGAAGCCGCCTACTTCATCAAGGCGATCTCTCGAGTCTCTGTCTGTCTACGTGCCGCCCCTGCATTAAAGCAGAACAAGGCCCGCGTCACCATTCTGGTGGGGTCGAACGCCACGGGGACGGAGAAGCTACCGCTGTTCGTGCTGGGCAAGGCCAAGAAGCCTCGTTGGCTACCACAGAAACCGGAGTGTGTCAAGTACAAGGGCACCAAGAAGGGATGGATGAATTCCAGCGTCTTCCAAGACTGGCTAATGGAGCTGAACGATAAGATGAAAGCGCAGAATAGGAAGATCTTACTCCTGTACGACAACGCCCCGTCCCACAAGGAGCCAGAAGACGAGCTGTCCAACATCACGGTCGCTAGGCTGCCCAAGAACACGACCGCTATGCTTCAACCGATGGATCAGGGCGTCATTGCCTGGCTGAAGAAGCGCGTTCTCAAGCTGCGAACAGCGCGTACCGTTGTACCAGTACTCCTCGGTGAAGACGACGCGCAGAAAATGGAGCCCATCGACGCTATTGAATGGATAAGCAAGGCGTGGAACGGTATACCAGCGCGCGTGCTGCGTAACTGCTGGCGTCACACTGGACTACTTAGTGGTAGACTCATGAGTGTTGAGCACATTATGAATTAATACTAATTCAATACCTTGCTCATCTCCCTTTTATTGCGCTCGTCCTGCAGGAAATCAAACCCCGTCTAAGGTGAATATATCAGGTGTCTCTCTAAGCCGCCACCCTCTGTAAATCCATGAGCAAATCGCAGTCAGCCTCTTTCACTCTCCTGGTACACAAAACCCAACTCTAGCTGCGTCGCAATGGAGTACCGCCCTCGACTCCTATCAGTCTCGCCCAGGTGGCAAATGCCCCCTTCGCCCACACACCCCGCTACCGTTGATGTCTACGCTGCCATGCCTGCCTTCTCATTCCATCCTCCACTGCGGCCTCGCCAGACACGTCCCTGTCAAGAAGATGCTAGTAGAGAGTCGCTACTAGCGACTTTGTGTCACCGAGGACGTCGTCGAAGAGATGGAAGAGTCTGAGTGTGCTGCTGTCTGTCTCCATGGCTGACAAGATAGGAAGGAGGGGTACATGTATGAGCTTTAGTTTTACTCAATTGTATGGCTGGACACCGGTGCAGCACTGCCCCGTCTTTCACACTGTTGTGATGTCGACAGCTCGAGTTTTGTGTATTTTGCTTTTAGTTTTACGCTTTGCCGGTGGAGATGCTCTAACGACGCGGGAAGGTTCGGCGTTAAAAAAACAGCTTCTTTCGTGCTCGAACCCGTCCGCAGCATTCGCAGGAGTGCCCGCCTCAACAGGCAAGTCCAGTTATGGTTGAGCGGGTGGTTTTGACCACGTCTGCGTGGGACTTGTCCTTCTCCGGCAAATGATGAATTCTGTTGAGCGTGTTCACCTTGAGTTTGCATGGAGCTTACCCTTCGCACCGATTCCATTGCCCGGGTACCTCCGGACTGAATTCGCCGCATCAGCCCGTACGAGGCCCCGGAAGGCGTTACCACGGGGGACAGGCGAACTCCGGTTGAAACTTTCAAGCAAGTTTGTCAAACTTAGTTTGATGGTGGTGCCTCTTGCCACACTCCGGACACCCCCTCGAAGCACCGAGCCACGACCGAGCAGGGAGGGCAACAACATCGTCACTTGGGAATCCGAGCGCGACACCGCGTAACACTCTCGACCCTGCTTGGCCAACCCCTTGAGCCATGAACCTGGCGGCAGTGCGCAGCATGTTCGAGGAGGCTGGACGTCGCCGTCGACAAGGCTGGGGAGGATCCTGGGGCGGATCGGACAACGCGTCCAACCTGTCCACTTCGTCCAGCCCGACGCCGTCGATGTCCACGCAACAGAGCGACGACGACATCCAGCAAGAAGCTCGGAAAGCTGCGCCCGGGCCATCGGACCAAGAGATGCTAGAGCGAGCTCGTGCTGCTCACGACCGCGAAGACTTTGCGACGCTGTCGGCCGGTCCGGAGGCGAACGGACCCTGGAAACGCGTCGAGGGAGTCGACCGCTTCGTCGTCCTTCGACGTCCAATGGCTACGGGCAACGACCAAGAGCACACCAATGACCTGGAAGTTCTGTGCGCCGGTCGACTCGATGCGAGTATCGAGGAAGTGGCCAGCATCCTGCGCTCTAGCTCCGAGATGGAGCACAACGCCTCCATGACGGCGCTGTACGCCAAGAGTTTCATCTTCGGGTCGTACGAGCGCGAAATCTCGTGCGGTCGAGACCGAGACAACAACCAAGAGGACGCCATTATCGACGAGGACAGCGGCGAGCACCTTGCGGTCAAGACCAAGAGCTTCGCGCGCACGACGATGCTGGGGCGCAACGAGCAGTGGTGCTACTTCGACTACTTTCAGCGCAAGAAGGAGCGCGACGGCTTCACCATCTCCAAGCGCGCGCTGCCTCCGTCCGAGTTGACGCCAGGGCGAATCCTCGGAGAGAACGCCCACGTCGATCAACTCCACGGGCTGAACGCCTCGTACCTCGTCGACAGACTCCCCAACCGCAAGGGACTACGCGTCGTCTTCCACGCGTGGTTCGACTTACCCGAGGCGACGAAATATCGGGGCACTACCCGCAGCACTTCCAGTCCAGGGCCTGGCTTGCGTTCCAAGTCGTTCGACTATGGAGAAGCGACCAAGCACAAGGCCCAGATGCGTCGCCTACTGGCAATGGCCCACGGCGTGACGAACCTCCCCGACCTCATCCGGCGTCGCCGCTTCGGCGTTCAAATACCCGCCGACCTCGCCGCAGTGTCCGCGTTGAACACGCGCTGTCCGTGCTGCACGCACAGCTTGTCCTTCGTGAAGTCCACACTGGCCAAGGCTGCTTCAGCTCTTAGTAGCAGGAGCTTGGCTCCTCTCAAGGTGGACACAAGACGCTGCTATTTGTGCGGATATCTCGTCTGCGTCAACTGCTGGTCAGCGGAGCAAATGGAGAGCATGGCTGGGCGAGTGGCCGCGATCGTCGTCTGCGTCCGGTGCCAGGCCAACGTTCAGGCCTGTGAATACGCCGAAGTATTCGCTGGCACTGCAGCAGAGCGTGAAAGACACCGCGGACCTCCTCGAGTCGTTGAAGACTCGAACAATTCCTCGACTGTGACGCTGCTGGTCGACTTCTTGACTGCTTCGCTATTGAACGCGACAGCAGGGAGCGCTGAGCATGCAGCAGCGTTGGCTGTGATTCGGACGCTGCTGCGCCAGAATGGAGAAGACTCAGACGAAGAGAGCGAGGAGGAAGACCACGTGGACAACAATGAATACGAGAAGAATGCGCCTCGTTTCAAGCCTCTGGACGGGACTGAAGCCGTGAAGAAGGTTGGAGAAATACTCAACGACGACACGCAGTTCTCAAAACTTGAAGCCTGTAAGCTCGGGAACGCAGAGCAACGCAGCTACGTCTTAGATCTACCGGAAGACCCGAGCGTCGACGTCCCTCGCTCTCCAATCCCGAGCAACGAAGCGGAGCGAGTCGCAACCATCAAATCCGCCGGACTGCTGGAGCTCGCCAACCTCTTTGCGCCAGAAACTCCCCCCACGGACGTCTCCGAACCGAAACGAGACTTACTCGACGTCCACGACCTGGAATTGCTGTGCCACTTGGCTGTCAATACCCTCGGATGCGCTTACTCGTTCGTCACGGTCATGTGCGCCAAGCACGAGCACGTCATGTTTGGAACGCACCCGGCTTTCGTCGGAGCTGCGGTGCCTCGGGAGCAAACTTCGTGTCAGCATGCACTGATGTCCCTTACCCGTTCATGGCCACGCATCAAGAGGCGGACGTACGCTTCCACAAGCAAGGAGCCATCTCTGCAGTCCCCATTCGGTTCTACGTTGGGTTTCCTCTCAAGCTGCAGGCTGTAGGTGGGGACGGAGAGGAGGTGACGGTGGGGATGCTCTGCTGCATCGACTCGAAGCCTCGCGCCGAGATCACGCGCACTCAATACGCGACCATGACGCGGCTGGCCAACACAGCGACGCACTTTCTGCTGCAAAAGGGCCGTCAAATGCAGCAGCTATCCAAGCACTAATTAAGCGAACGACGATGTTGATAATGCTGTATTGTATATTACGGAGTAAGCTTACATCAAAGACTCGAGAAACTAACAGATCATTATATGAATTATTTTTTCAATTTGGCAACATTTTCTACAAGATTCGATGAACGCCAAGGCGGTGAATGCTCGACACATTGGATCGTGCAGCTGGTTCCAGAGTTCTGCAAGACGAAGTACGCCCCGTTCAAACCTTGCGCTTTGGATTATTTGCTCACTCAGTCCACGGTTTCCACCTCTTGACTTATTATCGTCGGCAGCGTTGTGACGCTGGCTAAAGCTTGACCTCTCACCTTTCCAACACCTCCTCATCTTTTCGACGTGTCGCTGGACGAATGCATCCGATGCCCATCGAAAGCACACGAAGACATCTTCCAGTGCAGTGTAAGCTAACCAAAGCGGGGGCCTATCTTCAGTAGTCACAGGTAAACTCTAGTCAGGCTACCTTTAGTTCAATTCACGTCAGCGTTAATGGACTGGGATGAAATGAGACGGTTTCAAACGAAAAGATGCTTACGAACCTAAGTACGAATCGCGATTTAACCGCATCAATCGAAAGAGGCGTGTCTTGTGCTTTGTTTAAGCTATCGAACGCTCCGGAATGTTAAGAACTCGCGGAGTGGCATCGGTCTAGAAAAATGATCTCCATTTTCGGACCCCCAAAATTCCCGATTTTATTTGGGGCGTGTGACCTCAATATTTTTTCAATTTTAACCTATCTTATCTTATCGGAAAGCTCGTGCTAAAAGCATTCGAATAAGAGTGTTTTTACGTGATTTACGTGTGCTTTTCACTTTTGAAATTTTGGTGTCCGGTTATTTCCGAAAATTGATTTGTCAACTTCAAACGCGATTATCTCGAAAACTCCAAATGGCGCCTAAGCATCATTTCGTTTGAAACCGTCTCAAATAATTCACCGTCAAGTGGCATCGATCTGCTTACCCACGGCCAAGACCTTAGAGCTCCTCATTCATAAGCCTCGGTCGAGAGACGGTAGAGTCCGGTGTCCGCGCGATGCGTGAGAATTCGGCATAGTACTCGACCATATTATTTGCGTGGAAGTCTCTCCGGCCCGAATCGGTCGGGTCGCTGAGCCTAGAAGCCGCCCGAAGTATTGTCCACGTATGGCCGACGACAGGCCCAAAGAAGTACATGTAGGGCGTGAACGGAAGGGAGAGTCATAATTGCTTTGGCCGAGTGTCCGCCCCGCCATGAACCTTTTGCGAGTGCGTAGTATGCTGGAGGAAGCAAGATACCGCCACCGGCGACGGCAAGGCAGGGGGCGTTCTTCGTCCAGCGACACGAGCGAAAGTATCAACTCAACGCCATCAATTCCGTCCCTACGCAGCGATATAACAGCACGAGCGGCGCTTTCAGACGCAGAACTACTGCAGCGAGCTCGAGCTGCGTACGCGAGTCAAGACTTTGCGTCGTTGGCGGGCGGTCCAGCCGCTAATGGGCCGTGGGTGCGCGTGGAGGCCGTCGACCGCTTCGTCGTCTTCCAACGACCAGCTACCAGCTCCAATAACCTCGAAGTGCTGTGTGCTGGACGCCTGGGCGCAAGTCTCGAAGAAGTGGCGAGCATTCTTCGGTCCAACTCGGAAGGCGAACTCAACTGTGCGATGTCCGCTTTGTACTCCAAGAGCTTCATCTTCGGGTCGTACGAGCGGGAGATCCCCTGCACCGACAAAAACCAAACACAAGACGACGGAGATAGCGACGGCAGCGAGCACCTCGCAGTCAAAACCAAGAGTTTCGCGCGCACGTCTGTTCTGGGGCGCAATGAGCAGTGGTGCTACTTCGACTACTTCCGTCGCAAGAGCGAGCGCGACGGCTTCACCGTCACAAAGCGCGCGTTGCCAGCCTCTGAGCCCATTCCGGGACGAATCACCGAGAGATCCGCCCACGTTGAGCAGCTCCATGGCTTGAGCGCGTCGTATCTCGTGGATAAACCTCCGGACCAAAAGGGCCTCCGCGTAGTGTTCCGCGCGTGGTTTGAGCCGCTCGACAACGCGTTAAACCAACCTCAAGACACTCGAAGCAGCTCAAGCCGACAGAGTTCGAGCTCGAGCTCCAGTTCAGGCTCAAAGTCAACGACGGACCGTGACGATACGCGCAAGTTCAAAGCTCAACTGCGTCGCCTGCTGTCCATGGCTCGAGGAATAACGCACCTCCCTAAGATCGTGCGACGTCGACGCTTTGGCTTCCAAGTCCCTGCCGATCTGAGCGCGATTCGAGCTCAGAACACGCGTTGTCCGTGCTGCACGCACAGTTTGGCGCCCTTGAAGCTCAGTCTGTCGATCGCAGCGCCCGCCATCGCGACTCGGAGCTTGGCGCACGTGAAGATGGCTACGAGGCGCTGCTACCTGTGCGGATACTTCGTCTGCGCCAACTGCTGGACGGCCGAGCACATGGAGAGCGCGGCCGGTCGAATCGCTGCGATCGTCGTCTGCACCCGCTGCCACGCGAACGTCCAGGCCTGTGAGTACTCGGAGGTCTTTGCTAGTCGCAATGAGAGACACCGAGGGCCTCCGCGAGTTATTGAGGACTTGAACAACTCTTCAACTGCGTCGCTGTTGATTGACGCCTTGAACGACTGCCTCCTCACTGCAGCGACAGGAACCGCCAAGCACGCAGCCACGATGAACGTTATCCGGACGCTTCTCCGACAAAATAGTAAGGACGAGGAGAGCGATTCCCAGCAAACTACGCCGCGCTTTGAACCTCTTGACGACTCCGAAGCCGTGACAAAGCTCAACGAACTACTCGCTGGTGCATTACCAATTCTTGGCGACTGCACGCTTGGAAACGCTGAGCGACGCTGCTACACTATCGATCTCCCCGACAACCCGAACACTGGAGTACCTCGCTCCCAAATACCGAGCAATGAAGCTGAGCGAATTTCAGCATTGAAAGCCTCAGGCTTGTTGCGTCTGGCCAACCGTCTCGCACCCGAGGTGCCAGAACCCGAGCCAAAGCCTGACACGTACGACCTGGAGCTGCTCTGTCAGCTGGCTGCAAAGACTTTGGACTGCGCGTACTCGTTCGTGGCCATTATGTGCGCCAAGCACGAGCATTTCATGGCGGCAAGTCAGCCGAGAGCACACAACCTGCCAGCACGCGCTCATGTCCCCCGACCCTTTCGTCGCAGCTCACCACGAAGCCGACGTGCGTCTGCACAGGACAAACACGACTGTGCAGTTCGGAATCCGCTTCTACGTGGGGTTCCCACTCATACTTGCGGGTACGGACGACGCGATTGTGGGGATGTTCTGCTGTATCGACTCCAAGCCGCGAGCGGAGATCACGCGCACCCAGTACGCCACGATGAAGCGCCTCGCCAACGCAGCCACGGGCTTCCTACTGGAAAAGCGTCGAGAAACGCAGCAGCCCAGGGATCTAAGGACCGTTGGCAGCGAGTTGAGCTTGTGTGACTGTCCAGCAGACTTCACTGGCCTGAATTGTGCCTCCACCCAGGGATCCCGAAAAATAAATATCGTCAAAAATATATTGTGGCTTTCATCCGTTTTGGCAAATCGGGTGGTCCGAGATCCGATATATCGGGCCCGATTTGCTCGAGGGCTCCGATTTAGCAGGAAGCGCTGAGGGAGGCTCACTATACCTGACCCGATTTGCGGCTGGGGGCTCCGAGTTGTGAAGCAGGTGCCAGAAATGCCGCTTTTCGCCGGCAAAAGGGACCGCTGCCAAACTATTCCTCGGGCCCTATCAGATTGGCGTGGCACGTAGTTGTAGCTGCCGTAGACGATGGCACAAGTGATTTAGCTGACCATCGTTAAATTTAAATGGATATATACAGGGTACTGTTGCCCTCAATGCATTCTTGCTCCTTAGAGGTGGGGAGGGTATGGCCAGCTTGGAATGCCTCCCCTCTAGGCCTTATGCTCTTAACTCAGGTCAGATATAGCTAAATCGGATTCACCGATCATGCTGGAGTTCCATTTTATATAAATCGGACTCCGAGATAACGCGTCAAATCGGGCGGCAAAATTGTTGAAAACCACAATACTTGTATTTTTTAATAATAATATTTTATTTTAGGTATCTCTAGTCGCTTTTTCCGGTATTTATTCTAGCTTCGGTCACATTAACTGTGAAATTGTCAGTGTTATTCCTTCCTTCTTACTGTAGTTGCATCTTCGCGGTTGTCTTTTGTCGCTGTTGTAAATGCCACGAATGTCATCGAATCTCCCCGCTAAAAGTGATGTTGCTGACCAAACTTAACTCAGATGTGGCGATGTGGGTAGTGAGTGTTTCTAACAAGCCACGAAGGTAACACGGATGCAGCAATTTACTGAATAATTTACTGCGGCAGCGCCAAGTCTGCAGGTATTTATTTCTTCTCTTCTTGGCATACAAACAGATCTTGAGATGAATAGATCTATCTCGTATTTTCGGCATCCCTGCCTTCTGGATTGAACTGTGTGACTGTCCAGCCACCGGAGCCTGTCTGTTACGACAGCCTCCTGCGCCAGTCGCACATTCCGGAGATCGTCGAGCCCAACACAACACACGCTATCATGAACTTGTCCCGAGTGCGCGGTGTCTTCGATGAGGTGGGGCGTCGACGACGTCAAGGCTGGGGTGGGTCGGGCTCAGTGTCCTCCGACAGCGCGCTCAGCTCGACTCCATCGCTGTCAACGCTGCAGAGCGACGAAGACGCAGAGCAAGAGGTGAAGCTGACCCCGTGAGACTCTCAGACGCAGAAATGCTGGAGCGCGCTCGAGCTGCACACAACCGCGAGGACTTTGCCGCTCTATCGGCTGGGCCGGAGGCGAACGGGCCTTGGAAGCGTGTGCGCAGCGTCGACCGCTTCGTGGTGTTCCGGCGAGACGTTGTGGTAAGCAACAACAGCAGCCAGAATGAACTGGATGTGCTGTGTGCCGGTCGCCTTGACGCCAGCATCGAGGAAGTGGCCAGCATCCTCCGCTCAAGCTCCGAGATGGAGCACAACGCCTCCATGACGGCGCTGTACGCCAAGAGCTTCATCTTCGGGTCGTACGAGCGCGAAGTGTACTGCTCACAGCAGAGCAATCAGTCCGAAAACAGCGGCGAGCGCCTCACCGTCAAGACCAAGACCTTCACACGCACGACGATGCTGGGACGCAACGAGCAGTGGTGCTACTTCGACTACTTCCTACGCAAGACCGAGCGCGACGGCTTCACCATCTCCAAGCGCGCTTTACCCCAACAGAGTCCGTCCCGGGGCGGATCGTCGGAGACAACGCTCGCGTCGACCAGCTCCACGGCCTGAACGCCTCGTACTTGGTCGACAGACCGCCGAGTCAAAGGGACTGCGCGTGGTGCTCCGCGCGTGGTTCGATGATCTGCCAGACCAGGCAAAGACTCGCTCGAGCAGTCAAAGCGCGCCGGGTAGCAGCGTGGACCGCCTCAGCTCCGCTTCGAGCGCGAAATCCAGCCCAGGCTCCTTGAAGTCGCTCGAGTATCGAGACGCTGGGAAGCGCAAGGCTCAATTGCGTCGCCTGCTGGCTATGGCGAACGGCGTCACCAACCTCCCGGACCTCGTTCGCCGCCGTCGATTTGGAGTGCAAGTGCCAGCAAGCACAGGAGGCTCGAACGCGCGTTGTCCGTGCTGTACGCACAGCTTGGCGCCCGTCAAACTGTCGATTGTGAAGGCGGCGTCGGCCATCAAGAGCCGCAGCTTGGCTCCGTTGAGAGTCGACACAAGACGCTGCTATCTGTGCGGCTATCTGGTCTGTATTGATTGCTGGCGCACAGACCAAATGGAGAATGTTTCCGGTCGCGTGGCCTCCATTGTGGTCTGCACTCGATGCAACGCCAACGTCCAAGCGTGTGAATACTCTGAAGTGTTTGCTGGGACGGCTGCAGAGCGTGAGAAACACCGAGGGCCGCCCCGTGTAGTCGAGGACTCGAACAACAACTCCACCGTCTCGCTACTGGTCGACTTCCTGTCCGCCTCAGCCTTGAACTCGACTGCAGGAAGCCCAGAACACGCTGCGGTGGTGGCTGTGATTCGAGCACTACTTCGACCGGAAGACTCCGATACTTTTGATCAAGATGAGGACGAAAGCTGCCCGGAATATGAAGATACGGCGCCATGTTTCAAGGAATTGGAGGGATTATTACAAGACGAGCAGCAGATACCAGCATTAGCAGCTTGCAGACTGGGCAATGTACAGCAACGGAGCTACCCGATCGATCTCCCTGACGACCCCACAGTCGACGTGCCTCAGTATCCGATTCCCAGCAACGAGGAAGACCGAATTGCAGCTGCGAAGACGTCCGGATTGCTTCAACTTGCCAACCGGCTCGCACCGGAGACGCCAGGGCCGGAGCTCTGGCAGCCGATACCCGACACTAACGACCTGAAGTTGCTGTGCCAATTGGCTGCGAAGACGTTGGACTGCGACTACTCGTTTGTCGCCATCATGTGTGCCAAGCACGAGCATTTCCTGGCTGAGAACCACCCCCTCTTGGCTGGTACAGTCGTCCCCAGGGAGCACACGACCTGCCAGCACGCGCTCATGTCTCCCTACCCGTTCATGGCCATCCACCATGAAGCCGACGTGCGCTTCCACAAGCTCAGCACAACGGCCCAACTGAATATCCGATTCTACCTGGGCTTCCCACTCAAAGTACCAGCTGAAGGGGCAAACCAGGGACGAACGAGTCACGGTGGGGATGTTCTGCTGCATCGACTCCAAGCCCCGCGCGGAGATCACTCGAACGCAGTATGCCACGATGAAGCGACTCGCCAGTACAGCCACGTACTTCTTGCAGCGAAAAGGCCGCCAAGTGCTGGAACAGCAGCAGCACCTACCCGTAGATTAATCCAGAGAAGCTGTAAAACTTGGACGTTCGGCCCCCTCCCTCTGTATCGTTACTGAAGGGGGGGGGGGGGGGCAACGATGTCCATGGAATTCGCCCCGGTCAGTAAGAAGACAAGGTGAGGTGAGGGCATTCCAGTTAGTTGCCCCAGCTCCAGTATCTCCGGCCACTTGCAAGTGCAAGGTGTCAATCGCCAGAACGGATCGGAGCCAGCACCTACGACTAATTTTAATAGCTTTTAGTGCTCCTGTTTTCTAGAATCGAAGACCGGGGTCGGCACTCCACCGATCACTTCGAGCGAAGCCTAGCTTGATGCAATGCACTATTCCTATTCCTTCCTACTTGTATATGGCGACTCTTGTCCTGCGTGTTTATGGCCACCGATCTCCGCCGCAGTTTCAGCCTCTTGACTCAAATGCCCCTCGTTGCGTCATAACGTTGCGGCAGTTGTGGCACACACCACTGTCTTTCCCTCTTTGTATCGCTTCAACACCTCTCCGACCAGTGAACGGCACTGCTGAACTCCTCCTGCGTGCTGCGTGGAGGGAAAGGTGCTGCCCGCGTCACCCTCTTGCATATTAATGGCCTGAGGACCGTAGTCTAGCAGCCCCGTTTCGTGAGCAAAACTTCTTTTCCCCAGCCTTGTACTGGCCACTTGCGTCGCATGCTTGACCCCCTTCCACCATCCCATTTTCATCACGGCGCGCTTTTCTTACAGGCTTGAGCTCCTCAGTACCGAATCGTCGACGAACGACTCACCCACCTCCTCATCAATCCATCGACTCGAAGCTAGCTCCGTCTGACTTCAACACAGCATGAGCTTGGCCAAGATGCGAGTCATGCTGGAGGAGGCGAACAAGCGTCGGCATCGAGGGTGGAGCGGCTCTCAGTACAGTGCGAACAGCGACTTCAACCCCGCTCAGTCCTTCTCAACAGAGAAGAGTGACGAGTTCGAGCTCGAAAGCGAAATCGACCTTAAACCCCCGTCCGACGCGGAGATGCTCGAGCGCGCTCGAGAAGCCCACACAAACGTCGACTTCGTAGCGTTAGCGGCTGGCCCAGAGTGCAGTGGGCCCTGGCAGCGCGTGGGGGCCGCCGACCGCTTCGTCGTCTTCAAACGACCGACTAGCGCTGAAGTTTTGAATAGAAGTCGCCTTCCTGGACTCGAAGTCATGTGCGCTGGTCGACTCGACGCCAGTCTGGAGGAAGTGGCGAGTGTGCTTCGCACCAGCTCGGAAGTGGAGCTAGCGAGCACCATGCAGGGGCTGCACAACAAGAGCTTCATCTTCGGCTCCCTCGATCGAGAAGTACCGTGCTCGAAAGATGCACCAAACAATCAGGACGAAGACGCCAACAACTATAGCAACGAACAGCTCAACGTCAAGACCAGCAGCTTCACGCGCACCACCCTCTTCTCGCGCAACGAGCAGTGGTGCTTCTCCGACTTCTTCCAGCGCAAGAACGAACGAGATGGCTTCACGATCTCCCAGCGCGCGCTGCCTCCGTTCGAGCGGACGCCAGGGCGCGTGGTAGGGAACAACGCGCGTGTCGACCAGCTGCACGGACTCAACGCGTCGTATCTGGTGGACCAGCTCCCGAACCGCAAGGGTCTGCGCGTGGTCTACAACGCGTGGTTCGAGGACCCGATGAAGGACATCGAGGCGTCCACCACAAGCAGCGACAGGAGCATGTCCAGTCGCTCTAGCAGTCGAAGAAGAGGCTCTGGATTGAGCACATTGTCATCGACTTCGAGCAGCATCAGTGACTGTGAGGCTTCGGATCCCAAGACGCAGCTCCGTCGTCTGCTGTCGCTAGCGCACGGAATGACAAAGCTGCCTGATCTCATCCGCCGCCGTCGCTTTGGGTTCCAAGTGCCCGTAGATTTCGACGCCGTGCAAGTCTCCAACACGCGCTGTCCATGCTGCACTCGCAGCTTGGCGCCCGTCAAGATGTCGCTGTCCTTAGCAGCCTCCGCCATAGCCAAGCGAAGTCTGCGCTCCCTGAAGATGGATACGAGAAGATGCTATCTGTGCGGGTATCTCGTGTGCATCGACTGCTGGAGCGCCGAGTACATGGAGAGCAGCGTTGGACGTGTAGCGGGCATTGTGGTCTGCACTCGGTGCCGCGCCGCTGTAAGAGCCTGCGATTACTCGGAGGTCTGCGCCCAGGACAACACTAGCAACCACCGCGGGCCGGTGAAGGTCGTGGACGACGCGCCCAATGACTCGCCAGCTTCACTCCTCACCGACTTCCTCTCTGCCTCGTTGATGAACGCGTCGGCTGAAGGCGCTGACCGAGCTGCAGTGCTCTCGGTCGTTCGACTGCTGCTCCGACAGAGCGAGTCCACCGACAGTGAGAGCGACGACAGCGACTACGACTGCGACTACAACAGCGACTACGATGATGAAGACAACAACGTGGCTGTGGAGGAGCTCGAGCGGTACTGGAGTGACGCGAATCAACTGCCGGAGCTCAAGTCCTGCGTGTTGGCGAGCGCTGAGCGGCGTGAGTACGTTATCGATCCTCCGGATGATCCGGCGACTATGGTGCCGTCCAGTGTGATCCCCAGTCATGACGATATCCGCCTCCAGGTGGCCAACGATAAGGGTTTACTGCTGCTCGCCTACCAGCACGCGCCGCTGGACCCCGCCCCGGGATCTCCTTTGACGACGCGTGCGACGTCCGCGACCTCAATCTATTGTGTCAGCTCGCTGTGCGTGCTACGGGATGCAGCGACGCGTTCGTGACGGTCATGGGACTCAAGCACAACCACGTTTTAGCGGCTACGAACCCGGGTTTCCACCACGCCGCCGTCCCGCGAGAGCAGACGATCTGCCAGCACACAATCATGACCACGAGGCCCTTTGTGGCGACACACCCAGAGGCAGATGTCCGCTTCCACGAGATCGCAGCGGTCAAGGCGCTGTCGATCCGCTACTACGTCGGCTTCCCGCTCACGGTGCCAATAGCGGAGACCAACGGATACTCCGAGCCAGAGGTGCCTGTGGGGACCTTGTGCTGCATCGACTCAACTGCTCGAGCCGAGCTCACGCGCAGTCAATACGCCACCATGAAGCGACTGACCGAGACCGCGTCCAGACTCATCCAGATGAAGGGCCGACAACTTCAACAGCAACTAGCACAGGACGCATCCATAGCTGCATCATGCACGACCCCATATCTCCAAAGACCAAATCAGCAACGTTGCCTTATGTGGAGCTTTGAGTGACGGAGACCAATAGCCAGAGCTGGAGTCGTGCGTCTTTGCCAAGTCAAGGTCGACGAGGGTATGCAATCGGTAGCAATGGTTCCGCCCACATCGCATCGGAGCCATGAGGACAAGTGATGGCCGAGGGGGGATTGCTGCTGCTGCTGGGCACTCAGTTGGCACCGCTAGACTCATCTCCAGACATGGCGTTCGATGACGTGGTGCCAAATTGCTGTGCGTTCTTCACGCTGCGCCAACTTGTTTGTGATTCTGTCGTCCGCGTGCTGCCACGCCACCATGTGACGAGAGCACACGGTCGGTCTGACGAGGCCTGCCGATACGCCTTGTAAAATAAACCTCACAATCAATCTCCGTAGAAAATCACGATACGTTGGCTCACAAGGGGTAACATTTAGCCAGTACAGCCATTTGTGCGCGGTTTTGAAAAGATGGCGCGGGGATCGCTGCAGTCTCTGCTTCTTGAATGCCTACTAGGCTGCTACTTGGTAGATTGGCGAGAGGCGTTAGTCAATCGCAATCGAGTATATGGGAAGAAACCGCCCTCCCTCTCCAGCGTTACCGCGTACACGGCGGCGATCGGATCGAATGTGAAGATGTCCTTGGAATTCATTTGCCACACACACAGTACTTTCCAACGGTTAAGTGGCAACGTGTTCGCAATCCGCACTCAAAGCAAGACACGGGTCCGTACTCAAGTTGAAGACGCTTGTGTGATGCGCGCTCCAATGGAAGAGCCCAGTCGCCGGAAGGGATCGGATTGAGAAACGATAGACCGGTACCATCGGATCACTTCGAAGCTTTCTCAGCACCGCACACGCTGGCACATGCGTGTCTATGCCAAACGATCTCCTCCTTGGCCACAGTTACGAGGTCTTGATCAAACGCCTTTGCACTCTGGGCTCTTACCAGTGTCTTTTTTCCTCCGTCACCACGTTTCCGACCAGTGAACGGCCCCTCTGAGCCGACCGACCCCATGCTGGACGAAAGCAACCGTGGGTCAGGGTGAAGAACCTCTTCTCGAATAGAAATGGCCTGAGGGCCCCAAGTCTAGCAGCTCCGTTTCGTTAGCGAAACTTGTTGCGGTAGGATACCTACTGGCCACTCGGGCCCGCGCCATCCCATTGCATCACCGCGCGCTTTTCTTACAGCTCTGGCTGTCAGTGCCGAAAGAGCGACGAACGCCGGGCACCAGGAAATACAAGGTTCAAGTCGACCAGTCATGAGCTTAGCCACAGTGCGGGCCGCGCTGGAGGAGGCGAACAAGCGTCGACAGCGCGGGTGGAGCGGCTCGCAGTATAGCGCCAACTCGGCGCCCTCCTTCTCGACGCAGCAGAGCGACGAGCTCGAACCCGATGACGAATCCACCACCGACGAGTGCAAACCCCGTCCGACGCGGAGATGCTCCAGCGCGCTCGAGACGCTCACCAAAATGTCGACTTCGCGGCTCTCGCCGCCGGTCCAAATCGCGGTGGGCCCTGGCAGCGCGTGGGGCCGCCGACCGCTTCGTCGTCTTCAAACGACCGAGCAGCGCTGAAGTTTTGAATAGAAGTCGCCTCCCAGGGCTCGAAGTCATGTGCGCTGGTCGACTCGACGCCAGTCTGGAGGAAGTGGCGAGTGTACTTCGCACCAGCTCGGAAGTGGAGCTAGCGAGCACCATGCGGGGCTGCACAGCAAGAGCTTCATCTTTGGCTCCCTCGATCGTGAAGTACCGTGCTCGAAAGATGCACCAAACAATCAGGACGAAGACGCCAACAACTATAGCAACGAACAGCTCAACGTCAAGACCAGCAGCTTCACGCGCACCACCCTCTTCTCGCGCAACGAGCAGTGGTGCTTCTCCGACTTCTTCCAGCGCAAGACGGAGCGAGATGGCTTCACGATCTCCCAGCGCGCGCTGCCTCCGTTCGAGCGGACGCCAGGGCGCGTGGTAGGGAACAACGCGCGTGTCGACCAGCTGCACGGACTCAACGCGTCGTATCTGGTGGACCAGCTCCCGAACCGCAAGGGTCTGCGCGTGGTCTACAACGCGTGGTTCGAGGACCCGATGAAGGACATCGAGGCAACAGCGTCAAGCAGCACGTCCAGTCGTACCAGCAGTCGACACAGGAGCCCCGGGTTAAGCGTAGCGTCTTCAACTTCGAGCAATAGCGGCACCCAGGAGACCTCCACAGACGGCAAGGCTCAGCTCCGTCGTCTGCTGTCGCTAGCGCACGGCATGACAAAGCTGCCTGATCTCATCCGCCGCCGCCGCTTTGGCATGCAAGTACCCGTAGATTTCGATGCTGTTCAAGCTTCTAACACGCGCTGTCCATGCTGCACGCACAGCTTGGCGCCCGTCAAGATGTCGCTTTCCATGGCAGCCTCGGCCATCGCCAAGAGGAGTCTTCGATCTCTCAAGCAGGACACGAGACGATGTTATCTCTGTGGGTACCTTGTGTGTATCGACTGCTGGAGTGCCGAGTACATGGAGAGCACCATCGGACGTGTAGCAGCCATTGTGGTCTGTACGCGATGTCGCGCAGCGGTGAAAGCCTGCGACTATTCAGAAGTGTGCGCTCCGGACAACACCAGCCACCACCGAGGACCCGTCAAGGTCGTGGACGACGCGCCCAATGACTCGCCAGCTTCACTCCTCACCGACTTCCTCTCTGCCTCGTTGATGAACGCGTCGGCTGAAGGCGCTGATCGAGCCGCTGTTCTCTCTGTGGTTCGAATGCTTCTCCGACAGAGCGAAGCCACGGACGATGAGAGCGACGACAGCGACTATGGCTGCGACTACAGCAGCGACGAAGACAACAACGTCGCTGTCGAGGAGCTCGAACAGTATTTGAGTGACGAGAGCCGACTGCCGAAGCTCGAGTCCTGCGTGCTCGCCAACGCTGAACGACGAACCTATTTAATCGACCTTCCTGATGACCCGACGACGACGGTGCCGCCCGGTGTGATCCCGAGCCACGACGACATCCGCCTCCGGGTGGCTACCGACAAGGGCTTGCTGCTTCTCGCCTACCAGCACGCGCCGCTGGACCCCGCCCCCGGGATCTCCTTTGACGACGCGTGCGACGTCCGCGACCTCGATCTACTGTGCCAGCTCGCCATGCGTGCTACGGGATGCACCGACGCGTTCATGTCGGTCACGGGACTCAAACACAACCACGTTTTAGCGGCTACGAACCCGTTATTCCACCACGCCGCCGTCCCGCGCGAGCAGGGCTTCTGCCAGCACACCATCTTGACCACGAAGCCCTTTGTGGCGACACACCCGGAGGCAGACGTCCGCTTCCACGAGATCGTGGGGTCAAGGCGCTGTCGATCCGCTACTACGTCGGCTTCCCGCTCACGGTGCCAATAGCGGAGACCGACGGATACTCCGAGTCAGAGGTATCGGTGGGGACGCTGTGCTGCGTCCACTCGGTCGCGCGCGCGGAGCTCACGCGCAGTCAATACGCCACCATGAAGCGACTCACGGAGACCGCGTCCAGGCTCGTCCAGCTGAAGGGCCGACAACTTCGACAGCAACTAGCACAGGACGCATCCATCCATCCATAGCCGCATGCCATGATTCACGCCCAGAAGCGAATCCCATGAATACACAAAACTCGCGTCCAAGTCCAGCGTGGCGGTGGTGGTGCTGGATAGTTTCCCGTAAGGCGACTTGTTGGAAAGAGTCGCTCACTCTGCGATCCTTGGTCTCAGTGTTTAGCTGGCCGTCAAGCTCGCACCTCTGGAATCCACTGGCCCGCGTGCAAGTGTAAAGCTCCTCTTCTTCACCCTTCACTGCAGAAGTCTCCGCCTACCTACCGAGCTCTTCCGACGCTTCAAGTTCCACGCGAGGGGCACAAACGCTTCGTCTCGTACGTCGAGATGAACCTTTCGATGGTGCGAGGAATGCTCGACCAGGCGGGGAGACGGCGGCCAAGCTACCCGTGGTCCAGCTCGGGTGCTCATCGCAGTGACGTCTCCGAGAGCGCCGTGTCCAGCTCGAAATTCTCCACAGCAACTCAGCCGAGGGAATCTTCGGACGACGCCGACCGCGGTCGAAGCAAGCCTCTTTCAGATGCAGAGATGTTGAGACGAGCTCAGGAGGCTCACAACTGCGTTGACTTCAAGGCGTTAGCTGCTGGACCAAATGTCGGTGGGCCTTGGAAACGCGTAGAAGCTGCCAATCGGTTCGTGGTGTTCCGTCGGCAAGAGTCCAAGGGGTTCATGCGGATCGAGACGGTACCCGAGGTGCTGTGTGCCGGCCGCCTGGACGCTTGCATTGAGGAGGTGCTCCGCATCGTGTGCCCACGAACTGAAGCTGAACACAGTGCCGTCATGACGGCGTTATACGCCAAACGCTTTCTATGCGGATCGGTCGAGCGCGTTGTTGATGTTCCCTGCACTGAAGAGCCAAGTGAAGACGATGACGAGCAGCTTGTCGTCAAGACCAGCAGCTTTGCCAACTCCTCTCTCTTCAGCTCCAACGAGCAGTGGTGCTACACCGACTTCTTCCAACGCAAGAGCGAGCGCGACGGGTTCACGATCTCGCAAAACTCTCTAGGACGCTTTGAGCCGACTCCGGGGCGAATGACAGGCACGCAAACTCGTGTGGATCAGCTTCACGATCTCACTGCTGCCCTCCTGGTAGATCTGGACCCAGGAGGCAAAGGGTTGCGCGTTGTCTACAACGCCAAGTTCTTGCATGATAGAGATCGCAGCGCTTCGAATCAATCCGCCGACGCTGGGAGCCCCAGCTCTCCAGCAACAGAGAGGAATACCGAGGTCAAGGCACAAACTCGACGGCTTGAAGCTCTGGCTCGAGGAGTGGCAAAGCTCCCGGAGCTCATACGCCACCGTCGCTTTGGCTTCCAGGTTCCAGCTGACCTCGACGCCATTGAAGTCTCCAACCCTCGTTGTCCGTGCTGCACGCGCAGCTTGTCGCCTGTGAAGCTCTCGCTGTCTGTAGCCGCCTCGGCCATTTCGAACCGGAGCTTATCAGCGCTGAAGACGGACACCAGACGCTGCTACCTGTGCGGCTATCTCGTCTGCGTTGACTGCTGGAGTCCCGAGCGCATGGAGAGTCTCTCTGGACGCGTAGCTGCCATCATCGTCTGCAGAAGATGCCAAGCTTGCGTGGACGCGTGCGACTATTCCGAAATCTCCACCGACCGAAACCACGGCCCAGCCCGCGTCGTTGAAGATTCACCTCAGAGCAGTACAGCTTCGCTGCTGGTCGATTTCCTGTCGGAGTCTCTCAACCAAGCGCAGCCTGGGAGTGCAGAGCGTTCCAACGTGTTTGCCGTGGTTCGCACCCTGCTGGATCACGATCAAAGCTCGGGCGAAGAGGACAGCGACGGTGATGATGGCGACGATGACATGGCTTACCTCGAAGACAAGTGCGACGTTGACGCTGTGGCAGTCGCGAAGGTCGACGAGTTCTTGCGAGACGAGAGCAAGTTCCCGCTGCTCGAGGCGTGTACACTGGGCAACGCTGAACGACGCAACTACGCGCTGGACTTGCCCGACGATCCCGAGACAACGGTGCCGCGCGGCCCGATACCAAGCAACGAAGGCCAACGTCTGTCAGCCGCGAAAGCCTCGGGCTTGCTCAAGCTTGCAGACCAACTAGCGCCAGCTCAGCCCCGCGAGTCACCGCCAGATACCCGAGTCGATGTCCGCGACTTGGAGCTCATCTGCCAGCTAGCAGCGAAGACCTTGGGCTGCTCGAACGCGATGATCTCGGTCATGGGGGCGAGCCACGAGCACGTTCTGGCGTCGACCAACGTCAACTTCAAGGGAGCTGCTGTGCCGCGTGACTACACCATGTGCCAGCACCAGCTGATGTCCCAGGATCCGCTGGTATTGATCCACCCCGAAGCCGACGTGCGCCTTCAAGCCATCGACACGATCAAGCTGATGTCTCTGCGCAGCTACATCGGCTTCCCCGTCACCGCTCCGCTCGTTGAGTCTTCCAACGAACAAGTCGCAGTGGGGACGTTGTGCTGCATCGACGACAAACCTCACACCGAACTCACGCGCTCGCAGTACTCGACCCTCCAGAACCTCGCGCGCACAGCGTCCAGCCTCGTGCAGATGAAGGGCCTCCAGCTTCAGCAACAAACGGCTGCCCCAGCATCGTGACGGATCTAAAGCAGACAACAACTCCCCCAACGTACAATGCAGAATACAGTGTGTCATTTGCCCTCTCGAGTCGTACCTATCCCCTGCCTACCAAGTGTCCTGGCCAGCTCTGTCCGTCCTCTTCGTCCTCCTCTTCGTAGCCATGCCGCATCCGAAGCCGTGAGTTGGCTGCTTCGGGTAGTAACCTCGACAGACGTCGACAGAGCTCGCGGCTCTCGTCGCACTTGCGCTCCAGTTGTGCCAGCTTCGCGTCCACGCTGCGCTGCGCGTTGGGGTCTTTGCTTCGAGGCTCCTGCTCGTGCTCCGGGTCGTGAGGAGACCCAAACGCCCCTCCAACTGCTGCAGCCACTCCTCCTGCTGAGCCAGCTGCGAGCGCACGCGCGCCTCAAGCGCCGCTCGCTGGCGCGCCTCCTCCGCCAGCAGCTCCTCGAAAGACCCGCTCAACCGCGCCAACGACGCCTCGTGTTCACCCGCCAGTGCCGCCAGCACTGCATTGGAGGACAGCGCGTCCTGGGAGTCGCCACCCGCCGGTTTGCCCGCTGCAATGTCTCCCAGCGCCGCGTTGATCTCCGCCGTCAGGTCCGTGCGCGCCTCCGCCGTCGCCTGCTGCACCTTGGCGTCCACTTCGTCGCGCAGCGTCTGCACCAGGTGCTTCACGGGGCTGTGCTTGCCGGGCTTCCCCGTCGGGATGCCCAGTACCTTGGCGATCTGCGCGAGCTGCGACTGAAACGCGCTCTGTCGTCCCTCCAGCGTCGAAATGCGGTCACTCAGCACTGTGGCAGTGGCTTGATCCACTGCCGAGGCAGGCGGAGGAGGTGGAGGCGGGGGTTGCGTCTGCTGCTTGTACTGCTGTTGTTGCTGCTGCTGTTTGGGCACAAACGGCGCCGCGTTGGCGCTCCAGCTGCCGTTGCTGGGCGAACTGGCCTTGATGTTCACGCGTCCGACCTCGATGGCCGTGGGGATCGAGTTCTTGGTCAACTCCAGCACCTGATGCTGCAGCGACTGCATCTGCACCGCCATCTCGTTCATCTGCGCCCTCATCGAGTCGCATGCGCACGTGCATCTGGCCTGAGGCGTCTTGTCGGGCGTAGCGTCTCCCAAGTGTCGCTGCACTGAGCCAAGCACAAGGTGCTCCAGCGCCTGCGCGAGCTCCGAACTCTTACGCGCGACGTTCCCCACCTCTTGGGTGACTTGCACTGGCTGTGGCATTGGCGTGGGGTGTGGGCAGCCCCGGGGCGGCGCGCTTGGCTGTGTAGAACGCCGGAGTCTGCGGAGCACTGGAGCCAATGTCGTGGGCGTTGCGGGCGCCGGACGGAACGCCGGCTGCAGGTACGACAGGTAGGACGGTAGGGCCTCCTCCTCTCGCTCCTCCTCGGCCGGTTCCATGCGGTTCCAGAGCGCGCGCGAGCCTGAGCCGCCGATAGTCCCGTGAGACGCCGCCGACTGGTTGGACGCCGCGAAGCCCCACACGCCATCGCGCGTGCTGGCGCCGTCGTCGTCCGCCGAGAGATCGCGACTGTTGAGCCACATAGAGAGCACGCAGGCGCAGGTAGAACGGGTAGAACGAGCGTCGGCGCGGTGCAGGAGACTGATGCGTCTGCAGTATGTGGGGACTATGCGGCAAGTACGATTGGCCTCCAACACCGGTCCTGACATTTCTAACACAAGTCGTACACAGACTCCAACACCGGTAATTTATATAGTATTCAGTATGGATGACACTTAGAAACGCGACTCGACGATCTTAGAAATGGCTGCACACCTCGTCACATATTTCTTAATCGTTTCTAAACCTTACAGGACCTATAAGGTCTATAGGACCGCTAGGCTCTAGGACAGGCTCGTTATGAGGAGCACAATACATGTATAGGGCCAAAACACTTCATGTACATGGATACATGTATCGACAAGAAATTAAAAAGCCTTAGGCAGTTGATGAGAAATAGCTAACTCATGCTTAGTTTCGATGCTCACATCTAGTGGGTGTCATCTACAGGTCAACGTGTTGTTGTAGAGCAGTGACCTATGTAAACCTTTGCATACTAAAAAAAATGACTCGGATCCTAAATTGCCACGCAGGGCATGTGGGCTCACGTTGAAGTCGGCTACCCACACACACCCTCTGCGATGTGCAACGGTGGGTGGCTTCAACCGTTTTGGGCCGGGTTAACGGCAACAAGTTCACCCCTCCATGACAAAAATGGCAAGTGTGCAAGCTACACCTTCAGTCCCTGTTCGGCTCACGCTTTTAACTATATGTCCCCGCCTTTGATCTCCGTCTAACAGCTTCTTTTCCGCTAATACGTTGTACGTTGACGTATCTTCGCAAGACACAGTCGCGCATCCTTCTTCAATGTCGCTTTCATCAGCTTGGAGGGTGCACATTAACTAAATTGCTACCAACGCCCGACCTCCACTCTCACAACTTCCTTCCGATGGGGCTCACCAAGATTCGCAGCAAGCTGGACGAGTACCAGCGAGATCGAAAAGGGTCGCAGCAATCCCAGTCCCAGTCGCAATCGCGCAAGCAGAGCACGAAGTCGACGCTGTCCCGCAAGCAAAGTACCGACTCGACGCTCTCCAGCGACAGCAACAACGCCAAGCACGATACGGTCCGACCTCTATCCGATGCCGAGATGCTGGAGCGAGCTCGAGAAGCTCACATGAAAGTCGACTTCGGGTCTCTGGCGTCAGGGCCCGAATGGGGCGGACCGTGGCAGCGAGTGGAGAGTGCCGACCAGTTTGTGGTTTTCCGGGGCCAGGCCGCCTCGAGCAGCAAGTGCACGGAGAACGGGGTGGAAGTCATGTGCGCCGGCGAGCTCGAAGCGAGCGTCGAGGAGGTCGCCAGCATTCTCCGGTCCAGCTCGGAAGCGGAGCACAACGCCGCCATGAACGGATTGTACAACAAAGGCTTCATCTTCGGCTCCTTTGAGCGAGACGTCCAGTGCTCGGAGAACAACGAGAATCAGGACGAGGGTGACGATGACGGCGACGACGACTTCGATCTCGACAGCGACGAGCAACTGGCGGTGAAGACCAAGAGCTTCTCACGCACGGCCATGTTGGGGCGCAACGAGCAGTGGTGCTACTTCGACTACTTCCAGCGCAAGAAGGACCGTGAGGGGTTCATGATCTCCAAGCGCGCGCTGCCCGCGACGGAGACGACACCCGGTCGCATTGTAGTGGCCAACGCGAAGGTAGATCAACTGCACGGGTTGAGCGCGTCCTATCTGGTGGACAAACTGCCCGACAGCAAAGGGCTTCGCGTGGTTTTCCACGCGTGGTTCGACCAGAAAAATGTCCCTGTCAGTGCCAATAACAAGAAGTTTCTCAGACGCAGAAGTGATGAGAGTACGTGTTCCGATACCAGCACCAGCTCTGATTCCAGTGCACGCTCCAGCTCGTTAGACTTTGGCGACAGTACCAAGCACAAGGCCCAAATGCGTCGCCTGCTGGCTCTGGCGCACGGCGTCACTAAACTCCCCGACCTCGTTCGTCGTCGACGCTTTGGCGTGCAAGTACCCGCGGATCTTGGCGCGGTTCACGTTCAAAACACACGCTGTCCGTGTTGTACGCACAGCTTGGCTCCCGTCAAGTTATCGCTGTCAATGGCAGCGTCAACTATCGCCAACCGAAGTCTGGGGTCCCTCAAGCAGGACACGAGGCGGTGCTTCCTCTGCGGGTACTTAGTGTGCGTCGACTGCTGGAGCGCCGAGCACATGGAGAGCATGACCGGTCGAGTAGCTGCTATCGTCGTCTGCACTCGGTGTCGCGCCAATGTTCAAGCGTGTGAATACTCGGAAGTGTTTGCCGGCACAGCGGAGCAGCGCGCCAAGCACCGCGGTCCACCTCGTGTGGTCGAAGACTCGAACGATAACAAGCCCACGGTGTCGCTGCTCATCGATTTCTTGTCGGCTTCGCTACTCAACGCGACAGCAGGGAGCCCCGAGCACGCGGCCGCCATGGCCGTGATTCGGACGCTACTTCGACAAGAAGACTCCGACTCGGACTTTGACTCGGAAGACGACGAAGAAGAAGAAGGAGAGGACAACGACGACGAACATGAACAAGGTAACAACGATGAAGCTGAGCGCATGGCAACCCGGTTTAAGGAGCTAGGAGAGCTGCTGGGCAACGAGGATAAACTGCCGGCCTTGGACGCCTGTAAACTCGGGAACGGAGACCAACGTAACTACCCTCTGGACCTTCCTGATGACCCGACAGTCGACGTGCCCCGCTCTCCGATACCCAGCAACGAAGCCGATCGCCTCGCGGCTGGGGAAACCTCGGGGCTGCTTCAACTCGCCGACCTGCTCGCCCCCGAGAAACCCCCAGCGACGACGGACCTCTCCGTACCGAAGCCGGACACCCACGATCTGCAGCTACTGTGCCACCTCGCCGTCAAGACGCTGGGCTGCGCCTACTCGTTCGTGACCGTCATGTGCGCCAAGCACGAGCACGTTCTGGCTGGAACGCACCCAGACTTCTGCGGCGCCGCCGTGCCACGTGAGCAGACAACGTGCCAGCACGCGCTCATGTCGCCGCATCCGTTCATGGCGGCGCACCACGAGGCCGACATCCGCTTCCACAAGCTCGGCGCCACCTCGCACGTCCCGATTCGGTTCTACGTCGGCTTCCCACTCAAAGTGCCGCTTGCCAACAGCAAACCGGGCGATGAGGAGCTGACCGTGGGAATGCTCTGCTGTATCGACTCCAAGCCGCGTGCGGAGATCACGCGCACTCAGTACGGCACCATGAAGCGCCTCGCCAGCACCGCCAAACACTTTCTGCTGCAAAAGAGTCGGCAATTGCAGTTGCAACAGCCATGAACTGAACTCTGTTCGCACGTAGCAATACTATTCATTTGGGCCAGAAACTATGTGGACGTCGTACTCCTGGAATTGAACACGTTAAATCGGAGTGTGCTTGTTCGCGATACATACGGAAGATCCCTCCGTCCTCGTCATGAGGAGAGCCTTGATAGTCCGTCATTAACCGCAGCTAGGTACCATTACGTTGAGGTGCCATCAACTCCTACACTATGGGGGGACCTCGCTATCCTATCCGTACAATGTTGCTGCTTTGGTTGGCGGCCGATGGCTGTCGCGGTCAGCTTCGAACTTTAGTTCCACTTAGTACTTCCATGTTGTGTGGACTCTCATCCTCAATCTCCGAACGGAATCGTGGCTGCCAGCTCAGTTTGGATTCCAGTACTAGTCTCGCCTCATTTGGCTCGACGAGCAGACGGTCTCTCGTAACTAGCCACTGAAAGCTTACTCGCATCGCTCACTCACTACGGTCAACAGCTTTTAGGCCGGTTGAACGTAGACGGAGACCGGCGGAATAGCCCTGGAGTGAAACTTCCGGACACACTCGCAATAGCCCCCCCCCTCGCAGCCCTCAGAGCTAAAACTGCAGCGAACATCTCACCCGCACAGCGTTCTCACCACTCCAAGGCAGTACTACAGTACTAGTGCACCGATGAGCTTCGCCAAGATGCGCAGAATGTTTGACGACGCCACTAAGCGGCGCCAGCGTGGCTGGAGCGGCTCGCAATACTCGGATTCCAGCAGGAACACGTTCGACCCGACCGCGTCCTTCTCGACGCAATCTAGTGGGGACGCGGACTGCGAGTCGATTTCAGACATTAATGCGTACAAGTACAAGCCTCCGTCGGACGCAGAGATGCTCGACCGAGCCCGAGGGGCCCACAACAGTGTGGATTTTGAGGCGCTTAGCGCTGGGCCTGAGAGTAGCAGGCCATGGCAGCGCGTGGAGGCTAAAGACAACTTCGTTGTCTTCAAGCGACCGTCGTCTGCAGAGGTCAAGGAGAACCGATTACCGGGTCTTGAAGTATTGTGCGCTGGCCGTCTCGACGCGAGTCTCGAGGAGGTGGATAGCGTCCTTCGTTCAAACTCCGAGATGGACCACGCGAACACCATGGAGGGGCTCTACGCCAAGAACTTCATCTTTGGATCTCTCGATCGCGAGGTGCCATCGCTCGAGGAGCATCAGAACCAAGACGATGACTCGAACGTCGACACGAGCGAGCAGCTCAACGTCAAGACCAGCAGCTTCAAGCGCACGACGGCCTTCGGACGCAACGAGCAGTGGTGCTTCACCGACTTCTTCCAGCGGAACATCGAGCGGGACGGCTTCACCATATCGCAGTGCGCTTTGCCGCCTTACGAGCCCACTCCAGGGCGCGTTGTCGGGGTAAACGCTCGAGTGGATCAGCTGCACGGACTCAACGCTGCGTGCTTGGTCAGTCAGTTGCCAGAGAGGAAGGGCCTCCGAGTCGTGTACAACGCGTGGTTCGAGGAGCTCCTGAATGTCGAGAGCTCTGTGAACAGTAGCGACAGGAGTATGTACCTTGGCAACAGCCGACGAGGCTCTGCGTTAAGCGTGACGTCGTCCTCGAGCTCCAACAACATCGAAGCCTCTACAGCAAGTAGCGATACCGGTAGCCAAAGCAGTCGGCGACGGAGCTCGGGTTTGAGTGTGGTGTCTTCCACCTCGAGTACTGCCGCTCTGTATGAGGCTGCAGACGGAAAAGCTCAGCTTCGACGGCTGCTCTCGCTAGCTCACGGCATGACAAAGCTCCCTGACCTCATCCGACGACGCCGCTTTGGGCTGCAAGTGCCCGCCGACTTGGACGCTGTGCAAGTCGCCAACACGCGCTGTCCTTGCTGCACGCACAGCTTGGCGCCCGTCAAGATGTCGCTGTCCTTAGCAGCGTCCGCCATTGCAACGAGGAGTTTTCGATCGATGAAGATGGACACGAGACGCTGCTATCTGTGCGGGTATCTCGTGTGTATCGATTGCTGGAGCGCCGAGTGCATGGAGAGCACCGTCGGACGCGTGGTCGCCATTGTCGTTTGCACTCGGTGCCACGCCGCAGTCAAAGCTTGTGAGTACTCGGAAGCATTCGCTGCTGGACAAGAAGACACGCGCGGTCCCGTGAAGGTAGTCGCCGACGAACCGGAGAACACCACAGCCTCGCTGTTAACCGACTTCTTGGCTGCGTCGTTGGCCAATGCCCTGTCGGAGGCGCCGATCGCGCTGCGATTGTCTCGTTAGTGCGGACGCTACTCCAGAGTGAATCCACGGGTAGCGAGAGCGATGAAGTGTACGACGACGATAGCGACTACGAGGAAGAATTCAGCGACGAAGACATAAGCAACAACGTCGCTGTGGTTGAGCTCGGTAAGTACCTGAGCGATGGAGCCCAATACCCCAAGCTGGAGTCGTGCGTCTTCGCTAATTCAGAGCGGCGAGGGTACGCTATAGACATGCCGGACGACCCCGTGGCCATGGCTCCACCAACGCTGTATCCGAGCCAAGAAGAAGCGCGCCTCCAACAGATCACCGAGAAGGGATTGCTGCTGCTTGGCACTCAACTGGCGCCGCTCGACCCAGCTCCAGACGCGTCGTACGATGACGTGTGCGACGTCCACGACCTCGACTTGCTGTGTCAACTTGCAGTGCGCGCTTCGGGCTGCGCCAACGCGTTCGTGTCCATCATGGGCCCGCAGCACCTCCACATCTTGTCGTCCTCGAACCCAGCGTTCTGCCACGCCACCATGCCACGAGAGCACACGGTCTGCCAGCACACCATCATGACTCCAAAGCCATTTATTATCTCGCACCCAGAGGCAGACGTGCGCTTCCACGAGCTTGGAGCCATCAAGGCGCTGTCGACGCGTTGCTACATGGGCTTCCCGTTGAATGTGGTGATGACCGATGAGAACGAGACCACCGAGGGCGAGGTGGCAATAGGAACGCTGTGCTGCGTCGACCCAAAAGCTCGGTCTGAGCTCTCACACTCGCAGTACACCACCTTGACGAGGCTTGCAGATACGGCGTCCAGGTTGATCCAGCTTAAGGGTCAGCAGCTCCTACAGCAGCGTCATGGCCAACACGCAGATGTATCGCGGACTGCCTAGTTCCTAAGTCGTTGGTTAGTCGAGTAGCAATACAACGTTCATTGAGGGGGTTCAGCAGAGTAATGCGTAGAGAAGCACAGACCGTCTTGATGAAGCAGTGCTTCAAGCACCTTTTACGGTATTGGATTGCCAACCGCTACACCCGGAGAAAAGCGGCCAGTGCTGCTTTGGAAACACGTAGGTCTGCGCTGTTCTCAAGAAACTCTCGAGCTGCTTTGAAGCCGTCTTCGTCGTAGTACTGCAAACCAAGTTGATGCCGTAACGCAGCAGCATCGATTGCTCTATCGCCGTCGCTGTCTGCAGCCGCAGACACAACCGACTTGGTTGCGTTCACGGCGGACGAGAGCTCGCCGATGGACACCTTGTCACCGTTATCCGACGAGATGACCCTACAAAAGCAAAAGCAGACAAAGAGCGGCCGCGGTGTTCAACATGTCAATGGACTTTCGCGCAACAAGCGGATTGCAAGTGTAATCATGAACATGAACACGTACCCGAGCGCCTGGTCGAACTGCTCCCGCTCGCTGCTCTCCAGCACCTGCACGCCGCATGCGTTGAGGCTCAACTTGAGCTGGTCAATTCTCCTGTCACATACGCAGCCTGCAGAGCACCCACCCACCTTGGACAGGAAGATCTTTTGGAAGTCCGCGAGGTCGACGGTGTTCGTGTCCGTGTAGTCGAACTCGTACACGAGCGCTTGGGCTTCACCCTTCGCAACCTTGAAGCCCAGAGCTCGCAGACACAACTTGAGCTGCTTAACGGTCATGGCCTGGGATCCTTCCGTTGCCAGCTCGAAGACCACGCGACTCTCGCACTCCTGGGCGGACGTCAACCGCTTGTCCTTGATACGCTGCAGCACCGTTGCCATTGCTTGCACGTCACCAAGCAGCCAGGTTCTTCAATACGCCTGCACAAGTTGCACCACCACCAACAACGGTCAAGCACAAAGCGGTTAGCAAGTGGCACGGCAAGACCCAGAATAGCCTCGACTCCCAAGCAGCTGCAAATCACAGCTGCACAGCTTACGTAGAACAAGATAAATTGATTGATTTCAAGCAGACGACGGGCGCGACCCAAGCAGCACAAACACGTCCATGGCAACTCGCGCTAGAGTTTGCTGCCGGCAGCCTCGCTTCATTGGCGCGCGAGGATCTCGACGGCGTCGGCCTTCTCCTCCGTGAGCTCCGTGGCCGTGGCCTTCATCATGGCGTCGATGCGGGACGAGATCGGCAGGCCGTTGACCACCTCGTAAGCGCCGTGGCCCGTGCACTTGACCGGGAACGAGTAGATGAGCCCCTCGGGCACGCCGTACTTGTTGCCGTCCGAGCAGATGGCCATGGACACGTACTCGCCGTCCTTGGAGCCGTTGAACCAGTCGCGCAGATGCGCGCCGATGGCCGCGGCGGCCGACATGGCGCTCGAGAGCTTGCGCGCCTTGATGATGGCCGCGCCGCGCTCCTGCACGTCCTTGACGAGCTTGTTCTCGATCCAGTCCTTGTCCGAGACGATCTTGTCGAAGGGCTGGCCCTTGACCTCGGCGTACGTGACGTCGGGCACCTGCGTGCTCGAGTGGTTGCCCCAGATGACGACCTTGTTGACGTCCTTGGACGTGACCTTGGAGCCCTGGGTCTCGTTGACCTTCTCCACGAGGAACGAGCGCAGGCGCTCGTGGTCCAGACGCGTGAGCGCCGAGAAGTTCTTGCGCGGGATGCTGGGCGCGTTCTCCATGGCGATGAGGCAGTTGGTGTTGGCCGGGTTGGCCACCACGAGCACCTTGACGTCGCGCGACGCGTACTTGTCGATGGCGGCGCCCTGGGCCTTGAAGATCGTCACGTTTTTCTCGATCAGGTCCTTGCGCTGCATGCCCTGCTTGCGCGGGAAGCCGCCCACGAGGATGGCCACGTCCGCGTCCTTGAAGGCCGTCTCCAGGTCGGACGTCGGCACGATGGCGTCCACGAGGTTGAAGGCGCAGTCCTGCAGCTCCATCTTGACGCCCTCCAGCGCCTCCTGCGCGGGCGGGATGTCCAGCAGCCGCAGCTCCACGCGCTGCGTCGGCCCGAACACGTGGCCAATGCAGACTGGCAGTGGCAACACGCAGAGAGAAGCGTTAGACCTCAGCACGGGGGCATGACGGGGAGTAGCAGGAGGTGAAGGGACGTACTGAGAGGCAGCAGCGAGTAGGCGATCTGGCCGGCGGCGCCGGAGACGACGATCTTCAGGGCGGCCATGGCTGTGGAGTGTGAAGTGCGGGGGTGTTGATCTGAGCTCGACGAGGCAAATGCGGAAGTGAGGATCGGTCTGGGGGTTCGCCGTTGGCTTTGGCTGGTTCGGGTGTTGCACTTCTTTGGTGTAAGATTCTGTCCTTGAAGGCGGAATGACCTGCGGCGATTGGTTCAGCTTGCAAAAGTCCTGTAAACACATACGCGTGTTGTATCCGATGTAACAATTGTGTACTTTTAAATTGGTTAGGGCTGTATAACTGGATATCCTGTAAAATCGCATTTAATGATGAATAATAAGTTTGAGTTCATGTTGCGGTGGTACAGACAGGGATCAAGTTGATGATTTGCAACTTTTGCCGCGGCGATTTGGCCGAGTCCCCCGCCGCGTCGCTGCGTCATCCTCCAAGCACCAAATGCGCAATGCTCAGCGGAAGAGGCTGCGGCGAACGGCGGCGAGCGCATGAGCATTCATCGCGCGAGCATGTTGAAGATACAGAGCGGCAGCGAGGGGCCCAAATTGACGTGGGTCACCCGGCTCTGCTCACACGAGCTTTGCGCAACATTCACGCAACATCGATTTCCTAATCAGACCCACTTCAACTTGGGTACCTTGCGTTCTGGGGGACGTATGGTACACTTCCCCCTGCCAGTGCAGTATGGCGATGGAGTGACGAGGCCTTGTATACGAGTCCGCGTTGCTCGGGGCCTCTGACGGGAATGTGTCATGCTCCAGTCTTCACGGCGGCTTGCACAGGGTTTGCCAGCCTACGGTGCCGCACGTTGCTGTGGTCTTGCACCGTCGAGCTCGTGGTCTCAACGATGAATCCTGACGCGCTATGGTCCATCGGAAGTGCTTGAGTCGAGAGGAGTGTGGGCTTTTCGTCATGGGGATCGTGCAGCCTGGCATCTGTGGGTCAAGCGGACGAAGATGTTTCCGCATCAACCGGTTGATGCGAGTGATGCAGCGCTTCGTCAAGCTTTCGCTGAGGTAGTCTGCACCTTTGGTTGTGTGTGCTGGTTTGGGCCCACGCGGCGACGGGCTCACCACCGACACGAGCAAAAATGTGATGACCGCCGTCGTGCAATCGGGCGCGAGCTGTGCCGCCGTTCGTTAGCGCGGTGCCGCTCGCAGTGTCGTCGTGGGGCTTCTTCCCCTCCTCCGCCGCAGTCTTCGGCTCGACGCCGCGGCGCACAAGCCCGGAAGGCGGAGCGGCGCCGGACCATGCAGCCAGAACCGACACCGTCCGGCGACGTCTGGCGCGTGAGTTCAGCGGCGCGATTACTGCGGCCCGAGCGTGCTGATGTGTGCCGCGCTGAATCAAGGCGGTGCAATGCTGGCGGCGCTTCCACGGGCCCACGCGTGTGAGTGTGAGTGCGCGTGAGTATGGGTGCGCTTGGGCAGTTGTGGCGTCGCATGGGCCGCGGCAAGTGATGCCGACGAGTGAACCCGCGCCGCGCTGTGCCTTTGCTTTGACGGGCGAGCACGCGCTTGATAGATATCAGCGCCAGGCTCCGTGCGCGCGTGAAAGGCGTGAGGAGATAAAGGAGATGAAGAGCTGGTTGGTTGGTATCTGCTCTGCTCGCCCCGAGGATGTCCACGGACGGTGGGGGCGGAGTGCGTCACGCTCGAAACCGCGGCACTCGAGGCCCCGCAGCGAAAATATCGTCACGACGCGACTCGGGTGAGAAGCGTGGGCCTCAAGTCGCTGTTGCAGAGGAGACCGAATCGGCATGGAATCGATATGGTACGGGTTCAGCAGCAGCAACAGCAGCAGCAGCGCTGCGTTTTGCCAGTTGAAGCGGTCAGAGGGAGTCAGTGGCCGGCGTGGACAGCGCGGCATGTGCAGCGCGCCCAAGTGTGCAGCGTGTGCAGCGCGGGGAACGAACCGTGGAAGAACGCGCGCTAAAGAGTCACGGGCGTCGTAACGGCAATCGTTCTTTGGAAAGCACAGCGCCGGCGAAGGGCGGCAACGAACGCCATTTCGTGCGCCCGGCCGGACGCGTAGCCTCCTCGGTGCGCGGCGCTCGAGAAACAAATCGCAAAGAGGAGAAGCTCCAAAGCTTACTGCTGCTGCCAGCGCCCTCACCCGTGGCTTTGGCTCTGCGCCACTGACTGGTACGGCCCGCCGATATCTCACTAGTAGTTCACTTGTGCTGGTGCTGACGTTGCAGTGGCTGCTCTTCTTTTGATGCAGGGTACCTCACTCACATCGACCCCTTGTCGTCTCGTCCCATTGCGTCGTTGGTGTCTTGCCGCAGTGATAGTCTCCCGTCCGTGGTGCACGCAACCACCAGCACACCATACTTCTGTCCGGAGCTGCTGGAGTTTTTCACGGTACTCGTCGCCCAGCTCGCAAAGTTTCTCGTCGCCTACACTAGCTCCACACCGCCAGCTTAAGGATGTCGGAGGGCGAGCTGCCGGGCTCGGAGGGGGCGGCGTGCCCCGTAGGCAGCATGATGCTGCCTATCATGACGTCGGTGGCTTCGTTGATCGGGTGCTTTTACGTTGTCGGCACCTACTGGAGAGTGCTGGCGTTGCGACAACACCCCGCAGGGATCATGTTCGGCATGAGTCTCTACGGGGCCATCTACCAGTTCTTGTTCTTGTTGGACCAGGCGTCGACTTCAGTGAAATGCTCGGATATGGGCATCCTTGTGGACTTCTTCCTCACGGGCCAGGAGACGTACATGCTGATCTTCGCCATCGACTTGCTGCTGGCGCTGAAGAACCCTTTTTCGGCCTCCAAGGGACAGATGACCAAGTACCACATTTTCGGAGGGCTATGGAGCATCGTGTGCGCTGTAATATCGCACTTCGACACTCGCTACGCGCTCTTCGGCTTCTGCTGGTTGAGTTCGAGCGGCGACATCCTCAGCCGCCCGCGGAATGAAGTGGATAACGACGACGAAGCGTCCAACGGAACTCTCACAGCGGGGGTGTTTTTTGCGCTGTACATTGTCGTGGTGTACTGCACGTCGCTGATCGCTATCGTGCGGACCTGGAACACGTTCATGAAGGGGCTCCCCGACACATTTCGTACTCGACAGCGCATCCAGCGCCATCTCAAATACTATGTCGGCTGCTACTTTGGCTATTGGACGTTGGTGCTGGCGTGTTACGCGCTTTTCAGCTTGCTTCCTCGCTCGAGTACCAGTAACGACGGCAAGAAGAATCTTCGTTGCCACGTCTGGCACATCTTGACGTGCCTGTTGCTCGCCAAAGGAATGGTGCACGCACTCATCTGGACACGGACGTCCAATATCCTTAAGATTATCGAGCAGCTCCGCGAGCATGGCGCGATCGACCTCCCAGCTCACGAGGACAGCATCAACTGGGCGCTTCGACTGGAAATTTTGACTAACACTACCAAGGGCATCTGCCAGAGCGTCGACAGAGCCGAGCGGCAAGCACGAGCGTCAGCGGAAGCTTCGAGTCGATCCATCTCCGCGTCAGGAGCAT